>OX374632.1:7500000-10000000 GCA_947347705.1 Nymphula nitidulata
ACGGCAATTCAAATGCGTATAGTATCTTAAAACCTATAAATGAAAAATACGCTATAAAGCGTTTTGCTGACGGCTTGCGAAATTCTAAGTTAAGCACTATTATAGCGGCGCGTAATTACACGTGCCTAAAGGACGCAATACAAGCGGCGCAAGACGAGGAGGTAGCCACAGCGACACACCCCTTGGAAGTTGTTGGTACGTACAGAACTCAAACTTTTCGTAGAAATAATAGGTACGGTTATTATAGGCCTGAGAGAATGCAGACAGGCCGTAGCAGTTGGCAGCGAGGATTTTATGCACGAAATAGTTATACGTCCCGAAATATGCCTAATAACTATAACAGGCGTAATAACAATCGGGAATTTTATCAAGGGAATAATTTGCGTGTTAGTAACAGGGGTAGGCTACGTAGAGGTAGAAGCCGAGGATTTCCATCGAATTATGTCAACACCTTAGCAACAGACCAAACTACAGTTGAGTCAGAGGACCACACAGTCGGAGAGAATCTTAGTCAGTTTTTTCGAGCCTAACTATATTTGTGCATGTAACTCTCTAAACAAAGTGTCACTTAAGGTAGGCAACGACAAATATGGATGGCTAGTTGATACAGGGGCATCTATATCTGTCATCAAATACGATCTGCTAGCGTATTTACAAATTCCATTCCATAAAAAGAGAGTTATTATAAAAGGAATAGGTGGAAATGTTACTACAGAGGGCTACTGTTCGATTAAGTTATGTTATAAAAACAATTTTTTCATGCATAGATTCTACGTTTTAAAACAAATACCTTCAAAGTCAGACGGTATTTTAGGGCAAGACTTTCTAAAGGCATTTAATGCCATTTTAAATTTCGAATATAACACATTATTATTAACTACGGAATGTGGTAAAAAGATAACTATACCATTAGATATACAAGCAGAAAAATATAATTATTTGACAATACCGGCTAGGAGTGAATCAATCCATTTCGTTAATACTTATGCTAAGGAAGAATTTGTTACTGAATGTCAGGAATTATGCGAGGGAGTATTTGTAGCCAGTACTATAGTAAAACCGGTAAACGGGAAAATACCAGTGAAAATTTTAAACACCAGAGACAGTGAAGTAAAGTTACATAATTTTACGCTAACTAAGTCAAACATGAAGGATTACTATATTTGTCAGTTTGGTAAACCCACTATGAACGCGGATAGGGTAAAATTGCTGTTTTCGTTACTAAAATTAAAAAAATTAAGTGATGAGGAACGAATATCAGTGGAAAATATTTGTGCGAAATTTCCGGACGTTTTCCATTTACCCGGGGACAAGTTAAATGTTACTTCTTTATATGAACATACAATTGAGTTACAACCTCATAGTATTCCTATTTATTCAAAGCCCTATCGTTTACCGCAAGCGCAAAAATTACAGCTAGAAAAACAAATACAGGAAATGCTAGCGGACGGCATAATAGAGGAAAGCACGAGTGCATGGTCGAGCCCCCTGTTATTAGTCCCAAAAAAGACAGACTCTACCTCTAGTAAAAAATGGCGAGTCGTGATAGATTATCGAAAATTAAACAATACAGTAAAAGATGATAAATTCCCGCTACCAAATATTACAGAAATACTCGATTCATTATCAGGTTCCGTTTATTTTACACATTTAGATCTTTATCAAGGATTTTTTCAAATTGGATTACATTCTGACAGCAGACCTTATACAGCCTTTACTACAAATAAAAACCAATATCAAATGACTAGATTACCTATGGGTCTAAAAACTAGCCCAAATGCGTTTTCTAGGATGATGACTATTGCGATGTCGGGCTTGAATTACGAGAAGTGCTTGGTATATCAAGACGACCTGGCCGTTTTCGGGAGATCCTTAGACTCCCATAATCATAATTTGATTGACATATTTAGCAGGCTACGTAAAGTAAACTTAAAATTAAATCCCTCAAAATGCGTTTTCCTACAAAAGGAAATGTTATATTTAGGGCATGTGGTGTCGGAAAAAGGTGTTTTGCCCGATACGTCAAAATTTAAAGCTATAGAAAATTACCCGACTCCACAAAACGCGCTAGAAGTTAAACGCTTCGTAGCTTTTATGAACTACTATCGCAGATTCATTAAAAATTTTGCTGAAATCGCATTTCCATTAAATAAGTTATGCTGTAAAAATGTTTCTTTTATGTGGACAGAGGAATGTCAAAATAGTTTTCAATTACTTAAAAACAAATTAGTAAACCCGCCAATTTTGCAATACCCTAATTTCGCGAATGAAAATATTTTCATATTACAAACAGACGCGTCAGGGGTTGCAATTGGATCAGTACTATGTAACGGCGACGGCCGGCCTGTGGCTTACGCAAGCCGAAGTTTAAATAAGGCGGAAAGAAATTATCCTACTATCGAAAAGGAACTCCTTGCTATAGTATGGAGTGTTAAACATTTCCGACCATATTTATACGGAAGACCGTTCAAGATACAGACCGACCATCGACCTTTAGTATTTTTGTTTGGTATGAAAGATCCGTCGAGTAGACTCACCAAATTCAGATTACAGCTAGAAGAATATAATTTCACAGTTGAGTACATTAAAGGGTGTAACAATGCAGCTGCAGATGCATTGTCACGCATAGTAATAACATCCGAAGATTTAAAAAGTATGAATTCTGGGCTAAATGAATTAAATGTGCTGACACGAGCGCAATGGAAAAGATTACAGGATAGTCAAATCAGTCAAAAGTCTCAGGTCATTAATACTCCCATTTTAAGCTCAAGGTCTGATCAGCCGAGAGTTACAGAGATTATTAAGAAACCGGAGAATTTTACTGAATTGTCTTTACTTTCTATGAAGCAGTTCAACAAATTGCGTAATCAAAATATTGCTATGGATTATTCCAAATATTTTATATATGTATACGGAAAGTCGATTATTCATTTAAACCCAAATTCTCGATCGTCGTTATCGCGAGGCGAAATGATGAGAGATTTGAGTATAATATGTAAAAAACATTCTATAGAAGAGTTGTGTATAATAAGAAATGAACATAATAAAGAATTTATAGCTAGCATTACAGAAGAAATAAATAAATCATATAAATGGTCCGGACCACGCATATGCATATTGAGAGGAGTTCAACGAATAAATAATTTAGATGACAGACGTGTCATACTGAATGATTTTCATTTACTGCCTACGAGTGGCCACGCAGGCATTAAAAGAATGGCTAATAACATCAAGAAATATTATTTTTGGCCTAGTATGGAAAATGACGTAAAAACATTTATATCAAAATGTAAACAGTGTCAAAAGCATAAGTACTCGGTAAAAACTAAGCAGCCAATGGCTATCACAAGTACCGCTAATTCAGCTTTCGAAAAAATATATCTTGACGTTGTCGGCCCACTCCCGAAAGATGACTATGATAATAGATATGTGCTCACATTACAATGTGAACTAACAAAGTTTGTCGAGGCTTATCCGCTTCAAACAAAAGATACGGTAAGTGTTGCAAAATCATTCGTAAATAATTTTGTCCTTAGGTATGGGATCCCACGGGAGATAGGCACAGATAGAGGAACAGAGTTCATATCAAGCACAATGAAAGAGGTATGTCAACTTTTAAATATAACTCATTTAACCTCAACAGCCTACCATCATGAAAGTCTAGGAGCGGTAGAAAACTCACATAAGCATATGGGTACGTATTTAAGAATTAATTGCGAAAATCATATTAATTCATGGAGCGAATGGATACCTTTTTGGTGTTTTGCTTACAATAATAGCGTTCACTCGGAAACCCGATACACGCCCCATGAGTTAGTGTTTGGTAAAATATGCAATATACCTACGAACTTCACAGGAACTGTAGTGAGTCCTTTATATAATCTGGACAGTTATAAGAATGAAAAGAAGAATTAAAATACAGGCTTCAACTAGCCCAGAGAGACGCTAAAAATAATTTATACAACAGTAAAATAAAAAGAAAACTATGCTATGATAAGAATATTAAGCCAATCGAATATAAGAAAGGAGATTATATATTAGTTAGGAACCCGTCAGGAGATAAAATGCAAAGTATATACCTGGGGCCATATTTAGTTCTAGAAGATTTAAACTGTAATGTTAAGATATTGAAAAATGGTAAAGAAGATATAATACATAAAAATAGAACTAAAATGTTTAGAACGTAAGTTAATTATCTTGTTTATAAAACTCATTGTAAGCATTATGTTGTGACAATAAACACTTATAATATTCATAACTTGAAACTATGTTTTTAGCAATGTAAGTTGATTATTTTTATGTTATCAGGTTGACTAACCATGTTATGATAGAATTAGTATGTATAGCAATCTTATATTTTGCCAAATTTATACCTACTGTATTATTTTATTATTACTTACTCTTGTAAAAAAAAAAAAAAAAAAAAAAACATTATGTATTTTTTTTTTCAATTAAGGGGGAAGATGTAGTGTAGTAACCTTAATATTATGATAGTGTATGCTAAACAATATATAATAACATGATTATTCTTAATAAATCAGTATTCATCTTGTATTCGGTTGTTTCACTCGCCTCCTATGACGCCCGACAGTACAACCTACATAAAATGTAATTTCCTTCAAATTGTTCCAATAACAGCGAGTTGGGCTATTTTATGCAGTGCTTGCATGTTCGGACAAATAACGTTACTATAATAGGCTCGAACAATCCAGAAATCAAATTTCAATCATTCGTACCTATCTGTCTGCATAATTGCTTGGGAAATTGAAACTGGACTTTGTTCTTTTGTCGCTTTGTGCAATAGACGGGTGACATAAAAGCGAGTTGTTTGATGTCCTACACTCCGCGTTGATTGGCACATGGGAGCCATAAACTTTGAGGAACTTTCAAAGTCTGGACCTGACTTTGATAGCGCCGAATTCAAGCGCAGTTTTGAGAAGAATAAAGCCATTAGTTAGTCCCTTTGGAGATTTTTTTATTTCATTTATTTAACAGCCTCAATAAATAAAATGGAAAGGTAGAATTACGAACACGGGTTAGCTCCGATCGAAGTTGTCTACATCGTGATAAATAAAAAATAGTTTATCATTCATTTCTGCTGGTTGAGAGGATGCCATGCTCAATGCTAGGCACTAAGCATGGACTCTATAAACGGCATATTTCGAAGTTACCCCACGCCCGGAATCACCCCTCACTACCCTCTTGGAGCCAGTGTTCCTATTTACGAAAGTACTACACGTCATATCGATGCGAGTAACCGATATCTTTCAAAAGTGGGTCAAAATATTTTTTTCATCGATTATGACAAAAAATACTCATAGCATGTTTGTTCCTTATGTAATTCTATATAGTTATTCGTTGATATTGTTACCTTAACTTTTTGCGAACGGAATGATCGTATCAATAAGATCAACGGTGTTGACACCTCGTATATTAAGATCATAAATCTTCTATTATAAGGTGCCATTTAAGCAGAAATAATTTATAGGAATATCGCGAAAGCATAGAATTGAAAACATCACAACATTTCTACTTAAACAGTATTATAGACTTTTTACTTCTGCATTCAATTTAAATGGGTAAATTTTTGTTGCATGAATTATTTTTTAGAAGTGTATTGTTGTTCCATATTGTCTGATTTAGAAATATTTCTGTGCCTTCGGCTTAACATAGTGAGACACTTGATTTATATTATGTATACTAGCTGACCCCGCAAACGTTGTTTTGCCATAAAAAATATAAACAAATAGTCGAAAAAAATATAGATAGTAGCCAGTTCTCAGGCCTACTAAATATACATATAAAATTTCATAAAAATCTGTCAAGCCCTTTCGGAGGAGTATGGTAACTATATTTGTGACACGAGAATTTTATATATTAGATATGACCTGATTATGATGTATGTTCTACAACATAAAATATTTGTACAGACGCATATCAGTTGTAACAGTCACACTACGAAAGCCGCCTCTATTACGAACACAGTAAGGGCGATCTGAAGGTCAAACTATTACGCTTGATGTGCTGTCGACTGTACATACGATTTTGAGAATCGATCGAAATGCGATGCAGTCGCTAAATCGCTGATACCTACTCAAAGTATTGTAGTTGCTTTGGCCCTTAAAACTGTGCGGCTTACTTAACTAAAACTTTTGTGGCTGAGGAAAATGTTTTAGTTAAGTTAGTTCTAATTAAAGAACTTAGTCCCATATGTGAGTAATTAGGACAATAAACGGCCACTATATTAGGCGTATTGTCCAATATTCATGTCGATATAGATAATATCTAGGGTCAGAGATTGTTATTGTGGGTCGGAAACAAATCACATTGAACGTGCTCGATAACCCACAATAGTTATGGAAATGGAAGTTATGCCACCAATATATGAATATGAATCATTTTCATATAGTATTGAGAACTCGTATGCTTCTGTATACAAGTACGTTTCATCTGTTTTATATTGCTATTCGATTTCCGTATGTTGTTGTGACGTATTAAAGGGTTTTACATTTAGTTACAAATATTTTAAATGGACTTGAAAAATAGGGAAGTATAGGTTTACTTTCAGCTATTATTTTGTGTACCTAGAACTTAGAAGTCTACGCCATGTCATCTAAACAAATACTAAAAACTATTTTCACAAATTTAAAAATTTTCAATAATTGTATATCACGAGTAGATAGGTGTTCTTTAAAAATATCTATATCACTAACATAAATAAGCTGAACAGCAACTATTAAGTCCCATCGAATTTTCCTCTAGAGTCCAAGTTTCACCCATATATTAAACAAATAATAAAAAATAAACGAAACAGTTCGGCGCAAAAATGAAATATAGCGGCTATAAAGTTGGAAATAATAGTCGTATTTCTCTGTTACGAGTCCCGCCGGGGCTAGATTGAGGCGGTCGGGTGGACAAATCCCTTAAAGTCGACGAGCGAAGCCTTCTGAAATACATAATATTATCTCTGAACAATAGAAATAATGGGAAACTTCACACTTTCTTCGTCGGAATCTTGAAATGCTAGAGATGAGCCAACGACGAAATAATCAGTCATTTCGGCGTGTATTTCCGGGACAAACATCACGCTGTGTGCCTATTTTGTTGTGTTGCTGACTCGTACTAAAAATCCCCCTCGAATATTTTCTTTATTGCAAAATCTTTATTGTTTTCTAGGTGGAAACAATGTTATTGTTTCTACCTGCACCGATCTAATGGGGTAGGTAATTGAGATCAACACAGAATGTCTCCGTAATTTTATTGCATAACGCCATCGCCACTCGCAGTTATGACGAACGACACAAACGCATGTAAAGCAGTGCGATCCCATATCCACATACAGGATCCTGTGTATGATTGCGTGTGCGCAGGACATTGTTATAATGTTTAACCAACCCCTATAAGCGAGGCTCAATACCGTTTGTAAGCAACCCAAGCTCACAATACGAATTAACGTTAATTTGGAAAGATATTGCCTTGTGTGTTGTGGTGTTCTGATCAATTGTTTGACCAATGCCATAAGCCTCATTTTATCATCGCACCGCACTAATATGGAGTTCATCTTGACGTTCGCGTTGCGCACATTCATTTATTTGAGGTTAAAAATTGAAAATTTTAAGTAACCATCGTCCTCATTAATCATCTATCTAACACCATCTCATTCCGACTATTCCCAAACACGCTATAGTTGCTGTAAGTTTTTAGGATCCCGCAGACTTTATAATGGTATAAGGTCAGCTCAAGGTTAGTATGTCATGCGAAAGTCACCAAAGTGACAGTACACCAAATTTCAAATCAATCGGATCTGTGAAAGTAAGTAAAACCCTTTTATCACGTAGAAAATGAGCTGATAGTCATCAAGCTAAGAACTGTCTTAGTCACGTCAGCTTTCAAACAAAAAAACATAATCAAAATCGTTCTATTCGCTTAAGAGCTAAGATGCCAGAGAGAGACACACAGATACACAGACAGACACGTCAAACTCATTACACCCCTCTTTTTTCTTCGGGTGTTAAAAATTTTCATTTTCGAACATTTAAGCCTAATTTTGATCGCACATCTAACCACACGACTGTCGCTGTATGCCAAAGTGAAAATTGAAAGATCGGCAAAATGTATAGTCCTTTTATCTCACGAAGCAACTTTTTTTTTTTTTTTTTACATTCACACCTATTATCTAGCCCAAAGTAAGCAACTTGCACTGACAAGCGCTTTACTTTTGTTTGTCCAAGTTTGACCAAGTGTCAAACACGTTGCGGATGTGTGCGTGAATACGTGTGGCGTTAGCATATAAATTTTAACAGATGGAAATAAATATTATATTCTTATCAAATGTGAATGTGAATGTGTAAAACATATTTTATTTAAGTTTAGTAACTTTAAAACAAATAAAATAAATAGATAAATATAAATATAAATAGATAAATAAGATAACTTTAAATAAAATAAACATATAGAAATAAATATTTTGAAGGTTCTTAATGATTAAGAACAGTTTAAAATAAGACAGTGTTATATTTAATTAAATTAATTGGAATCAGTCGAATAATTATCAGTTTTATCTGAATCATCTTGTCATTTTATAAATTTCGAAATCCTAGTCTTATTTTTTTTCTGCAATATGAAAAGTTTTTCTCTACGTCTCGCCTTGGATATTTTCTATGCTTAATTTTGTTTAATAAAATAAAAATAATAATGAAACAAAAAATATTCATAAAACATTCTGTCACAAAATTTATTTATTTATATAAATAGATACTCATATAAAAATAAATCTAAAAAATGAGAAAAACATTCAAAATTACTGAATCAATAGAGGTTACCACAAGTAAAGATAAAGTAGCTTCGTGAGATAAAAATACATAAATAAATTTGACATTTCTAAAAGCATTTTTTTTAGTATTAGCAAGTATTAGAGAAAGCCAACAGAATTGTTAATAAGTAATTTACTTTTCATACACAAAGAATCTTTATTGTGATCCCTTTCGATAATTTGATGTAGTTTTACTTGAAATAAAAGACCAGATTAAAGAACATATTACTATGATCGACAATTTCCCACATAACCGTCGAATGATCTATTAATTTCCTGCTGTCTTAGCCGGCGATGCTCAAAGAAAGGGTGCTCGGCGCTCGCATATTGCGACCACAAAATATATTTACAGTTTGTTTCTCACGTCAAAACAATGTCGTAAATACAATTATATTTACGTTAGTAAATCTATGATTGTTTTTCTTTGAATATTTCTTCAGTCACAAAGTCACAAATAACAATTAAGTGATAAAATGTTTAACGTTACTAGCACGCCAACGTATTTATTGCCGGTTTGTGTCACTTCAAGATTTTCTTTTCTAAGATTGTGCAACAAATAATAATAATAATAAACAAACTTCAATCAAGGTTTTGTTTGAGCTTTCATTAAGCCGCTGACTCCTAAAAATGGAAAGTGCCCAAATCAAGGCTTTATTATAAACTATTGGCGGCAAGTCACAATAGATCTTTTAGGTCGCAGTGACAAATCAGTCTTAACAAGACCGAAAAACCCCAAATACAAGATAAAAATAATAAGAACCCGCTCACACAAAATTCTAACTTAAAAGAAATTTTATTTAGCGTTTTCGTTGCACAATTTAAAAAAAAAGAAAATAGAACAAGCTTATGTTTCAGCTAGCCGATGACACAGTGGTCAGGTGCATTGCAGTGCTGGTCGCGCCATACTGAATAAGGTTATTAACTTATGTCCTATTTATGCATTGCAAAAAAAAACAAGAGGAACCGTTATGATGACAGTAAGTAAAGGAGAAAAGTCCTCTGCATACTCACAGCACAAAGCCATCAACCTTACCTTGCTTTAAATTCTAAAGGCAAATAACTCTATGCCCTACATCTCTTAGCCATCGAAATACATCTTGTCTAGAGGACGGATTTTCCCCCACGGACTGTGATTTCAAAATCTCACTACCCCCCGACTACGGCGGCTAATGTTTAAACTTAAATATTTTCTGCCCATAATTCATGATGAACACACATCTCACGCATATGGTCCCAATGTACAACGAACATACGCCTTTATCCCAAAGCATTAAGCATCTTTTCGGTATAGCTACGACGACACTGCCTTAAAACGAGAAAATTTCAGCACTGCAATGCACCTGACCGTCATTACACTGAGTGGTGACGTCACCGGCTGAAACATATATCACAAAGACTAATATATACCTCCTTCTCTCAAATTCAAGGAATAAATCTTATCTACGTGTAATGGACCCGATTCTTCTATCTCTTAGTATAAGTATATGTACCTACAGGAAAAGGATAGCAAAAGTTAGAACTATCAAATCACTTTTAAACACCCCTAACAGAAACCTTAGACAAATTTATCATAATCATAATCCATATATTAATTTTTATTATATTTGCCCAACACTATGTATGTACAGACGACAGCACATCAAGTGTAACAGTTGCACTAAGAAAGCCGCCTCTATTACGAACGCAGTAAGAGCGGTCACAATGTCAAACTATTACGCTTGATGTGATGTATACTGTACGTACAATTAGATGCAAGCATCTAATTGTGAGGAGAAAACAACTGCCTTTAATATTGTAGGCATACAAATATTTATAACTTTTAGTATTTTATATGTATAACTTGCAATTAATTTCCATATGAATATTATGAGACATATCTAAATACACTTATATTAGCTGTCTATTTATAGCTTATACTTGATCACTTTATACTAAGCACGGCAGATTACTCAACACCAACAGACGTTATAGGTTTTTTTTATACAACTAGATGACAAATGTGCTGGTGGCAAGCGGTTACCGCCCCGCCTATAGACACCTGCAATAAAAGGAAAAAATCACTTGGTATTGCAAGTGCGTTGTCATCCTGAGGCCTAATATAAAATTCATATGCCATGGATCTATATTCTTCATTACCATTTTTTAGATTAGACTTTAAATAATTATGAAAATAATGAAGATTTGAAAAGGCACCTAATAGGCCGGCAAAGTGGAGGCGGCTAGAACATTGTGATCATGCTGACCTAGCTGTCATTGTATTGAGTCATTTAGCGTGCTTTGTAAGTATAGAGAAACTGTTACGTCCTATGTTTGATTGACATTATCTTCACGATATGCTCGCGTAAGGTATGAGGACATCTATATTCTATACCCTTACTGAAAATCTGATGTAGTATTCGTAACTTTAAAACCCATTTTTGAAGGCACATCTCAAACCTCAAACGTTATCCATTGAACGTTAGCGATATCGAAAATAACGATGTAAGAGGGCTGGCAGCTTCTGTATTCGCACGCGCGTGTCTATAAACTATGCAGCATGACACTTGGCTGTTTGTATATTCATGTTAATGGTTATCCAAAGTCCGATATTTAACCCATAACTAGCGCCGGCAAAGTTGCCAGTGGACTATGGAGTACGTCATAATGGGCTCCATTGATACTCAAACTTCAGAATTCCCGAGTGTACTGACTGTCTTAGACAAACTTACCTAGCGTCTGTTAACTGCCATAGCAGCTCTGGATGCGGCAGTAGTATTAAGATATTTATAGGTACATTTGCTCGTAAAGGGTCTCTTATTTCACCAATTTCAATATCGTATTGTATCTCATTACGTACTTGTGCGTTATTTTATAAACGAACAGTACTTTTTTAAATCTTAGCAAAGAGTTTTTATGTCAGAAAAGTGGTCAACATTTTATGAATAAAATTTAACTTGGGAGCTAAAATTACCATTAAATTCTTTAATTTAAATAATTTTGACATTAAATTACAACCATTAAAGGGCTTATTACATTATCCTATTTCCTAACTCTCTAACTAGGAAATAGGAAGGTGTAATCGCAGTCAGAGAGTTAGGACGGTCCTATTTCCTAAGTAGTCCTCTAGTTAGGATCGCGACGGTACGATGTAGAACCACTAGTTAGGGATGGGCAAATCAAAAAAATAATATCGGTATACATTAGATCATATCAATATTTCTCAAAAGTATCAATATATGTAGAATTAAAAAGTCGATATTTATTAGCCGACTTCAAGAAAGAATGTATACAATTCGAACCTATTGTCAGAATTGCATGGTTTTTGTATAAGTATGTTAGTATAAACATGGACTAAATAATATAATCCAACTTCTTAACATGGGTGCCCAATTTGATAAATGTTTTTTTAAATGTATGAAGACAACATTAAAGATGCCAATTGGCAACGTAATAATCAATTTAAATTTTTATTACTGCATTAACAAGTGATTAAAGATTTATTGGTTTAAGAAAGTCCGAGTTTTATTTATTTCCTCGCAAATATGTTATAAAACGTCGTAAGTATGTATGTACGTGCGCTTTGATAATTACAGCCTCTGCTTATCGCCTCAGCTGTAATTTTCAACTTACCGCACTTTTATATTATTGTGCTATTACGTTTGTGACAGCTATTAAATTTTTAGTTTCATATCTATTCACAGATTTTTTTCTTTTATTCGCAGAACTGATGCCGTTGGAGTAAGCGGGTACTGGAGTGGAGACCGAGCTCGGCAGATGCGATGTAGGACGTGTTCAGTAACTGGATGAGGCTTAGTCAAGAATCGTGTAAAGTGTTGTTCACGTTTAGCCTCTGTGGTTAAGTGTTTGAGTCAGCCTACCTCAGGCCCAGGCTCCCGTGGGGGCAGAAATTATCTGCTCGGTTTGGTTGTACATACGGTTTTTTAACTCCGCCTGGCTAGCTTCCACTTATGGCGGCAGACTCAGGTAAGATACCTAAGTCTGCCGCCATAACAATAATGTTAACAGCATTATTGTGCTCCGGCAGTTAGAGGTAAAATAGCCAGGTGAGGAATCCAGGTATTGCTCGTTTCCATCTTTGGCCGTATCATCACTTACCATCAGGTGAGGTGAAGGCAAAATAAACCCCCGAATTAAAAAAAGTGGAGAGGGCTATGTCCCACGGTGGACTGTTGTGGTTGATGAGGATGACAATTTTATTTACTAATTACTTCCTTATCTGTTGCTTCTAACTGTAGTATGTAGGCACCTAAAAATCTAGGTCATCATCCATCACCTTGCCAGTGGATTTCTTCCCTACGCGACTGACTAACCTTCATATCAGAAAATAAGGTCTAAAATTAGACCGAGCTATGAACCGGACTCATAAAGGCAGATACTGAGGCATCTAGCTGAACATTTTGTCCTTTAGCATGACGGCGATTTCGAGTTGATTTATCGTTATTCCGTACAAAATGTATGGGAAAACTTTTTGTTGATAGGTATTTGTTATTTCTAGTACTCATACCTTAAATGGCCCCATAGAGTCTTTTGATTTCCACATGAAATAAGATCGATAGGATTGAAATTTTTTTATTGGTATTTTAGCATTTTTTTCACTGATTGTACATTTTTTACAAAATCTTTGAATGCAGTCCAAAATATCTTAAAACGTTGTGAATTTTCTACAGTCTGTTTTCCTGTAACTTAAACCTACCTGTCCTTACTGTCCCGTCTCAAAAATTCATTGTTATACAGGTAGAACAAGCAATCTCAAGTAAACAGGGAAAGGTGGCCAGTGTAATTACGGGGCATAGACGGTATTTCATCTTAGGCCTCAGGATGACAACGCACCTGCAATATCAAGTGATTTTCCCTTGTTCTTGCAGGTGTCTGTAGGCGGCGGTAACTGCTTACCATGGGCCGTCAGCTTGTTTGTCATCTAGGGTAGTATAAAAAAACTGAAACATTCTACTTTTTCTCATCAGGTATAATTATTAGTAGATAATAGGTAATTACTTACTACGTTAGCAGTCGATTTTAGTAGGTAAGTAGTAGGTATAACAGAATAACGAATAGTCTACTAAACCACAGAACAGAATAAACCTGTTTCTCTTGTTCAGCGCACCAAACTCATACGCGAACTATAAAAACGAAGAACAACTCATTAAACTTTGAACATTTTTAAAGCCCTAATTAAGAACCAGTACCTACCTACAGCAGTTAATTAGCAAAACGATTTAGGACCAAAAAAGTTATGGAAATAAAGCGCTGAAATTGCAAGCACACAGGCAAATTCGCGGGATAAAGTTTTAAAAGTTGTATTTTCGTTTAAGGTTTACGTACCTACCTAGGTACCAACTATCAATGGCGGCGACCGGTCGCCGATCAATGGGCGATGTTCGAATCTCTATTTTCAAATTACTCCGCCGTCGTCTTAGTACAGAAGTTCCAGACATCTTTATTACGTACTCTAGAATCAAGAATAATTTTAAAGACAGGACAGATATTTAATAATGGAGATTCCAACATCCTAACTTACTGTTATTTTCTGGGCGAGGGAGATCAATTTCCGTAAATAAAAAATGTAATTATAATTGCGTTGATTCCCTTTTGCCCTTTGTGTTGAACCGATCAAGGGGAAACCCCTCCAAAAGATCACAGTCAAATAAAATTACTTTGTATTGCAGTGTTCTGAACTGTTGTTTCTGTGGCATCTAGGTATGGTACAAGGAAGCATTGAGAGAAGGGAAGCAGAGATCTCATATTACTGAAAAAAGGCCAACTGAACTTTCTACTACCTGTTACTCAAAAAAGTAACTTCATAACTTATGGTAACTCCTATCCAAAAATAAAGCTGCTTACAGATGCACCGTTTGGTTAAATGAAATTGAGTACTGTAATGAAACCTCGCAAAATTTTGGTTATTACAAATGTTACCGAAGCAAGTAGTTTTGTTAAATATTTTTTCAGTTTAAGCTGTCAACATAACGCCTCTTCGTGCTTTCTATACACTGTTAAAACTGTTAAGCTACTTCGGTAACATTTGTTATAACCAAAATTTGGCTAAGCGTAAACACAGTTTATTTGATTTAACAAAATGTGGCATCTCTATGCAACTTTATTTTTGGCTAGGTGTTACCCTAAGTCAGTGGTCGGCAAAGTGCGGCTCCAGAGCCGCATGTGGCTCTTTAGCTCTTTAAGTGCGGCTCCTTAATCCATTGGGTAGTTTGGTTTTTAAATCAAAAAAACTGGAAAAATTAAGTCGTCTGCATATGCGAAGTTGCGGATATTTGCTTTCCTATGAATTTATAGTGAAATGATACGATAGTAGAAAACAATATAAGCTCACGGTCACCCATCTAGCTAAGTTGTTTCCAGAAACCATAGATAGTGAAGCACCGACTCCAAAAATATGTTCCTAGGGGATGAGTGCCTACTTACTAAAATTTAATTATTTTATCCTTTTCAGTTTTTTGGAGTCGGTTTTATTTTATTTTTATTTCTATACGTTACATATATAATAAGATAAATAGGTATAGATTAGTCTCGAGTGGCAGTGGGCAGGTCACATTGCGAGGAGGACTGACGGCCGTCGGGGCGGAAAGGTCTTCGAATGGCGGCCGCGTAGGTCCCGCAAGACGCAGAGATGGTAGGCCCTCCACAAGGTGGACCGATGATCTGGTAAGGGTCGCGGGAAGCCGTTGGATGAGGGCAGCGCAGGACCGATCGGTTTGGAGATCCTTGGGGGAGGCCTATGCCCAGCAGTGGGCGTCTCTCGGCCGATATGATGAAGTAGGTATAGATAGTAAATATACATTAATGTGCTAGCGCGTTTTCTCTTTTGATGATTTGTGTTGATAACGCCTATTAGTCTAAGAGGTCACGGGATTTTTCATAACGATCATGGATATGGTTAGATTTACTTTTATAGTTTGTAGAGTAGTCCCCTAAGGTGAATGATGTCGGTCTGCCTGCTCTCAGTGGTTGCAACTTCAAGTTATAGAGCTTACAAGTGGCTTAATTGTTACGAAAAAAAAACGATCAGGGAAATGGTCAGTTTTAGTACATATTCAAAGTATAGCATCTCCGCAGATGAAACAAGTTGGTCTGGCGGCTCTCAGTGGTTGCATTTCAGAGTTATGATGCGCGCAAGTCACAGCATTGTTGCGAAAAAAAAACGATAACAGAAATGGTCAGTTTTAGTACCTTTTAGAAGTATGGTGTCTCCACAGGTGAAACGAGTTGGTCTGCCTGCTGTCAGTGGTTGTATTTCAGAGATATCATTGTGTACGCAATACTCTTATATATGGAAAAAGCTTAAAAAAATAGCCAAAAACGGGACAATCGACAAATTTTTAAAATTCCCATTGACCGCTGCTGTCGTGTCTCGACTTGACACACACAGCACTCCTCCTCCTCCCGCGCCCGCGCCCGCCCCCGCGACAGTGAGCGTGGAATAATCGTTGTTGGGGGGTGTGCTTGCGCTCGTTTTTGGTGTTTTTAAATAGAATTCAACCGTTACTAGCATTTTTACAATAATGTCGAAAATAAATACTAAGTGCCTGTTTTGCGAAAGTAAGACGGACAAAAAAATGTTGCCTTTTAATAAAAAAAGTTTGGAAAAATGTTATGGTATATTAACAGTTCGTATTAACGGTAATTTAATAACCAAGATTAACAACAGGGGTGAGTTATTCCATGACTTCATCTTAACGAACTGTCTTCAGATACTTAACAAAGGCAGGCAGCCTTTTCCCACCTTTGTTACGAGATCTAGACAGGAAGTTCTCGACGTAACTCTTGCTACTAACCAATCTAGCCAGGACGATCAACGACTGGAACATTAGCAATGAAATATCTATGTCCGACCAACGACAGATTAGATTCGTAATTAACACAAACAAAACATACGAAAATGTAACCTTTAGGGACCCTTTAACCACAAATTGGAACCTATATAGAAATATGTAAGGGATAGGGATAATGTCCCTAAGAATATAAGGTCTCCTGAAACTCTAGAATATGCGGTCCACCTTATTTCTCAGGCCATCACGGCATCCTATGAGATGAGTTGCCTTCTCAAGACCAAGAGGGACAATAAAGTAACATAGTGGCACCCCAAACTAGACAATCTCAGAAAGAAAACACGTAAACTATTCAATAAGACAAACTCCCGAGGACTGGGAGCGATATCACAAAGCCTTAACTGAATACAATAAAGAAATACGGAAGGCGAAAAGACTTCCGTGGCGGAAGTTCTGCGAGGAGTTCAAGAATACTCCTCAAGGGGCCAGAATTCACAAAATCTTAGCGAAATCGCCAGCCAACCAACTGGGACTTTTAAAGAAACCAGATGGAAATTGTACTCATACAGTGGAGAAGACCCTGGAGCTCTTAGCGACAACACACTTCCCTGGATCAGAAACATTATCGAGTACCGAATATAAACCTGAGTATCAGCACTGCCTAACCAGGCCTAAAAACGAAGACTGAAGAAGAGCAGCAAAAATGATCAGACTAAATAAAGTGAAATGGGCTATCGAAACCTTCAAACCGTTTAAGTCTGCTGGGGAAGATGACATTTTCCCAGCACTGGTGCAAGAAGGGAAAGACATTCTCACACCGCTCCTAGTAAAAATATTTCGTCTGAGCTACGCATGGGGATACATACCAGAAAACTGGACTTTGTCAAGGTATGCTTTATACCTAAAGTAGGCAAGAAGGATTATTCACAACCAAAATCCTTTAGACCAATAAGCCTAACCCCTTTCCTGCTAAAATGTATGGATAAAATCATAGACGAATGCATAAGGGAAGGACCTTTGAAGGAAGTCCCTTTACACTCCAAGCAACATGCTCATAAAAAAGGGAAATCCACGGAAACTGCTCTTCTTGAGCTTACGAACAGGATCGAAAGAGCTCTGGAAGACAAGCAGATAGCTCTGTGTGCTTTCCTCGATATTGAAGGAGCTTTTGACAATGTCACTCCCTGACCAAAGGTATGGGAGCCAAAGGGATCGATGACACAACGACCCGGTGGATAAAGTCAATGCTGCTTAATAGAACCGTTAAGATAAATCTAAACGGAATAACAAGAAATTTTAAGACAACAAGGGGATGTCCGCAGGGGGCGTACTGTCTCCATTGCTATGGTCACTTGTTGTGGATAAACTCCTTACAAAAACCACTCAAATGGGTTTTGATGTGCAGGGCTATGCCGACGACGTAGTGGCCTACGTTATAGGTCCTTGCCAAAGCACTGTATTATCAATACTACAAAGAGCGCAGATTATCAAATGTCAAATGGTGCGCAGATAACCAACTGGGGGTTAACCCCTCCAAAACAACTATAGTGCCCTTTACTAGGAAGCGCGAGCTAAACAGGCTTGCTACACTAACTATTAAAGGAACATCCATACCTTATTCCCAAGAAGTCAAATACTTGGGCATATCAATTGACAAGACACTGACCTGGAAAACACACTTAAACAACGTAATCCAAAAGGCAACAACTGCCTTAGGAATATGTCACCGCCTTGCAGGGACGAGATGGGGCTTAAACCCCAAACTCGCCCTATGGCTTTATACCACCATCGTAAGGCCGATGCTAACGTATGCCTGCGTAGTCTGGGAGAAAAAAGTCATGCAAATAACAACCATCAATAAGCTAACCAGCTTGCAACGCACCACGTGCTTGATGGCAATGGCAACTGGTGCAATGCGCACAACCCCGGCGGCAGCCCTTAATGCTCTTCTTAACCTACCCTCCTGTGTTTCCTTAGCGATAAACTTAACAAGATTGTTAGACCCCCATTCAGATATAAGGTTCAACACTCTGTTGAGCTCAATGGTAAGATTCTTTCTCTCACGTTTTCAGCGCGCCCAGCCCCTGGGCGACCGTAATATCCCCCATGCATAGCTATGAATGTTTCCTAACGGAAGCATGACATTGATATGAAGGAGAAATAGTGTGGGAGATAGAACAAAGCCTTGTGGTACACCAGCATTCACTGACATGAACCGCGAAGAGCATCCATCTGCGAGGACACGGATTCTTCACTCATGCAGGAAGTCGGTATTTATAGAAAGGGCAAACAAAAACCTTACAATATCCTAAGTAAAAACAAGACGCTCTAATAGATACTAAATTTCTTTGTGCGTGATGTTGAGGTGAAGACTGTGAATTGATGACTCCGAAGAACAGCACGCGTGCTCATGAGATACTTAGGAGCACGCGTGCTGTTCTTCGGAGGGTAAAGGTGGAATAATAAGCCGGCGATCCAGTTGCAGAGCTGAGCGGGCAGACCGTATGCTGGGATCTTGGAGAGAAGAGCCCTGTGCCAGACTCGATCAAATGCATTGGCAATGTCAAGGCTAACAGCCACTGACTCACCACGTTTGTCAATAGCTTTACTTCAGACATGCATTAATTTCGACCGAAGCCTGCACTGTCGATTATTAATTAATGGTTGATCTTCTAGATATCGGATCAGCTGGTTGCTTAGGATCCTTTATCCGTCTCCCTTTATGGGGACCGGTTGCACATTGACCTCTCTCCAAGATTCTAGCACACACCCAGTAGAGAAAAAAAGACGGTATAGACGCATTAAGACGGCAGACAACTCCGCTGCGCATTTTTTCAGTACTATTAGGGGGAAGATTCTGAAGATGACGAAATCTAAATTAAAAAGAATGCATGAAGAATCTGTGATTTTACCTAAAAATTATTAGATTATATATCAAGCTAAATATTTATAAAAAACTGGATTAAATACTTTATATTGTGGTTTAGTATAGATTTTAATGTGACTTATGAAAAAGCTGAAAAAAATATTAAAAGAATATTTGAAGTAAGTAAATATTTAACTCTTTAGGCGTTTGCAATATTCTACAAAGTGATTAATTTGTGGCTTTACTCAAAGATGATTAGATTATGAAAGTTAGATTAATAAAAATTGGACTTGTTCGATTTATTTTTTTATTTTATTGATTACTGTTATTTTTTTTCTTCTCTGAAATACAACTACTGAGAGCAGGCAGACCAACTCGTTTCACCTGTGGAGTCACCATACTTCTAAACGGTACTAAAACTGACCATTTCTGTTATCGTTTTTTTTTCGCAACAATGCTGTGACTTGCGCGCATCATAATTCTGAAATGCAACCACTGAGAGCTGCCAGACCAACTTGTTTCATCTGTAGAGACACCATACCTTGAATATGTACAAAAACTGACCATTTCTCTGATCGTTTTTTTTTTGCAACAATGACCCCTCTTGTAAGTTCTATAACTCGAAGTTGCAACCACTGAGAACCGGCAGACCAATATCATTCACCTTGTGGGACTACTCTACAAACTATAGATGCAAATTAAACCGTATCCATTATCGTTATCAAAAATCCTGTCACCTCTCAGTCTATATATCTATTACTTACAATCGACTAATAAAACAAACAGCCAGAGTAAGAGTAAGCACAATAAAATTTCAGTAATGCACATTTCAGCTCATCGTCCAATCACGTTCAGGCCCCATCTAATTTTCCAGATGAGAATACTCCCCATTCAAATAGATGGGTAATCAATATCCAATAACCTATCGCTCAACAAAAATCTATCATCAGCCGGTTAATAATGTTGCTCCCTCTACGCACCAACATCTGTAATTGCGTCATAAGCATTCATTCTTTGACTTGAATGTTTTGTTCCACCACTCTGGGCATAGGGTTGCTTCTCAAGTAGGAAAAAAACTTCTTATAAAAATCAACTGCAGAAATACTACTTAATCGTCGTTTATATCTTCATTTTTCTAACAATATAATAATACATTTATGTATTATCTTTATACACTCGCACTTAAAACAAGAAGCAAGTATCATTATCATCAAGAGCTTGTGTTTATGGATACTAGACATGGAAGTAAAATATTAATAGTAAAATGTAAAGTCTATGTACCTAATGTTTCTCTATGCTTATGACTATGAGTTGATGGATAAATACATATAATATATTAACTCAGAAAGGCTTCCAGAATATGGTCAGGATTATGAAAAACAATCTAAGCCGTTAATGAACCAAGTAACATATTAGCGAGCTTAGTGCAGACAATACAGTTGTAGACAGTGCCAGTGGATACGATAATACCGTTCCCTCATGGCTCGTGCGCCCTGGAGACTCTAAGAGTCAGTGGGACACCAAGGAGGTATTGCCTTGCGATTAGAAATCCTCCAGAGCGAATTCGTCCCTCAAGGCTTGAGGACTCGCCAATGTTCTCGCCTCCTTAAACCCCCGATTACGCCGTAAAGGCCATCTGCGGCCAGCAGCAATATCCGTCAAAAAAAAGATATTAGGTACCGTACAGTGGACACCTTCTTTCTATGATCTGAGGTGGACACCAAGTTGGTCACTGATAAAATCAATAGTGAAGGTGATAGCCCTGTTACCATACTTTATTGCCATCGAAAACATTTCAATAGCCACCCCATCGAGACGTTCTACGGTAACACAATACCTTCATAGTTTTTTAGTGCGCCCATTTGTATTTCATTATAGGTACCTATTGTTCTGGCTACTTCTTTGGTAGAAGATAAATAAAAAATTAAATTTAAAAGACACTCAAGGTGGATATCATGTAAATGTTCTTACCCAAACATTCGCAGCATTTTTGTACACTTTGTTACCAGAAGTAAAGCGCGCTTCGCTTCGTGAGATAAAAGGATCCTTGCTTTATGTATCAATATTGACGTATTTTATACCCGTTTGGGGTGGCGCTGCTGCGACTCACTTGATGCAACTAGAGAGAGCCCAGTGGACCTTAATCAAAGTCATGTTCTTTAAATCAAGAAGATACTCCACTAAAGAACTATACAGGGAGACTAAACTCTTAATGGTCAGACAATCTTTTTATTCTCCATTCAGTTCTTCGTCATCACAAGTTTATTAACCTCGAGCAGCTTCCGAAAATAAAAGACGCACACGTAGTCCGGTTCCAACGTTTAAGACCTAATTCGCCCAGCAGCATATTTCATTCTTGGGCCCTTTCCTTTACAGGAAGTTTAACGACATCTTTCCAATTTACAGGATGAATAAAAACTATTGATCGCTATGCACACACACGCACAAACACACACACGCACTCAGACACACACACACACTCAGACTACACACACACACTCAGACACACACACACACTCAGACACACACACACACATACAAGCAAAAATATTATGACCTGGTACCCATGTGATGATAAGCGGAGCAGAGGGCGGCAGCATCAGAGATGGGAGGATGAGGTGAAGCTTTCCGCAGGTTGTCTTTGGAGGAGGGCAGCTCTTGATAGAGGCCATCAGCCCACTGATAATATCTGGAGTAAGCCTTTGCCAAAAGGCACGCCGAGCGGTAGGACATAATATAATTAATGTATATTTATAAAGTGAATATATATTTTTTCTGTAACATAGGATAAGATGCTAAATGAATAAATAAAAGTACCTAAGAAATAGTTTTTTTCATTCATCCATTCATTGCCGCTAGCGGCGCGTAGTGTAGCTCCTTTATGGTGCGGTTCCACCAGAGCCAGAGAGTACTTTTTACGAGGGCTGAGCAAGGTAGGTCTTGGTCTAAAAGTTTCATGTAGAGGTAGAAGAGCAATATGCATGGAAAAAATCCTTGTTATTTTCCTGTCAACATTATTATGTTTGAAACATAGATTTACTTATAAAAATATATTAAGTAGAAAAATTTCACATCCTGGGGTGGGGATCGAACTCGCAAGGCACTTCTAGTTGTACATATTTTTCCAAACACAAAAATTCTCATCCATATTGAGTCTTAATAGTCTGACTTATTTTAAGATTAGTAATTAAGACCTAAATTAAATTTGCAATGATTTTCAATAGACTAATCATTACCTACATAATTAATTATTGTTACTACTAAAAATCAGATAATTATGTTCTCATTTCTGATTTTCCATAAAGGTAGAGTGTGAGTAAAGGTATTAAAATGAAATGTCTATTAAAACATTAATCTATTATAATAGCAATCTACATAAATTACAAACTAAATCCTATTTGGACTTTGCTTGGACATTAGACAATTTTGTTGGATCAAATTTGTAGGTTTTTTGTAGGGGCCCTTTGCCTGCCCTTGTGAACATCATTTCATCAAGTCGCTGCCTCTCTGCTAATTCTCTTGAAATTTTCATATTTGTCCATGAGTCTTTTGCTCCATCTATAAAGCCTTTCTTTTTTATTGGTAGTGAGTCAGCTGTGTGTGTCATCAACTTGGGTATCTTAAAGTATTCTCTCACTGAAGGAATTTTAAGAAGACCAACTTGCATCAGTGAAATGAAGTTACTTGAGCACCAATAGCACAATATAGCTCCAGGGAAGTTGATTGTAAAAGGTATCATGACAATAGGTATTGCTCTAAGGAAATACCTCATCATTTGCATGTTCTGTGCTTCTAATCTGCCTCCATCAACACCAAGTTCAATAGTCAACCACATTGTGGCACTTGTCAGAAGTGGTAACAGAAAATATTGATCAGGCACTGTCAAATCCACAAACCACCACAATCCACCATATGACATACTGTCCACAGGGCAATTAGCCATGCCTCTTAGTCCCATGAAAAAAGAGATAAATAGTGGAGCCTGTGCCAGAGGCACCAACATATTTTTTAAAGGATTCAACCCCTTCTTTTTCATGAACATCATCATTTCTTGAGCATACTGAGCTGCTTCTAACTGGTTACCAGTTTGTCTAGCCTGTGTCATCTTTAATTGTAGCAGTTGGATTTCGGGTAAATTATTATTCATTACAGCAGAATTTCTTTGGGACATTATAACCAGGGGGAACATAACTAGCCTTACCACAATTGTACCTATCATTATAGCTCCCCACCATGGCACATCTAAAGTCACGTGTAGATACTCGAAACAGTTTTGAACGAGGCCGACAGGGCTCCAGCCCCCGAGACCTAAACTGGCAAACGTTGGCTCGCCATTTGCGGCCAAAGATTGAATTGTCTCACCCAATTGATCAAAAGCAGCGGGATCAGGCACAGGGGGTGGTTCCGGTATATTCTCTACTAAGGTAGCAATCTTTCCTGCATCACTTCCACCAGTTGAAGAAAATCTTACAGTGTTAGCCGATGAATAAATGTAATATAACTTAGCCTGCCTAACCTCAACTTTTTCAAAAAGCATTTTTGCTATCGCACTGCGGCATCCTTGGCGGCTTAGTAACTTGAACATTTTAAACAGTTTAAATCTGCAGGTTAATTACTGAAAAATAATGTACATTTGTTTTGTAATTTAAAGTAAAACGCATTTCCGATCTAACATTTCGTTTCGATATTGGATTGATTGACATTGACACTAACACAATGACACTTGACACCTTCCTTACGGTCCACCGTAGGCAATTAGCACCGAAAGATTATAGCAATAGCGCGGTTACGAACGAACCGAAAAGAGGATATTCCTACGTTCGAGACTAGTGTGTGTGACAGTCACCGCTCCCCACACACGAGAATTAGGTAGATAGGGCAGACAAGATTTTTATTACAATAATTAAAAATTGTGTCGGAGCGAACTATGTGTTATAAATTTATAAAATTAGTGTAGTTTTATAAATCATGTGTTTGTGTTGACGTGCAACTAAAAGATTATTATAATTAAAGTGATTATGGTGTAAAATACGATGAGTTTTTTTTGTGGTTATCCACCTCTTCAAGTAGCATCTTATGGAGACTGTAATCATATATTTCGCGTCAAATACTCCCAAGATGCATTAAAATGTGTTACGCCAGCATTTTAATGCAACAAATGAAGAAAAAAAAGAAATTGTTAAGAACTCTTCGGTGTAGATATAGACAACTTTTTTTGATATTAGATGTCAGTGGTTTTTACTTGTTTTTTCATTGATCTGTCTGTAAAATATTTTAATAAAAGAAAGTCTACTTTATCAAGCTCGAATATATTATTTATGTAAAGTCTAATGCGTTATTATCCATCACATCTTTGCATCCATTCTCTACAGAAATACCTAAGACATGGCTGTATGGGCATTAATTTCTTTTGCCTTCCCTTAGTAGGGATAATGAACCTAAAAAAAAAGACAACGGCTGTGGGCTGTGATAAATGTGATAATCTCTCTAATCTGTGGCTGTGACTACCAACACGTGGTATTCATTTTTTTCCTATTTATTTTCATAAAATTTCTAAAAGTTTGTTTCAATCAGCTAAAATATCTTAGCTTAGAATGAAATAGAGAACTGCATAAAAAGGCCTCAAAATGGCTCATATTTCATATCCATACAAAAGAATAAATAAGTCCGTTTACCAGAAACCGGCATCTGTACTAACACGGGATGCAGTTTATTGGAAGAAATTAGGGGTAAATTTTAATTACATAGATACATATTTGCTTTGCATAACTGTAGAATTTTCTTTACTTTGTTGTGATTCTGTTTTTTAGCTACCGGTCCTAATAAAAGAGTTTGGTGCTATTGATTATATAGACTTCAGCCCCGTTCAACCTTACTACTTCGCTGCAACATGTTCTGCCAGAGTTCAGGTTTGTGTTTATTCTGGTATAAAAATATTCTCTAATAGATCTAAATAAATTGAAATCTAACAATACATGTTTACTTCAATATAATTATGCCCATACGACATAGTTTTAATCACATAATGTTTTTGATGCGTTTATTTGTTGTTGTGTGCGTTTTGTTTTTATTTGTAATTGTTACAGTAAAGACATAGTTTTTTCAATACATAATTACAATTTACATGATAAGGGTGAAGTATAGCTACAGTATATCACTTTACCTTTTAATCTACCTTTTGTTGACATTTCAGGTGTATGATCCAATCTCAAAAGTTGTAGCTAAGAATATATCAAAGTTTGTTGAGGCGGCATATGGAGCTAGTTTTAGATCTGATGGCCGTTTATTGGTAGCAGGCAGTGAAGAAGCAGCTGTAAAACTCTTTGATGTGAACTCCAAAAATGTTCTTAGAGTATTTACAGGCCATACTGCACCAGTAAGTCAATAAATATATATTTTAGTTTGATGACTTATTTAGTGATGCAATTCATTAGTGTTCTGTTGTCAGTCATTGTACTTAAAAATCTTATAAAAATAAAGAAAGTAAAAATCTTATTACAGGTTCACAGAACATTTTTCACAAAAGACCAGGTCAAAATTCTTAGTTTCTCTGATGACAAGTCAGTTTGTTCATGGGATATTGCTACTGAACAGAAAATTGAACGTTTTTCTGAACACACAGACTATGTGCGAGCTGGTGCCCCAAGTCCCATTTCACCTGATATCATCCTCTCAGGCGGATATGATCATGCTGTTAAGCTTTATGATTGTAGATCAAATGAAACTGTCCTAACTGTTGACCATGGTAGTCCAGTCGAATCAACAATATTCTTGCCATCTGGAGGGATATTTATAAGTGCAGGTGGCACTGAAATTAAAGTATGGGATATATTCAATGGTGGAAAACTGCTAGCAAATATTTCACAACACCACAAGACAGTGACAAGTCTTCGATTAGCTAGTAACAACAGCAGATTAATGTCAGCTTCTCTTGATAGACATGTTAAAATATTTGATCTATCCAGCTTCAAAGTGATTCACAACATAGACTTTCCTAATGCTATCCTCAGTATGGGTATATCTGAACATGATGATACATTGGCGGTTGGCATGATAGATGGTGTAATATCAATAAGAAAACGAGACAAACCTGCACCGGAATCAGAAGAAAAGAAAGGGTTTTTCAAATTCGCACCAGACCATGTAAAAACTGAGGCTGTAGATTTAGTAGTTAGCAATCAAACAATTGTTAAAGAACCAGAGTTTGACAAATTTATTAGAAAATTGGAATACAGTAAAGCATTATCTGCAGTGTTAAAAACATATGTAGCTACAAAATTTCCAGAAAAACCTGCAGCTGCAATGCAAGAAATGCTAAGAAGGAAAGTCCTGAATGTTGCGATTGGAAGCTTAAGTGAAAAAGATACGGGAGCATTATTGAAATATTTTAAAAAGAATCTTGGTGAAAATAGGTTTACTAGGACAATAATTGATGCTGTCAATGTTTTTGTGGATGTTTTTGAACCTCAACTGAAAACATTTTCAGAGACAAATTTGTTGTTGTATACATCGCTGCTGCAAGAAATAAAGGAAGAAATAGAAGTTTGTAAAAGAATTTGTGAATTAGAAGGTGCAATAGGTATGCTTTTGTCTGCTGGTCAAATAACTTCTACGAGAGATAATTTAGAGCTAAGTGATACACTAGCACCATCATCAAGAGCTCAAAAAGAAATTGTTATCAATGTTTAACTGAAGAATACCTATTTTACTTGTGATATTACTTTTGTTATTATATTCATTGAATGTTAATAACTTGTTAAAGCTCTCATTTTATTTCAGCGGCCTGAAACAAGTATCCATTTGAATTTATTTTAATTTTATATTTCTCATTATTTTCTAAAAACCTTTCTTTGATTGAAGCCTCAAAAAAGGTAGGTTAAATAAAATGCTAAGTCTGTCATCATAAGTAAAATTTAAAGTACAAACAAGCTTCTTGTGAGGGTTTTTTTAACTTGCACACTAAACCACTGTGTGTGGTGCTGTCCATTTGTAAGTTGGTCCTAAAGAATTTACGCGACATCAATAATGATTTTTTCTTAAAGATATTTTATTCAATATTCTTAATTTTATTTTAACTTTATTATTAGTTTAATAAAAATGATTGAAAAATATACTTAGTTGAGCCATCACCCAGATTGTGAAAGGTCGAGGGTTTGATCCCTGCCCCAGAACATGAAAAAAAAAATCTAGTTTAGATATTTTTCTAAGTAAATATTTGATTAGACATAAAAATTATATTATAATAGAAATTTTAAAAACTAGAATGTATTTAGTAAATGTTTTACAGTCCTATAGCATAGTAATCACCAATTTGTATCATTGATTCACAGGGGGACCAAGTACTCTGTGATAGTGGTGACCAGTCTAGCCAGTGCTCCAACTGATTTGTCCAATGGCCCTTCACTATGGACAGGCCGGCCGAGTTACGTATTTTATGCAAGAATACGCTATTATAAGTACGCGGCGGCCTCGAGTGTTGGTATAATTCAGTAAAGCTGCCGAGGGTCGCACCACAGAGGACTTTTTGCATTTGGCTGCTCGAATATTAACAGGGATCCGAAGTCCAAAACTCACAAAAATAACCGACCATATTATAATATGTAGCAATTAGGTAGTTGTATGTATTCTTTCATTATGTCACCTGTATTTACATAGATAGAATATTTATAATTATTACTAAAGTACAGGTTTAACAAGTCTTTTTAGGGTTCAGGCTTAGCCAAAGTTAAGCATAGATATCAATATACCTACCTACTTAAAGGCACATTTAGATAAGTATACGTAGGAAAGTACCGGTTAAAATTGTAGGTATTTTAGTTTTGGTGGATCCTAGCCTACAATGGCCGTCCTGGTCGAGTGGTCAATACCCCTGTCTACTCAACCAGAGGTCGAAGGTTTGAATCCCGGCACGTGCAGATGTTTGTATAATAATAGTAATAATATTCATACACTCACTCTTACCTATCGCCCTATGGCTTTATACCACCATCGTAAGGCCGATGCTAACTTACGCCTGCGTTGTCTTGAAAAAGTCATGCAAATAACAACCATCAATAAGCTAACCAGCTTGCAACGCACCGCGTGCTTAAGGCAACTATTGCTATGCGCACAACACCGGCGGCAGCCCTTAATGCCCTTCCCAACCTACCGCCTCTGGATCTATTCATTGGAAAAGAGGCAAAGGCTGTGTTTGAACTACCTCCGTTTTTTTTTTATACAACTAGATGACAAACAAGCTGACGGCCCACCTGATGGTAAGTAGTTACCGCCACCTATAGACACCTGCAATAACAAGGAAAAATCACTTGATATTGCAGGTGCGTTGTCATCCTGAGTCCTAAGATGAAATGCCGTCCGTGCCCGGTAATTACACTGGCTACCTTTCCCTTCAATCCGAAACACAGCGAACTGTTTCACGGATGAAATAAAAAAGGCGGTGGTACCTACCCAGGCAACCCTACATACGGGTCTACCACCATTAGCAATGACTTCTGACGACATGCTTCCACAACTCAACTTCCACAAAAACTATATAGTTGAACTGCCTAGCAGGGAAGACTGCAGATATTCAAAACAACATGTGTCCACAAGTCACTGCTCCCTCCGAAGCTGGATGCCTCACATGATTTACAGATGGCTCCAAAATGGGTAATAACGTAATACCTATGTGGGGTGTATGGAGTTACACCAAGGTTTAGTAAAAGCGTAAACCTCGGAAAATACGCCACCATTTTCCAGGCGGAAGTCTACGCCATAATTGAATGTGCGCAGGCCAACCGCCTAAGGAACTACGTTAACCAAAGAATTTACGTCTACTCTGACAGCCAAGCAGCGCTTAATGCTATAAATGCAAATACACTGTATTCAAAACTAGTAAAAGACTGCGCGGAGAAATTATATAAACTGGGGCTCAACAACAGAATCACTCTGAAATGGGTGCCTGGTCACTCTGACGTCATAGGCAACGAAAAGGCCAATGAATTATCTAGAGCCGGGGCTCAGGGACGACAGATTGGACCGGAACCTTTCTGTGGAACCTCAAAGAACCAGGCCATGTACTTTCTCGAAAGCAAACTCATACAGGATTCCTCCAAACAATGGCAAAGGACACCTGGTTTTATACATGCAAAGTCACCATGCTAAACGAACTGTAGAGCTGATAATGCTCAGCGGAAGTAACGCAAGTGCCATAATTAGAGCTTTGACAGGCCACTGCAAGCTGAACAGAGGGCCTAGACAAGATGCCATTTGACGACAATCGCTATCGCTAAATGAAAAATTGTATGGGATTTGACATTAACTATCGAAAGTCGTTCGATGTCTTATGTCAAATCCCATACATTTTCCGCTAAGCGATAGCGATAGCGATTATTGAATGGCATCTTGTCTAGGCCCTCAGACACTTAATCAACCTAAATCTAAGTGATTCTGATGTTTGCAGATTCTGTGCACAGGAGCGCGAAACCCCAATGCACGTCCTTTGCAACTGTGGCCCTGTATCCACAAACGAAGCCTTCATCTGGGGAAACACATTATTGACCCAAATGAAGTTAAGATCCTTGAGGTTGGAAAAATCCTAAAATTTATGAAAAGTCACCAAATCAAGGCTTCATTATAAACTATTGGCGGTAAGTCACAGTAGATCTTTAAGGTCGCAGTGACAAATCAGTCTTAACAAGACCGAAAGCCCCAAATACAAGATAGTAATAATATTATACATTCCATTGCCTCTTACTAACTTCGCGACCGATTACACATATATCCCAATCGACTGAAAAAGGCGAGCAATTAAGTAAGTGTAGGATGAGCCATTTCTGATTCTAATATCAGGCACTGTAGCGTAACGGAGCACTTATTAAGACAGAGGAATACCTATTTTATAAAAAAAAATATGGTTAAACAATCTTATGAATTCGCCCAGAGTGGCCAACGGAAAAGAATCATCATAGTTTCCACATCAAAGTGTACCATCATGGAGACTTTATCATATATTTCGCGCCAAACTCTCCCAAGATGCATTAAAATGACAGAATATAAAAGTATTCTGTGATATCTCTCCAAGTAGATTGAAATACTTGAAATGTGTTATTTCTATAGTGTAAGCGTAAGGTAGAATTAATGAAAATGCTTATGACATGGCTGTATGGGTATTAGTTTTCTTTGCCTTTGATGTAATAGAAAAGAGAGTACCTAAAAGAACAAAAAAGGTGTGTTTGGCGGGTTTTAATGGCATCAGTCAAGAATTTTATTTTAATAATTAAAAATTGTGTCGGAGCGAACATAGTGTTATAATGGTGTAGTTTTATCATTCAAGTGTTTGTGTTGACGTGCAACTAAAATGTTGTTATAATAAAAGTGATTGTGAAGGTGTGAAATACGATGAGAACTTTTTTTTTGTTATCCACCTCATCAAGTAGCACATAAAGTGACTGTCATCAATAATTCGTGTCAAATACTCCCAAGAAGCATTGAAATGTGTAACGCCAGCATTTTAATGCAATAAATGAAGAAAAAAAATGAAATACTGAAAACATGGCTGTATGGGCATTTATTCCCTTTGCCTTCTCTTTTAAGGGAGAATTAATCAAAAAAAAAAGTAAGGAGTTTTTTTGCGGAATTTAATGGTGTCGTGTCAGTCAAGATTTTTATTATATTAATTAAAAATTGTGCCAGAGCACAAAAATACATTAAAAGAGGTGTTGTTTTATAAACCAAGTGTTTGTGTTGACGTACACAACTAAAAGATTATTAGAATAAAAGTGATTATGGTCTGAAATACGATGAGAACTTTTTAGTGGTTGTCCACCGCATCAAGTGGCATCATATACTGTCATCGTATATTTCACGTCAAATACTTTTATGATGCATTGAAATGTGTAACACCGCAGCAGTTCAATGCAATAAATGAAGAAAAAAAAGAAATACTGAAGACATGGCTGTATGGGTATTAGTACCCTCTGCCTTTTCATTACAGGGAGAATTAAACAAAAAAAAAGAACTAAAAAAACAATCCGTCAAATTATTTCGTTATGGAAAAATTGCTGTTTGATTGAGCAGTGAGACGACTGGACAATGACGTTTCTTAAAAATTATAAAATAAACTACATTTCTCAGTAATTTTGTGTCGTAAAAGCAAAATAGAATTGTGATAGTTTAACTACATCGAAATAGAAAACTATACGATGTGTACAATAGTTAGGCTTAATCCTATAATTGCCGCACTATATCGTAAGTTCAGTTCAAGGGTTTCCTATTACTATTCTTTCTTGTTTTCACTTAGATTAGTTTAAAACATTCTGTTACAAGTAACAAGTTGAACTTGTTATTATAATTGGTGTAGTTTAAATTCTAATGTTTTGTTTAATGTACTAGTATAGTGAGTTAAAGGTTAGAGGATGATATTGCTGTGACCATGAAAATATTTTTTTAGGTATTCAAATGCACAAGTAAAAGTGATCATTATGGATGAACGAAGAGTTGCTGATTATTTTGTCGTAGCCGGCTTACCCGAAAAACCAGAACTGCTTGATGATTCAGATTCTGGGCACCTCAAAGGCTACAGTACAAAACCACCCATAACAGATATAGGTATGTGATTAATATTAGACTCATTTCAATTGATTTCATATCGGAATTTTTCACAGAGTGTAGCTTACTTTTATCGCAAAAACGGTAAACAATGTAAGCTAATAAATTGTTGAACTTTTTTGCTTGTTAGAAAGCAAAGCTATTTACTTCTAAATAATTAACCAAATAAATGAATGTATTTTTCCCCCATTTTAGGCTTAGATAAGCATAATCTAAATTTACCCAATTAAAGTTTTAGTATCAATTAAATCAATAAATCAAAGGTTTTCATAATTTTTTTATTTACTTGAAGGTAGAAATAAATATTTAGTAAATATGAAGCTTTAAAATAAAAGAATACCTTTATAGATGTTAATGAATTATAATATGCAATTATCAAATCAGTCTTTATTAGGTGTGTAAACTTTTCTAAGTTTATTTACTTATAACCTACAGTTTTTAATTTTACCATAATGGAAATTTCAAGAAAGTTAATTCCCTACCTGAAACTTAATTATTTACTTTTTTTACTGATAATTTGTAATTTTTTTCCTTTTTTCAAACTAATTACACCAACAAACAAAAACACACCTGCATAGTGTATCATAGTTTCTTTTTAGATTAAACACAGGATATGTAAATAACATTGAGGAAGTCATTAATAATTGATGACAAAGTGTACTACTTAATTGGTTCTCTAGGTCACAAATTATTATATTTGTCATGTTCAACACAGGGTATTAACATCACTTTTAATATATTTTTAATGTTATTTTTTTTAGGTATAACCTTCTATTACATTTTTTGTATGTTTTTATATAAATTAACAAGATACCATTTTCAGTAGTAATTATTGATAGATGATGTTATAATTAATAATAAATTTAATTGGGTAGGGTATGATAATTTTATAAAAGATTTTTTGTTGTTGTTAAGAATTAAATGAGGAGCTCGGTGGCGTAGTGGTTTGAGCGCTCTGGTTTCGATCACGAAAACAAAGCAACTTTCGCCATGGTTGTTTCTGGGATGGGTCAATAAAATTTATAATCTCGAGCTCCACCGGAAGGCAAGTTAAGCCATTGGTCCCGGTTGTTACTGCAACTGTTTTAACCCACCAACCTGCATTGGGCCAGCGTGGTGGTGTTATGGCCCAATCTCCTCATGTGTTTCTCCCATATAGGATGGCCTGTGCCCAGCAGTGGGACGTATATAGGCTGATGATGATGATGAAAAATTATATATTTTATTGTGTTTGGTAAATCATTAGTCAATATAGTTAAATAGGCACTTCTACATTAGTAATGACCTAACACTCACACTTGAAATCCCCCGATCTCATGCAAATTTCTTAAACATTACCAATAGTTTGATTCTGTGATTTCAATTTGTTAACCTGTTAAGCCACACATACCAGATACAATTAGTATTTAATTGTCATGTATAGTTTTTAAGTGTTTTATTACAACATTATTATTATTATTTATTTATTGTCATATGCTGCCGGGAGTCTTACACAGCTTGACAAGTTTAGCCGTGTTCGACTTGCACAACATTGACAAATACAGAACTAATTGTCTCAGGTTTTAGTGAGATTTTTTTTATTTTATTAGATATTTATTTTAACTAATATGTGTATTGCACATATTTTTGATTAGTTTTAATGGTAATGGAGGTGTTACTACTCCTTATACATATATGTTTAAACATTATAATTGTTTTAACCTTGTTTATATACATGAATGCGACCCAAATTAATCGAATCTATTTAGTTCTTCTAAGCAGTATAGTTAATTGGATTTTTTTTACTATTTTGTTATATCATATAACTAATAGTATAACTAGATAGATAGCCCCTATTTTTTTTAACTCCAACACCAAGTAAATTCCAATATGCTTACATAACTTGTAGTATGTTGCTATAATTTATTTTGATTGACATGATCATCTGTTATCATTGTATCGGATTTGCCATTATATCTGAATACCAATTTATTACGCAATTAATAAATATAAAACCACAGTTCATTGTTTTGGTTAGCAATAGACATTCTTGTTTGTTAGCACATTGCAATACAGATTGTGGTTTGGTATAAAGTTACATTATGGAAGTTGATAAATTGATTACACATTAACTGCTAACTACCTTAATTAAGTTTATCAGTGGGAATTACAGCTATAGCTTCAAATACAATGTTTATTCATATATTATTTAGATAATGTGTTTTTTACATTTTTGGACTAATCTTAGACCACACACTCAGTTTGTCTATATAGTAATAATTATCTGTGAAGTAGTCTGAATGGAGTCTATTTTAAAGTAAGGAAATATAATTTAAGAATATTATAATTTTGCTAATGATGGAGCAATCTTTCCTTATAAGATTTTTTAAGCCAACTAAAAATTATGCAGGTATATAAATAATTTTAATTATTTCAAAAGTCTTCTTAGTTTCAGTGTTTGATGACTATAAAACTGTGAATTTAAAAATGCCCTAAACATATCAAGCATGCCATGGTTAGAGTTGTTTTGGTATATTTTTACACCAGATAGTAGTTTTGAGCTATAAATATTCTATTTTTTTCGATTTTTGCGAAATTATGTATTGCGCATTTTCCGAACTTGTCCAAAAGAAAGCGAAATATTAGACTGTTATAATATTATTTTGTTGAAGTAGTCAAGATTGAGTTACAATTAAGAGTAAAGATAAGCCATGTTCTATCTAGGCCACAGCTTGGAGAAACTTAATTTTGATTATTTATTTCTGTGTTACACATATTATAACAAGTTCCAAAAACTAAAATATCCATTGCTTAACGTTACAACACTATATATTGAAGCTTTATTACTTATTAGATACCTATCAAAACATCAAATCACTCATTAATTATTGATCGACATTATAAGTTTCGTCAGAAACAGTCAACGGGTTATCTTCTATCGTATTTAAAGCATGTCTGGGGTGAAGCTACTGCTAAATGTGGTGAGTCAGTGGCTGTTAGCCTTGATATTGCCAAAGCCTTTGATCGGGTCTGGCACAGGGCTCTCCTCTCCAAGCTTCCGGCATACGGCCTGCCAGCTCAGCTCTGCAACTGGATTACCAGCTTCCTCCATAAGCGTAGAATCCGTGTTGTAGATCATGTCAGCTACGCGGTTCATGTCAGTGAAAGCTGGTGTACTACAAGTGTCTGTTCTAATCCCCACTCTCTTTCTTCTTCATACCAATGACATGATTCCATAGGTAGCATTCATTGCTATACAGTAGAGTGCATGGTGGATACCGTGGTAGCCCAGGGGCTGGGCGCGTTGATTCCGAGAGGCAGATGATGACGAATCTTACCTTCTTAATCGGGATCTAACAAACTTGTTGAGTTTAATGCTAAGAAAACACAGGTGTGCGTGTCACAGCCGAAATTTCACCGTTCCTTCCCTTCCCCTTCCCTTCCCCTTCCCTTCAGTAACTACTCTTTCGGCTCAGGGCTCTATAAAGTCGCGCAGTATGGAAGTATGCTACGATTTGAATCCCAGGAACTACATTGGAACCGTGATCAAAATAGCCTCACGGAAGCTCGGTGTCCTGAACAAGGTGCGTCGATTTTTCACGCCTGACTAATTTTGCCTGCTTTATAAAACTAAGCTACGTTTGGCTCCGCCATGTACCTCGATGTACTGGTCAGATTGCAGCGCCATGCTGTCCGTATCATTGGCGATGTAGAGGTCACGAACAACCTAGAGAATTTAACTGTTAAATAAATGCAGTTAAAAAAAAAATGATAGAAAATAATTACAACAAATCTAAACGTTGAAATCGGCTACATATTCTACAAGCTATAATGGACCCTCAATTTCAACTAGACGAAAATTAATAATTCCATTCGTAAAATCCTGCTTGTATACTGCACTTGAATATGAACTGTTCTATTTTAGGTAGATATTCATTTAAAATTACTAGGCAAAAAACGTCAATATTATATTTAAAGACCTATTATTAAAAGAAAGTATTAAATTGTATTTTAAAGAAACATAGGTACTATGCCACTTTTCTATCCTAGATTTGAATTTGCTATTATTCGTTTTATTATACCTTTCGTATAGTTATGACGGTATGTTTAATTTTAATGTACAGTCGACAGCACATCAAGCGTAACAGTTTGACCTTGAGACCGCCCGTCGAGTTCGTAATAGAGGCGGCTTTCGTAGTGCAACTGTTACACTTGACGTGCTGTCGTGTGTACGTTTTTTTTATACAACTAGATGACAAACAAGCTGACGACCCACCTGGTGGTAAGCGGTTACCGCCGCCTATAGACACCTGCAATAACAAGGAAAAGCACTTGATATTGCAGGTGCGTTGTTATCCTGAGGTCTAAGATGAAATGCCGTCCATGCCCAGTAATTACACTGGCTACCTTTCACTTCAATCCGAAACACAGCGAACTGTTTCACGGCTGAAATAAGAAAGGCGGTGGTACCTACCCAGGCGACCCTACATATGGGTCTACCACCTAGTAGGTACATTGCGTAATCGTTCTATCTCCAAGATCCGGACTAGTAGATTTAACCTTATTTTTACCAATTATACTTTTATTGGGCGATTACTCTACAATTGCAACCTGCCCGACGATGCTAGCCTTTTATGGCAAACGGCTCCAAGGTTTAATGAGAATCAATATACAAGTACTGTTATTACAAAAAACTAGAGTTCCATGCTGTTAATCGCGTCACAAATAATGATATTTTTTTCTAGGGACGCTACATGGTCACAAATCTTTCAATCAATCAATCATATCATTTATTGTATTACCTAGTTATAGCACAGGTTATAGGTTTACAAAAGGTCTTATTAAATATTATTGTAAAAAATTTAATGTCAATAACTATAATCGTAGGTAAGTCCGTATAATCTTGTCGTTAATGACATTTAGTACAGTTAATGTTATTTACACACATACAGTCAATTCGGAATAAAATTAGTCAAGCAATTACATTTTAATTTTGTCATAAAAAAATCACAAATCGAATAATAACATTTCTCGATTCTTATTTCAGCACACCACAGCGTGGTGGTGTTATGGCCCAAACTCCTCATGTGTTTCTGCCATGTAGGAAGGCCTGTGCCCAGCAGTGGGACGTATATGGGCTGGTGATGATGATTCTTATTTCACGTATTTTTTTTTTCAATACACATTATTTATTTCCTTCAATTTGTCAGGTAGTTTGTAAATCTTTGGTCCCATTACATAGAAACTACGACAAAAAAGCTTGTACTCGACGTATAGTGTGGAAGTATATCAACTTTTTTTATGATGCTTAATTTCTTTTGATTTATTTGAAAATATACATTAAAGAATGCCTTTCGATGCCACGGCGTCATTTTAAAGCATAGCAATTTATGTCGTATTTCTGTGGCGATACGTTTGAAATTCCATGAGTAAAAATTTAAATACTTTGCCATGCCGTCCCGGTCTGCGTAGGCCTTTAGACGACCGGCTGGCCGAGTGTTCTGTACCCCTTGTATACTACATTAAGTAAAACCGTGTTGGACAAGGAGCTTCGTATAATTAAGATTGAACTTCACTTAGGTAAGTTCGTTTAATCTTATAATTATACAGGGTGGTGCCGTCAATGCGACAATAAATCCAAACATGGGCTATATTAGTTTATAGAAATTGTTTGGCATTTTCAAAAACATGTTATTCATTTGATAATTTCATGACATTTCTATGAAATAATGCAGCCAATTTTATACTATTTCATACAAACGTCATGTAATTATCAAATGAATAACATGTTTTTGAAAGTGGCAAACCATTTCTTTGAAGTAATATAGTCCATGTTACAATTTATTGTCTTATTGACGGCACCATCCTGTATAGGCTACTCGGTTCGATTCCCGCTGATCCCGTAATAGCTGCTTTTTGTGACACTATCCTAGCTAACTTATTTAAGGAAATACAAATTTACTCATTTCTTTAGTTAAATGGCTTGTATGTGATATCCAGTTTACTCGACTGTCAAGCATCACTCGAAGAAAGGGGATCTCTTGCACCTCTTGAGACCTGTGTGAGATTTTTTGTGATATGAAACTGCATAAATTTAGTTTTGCGAATATTAATTACTAAATTATTGTCATCCATCCATGTTACAATATTTTCAAAATCTTCAAAGCATTTATTGTAATTTCATTTGTCTTTGCATTATTATTTTTGATGATCACTGTAGAATCATCTGCAAATAGGACCATCTTATGCTCCATTACAGTTTTGAGAAAATTTTTAATTAAGAGAAATAGAAAAGGCCCTAGTATGTTACCCTGTAGCACTGCATGTTTTAATTCGCTATGCTTAGATTTTTTTTGTTTCTCATCCTTGCTATCGTCAATATACGTTATTTCTCTGCACTGCTATCTATTCTTTAGGTATGAAGATAAAAGATTTAAGACTGGGTCCCCTTACACACATTTTAGATAACAACTTTGAATGACAAACAAAGTCGAAACCCCTGGACATATCCATAAATATGGCCGTTGTACACTATTATTAACGCATCCAGACTGATCTATTTCAATGTCTCAATACTTTGATATCGCACATAATCATGTTGATTTATTGGATTTAATTACAATGAATAGCTCTGACAAGCAACCCTGAAATGGAGACTAATCAAACTATTCGACCTAATCAATAAAATTGGTACAGAACTATTATTTATTGGAATATTTTCGTAAAGTAACTTCAGAATTAAAAACTTCACAAATGCTTTTTGTGACCGCTATCTCACAAGCATGAAACATGAAAAAAAATGTGTGCTGGCTTTGTATTCGTAACATTACAGACAATAATACAATGTGATGGTCCATACGTTTTATCTTACATTGGTTATTTATGTTTCCGCTAAAACAGCCACTTCGGTTCGTATTACTCGAGACAGATATTATGTCGGTACGCGTGACAAGAGTACGCAGTTCTCTTTTAGCTTCTAACATGAGATTTAATTATAACGTAGGTATAGTATGCTAAGGCCATATGACATTGATATTTCATTGCATAATATGTGTTATATTATAATAAGCTGAACAGGTGTTTAGTTTACAATAGGCCTGGACTGATTATCAACACTACCGTATGTTCTTGACGTTATTACTCAAAGGGTCTTTTATTGACCTCTTGGAGTGATTCAGATTTTATTGGTATCATTGAATATTGACTGAGACACAGATAAGTTCATTGCCACTTTAGGCTCTCAAGCCAATAAAGAGTCAATGTCTAACGATGTATACGATAGACACTGCACATTCTTTGTACATGAGCTGTTAATTAGTCGTAGTAGTTTACATTATATTACATAAGATTACTGACATGTTACATTACGAGGAATTAGAGTCGTGTTTCAGATCCATTTTACATCGAGCAGTTACTTAGGTAGGTACATAGACAAATCAATACCTAGGATGATAATACTAATGTATCTATTTGTGTACATCAAATTGCATTTTATTTGTTAAGCCATGTAAGACCCCTAACCTATTGTGTCTGGAATGTTTGGCTTGACAGACGAAATTTTGGGGATTTGCCCCAAAAATGGGCTTGAGAACCTATCACAATAAATCTAACACATCACTATCAAAATGAGGCTTGTTATTATAACTAGTGCTTTTGTAACATGTTTTATGTGTACCTGGTTGTCTGCGTTTTGGAATAAATCGGACATAGGATAAGTTAAAAGTAACTACTGAAACGAAATTTATGTTTTTAAATTAGATGCAAAAAATCTCTACTCACTAAAATAAGGAAAAAGTATCAATAGAAGATAATAGTATGATTATGGGTATTATATGGTTTCTATCTTTATTAGGTTATTATATTTAGCTAAGTATTACAGCGTTTGCAACGCTGAAATACTTAGCTTCTAATAGCCGTAAAATAGCCATTCTTCTGAACTTTAAATTCTTAATACCAAAAAAAACTGTTGCTGTTGCCAGATTTCAGTTATTTGTGTATGTTTCTCAGATATATTTAGTTGATTACGATAAAAAATCTTTTATAATTATCTGAATAATTGTCTAGTCTGTGATGATCATTTCTTGTAGTTAGACGTTGTTGCGAGCTCATATTTTTAATTTTACTAATAATGCTGGGATATTTGTTATTTATCATTAGCTTAATCATTTTATAGTACTCTTTTCTTGTCAAGTACCAGCATGCATACATTTTCAGAACCTCTTTTGGTCGATGAATCTTGGACCATAAGATTGTTCAGGGGGTGTTTTATGAGCTCTTACTTAGGCCTATTTCTAATTTTGAAATACATTGAAATCTATTAGCAGGGACATGGAGTTCATGTCGTATCAAAAAATAACCACGCATAAACAAAATGAAATCAGCTATAATACACCCCCTTATGTGCTAAAACTGTCGTATTTTCTTAACGGACTAAAAATAATGTACAATTTTGAGATTTGAGATGTTATTGGTAATTACTACCCGCATTTCCGTGTAGTTAGTTCAGTAGGTAATGCTGACGAGGGAAAATATTTAGTTTGTAAAAAATTATTGCGGCGCCCGTATGTAGAGCTTGATGGATCTATTGTTACATAATTTAGCGAATAGCGACCTATTGTAGGGGTCATACCATACGGCACACTATTGACGTATTATGTAGTCGTTTTCATTCTAACAATAACTACTTATTAATTTACGCGTCTTGAGCACATTATTCTTTTCAAATGTTATTTTTTCTTTGTTTTCTTTTTCTTCATTTAATTATTACCTACTCTTTATAATCATGAACAGGTCGAAAATTGAACAAACCTTTCTAAATGTCAAATTCACACATATCACAGCTGTCGTTATTGCATTCAAATAGAGAAAACGAGACGCACTATGTTTAAGTTTAGATTTAGGGAGTTTAGTTTACTTTGCCGCAGAATTTTTTTACAGCAGAATTAGACGCATTGAAAATCACTTGTTACCAATATCTTTGAAACATAAAATAATAGTCAATAAATTTTTTCTTTCTTTTTCTTAAACATGAACATAAGTTTATAAATACCTAGTTTAAAATTGTTGTTTCTTTCAGGTGTCATATTTCCAGGGCTTGGAGAGACGGTCCCCAGTGGCTTCGAGCTGTTGGAACTGACACCAACTGGCTTGCCGGCAGACCTGAACCATGGATCCATGCGGTCACCAGAATGTTTCCTCTGCATACGCAGAGGAAGGGATAAACCTCCCCTTGTCGATATCGGTAAGATAAAATATACTTGTTTGAACAGACGTCTGCTGATCTATTTAAATGGTTCTTAATTGGTTCTAATAAGAGTAATTTTCCAACTAACTTAATTCGTGGCCCTGTCTTTATAGAAGGCACAAGACTATCGCCCGCCCACGACCAGCCCCCTTATTCAGGAACTGTCGGATCACGGATTCGATTCGAAAAGTTACATGCCGTCTCGCTTTGACCCGCCGCGATAGAAACTGACAGGCATAGATATTCCGAAATTCGAATCTTTTCTGACAGTTGTGAATAAGGGGGCAGGTGCGATAATTTGGGCGAAGACCGGTACGTGGTTGTGGATTATTCCAAAGGATTATTCAATATCCTATAATGTTTAAATGTTTTTGAAAATATTTAGTCATAAATAGCATCCAATGCACATAAAATGATTTATGATTCACAGATAAAGATGTACTGTGTTAGGGCGTTATCGAATTGAGTAAATGTATTATTATTATACTCGTAATAGCTTCCTTGGTATGAATGGACTACGGTATTTCCCAGTTTCCCACCAGTAAATAACAGTAGCTCTCTAGTTTATTAATAACTTAATACAAAGTTATTAAGAGCAATAAAATTATTGTCCGATAAAACTTTTGATTTATTTTCTATTCTATAAAAATAAATAAATTACTAATATAAATAATATACTATTATTTATTCTATACTAATACTATTATACTAATATATATTTACTTTATATTATAATAATATACAATTACATCCCATTATTTGACGACTTGCTGGCCGAGAGTTCCCCCTTGCTATGCAGGCTACTCGGTCAGGGGTCCTGGGTTCGAATCCCGGTAGAAGCAAATGTTTGTATGACGAGTAGGAGCATTTGTAAACGAGTCATGGATGTTTTTATATTTATTTAGTATATTTCTAATATTTATATACATGTTATTATCATTATTTCTCCGTTATCTATGTAGTATCCATAACACAAGCCTTGATGATGCTTTCTTTGGGCTAGATAATAGGTGTTAGTGTGTAAATATTGTTATTATTATTAACGTGTAATTTATTAAATATAGTAAATACCTCAGCAAACTTAGTCGCATACCGCGAAATGACTTAGGTATTTTTGTACGTCACTAAAGTAGATTCTATTGGATGCTAAGTTATAAAAGAACCGTGAGTCCAATGTCCAGTTTACATTACGTACAGCGCAGGACCGATCGATTTGGAGATCCTTGGGGGAGGCCTATACCCAGCAGTGGGCGTTTCTCGGGTGAAATGATGATGATGATTAAATAATGCCGGGCAAAAATTCCCAACGAGAGTTGCTACGCTTTATTTACCATTTATCAATTAAAATAAGAAGGTGTTGAATAACTTAAGGCCGACTACTCAAACGCTTCTTGAGACCCTTTTAAATATGTATTATCAAAGACTAAATTTTGGTTGGGCAAACGTCAAATTGATCACTCTTTAAAAATGCGGGTCTTCAAATTTTTACTGACGCATGACGATCGAGTATTCGGCCGTTAGTGTATTATAGGTACATACATCTGGACAGCAAGAACACCACGTAAAAATAAATTTATGTACAGTCGACCACAGAAGTAGCTTAACACTTTAGTACCATGTCACACCGACTATTGCGCTTGCTAATAGTTGGTACCGTACTACATTAACGCCATAGGTATTGTGACATGGTACTAATGTGTTCAGCTACTTCTGTGGTCGACCGTACGTACAAAATAACGACTAAATTGCGCAGTAAATCCATAAATCCATGTATTTTCATGTTAAATACGATAGGTGCTGATAAGATGTGAACGCCATGGGCTTCGTATCCGTCAACGCACAGGGCCGTGCACTTTTTGCTATCTCTTTATCTCCGACGTTTACGCTCGGGTGACGTTTGCCAGCCGGCTTTTATTACGATTCAATAAGTTTTTTGGTTTATATCTTTGATTTTAAATACAGAGGTTCACAAAGAAAAACTGTTCAGGAAGAAATCTAAGCAGTGTTCTAAATAATAAGGCTAAATTGATTTCGCTGGAAAATCAATTTAGCCTTATTATTTAGAACACTGAACCAGCTGGATGTTCATTTAATCATGGTACAGAGTATTTACAGGCACATAAATATAGAATCCCTGGAACTAGATATCTTGGGATAAGTTTATAATAATTAGGGTATACCCACAGTGGAAATTATAACTCTGCGTGTTAAGGAGCCAGCAAGGATGTGTTGCTCATTTGCGTTTTTATTTATATACAAAGCACGGCAAATAACAACACCACCTTATGTCCATATGCGAAGACAGCTAGTGCATCTTAAACACACTTTTTTTTAGCCGTCACCACCTTGCAGGTCTATTAAAGACCCTTTCCACGCTTTTTTTTAAGGTACCTATAGTATAGGAAGTAGGGAACACATGTGCTGGCAAAGAATTGCAAGTTTTGCAAGTACGACAAATAAATTAGTTGATGAATGACTATATTTGTTTGTGCGTAATACGTGGAGACAGTGAATTGACTTATCGCACGATGAGCAGTAAAACAAGAGAAAACTTAATGACGTCATGATATGCGTCTAGTATAAGTAATACAAGAAACCCCTTAATATAAGTCACTATTATTGTTTTGATAAATTTGAAGTCTTATTTGTAAGAAACAAAGGTAACTTCGTTCTGTAACGCTGCTTTCTAATCCGTAAGGATCATTTGCCACGTTTCTCTAATTTGCGCAATTTGCTAGTGTCACCTCTGTTATACGCATCCGTTTGATACGGCAAACGATCACCATACACCAACAACTTTGTAAAATCCCTATATTTAGCAAAAAAAAACGGTGCTTATATAGTTTATTTTTATCTCCAGCGCGTCATGATTAAACGCTATCAGTGTGGGTGTGTCGCCGGTTGGCACGTTGTGATCCACGTAAACAAGGGAAAGGTGTCTTGCTTCTGTAAAATAAACCACATAAAATTATAACAAGACCTAAGTATTTTAGTTACACATAGCATGTTGTACACAAACCTATGCAAACTCTAAAACTGCAAAAAATTGTTAGAATTGTTTTGTATTCAAGTATTACGACATTGCCTCACGTACGACGCTTATTAGACGTCACCTTGTTGCTGTTTCATCGTCATAATACATTTGTGATGTAATGAATATAGACGGAGAGAGATAATTGTAATAAGGATTTAATATCACGATCGTATTAGGTCGTATAAATTTGACTAATATTGATTAGTTGTATCTATTTGTTATTGTTCAGTGGATATTCTACACCGTTAATTAGATTATACGATGTTACTGCTTTTAAACTGACATAAACGGTTTCGAATGTTATTTATCGTAATTGATTTTTGATTGATAAAAAAAATGTAGGTACAGTCATTATTACATTCATTTGAGCTCTCAGAGTGATACAAAATATCAGGACTGTATCACAAAATCAATTCTAATACAACAATGATAGAATCATATATTGCTTGTAGCATCACTTTTATATTTAGCAAGTGGAAAGTGATTCTAAACTATGAAAGCGCAGTTGATTCTGATGCTGACTGTACCTACATTTAAATGATGTTATTATCATTTGGAGTTGAAATTAGGTCAAGTAGTGTCATTAAAGTCATTTGAATAAAAGGATAAAATGTTAGTAATTGCTTTTGATATTAAAGATACCTACTATAAAACATTCCTAGTACAAATAATTTTTTTAGGTTGAAATTTGAAATATGTAAGCGTGAATGCTATTTACTAATAGTATCGTGAATGGTAAAACGGGTGGTAGAATTCATAGCAATCACGTGTAGTATAATTGTTAATTTACATTTTCTTATTAAACCTAGATGAAAAACTGCACCTAGACTTCATGCTTTCCAGTAGACCTTGTCATCCTTGTAGCATGAATTTCAATTATTAGCCGTGGAATACCCTTGGGGGCCTATGACATTTAAAAACCAATTGTGTCTGCATTATGTGCCTTGACAGGTTAATTCTCTATAACTCTAAGCCGATGCTCGTACGTAGCACTCTTCACGTATGATATTAACTAATATTTTAAATAGTCTTTAATTTATTAGCAATTAACATCGCAGCAAAAATATGTAATTAGTCAGCCACGGCAAAAAAATCCCAATTTGCACCAAGGGATACTTAATTATTTCTTTAGTGGTCGAAGTTACTTTCCCATCAAAAGTTATCGACGCAACAATAACATTGTGAGGACGTATATTTGTCAAGTCTGTGGTATTATTAATGTAATATAAAAAATATTATTTTTCAGGCGTCATGTACGATGGCAAAGAGCGTCTCATGGCTGATGCTGAGATGGTCCTGATGTCAGTCGGCGGCCGACTTGCTAACGTGAACAATTCTACAGCGAAAACTTTTATAACATACAGAAAGGCTCACCCCAGCGCGCCTTGCAACGCTCTCGTTGTTGTCGACATATGCGTCATAGTCGCCAGTAAGGGCGAGTGTCCGCCGCACGCGTTTTGTATGATTGCCAAGAACTTGAATAAAGGTAAGATATGCAATTACGTATTTTATCACAATGGCATCACAACACTTTCAATTATAAAAGCCAACTCATTATTCAAGCGCTGGGTCCTTAAAAGGTTACACACTTTTGGTTAAAAGAAATGTAAACAGAATTCGAGTAGTAAATATTACACAACAAAAGAGAATTTTATTGATTTTCTTTATACCAAACAGAACATTATTTTACATTAATAAGGCTTGATATACTTTCGCCTTTCTCAGTATCCGCTTGTTTGCAGTTTGCGTATGAACAAACGAAGCCCTATCCACGGAGCAGCAAAGATGTATTTGCATGCGACTTTGCCACTCCTGTGGACAGACCTTCGTTTGTTTATATGCAAAAAGCAAGCAAGCGTGCGTATGGAACGACGCAACTTCTTCTTTCTACCTGGTCAATATTTTTGTGGCAAGGCATGCCAAGAAAACTAATCATGTTTTTCGATAAGTGATGATCATTATCCATACGCGGCAACTACGCTTTACACCATTAATGAGTTCGAAGATGTCTGTTTTCAACCTAGATATCTAATCTCAAAAATGTTAAATGTTTTTAAAGTAATATTCTATTCTAATCCATAGGTAATAGGACTTAAAATATATATTTTTATTGCAGGTTTAATGGGTAGTGATGTGTTTTTATGTTATAAGAAGTCAATGAACCGTCCTCCCTCAATAGCATACAAGCCAGAAGTACTATTTAGGTGAGTTAAATTTATCATCATCCATCAACACCAGTCTATACACTTCCCACTGCTGGGTACAAGCCTTCCAAGGAGTTTGGGCCATAACAGCACCACGCGGGCCCAATGCGGGTTGGTGGTTTAAAGCGGATGCAGTAGCAATCAGAACCAACGGCTTAAGCCTTGCCGCACACGGGCCACCGGCCACAGCCACAAAACGCCGCCACCGGCATATTTCATATAGCTTTCATACATTTGACGCCTGTGGCCGCCACACGCCACTAAACGCCGCTTCTCGCTTCTTGTGGCTCACACCGGCCACAAAACGCCGCCACACGCCACTCGCACGTACCTCAGTTAACCAGTTCAATGCGAAGGCAACGCACGCACTCATTTAGTCGGTTGATTGTAATAATATAATATGGATATAGAATTGTTTATATCAGAGATTCAATCTCGTCCTGCTATTTGGAATTCAAAAAGCGATATGTACAGTAATAGGGGGCTAGTGTATTTTTTTTCAATCATAGACTTAAATTCTGTTTTCTTGCCAAGGTATTGCTCCTTCATTCATAAAATAATCTTTTAACGTGTCTCTTGCAGTATAAGCTCGTGTTACGAAAATTTTTAAAAAATTGAAAAAATGCTCGTTACACTAATACCTTTGTTAAAATTGGATGTATCCAATAATTACGCGTTCGCCTTCTACGACGACGTTTTTTATTATAAGCAGCGCAATCAAACCTTCGTCTGATTCCATTATGATACTGCACGCATGTGTTAAAAAAAGTGGCCGCTACCGACCGCAAGTGTCGAACACCGGCCACAAGTGGCTGTCGCGTGCTTCAGCCACTTTTGTAGCCGCTTCTAGCTTCTTGTGGCGGCGTTTGTGGCTGTGGCCTGTGGCCCGTGTGCGGCGACACTAACATGCCTTCTTTTTTGTAAAGTCACGAGAAATAATATAAAAAAGCGAACTCGGTAGTATAGGAGATTAACATAGCCCATTAATTGTTGCAAACATTATATGAAAAAACATTTGGTCTGACGTGGTACAGTCAGTATCATAATTATTTGAGCTTTGAGAGTGCTCAAAATTAACGATATTACTATTAGAGAAGCAACCGTTTTACTACAGCTTCGGAGTCTATCACTTGTAACTAACAAAATAAGATTGTATCATTGTAATGTTAGAATAGGGGTGATTTCTACAAGTGAAAATGTGAGGTTTTTAAGTATATTTCGAAAATATGAGTTATTTTACTAAAAACATGCTTTGCAAAGTATACATTTTTTTGTATAATTATATCAATAATTTTGTACATTGCCATGGCCAAAATACATATTCGGTGGCACAACTACCCCGTTAAATTTTATTTTTTACTGTATAATTCTATGTATCTATTTCCTTAGGTATCCAATGACAGATCGTCGTAGTTTAGCGTACCCCACATCAGTGCCTCTGTTCTGCTTGCCCATGGGCGCAACATTGGAGCTGTGGCCCAACAACGCGGCGACACCTAAGCCGGTTTTCTCAACCTTCGTGTTGACGGTTGCTGATGCTACCGACAAGGTAGGTTGTAAAAGGACTTGTATTTAACTGAGCATCATAATAACCTAACCAAACGAACAAAATCTGATTTCGGCGACAAATCGTTGAATAGTCGACCAAAACAGATTTTTAGTCGCTAACATAGTATTTTTAGTTGCTCAGTTTATTATATTCCTTATAAAATGTCATTGATTTCAAAATTTAAATTGACAATGCAAAACAAAATATAGCTTTTGAACAATATAATACCATCTGCTATTGGGTACTACTAGTTCTTCAATAGACTAGGATAATTTTACAATATAATACTAGAAATCCGTCGGTAAGCCACATAGGTTCATGACGTCATCATCAACGTCACATCGAAGTCGATATGGCGTCTGCCGCCGCTTCGATTAATTGTAGAACAGTCAACAGACAGAAAAACAATCATATACTTTTTCACTAAGTATTCTTTCTCCTTTTTTGAACTGAATCCAACATTATTGATGGTATATGATGAAAACTATATAATTTAAAAAGGTTTTTCTTCCAAAGAGTACCTATTCCCTCCTCTACATAATCGGCCTCTTTTTCTCTCAGTTCTGTTCATCTATGGTTACTTAATTAAATCTAGTTTTCTTTCAAATATATAATATGTACAATTTGTAAAGACAAGTGGGAGTTCACAACAATAACTTTTCAGGTATACGGATCAGCAGTAACCTTCTACGAGAGCTACTCTCACTCGTTGCTAGAAGAGACTCAGATGGACCAACTAGGTTGGAGACAGGGCGTGTCTCACACTACGCATTCGGTGCACATCAACAAGTGTGTGTGTTTGCTATCACGTTGGCCGTTCAGCGACACTTTTGAGCGGTGGTTACTTTATGTATTAGTAAGTCATTGTCATTTATATTTAATTTTATTTATATATTTATTTATTTCTAGTTGTCAAATTGATTTATTTAATTTTTACTGGTTTTAGGAAATGTCATGGAGTAAACAACCGTTGACAATACCAGTCGAAAGGTACATAACACATTTATTGGAAGAAGTGCCCTTTCCGGAACCTAGAATACTATTACAGGTAATGATAATGAATATTTTCTTTATTCAAACACGTTAACTGTTTGATATCGATATGTAATATTCGGTGTTGCTTTACTTACGTGCTAGCCTTAAGCCCGACTTACACTGCCAGCGGAGCAGAAACGGACAGACCGCGTTTGACTTACAACTGTAAATAATAGAAGTTTTTGTTATCCTGACCCGGGGGCTTCAATGGGGGAAATCGACATAGGTGGTAGGCCCGTATGTAGGGTCGTCTGGGTAGGTACCACCGCCTTTCTTATTTCAGCCGTGAAACAGTTCGCTGTGTTTCGGATTGAAGGTAAAGGTAGCTAGTGTAATTGTACTGGGCATGGACGGCATATCATCTTAGGCCTCAGGATGACAACAAACCTGCAATATCAAGTGATTTTTCCTTGTTACTGCAGGTGTCTATAGGCGGCGGTAACCGCTTACCATCAGGTGGGCCGTCAGCTTGTTTTGTCATCTAGTTGTATAAAAAAAAATTGTCAAAGAAAAAATTTTTGTTCATAAGATATCTCTTTTATCCTATTTTAGCATAAATACTAAAATGAACGAAGTATAACAGGTAGTGATCTGTGATCAATAATAATTTAAAGTATAACACTAATCTAGTATGCGACCGCCGCCGCCGTCGCAAATGTGAAAATTATCCCTATAGAAATAAGAGATTAGGAACAAAACCTTGAAATGTATTGTATAAATATTTTGGAATTGTTTTGTTATTTTATTTAACTCAAAAACTTAATATTTTCTTAGCTGTCACCAACTAACGCACACGACCGCGTGATAGTAACCCGTCGAGATGATCAGCCACTAGTTAGAAGCGGGGCTGGTTTCAGACAGCTCCTGTTGAACCTGGGGCCGGACAACTGCTTATTGCTGCTGGCGCTCGCCATCACGGAACAGAAGATACTTATACACTCACTCAGGTATTTCTTTATTTTAATTTTCCTACATGGGAGAACCACTTGAGGAGTATGGGCAATAACACCACCACGTGACGTAGGCCCAATGCAGTTTTCTCATGACGTTTAATATTGAAACCGACTGTATTTTGTTTGCAATAGTAAAGATTGAGGAAGTGTAGTTATTTATCTTTATTTATTTTTGGAACCAATTTTATATTAATCACTTTGAAGAATTCTTGATAGTTGTTTTTAAATGAACCATGATAAATAAATAATGTTCATACACTCACACCTGAACGAGATAAGGTCTTGGCTGCGTTTTTATTGAGAAGATGTCACAAAAGAATTGAACACTATATTACGTTGGAGTGTTAAGTTTGATATACCGCTGATAGTACATATGCGATATCACTCGCGTAGGGTATCAGCATGAGTAAGCTCCTAAGAATAATATATACTAGAATTATTATACGAGTAAACCTGAAAGTAACCGCCTGTCTGTCTCCATAGTTTTCACTCTTAAACCACTCAACCGATTCAGATGAAATTAGGCATGGAGATGGATAACATCTTGAGAACATCCATGTCAGTGGCAATTGTTTGTATTACAGCTTCGCTTGGACACACACACATTATAACTCATCCTCAAAAGACGTAGCCGATGATTCTTTATGGTGCAATTTCCTATCAGTCTTAACCGCCTCTGTGGTAAACTGGTTGTGACCACCTGCCTCAGATCTAAAGGTCCGGGGTTCGATTCCCGTGGGGGCAGAAATTTTCTGCTTGGTTTGGTTGGTGGTAGGGCTTTTCTAAGTCCGCCTGGCTAGCTACCACCATCTGACCTAAGTCTTCCGCCATAACAATAATGTTAACAGCATTGTTGTGTTCCGGCAGTTAGAGGTAAGATAGCCAGTTCCTCTGTGGTTGAGGAATCCGGGTATATATATCTCGCTTCCATCTTCGGCCTTATCTTCACTTACCATCAGGTGAGATGAAGGACACGAGTTACCCCGTTATGGTTAAAAAAAAAGTTTTCCAGTGGGGTGATGGATGACCTAACAGATACCCGATTAAGTGACCATTTGAAAATGATATGGAATCTATCTTAAGATAGCGTATCATCACCAGGGTTATTCTTAATTTAATTTTCAACATAAAGAATAGGGTTCCCGCACAGCAATCGCCTGGATTGTGAAAAGTCGCGGGTTCGCTCCCCGCCCCAGTACAAGAATGTTTCCTAGTTTAAATATTTTTCTAAGTATCACCAGATTAATCCAAAGGCTATAATTATATCATAGAAGATTGAATTGGAAAGTGAGATGGTACCAAACTTATAATTTATTTAGTAATTAAAATATAATAAAACTAGAAAAATTTCACGTCCTGAGGCTGAGCCTGAGGTTGCAGGTTCGTTTCCTGCCTCAGGACGTGAAATTTTTCTAGTTTTATTATATTTTAATTACTAAGTAATTTTTCAAACATTTATAATAATGTTAAAATCAAAAATTAAGATTATAATTTATTTGTTACAGACCTGATACGCTCACAGCAGTTTCAGAAGCAGTATCAAGTTTACTATTTCCATTCAAATGGCAGTGTCCTTACATACCGCTATGTCCATTAGGTAAGACATTCAAATCACTAAAGTCAAAATTAAAAGTGGAAATTCTAATTAACGTATGCCGGTAGTAAAATATTTTTTTTTCAAATAAGTTTAAATATTTTTAGTACAAACTTGAGTTAAAAATAACTCTTATTACAACGTTTCAAGGTACACACAATTTCATAGTGTCAAAGTTGGTCTTTCGGCGTCCTTTCATTGGAATCTAGTGTACAGTCAGCTTCAAAAAGATAAACAATTTTGATCCCTATCGCATTGATATAAGAGACAGAAAAATTCAACCTATACAATAATTTGTTACGTTCACAGGCTTAGCAGAAGTATTACATGCGCCGCTACCGTATCTAATAGGTGTTGATTCAAGATTCTTCGATCTTTACGAACCACCGCCTGACGTAACCTGTGTTGACTTGGATACAAATAACATCACAGTAAGTAATATTACGATAAACTTTTAACAGTGAATGACTCTTAATACGAAGGCTATAAGGGTTATGGACTGTGTATAGTTTTCAACATCTTTTACTAAATGGATCTTTATTGAAAAGCGTCGAGTAATTCAATGTTAATGAAGTGATATGTTTTTTCAGATATGCGAAACACAACGACATATATCATTAAAATTACTGCCGAAAAGGCAAGCGAGAGGGCTCAAACAAACCCTTGAATCTCTATACGGCAGTATTAGACCCGGTAAATACAATTACTTTTATGTAACTTAATGATTTTAAATAAATTAACAGTCATAAAAATTAATTTTATCTTCTGCTTCCAGCATCACCAATACATCACTCGGGTGAGAGTAAATTTAATGGAGAGCCCACAACTAGCTTAGACAGAGACTTTCAAAGGAGAAAGAAAGAGGTCAGTGGTTTATATCTGTACAGCAAATTAAACACGCTAATTGTTGTAATAGTGTTTAAAGGCTATTTCAAAACATAATAAATGATTCTCTGCGGTTAACCGTACAAAATGGACAATAGAGAGGGTTGCTACAAATTATTATTTGTTGTTTTCACAAACTACAACTACTTTTTGGTGTTGTGTCATTTTGTGCTTCCGGTGAGAAAAGTCGCCAAAGCTTGTGAAAGCTGTCAACATAACGCTTTTTCAAATTTCCACCAAGCATCTGTAGGCTGCGGTAACCGATTGCCATCAGGAAAGGGTCGACCGAGACGAGTCGACCGAGACTGGACAGGAGACAGTTAAATCTCGGCCGTGACCGAGAACCGAGACCGAGAATAGATATCGTGAAAAAAAAATATGCATAATATTTATAGCAATATGCAATATTTTAGCATAATGTCACAATCGACAGCTAATTCCCGTACTGACACCCAGCGACGAACGTGAATCCCATACCGTACAAATGTCTCGGTTATGGCTGAAAATTTTGTCCATTTTAGCCGAGAACCGAATCCGAGTTCTCGGTCGAGCCTTACCATCAGGCAGGCGGTATGGTCGGTTTGTTTCCCTTGTCATATAAAAAAATTTAAGGCCGCAATTTTAAAACCTCTATTATTATTATTATCTAGAAAAACTTTTTAAACTCACAAAACAAATTATTATCGTTGTTGTTTATTTTAGCAAGCACTTGAACTGAAAATCCAGGAAGCTTTCCTCCGCTTCATGGCGGTGACCCTACAAGGATATCGCAGCTACCTCATACCGATCACTAAGGCACCCACAGTGGGAACTACGGACCCCCACGCCCTGTTCCATATGGATGCATTTTTACGATCCAGGGATAAGGTAATTTGTACAGACAATATCGTATCTATTTTATTAGAAATATACACTTTGCAGCCAAAACCAAACAAAGTTATACTTTATTGGCTCGTAATAAGACATATTGTACAACTACTTTTGAGGATGATAATACGATCTTCAACAACACCACTTTCACCACAATTTAGAGAAGAAGTTTTCTATGCTTAAAAACCTTCTGAATATCTTCACTGTGTCAATTTTATCTAGAAGGCTATTTTTTGATCCAGCTGAAAACAATCGTTTCAAAATTATAATTTGAAAATGTATTTTGTTTGTTTAAAAAGATCTGCACAACATCTCGTGTGCCTTAATTACTAAGCAATAAGAGTCACTTCACAAAAGTGTATACATCTTAGTGCACTTAACTGTGCATGATATTGCATAGTGTCCATAAAGTTTTTATGCAATTTATCTGTTTATCAGACTCACCAGCGTTTCTTCTCCCTGATGATGAAGACACAAATGTTCACTCGGTTCATCGAGGAACGTTCATTCGTGTGTGACGTGGACCAAGGGTTGACATTCTTCGACGAATGCATAGAGAGGGTGGCAGCCGGCGACGAACCTTTGCTAGGGATGGATAACACGAATACTTCGGAAAGGACCGTGTTTGTTCTCCCGCCAGACCCTCCTGATCCTGGTAAGTAAGATAGGGATGATTTGTGAATAAGGATTTATTTTGTTCCTACAGAAAAGATGTACTTAAATTATTAGAATTATTTAGATGTCTGTTCTGTGTCTAATACTATGAAACGAAACGTAATACAGCAAAATATTATATTCTTTGTTTGAATCCCCGCTCTTGCGACCGGCCGTTGTATATGAGTTTGATATGTTTAATGGGCGATGCTCGAATAACTCGAGAGCTATCTCTAGTCGAGTTCATTTACAGTCTGTTATATCCGGCTAGAAAACGCAGTTATCCATTTATTCTTATTAAACAAACTTCAATTTAAGATCATCTTAAAAATCCATAAATTTTTGCAGAGGAGACCTACACATACGAGAAGTTTGATCTAGATGGCGCTTTAGTAGCGAAGTGTAGCCATAGTAAAAGTCGCAGCGGTGCCGTGCAAAGCTTGCCGGCTGCCGCTGTGGCGTCCGCAGAGTCTTTAGCTGACGCCTCGCCTATGGCCCGGCGGACTAAGCACGAGATAGCTGCGGCGCAAAGGTAACGCGTGTATTTTATCTACACTTATGTTTTAATATTCGAATAAGATATAATTGAAATTAAAAAAAAAACAACCTGTTACATAATGACCATTAAAGCATCAGTTCGACTCATTAAATTACAGCTATATTTAAAAAATTAGCAAACCTATGGCAAAAGAGTTTAAGACAGCCAAATTTAGTTAAAAGTTGCCACTTGAAAAGCAAATGACACCATAGAGCACCAATGCAGATTTGGCGTTACAAGTATGGTTTTTAGCTGCAATTTATGAAGATCAGGCATTTGATGACTATCAGCTCGTTTCGCTTTCTACACTATAAAGAGGTTTTACTAACTTTCACACCTGTGAAAGTCCGATCCGATTGATTTGAAATTTGGTGTACTGTCACTTCGCTGACGTTCCCATGACATCTAACCTTGAGCTGATCCTATAGCACCAAAAAATCTGCGGGATGCCTAATTCTTTAAAAACTTACAGCAGATATAGCGTGTTTGGGTTCTTATGAATAGTCTCAATGAGATAGTGTTAGGTAGATGATTAATGATGCCGGGTGTTACTTAAAATTCTTAATTTTATATTTTTTAACTAGATTGGCGCGTAAAGCAAGCTTATCTCCGGAAGCGTGGGCGAAGTGCCTGCTGGGGTCTTGCTACTCGCTCTACTTCCTCTCGTTACCATGCCGCATGATGCTCAGTAGGGGCAAGGAGCACGCCACGCTCAGAGCTGCCTACGAACTGTTAGAGAGAGCCACTAAACTGAGGGTTCCATGTGATGAAGTAAGTAATATTACTACAGCAATGTTCAGTTATATCTGACGTCTAGTCCGTGTGTACTAAATGTTTTTACTTTATCGTGCAATCATCATGATCATGACGATCATTATGACCAGCTTATACAGGGTGGTGCCGTCAATGCGACAATAAATTGAAACGGGCTATTTTAGTTCGTAGAAATGGTTTGCCACTTTCAAAAACATCGTATTCATTTGATAATTTCATGACATTTCTATGAAATAATGCAGCCAATGTTATATTATTTCATCTAAATGTCATGAAATTATCAAATGAATACGATGTTTTTGAAAGTGGCAAACCATTTCTATCAACTAATACAGCCCATGTTTTAATTTATTGTCGTATTGACAGCGCCACCCTGTATACATATGTACCACTGCTGGACATATACCTTCTTACACGGGATAAACACATGAGGAGTTTGGGCCTTAATACCCCCACACCAATTGCGCGTTGGTGGGATAAAGCGGTTGTAGTAGCAACCGGGACCAACTGCTTTACGTGCTTTCCGAAGCACGGAGGGGCTCGAGGTAACAAATTTTGCAAAAGTTTTCGTAATGGAAATCCGAGCGCTCAAACCATTACGCTCCTTATCAGCTGTGCAATACACAATATAGACTAAATAAATAAATAGCTAATAGGATTTCGTTTGATGTTTTTAAATTTGCCATTTTTCAAAGTAACCAGTAACAAGTAAGTTAGTTGTAATAGTGACGAAGTATAATTTTATTTTTCTTGTAAACTGTACTTAAGCAAATATGTACTTATTTTGTTTTAGGTATGTTACCGCGTAATGATGCAGCTATGCGGCATCCATTCACTGCCGGTGTTGGCGGTACAGCTACTGTTTCTGATGAAGCGGGCGGGCCTACAGCCGAACGCGCTCACCTACGGCTATTACAATCGATGCGTGCTCGAAGCCACGTGGCCTAAGGATATGCCTAGGTAAGACAGTATTGATTTCATTTCGTTTGATAAATTTTTAAATCTATTATTTAATTTAGGGACTTTTACTATAAAGTATCTCAGTAAAACTAGTAAAGCGTTTAGCCTTTACTAGTTTTTATATTGTAGTCAATGGACCAAAAATATTTTACTTTGCCAAGATACAAATCTACCCAAGATTTGTATCAAAATAAAAAACTATACTCTTCCAAAGTTAAAAGCATTAGCAATAGCAGAAAATTGACATTTTTAGAAACTTTTATCGTCCTAATTTTTAGAAACTTTCAACAGTTACCATCGACGACTATTTTCAAACAAAAACCTCTTATTTTTACTCAATTTAATAACACAAGCAAAAACAGTTCAGTTTATATTACTTATCAAACAGTGACGTTAAAAATTGTGTTTAGATTCCTGAAATCTGGCTTAGGTACAATTATAACTCGAAAACTACTAAAAAACGCGAATCACACATGGGATATTTCCGGGTACACCCTGATGTCAGGAAAATAAAAAAAAAATCAACGTCACTATTTGGACCACTGTATAACACTACTGATGTTTACTTAGTCAAAGTCTTCTTTATTACACACCAGCGGTTCACAACTACTATGGAACAAACTACGCATAGCGGTGATGGGTGCCGCATTGTTCCGAAAAGCGGGCGCACTACGAGCGAGCCGAGCGGCCAGCACGGGTCTTAGTGTAGTCTCTGCTGGTAGTGAGTATACATAGTAAAAATAATTAATAAATAATATAAATAAATAAGTTTCGAGTCGAAGAAACATGGCTTTAATTTTGTTGTGAGCCAGCTAAGTTTCTTTATATACAATGCCAGTCTCTCAACCAAAAAGAAAAGGACGGATGGAACCGTTTTAGCCTCTTTTTTACGCTAGTGTATGGATGGCATAAAGGAGATAGGTAGTAAAAGTTTCTATTTCCAGCTCATGAGCATCATTTTTTCGTACAGTTATTTTTGTAAGAATCCATCTTACCTTATCATTTCCATAAATATTGACTGATAGAAGCGGCATAAAAAAAAATAATTTTCTGAAAAACATTACAGAGGCCACTATTTTGAAGAAAACAAAATTGCAAAGGCATAATACAATTTTGTTTCTTACGACTTTGTTGTCGTTTTATTTCTTCATAGCAAAGAACAAACAATGTCAAAAATAATAAAGCTTTGCGCACTTTTATGACTTCTATATTGCCATTTTATACTATTTTTATTTCTTTTCGTTATAAAATAGTTTTGTGTTATTTAATGGAAACCTTGTTGTTATTCAGTACATTATTGTCTACAATCTGAAATGATGCTCATTAGCTGGCCCAAAACTTTACCATCTTCTTTCTACTAACTTGTCGTTTTAAAAGTCATATCTACCCCTTTCTTACTGGTGAAATAAAACTGAGCAAGATAACTTACAGAAGTTATATAGAATGACAACATTATCTAACGTTTTGAGTATTGAATAAAAGAAATGTGTCATATCCGGCCACACACAAAAAATCAAGATAATTCTCCTGAATCCACGAAAAATACTAATAATTCATTTTCATCCATAGTTGTCTGTACAAAAGTTGAAATTTTTGTTGTCCATTTCACCGTTATTCACTATGGCATTACGGCGGGTGACATAGAAGTCAACTAAACGTCACCAAAGTGACATAGGCGCCATGATGAATTTTTGGCTGTGTTGCAGTTTTATCTATAAAAATTCTTGTTTTGTACCACTCAACAAAGCAAATAAAAAGAAAATGGACAATTGAAAACTGTTCTGCATAGTTTTGCCTATTTTTTACCTGGTCGGGTCTCCATACATTTTTGAAACATCTCCATAAACTTTTGTCTCTTCACCAGGTAGTGGTACTTTACCTCGCGTAAGGTCAGCAGCGGCGGTGGGAGAAGGTGGTGAACTATCGGCGTTGGCGGGACTCGCCGCTTGCGAGCCAGCCCAGAGTAGAACCAGCCTTGATTCAGGTATGAACAATGATAGTTTGACTTACATTTTCAGCACTACACATTATAAATAAAACGCGAAATGCGAAACAAACGCAAGTAAAATCCGGTAAAATGGTTTTTTGGCTGGAAGACATCTCTGTTAGGGATAAGTCTACCTTTGTAACTTCCTATTACATGTAACTTACTGTGAATATCTAAAATGCAAAAAGAGTATTAAGAGCTGATTATCCAATGAAAATGCTACTGAAAAAGAAAACGGGCACACCAATGTAGCATTTAATTTGAATTTTTATGCCAGGAGTCCTTTGCACTCATTTGCCTTTGTTTTTATACAGTATTCATGTTCTGTGGGTATGTTCACACTCACAGAATGTTGTTTTCTGACTTGATTTGAGATTACCGTAGCCACTATCTGTGCATGCGAGCGCCTGTTATTGTTGATTATACAGAACCGGCCTTATGTGCAGTCACGAATCGCGAACAATAATGTGAACCCAGTTTTGCCATTTTAGTATCCTTATTATCTTTACCGAGTCGTAAACTGTTATAACTGTCTAATTATGTTTTTGCTCGAGACCGCACCCTGTCTTTTTCGTTATGTTACACCGTTTTATTTTTTAAATAATGTTAATTTACCCAGGTCGTTCGTTCGAGGCCCGTTCTAGTGCCTTAGACGCGTTACTCTGTCGCCGCGGAACTATCCTCCGCGACGCTCCCACTAGGACCCACGCGCCCGCCATATCTACAGCTGCTGGCATACTCATTACAGGTAGTAATCATAATATTAATACGTGAAGCAAAAACTTTGTACCCCTTTTTACGAAAATTGCGCGAAGGACGAGTATGAAATATCGCACACTTATAGTTTATATAGAGAACGAGTGCAGAATGCTAATTTTTTTTTTGAAATATGCATAAAAATACATTCAAATCAATAATAAAAATATTACAAACACTACCATGTTTACAGGAATGCCATCAAACCCCGATTTAACGGACACCTCAAGACCACGAAGTAACTCTTTAGGGAATGAAGAAACCAATAGTGCTCCTCTAACAATTGCAGAAAAACGACAGGTTAGTGATTTATTTATTAGTATAGAATAATTATTATCCTCATGTGTTTCTCCCATGTAGGAAGGCCTGTGTCCAGCAGTGGGGCTTATATAGGCTGATGATGGTGATAATAGAATATTGCTTTAGGTACATGTTTTTGGTTTGGGTATCCCTTCATCACCAGCCTATATACGTCCCATAATAATAATAATAATGTTCATACACTCACACCTATTATCCAGCCCAAAGTAAGCATCATTAAGAGCTTGTGTTATGGATTCTAGATAATGGATAAATATTGATAATAATATGTATAAAAATATTAGAAATATACTAAATAAACATATAAATATCCATGAATCGTGAACAAATGCTCGTATTCATCATACAAACATTTGCCCCTACTGGGATTCGAACCCGGGACCTCTCGATCGAGCAGCCCGTATAGCAAGGGGTACAGACCACTCGACCAGCCGGTCGTCCCATAGCTGGGCACAGGCCTTTCTACATGGCAGAAACACACGTGGAGCTTGGGCCATAACACCACCACGCTGGATCAATGCGGGTTGCAGGTTTAAAGCGGTTGCAGCAACAACCGGAACCAACGGCTTAACGTTCCTTCAGAAACACGGAGGAGCTCGAGATTATAAATTTTTATTGACCCATCCCGGGCGACTTAAATCGACCATGGCCAAAAGTTGCTGCACTACTACTCCACCGAGCTCCTCATTCTAATTGGGTACCCCTTATTCTTATTTAAATAAGGCTTCATTTTTTGATACCTTACTTGAAGCAATATTATTAACCCAAAAATTTCAGACTATCCACGTAAGTCCAGACAGTCCATCAGACTTGCGCATTTTAACGAGGTCGGAGAGTTTCGCCGGAGACGCACAGATCATACAGAATTTACAAAGGCTATCGTTTACTGGAGGTAAGTTGTTTGCTTGCAAAGAAGAGAGTTTGTTTGAGTTTGCAAATAAAATTCTATTCGCATTTTTTGAATATAAGTTCACTATAGATGATAATTTTCCATTTTGTATCCATGAAAGTTCTTTACCAATTTATGGATCATTTTGCGTCCATCAAAGCGCTTTTATGCCTCGAAAATAATTTAACCAATAGACTCAAATTTCCCTATTAGGTGATTGTGTGATACAGATTGCAGCGTCGTGCTGTCCGTATCGTTGGCGATGTAGAGGTCACCAACAACCTTGAGCCTCTGCAATTGCGTAGAGACATTGCGTCGCTTAGCGCCTTCTATCGGCTATATCACGGAGAGTGTTCTGAAGAGCTATTTGACCTTGTCCCACCTTCCCCCTTCCTACTCAGGAGCACGCGTGCCGGTCTTCGGAGTCATCAATTCACTGTCTCCACCTCAACATCACGTACAAAGAAATTTAGTAGCTCTTTTCTTTGTCGAACTTCCAGAACTTGGAATTCTTTGCCAGCACATGTGTTCCCTCCTTCCTATAACATGGGTTCCTTCAAAAGAGGCGTGAAAAAGCACCTTTCGGGCCGGCAAGGTGGAGGCAGCTAGAGCAGTGTCTGAACTGCACTAGCTGTCTTTGCATAACATTCGTGGTGTTGAGTCATTTGTCGTGCTTTGTATATAAAAAAAAAAAAATTAGTCGAGATGTTAAAATATATCTGTATCTGCTTTCCTTTAGTTACGAGTAAGTGACGTGTATCATAATATTATAATATTTTTTAAAAATTGTAGTGCCAAATGTGAAATCACGATGTACACGAGCCCTCAGTTTTCCTGAAGAGCCGGAGAAAGAATCTGCCGCTACTGAACCTTCACCGACGTCTAAATCATCGCCACTTAAGTAAGTAATTAATATTGTATTCGAAAAATCCTTTTTTTTGCTAGAATTCTAGGTACAGGATAAAAAAGTGTCGAAATATTATGAGGGTTGTGCTTTGAGAAACTTTTAGCTGTTTTGTTTTGGTGAACAAACTTTGCCGAAACCGTATGATTATAATTAGGGTGTGAGAGAAAGAGACGACACGACTTTTCTTGGCGACACCAATTCAGTGCCGGCCATCAATAGACCGCATTATCATGTCAAAAAATAAATTCAAATACCGTAATAGTTTTAATTAAATATGCACATACTAATACTTAAACTTTTTGAAACTAAAAAACCGTTTTTAAAAAAATATGAAAATTCTATAAATTGGTTCCTTTTCATCTACCCGGGCGTTTCTATTTCTTTCTTAATATTTAAGAATAAAAGGGGCCTCCCTTTACTAATGATACACATTCATCTAAGTTTAAGTACAGCATGTCTCTTTCTGTCAATATGTATGTAAAAAAATAGTAAAAATTGATAAACTGTCCATGTATTTAGAGAGATTTTAAAGTAACTTTAAACAATGTTAGGAAGCATTTATACATTTTTTTCATTCATCAAAGTGGAAATTTGAACACAACTTTTGTTGCAACAACACAAATGTCGAATTATTTGACTGATTTAATTATTTGACTGTAGCGTAACAGTTTGACCTTGAGACCGCTCTTATTGCGTTTGTATTAGAGGCGGCTTTCGTAGTGCAACTGTTACTTTGATGTGCTGTCGTCTGTACTTAAAATTCGTTTTATGAAGCTGCTGCAGAATCAGCACCAATATGAAGCCAATAGAGCAAATTTAAATACGGCTATGGTACTTATCAACTGACTGATATCTACAGGTTATCCCCCCGCACCCCAGTGCTATCAGATGACCCCCTCGGCGCCCTGTGCGAGGAACCACCCCCTCCCCCCGCGGAACCCCTGCCTGAAGAGGAACCTTCCGCCCCCAAACACGAGTTCACAGTCAGCCCTAAACTGTTCCACAGGAGAAGCAACTCCTTCCAGGACGAGCCTCAAGAGGAGCAACAAGGGTACACAGATTCCATAATATGTCGCGGCATACTTTGTAACCTCTCTGATTGTACGGATTCAATATGAAGTTACCTCTCTCGAGTGGTGAATATTTGTGAGAAGGATAGGTAACAGTTAAACATAGCTAGATTTGCGAATAATATTTGACTGCTACTCGGTAATCGTTGAATCACAAAATACCTTAAATTTGTTTTGTAAACGATTTTTATGAGGATATTAATTTTATTGTTTTCACTGTGTAGTTATAATCTTATTGGACTGTAACTCAATGTAAGGCAAATAGTGCTTCGCATCGCAAAGAGAACTTTAGAATGAGTGGATGAAATCGAGGCGTGAAACGCTTACATACTGGAGCCAAATACGACTGATTATTTGGCCACGTGTTTAGTATCGGTGTTCGTTCCGATTTGGTTGCTTGTTGTCGTTGCAATGTTTTATTTCAACAACAATATTCAAAATACGACAAGAAGCAACGACATCAAAACAGTTCCCTCAATTTTTGCAGTGTTAATAAAAAAAAAACATTTGGGTATTTTTTTTGATGGATGTCATTATTTGTAAAAACGTATATGTCCGGTTTATCTTTCTCTAAAACATTTTGATTCCTACTTTGGGTAGTAAGACTAGCTCGCACCGTTCGCAATAGTCGCAACACTCAGTGAGGTTACAATGTATGTCGTGACTAATATTTGCTTGTCCCGCATGCTTTCAACTTTTGCTTACGCTTTTAATAGCTTAGCATGATATAAAAAAAACGTTATCTTATTTTTTTCAGAATTGGCACTCATACTTCAATAATGTGAATTTCTTCTTTCAAAATTTAGACTTCTCTAGGTCTTTTCTCAAACTAAAACCTTGTCCTTAATTCTCGTCCTTAAGTATGCAGTATCTTTAAATTTGAAGGTTCTATATTTTCTGTTCTAAACTGCTAAGAAATATAAGCGTTTGTTGTTGATTTACTGACTAAAAGATAGTCAAACTTGTCTGTGCTTAATTGACAGTTCTTATTCTGTCTTTTGGCGGTTAACAAATAACACCTTCAAAGGGTTTTGGCAAAATTAATACACTGGGCCCTACTCCTCTCCTAGAAGCCCCTAATACAGTATAGCTAGTGCTGCCATCTAGTGAAACACGATAACCTCGATAGTTTCCTCCTCGGTAGGAAACTGCATAGAAGTGAGACGGCGCCGGGCGGTACTGTGTCGTCGAGTCTCGCCAGTCTTGGGAATACGCTAAAGATCAGCTTCGGGTAAGTTTTCAAGTGTAAAATATAACATGCTAATAAATGAACATTCAGTCGTTCAGAAAAATGTGTGTGATGTTTGATTCTTTATTTTATTATTCTTGGAACAAATACAGCATGAATTGTTTATACGGGTTTATTTCTTTTTACCCATTGAGTTATAATTTACTAAGTACTAGAGCAGCCGTACAGGCAGGTGAAACACTCTAGTTGCTCGGCTGTTTTGCAAGTGAAGGCCGAATTGCTCGCGCATGAATTATGTTGCAAAATCATATTTGTTATATGGATGATAAAAAAAGTCAAATATATTTGAAAACATCAAAAATTACAAGCTTAAGCTAACTTCACGATTCTTTTCTATCGAGCCAAGTTTATCGCGTTCGTGTTCGCGAGTGCGTAATTGTAGCAGATATCTTGAAATATTGTTCTAAAGTAATTTATAATTTTTGTATATTGCAACCATCTATGTATCGGTCTGCGATGTTCTAAACAAATAAAACATTGAACTGAATTGAGTTGCCAGTTGCCACACTGCACCGCAATTCGTTTCCAAAAAAAAATCTGCATTCCCTGCTCTAGTATGCATTACATTACAACTTGATGTTATAACACTTTTTTAATCATTTTGTGAATCAAATAAGTTAATATGTATAAATATTAATAACGCCTAGTGTTTTTTCATTGTTTTCTCATTAAGATTTACGTTTTGCCAAATTTAACTGTTTTTTTAGTGACTGTGTTTAATTAGCATTTAGCTTTGAAGTTGGCTGCACGAAAAAGTTTTTTTTTTCTTAAAATTTTCATGGATATGATAGTCTTCTCACAGTAGTCTAGAAACTCATAGAAATCTTGCAAATATGGAAAATATTTGATTTTTAATTTTTGGTGCACCTATCTTCTATCGATGTTTCACGTGATCACGTGTATTATTTTATCGCACCATACTATTTGCTAGCTTGTTTGTTTTCTTAGACGCTATTCGCCTGCCAGACTGTCCTTGCGCAAAGAAAATATGAAACTCAGCAAAGCAGTCATCGAAAGTTACTTTAGGTAAGTAACTCGTTCATCATGCCTTACAGCGCTAAGTGTTAGAGCCTAAAACCATAAGGACAAGATAGACAGAACGTTTTGAAACACCGAGTGAAGTCGAGCATACACATCTGAAATAAAAGTCATCTGGTTCGAGTCGCAGTGTGACGGCGTTCGTACGCGAATTCGAAGGGCCGTTGCGAGACATCGTACTTTTTTCTTTTAATATGCCATCATGTGTCGTAAAAACATGTATAAATTGTTTAGAAAAATAGAAGACAGGTGGAGCTCTTATTTCACAGATATGATAATGTATGCTAACAATTTTAAAATTGTTTTCAAAGGAATTAGAATTATGTGAATTTGAAACACGAAACCTCAATATGGGCGATCAGTGACAGTAACATGATCTCTCCGTTACACGTATTTAATAGCTTATTAAAAATAATCATTTGTGTGTGTTATAATAACTTATATGTTACTGACGCCTAGTTAATAAATAAGTTTACATTGTATCGATGGTAGTAGGTACAAATATTAAAATAAGTTTTTTTGAAAACATACCAAAATAAAGGTAAGATCCGATTAAATAGATCTTACCTACTTACTTCCTTCTATACCTTCTACACCTGTCCTTCTTACGATTATTTCTTAGCGATTGAAATAGTATGTCTGTAATAAAGGAAAATTGAAGAACCAATAGTATATCTGTAGTAGGTAAGTAAATAGTTTTTTTGTTATGGATAATATTTTTGGGAACCTATATGCCGCCGAAGAACGTTCCATAGAAAAATGACGCTTGATAGTACGCAGACGATTGTAAATATAACCACAAAAAAATCGCCATCGTTCTTTTTGTAGTCAAAATATAGTCGACAAAAAAATAAAACATTTAATATCATTAAAATTAAGGACGGTACATTCCAATTTATACTACCGAAAGTCGGGGTAAACAGTCAAATAATTGCAACATTACACACAATGGTATTCATATACGTACTTCTAGGTCACGCACACAGCGAAAAAGCGGCTTCACTTGATTGCTCCGAACGTTCTGTCTATCTTGTTCTTATAGTCTAAGGTTAGAGCATGTTGATTTTTATATGGCTAATTCTAGATTTATCAATCTATACTTAAACAAATTTAAAAGAATTTTAATAATAAATTTTAAGTACTTTCGGATTTTTACATTTTGATATCAAAAATTGGCCATATATTTTATTATATTTTAATTGTAGTATAATTTTTGATTGCTTGATTATTTCAAACCATACTTTAATAAATACATCTACAGTAGTATAAACTTTGTCAAAATCTTATTTATTATTTTCATTTCAGTCCCACTAGTATAGCAGGTAAAAAATCAAACGAGCTACTTCAAAGTGGCTTGAGCAGTTTGAAGTCAGCAGCAACCAGCGTAGCGAGAAAGTTCGACGAAATGAAAGAAGTGATATCGGCGAACTCTACGCCGGTCAAGGGCGCTGTGGCGAACGCCACGAACGCTATTAGCAACTTCATAACGGAAGAAGACTCGACCGACGGATCCTCAGAGATTAACCCGGATGGTTAGTATAGTGCGGACGGTCACCAAACTAGCTTTGACCTAGGAAATGTAAAAATAAAAAGAGACTTCAAAACAGAACAAGGCAAATAATAAAATCGAAGACCTGCTTATCAAATACAAAGATATTCTCGGAGTTGGTGCTAGGTTGTTTCCGAAAACAATATAAAGTGATGCCTCTAAATCCTATTAAAATATAAAGATTTTGATCCCTACCGTATTGAGTTATAGACAGACTGTTAAATTAATGAATCGTTTCAATTTAGTTTTATGGATGTATATTATGTGGTTGTGAAATAAATATTTACATTTTTATTTCAATCCAAGCACAGTATGTGTCTTAATAGGCATAGAGAAAAGATTGTAAGAAATCAGATCAAATACTATAATTCATCTTACCACGACGTTTTTATGTAATTAGAAAGAAGATGTTTCATATCCGGTTATTTGAAAATATCAGCTGAATCGGGGAAAAATACTAGTAATTCATCTTCATGTATTGCTTACTGGTACAAAGATCAAAAGGAATTGTCCATTTCACTAATATTCATTATGGAAATATGGCGGATGATGGCATGGTGGCTAAACGTCACCAAAGTGACATAAGCGGCATGATGAATATTTTTCTGTGTAGCAGTTTTTTCTTTGAAAACTCATGTTTTGTAACACGAAGCAAAGAAAATGGATTAAAAACTTTGTCCATTTTTTAGTATAGTGTACAAGTGTCAAGTTACTTCACAACTGTTCTTTCTTAAGCTATTTTAAGAGAAATAGACGGATGATGGTATTTAAGTTTCATTTTAGTCGCTGTAATGGTAAAATAGCAGTATCGCGCGTCTTTTCTATGCAAAAGTTTTGTTTTCAGAATGGGTGGGGGGTATGGGCTTCAGACGCGCCTCAAGTGACGCGGACCTAGCGTGCTCAATGGAACGGGGCTCGCTAGCTACGCTTCTATCTCATTTACCCGATAATCTTTATCCACCGAGCAATGTGAGTATACGTACAAGACGAACAGTAAGTCTGTTTACCCACTTCAGTTGATCCGATGGTCGAAGAAATAATTTTTTGGCGATTTTTATCACTTATTTTAATGTAACAATTGATGTACACTAACTTATTTTTACTTTTTTTAGTTTATGAAATTGCTTGAGCTGAATATATACATGTATATTTTGGTTGTAGGCAAAAAATTCAACTAAAAACTAAAAAAAAAACATGAACTCAAACTAAAACTTTTCTCATTGTGAGGGTAGAAAACAATGCAATGCAATTACAGATAGACAAAAAGAAATCCTGTTGGAAATACTTTTTTTTTTCCATTTATTTAGGACAACAAACAGTCTTACAATATGGGTTGCTTAAGGTATATACTTATCTAAATATACATCACTGTAAGACCAACACCGTTGGCCACATATTATTTTAAATCTGAGACATAGTTTATAACTTAGAGAAGATAAAAAAAAAGAATGGTTACTAAAAAACATAACATCAGCAAACATTATAAAAATAAATCAAAATATAATATATAGATGACTTTCATATTACAGGAGTTACAAAGATACAGATTAGTGTACAAACGACGGCACACCAGGCCGACATAAACCACCAAACACTCCCAACCAGCCTCTCAACTCCATAACCGTAGAATAAAGACGAAAATCCACCGGAGAAATCCGATAGTCCGGGGCAGGCCGATTCGCCGTCGTCTGTATACCAAAACAATTTACATGTTGAGTGCTGATAAAATAGATGTTTTATATTTACCAATACTCGTATTAAATATATCTATATGATTAAAATTATTGTTATACATTCTGAAAAGTCTATTAAAAGGTGAACGATGCCCTGCATTAGTACGACATTTTGCTAACGCAAATATTGCAATTTTCCTAGAAGAGCGTATACCTGCCCTATATGGGACAGTATACCGCAATTTATTAGTAAGTATATTACAATCAAACTTATTATGACATATATCATATAAGACAACCATATCTAACTTAATTCGCCTATTTTTAAGTGTAATCAGTTTAAACTTCTTTAACAATATATTATACGGTAAGTATAATATATAATATATACTAGTTGTTTTTGTATTCCTTTATAACCCACGACGAAAAAAGAGGGGTGTTATAAGTTTGTCGTGTATTTCTGTACCAAACGAATAACGACGAACGACGTAGCTCCTAAACGAATGGACCGATTTTGATTCAGTTTTTTTTGTTTGAAAGCTGACGTGACTAGGATGGTTCTTAGCTATAATTTATGAAGATCAGTTCAGGCGTTTTAAGACTATCAGCGCATTTTCTACATGATAAAAGGGTTTTACTAACTTTCACAGATCCGATTGATTTGAAAATTTTGTGTACTGTCACTTCAGTGACATTCCCATGACATACCAACCTTTTTTTTTATACAACTAGATGACAAACAAGCTGACGGCCCACCTGGTGGTAAGCGGTTACCTCCGCCTATAGACACCTGCAATAACAAGGAAAAGCGCTTGATATTGCAGGTGCGATGTCATCCTAAGGCCTAAGATGAAATGCCGTCCATGCCCAGTAATTACACTGGCTACCGTTCCCTTCAATCCGAAACAGCGAACTGTTTCACGGCTGAAATAAGAAAGGCGGTGGTACCTACCCAGGCGACCCTACATATGGGTCTACCACTAGGTGGACGTTGAGCTGATCCTATACAGAATGAATGAATCCTATACAGGCTGAATCTTACAGCAGATAATGCGTGTTTGGGCTCTTATGAATAGTCGCAATGAGATGGTGTTAGATACATGATTTGTAAGACTGGGGGTTATTTAAAAAATATCAATTTCATATTGTTATATAATTTCATATTAATGTTTGGGACATAATAAACTCGACTGTTTTTACCTCTTTGTCAGCTATATTATACTTTTACAAGTTTACAAATCTCTGTCTTTTTCCAATAAATTAGGGTCATCCCAAGACTTTGGTAGCTCATATGGTTACAGCAGTCACCGATTGTGAAAGGCCTCGGTTTCGATCCACAAAAAAACTGCCGGCCCACCTGGTGGTAAGCGGTTACCGTCGCCTATAGACACCTGCAATAGCAAGCAAAAATCACTTGTTATTGCAGGTGCGTTATCATCCTGAGGCTTAAGATAAAATGCCGTCCATGCCCAGTAATTACACTGACTGGGATATTTTTCTAAATATATCAAAGCTAGAAAAAAATTGTATAATATATTTATCCTTTACCAGGAAAACCCCAAGTCTGAGAACCCTCCAGTGACCGTCCACATGTCGTCCTGCTCTCAATGCCACCAATGCTTGGCGCTCCTCTACGACGAGGACATAATGGCGGGCTGGGCAGCAGACGACTCTAACCTGAACACTCGCTGTACGGCTTGCGGGAGGCACACCGTGCCGCTATTGTCTATACAGGTAAAATTGTCTTATTAAAAAATCTATCGTGCCTCCGTGCCTTCCATTTATTCTTAACCCCCCACGCAAAAGGAGGGGTGTTATAAGTTTGATGTGTCTGTGAATCGTTCTGTGGCTTCGTAGCTCTTAATCGAATGGACCGATTCTGATTATTATTATTTTGTTTGTAAATGTAAACTGACGTGATCTCAATTGTTATTAGCTATAATTTATGAAGATCTGTATAGGCCGATCATGGCTCGTAATTTGCAACATTTGATTACGATGACTTTCTTTTTCGCAGATACTTCGAGTCAATCAAACGCAAGCAGAGATATTGAGCGTGCCTTATTTAAATCCTTTAGTGCTGAGGAAAGAATTCGAATCCATATTGGGTAAGTCATTAAAATAATGTTTTTATTGTAAAGGTTCAAAAACGTATTTATTTATTTATTTGGGAAACAAACAATTACATTATAAAACATTAAAAAAATACATATTAGACGAAACAACATAGACGAAAACACAGACACAACACAAAACAACAACATAGACGAAACATAGACGTATTATTTGATTACCGCTTAAAACGACTATAGACATTAGAGACAAAAGTAAATCCCTAACTTTATGCAAAATTTTCTAATTTTGTTTATTAAACTATTTAACGACCATCTGTGGCCAGTACTCTTGTCAACTAGACCAAAGCCCCCGGCTTTGATTCCCGGTGGGAGCAGATGTTTTTATGATGAGTTCAAGAGACACTTTTGGGAGACATTTTAAAACGGCAGATATATAAAACAGACATGTGAACACATGTCATGAATGTTTTATAGCTCTCGTCATCTATCGAGTATTCCCAGTTGCCACCCTTAGCATCTTCTCCATCACCACGGGTGGCAACATTTTTCTAGAAATAATCCCAGTTGCTACCATTGGTGCTAGGGGAGCATATTATCATCAATTAATTATTATTCCTACAGGTAGAGAAGGCGATGTATGCTTAGCGGAACCAGACTTCGTGGAGTCACATCCAATCGTCTATTGGAACTTAGTGTGGTTTCTAGAAAGAGCCAACATTGAGAACCATCTGCCGCAACTGCTGAGCCCCGACTTCCAGATCCGGTATCACAGTGTAGACGCGTTGCCTGACACGGATAGAGTGGGTGAGTCATAATTATTTTGTCGGTCTTCGTGTGGCATCAGTATGACAATGTTTTAAAATTGAAGGGCAGTTCCATACGACCGATAAGTAGCGAATGAATAAATCTAGGTTGTACACCTAGATTTATTCATTCGCTACTTATCGGTTCTACTATACGTTGATCTTAAATTAGGCGAAAAGAATTTTTGCTATGACAGTAATACAATGTTCTTCCTGCAGTCGATCGAATCGTCCTTCTTATAGTCTAAAACGTCGCTCCCCTGTAGCCAAACGTATCGTTCTGACAACCTAAACGAATCGTTCTACTGTCAGTCATTTGAATAGTTCATCTAACAGTCAATCAAATCGTTCTCTTGGCAGTCGAACGAATTATTTCCCTGATAGTCAAACGAATCGTTCCCCTGAAAGTTAAACAATACTTTTTTCTAACTGATTTGAGATCACCTTACTTACAAGTCTTGCGTGCACTTGTTATCCCTCGTTGTATGGAGCATCTTATCATCATCATCATCATCATCATCATCACCAGCCTATATACGTCCTACTGCTGGGCATAGGCCTTCCTACATGGGAAAAAGACATCAGGAGATTGGGCCATAACACCACCACGCTGGCCCAATATTGGTTGGTGGGTTAAAGCGGTTGTAGTAACAACCGGGACCAACCGGCTTAACGTGCCTTTAGAAGCACGCAGGAGCTCAAGGTTACCAATTTTGATTGACCCATCCCGGGATCGACCATGGTGAAAGTTGCTTTGTGTTCGCATCGAAACCAGAGCGCTCAAACAACTACCCCACCGAGCATGGTTCACCTATCTAGTTTTATTAGAATAAGGGTATTCTTAATTTTTGATTTTAACATTATTATAAATGTTTGAAAAATTACTTAGTAATTTAGTAGTTCGATTCCTGCCTCAGGACGTGAAATTATTCTAGTTTTATATTTTAATTACTACAATAAGAGTTATAGCATTATTTTGAGAATAAAAACGTCGCGTTGTCGCGACGCCTTTGTTATGTTACGTAAACGAAATTGTGTGACGTCTGCGCCGCGTTAGCGCAGGTTGAATTAACTGAAGATGAAACACTGCGAAAACGCGACGCGTGCGTTACGTTGTCGCGGCGTCTGCGCTGCGCATACGTTCATCGAACGCCTACGCTGGACAAACGCTAATGTGAAGGCGCTCTTAGTTTATATTCTGTCCATCCCAAAGTTGCCTGAAAGAGATCGCTCTTAGCGATAAGGCCGCCATTAAGTAATTGTGCAAGCATATTTTGTTATTTCTTTCTGTTTTTTTATTTGTGTGATGTGTGTTGTGCAATAAAGTGTTAAATAAATATAAATAAGATTTGTGATGACAGTTAGTAAACACCTTCACGTTCGTTTCTAAACTGCTAATTTGCGCTTGTCTGTCGTTAAGGTTGCCGCGTGGTATGTAGCTGGGACTTGGTGCGCCTACACAGCGAGTCTGGTGTAGCGCTGCACCGAGCGTGGCGCGAGCGGCGAGCCGAGCATCAACGCTCGCGAGCGTTACAGGCATTGCTGCTCACCGAACACGATCGCTCCGCGACGCATTCGTGAGTATCCTGAGACTACTTCACAATAGTTACACGATGGTTACAGCCGCTGCTGCTTACAGAACACGACCACTCCGCGACGCATTCGTGAGTATCCTAAGACCATTTGACAATAGTTACACGATGGTTACAGCCGCTGCTGCTTACAGAACACGACCACTCCGCGACGCATTCGTGAGTATCAAAGGACCATTTAGACAATGGTCACACGACCACTCCTCGAACCATTGGTGAGTATCCTAAGACCATTTGACAATAGTTACATGGTGGTTTCAGCCACTGCTGCTCACAGAACACGACCACTTAGCCACGTATTCGTAGGTATCATAGGACCATTTCGACAATGGTTACACGACCACTTCGTGACGCATTTCTGAGTATCATAGGACCATTTAGACAATGACAATAGTCTCATGACCACACCGCGACCCATTCGTGAGTATCCTAAGACCATTTTACAATAGTTACACGGTGGTTACAGCCGCTGCTGCTCACCGAACACGACCACTCAGTCACGTATTCTTGAGTATCATAGGACCATTTCGACAATAGTTACATCAGTGATGGTGGCAATTTGGATTACATTCGCTTCTGGACAGTACCTAGCTAATCAAGTCCGATACAAAACTACTTTTTTCAGGGCTTGTACAATCGCAGTCTAAAAATGTTTATCAGTTTTCAAATTCTATGCTTCGTCACACTATAAACGTCTATAAAAAAATAATAAAAAAAAAACATAGCGTCTGTGATAAACTTAACAGAAAGCAAATTATTATGAAAAAATTCGATGAGGTGACAGAAACTATTTTAAACATTTTAATGATACTTTTAACCTTATTATTGTCTTGTCCATAGTGTGATATTAGCAATACTGGACGGTTTGCTCAGCAACGACTTGACAGACGCGCTGAGGAAGCTTGCCTCGTGGCGAGAGACCTCCGCGGGGAATAATCGATACCATTCTTATTACAGGTAAAGTTTTATGTATTAGATCCCCTACATTAGAATCCATAGTAATAGTTAAAGCTATTCCGCAATTTCTTAATATACTTTTGTAATTGTCATCTTGTAAACTGGACGAGTCCTTGCTTTTGGAAACATTATACTAAACTGTTAGGGAATAAATCGATGACAAATTCTAATCTAAAGAAAAAATATACTCTCATATTAATTGCATGTCATCACCAGCCTATAAACGTCCCACTGCTGGGCACAGGCTTTCCTACATGGGAGAAACACATGGAGTTTGGCCCATAACACCACCACGCTGGCCCAATGAGGGTTGGTGGGTTAAAGCGGTTGCAGGAATAACCGGGACCAACGCCTAAGCGTGCCTTCCAAAGCATGGAGGAGCTCGAAATAACAAACTTTCATTGACCCATCCCAGGATCGACCATGGCGAATGCTGTTTTGTTTTTCGTATCGAATCCAGAGCGCTCAAACCAATACACCGAGCTCCGATTAATTGCATGTAAAAGAATAATAATTCAAAATGAATAAATATATTCATTCTAAATTCACAGAGACGTCCTCTTCCTCGCTATGGTGGCAATGGGCGAACATAACATCGACTTCATAGCGCTCCAAAAGGAATACACCAGAGCGTTGGATCAAGCAGGCAGAGAGGCCAGACCCCAAGATCTCCCTCCATCGCCCACCGCGGTCTGTTGTAGACACTACTTCAAAAGATTGAGACTTGAATTTGAGGACTCTGTTTGAGACGGAAGCTTAGAAACAGGTGATGGTGAAGATTTGCGACTTGTTTTCAGTGACAGTGCTATCGGGTAAGCTGAGTAGTGGCATAAACATTACGGTATGAAATTATTTGCATACTACTTTATTCAGATTTTATTCCGTTATTCTTTAATGATAATTTATGTCTACAACTGGAATAGATAAAATTTAAAATTAAATGAAGTATTTATAGGTTTTTACTTTTGTATTTTTTCTTTTTTCCTATAACATTTATGTACATCCTTGATTGTTTTGTGATATGATTAGTAATTTTGAATAGATTATACACAATATTTTATAATATTTAATATATTTATTAAGTTTGATATCTGTCGATGGCGTTACCACTACACTACCAAGCTTTCCCGATTGCTATGTATGATTTACAGACGTCAAATGGAATTTCGTTCAAGTGGAGTTTTAGAAAGTTATATTGTCGTGTTTGAAATGCATATGCATATTGTGTTAATATTTCTGGTTATTTAGTGTCCAATGAGTGTTGTGAATACAGATTGTAAGTAGACTAAAGGTTGACAACTCAACATTATATTGAGTTTGATATAAAATGTTAGTTATGGATGATTTGATGGTTATAATAACATAAAGCAATTATATGGACGTAAATTCATAATGTATGTATCATAATGTAATATTAATATTTATGACTGGTACATAATGCAATTTAAAATTGTTAAAGGTACTAAAGATGCACTGTTTTGACAGTATTACATTATACAATGCGAAAATCTTGATATAATTGAAGTCGGTATAAAATGTTTCGAATACATGTAGCTACTAATAAATATAATTATATAAATAATGGCTTATTATCAATTCGTTATACGTATGTAACGTATAGGTATTTAGATCACAAAGTTTGTAAGCAATGGACCTGAATCTGAAGACACATTAAATTTAAATTTAAGATCAGTATATTTTCTCTCAATATGTCTATGAAAAGGATAGCAAAAAATAGTTCTGTCAAATTACTCAAGTTTATAGGAAACAGAAAAATTTGGAAGATAGGTATTGAGGTGCTTCCTTAAACCTACATTTATTAAGGTCGAGAATTGAACACCTCTCCTTTTTTTATTCATATCGATATATAGATATATGGAGACGTATGTATTACACTTAAATTTGGACTTAACGTGAATGTGTAGAAATTAGAATGTGGAGTTTTGACTTTGTAGGGGTTGCAAGTTTGATGACTGGTGCTGTGTATCGGGTAATGTATGGGACAATGACAATATCTGCTAAATTATGAAAATTTAATTATTATAATGTCATTTAGCGCCGTCCATTTGAGTTGATTTGACATCACAAACACCATTCAAACTCAACCCGTCCATTGAATCAAAATGTAATATACTAGCAATTGGTAAACTGAAATTTTGGACAAGCTAATAAATAAATAAAGTAACTTTTTTGGAATATGTAAATTGCATTGATGATGAATGTATGTTTTATACACAAAATATATTTATTTGATTGTAACAATTACATATTTACTTGTCCAAATCTTAACAAATAAATATTGTTAATCATAATCACTTTATTGGCCTAAGTGATTTGTAACCTACATACAGTTATTATTTCCAACTGTATATTGCAATTATTATTTTAAATATTTATGTAATCTATGGCCTATACTTTATACTGTACCCCAAGTTAAAGACTATCACGCTTTCTTATATATTTGACATTCACATTTTGGCATATCCATTAGGTTAGGAATGTGGGTGCTAAAGCAAGTAGATAGTGTAACCAATACAAGTGTGTACATACTAATGTTGTATAGAGTTAGGTTAAGCGCCACAAAAGGCAATACGGTTTAGATATCATGCTTGTGTGTTGTAACACAGTTGAATTCGTTAACGAATTGCTGCGGGTTGATATAGTCACATTATTTATGTCTATGATTAATATAATCCATTAACTTAAATTAAAATGTATGGATTTATTTTGTAGTTCTTTTAATAAAATTGTTTCATACATATTGTTGCGATTGTTCCGTTGGATAATTTTATCTTATTTCATAGGACTAAAATAATGTGACTGCCAAAATTCAAAAGTATTCATAGATGTATCGACAGTTATTAGATATGATAAAATCATATAACTCATTATTTACTTATCTACGTAAAGTCACAATGACAATATTTTACTAGAATTCATTACTTTTCCAGTTTATCTGAATGACATACATGTAAGTATAACAGAGACCAATTCACAATCATTTTCTCGACTATTAATTGAAGTGATTTTCTTGTAAAATAAAATCGATTTGACAAAATGTTTAAGGATCATCTTGCGTGAAGTATAGTAGTTTCTTCAGGGTTTACAAATATAAAATATATAAATTTGTTCTACACTTAAAAATAACAAAAAGTTGGCCTATTTTTTATATCTGCAAAAGTTTGTCACATATTTTCATCTTTATGAAATTGCTTGCAATATGTACTAGTTTAGTTGTGCGAATAGCATACCTAATTGCAATATGAAATGCAATATTTAAAAACTGTAATTCAAATATTCTTAAAGATAAGGTGTGTTTATGTATTTCATATTTTATCACCTAATAGTGGTGGAGCAACAGATGGTTAAAATTATTCACAATATTGTGTCAAAGGTGAATGCTTATTTGTCAATATTCAACAACAAACAAATGTGCAATATTGTTGTCAGCATCTTGTTGCCAATTCATTTATCAAAAAGTTTGATAGCAATACGCGGCAGATTGTTATTGAGCATTAAACAATACTCATAATATACCTACTAACTAACAGGAACTATTTGACCGAAGTTTATTTATATAACTAACCTTAGTTATAGAATATAGGCAGTTATTTATTGATGAGTATAGAGTCAAATTATTTTTATATAAGTTTCTGTAGCAAAACCTTTTCAATTTAATCAAATATTATTTTTATTATTTAATGTCCACATCCACTATTTCAACTAGGTATTTATAATTTTTGCTTGTATCCAATAGCTTAAGTGATAGTAAAGTTGATAATACTGCCTCAGGTGATGTTTCAAGCCATATTTTTTGTCCCTACAAATTGTACAATGGTGATAGTCACTTAAATGTAGGTATTTTTAAACATTCTTTAGATACATAATTTTTAAAGATTCAGATCAAAAATTAATTGTGTTTTAATCTTAAAAGACATGCATTTTGCATAGCAATGGGTATATTAAGATGTGTAAGTAAAAAAGTTATTTTATTTTGATGGACAAATATAATGAAATGCATATAATTTTTTATAAAAAAATAAATAAGGCTTAATAATGATATATTTTTTTTATTAACCTATTTTATTTACAAATATAAATTGTATTTATTTTGACATTCCTAAAACTCTGTACAAAAACCTGCCATCATGATCATAGTAACAGTCATTCACTTTGTATGTTGCACCTCTTTTATAAGCTTTTTTAGGTATTCTTATTCGTTCTGGATAGACCATGATGCTTTTCTCGTTTTTGCTATCTTCTTTGTTAGACTCCTTTAATTCTTGTGTATCAGTGTCATACAATTCCATTTCCATATTCAAGTTGGCCGGTTCAACTTCAGAGCTTTTGGTGTGGACAGTTTTTGTAATTATCTTGTCATTTATGTCCACATCACTTCCACTATCGAGGCGTTTCTGTATTTTTTCAGCAAGCTCATTTAATGTCATCCTGTTGTTATTCCTTTGCTGATTGAATGGTTCCTTTTCAGAATTAGTTTTGTCATTTACAATTAGCTGTTGACTATTTTCATTGTCCTCTTTTGGTGCACATCTTCGCACAATTCTTTCGAATTCACCCATATTTTTATTATTTGGTGTCACATTAATTTTAAGAGACTCTTTATTTATGGATGGTATTGTCCTGTTTGAAAACTTTAAAAAATGTTTTCTTAGATCTTCATTAATTCTAAAAGTCCCCTCTTGCAATTCCCTCCAATTCCTCAAAACTGATGCATCATGGCGAGCTATTCTATGTTCAGTTGCAGGCTTCCAAGGATACTTGAGTAGTTTCTGAAAGGGAATAAATTATTAAACATGTTTTTTTTGGTATTTAATTTTATAATTTAATAAAATAACCCATGCGTGACATATTGTCAATACTTATTTCTCATACTAACAGCTGAATACTCAAAACACCACTTAATTGTTAATATTCACACAATTTTACAGTGCTCAATTCGCTTGCTTTAAACATGATCGACTTTGACAATTCTTAACCTCAACACCATCACACTTAGCTTAGCGGACAAGCGCTACCATGCCTTATACACAATGATTAGGGATTCCAATCTGGTAATTAACGGACCTATCAGATCCGGCAAATTTCTATGCGAGTTGCACAGTTCCGAGCGATGCTACTTGTTGCAAGGGTGTCAACCAAACTGCCTGACATGCTTAACGCTTGCATGGCCACTTTTGTTCGAACTTGGGAGATTTTTAATCCCCAATGCTATTAGAAGGGTGATAAGTTTGAAGTGTCTGTATGTGTAGAATCAGTGTATTTGTGTGTCAGTCTGTATATTGTAGCTCCAGACTGATATGGTTTTTTTTTGTTTGAAAGCTGACATGGTTGAGAAGATGATAGCTATAATTTATGAACAAATCTGTTAAGGCTTTTGATAATAATCAGCTCATTCCCTACTTGACTAAATGATTTTATTAATATAGGCTGGTTTCAAACACAAACCATTTTGGAATCCCTATTTTCTATGCAGTTTTCACTCTGTATTGAAGGTTTGGTGTACAGGGCATGGCAACACATTTATGGACAGTCAAAAGGTTAAAATATTTATGAAGGCCTCACATTTAACCATTTAGAATTCAACTGTAAACATAGCCACACCACCTAATTATAAGCAGTTATTCATGAGTGAATCCATATTTGAAGACAGTTTGTGAAACACGGAAACCTTTACAATGCAGCACTACAGGGCTCCATCTTGCCAGCTCAATACTTTATTACAATGAATATAGTCAATCAATTTATCAAAAGTACCTTTACAATCGGAACAGTGACAGGAAAGCTTTCAGCAATTCTTTCTGGAGTCCACTCTTCAGGAACAGTAGTTGCTAAATGACGAATTTGTTCCTTCTCACTCCATGTTAGTAGGTTAGGCATATTCTCTTTGAAATACTTTTCTTTCACTATACGATGCCTCACATCGTACTTTCCCATTAGAGTTTCATTTAAATGTTCGTTATATGCTTCTCCGACCTATTAAAATAAAATAATTAAGAACAATGTAAAACTATTGTATGATACAAGATGCAAGGTATGACTTAATTCTTACATTAGCAAAATTGCTATCTGATGCCTCAATAAACTCTTCAGCATCTTCGTCTTCGATTTTTAATCCTTCCTCTTTGAATGCTTTTAATCTCCTGTCCAGACCGGGATTAGATCCTTGAGTAACTAACCTATTGCCCCTATAATTGCGAACTACTATTTTATTGCCGGCACTAATCAATGAGCGGCCGAATCTTAGACCTAACATGGTCTAACAATATGGAATTAGAAAAAGAGTATTGTTTTCTACCAGAAACAAAATTAGAACAAATTACAGCAGAAAACGAGTTTAGAAACATCAAAGAATTGAGTCATATTAAATGACAGTGACTTATGACCACAGGGGCGCGTTCCGAGCCTACACTCCAAACACTTCGAGTTGTTTTTTGTCTTGCTCTAGGGTGTGGAATGACTCAAGTTGTTTTTATAACCTCAAAATTTTGACAAGGACTTCCAGTATTATCTAAAACTAACAGAATTCTTCCATTCCGCATTAAATTTTCTGTAAAATACGAATTAAAATAGGAATCCAATCTCATTTGACAATATCATATAAATAACGTTTTATACGTCAGAGAGTTTTTCAACAATCAAAATTGATCTTAAAACATTTGCAACTCTCCGAGCAAAGAGTAGGTAATGTAAGTATAGGGGAATCCGAGGCTCGAAACGGGGTTATTGTGACAACCGAACGTTATGTCAAAAGGCACGGAACGGCCAAAGAGTAAAAAGTTGTAGGCTTGGAACGCGGCCCAGTTTATGTACTGTACCCTACGGTCCGCAATGCACCATTTGCGCACTTAGCATGCTTAAAAACGAACCGAATTGAACTTCTACGGTATTCAATGAACCATTTGCGCCCTAGCACCACAGATCAGATAATAGTAGCAAGCTCCTAGCACGCTTACAAAGGCTGCGGTCCAATAACCGCTAACAGTAATTATCAGCGCTATTAGCAGTGGCGGACTAAGCCCGTCAGAGGCCCGGGGCGGCAAAACTGAATGAGGCCCCCCAGCTTTGAACTCAACTCTGAACTCATTTACTTTCATACCGCAACAAAAATCAAAAACACTGAAACTTTTTAACCGACTTCAAAAACGAGGAGGTTCTCAATTCGGCCGGTATGTTTTTTTTTCTTCTATGTATGTAGACCGATTACGCCGAGATTACTGATCCGATTTGCGTGATTCTTTTTTTGTTCGATGCTATAAAATATGATAAAATTTTTTTCAAAAACAGTTGGGTACTTTGGTTTTAAATGTAAAAAAACTGAAATTATGAAGTCGTCTACATATGCGTAATTGCGAATTTTTGCTTTTCCAATGAATTTTTAGTGAAACGATACGATAGTAGGAAACAATATAATTTGACGGTCACCCATCTAGCTTTGACCGTAAAAAGTAATCACTAAAAATTGTGAAAAAAAAATTTTAAACAAAAATTAAAACCGACTTAAAAAACTGAAAAGGATAAAATAATGAAATTTAAGTAGGTATTCATCCCCTAGAAACATATTTTTGGAGTTGGTGCTAAGTGGTTTCCAAAAACAATAGAAAGTGAAGCACCGACTCCAAAAATATGTTTTTAAGAGATGAATACCTATTTTGACACACACAAAGACGGGAAATCCCCCAGCGTATTGGACGCGTTCAGCAGAGTTAAAAGAATATTAGTAGGTACCGCGTAAAAAGTCAAGCTATGGCTGTAGTGTTTTGATCTTGCTTGATGAAAGTATGTAGGTACAAGCACATTTTTAAAGTCTTGTTTAGGATTTGATCAGGGGAACCTGGAGGCATTTGGGGGCCTCCCGAGAAATTCCAATTCTCTCCTCCAGAAATTGTTAAAATAACCGTCATCTCGTATGTCATGTCAGTCTGACATCTTGCATCTGACTAACAAACGAAAATGGCAGATTTAAAAAAAAACAGATAAACTATCACAGGGTCTCTCTTATAGCTGTCTGACTAACGCAGAGACCATTGTATCGTTGATTCCAAGTTCCCTTATACTTACATTACTCTTTGGGCTGGGTGGGGAACCTCGTGACGTCATCGATGCCATCATAGCACACTTACAGCGCTAATGCTCCCGAGGAAATCACTGTAAGCGAACTGTCAAACTGTGGTTTGTTTATATATTAAATATTTTTATTTTTAAATATTAAAAAAAAAAAAAAAAAAAACAACTAGTTGTGTACTAATTTACTCTGTATTTTTGTGTGTATTGTTTATTTTCTATTTTTGGCTATGCAATAAACAAATTATTATTATTATTATTATATTTTATGTAAAAAAAAATATGCTCCAGGCGGGACTCGAACCCGCGTGTCCTGATTTTACGGCCAGACGCGATTACCACTACGCCACCGGAGCACTAGGTATATCCTACTAATTTCTTCACCGGTCTCTTTCCTTTCACAACGTTTTTAAAGCAACGTTTATCTCACCACTCATTCCAGTTCAGGTGAGAAAACTATTTTAATTACATTTTAATGTTATTAATGCGTTTTAACGCCTACTTTATTGTAACAATTACAAATAAAGAAAGAAAACGATGAAAAAAATATGCTCCAGGCGGGACTCGAACCCGCGTCTCCTGATTTCCGGCCAGTCGCGATTACCACTATACATATCCTTCAATTCGGACAACTTATAAACCCCTAATGGACTGTTGCATGTACGAAAACGAGAACCCCAATATTCGATAAAAAGATAGGTTAATTTAAGATAACAGCACCCGTACCACCATCTTTTATCGCGATCCAATTTAGGACCAAAACTGAGTAGAATCGTTTAATTTGTACTACGACTATGACAGCGACGCAGTTTAGGAACCAATACTGAATCAAGCGGAATATGAATCGCCTTTATAAAGATGGTGTTAAGGCCCCAGGAAGGTGAACTGCCCCTCAATTCTGCTATTGTATTTTGATCTGAAACGAATCGGAAACGCTTAAGTTACAACGTTTTTGTATTCTGCTAACTCAACGCAATCGGAACACATCAGTTTGGTATTCTACTAACAAACACGTAACGCGAACTGTTCGGCTCAATCATTGTTTCGTATTCTGCAAAATAATTAACATTTGTGGCAGCTGAAACGCATCGATAGTTCTGTGTTCGAACTGTCCAAAATTAACAACTGTCTAGTCACTAAGCCAAAATATATTGGTTTCTTGCAATATTGCTAACAATTATAGAGCCGAAGTTGAACCAGCCGAGAGCGTTTCGTTAGCGTTCCGGCTTTATATGCAATGTTAGTGAAATACCTTTTTGTATTACAACCGCATTGGTAACGATACCGAAGGGGTGGGGGCGGCTGGTGTATGCTCAAGGGTGCGATGTTGAGCTAGTAACATCTACCGCCAAGTCTAAACATACACGTCCATGTCACCGCCGTGGTGCTCCGTAAGGAGTAGCGGTGAACCCTCCTCCTTGGGGGGTCGTACACCCTGGGCAATGCTGGGGTCAAAAGGCAGGCATCGCACACTACTATACAACCCTGCGATCCCAGTAGCTAAGTATGTTGGGCTACGCCTGTATGTGTTGTCCCTCACTACAGGTGAACCTTAACCCTCTTCCTATGATCCTCATCCAAGTAAATTTCCGCTCCTTCCCTATCATATAACTCCCATTTATCCTGGAGGGATAACAACCTCGACTCCAACATTGTTCGAAAAAGAGAAAATGGAGGCAAGTTTTAAAAGTAACTTACCCCAGGAGGGTACCAGCAACGCTGGAGAATCCCTCCCTGAGCATAGCTCGGGCTGCCCCACGTATTCTGGGGGGGGGGGGGGGGGGGGGGGGGGGAATTTGCATCTTTTTCAGGCCGATGAAGGCAGGGGCCAGACCAATATGGGAGGGCCGAAAGTACCGCAAGGTACAACTGTGTGTCAGCCAGGCACATCAAAGCAGGGATCCTGTCCGACGCTAGGAGGGTCGAGGAACCTACGGGGGCCTTACCAGCCAGGCAGAAGACATGGAGATCAAGATAGGGGCGCTTGTAGTGGTGTGGTGGTATCGTCGCCCCAAATTGGTCCTGGGATGGCGCAGGGTGGACATGACCGCCCACATGGGCGCGGTCCGCCGTGTGAGGATCGTGGACCAAGAGGGGGGGACGACGCTACACTGGGTGTCAGGGGGGGGAAGACGGGCGACGGGGTCGCCGGTGGAAGTACCTACGGGGACACCAACTGGTGAAACCATGTCTGGCGCTGAGGCAGGGGGCCCTAAACAAAAGCGCAAACTGTCCGGTTTCCAGAGGCGCCAGAGAGCGGAACTGCGAAAGCAGGGGGCTACTGACGTCTCTGTAGATCGGACCAAGCGGCCTAGGGAGATTAGCGGTGAGGGTCAGACGGAAACTGATGCCAAGAGGGTGAAAACCCATGGGTCCTACGCGGAAGCGTTGGGCAGTATCCGACTGGCCATCATTGCTGAGGAGTACCCGGCAAGGCATCTGGGTGAGGAGGAGTATAGGGCCATCCAGGCGACCATCTGGGACAAACTGGAGGAGGCCGCTACACCTATCCCACTCATCAATATGGGTAACATCATTGCCGGGGCGCTGCATGTCAGCTGCGGTGGAGAAACCTCGGCAAACTGGCTTCGCAACCTTAGCGGGGTAACGGTTGAGGGTGTGAAGCTCAAGGTGGTTGACATTAGGGACTTGCCGAAGCCGGTCAAGATGGCATGGAAGTCGCGAAATGTCACCCGCACTGACACGGCAAGGGTTTTAAGAATGATGCAGAGAATTCACCCTACTCTGAGGACGTCCAGCTGGCAGATTGTAGACACACAGGTTGAGGGTCTGACATCTCGCAGGATAGTTCTGATGGATGAAATCTCTGCATCATATATTAAAACAAACGGGTACTGTCTGTACACTGGGATCGGCAGGAGCATTTTCAGGCCCCTCGATGGTATGAGGTCTGGGAGTGGATCTGGGGATCCCAAAATTGATAAGGAGGGAGGTAGTCAACCCATGGGGAACCTTACCCATGGAGAAGCTGCCTTGACTCCTGATCAAAATAAGGAGCCAATGGAGGGACAGAGGGTCGGTCCGGGGACGGGGTCGGTTGTTGGAGAGGACATAACGGATGGTTTGGGGGAGATGTCTTCACCAAGGACTGACGATGTTCTCGGAGCCTTGGATGGCCTAAACCTTTGGCCCTCATCGCCGTCGGAAACTCATCATGCTATGGATGATGAGACTGACGACAGCAGTAAGGGGAACGGGGGTTAAAAAAAAAAAAAAAAAAAAAACCCTTAAAACAACAACAACAACAACAACAGCTTGCAACATCATGACAGGCATAAGGTGCGTACAAATAAATGTACATCACAGTAAAGCAGCCTCTGCCCTTCTGGCGCGGGAACTGCAAAGAGGCAAGTTTGACATTGCTTTGATTCAAGAACCGTATCTTTACCGGGGACTAGTCAAAGGATTGAGTGGGACAAATGGTACATTATACTATATGTGTTCTACTAAAGATATGAGAACTTGCATTTATGTCAGAAATGGCTACAATGCGGTGGCTCTATCACAGTTCTGTTGCAGGGACCTAACAACAATCAAAGTCTATACAGGGGAGGGGAGGGACAGGCGGATGCTTGTTCTGGCGTCAGCTTACCTCCCTTATGAAAAAGCTGATCCGGTTTCGGAGGAACTACGAAACTTGATCAACTATGGCAACCGAGAAGGAGTGGATGTTCTCATCGGCTGCGACGCGAATGCACATCATGTCGTCTGGGGGAGCTCGGACGTCAATGCAAGAGGAGAAAGGTTATTGGATTTTCTGGTAAGCTCACCCATGCAAATACTTAACAAAGGCAGTAAGCCCACCTTCTTTAATGCTCGGAGGGCTGAGGTTATCGATATAACTGTAGCTTCAAATAAGGCAGCTAGATATGTAACAGACTGGCATGTATCAAATGAGGTCTCACTTTCAGATCACAATTATATATGCTTTAAGTACGGAAACACAGGGCAACCGAAAACTGTACAACGTAAGAATCCGAGACTTACTAACTGGGATAATTACAAACGCGATCTTAGGATTGAATTAGGGAATCCAAACAGCAACCTCAACTCGATACTTGATATCGAGTTTGAAGCGGAGAGGTTGACAAAGGCTGTAGGGACAGTGTGGCAGCAAAACTGCCCAGACAGTAAAATAGTAGGGAAAAAGGTACCCTGGTGGACACATGACATAGCTCAAATAAGAAAAGAGACAAGGCAAGCTTTTAACATTGCAAAGGCTAGGAACGACTATAGTGATTATAGGAAGGCGCTAACACGGTATAGTACTGCAGTTAGGAAAGCAAAGAGAAAGGCTTGGCGAACTCATTGTGAAAACATAACTTCTATCCCTGAAGGAATGAGGTTAGCCAAAGCAATGTCGACGACAAATGCGATCCCATTAGGAATAGTTAAAAATCTAAATGGTGCTAGCACAGATACGGGAAAGGGGACTCTGGAGGTCATGTTAAATACGCACTTTCCAGGATCAGAAATGATAGAACAGGAGCAAGACCCTATTGAATTGGAGGAACTAAGAGAGAAAACCTCTAAATTCGACTGGGACATTGCTAAAAAGGTAGTAGACGAGTTAAAAATAAAATGGGCCCTGGCTAGTTTTCAACCTTTCAAAGCACCAGGACCAGATAACATCTATCCTATACTACTACAACAAGGTAGCTCCTACCTTGGACAGCATCTATGCAGGCTTTACAAAGCATGTATTGCCTTCGGATACATTCCCAGAACTTGGAGAAAGGTCAAAGTAATCTATATTCCAAAGCCTGGAAAATCGGATTATGAAGAACCAAAGGCATTTCGGCCTATCAGTCTCCAATCCTTCCTTTTAAACACTTTGGAGAAAATGGTGGATAACTACATAAGGGAGGGGCCACTAAGGAAATTCCCCTTAAACAGACTACAGTGTGCATATCAACCTGGCAGGTCCACGGAGACAGCCTTGCACTATGTAGTAAGCAGAGCAGAAGCAGCTCTGGATAATAAGGAGGTGTGCATTGGTGCCTTTGTAGACATTGAGGGTGCCTTTGATCGCACAACTTTTGAATCCATTAGAATAGCTGCCAGAGAGCATGGAGTTCCCCACACAATTAGGAAGTGGATTAACTGCATGCTTAAAGGCAGAATCATTTACTCTGAACTACTAGGGGAGAGTCTGCTAGCAAGGACCACAAGGGGCTGCCCTCAGGGAGGGGTACTGTCCCCGTTGTTGTGGAGCCTTGTGGTTGATTCCATAGTGGTTAGACTAAATGAAGGACCACTATTTACAGTAGGTTATGCAGATGACTTGGTCATAATGGCCAATGGGAAATTCCCTGGCACTGTATCGGAGATTATGCAGAGAGCGCTGGGAAAACTGGAAGAGTGGTGTAGCACCAACCACTTGTTAGTAAATCCCAGTAAAACGACGGTGATCCCCTTTACAAGGCAAAGGAACCTATTAAGGCTCAAAACACTGCAACTTTACGAAACGGAACTAACATGGTCCAGTGAAGTGAAATATCTTGGCATCACGCTAGATAAAGGGCTGACCTGGAAACTACATATGGAGAGAACTGTGACAAAAGCTCAAAGAGTTTTTGGGATGTGTCGCTCCACTTATGGTAAAACATGGGGGTTGAAACCAAAGATAATAAAGTGGATTTATACAACCATGGTACGGCCATTATTAACATATGGCAGCATAGTCTGGTGGCCTAGAACAAGGCTAGCAACTTGCAAAGCTGTACTCAGCAAATTGCAGAGAACAGCATGTTTAGCGATCACCGGAGCGTTTAGAACCACTTCAACGGCATCGATGGAGGTACTCCTAGACCTTCCCCCGCTGCACATAGTTATTGAAACAGAGGCGAGGAAAGCGTTGCATAGGCATAAGACTACAGGTCTATGGGACAACACCAAACCTCTGTTTAAACACACAAAGTGGGCAGGAGCATCTGTCCTAGACGGGTATATGGAAATGGGATGTGATAAAATAAGTCCCAAATTCATATTCGACAAAAAATTCAGAATTAGCATTCCTACCAGGGAGGAATGGAAATGTAGACCACCAGTTCCTGAAAAGAATAGTCTAATTTGGTTCACGGACGGATCCAAGATGGACTCAGGAACGGGTGCTGGTGTCTACAATAAAGATATACAACTATATCAAAGCATGGGCAAATTTGCAACTGTATTCCAAGCGGAGACATATGCAATTATCCTATGTGCAATGAAAGTGATAGAACAACGGACTAAGAATAAAACAATATATATTCTTAGTGACAGCCAAGCGGCTCTCAAGGCACTTGGCTCACCGCGCATCAACTCAGATCTAGTCCTAAACGCTGTACGTGCCCTGAACAGGCTTGGTAGACATAATACAGTGAGACTGATCTGGGTGCCCGGCCATGTGGGAGTGATGGGCAATGAGAAGGCAGATGAATTGGCAAGGAAGGGCTCAGAAAACACATACGTGGGTCCTGAGCCCTTTCTGGCACTTTCACAAAGTTTTATAAACACAGCCATTAAAAACCATGTCCTGAACAGACACAAGGCTGAATGGCATAAAATACCTGGACTAAAACACTCCAAAGCCTTCCTAGGAGAGGGGGTAAAAGGATGGAGTAAGTACATCTATGAAAACGGTAGAACACAAGCCCGCCTCTTAATTGGGGCACTGACAGGGCATTTTGCTACTAACCACATGCTACACAAAATGCAACTCTCTGCAACACAAGTTTGTCGAGCATGTGGCGAATGTCAGGAATCTATGACGCATCTCCTATGTGATTGTGATGCCCTGACTAGAACCAAAATGAGCCTTCTGGGAGTGGCTTATCCAAAACCAGAAGACTACAGGCTCTTTCTGCCTAAAGATATAGTAAGGCTAATGGCAACTATATTCTGGACACAGGAAGAGTAAATGCAGGGGAGGCACAAAAGATCCCAATGGGTCGAAGTGCACTGTGACAAGTCATGGCCCCACAATAAGATAAGATAAGATAACGATACCGAACCGCAGCCGATCCGTTTAGGGAAATAAATAGCAGAATTGACCCACTGTTCTCGCAATCTTAGGGATAGTCATCTCTGGCATAACAACGTGAATGCTCAATAAGAAGCATGGACCCATAAAGAATGATCAAGCTACAAGCGCAGTGGGTTTACAGATAGGTATGTTAAAATTTGGGCAACTTTTCCTCGACGAGCTCTGACGACACCAGGTACCCGCTGCAAGAAATAAAAATTTTTTAACAAAAATAAAACCGACTTCAAAACACTAAAAAGGAAAAAACTCCAAAAAGGACACTTCTAGGAGATAAGTACCTACCTAGGTACTTAAATTTCATTATTTTTTCCGTTTTGAAGTCGGTATTATTTATGTTAAAAAAAAATTTTATCACATAAGTAATTTCCTAAGGTCAAAGCTAGATTGGTGACCGTCACCACTATCGACTTGTCTGTCTCTCAGTCTTTGGTTGAAATAATATTGTTTCATATTATTTATTTATTTATTTATTATTTATTTATTCTTTATTACACAAAATAAAGTACAAATGGCGGACTTAATGTTATACAGCATTCTCTCCCAGTCGACCAGTATTATCGTATCGTACCACTGATAAAGTATTCTCGAACTCCAAACAGTTACGGAGTTTTACCCTCCATCATCAGTCCACCCGAATAACCCAATAGAATACAACTATTCGTCAATACGTACCTATTATATTTAAAGAATCATCTTCCAACTCCTAACCGTTAAGGAGTTGTACCTTCCATCACCAGCTTATCAACATAAGGTCATGACTGACAGTAGCAAATACTAGAATAACTGGAAAAAAGTAAAACATGTCATACGTGCCAATAAAATTTTAGGTATGCCCTCGATTTCCCTGGGATCCCATCATCTGATCCTGACTTGGTGACAATGGGACCACCTCAGGAGTATACTCTATAGAATAAAAAAAGAATTACGAAAATCGGTTCACAATTGACCGAGTAATCGATGAACATACATACAAAAAAAAACATACATACAGTGGAACATAGTAGAACCTCCTTCTTTTTTTGAGGTCGGTTAAAAACAACTTGCGATATATGGAAGGTATGTAAGTATCTACCTAATTTATAGAACACCTTATCAACAAAGATGTGTTTAAGTAAGGTTACTGAATAACCTACCTATTTATAGACTGCGTATTAGGTACATACACCAGTCAAGCTGGTATAGAAAACTAGGTACATTATTAGAAAGAAAACTTATAAAAATTTGTACGAAAAACTTTATAACTATATTATTACAATCAACCAAATCTTGATAATACCAAAGTGTTCAAATTCCTGCAAAACGGGACTTATTTCATACTACCAAAATCAGACCACCAAATAACTACGGCCTAATTTTGTCAACAAGCATTATAACGTTGAAAAAAATTTGAATTTAATTGAACTAATTAGGAAAAACCAATTTTAATTATTAATGCCACATAAGTACATACTTATTAAACTTTACGGCACAAAATCTAAATACCGGCTCTTTCTCCGGTAAAAGGTAAAAGATGGCGGACAGTGTGTCTTGGTTAACAGCCAAGCGCGCGCGCGTTCGAATCTGCTACTTATTCCAATCTAATTCGACTCTTTCAAAAGCACGTATTTGATTTAGCCAAAACAGTTTGTGATATTTACTTGAACATACATTAATAAATTATGTAAGTATTTTAACACCAAAATAATTTTGAATTAACTAAGTTAGGTAGATACGAATAAAAACTTAAATATTAAATTATTTTCGTGATATACCATAACATGTTTTTTTTGTTTCAAATATATGTATTTATTCATAGCATAATTTTTAAATATAGGAAGGTTCTTAATGGTAAACAGAATGCAACCTCCTTATCATACAATGGATATGTAAGTTAAAGTTTTAGGTGTCATTTCTAGCTATTAACCGTGTAGAGAATGTTAACTAAATTACTTAGTGTCTAATAGGTACTTTCACTGTCGCTCATTAAAAAGTGGTACTTATGGCAGACACGTAGCCGGTTGTGTGTGTTTTTTTTACCTAAACATAGTTGTAATATTTCTTTTATTTGATTAAATTTACATTAAAGTATACCTACATCTCATGCTAGACTTTTCTTATTCCTTCTTTAAGTTCGAAATCTTAGCTATCTATGCAGAGCTCTTGCCACTCGTGTCGGTATAGAATTACAGAGTCGATAAAAATTAAATTATAAATCAGGTCTACAAGCGAATAACTTTAGAGGTCAACTGTGCTAAAATTACATAACGCAGTTCTTTAAAAAATGCAAATATTTCTTATAAGCGCACTTATCTATACCTAAGTTTAAATAAACATACTTCGTTATCTTCCTATGCTTGTTTGCCACCTTTGGTTTATAAAAAACAATATTTTCAGGAGATGATACGTAAGTTTAAATCCATTTATATTAGAAATGATATCGGGTGAAGATGACATCACAACGCGTTTATAAAAAGGTTCGTTCGTCATTGAAGCTCATCACAATTTTTTTTGGTTACAAAACAACATTACTGGAGGCACTGAGTGTTTTTATATAATTACAAACTAATTTTCTGTAGATAATTTTAATTTTTGTGTTGAGAATATTTGCGTTTTGAATTTAAAATAAAACTTTCATAGCCAATTAATAATACATTGATATCCTATCTAAGCTTTACCGTTTTGATGATTGTAAGCTTTCGAGTCAAACTGTGTCAACACACAACATACAGTTCCTAAGAAGTTATGGAAACGAATGCCAGTAACCGGTTATACTTACATTGCAAATTGCCATACCTAAATAAATGAGTACTTCACTTTACATAAAATAAAAAATACAATTTATGTAACATAAATATACCAGTTTCATAGTGGTATTTATAGGTATTTTATCAATCATAAGTTACATCTGACTGGGAATTTATCAACCATAAGTTGAATCTTACTGGGAAGATTTAATATCGCCATCACGAAATAATATAATAATAAATCACATCGCTAATCGCACTAAATAATAATGGGCTGGTTTAGGAGGCCCTAAACCAGCCCATTATTATTTAGTACCTATCGAGAGATCCGCATACTATTTTTTACCTAAATACTTACTGTTACTTACTTTTAAATGCCAAAGCATAATTAGTAGCATCATTTCGTAAGTTGAAAATTACTATGCTTTTCTTTTTAGTAACAGCAGCTTTCCATATGCTAATAGGTAGGTACATAAATGGTAGGCTTAATATGAGTATGTATTCTAGGTTTACCAAATAAAATAACTTAACAATTATACTGTGAAATATTATAGGTACCCACGAAAGTTTCAAAATAAAATGTTTATGTAATTTCAATAAAAAAACATTCGGAATCGAACACGCGTCCTTTCACAATCTGGACGTACAGAGTACCTATTGTATTAAGATTTTTATTAATTATGCTATTGTAGCAAAACTGAGATTGAGCGTCACAAATGTATTTTTCAAAATGACATTAGTATCCTAATAAGTATAGAATAAGACGTGCATAGCTTCAAATTCGCAACACATAAAATAAACCGGGCGTTTAACGATTGAGCAAAGCGAGTATGCGATACGAAGAGTCCTCTTTATTTTGTAATAGAATCCATTTTAGTTTAAAATGTACACAATTATTTGTTTATACCTATAAAATTTAAGGACCTTCTGACTGAGCATACATACTGACAGCATATACATATTATCGCCATTTGGAGGGTAAAATGTTCTTTGTGAAGTCTAAGTTTCTACTAGGATTTTTCGAAGTTTCACCCTCAAGACAAGTGGATCACAGTATTTCCAAAATCATCCCCCAACAGGGTCAGCAACTATGTAGCTCGGTGTCACACATAAAAAATACCAGTGTGATATCTGAGGATTTTACAATACATTTCTTCTTGTCTCCAAAACAAACGCACTGGGAAAATCAAAGGATTTTCCTTGATATTACGTATCTATAGCCGATGGCTAGTTAAATTAAGTATAATCATCAGATGGAACATCCGCTTGTTTGATATTCTTTGAAATAATACATTAAGATTTATAAAGGTCGGTCAGTATCGAGTCGTATTCAAATTGGTTTTTAAAACAAGAGCGTTGAATATATTCTTATTCAACTTTAATTAAAAAATAAAAAAATATTATTTTTTAAATAACCTCCGGCGTCATTAATCATCTATCTAACACCATCTTAAGAATTAAGCATTTCGCAGACTTTTTGATGGTAAAGGATCAGCTCGAAGTTAGTATGTCATGGGAATGTCACCGAAGTGACAGTACACCAAATTTGAAATCAATCGGATCTGTAAAAGTTAGTAAAACTGAACTACTGATAAATTACAAACACAAACTACTGATAAATTACATTACTGATAAATTATAGCTAAGAACCATCGTAGTCACATCAGCTTTCAAACAAAAAAAAACTAAATCAAAATCGGTCCATTGGTTTAGGTTCTACGATGCCACAGACAGACACACAGGTACATAGCCAGACACGTCAAACTTATAACACCCCCCTTTTTTCGTCGGGGGTTAAAAATCAGCTAACGCGTTTATGTCTTTTCATGCGTATGAAGAATAGTCTGCGGGATGCTCAATTCTTTAGGAACTTACAGAAAATATAGCTCGCTTGGGCTCAAAAGAACTGTCTCTATGTGATGGTATTACATAGCTAATTAATCAGGCCGGGGGCTACTTAAATCTTTCAATTTTATATTATTAATATTTCTTTGAATATTATTTTGTTTGTATTTCATTTGTATGGCAGGAATTATGGAACTAGTTACGGTGCCGATGGCTTATTTTTTTTTCGATGCCCCTGGTGGAACTGGTAAGATATTTTTCATGACTGTCATTGATCTTGACCACCGCGCGTACGAGTTCCCAAATTTCTATAGCAGTCACTATTTCTGGGAAAACAGCCACGTTGCTAAAAGTATACTGAAGGAGTAATTCAGCGTTAAACCTTCAATCAAACGACAGAGAATACTCAGCAATGGAATCATTATGTGGGATGAATGCTTAGTGACAATTTTCGTTTTTGATTTATGATTGACTACTTATTGCTGTTGGCCGCAGATGGCTTTTACAGCGTAATCGGAGTTTTAAGGAAGCGAGAACCTTTGTGAGTCCTCAAGCCTTAAGGGGCGACTGCATCTCTGGAGGATTTCTAGTCGATAGGCATCACCTCCAGGGGAGGTGTCCCGCTGACGCTGAGAGTCTCCGGGTGCTCGAGCCATGAGGGCTTAGTAGGCAACGATGCCTAATTTGGGAGAGATACTATACTGTAAATATGTAGTGGGACTGAAAAAAAAAATCATTACAGCTGTTTTGCCATATACCTACTGAAGATACAATAGCTATGGGACTGGAGCCCGTCCGAGGCTATATTGCACAATGAGGATAACCCTCAGTTGCCTCGTTTCACTTTGACAATAATGATTACTATCCTAAGTCAAGTGCAGCTATTTATATGCCCTGAAGAACGTGACATCAACGCCCTTCGCATATACTCGTACGTTTAGATTACCGAGACCTTATGGTGCGCAGGCTGCAGAATAATATAAAATGTGCTAAAAATTTAAAAGTTCTTCTTGACTTATATTTTGTATTCAACAGTCCAAACACGCTGAAAGAGCACCAAATTGTCTAAATGATAGGTTTGCATTGAACTTTTTTTGGTGATATTCTCATTTTAATTTTAACATTATCATAAAATGTTTCAAAGATAAAAAAATATCAAAACTAGAAAAAATTATTGCGAAACCTAGCGGATTCAGCCCCGTGCAGCCCCCTCATGTCTTTTACTAATTGTGCAACGTACTTAAGTGTCAGAAGTCAATAGTTTCCTGATGTATTATCTTAAGGCGATCTATCGAAACGTATCGGCCGAGACAGATAGGGAAAGAGATATGACTGACTCAGCGGGAGGAAAAAAACAAAATAGCGATCAAGCGTGTAAGTGAAAATACACAAATTAGATTTAAAATAAAATAACTTTATGGATTGCAAAAAACGCTTCTACACGATTATGAATATTAATCTTATCTACAATTTAAAGTAATTTCCTATTGAATACAAATTATCGTTTACCGGTAATCTTAAGTTTTCTTATTTTTAAGAGGACTTTTCCGAAATAAAATGTATCGAGGCAAAATCCTTTAATCTGTTTTAGTTCTATACCTGTCGAGATAAAGATATGTAGAAATGTCTGATTTTCAGATCCGTAAATATTTTCAATGTCAGATGCATTACCGTAATATTATTAAATGTCGTACTGTAATATTAAAAAATCGTCCTTATGAGCGTTAGCACGGCACCGCTTCTAATAAAAACTCACAAGTCGAAAATATTAGAAAGCAACAAACCGACTTATTGCCGTGCATTAGCAAGTCAGGTTAGTCTAGAAAGTTGTCGAAAAAGAGATAATTTTAAACTGTCCAAAAATCGCTAATAATTTCTTCAGACTTTTCGTGACAAGCTTATGCGAGCAAAGTCTTATTATAATCGGTTTGCTTGTTTTCAATATTATTTTAGTTGTTTTGGTGTTTTTGATTTGAGTGTTTGTATGGTATTGTTTTAATGGTAATTATCTGTATACACCTGTCTGTTTTCTGTTACGTAATAACTTTCCTTTCGTCTATTTCACCCAAACAGAATTGTCCTTTCATTGTTGTGAAACACTATTTGTTTGAGACGTGGTTTTAAACTAAATAAGTATAGTTGGTAGTAATTTTTTAGTTGGATTGGAAGGAAAAAAATCTTACAATAGAACTCTGAATTAAGTTTAGTTACAAATCAACAAAATCGTCTACTCACGTACTCACCTATCATTAGATTGCTATTTACCTGCTTATTTATTTATTTAATCTTTATTACACAAATAGTACCATTGACGCACTTAATAATGCATTCATCTCTACCAGTCGAGAGGTAAAAGGTGTTGGAGAAAATAAAATCGCAGTAGTTTACGACTTCAAGGGAAATTTCTGAAATAAACAACTATGTATTTAGGTAACACTTATAATTAAAGGTTTTTACAGGCTTCGCATGAAATCTGATTTCCTGTCTTGATTGAACATCATAGTCATGATTTACAGATAGCAATATCCGTAGGACACTGATAGTGAAAACATGTCCTCCATATTTTATTTTACGCGTAAAAGTATTAAGTATATTTCATAAGATTTTAAAATCAGTGGGAAATACAATGTAAATAACAATGTAAGTATGTTGTTCTAAATATGAAAATTTAGTAATTAATGCTATTTAAATGCTTCAAAACTCGTTATGATCTGTTGAATAATGCTCATAGTAAATAATGTAAGAAGATAAATTTAAGAGGGCCACTATAAAAATAAACATCGACAGGTAAATAATAGTTTAAGTAATTCAAGGATATTTTATTAAATGTTAAATACCAAGTACTTACCTATTTGGTAAAACTAACAGTACCCTCACTTCGTTTCCGTATATCTACACGTATTGTTTAACACACAAAGCATTAATATGTTTGATGACAACAGATGAAACCCTTTTTATAATCATCATCATCATAATTTCAGCCGAAAGACGTTTACTGCTGGACAAAGGTTTCCCTTAAAGATTTCCACGATGGTCGGTCTTCGCTGCACGCATCCTGAAACCCTTTCAAGGTGATAAAAACTTCGGTGAACTTTGTTGCGGCCGATACAGAGAGATGGAGTATGACTTGTCAGTACAAGGAACAAAAGCTTCAATAGACGCACGCGCGCGTAACACACATGACAACTTTTAAAATAATAATAATAATAATAGCAAATTTATTATTATTCTGCCTGAACCGCTGCATCCGTTTTATCTTTGGGCTTCGGAAATACAACCACATTTCGCAACATCGCAGCAGTCTTAAGTGGCTACCTATTCGCCATCGTCGGAATACTCGTATCCTTTGTCTTCTTTTTAATGTCCTCCATAACCCTTTGTATCCTTCCTACTTACGTGAGCGCTTCTCTTATACCTGGTCTCCCAATAAACTTTGTCGGTCTCACCTCCGATCCATCCTTGATTTTCCTTCCCATATATCTGATTTCTTTCTTATTCCTTCTCTGTTCACGCCGCTAGACTGTGGAACTCACTTCCGTCCGCTATCCGTGATTGCGAAACTGTATCGCTTTTCAAATCACGAGTTAAAGCACATTATCTTTCCATTCTATAATCCTCTTATTACTTGTTTTATTTTTATTATAATTTTGTGTTTTAAGTTATATTTGTATGTATTTATGGAAATTTATGTTTATATACATATTATTTATATACATATCATGTTGATTATATTTTAGTACACACCATTTCTACCATTATTTATTCATTCTCCTAGTCGTTGGGCTGCTGGAAGAGATTTCTTTTAGGAATAAGCAGTTCCCTTGTACTCTGTTGTCCTTGTTTATGTTTTCATTGTTGTTTTTTTATTGTGTGTACATAAATTGTTAAATAAAATAAATAAATAAATTTTAAAAACACTTAAAAATAATAAAATAATAAACCTTTTCATCCCCCCATCTCGGAAAGTGTATTTTTGCTCTTCTATATCTGAGTGCAAAAGCCGTTGTTATCCGCTAGGGCTAGAGGATAAAGTAAAATTGAATTTAGAACATCGTGTGCACTAAGTTTGTGAATTCCAAACATCATTAAACCTCTTTACTTCCACCTACATGGTGCCGAATTTAGGCCTACGCAGACCGGGACGGCATGGCAAAGTATTTAAATTTTTACTAATGGAAATTCAAACGTAGCGCTACAGAAATACGACATAAATTGCTATGCTTTAAAATGACGCCGCGGCATCGTAAGGCATTTTCGATGCCACGGCGTCATTTTATACGGTCTATAGGCGACGGTAACCGCTTACCACCAGGTGGGCCGTCAGCTTTTTTTGTATGAAAAAATCAAAACTAGAAAAAAATTATGTCTTAGGGCGGGACTGAAACAGAGGCCTTTCACAATTGGTGACTGCTCTAACCATAATAATATGAGCTACCAAAGACTTGGAATGACCCTATTTATTGGAACAAAAGAGACTTGTAAGCTTGTAAACGTATAATATAGCTGACAAAGAGGTAAAAACAGTCGAGTTTATTATGTACCAACCATTAATTTTGAATTTATAAAAATATAAAATTGAAAATTTTAAATTACCTGCCTTACAAATCATCTATCTAACACCATCTCAATGCGACTATTCATAAGAGCCCAAACACGCTTTATCTGTTGTAAGTTTCTGAAGAATTAGGGATCCCGCAGACTGTTTGATGGTATAAGATCAGCTCAAGATTAGTATGTCATGGGAATGTCACCGAAGTGACAGTGTTACACCAAATTTCAAATCAGACGGATCTGTGAAAGTTAGTCAAACCCTTTTATCATGTAGAAAATGAACTGATAGGTAGTCGTCAAATGCCTGAAACTGATCTTCATAAATTATATTTAATTATCTGTCAAGTGGCGTTATACGCTCTAGAGCTCTCAATTTAAAAATTAAATTGTATCTGAAATGTGTTATTTGAGGGGGTGAAAATGCTATTTAAATATTCACGAGGAGGCATGTCACGCCGTTGTCAGGCGTGATATGCCGTCTATTGTACAATCTGTTTTCAAAGAGCGGGCGTGTCAACAATCGTTTGTCACGGAAGTTTGTCGTCTTTGTATGTAAGTGAATAACATTTATTTACCCATTGATTTCCTGTGACGTAAATCGTGAGTCGTACCAAGAACTACCTATACAATGTGCTTCTATATGTAGGTATTTATTAAACACGTATAGAAGGGAAACAACGTTTCGTAATTGCAACTAAAGATTCCCGTGTTTAGTCGACAGCACATCAAGCATAACAGTTTGACTTTGACCATGCGGCCGCCCTTACTGTGATCGAAATAGAGGCGGCTTTTGTACAAAAGCAGTTCAGACATCAGCCTAGGTCTAGAGATAAGGACTTCTAATTATTTCACTTAATTAGAGATGTTTCACAACTTAACATGAACAATATTTTTATGATTTCCCTAATAGTACAGACGACAGCAAATCAAGCGTAGCAGTAGCACTACGAAAGTCTTCTCTATTAAGAACGTAATAAGGGTTGTTCTCAAGGTCAAACAGTTACGCTTGAATTGCAGTCGATTGTACTAATAATAATGAGTAATTATAAGTATGTATATGTAACATCTATTTGGCTATTAGATATACCTACATAGACAGAAGTAATTGACTTTCTAATCAAGCGCCACATGAATTATAAACACATAAATATAAAATTTTCTAGTCTAGTTGACAATCAGGGTCAATGGCCGCTGCATCTAGCCGATGTCTTGCTATCTATCTGCATACAGATATTTCATTAATCTTTTTTATTCGTTTCTTGTTGAAATTGTTAATGAGGTAACACAAATAATGCCAAATTACAATAAAAAAAGCCATGTATGTGTTTACTAGTTACTTGGCATTGGCAACCATTGACGCGCAGAAAGTTGAGTACACATACAATACGAAATCACTTTAAAAAATAGTCGCTTTTCCAATTGTGACGTGATGGTAGTGAAATCAGAAAATATTATATTTTAATAGAGAAGATGGTTGGAGTAAACCACCAGCTCTGGATCCCATTTGGATCTTGCGAATGCGAATCAGAACTTTCAAAATATAACACAAACACAGACGGTTGCAATCTTCCCGTGACCACGATCGCTGTAATCAAAACCTTGCGTATAAAATAATAATGTAACACCAAATGGTCGTTATTTACAAGTTTCTTTCTATTTATCATCAGAAACATGCCTGATCAAGAACTCGATAGCAACCGAGACCTCGTGAACATCAGGAACTGGTTGTGCAAGCAGCCGCATTTGCCCCACGATGTTGGTAAGTCCACACACACGATACCTTGCGCGGTGCTCATTCAAATCAATTACGTTGCGACAGAATTCCACACTGGACCACGAAGTGTTCAAACATGCTTAGAATTATCTACCGTACCGATTTTAAAATTTTGTTCATCGAAATCGATCCGCTTTGTTTCGATAATTGAAATTAAGGAGAATATCAATAAAAAGGCTAAACAATATTTTGAAAGCTGATGGTCAGGCTCCTAGCTACTAGTTAATATAATGGAAGAAATTCTGCAGTAACTTTATGTTACTTTATACATCATATTTATTTATTATTTATTGAGCAATTTACATGAACAATAAAACAATGGAAAAGACATTTAAGGAAAAATTGTACAAATGTACTGCTTATTTCTAAATAAAATCTCTTTTAACAGAGAATGGAAAGGTGATTTATTAATAACAGATAGGTTAAGAGCTGAAATTTCCAGAAGTTTTAGCGCTCTACGAACACGTTTTAGATAATCGGTGTTTTCCATATTCTTATGTAATTCACTAAACAAAAGATTAGGATGCATTTAACATTTTTGATTTATAAAATGCGATTGTTTAGACAATAGTAGAGTTAGTAGAATAGTAGAGTTAGTACAATAGTAGAGTTAGTACAATAGTAGAGTCATGTAATTAAAGGGACATTTTCAATACTAACCATGTTTTCTTGTTTCGTACTCCTGCTCTTTTCAGACCTTACCAGATAGCATCACCTTAACAATACAAAATCTATTGTAACTGGTTTGTGGGTATGCAGTATGCAACAGACTAAGTATCTATTATCTTATACTTAACTCTACGCTTAGTTTACTGCACCTGATGATTTAGCAAACAATTTAAAACATTCCCTGGTTTTTTTTAAAAAAAAAAGCACGACAAATGACTCAACACCGCCAAGCGGTAAGAAGAGTCCGTATGCGAATTTGGCTAATGTAGCCCAACACATTGCTAGCTGCCTCCACCTTGTCGGTCCAAAAGGTGCTTTTTCACGACTTTTTTTAAGAAACCCATATTACAGGAAGTAGGGAACAACTATGCCGGCTATGAATCGCAAGTTTTGGAAGAACGACAAAGAAACGAGTTACTAAATTTCATTTTGCGTGATGTTGAGGTGGAGGCAGTGAATTGATGACTCCGAAGACCGGCACGCGTGCTCCTGAGTAGGAAGGTGGAAGGTGGGATAACGTCAAATAGCTCTTCGGAGCACTCTCCGTGATATAGCCAATAGAAGGTGCTAAGCGACGCAATGTCTCGACCCAATTGCAGAGGCTCAAGGTTGTTCGTGACCTCTACATCGCCAACGATACGGACAGCACGACGCTGCAATCTGTCCAGGGCATCGAGGAGGTACTTGGCGGAGCCATCCCACAAGTGCGAGCAATATTGTCAACAAGACGGCTAATGTAGCCCAACACATTGCTCTAGCCGCCTTCGCATAGTCGGTCCAAAGGGTGCTTTTTCACGCCTTTTTTGAAGAAATCCATGTTACAGGAAGGTGGGAACAAATGTGCCGGCTGTGAATTCCCAGTTTTGAAAGTACGACAAAGAAGCGAGTTACTAAATTTCTTTGTGCGTGATGTTGAGGTGGAGACAGTGAATTGATGACTTCGAAGACCGGCACGCGTTCTCCTGAGTAAGAAGGGGGAAGGTGGGATAAGGTCAAAAGGCTCTTTAGAGCACTCTCTGTGATAAAGCCGATAGAAAGGCGGTAAGCGATGCAACGCAATTGCAGAGGCGCAAGGTTGTTCATGACGTCTGATCGCCAATGATACGGACAGCATGAATGCAATCTGTCCAGTGTATACAGGAGTTACTTTTCGGAGCCATCCCACGCAAGACCGGACCTGAGTTTTATAAAGCGACCTTCACACCACACTAGCCCCAAAACTCGCGCTAATTGTTTAAAGTAGTTTAAGCATAATAAATAGGCTCATACGACAGCACATAATGTGTAACAGTTGTACTACAAAAGTCGTCTCTATTACGAACAGAATAAGAGCGATCTCAAAGTCGAACTGTTACACTTGATGTCTTGTCGACTGCAGAATCAAAAGGTCTAGCGACATAAAGGCTATACAACTTTCGTGCAAAATAACGCTCATGGTCTAAGATTCGAGAATTAGATGAAAACGTTAATATAAATACCATGCGTAATGCACAACAATGATTGAAGCCTTACCAAAAAGAATTATTTTTAACTCCAAGTGAAAGTTGTGCACATGGCATGTCTTGTACAAAAAGTATTAGTAATAAGTGTCTACGACCGCTGTCTTTTATCTCTCTCTCTCCCAATTCATTTTTATCGGTTATTCAGTGGTTTCTCTCATCAAAATGCAACAAAAAACGTACACAAGTATATGGTGCCAAAAGATATTCAGTTATTTTGGATAATTATCGAACATTTGTGAACATTTCAATTTCAGGGGATTTTTTTATTGTTTCTATTTAAACACGTTGGAACGTGAAGGCCAGAAATTCGTCGCAGCGACAACCAATAAAACTAGTATATGGATCATGTCATCTGTAAAATTATTCACCAATTAGTGAAACAGAAATAAATCTAAAATTAAGTTTTCGTTATTGATCACATTGGATGGAATATTACGAGAATACAGATTTATTAATACAGTGATCTAAAAAAGACTTGACTAAATTTTTTTTAAGAATTTTATATCATAAAAAAATATTTAATAAATTAAACCGACTTCAAAACACTAAAAAGAAACAAATATCTCAATATGCGTGTTTGTAATATACTGATGAAATTTGGCACTCATGTTCAGTGAATAATGCCGGTGTTTTTATATGTAGACGTTCATGATTTTGGGCTTTTGATTTCTTTTAATGTACTTCGTATACTTATTTGCAAACATTATTTAAAGAAATATACCGGATTTTCCTAAGTCATTATAACAATAATTTCCTTTACTATTCCTAAATCAATGTCTTTGATTTTATTTCTATTGTACCTTCTTCCTTGTAGTTTATCAATATGTATAATTATCATTGTTTATGTTCCCATCGTATACTTTAATTTAATACTAGGTAAAACGCCTAAATTCACTTTAAGTCATGGATTTTACACTATTACAGCATCATGATTTTGCAATATTTACCTTATTAGCAAACAAAGCTAGTAGTGTACCTGTGCTGTGTTGTGTTATTACTACAAAGACATCAACTATATTTAGATCAGTCCAATACAGATACAATTTACATTTAAAGGGTTTCTAACTTTTTTTTAAATGGCGGCTTAAGGCCAAGTGATTTAACAATTTGATTCTGTATTATATTAGATCAATTCAAACTGTTTAACAAACTGTTTCTATCTCTTTATACCTTAGTTCGATAAAAGTGAAAGTCAATTTTGAGGTGACGCGCTTATTGTCTCTACTTATCCATTGTATCTATACCTATGCGTTGATGTCACATTTACAACTCGTTAGACCAATACAACAGTCATACACGTTGCAATTACAATTTACATGTACGTGTTAAGTATGCTAAGGTTCTACGAAGCAAAAATAGTTGTGGATATAGCAGATGCAAGTGCAACAAAGTCACATTGCAATAAAAACTACAATGTAATTAATAACCATACTTTATCAGATACGAATCATTTATTCCACAGAATTTTGCTACATAGTGCATTGGTATTAAGTCTAGATTTGCAATTGGTTATTAAAGTAGATAACTATGCAACAATACAGGATATCTAACCTGCAGATCCTAAACAGGAAGCCCTGTGTCGTGGGCACCCACTTAATTGTTGAATGTCCTGATGATAAACAAGCACACTTAGCGTACAATGTTGGTCCTATCGATAACATCAACCAAAAAGCAGTCTGATGTCTACGTTCTGAACATTCATCGGTCCGTCGAAGCTAATCGATAGCGCAATAAAATAATCTATTATAAGGAAGAAATACTATTTATAAACGTTTACTTAATTTTTTTCATTGTCTCATTTCAGATGATCTGCTCCTGCGCAGATTCCTTTCCAGCTGCGGGCACAGCTTGGAGCGAGCCAAGCGCACCATAGACCTCTTTTTCACCATCAGGTCTAATACTCCAGAGGTATTCTTCAGGAGAGACCCCTGTTCTGCGGAAATCCAACGCGTTTTCGAAATTACGTTAGTAAAAATTTCATTTAACCAGTAAATTTGTCACGCCACAGAATCCAGTTTGTTACCCGTCAAGTAAAGCTACAGATTCCAGACAAAATGGGGTTTTAATTGTCATAGGAAACCCCGGGGTCTTACGCGGCTTGACAAATTACTGTTATGATCATATTCCCTAATATAAAATCTATTCAAATACTTAATATTTCATGAAAAAAGAAGAAAGTTTGTAAAAGTATTTACTCACCACTTCAGCGAAAACTATTTAGTACGAATTATTTGCAAACATTTTCTCAATGAAAAGTTTTTAGATTGTTCCATTACTCAGTGATTATTTCTGACAAAATTATTTCCACTAATTCACGTGAAAGTAATGCGAATTAGTATGCGTTAGTCTTGGCTAATATGCGAATAATTGGAGCGCTCGCTTTTAAAGACCTTTTAAGTGGGAACGTCGAAGAATTAACACATCATAAGTTGTTTTCGATCCACTGTGAAAAATTCCGGTTAAGTAATAATAACAGTATTATAAAAATTATATGTGATATAACCAGGGATCGAAACAGGTGACATCATATTCACTATAAAATCTTAATAATGCATTTTACTCTCAAAAACTGCGGAATTCTGTAAAATATGGTTTTATTTTTTTCTTACCTTGTTGGAGAATTTAACTGGGTCAGGTAAAACACCTTTTCCCCCAATAATAAGTCTTTATAATAAACAAGTAAGATAGTTTTTTCGAGCTATAATTTTTTAATAAGAGGCTTAATTGCCAACTATATGCCGTAGTAATAGATGCTTTCTGCACGTATCATCTTTTATAGTTTAGGCTCATTCATGTTGTGATCTCCGTATCTACTTGAAAATTCTACCTATTCCGACCCCTGGTGATAATTTTACTCACACAAAATTCTAAGATAAAAAAAACAGCAAAGTAAAAAGAAAGATTCTCTACCATCATCGAATTTGCTTAGTAAGATAGATACCGCTACTTACTTAAGTTGAATAGTAAAGAGCCTCGAAGTGTCCAAGTTGACCCTAATTTGGAATTTGTTATACCTACAAACTGGAATTTCAGTAGGTTTACGCAGCGAAATCATTTAGTCTTAGTGGTACATGCTATGAGTATTTTTTTTTTCATTAAAATGTTCGTAAAATTGTGAAAATCAAAACTAAAAAGCGAAATCGAATCAATAGAAATCCGTTGCGATATTCGCGAAGCGCGGATAGCTCGTTAGTTACTTTGAAACATTACATGTTCGATTTTTAAGTTCAATTCATGTTTCGAAAGTATTACTAAAAGTAAGTCGTTTTGCCACAAGAAAATAACCAGGGAAATTTTTTAACGTATATAGGTATACAGTTGTATTTTACTTTAGATATTCTTAGATTATTAAGACCTAGCTTAGCAATGACCAGAGTTTATACTTTGAATGTTTATTCCATGTTTTTGATAGCGACCTGATACCTCTTCCAAAGAAAACAAAAGAAAATTACAAAGTGTTCGTGTACCGCCTGAACAACCCCGACCTGGACATGTTCAACTTCATTGACGCCGTCAAGACCTTCTTCATGCTCGCCGACACCAGGCTCACTGAGGAAGAAGATATACCTGCTGGAGAGATCCCCATCTTCGACTCAGCTAATGTCTCCCTCAAGTTCATAGGGAAGATCAACCTGTCTGTATTGAGGAAATACATGTTGTATACCCAGGTGAGAATGTGTAAATGTGTAAAATAAAGATAATTAGTTGTATCTTTAATACTATGTTCCTTGATCTCAAGTTAACGTAAGTCTATTTAGTTTTTAAAAAAGAATTGAGTTGAGAGAAGTTTTTCATTATGGACGTAGTCACTTTAAAGATCTTCAAAGATATTTTTTTTATCGGTTTCTTTCTTTATTTGTACATACATCACATTTAAATGTTTGATTTAGTGCGTATAAATAAACGCACAAAATCAAACAATTAAATGTGATTAAAATGGCTAAAAATAATAGTTTAAAAATGCTTGTAAAAATATTTCGGATCACTAACTTCAATGAGTTGTGAGATAAACGTAGCTATAAAAAACGTTAAAAAAGAAAGGTAGAAAGCGGTGAAGAAATTGGTAGGTTACAAGTTTACATTCCGGTGGCGTAGCGGTTATTGCGTCTGGCTGGACCCTAGGAGACGCGGGTTCGATTTCCGCCTGAAGCAATACAATTTTTTCATTGTTTTCTTTCTTTGTTTGTAATCGTTACAATAAAGTAGGCGTTAAAAACGCACAAAATAAAACATTTAAATATAGAAAACAAATTCTATACAAATTAAAACTGAAATGTAATATTTTAAAGGAACTCATTGTAACACGACTGGTAGGAGGCTATCGCAATGTTGCTTTACTTACATATGCACAGGACGAGTTTCACGTTTAATAGGGCGAAACATTACATGTACAGTTAACGACATATCAAATTTAGCACTTTCACTAAGAACGTGATATCTGAAACAGTAGTATTCTGCAATATAAATGGTGCCAGTATAAGGAATACCATAATTACTGATCCTTTTTTGCAATGTTAAGTCCGGTTTTTTTGTTGTTACTTTTGTTTCTTGTTAATGCGCTACAGATATAGTTATTATTATGTTTATGTGTATGACAAGACAAGGTCGCACTTCGATCTTGACACTCGGCATCCGCGACACAGTTTGAGAATGAAAAAACAATGTTTACAACATATCAATAAGTTTAACTGCTTTTAAGAATTATCGATTTAAATACATAAATACGAGTCAAATTAATAATGCTTATATCATACTTACGTATACAATCGACCACCCTTCAATTAAGTTAAAATAAAATACACATTTTTTATACAAATAGATGACAAACAAGCTGACCTGATGGTAAGCGGTTACCGCCGCTTATAGACACCTGCAATAACAAGGCAAAATCACTTGATATTACAGTTGCCTAAGATGAAATGCCGTCCATGCCCAGTAATTACACTGGCTACTTTTCCCTTCAATCCGAAACACAGCGAACTGTTTCACGGCTGAAATAAGAAAGGCGGTGGTACCTACCCAGACGACTCTACATACGCCTACCACCTAGTAAAAAGGCATAAATATTTTCATTTCATTAAGACATACCTACGCATAGAAGCATTTAAAGGTTTTGCCCCAAGGGTTCGTTATTGATTTCTGCATATTATTGAGAACTCCTTTGATTTACGGTATTTTTTTTATCGCTGAAAAGGAAGTATTTTGATGTATTAAAATGTTTAAGTGTATTTAACAAAATGTTAATTTTCTAAGTTTGTGACTTCGATTGCGTGGTGTTTTGAAATTATTTTTGGGGGAATTGTTATTTTAAATTATTGATAATTCCAAGTAAATAGGTTTTTTGCAACTTTTTTTATATCTTAACGGAGTAACGCTTGGCCTTCATCTCACCTGATGGTAAGTGAAGATAAGGCCAACGACTAAGCGAGCTACACCCGGATTCCTCAACCACAGAGGAACTAGCTATCTTACCTCTAACTGCCGGAACATAACATTGCTGTTAACATTATTGTTATGGCGGCACACTTGGTAAGATGGTGGGAGCTAGCCAGGTGGACTTAGAAAAGCCCTACCACCAACCAAACCGAGCAGATTATTTCTTCCCTCACAGGAATCGAACCCCAGACCTCTAGATCTGAGGTAGGCGATCTCAACCACAAGACCACAGAGGCGGTAAAAACTGTAAATTCACTCATAAATAATATTTGTAAAAGATGTATCTGCAGGCTCCGTATCTATTTTAATTATAGGAATATTATTTCATCCTGTTTATCCTCTATGATATTTTTATGGGAACCGAATTCACTATGGAACTTCACTGGTCGAGCAGTCTGTGCACCTTGCTATGCAGGCTACTCGGTCAAGAGGTCCCGGGTTCGAATCCCGGTAGGAGCAAATGTTTGTATGATGAGAACGAGCATTTGTTTACGAGTCATGGATGTTTATATGTTAATTTAGTATATTTCTAATATTTATATACATATTATTATCAATATTTATCCGTTATCTAGTATCCATAACACAAGCTCTTAACGATGCTTACTTTGGGATAGATAATAGGTGTGAGTGTATGATTATTATTATTATTATTTTATAAAATGGACCTTATCGAATTATATTTATTCTAATTTGGATTACAGGAGGCAATCCCCATACGACTGAAGCAGGTTCACGTGATCAATGCGCCGGCATACATCAGCAAGATACACGCGATATGCAAGCCCTTCATTAAGGCTGAAGTCGCCAAACTGGTTGGTATTGTTTCAAAACAATCTGGTTTGTTCAATAACTTGTTTAAAGGTAAACTTGAATATTGATAAGAGATTTTTATTTCAATACTCTAAATTATGTGTAATCAAAAGTTGATGGAGTATATAACCTCTGCTAGGTTTAATTTAATTTTAAGCTTTATAATCTCTTCAGAGTTCGAGAATTTTTCAAAATATTCTAAAGGGATCCTTTACTATGTCAGTAACATTTAAATTATCTACCAAGGTCTTGACATCAACTCAGTTCGTACACCTTGTTCCATTACTTATGACACGTGCTAAGTATACTGAGCAGTGAACTATTGTCGTCCATAAACGAGTGAATTACGTTTGCTGATATTTGCATTTAGTTCAAGTTACAACAAAATGCAGAGGTTGCACAATTATCGTGTCGGCAATATTGATGTTGGTTTATTACAGTGAGTTTAGGATATATTTGATAGTGTTTCTGCTATCATTAAAGATCAGAGATATTAGAGTATCATCAACAACACCATTTTGCAAACTTTTACATTTTACGGGGGCCTGTTGAAAGTCCGGTTTCAATATTCTTTCCATATGGAGACATTCATATAGCACAATGTAATACCAAGGAACCTGTTATTATGACAAAATTTTAATAAGCTTACTCAATTTGTGGATGCAATATGGAAACCGACTATTATGTTCTTTAAAAATTTTAAATGTGAAATATCCAACAAAACATTGCAATGACATGTAAATAGTTTACAATTGAGAAACTTCTATCTTCTGTGAGATCATAAAGACAGTGTAAGACTTCTTTGCTTGGAGCTGTCACAAAATAACATCTCTTGGAAATAATTCACTTACAGATAAAGTTCCACGAGCCAAACTCCGACACGCTATACAAGGATATTCCTCAGGGAATCCTTCCTAATGAATACGGTGGTAGTGCTGGAACTATTGAGGAAATCAAGCGGTACTGGATCAAGCGCGTTGAGGCTAAGAGGTCAGTTTCTATCCCTAGCAATGTATCTTCAGATTGCGATAATTTTGTTAGTGTATTTGAAGTGTTACTTTCTAATGTTTGTCAAATCTTTTCGATGCGATTCACAGAGAGATTGCATATGCATTGCGGGAGCTGTACTTAAGACAGCGAACCATCTCTACCATGCTGTTATGACGTTTTCATACAATTTGACAGTTGTCACGTAGACGAACGTTTTCGTTTCAATTCGATGGAAACTAACACTAGGGGCACTGCCCCCTTATTCACAACTGTCGGATCACAGATTCGATTCGAAAAATCACATGCCATCTTGCTTTGATGCACTTTGTGATAAAAAGTGACAGGAATAAAGAAAGTTTCCGATATTTAACTGTTTTCCTACAGTTGTGAATAATGGAGGCTGGTCGAGTGGGCAGTACCCCTGTCTACTAAACCACAGGTCTCGGGTTCTTATCCCGGTAGGGGCAGATGTTTGTATGTTTATGTTTGTATATTTCTAATACATATTTTTCCCTATATTCCTCCTTTATTCGATCATAATACGAGCTCTTTTTGATGCTTAATTTGGTCTAGATGATAGGTGTGAATGTAAGATTATTATTACTATTATTATCAAAAATGTCTTAAAGCTCCCTGACAAGAATAGCGCACGGGTTGGCGCCTGTGATTATGATTTATTTTTATTTACAACTATAAAATGTCGCACTTATTCATTAAGTAAACTGTCTGACTTAGTTTGGTCTAACAGAGACCGCTTTTAGCGATGAGACTTCAAAAACTTTTTTTGTTATCAATTCGTCCGGTATGTAGGTATGTCATATTGTCTGAATTGCCCAGTTTTTGTATACGTTAGTCTATACCAGTTTCTGAACACTGGTGTCAAATTTTATGAGTGTATGTATGTATGTTTGTCCGTGCATATCAAGGCAAAATAAAGGATTACTATCATATGTATCTTCATTTCAGGGAATGGTTCCTAACCCACGACGAGCGCTGGGTAGTGGACGAGTCTCTCCGGCCGAACAACTGTCATGACGAGCGCGCGGACAAGGTGCGGGACCTGCCTGGCTCCTTCCGATCACTCGCACTTGACTAATTCCTTAAGAGTCAAGAACTATTAAAAGTGGATACTTACATTTATTGATATTTTGTATGCGTTCATATAGCAGATGGACGTCTGATGCTTGAAGCATATAGGGACGCTTGATAGAACTTGTTTTACGAAAGGCCCAAGCGTGCCCGCAATCTCGTATCATACATATCTAACAGTAATTTCATTCACTGCTTTTCCTAAATTTGGTGCCAAAATAGATGTTCCAAAAATGTATGGAGATCCGGCCAGGTCTACGAGTATGTACACTATACTGAAAAATAGGTAAAAGTATGCAGAAGAACAGTGTTCTATTATACATTTTCTTATTTGTTAAATAAGAATTTTTATAGAAATAATTTTTATAGAAAAAAATTCAACACAGCCAAATATTCATCATGGCGCCTGAGTCACTGGTGACGTCTAGTTGACTTCTATGTCGCCCGCCATATTGCCATAGTGAATAACGTTGGAAATAACGTTAGAAAAGTTCATCTTTTGTGCAAACAAACTACATGAAACCGAATTATTAGTATTTTTCCCGGATTTAGGAGATTTTAGCACATTTTTTAAAACAGTGTAGGTACAGATACCTGGCCGGATATGAAACATCTCCTTTAAATTCATGATGAGATTATTACCGAATTTTTTAACTTATATGCTTGATTTCAATCCGTAAAATATGTTACCAGCTCGCAAACACTAAGAAATGAGATGTTGGCAAAATTAAAGTTTAAAACTTGAGTAAAATTATCATCTGATTGTTAGTATTACCTACGTAATCTTCTCATGTTAGGGACTGGATTTAAAATTATAAATTTTATTTATTTTGTCCTCCCTCTAAAAGCCTGTTTTCACGGCGACGTGTATTATATATGGTGTTTTTATTCTATATTTTATAAACAATGTTATACTATATTGTAACTTTATAATTCTTTATTGTTATCCATTGTATTGAGTACCGTAGTCGACTGGAAAATTTCGAAATATAATTAAAAGGAAAGAGTTCCACTTCGAAAGAACTATTCTATTTATAAATACAGTAACTATTGTGTTTGTTGTGTTTTGCGTAAATTTATCCGGTGTACTGTTTTACTTATAGTCATTTTATAGGCGAACTTTTGTACAGTCGACAGCGCATCAAGCGCAACAGTTTGCCCTTGAGACCGCCCTTACTGCATTTGTAATAGAGGCAACTTTCGTAGTGCAAATGTGATGTGCTGCCGTCTGTACTAATAATAGTAACATTTTATGAGCGTTAACGCGCACGGCTATTCATACAAATCACCACGTCGAAAATATTTGGAAAGAATAAGATTTTCCATGCTCAATGTCAGGCTTGTCTAAAAAATTGTGTGAAGTTTGTTGAAAAACAGTATCATAGGTATTTGAGTAAGAACAATTTTTAACTTTTCGTACTAGCTAAAAATCACAATAATCACTTTTTTACTAGAGTTTTCTAATACAGAACTTATAACTTTTGATAGTCTGACTTACTTATGCACGACAGGTCTTGTTAGAATCGATCGGTTTGTTCGTTTCCCACATTTTAAATTTGATAGCTTGTATGAAAAGCCGTGTGATGTTAGCGGACCTATGTTATATTTTCAAATAAATAATAATAGGCAGTGCCTTACTAAATTAACGGTCTTCTTTCCTATTTACATTTCGTGGGATGTTCAAGGTATTTTTATTGTTTTGAAACAATTTAATTAATAATATAATTTCGAAACTAGTCTAAATATTTTTCAAAATATCTCTATAACATAACCATGGTATAGAAAGAAAACAGGAGTATTATATTACGGGAGTTTATATTGCGATAAAGTTTTGTCACGGCTATACACAGAATTAAACATTCAAACTTTCATCCGTGATATAATTCGCAATTTAATGATGTTTAGTTATTTACCTTTATACTGTGTGATATTCTAGTTTTAAGTTTTTAAAAAATAAAGATTTATTATCAAAAGATAGCTGTTTTTTCGATATCGAGAAATTTCCTATGCCCGTGTTAGTTTCAATCGAATTGCGAAACGAAAGTGTTCAACGTAACTGTCAAATTCTCCATTGGAAATTGGAAATCACTTTTTATGGATTTGAGAGCTGAACATGACGATAAGTTTTTCGTTTTACTGTTTACTGTACTGTTAGCTGTCAAACTAATTATGCAATAAACGTTGGTGATACGTGAAATATCAATACTACAATAAACTGTATAACTACTTCCATATGAGACAGAATTCAGTTATTTCTTCAGGCATATATCGAGAATTCAAGACACCGGGTAAGCTTACACACATTTTCGGAGTGAAAAAATTGTGGCTACAGTATCATAATCATAATTTTAAGCATACTACACAATATTTATTTATTAGACAAACTATTTTTACTTTATTTGATTAAACTATCTGTTATGTGGTCCAATGCTCAATTTTAAGTAAATAACCACCCCATAGACCAATTTTATCTTCAATCAACCCTAACTATAGTTAACTAGACTCAAGTAGAGCAGCAAAAGAGCCGCATAAGCGTCGTTAGCTTTAACCTCTGTTAATATTAATTTTTGGCTAGAATATTAATAAAATCTAAATTACTAAATGAGACAGGTGACCCCAATACAATAGTAAAGGTACTTATATACCTACCCTATAGTTTAAAACTATCAGTATCAGATTAATCGCTGTAAAGTAATCGAAACGTCGGGTGCATAATAATAATGTAACATCTAATTGAACGCGAGTTAAATGCGGTAAAGTGGTTTTATTTCAAACGTCAGTTAAAAATTAAAATATATCATTTGATTCAGAAGAAGTAAATAATGGTAATGAAATGATAAATAGATTTAATTAAACCTTTATTGACATATGAAATTACAAATAATCATTTACTGAACATCTCTTTATATCACACGATAAATTAATAAAATATAACATTGAAAAATCGAACCAAAAGGACTATTCGACTTAGTTAAATAAAGTCTTATTAGCTCGAAACTGTTTTCATTTATAATTATTAATTTCCAAGCGAAACCTTGAAATTTAGTTCCTCAGATTTCATAAATCAACTTCTTCAAGATATTTCCACATTAACAGTAGATAATAAACATACACATACAACAATATTAAACCATCCTTTCTTAATTTTAAATAACAATAGATGGTCTATAGCAATCACTACGAACTTAAGCATTTATACTCCCAAATATTTTAGTTTAATCTTTAATCTATAGAGAGTGTCCTAAAGGAACCACTCATAGAGTTTTCAACCACACTGTTCTTTGGTTTCTTCTTGAGATCAGATTTCCAGAGATTATCATTCAGGAACATTTTTCTGAAAACATAACATTTTTATTATTAAACAAAATAAAATATGGTCCAGTCGTAAAAAGGTCATGTTCTATTGGTAAGATCATGGGTCACATAAACTTCCAAGTCGTTTCTAATATGAGACAAGGGTCACTTAAAATAGATATAATATAGAATAGAATAGAATAAAAATTTATTCAGCACACACGATACAAAAATACAATGTTACAAAGTGCGATACAAACAAAAAAAAAGCTTAACTTATATAAATTGTATTGCGGTACTGAACAGGAGCCCAACTCAGCATATGTCGGGCGTCTAATACGCCACGACGCTGGTCTTCCGTGGACACCTTAAACGTGGGAGTAAGACTGTACACCGCGTCGCACCGTTATTCAGAACAATATATTTAAAAAGAATGAAATAAAAATTTTAAACGTAATGTAAATTAAATACAAAAATTGAACTAGATAACTAAATTTGAATAAAATTCTGACCATATTTAGCAACATGCACACAGACAGCCATGCCAAATTTAGGGGTTTTGACGTTTTTGTAAATTCAGTAAGTAAATCCTATAGTTATATTTAAAAGACCAAAGTGTTTGTCGATTTCTTATAGGCGGTGGTATATTGTTCCAGCATTTCGAGGCAGAGTACCGAAAGCTACCACGAAACGCACTGTGCTGTGCCTTGTACATAAAATGCGCGATGCCAATCTGACTGATCTTTCCGAAAAAGTCAATTTTTCAAACAAATAAGAAGGTGATTGTGTCTTCACTATACTAAATAAAAAACACGCAAAATGCAGCGCACGCCTGGATTCCATATTCAGAAGATTTTCTCTATTACGATACGGTGTTATATGGGATCTACGCGGAATATGGAAACAAAATCGAGCACATGCATTCTGGACACGCTGTATGAGTTTCCTCGTATAACCGAATAAGCACCCTCCTATAACGGTATCTGCATAATTCAACTTGGACAAAATCAAGGATTCACACAGTTTGACCCTGACACTAGTTTCCAGAAAGTCCCGAACACGATATAGTACCTTAAGCCTATAATAACAACTTTGGACAGTCTCAAGGCTTTGATTATGAAATTTTAAGTCATCACCCATAAGGACCCCAAGATTCCGGGCTTCAGTCACCTGCTGGATATCAGAATCTCCTATACCAATTCTAAGGTCAAAAGTATTAATTTTGCACTTCTGGGTGCCAGATCCAAAGATTATAAATTTTCAGTATATGAATATCTAGAGTATATACCAATAGATATATATTAGGTGTAAGCAACTCTTGAAAACGAAGGCATATGGCGCAGTGCTGGTCAGCTTAAGCACGACTTGTTAATCTGTCAAGCGAGGTTATCCCTCAGGAGAGATATGTCAATCGAAAAATCAATCGTGTCTGGAATCTGATGCTTGACGGTTTAAATAAAATATGAAATCGCGAAAAAAAATCAACTGTTCCATATAAACATGATTTTATTTCGCGATTGTTTTTTTCTCAGAAAGCAATATTTTAATATTGCTTTATATCACAAAACCTCTTCTAATTCTTCTATGACAGTTTATGGCAGCACCTAGTAAAAAATCTGATCTGTTATACCAAATTCTGCAGAAATCTGAAAATAAGGATTATTTATTTATTTAGCACTTACACCAACACACACAGAGGTGTTTAGATACTCTAGAAGTCTAGACCAAAGAAGCTTAACACTAGTGTCCATGTCACACTGACTATTGCGCTCGTACTTAATAAATAGTTGCTACTGTACTATATCAACGCATAGCTATTGTGACATGGTACTAAAATGGTTCAGCATTTGTGGGCGACCGTACCTACACGTATGTAGTAATATAGTTAGTTTATACAATAGTGCAATTTTAATTCTTTACCATATTCTACGGCTTTTTTATGTGTGTGGTTGTAAGATTTATTATAACTATATGTTTACATTGCGTTCGTCCTATTCTACCTTTCTTATATTTAAAAAGGCACAAGTAGAATACCTATCTTCTATAATACGCTGGACCCAGTCTCGCTGCTGCTGCTTCATGCTCTGTTCGTCGCCGCCGTACTCTTCAGGCAAGAACTTCTTGTCTATGGACCTGTGAAGACTCTCCTGGCTTGTGTGGAACGTGATCTAAGTAATGGTTTATAATAATTTAACAATTGTTTATAAGATTTTAAAATGATTAATCCACCCACGTGGATGTAAATTATGGCGCTAAAATGTAGCCTATGCCCTTTCTCAGGATGCAATCTATCTTCATGCCAAATTTTATCTAAATCAATAAAAACTGTGAATTTTTGTAAAATAAAGAAATAAATCGGTTCAGCGGCTTCGAATTGAAAACGTAGCAGACAAACAGACAGCCAGAGTTACTTTCACATTATTAATATTTAAATTAACAATAATTACCCAAAAATATCTACTTAAAAATATTACAAAATTAAAAATTTAAAGTAACCCCCGGCGTCATTAATCATCTATCTAACACCATCTCACTAAGACTATTCATAAGAGCCCAAACACGCTATATCTGCTGTAAGTTTCTGAAGAATGAAGCAGTTCGCAGACTTTTCGATGGTATAATCAGCTAAAGGTTAGTATGTTTTGGGAATGTCACATATGTGACAGTACACCAAATTTGAAATCAATTGGATCTGTAAAAGTTAGTAAAACCCTATTATCATGTAGAAAATGAGCTGATAGTCATCAAACGCTTGAACTGATCTTCATAAATTATAGCTAAGAACCATCGTAGTCACATCAGCTTTCAAACAAAAAAAACCGAATCAAAATCGGTCCATTCGTTTAGGCGCTTCGATGCCACAGACAGACACACAGATACACAGACAGACACGTCAAACTTATAACACCCCTCTTTTTTCGTCGGGGGTTAAACAGTGGACAAAGGTAAAATTTTACGTAACGCGTTGAAGTCTTTTGTATGTACGGTCACGTGCACTAAGATCTTCGACTTTTGAAAGTCAGTGACTCTTATTGCAAAGAGAATAAGGCTCACGAGATATTTAGTGTAATTATATCTTATTGCACGTTACTGCACCTACTTCATTGTACAGTTAGTATATAGATACTTGTCATTGTTGTTATGGTGCAAATTGGTCGAAACTAAACTAAAAGCAAGGCGCCATGAAAAAGTAAAAAAAATAAGCTAACCAACTGAATAGGTCAGTATCACTCAGGATGCAAACCCTTCAGATTGGTCTAAAGTCTAATTCGCGTAATTATCTGTCAACAAAATTGTAGGTTGGCCGAATTGAATTCGAAAAGTATATTGTGATTTCTAAAAATCTGTATTTTCGTACTTAAAATTATAATAAATTTTCTGTATCATTACATTTATTGACACTTCAACGTCTTATTTACCAGTATATATCTCTAGTCTATGATGATACTCATGCTATGTAAATATGAGAATGCTATTAGTCATGAAAAAGTTTTTTGAAACTACATCTAAACTACATTTTGACTACTTTTTAGTTACAAAAATTGGGCTTCTGAGTTCTGATTTAGATTCCGTTTTAACCGACTTCAAAAGTCAAGTTATCAATTATTTTTTTATGTTTGTTTTATTTTATGTTTGTTACCTCAGTTCTCCGTCATTGATAACCTCAATAAAATTAAGAAAAAATATTTTTTTATTGAAATACTATGCTTTCAGATAGGTCCCAAATGCATTTTATCAAAATCGATTGGATAATTTGTTTTCTAAATTAAAATACCTGGAATAATTAAGTCGTCAATGTAAGGAATTATGTGAAATTGCGGGTTTTTGTTTTCCTGTAACTTTTTACTGTTAGAGCTTGTTTAGTGTTAGAGCTTTGACCTAAGATATCAATAAAAATTGTAAAAAAAAAGTTAAACAAATATAAGAACTGGCTTCAAAACACTAAAAAAGGAAAAGAAATATTAAATTTATGAAGGTACTATCCTCTGAAAAGATTTTTTTCTGAAGTTGGTGCTCCGACTTCGAAATTAAAAGATAATTTTGATTTTTAGTTTTGAGGTAGGTTTTTATTTTTGTTTAAAAATTGTCAAAACTTTTAGGTATCTCATAAAAAAATCAGGTTTTATAAGCTTGGAAACGCAAACAAATCGTAGAAAACTTTTGACATAAATCAACTTACAATATTACAAATGTCTGCCGGCAGCGCGGGCTTCACAAGGCCATACAACTTGTCCACGTATGAGGGACAATTCACCACGTGCACCTGTTTCACGCGGACTGGCATACCCTCCTGTAACAGAATATGATTCCAATTAGCATTAAGTGTAGTTAAGTTAATTGAAATAAGTGGATTTTAAGAGATAAGCATTTTATATAAATTTTTAACCGACTTTAAAAACGAGGATGTTATCAATTCGGTTGGTATGTTTTTTTTTCTATGTATGTACACCGATTACGCCGAGATTTCTGATCCGATTTACGTGATTATTTTTTTGTTCGATGTGGAATAGTTGCCATTTGGTCCTATTTTTTTTTCAATTGATTAGGTAGTTTGGTTTTTAAATCGAAAGAACTGGAATGAGTAAGTTGTCTACGTATGCAAAATTGCGGATTATTGCTATTCTATGACTTTTTAGTGAAACGATATGATAGTAGGACACAATATACTGACGGTCTTAACTAGATTTAAACTAAGAAAGTTATCACTAAAAATAGTAAAAAAAAAATTAATCAAAAATTAAAACCGACTTCAAAAAACTGAATTGGATAAAATATTTAAATTCGAGATGACCATTATATTTGTCTAAAAATGAAAATACAGATAATGGAGTTGATACTAAGTTGTTTCCAGAAACAATAGGAAGTGAAGCACCTACTCCAAGAAATATCTTCTACCTACTTAAATTTAATTATTTTATTCTTTTTAGTTATTTGAAGTCAGTTTTAATTTTTGTTAATTTTTTTTTGTATGAAACAGCTGATTTTTTGTGATATCACAGTTGGTCTCATAGTGAAGGTTGTTCATATTCATGGGTAGAACATACTGTAAAAATTTTGGGCATGCTTAAAAAGTTGTTTAAGATAAATAACGATCTTTTGTAATTATTCGTTGTAAAATAATTTTTAAAAAGAAAACCGTGTTTACATTGAGACTTACTTTTGAAGTCTTCAGCGTCATTAATTGTTTTTTGCAGACATGCCAATCGAAGGTGGAGACACTGTACATACGACTGCACATCAGTTGTAACCGTTGCACTACGAAAGCCGCCTCTATTGCCAGTGGAATAAGAGCGATCTCAAGGTCAAACTGTTACGCTTCATTATGCATTATGTCTGTTATATGACAGGTGGACGATGTTTAGCCAACTTACATAAGGAATAACGTAAACAAACCAAATGCCCTTTTGCTCGCAACGTTTCTTGCTCATCACACATACAATAATAGATATACATACACACATATACATACTTGTACATATATATACAATCATAATATGGTACACAATCAGCTTAAGGTTTTGAAAAACCCACCAATGTAACTGTTAAAAAAAGTTAAATCAATCAGCCTAGTGATTCTGTAACAAATCTCGCTCCTCACTTCGCAGGTCACTTCGAATTCAACTGTCAAATAGAGCAATATTTCATACATTTTTTGCTCTATTTGACAGTTGAATTCGAAGTGACTTGCGAAGTGAGGTGCGAGATTCGTTACAGAATCACAGCACAGATCTGTGAAAGTTAGTAAAACCTTTTTGTCAAGTAGGAAACGACGGCTTTCAATTAAAAAAAGCAGATCAAAATCGGCCCATACTTAGAGGCTACGATGCCACAAACAGACACACAGATACACAGACAGACACGTCAAACTTATAACACCCCTCTTTTTTAGTGGGGGGGTTATAAATGACAGCGGTTTGTTCACATTAATTCTTTATCTAAGTTGGATGAAGTATAGGTTAGCAATAGCTGAAACTAGCCGAGTACATCATTAGTTGAGTGCGCCTTGCAGGTGATGACAAATATTTTTAAAGCTAAAGTGGGGTAGTTACGAACGCCGAACAAGGCAGATAATATCATGATAGAAAACGATAAAGAGGTCATCCTTAGTGCCTGGCATTTTAGTTGTTCTCAGCCAGCAGAAAGAGATTATTAACTATCATCTACGGAATACAAGGCCTCGTTTAAAATTACCCCGAGTTCGTTAAGTTCACAGCTAACTTATACGACACCGCTTCGGCACAGCAACCGAACGAATTGCTATTTGATATCAGGATATCATGATATTCCAAATATTATGCCATAACGTCGAGATGTATCGTCGCCATCGTTGTATCTATGTTCTGTATATGATATTGACGTCATTTCGAATATAATTTTTACTTCGATATTTTAACGGTGCCTACATAAGTTATTTTTGTATATGCCATATTATTGAAAATTCGGCAAAAACTTTTTGATTTTTCGAAGATTAGTCGCATTATCACATGGACATCGAATGTGTCTTGAAAGTATAACTCCATTTTTTTGAAACAAACATAATCAAGTTGATTGTAATTCATAATAAAGTAGGTACCTTACGGTGTAATATAGCGTATATTAACGATATGGTGACTTAGGTATCTAAAGAATGCCTTTCCGCCGATACTAAGTATTAACAAAAACACCATAATTTACCTGTTTTTTGTCATATTTTTTTATATAAAACAACGTAATTGGAAACAAACGTAAGTTTTTTCCTGTTTGTTCAACGCTAATCTGCCATATAGATAAATTATTTTTGATAAATTAATGTACAGGTATTCTAGCGTAAAATATAGCCTTATTCTGCCGAGATTAAACTTATTTAGTTCCGACCGATATGTGCTATGACATATCTTTCAATATATCAACCGCTATACAGGTTTTATCTAATGGCCGTCAAATCTTCTACTGTAGCCACCAGGGGCCTTACCACCATCTTTATAAAAGCGATTCATATTCCGCTCGGTTCAGTATTGGTTCCTAAACTGCGTCGCTGTCATAGTCGTAGATAGCGTCGTAGTACAAATTAAACGATTCTACTCAGTTTAGGTCCTAAACTGGATCGCGATAAAAGATGGTGGTACGGGTACAGAACGTTGCTATGTCCCGGCGACGTGTTCGTCATCTTTATTATGACATTGTTAGTTAAAATTATTTCATGTGTTAGACATAAGGGTTTTTTTGACGATTCAAAAGTGCTTCTTAGGGGGCCTAATTGAATAAAGATATTATCATTTTGATTTTCATAGAATGTGACTAAGCAGCAAGTTATTTTATACCCCATAAACTTCTCATTAAGACGATACGATGCTGGGGCCTTACCACCATCTTTATAAAAGCGATTCATATTCCTCTAGGTTCAGTATTGGTTCCTAAACTGCACCGCTGTCATAGTCGTAGATAGAGTCGTAGTACGGATGTAATGATTCTACTCAGGTCCTAAACTGGATCGCGATAAAAGATGGAGGTACGGGTGCTGATCCTTGAATTTTTCTTTGAGATAACATTAGGCGACTACAGAAACTGCGTAAGTACGATTCGCTCACATTCGTGCTTTTAAACTTAACAGGAAGTCGATACTTTAAACATCTGTCCTCGACATTGTTTAATTTCGAGGTGTGAATGTCACATGTTATTCTTTATTTAAATGGAAAATAAACATTAAAATTTATTATAAATAAATTGAAAACAAAAAGCACCTGATTGATTTCGTATCATAACAATTTAAAAGGAGGGATCCATTTGTATGAGAAGAAGTTAGTATAGATCATTCCGAATTTCCGACATACTTACTAGTAAGAAAATCAGGAAATCCCTGAAGAACATCACATTGACTTTGGGTATAATCCTGAGAGAGTAGTCCTTGATGTCCAGGATGATGAGCTGCCCGTCTGGGAAGAAGTCGTGGTTCTTGAGCCAGTAGTCTCCTTGTATGCTGAACGATTTGAGGACGTCGTAGAACGCGAACTTCTCTAAAGTTGGGTCGTCCAGCTGATGAATGAGGATCTCGTTCTCATCAGCTTTGTATGTAGTTACGGATCTGAAATGTTTATATCCTCTATTTTTTTACATGACAAGAGTAACAAATAAGACTACAGACTGGCTGGTGGTAAGTTTATAATTGTAGCTTATAAGCACATACTTCCTTCTTTAGTTCTGTTGATTGATCTAATGGTGTAGGGGTATATTCTGCCTAGTTCTACGTTATTATCAACGTAATCATAACGATGACATTTACAATAGAATTAAATAGGAAATTAATGTCCAGCGTGATTAGTGCCCAAGATGTTACTAGCAACTTGGGAACTACTCTCTGCCTACTCTATGAAAATCAAGCGTTATATTACCAGCATAGGATGAGTCCCTGCTCGCAATGTGATTGTACAGACGACAACACATCAAGTGTATCAGTTACACTACGAATGCCGAATGCTCTATTACGAACGGCGTAGGGGTGCGGGCGTCGAGATGAAGTGTTACGTGCTTTCGACTGTACCTAATGTAAGTGTTAAATGTATTGTGTATGACGTCAATTTTGTATCATTAATTAATCATGATCAACAGTCTATTTACACATACCAATGCTAGGCAGAGGCCTTATTACGACCACTCTGGCCCAATGTGGGTTGGTGTAGTAGCAACCGGGATCAATGGCTTACCGTGCTTCCCGAAACACGGAGGAGATCCAGATTACATATTTTGACCGCCCCATCCGAGATTCACCATCAAAAAATTGCTTTGTTATCGTAATTGAAACCAGAGCGCTCAAATCATTACGCCAGCGAGTTCCTCATATTTCGCTTGTTATAATTATATTTGTAATTGAACAAAAATTTTAAATTTATGTACATAATAATATCATTGAATAACATAAACTTCTCTAATTAATAAACAAATTTAAATAACGGAACTGTTTTTTATATATTTAAAATGCTAATTTAACTCCAATGTCTATGACTAAAGAAGAACCACCCAAAGGCTTAGCAATCTTAATTAGTTACGTAATCGCACCTTACATTTATATCATAATACATAATAAAACTTTGTGTCCATAAGCGAACCCTACGAGTCTATTGTTTCATCAAAGATATGAAAGCCATTTATTTGTTATTGTTATGAATGAATGAAGTATCCATTCAAATTTCGCCTGTACTTAATTACTTTATTGAAAAGTTCAAACAAAGCATTAAAATCAAACCTTACACGAAACGGAATTTATTTCTTATGTCCGTACAATGAGAGATATTCTAAAATTATTCTCTTTTATTTTTTAAATCTTTATATTCACGTGGATTAATGGGAAAAGATATATTATTAAGATAAATGGTAATCGTAGCTTATTGATGCTTCGTATTATCTATAACATAAATACATCGACTCTATAAAACCACAGAAAAACCTAACCTAACTAAAAGAAATAGAGCTCCAATCACAACTTTATAAAAAGTGGGTAGGTAGGTAAAATAAAATAGTAAATTACAAGATGCTGTCTAGCTTTCTTAATAATTATTACTTCACTCAAATGTCATTTAGTAGCTATTTGAATTTAGTAACAAAATTAGTATTTTAAATTTTCGCCTAAAGCTTTCACGTATTATTTCACGATCAACTGCGAATGTTTTATCTCGTACACTTTGATCAACGTCAACTTGTTTCTTGACCTCGACCTTTTGAACTCACACGGATAATACTAGTTGATGATTACCTCCAGTAATAATTATAGTGTTAATCCCTGTCTGCGCTAGTGCATAAGGGCACATTTATAAGGACACGGATGTATAACTTAGCACGAGGTCGTCGAACAATACCTATCTATCGCGAAATTCGATATGGAAATCAATACCTGTGTATCTGCCATCTATGTAATATAACCTTTGATTTCTTACATACACATATGTCAATCAAAGCTAACAATATATTAAGTAATCTTAGTCTTTTAGAAAAACGTATAGAATCATTGAAATTTTATAGATTAGTCTGTATTGCGATGCGTTGGGCATAAATTCAACAGCTCTACATAAATAATTATGATAATGAAAAATTTCACCATTTGGACCATATAGCGCATGGTAGGTAGTACTGAAAATAATAGTTGCGATCCTACCTAAGTATACACGTTACTGCAAAATATTCTAAAGGATAAAAATATGCTTAAAGACTTTGTTTTGAAAGTGTACCACGATGTGTGATTAGATAAATATTTGTAGAGGCATATTCATATACAAGTTCCGCCATTTACAAGTAATTTAAACAATTAGAGATTATTAGTGCTGTGGATATATACAAGGCGTTACGCTACATACCTAAGGTTTACAAACTTTTTCTTGAACTTTTAGAGTTAAATATTTAATTAACAATTTACGTGGACACAAAAAAGTAACAATTTTACAAACACACTCTACCATTATGACAAACTAGCATTTACTTTTTTGTTTTTCGATTTTTTCTTGACAACCGGCTGGCCGAGTGGTGGCCCCTTACTATACTGGCTACTCGGTCAGGGGTCCCGGCTTCGAATCCCGGTAGGAGCAAATGTTTGTATGATGGGTGCGAGCATTTGTTCACAAGTCATGGAAGTTTATATGTTTATTTAGTATATTGCTCATATTTATACACATAATATTATCAATGTTTCTCCGGTATCCTACTTTGGGATGGATAAGAATAGGTGTCAGTGTATGAATATTATTATTATTATTCACACTTTAGCATTGCCAATGAGGAATTGCCCAATTTCGTCGACCACCCAAATGAATAACGTAGTGTTCTCTACGTTATCCATTTGGGTGGTCGACTTGGTCGTCTTGTCCTTGTAACATTTTTTTAAAGCCACACTTAAAATTTTGTATGCATTGTCGGACGCACGGTGTCAGATTAGTGGTATTGCCAAGACATCGGTTAAGAGTCTTGGAAATACCACTGAAGTAACACTGCCTACACCAACAAATCTATCGGTTATTTAAACCCTCAAGTAGGAAATGAGCTAATTATCATCAAACGTCAAAACATATCTATTATATTTTTTTAAAAGCTTTCAAACAAAGAAAATCGAATCAAAATCTGTCTATTCGTTAAGGAGCATTATTCGTCAATAACACCCCTCCTTTAATGTCAGGGGTTAACAATAACAATTACGGATACATTACAGCAAACGTATCCGTTAAATTAGTTAAATCCCTTAAAATACCGATGTTTATGGTCATACATGCTCTATTAACGCTACGCCTCACTACGAGTAGTGTAAATACAGTTACGTCGACAAAGAGTGACACACGACAGCACATCGAGTGTAACAGTTGCAGTACGAAAGCCGCCTCTATTACGAACGGAGTAAAGGGCGTCGCAAGGTCAAACTGTAACACTTTATGTTGTTGACTGTACACACTGTAAACTCTAGAATGTGTAAATATGGACTCTATTGTAGTATGAATAAAGTGCTGTATACATGTTTTGAAGCGTTAAACGTTTGATTCTTTTGTCACGTGACTGTGCATGCACACGTGCCCCCACCCACGGCAACTATGTAGTTTTTCCCGCTTATAGTGGTATTAACGGGAAAAACTACATAGTAACACCTCTAGCCGCTGGAAGTTCATTTTTTTTTTACTTTGAACAAAGTATAGACGTCACGTCACTGAATTGAAAACAATAGGGATTTTGCCTACGTTATATTTATATGACACTATTTTTTACAAGTTCTTTAAAATATGCGCTATCTTTACCTAGAAAAACGATCGAAACTTAAAAGTTATGGAAAATTATTTTAGCTGTACGTCTTAGAAAATTTCTAAACGTGGTTTTTTTTCCCCATAGTTATAATTAATGTTATTTCAGCTATCAATAAAAAGATACATATATAGTTATTATTAACGTATAGTTGTTGTTATTTTGTCATATGTCCATACATTTTTAAGTAATAGATAGATATAGGAACGTTTGACGTTTTTCTATGCAGAGTTTTTGGAAGATGCGGCCGCTGGAAATTTCAATTGTAAGGGTCAAACCGCTACTTTTAAGGAAAGCCATAAACGTATTTTTTATTTGTACAAATACATCATTTTATAGATCATGCGAAAGGAGAGTATATTTAAATTTTAGAGAATAACAACTAAAATACTGTAAGATACGGAGTTAATGTCCTTTAACCGAGCCTATAAAAAGCTTCTGTACTGATTATTTACGTTAAATAATATTTTTTTGTTGTAACGGCACTTATAAATAAGCTATTATTCAATTTTATATCAAGTAGTAAATTAACAATTATTTTCTATTAAAATACAATTACTAGGGTTTTACTGACTAAAAATAATGCAGTTATTTGTGTTTTCGTGTTACTTATTAGTAAATTGTTAGGTAACAATCAATGTACCACTCAAAAATAGGTACCACCATAGGGTGTGTTAGGTACCACTCAAAAATAACTATAAAATCATTGTTGATAACAGATGTTTGGCATAAGATTAGTATATTAATTGTATTTGGGGTCATTTGAACCTGAGATACAATCATAGAGGAAAATAATTATACCAAGATTATATAGAGACAAGAAAAGGCGAGATAAATTAAAGTAACAATCAAATATGTTTTTTTCATCAGTTTCTTGAAGGGCATCCATAACCTTATAAATGGCAAGTCTTTACATTCTGTAAGTAACCTTTTTGGAATCACATCAGATTGATACAAATTATTCTAAGATGAAAAACCTGTTATGAAAAAAAGATTTAGCCATACTACTTTACTTCGATTACATTAAAATTTAGCGAGGTGAAAATTACATACAGTTTATTTGATTTAACAAAAGGTTGCATCTCTATGCAACTTTATTTTTGGCTCGGTGTTACCTACCCCTAAGTTATGTGGTCGATTTTTGAGTTACAGGTAGTCAAAAGTTCACTTATCATTTCATTCAGTGTACTTTTTTTACTTTAACAATCTTTACTTTAACATCTCTATTACTGTTGTCTGAAGAAAAAAACTCCTTTGAGAAAAATTCCAATACTAAGTTCCTTTCTGGTAGAGTTATAAATATTCGTCCGTTTGCGGAAAAGAGTGGATGGAAAAGTATCAAATTTGGATTTTTTCTTAATAGAAAATTGTTTCCATTTACGTTTTGGCTGTTTTACAGTAGACAGCACATCAAGCGTAACAGTTTGACCTTGAGACCGCCCTTACTCCGTTCGTAGTACAGGCGGCTTTCGTAGTGCAACTGTGACACTTGATATGCTATCGTCTGTACAATACTTTATTGATTAGTCACCTCTATATTTTAAAAGAAGAAATAAATTGTGGTAAGAAAAATAGTACTAAGTCCTTATTAAAATGCTATATATTCGAGAGGTAGAGATCTCATTTCAAAGTTCAATAGATGTAAAATAAAATACGTACGTAATGGTGAATGCTGTCTTTAACTTGTCCGCGGTTGGATCCCTTGAAGTGTACACCTCTGGCATTGAAGAACGAGTCGTACAGAATCTATCTATACATTTTTTCGTCTTCTCAAGACTTCCATAGCAGCTGTGCAGGAATTTCTTTAACATGAAGTCATCTGAAAAGTTTTGGACAAATATTTATTGAAAAAATAATTGAGAGGGACGGCTTAAAATATGTAGGTTCTCAATTTAAATTTGGAATCGTGCAAAGTCAATAATAATTGTAAGGTTTGCAAGCGCAAAAACTGACACATAAAAGTTTAGCTATTAAAAAATGCGATGATCTTCGTTTTTCAATTTGAAATTATGTTGTTTTTTGACTGACTTCAGATAAAGAAAGAAAACGATCGAAAAATATATGCTTCAGGCGGGACTCGAACCCGCGTCTCCTGATCAGCTTTCTGGCCGGAAATCAGGAGACGCGGGTTCGAGTCCCGCCTGGAGCATATATTATTTCATCGTTTTCTTTCTTTATTTGTAATTGTTACAATAAAGTCGGCGTTCAAACGCATCAAACACATTAAAATCTGTCAGATTTTCAGTAAAATCAGGATATAAGAAGATTATGTGCCTAAAATTAATATCATTAAGACTACTTAAGGTCAATATGGATTCAAAAACTTAATTCTAATTACAAAAACGCCGCTACAAGTACAATTTTTTAACAACCTCTGTGGTCGAGTGGTTGAGGCCAGTTACTTCAAATTTAGAAGTCCAAGGTTTGATTCACGCGGGGGCAAAAAATTTTTGTTCGGTTTGATTGGTTCTAAGTCCGCCTGGCTAGCTGCCACCATCTTATCTAAGTAAGCCGCCATAACAATAATGTTTACAGCATTGTTGTGTTCCGGTAGTTGGAGGTAAGATAGCCAGTTTCTCTGTGGTTGAGGAATCCGGATGTAGCTTGCTTCCATCTTCGGCCTTATCATCTCTTGTCATCAGGCCAAGAGCTACCTACCTCTTTAAAAATTAAAGAAAAAAAATAGCTTCCAAACCTAATTCGCTTATCAGTCATACTAAGATCGAGAATTATGTTTATGTTAGTCTTATGACAATTAATATCCCATTGTGATTGGAATGGGTGGCTTGATAGGTTAAAGGCTAAATAAAGTGAACAATCGTAGAATTTTACCATTTTTAATGAGTCAATCGATTTAGAATCAAAATGAGGTAACGAGAATTTCTACACACAAATAGATAAGATTAATTGATGAAAAACTTCCTTTATTATTTCTCCTATTAATTAAAAACCGTTATACATTTTCTGTTTATTTACAATATTTTTATCAGTATGTTTATTATAATCTTTGTTGGGTTAATGTACCAAATTATAGGAAATAATTTAAATATTATATCGACTATGTTATTAAATAATCTACATAATCGTCAAGGATTATTTGTTTGTCTCAAAATTTTCCTCATGGTCGTCGGTATTATGCTACATAAATAAAACATACTTAGCAATAAATTTTTAATTCCTCATTTTTGGAAAGAAGCATTTTCTTGATCTGAGTATTGGAGGAAAACGCTAGTTCCCACCACCGGGCGGGAACAACTCATACTAATTGCTTCCTTTCCTAGGGCGGGAATACAAAATTTTAAAATAGAACTGAATTTGGTTACGTACAATCTGTGGTACAATGAAGAAAAAAAAGAATTCGGCTGAATGGCCATTAGGCGGTAACGCGATGTGTTCCAAATTTAAAAATACTCTTTAAATAGGTTCTACTTATGTTCGGAGTATTTTTATTTTAAATTTTATTAGAAAACCTATTTTTTATTTTCCTTGCATTTGAAATGAAAATTAGAGTGCTACACACGGGTAAAAGGAATCAAACCCTACGGGGACTATAGCCGCCCTCACTGCGCTCGGGCGTCTAACAACCTCGTAGGGATTGATTCCTTTCCACCCTTATAAAGCAATCTACTATTCCTTTTAAATAACCTGGGTGTTAAAATAAATATAATAAAACTGAGGGTTTTTATACGTATGAAATCGTTAAGATATCTGAAATGTATAAATTATTAAAAAGGAAATTATAGAGCACTTCAACAATTTCGGATGTGTTATTATCCCGTCAAGTAGGTATTAGATTCCAGGCACAATTAATTTTTCTATTGTCATACACCTCAAGAGGTATAACGCAGCTTGACAGATTAACAGATTTACGTTGCTGAGAATACAAAACCCTGCACTGTTAGCAACGAAAAAAACTCTAAAATCGAGGCGTTAGTTAAGCCTGTTTTACTAAATTTCCCAATGGCGAATGTAAGTAGATACTAAGGTTACTGATACCTGACACTACTATTCATATTTTCAAATCGATATTGCACTGCAGGTGCTATACATGATCTTTTATCATCATCATCATCTTCAGCCTATATACGTCCCACTGCTGGGCACAGGCCTTCTTGCATGGGAGAAACACATGAGGAGCTTGGGCCATAACACCACCACGCTGGCCCAATGCGGGTTGGTGGGCTAAAGCGGTTGCAGTAACAACCGGGACCAACGGCTTAACGTGCCTTCCGAAGCACGGAGGAGCTCAAGATCATAAATTTGATTGACCCATCCCGGGACCGACCATGGCGAAAGTTGCTTTGTTTTCGTAATCGAAACCAGAGCGCTCATACCACTACGCCACCGAGCTCCTCTGATCTGTTAGAGTATTCTCAAACTACAACGTTTTATCAAAAAATCGACCTGAATGTTTTCTTTTATACATAAAAAACACAGTCACTCTTCTTCTACAGTTTTCTGATATTCACCAGTCCCTGTGCTCTCAAAATACAATGCTTTTGAATCAACTGGTAACCTTACTCACTACCCGGAGCATAATTATACAAAACAGCGTTAATTATATGGATCTTCTATAAAGTGCTACCAAGGTTGGATGCTCAAATATGAAGTGAAAAACATTAGAAACGAACGCTTTAGAAAACGAAGGCAGATAGCAGTGCTGCACCCGTACCACCTTGTAAAAAAAAATAGTTTGATATCACGAAAAGTAAATCAGCTGTTCCATACAAAGTTATTACAATTCAGTTTGAAACTCTGCTGATTTTTTCCAACTGCCATCCCATCTGTCTTTGATTTCTAAAGTTCCGCTTCTCATAATTAGTTGCAATATTTTTTATATAAACCAGGAATAAACCTTAACTAATAAAAGCATGTAGTTACCTTAACAATTATAATTACAGCCGCAACCGGTAAATAGACCTGGGTGTAAAGGGTGCATTACACTATGCTAGAAAAGCCTAGAAATCGTATAAAACCTGCCGCGATCTATTGTAGCTTTGCAAGTCACTTCGACTACTGCCAGACACGGATCGTTCATTTAATTTGATATTTAAAATCCAAAATAATCGGTCGGTCGTATTACATTGCGCCGTGAAAATGATATAATTCTACTTCATTCCATATTACACAAGCGATGTAAGCTTGTTTGCCACCTATGTCTTTAAAAAAAGTACACATTGGAGTACTTTTAGACGCATTATTTCCATAATGTTTTTTCACCATTAAGGTAGCAATCAAGCATATTTAGCCTACTTGTCAGCAAGCGGTTACCGCAGTTTGAAATACCAGGGGTACCTCTCGGGCCAACCCTAACCACTTATTATTGTAGATAATAGTTATATGTTTAAAAAATTTATACGTGTAGAGCGTGCTTTAGCGTCTGTTTTAATGACTTCAGTGTGAGTTACGGTTCGGTGTGTTTTAATGATGTAAAATAATAATGTATGACTTGGTATATCAATAACAGTAAGGTATAATTTATAGACAATTTAGAAAATTCTCTGAGTGATCCTTTATTTACTACTTTGTCTACAAACCCTTCAATACAAAGGAAATATTATATAGTTGTTTGTTCGTCACAAACGTTGAATTTGCTAAAGCTTTTATTTGTTAAAAACGATAATTTACTATATACTTACTTAGTAATTTTAACCACTTAGTAATTATACCTTTTACTGAGTAATTTTAACCATAAAAATTTATAAAATCTCGGGCTTTACCTATCAGTTGATCTTAAGTAGTGCCCATGCCTATATGTTACAAGACCATAACATAACATAATAATAAGAAAATAAAATAAAATTTTCGGTTATTGCGTCATACACGTACATCGAAGCAATGTCGAGACACGTCGAGTATAATTGAAATTCCACAGAGGCTGTAATAGTAGATTGCGTAAATAGTAAATGCATATACTTACCAATGTCATTTGGTAAGTGGGGTTCTTTGGCCAGCCACTCTCTGATGGACGCTATATCATTCACCATATCTTGAGGCATCTGCCAAGGTAAAGGTTAAAGTGAGTAAGTTTTATCAATATTAAAAATAAGACCTTATACGTCACTTAAGTCAGTTATTGAGAGTGTAAATAGTCCCTGATATTATTGACGGTTGCTTCATTCAAGTTTAAGTTGAAATCTAAGGTCGCAGACTTTTAGTACCATTCATATACACTATGTTTGCTCTTGGCTTAATTTATACAATGTTATAACGTTCTATTATGAACATAAATAACTGTCAAAATCATCAAGATCAATCAGAAACTATGAAACAAAAACAATTTTGTAATTTATGTTAGTATGGAGAAGCTTAATGGCGTAGTGGTCTGTGTGCTCTGGTTTCGATTACGAAAACAAAGCAACTTTCGCCATGGTCAATCCCGGGATGAGTCTATCAAAATTTATAATCTCCCGCTCTCCCGTGCTTCGGAAGGCATGTTAAGTCGTTGGTCCCGGATGTTACTGCAACAGCTTGAAGCCACTAACCCGCATTGGGCCAGGGTGGTGGTGTTATTTCTCAAACTCCTCATGTGTTTCTCTCATGTAGAAAGGCCTGTGCCCAGCAGTGGGACGTATAGTGGCTAGTGATGATGATGATGAAGTAAGTATGCTTTTTTATACTAAGCTCTGTAAAATACTCGGTACCACCGTAGCATGAACAAACTCACCGAGAAGATGCCCGGGCAATGAGCCTAAGTTCGAGGCCCGAAGCCGTGCAAAGGCACGATGAGCCCCAGAGAGTTGATGCAATATTAGACGCTCAAGGTTAGGAGATCAAAGCGTAACAGTTCACAGCACGATTAATGCGTCCTCGACGAGCTCTGACTTGCTCACATCATTATACTTCTCGTTAGTCTTCGCATATCCTATTTCATATTAACTTTAAAAATTCGAAAGCAGCTCGTCTGTTTGTTATGCTTTCTCTCATAGATCGCTGAACTTATTGAGACGAAATTTGATATGGAGATAGAGTCCTTCATGACAAAAGCACATAGCTGGGCTACTTTTTGTCACGATGACCGACATCCACGGTTTGAGCAGCAGGTGTACTCTAATATTATTAAAGGTCGTATCCGTTCCCAGTCAGGCGCTCCAATGTTGAATTAGAACATCATCGCTAGCCTATATGCACGTGCTACTGCTGGGCACAGGCCTTCATGCATGAGAGAAACACATAAGGAGTTTGGGCTATAAACGCCACCACGCTGGCCGAATGGGATATGGTGGGTTGAAGCGGTTGTAGTAACAACCGGGACAAACGGCTTAACGTGTCTTCCGAAGCACGGAGTAGCTCGAGATAATACATTTTTGATTGACCCATCCCGGGATCAACGAAATGCAATAGCTATAAGTGGAAACTTTGTTGATGCGTAATTTTTTGTGTGTTATTGTATTGCTGTATGTTTCCCCTAAATAAATATGTGGGTTTTCATAGAATAACGGTTTCGCAGCAATTCACACTTGGTGCTAGAAGCTCAATATTTTTTTGAAATCAGAAGCAGAGAGGTCTATGAAGTTGCTCAACGAGGCTTTAATGTTGAGGATAGCTGACTCCAGCAACATGTACTACTTACCGCTGAACTCTGATAAAACCAAGTGTATACAGGTATGAGCTTATGATCTACCTCTTGCATGATTGTCATGCATTGCTTCGCTTTACTTGTCAAATCACAGGTTCCAGACACATTTGGTTTTTAATTATCTCATTCCCCCAAGGGTTTTCTGCGGCTTGGCAGATTTAACTATGATTTTTTTTGGAAAAAACTTAAAATGCAGAAATATCGAATCTTTTCAACTTCACCGACCCCAGCGGCTTTCACTCAACAATAGAATATCTATTGGCTTGTGAATACTTCACAGTTAGGATCCGTAGGATCTATGTGAATTATCAAAAAATGCCATTTGAATTTTAAGATTAATTAAGTGTTAACTGTCTTAGCCTTCAACAAGGTACAAGGTTGACATTTTTATTGCAGATCAATCATTCGGCAAAACAAGGGGCTTTCAAGATGAAATAGAATTATTTCTTAATATTCGATGCCCGCGGCTTCGCCTGCGTGAATGTTGGTTACCGCGCCAAAGCGTAGCCTTTCTCAGAATGTAATCTATACTTGTTTCATATTTCATCTCAATCGATTCAATGGCTTATCGAGAGATTCATACAGAGAATTTCGTATTATAGTATTAGTATGTTTGTTAGATGGTATACAAGCGGGCAGCTACCCTTAGTCATATAAATTCTAAAGTGTTATAAAAAAATTAAAATAGTTAAATGAGTTTTGAAATTTCCCATACATTATGTTTAATTACTGGCTTGGAGAAATTTGAAATAGATTTTACAATTTTCAATTTTTAATAACACTTTTAGTATTCATATGACTATTGTTAACAAGGTGCCTGCTTGTTATACCACGAACTAAACATTCTGTATATAAAAATAAATAATAAATAATTATTAACTCATCAATAAAAATGTTTTTATGCACTTCTAAATATGATATTATTATTTGAAATACGTTGCACTTCTCACCTTTATTTCAAAACAGTCGGATGCCACTTGAATTGCAAAGTTTCGAATTGCACTGATTTTCGAGATCGAATTACGCAAAGGTTGCTGCAGAAACCTCGAACATTGACAAGCACAGGTGGAGTCGACTCGGCGACTGAGCCTCGGCGGACCTCGACATGGACTGAGATTACAACTGGCAAGGCCGGTTATATTGTTGTAGTAATTTTTGGATACTTCAATTTGCCACTTTATAATAAAGCCAGTTTTCGCATCATTGAGTATCACATAGTTCAAGGATGTTTCAATCTTAAGGTAAGGGTTACTTACCTTAAAAGGAAAAAGGAACCTTTATATGAGTGGTCTGTACCCCTTACTATACAGGCTACTTGCTCAAGAGGTCCCGGGTTTGAATCCCGGAAGGAGCAGATGTTTATATAATGAGTACGAGCATTTGTTTACGAGTCATGGATGTTTATAAGTTATTTAGTACATTTATAATATTTATATACATATTATTTGGGCTTAATTATACATATTATTTATAAACTTTGGGCTAGATAATAGGTGTGAGTAATATTATCATAAAAAAATGATCCTTGAAAATGACTTTGTCCGTCTGTCACGTGCTGAAAAGTCATGCGTCGTGGAAGATCATTAGGGGCCTTTGTCCAGCAGTGGACGTCATTCCGCTGAAATGATGATGATGATGATGAAATCCTTGCATATTGAATCTACGGTTACGGTCCCTTAGAACTGGAAAAATCAAAGTTTCCTTATCTAAAGAAATAAGTAAATACTTTGTAATTAAAATAATATAAAACTAGAAAAATTCCACGTCCTGAGGCAGGAATCGAACCCACGACCGTTCAAACATTTATAATAATGTTAAAATCAAAAATTAAGAATAAGTAAATACTGTTAATTTGACGAAAAATCACAACTTTTGTACAAACAAACTATGCATCAAAACGAATTATTAGTATTTTTCCCAGATTTAGGAGATCTTTCCTGATTTTTTGAGATAGTGTACATGTATATACTTGGCCGGTTATGAAACATCTCCTTTGGCCAAAAGCAAATTCTCTGAATCATAAGAAAAGTTCGAAAATCGGTCATGAGTAATTTTAGTTTATTTTTTGTGAAATTACAACATTGAACTTGCATTTGAATAATTAGACGTGACATAAGTTATACCTATTTTTAACCGACTTCAAAAACGAGGAGGTTCTCAATTCGGCCGGTTTTTTTTTTTTTTTTTTTTGTATGTATGTACACCGATTACGCCGAGATTACTGATCCGATTTACGTGATTCTTTTTTTGTTCGATGCGGAATAGCTGCCATTTGGTCCCATAAAAATTTTTTCAAAAACAGTTGGGTACTTTGGTTTTAAATTTAAAAAGACTGAAATTATGAAATCGTCTACATAAGCGAAATTGCGAATTTTTGCTTTTCCAATGACTTTTTAGTGAAACGATACGATAGTAGGAAACAATATAAGTTGACGGTCACCCATCTAGCTTCGACCGTAGAAAGTTATCACTAAAAATTGTGAAAAAATAAATTTAAACAAAAATTAAAACCGACTTCAAAAAACTGAAAAGGATAAAATAATTAAATTTAAGTAGGTATTCATCCCCTAGAAACATATTTTTGGAGTTGGTGCTAAGTGGTTTCCAAAAACAATAGAAAGTTAAGCACCGACTCCAAAAATATGTTCCTAGGGGATGAATACCTACTTAAATTTAATTATTTTATCCTTTTCAGTTTTTTGAAGTCGGTTTTAATTTTTGTTTAAATTTTTTTATTATCTTTACATGTTCAACCCAAAAAATCTCCCTCTATTGTATTTTTAATTTTTTTATACAGAGTGGTGGCGTCAATACGACAATTGGCTATATTAGTATTGACAACTATATTTATTATTAACCTGTGGTTTTTATTCTAGTTCTACAAGACGATAAAATGGTCTTCGTAAAATATTCTAGAGCGAGAGTGATCTGCTTCTTATATTAATTGATTCTTATTTCAATTCTTTCTAATTTACATAAAGGGTGCGTTCTATCTATATGTCTGTATGTACAGACGACAGCACATCAAGTGCAACAGTTGCACTACGAAAGCCGCCTCTATTATGAACGCAGTAAGGGCGATCTCAAGGTCAAACTGTTACGCTTGATGTGCTGTCGATTGTACAAGGAACAGTATTCTAATTCCTATGCATTCTCATTCTCCTTCCACGAACCTACATTCTTATTGAGTAATTACGCTAAAAATAGAATAAGAAAAAAAACTTGTATTGACTAATAAAGCATTTTTTTTGCAATTATTATTATAAATCACTTACTCAAATATTTATAGTTCTCGTACTCCGCAAAAACCACATTTCACCGTTTCTATTTTATAAGTAAATGTCCCGTCCGTATCTGCGCTGCGTCGTCTTCCTCATAAACTTACATTACTCTTTGGTCTTCCCGCCATTTTAAATATACATTTTTTCTGCTACCTCCACTACCGTTAGAAAGAAGCAAAGGGCTTTACATATACTTCTAGCCCTTTGGCTGTATAAAGAATAATAACAATTGTGATGTAGGCGTTTAGTTTCTACTTATCCTTTTCATGAGGATCGCGTTCTTTCACGACAATTTGTTCTTAGAAATGGTTTACCACTTTCTAAAATATCTTATTCATTTGATAATTTCATGACATTTCTGTAAATAATGCAGCCAATGCTATATTGTTTCATACAAATGTCATGAAATTATTAAATCTATAAGATGTTTTTAAAAGTGGCAAACCATTTCTGTGAACTAATACTAAACTAACTAATGAACTGAACTAATACTAAACTAATATAGCCCATGTTTCAATTGATTGTCGTATTGAAGTCACCAACCTGTATATTAGGTTTACATAATTATTTATTCATTTAACAACTTACGTATCTACATAAAATACAATATAAAATGATACAAATTATCTTTATAACGTATCGAGAATAAGTATTTTCAAAGCTACAAGGAGTTTGTCTTTCAATCCTACTTATTTTATGAAATACATGAAAATGACAATAATTATATCTGGTACAAGATATAAATCGATGGTCAGATATTTATATTTTGAATAATGTATTTAATTCACACACACCCGTGAACACAGACTTTTGCACACTAAAAACAGTTCTTAATTAAAAACAGTCAATAAAAGAGCCTGTCTCCAATAACACAGGGCAAACTAATTTGGGAGCAGTTCAATACATTGTTAATACTAAATTGTTGAAATTAAAAACTTATAAACTTATATTGATAATAATTGTAATTCTGCTGAATAGTGTTTCTATAAAAGCATTTTATTTAAATATTTGTATGCTTTTAATCAAGTATAACTTATTCTGCTGAATAGTGTTTCTATAAAAGCATTTTATTTAAATATTTGTATGCTTTTAATCAAGTATAACTTAAAACACTGTAAGAACTACCTTTTTAAATGATCTTGCATGACAAAGTATTGATGTTATACAAATAAAATGATCTTTGTATTTACTATTTACATACAAGTATGTACCGGCACTAGAGTGACTCGGTGCACGAGCCAAACTCGCACATTAATATAAGTATATTTATTTGTAACTATATTAACGTTGTCAGTAATTTTCCGTTTGGATTATATCGACTGGCAAACCACCTGTGAATAACTTTATTGTTTGTCCATTGTAGAGTAACGGGAATTCTTATTTATAAGAATCTTCAGGTCTTCCATAAAACGTTTCCCAAAATAATGTGCAAAAATTAAGAGTTTTCGTGACTTTATAATTTATTTTCATATTTATATGTAAATTTGGAAACTCTATCCTTTCGTTTACCTCATGAATGGCTTCTATTAATCCAAATCGTGTCTAGGACAAGATAGCAATCATAGAAAGGCTTCTATGATTGCTATCGCTATCGCTAAGCGGAAAATGTATGGGATTCGACATAGCCCTCGGATGACTTTCGATCGTAAATCCCATACATTTTTCATTTAGCGATTCTCAAATGGCGTCTTATCTAGGCCCTCAGAATCAAAACAAACTGAATGATAGCTTTATATTTTCTATTTCATTATGTGCAATCGCCCTAGTGGTAATCGCTGACAGACTACTCGTCGATGAAGCGATGCTGGTCGGCTGCGGGGTGGCTATAATATATCACCAGCCCTTAAACGTTCTATTACTGGTCACAGGCCTTCCTACTTGGAAGAAACACATGAGTAGTTTGGGCCATAGCACCACACGCTGGCCTAATGCAGGTTGGTGGGTTAAAACGGTTGCAGTGGCAAATGGGACCAACGGCTCAACGTGCCGTCATAAGCACGAAGGAACTCGAGATTAAAAATATTTATTGAGCCATCCGGGATCGACCATGGCGAAGTACTATTTAATTGAAACTACCTAGTCCTAGCAGAACAGCTGGAATATTTTATATACAGGATGGTGAATACATCTATACTGTGAAACAATATAACATTGGCTGCATTATTTAATAGAAATGTCAAGAAATTATCAAATAAATAAGATATATTTGACAGAGGAAAAACGTTTCTATGAAGTAAAAAAGCCCATGTTTTCATTTATTGTCGTATTATTGTCGCCAACTTGTATATCTCAAATATGGCAAAATTAACCATAGAATAGATACGATAATCATCAACATCATCATCACCAGCCTATATACGTCCCACTGCTGAGCACAGGCCTTCCTACATGGGAGAAACACAGGAGGAGTTTAGGCCATAACACCACCACGCTGGCCCAATGCGGGTTTTTGGGTTAAAGCGGTGGCAGGAACAACCGGGACCAACGTCTTAACGTGTCTTCCGAAGCACGGAGGAGCTCGAGACAACAAACTTTGATTGACCCATCCCAGGATCGACCATGGCGAAAGTTGCTTTGTTTTTCGTATAGAGACCTGAGCGCTCAAACCAATACGCCACCAGCTGCTCATAATATGATGATATGATAATACCAACATATTAATCTGCTCCGTACTTAAGAAATGACGTGAAGCTAAGTATAATCTGAGTTGTAAACATAGTTTTACTGAATTACATCAGTCATCAGTGTGGATTATACCTGTGTAACTTACAAGTTAAATTTAAAAATAAAATTGTTTAAGCATTTAATAAAAAATATATAAATATTGTACAAAACAGCTTAGTCAATCTCTAGAGCGCGGAATGGTACTTCTTTGGTGTTTTCAGTCTTCTTACTGGAGTTGTCTTTTTCAACTCTCCATAGATTATTTTCTAAGAAGTATTCTCTGAAACAAACAATACAGTATGTCAATAAACGAATTGTAATTTTATCTTTTATTTTGTTTTAGGTAAAGGAAAACACAACTTTGCATATAGTGTTAGGATATGATACAAACTATCGCATCAAAAAATTACTACATATTTTTTTATACAATTGTTGTGTTATGTGTTTCATTCAACCTATAAGGTAGCCAGAACTTATTGAGAAGCATTGTTTTGAGATAGTCAATTTATATTTACATACTTAGTGGGCAACGCGTAGTACCCTTGGTACCTATCTTTTGTGAACACTAAGCGTCACATTGTAGAAAAAAAATTTTTTTTTCATTATTAACTAGCATATGGCCCGCCTGATGGTAAGGCTTAACCGTAGCCATAACCTCGCAATACACAAGGTATTATCAACATTTGCTTTGCCCAAAAGGTTTGCCTCCGCCGATACCGCTATCAGATTGTATTAGCTACGAATCACGGCGAGTTGTATCCAGTGATACCGTAATATACCGTGATCCGTTTCCCTCCAGATATAATAATAATATTATAATATTCATACACTCATACCTATTATATGAATTCATTTTACCCATTGATCACGGTATCTGTGGCTACAAGAAATAAAATATATTATTTTTCAATATTTATCACCACATTTTTCAACATTAATTCCTCTATACTTACATTACTTTTTGCTTATCACGGTGTAGAGATAGAGACAAGAAACAACAAATTACGGAACTGACTTTTTAATTTAATTTCCCAAACGCAAAGAAGGTACCTATGTATATTTTTAAAAGTTTATGAATTTATGTCCAAAAGTATGATAAAATCGTTTAATTTCAGTATTGTTCAAATTAAAATTCGTTCGAAGTTTGAAATTGTTGAGAAAAGAATGCTGTCTTTTCCGAAACTGTTCAGAAAAAAACGGCTCTGTTAAACAAAAAATGTTTTGCATAAAAAAGAGTTATTTTAAACGAGTTTTTCCAAACCGGTTCATCCAAACAATCATAAAAACTAGAGAAGCTTAACTTGGTATTACTTATTAACAATAAAAATTACGATAATTATATTTTATAATATAAGTTGACTTTCTTTGCAATTAACGTATAGTAAAGAAAACTAATAAAATACTATGAGTGGGTACCTAATTACCTATTATGTTTCAGCGAGGGCAGTTCACATTGATTGGCAATTATTAGCTATGAATCTAATGTAATAAAATACTATTATTATTTATAATAATATTCATACACTCACATCAAATATCTAGCCCAAAGTAAGCATCATTAAGAGCTTGTGATATGGATACTAGATAACGGATATATTGATAATAATATGTATATTAATATTAGAAATATACTAAATGAACAAATAAACATCCATGACTCGTAAGCAAATGCTCGTACTCATCATACAAACATTTGCTCCTACCGGGATTCAAACCCGGGACCTCTTGACCGAGTAGCCTGCATAGCAAGGGGTACAGACCGCTCGACCAGCCGCTAGCCGGTCGGTATTGACACAATACTGTCAAAAAATATATGAAATGTATTAAATCCATTTTTTATACGATAAGGGCGGCAAACAAGCGTACAGCCCTCTTGTCTGTCAGTAAACGTTAACCGTAGACATAGAGACGCTATCGTAGCACCGAAAAGATGAAGCATTATTCTAAGAATAAAGGTAATCTTATTTTGATATCATAGGACACAAGTATCTCTACTTACTGAGCTACTCATTTTTTATACCACTAAACTAGCAATCAAGCAGACGGCCACCTGATGGTAAGCGGTTACTGTAGCCTATGGACGCTTGCAACACCAGGGGCTTCACTCATACACAACTTATGGTGATACGTCGCATCTTGCACTTTGTTTTGGCTATACAGAGAGGGATATAGGTATAACTTTCTCAACAAGAGAAAAAAAGAACAATATAAGTGCTCGCGCGTAATTGAAGCGACTAATTGGAAATAATTAATTTACTACTAAACTCACTGATGTAATAAAAAAAATACTTTTAGAATAATTCGGAACAACTTCAGCAGTCCTATTTCAGTGGTATTTAAAATCAACGCCTATTACGGAGATATTTTTTTTTCGTGTTTACAGCTTTAAAAGTATATTATTTAGAATAAATAAGAAAAGATGTACAACACCACCGTGATAGGCGTTAATTAAGACTACAGCTGTAATAGGAACTGCTTACGTTATGTAGTCAGTTACCTAATAAACTTAGTTTAAATTTTAAATATTTATTCGTTTATAAACTTATAAAACCTTAAAAAAAATTAAAAGCGTTTAAACTCAGATTACTTAAATCTAACATATTTGAATACAGGAATTAGTATGAAAAATAGGATCTTATCAAAAATGCTGATTATTCTAGAGGTATCGTCGCACGGCTTTTCACACCAACTCACAAGTCGAAAATGCTTATTAGAAACGAATTAATCGAATGTAATAAAACTCGGTCAGGCTAGTCTAAAAGTCTTTTCTAATAGTCTAATAAAAAAGTAATATTGGCGAATTTCGGTTAGTAAGTCAGCCTCCTCGTTACCTATGATAACCACATGACTCACTGCTGCTGTACCTAGTTGCCCTTTATGTTGCTTTAGTGAATTATTTGTAGCTGAAAACTGCTCTTACTGAACTATAATACTGTTTTTCGAAAAATAAAAGCCTGACTTGCATGTAACCTCTTATTAGAATCGGTTTGTTCGTTGCCGATTTCGATTTCAAACTTTGTATGAGAAGCCTTTCTCAATGAGTTGAGTCGCAGGAACTGAACTCTCTGAATTAGCGGTGCTATCCTAGGTAAGCGCTCTTTAAGTGGGAAATATCACTATTGAAAATGAAAATATCTTTATTCAACTAGGCCCCCCAAGAAGCACATTCGAATCGTCGAAAATCCCATAAGTCTATCACAGAAAATAATATTAACTAACAATGTAATATTGTTTGTCTCTCTGTCTCTGTGTCTTGTCTGGACTTACGTAAGCTAACAATGTTATAATGTCAGTCTGTCTATCGGTCTGTCTGTCGATTTCTTTGACTTTGACAGATAAAAAAGGCAGTTTTAACGCTGAAAGTAGGGACTTTACTCACAAATAAAAGTGATAGGTGCGAAAAAGTAAAGATAAGTTTAAAAGTATAATAATGCTATACATAAATAAATATAGTATAAAATAAATAATAATTAAAAATTTATACACGTTTGAAAGGGCATTTAGGAAAACAAAGCGATAATACCAACAAGTGGCTTACGTAAATTTCGTTCGAATACCTTTTGCTAACGATTCGTTCTACGAAGTCCTTCATGTGTTCATCAATTTTGCCTCTAGTGCCTCCATAGTCTTCTGGTAAATCGTCTTTACTAAAATATTTGTACAATGTATCAGAGTCTTTCGTGTGAATGTGCATCTGAAAATAATAATAATTACCTATTAGTATTGCTATCAATGCCATTTTTTCGCCAACACGGTATTACGTAATATTGAGCTCAATAGGATAATCTATCAACACATAGAACAAAGCATTTCAAAGTGTTTTTGCTGAGCATTTTCTTTCTAATTCACTATTTTTAGCAGAAGTTACGTATTCACTAAACTGTTATAGGCCTATATCTGTCGTAAGAATATTGAGGCGGGCCGATTGGATACTTGCCATTTCTGTAATCTCTTTCCTAAGGAAAGGTTTTAGAAACGTAAAGAATTTATTGATAAAAGGCGGTGCGTTCACGATGTGTATTTGCTTCAGTCGAACCGGTATGGCCTCCTGCAAAAAATAATAATTATACATCACAAAAAGTCAATGGCAGGATCTGAAGCTTTAACCTATATCCTCATAATACTAGCATCTATCGCATTAGCATAGCTCTGTCGGATTATGCTGAGTAGTGGGGGCATTTTTAATACCATTGAGGTGAATTTGAATTGAACCAACCAGCATTGGGCCAGCGTGGTGGTGTTATGGCCCAAACTCCTCATGTGTTTCTGCCATGTAGGAAGGCCTGTGCCCAGCAGTGGGACGTATATAGGCTGGTGATGATGATGATGAATTAAGCTTTGAAGAAGTATTCATGTATTTTTTGTATCAAATAAACTTTTCTATTCTACTCATACTGTATCATAGATATACACATAGATACTTCAAATCTATGGTATCTAGAGGAAAAACTACTTTAACTTCTAAGTATTAGTTAAAACTTAGGGCAACCACACAAATCAGGCAATGCGACGAAATAGCTTAAAATTTTTGAGCTTTCTAACACAACCTATTCACAGATAGTCGGCAGCATACACTGGCTAGGAAAGGACGATATCCATCGACAAAGTAACATACGTATGCGTTATGTCGGTTACAAAATCAGGGATAAATTCCATCCAATTATCTGAGGTAGAGTCACGTATGAAAAGAAGTACGGTCAACAGCGAATAACACGTGAAAGTTTACAAACACCGGAGATCTATGAAATTAAATACATGGTTGACTACAGTAGGAATAATAATAGAATTGAAATCAAAGTATTACCAATAGCTGTGGACTATCCCACAATTAAATTTATCGGCTTCTGTATCATCATCATAATCAACATTTTACTATATTACTAGCTGACCTCGCAAACGTTGTCTTGCCTTGCAAATAAAAAAAAATGTCCAAAAAATAAAATAAAAAATAGATAGTAGCCGATTCTCATACCTACTGAATATAAATATAAAATTTCATGAGAATCTGTCAAGCCATTTCGGAGGAAAACTGTGAGTCGAGAATTTTATGTATAAGATGTATTATGTATGTATAGTGTTTGGTAATTGCCAATGAACTTACCGACTTTTGCTTTTCAGTATATAACACTTGGAAATATGTATTTAGGGCTCTATTACTGTAGTAATAAGGTATTTGAATATTTTTGAAGCTTTGAATGTATAAATCTTTTCAGACGAAGTCTGAAAGCCATGATTTTACCCACCTGCTGATACCTCATCATTTTTCTCGCCAATGAGAGGTTGAATTTGGAATAGAGATACTTCAACGATACGATATCCCTAGTATCCGTGAAGACTATGTCAGCATCTTCATAGAAGTCGTCGAACAGCAGCCACATGTCTGTCGTGATGAAAAACATCTTCGCGTCCAGGAACGTGTCGAATTTCTGTAAGCCAGGGTCGTCCAGTTTCCATATCCACAGCTTTCTGTTCCCAGATATTTTGAGCTGTGCTTGTTTTCTGTAATACTTATAATTTTTAGTGACGCGGATTTTGAAATTGGTAAATGAAAAAAAATAGCCGGCTTTTTCGTATCAGTTTTAAATTTTTTACAAAGTGCGATACGTGAAGTTATTTTAAGTTTTCTATGAAATTATATATCTTACAAAATAAATTTTATTATATGAATAAATATACAAGTTAAGGAAATTGATAAACTTCTTTGAATATATTTTGCATTAAAAACAGAAATCACCCGATTTTGGAAAACATTTAAATATTTTTCTGCCGTGAGAGCGATACTAAAATTAACTAACTAATTCTTTAAATATTTTGCCGTTGGTCCCGGTTTTTACTACAACCGCTTCCGCATTGAGCCAGAGTGATGATGTTACGGCCCGAACTCCTCATGTGTTTGTCCCAAGTAGGAAGGCCTGTGCCCAGCAGTGGTATGTATATTGGCTGGTGATAATGAATTTTGTTTACTGAGAAGAATTAATTCATTGTGTAAAGACATGGCAGGGAAGCTTTTTTTTTAATTAAAAATAGTTACTTTTTAATACGAAACAATGAAACACGTTCTTACTCGACGTTGAATTAATTATACCTTTTACATGTTAGCCTTATCATCATCATCATCACCAGCCTATTTACGTCTGCTAATTATATCTGCAAAAACTTTTTTTTGTAAAAATGAAACCTACTCTGACATGTTTTATTTAAAGTCTAAAATCATAATAACAAAAAAAACTTACAGAAAAGTGAACATATCTTGCAGTTGTGGTGACAACGGGTCCCTATCGCTGAGAAGCTCCGGTGAAGACTCCCTGACACTAATAAATACCTGGAATGCATTCTTGGTCTTCTCCAAGTCGTAGTAGCAGCCATGTAGGAATCGCTTCAATATTTGATCATCTGGAAAAGTACAATGTTCAGTTGTGAATTTTAATCACAATTTTGAATTGTAGTTGCTAGAAAAAACTGTACTTAATCAACTAAAATCAGCTGTTTCATTTGCAAAGAAATGTACAGTCGACAACACATCAAGCATAACAGTTTGACCTTGAGACCGCCCTTACTATGTTCGTAATAGAGGCGGCTTTCGTAGTGCAACTGTTGCACTTAACGTGCTGTCGTGTGTACGTACCTATAGGTTGTATATAAAAAAAAGGTGTATGTATATATACTCGTAAATGCATATTTACATGAAATCAATAAATAATAATAAAAATAAGCATTGTATCTGAAATAATATCCTCTAATTTACTGTGCCAGGCAGGGTCTATATCCATAATGAACAGACAAATGATTTATTAGACCTTTTTATCACAGTGAAAAATTAATAAAATAAAAAATATATTATAATTTGTTAATATATTTGAGAAACTAACGGTTTTCTTGGTTAAAGAAATTTAAGTATAATTATATAGGAATAACTGTAGAGCATAGAGTAAAATCAATCGGGATGCCTTCCTCAGAAATTTTATTGACTTTAGGGTTTAGATATTAGAAAATAATTGTTTTTTTATGATTGTTGTTGTAATTGTATTGAATATACAGATAAAATCAACACATACATAAGTTAGAGTAGAAAATTGTAAATTACCCAAATTATTAGGAAGGTGTGGTTGACTGTTCACCCACTGTCTGAATTCCTCGATGTGTTTCTGAATTTCTTCATCGCTTTTCTTCTCCGTCATGTTTTCTAAATTATAAATAAAATTAACGTAAATAATATATATTGCTCATTACTCTACTATTATTCTCTACACCAAACTCTACTTGCCTATTTCATAATTAATATTAACGCTTCCGTTAACAGCGTTTATGTCACGCAGCTTTTCATACAAATACTTAAGTCAAAATTATTGCAAAAGAATAAATCGATTCTAACGTTTAAAAAGTTATCAGAGGATTTTTCGAGAAATCTTGGTTTGTATTTTTGGTTTGTATGAATAAAAAGCTAAAAATTGCTTTTACTCAACATAATACTCTGTTTCCCGTAAAATCCTCAGGCAACTAGCGTGTCTACTATGCCTCAACCTAAATGGATGTCCTAGTGGAGTCCCCCAGGGCTCTCTTCTTGGGCCATTGCTGTTTACCATTCTATTCTGTGACTGTGGTACCTCTATTTTTGTTAAAAAAAACCCCAGACATCATGATTGCGACCTACTACAGGAGGACCTTTGCAGGCTCGATAGGTCAGATATCTCAACAGGCTGGATCTGAATATTTTTAAATGCACAAATGTATAACTTTTGCTAGGAAATCTTAATGTATGACTATACTTTATCGTCTCAGAGACTGCGGAGAGTTACTCTTACTGATGTCAAAGATTTTGGGGTGACTCTCCTCTCGACACCAAATTTGTCTTTGAAAGTCGCGTCAACTCCATACGTACTTAAGCATTGAAAATGCTCGGATTTATTAAGCGTAATATATCTTCAGACTTTAGCAACACTAAAGTGATAATAATATTGTATTGTTCCTTCTGTAGCAATTTGTTTGTACGTAGTCATTTTTCAATTTACAATGTCTACGTTAATAGGCTTGAGTGCATTAAAGCCTAAGTTCTTACGATAATCTTAAATATAAGACGAACATCAGGTTTCTTACACTTAAGCTTGTAAACACTACCATTTTCTTTCGCTGCCCAAGAGACGCGCAATCGCTGACTCATTATTTTTACTCAAAATTATACACAACCAAATCGATTCTACCTCACTCCTAAACAGGCTTTCGTTCTCAGTGCCAAATCGCAGTTGTAGACGGACTTCTTATAAACTAATTAGTTCCCCACTCTGCCCACTCGTCTCATCTAATTACAAGCAAAATTCATTTCTTTGGCGAGCGTGCAAAACTACTTAGTGCGACTTGGATCCGTTCTCTATGAGATAAATAAAATAATTAATTTTACTCTTGTTTTAATTATCTTAATATCTCATAAATGACGATAATGACCTAAATGTGTGTATACTGTACTGATTATATAATACATCTCTATATTTTAATTAGACAATTCATTGTACGATTGTTTGTTGTCCTAATAAATACAGTCATCGTCAAAAGTAAATAATTACTCACGTTTAATGATGATTGTATCAGTGAATTTACTACAAAATGAATGAATACATAAATAAGCAAGTCCTTTTAATACAAACACATCATTGCTTTGTATGTTGTAACCCATAGAGCATCAGATTCCAGACACATTTGTCATAACCCTCGGTGGGATAACGTCGCTTGTCAGATTACAGGGTTTCTTCCGATCAACTTAGTGACTGCAACAGTGTGTAGTGCTATTTATGAAATAAAAAGAAGAAAAAACACTGAAACAGATGCACTTTGACCCTTCGGGATCTTTTGTACCTCCCCTGCCTTCACTCCTCCCGTGTTCTGAATATAGCCGCCATTAGCTTCACTATATCTTTGGGGCTAAAGAGCGTATATTCTTCTGGCCTTGGATAAGCCACTTCCAGAAGACTCATTCTGATCCGAGCCAGGCATCGCATTGACACAAAAGATGTTCCATTGATTCCTGGCCTTTACCACGTGCCCGACATAGCTGAGCCAGGGAAGGTTGCATTCAAATCATTGCAAAAAAAGATAAACTACTTGACTTTTGTTTTTAATGTGCTATAGTTGCACATTAACTATAATAAACAAAAATTGTCTATACGCTTCATAGCAATATCATTTAATAAAGATAACTTTTCCCACTCGATGACCCAGTTTTTACACAAGCCGGTTCAGAAGTCCAACATATGGGTATCTATAAAAGGCATTGCATTTTCGGACACAACGTAGCGTATTTACCGTTGGCGTGCCGTTATGTTAGGAATGGAGAATGGACCACGGCTCGCCGGCCGGCAGGGGTCTGGCAGTGGATAAGCACCCAGAATGTTCAATTTAGGTAGAAAATTATTGTCTGGCTGGACGAGTGATCAGTTTGTCTACTAAGCCAAAGGCCCCCGGTACAAATCCCAGTATTGGCTGATGTTGGTAGTATGAGTACTAACAAATTTATTAATAAATCTTTATACTTTAATGGTTACCTATTAACATTTGAATATAAAATTTCCCAACTATAAAATTACATGGTAAATATCCCGTATATAACTCTAATTCAAATTATTCATAAATTATTGATATTTGAATAAATAAATAAATCATTTATTTTTCTCATCACAATATAGGTAACATTAACATTAGTTAATTTGGCAAAATATAAAATATATTTCCACCTGGAGAACTGGGTGCCTGAATTAGGTTTATGGGATAAACCTGTGGTAAATTTGAATATTTGTATAGTATAATGAATCTATTATCTAATTGTGTTTGCTCTGTTTCTGATAATTATATAAGTAGGTCCTTAAGAACATTATTGTCCTATAACTGGTATTCATAAGACAAAGGTCTTCTTGATGATAAGCTAGAGTTAATTAGGTTTATTAATAGGTGATTATTTTTGTTAAAATAAAAATTACTTCTGTCTATATATTTGCTACAATGTCTACTTTAAATTCAGGTTTTCATAAATGGTGTTCTTAAATTTTGATAGGTTGCCTATTTCAGTATGCTGATATAAAAATTTGTTCTTGAAAAAAGATTTGATATCGTGTCTCAAAATCCTGTTGATTTTTAGATATGAATTTCTGGATAGTATAAGTATTTACTAAACACTAATAATTCCGCTTGATGACCAAAACGCCACAATGTCATGTTTTCTTTTTTACGTTGTAAGTTAAGTGCTTAAATGTGTGACGTCTATTTACCTATAGACTCATTAGTCTTGCAAAATACTCATAAATTGCTAAATGTAATGGTTTGAAACTTAGACACCTAGGAAATGCTAGATTGTTATCTCTAGATAAGCGCTGATAAACAGAAGAAACAGACTGTTAGCACATATCACTGTTGAGGAAATTCGTATCTACTTATATACCTACTTATTATCTCTCTAATCTCCCCATACCATACCACAACATACCTAGTTCTATATATGGACACATAAAACGATAATTCCAACTTGTTTGATTCGTCAACATATAGGCACAGACAATAATAATTATACGGTTGAGGCCAAGTGCATTTACAGAGTGATACGTAATGGATATCTTCTAATAAACATAGTAAGTATAGATAGGTAATGAAATATTTTCGAGGATTGATTAAAAATCCAATATTTGTGAGGGTAAAAGAAAACAAAATCTTTAAGATGTAGATAAAACGGAAATACTTTACCCAAAATTAATATTACTAACTTTAACATTACTATATGCCTTTTTGTAAACTAATGAACACAGAACAGATAAAAGAGGTTTTGCTGTGTTGTGGTGTAAACAAACTTCATTTCAAGACGATAACGTTAAAAATTTTACCTCTTTTTAAAAGCAAACTTAAGCAAGATCTAAAACTCTTCAAAAATAATAGATACATACTAATTAAAATTTTTTTGATTCATAAAAGTAAAATATCGATGTCTTCATTTCTAAAGGTTAAGTAAACACTAAACTTGTATTATTTACTTTTACCATCGCATCTTTATAGATCCTTAAATCTCCTTGTGTAGTTTTACTATCATTATATTTTTATTCCAATATAACTTACAGTTTCCTTTTGTACGTAGTTTCTCAACCTTTTTAGAACCACCACATATAAGAATTTCTTGACACGATTGCAAATAAAACGTTTGGAGCACACGATTAACTGTTGTTGACTGGGCTAGCCACTCGATGAGATGTTTTGTATTCTATGGCGGACTCTGATAGTTGATAAGCACTGTTAAGTACAATTTAATACCATGCCACAATATGTTACATTAAAGTTTTATGCTTGTACACATCTTGAGATAAATATTAACATGAATAATAAATACAATAAAATACAAATACTTTATTATACACAAGAAAAAAATATAACAAAGCAGAGAAGAAAACAAATAATACAAAAGGCGACCTTATTGCTAACAAGCAATCTCTTCCAGGCAACCATAGGTGAAAGTAATGAAAATGACAACAAAATGGGTGCAAGAATATGGAGAAATGGATATGTATATATTATATAATACAAATAATTTGATGTAATAATAATAAAATGCATTTAAAAACAGATCTGAGAACGTAGGACCGAAGTAAGTTTTTACATAATAAATTATATAGCCCAAATAAAATAAAGCATCAGTAAGAGCCTGTGTTATAATAGATAATATGAGAAGATAACGGAGAATTATAGGTAACAATATCTTTGTAAATATACAAATAATATCTGCCATTACCGGGATTCGAACCCGGGACTTTTAAATGATGAGAAGCGGTAAAAAACATGAACATAATATTAACATGAACATGATAGGAAGATGGCAACACAAAGTTGGGCCCTTAGTTTTAATGAAGAAGTGGAATACACCTTACACACCTACACACACCTGTGTAGTACACCTTTGTAGCCTACAAAGGTGTACTAACATAGCCACGGGTTTCTGGGACTTTGGGAAAAAAAATAGATTTTGATATATTTGTCTATATTTTACTCTTTTACTTAGCACTTTGAAATATACAGTCTATCACCGGAAACAAGATTTTTCTTCCTCGTCAATAGTCTAAACATAAATTATGATATGTTATGAATTTCTTTCACACAGTAGGTATAGGTAACTAGAAAAGTCGTAAAAAATATTTGATAATCTTCAATATCCTGTACTTCCTCTTTGAAGGACTATGGCTATTTTAGTACCTATCTACTCTAAAATCGGGTTTGAACTGAAGCTCTTACAAAAAAAAACATTTTAACGTTCATTATATAACAAAATAAAACCTATATATATCTATCTAATAAAGATGACGTCGGTGTTCAGTATCACGTTTTATAGAAGAAATAAAAATATAAACGCCATAATATACTTTTATTCAATAGGTAATTACATAATTAGGTATACAATCACAAAAATTCTTATAAGGTATAATAATAACAAAACTTCCTAAATATCTAAAATTATATCACAAACACCAACACTTTTGCTGACCAAAAGTCTAAATAACAAAAAAAATGAGTAAAGCTACCAATAATATTCTTTTAAGTTTCGATAAATGCTATCATTTTGATGGCTCACTGCGTCCAAAAGTAAAAATCTGTCAATTAACGACATAATTTCTTTCCCCAAACCGTAATATTATTTTAGGATATTACATGTTGAAAATAATTTAAAGATACCATATGATCGAGAGTGGTGGCTCGCACAACAAAAATTAAAAATTTCTACGAAATTGAATTGACAGTTATTATAAGAATCTTACTTAAATTAATTACTTACACGAATTAAAATAATTGCCTAAAATTTGTATCTTGTTTGTCACATTTTAAAAAGGAACAGTTAGGGTAACGTTATATTTTTCACTTAAAACATTAGAAGATATAACATGCGCCAACGCGAACACCCATAAACAGACCGTAAACAATAAAATAAATCATATTTGTAAGTCTTGAAATAATGAACATTTAGAAATTCAGCAAGTTATAGAATATAATTAGCATTATATATTCGGCCTCCAGACCCGTATCTACTTATAATAAATTGAACTAAATAGGCACTAACATAGTTCCAACTATAATAACTGTTTATAGTAAGATATGTTATTGGTAAAAGCATGCCTATATTACAAAAATGTGTTTAAAGATTTTTTAGTAACCTTTAGAAATGGTCAATTTATCATACCTAGTTTTATTTTTAAATTAAAGATAACATGGCTTGGCCTCTTTTTATTCCTATTATAAAGAATATAGGTAGGTTAAGTTTTACAAAAAAGAAATTATATCGTCTTTTTGTATTGTGTGTACCATCTCATACCTATGTAACTCAGACGCGGACTTATCGTTTTCCTTTCATTTTAATAATATATTTACGTAACATGCTTTTTATTGCAGCAATCGATGAGATCAAACCTCTTTTTACTTTGTCTGTTAATGACGGTCCAATCCCAGTGGGCGAATCAAAATCCATATATTCCTATAACTCTAGAATCAGACTCAAAATCTAATCTATCGAGAGAAATGCTTCAATTTATACTATAAATTTTCCACCTAATTAATTATTGCGTGGATTACATCGTTTTCACGAAAATATGTTTTCATGGTTGCAATCACATTCATTTAAATAACATGCACTCAGTTCTCTAAATTAAGATCTAATCAATAGCAAGAGTTCTAAACGAGCCGACATCTTGGGTAATGTCTGCTTTATTTTTCGACTTCTTTTCCGCTTTCCATAGGTCGTTTTTGCATAAAATTTCCCTGAAAATAAAATATATTTAAGTAATTATGCCAGAAATTTTGTTTTGCAGAATAATATAAGTAATAGAAAATAATCATGTTTTTTTTACACAAAACAAACACTGAACAACGTCATTTTGTACAATAAAAGCGCTATGTGGATAGAAGTCCATGCGTAATTTTTTTTTCGGACAAAGCTAAAATTTGTGCGCTTTTTTTATACAATTTACAATTAGATGACAAACAAGCTGACGGCCCACCCGGTGGTAAGCGGTAACTGTCGCTTATATGACACCTGCAATAACAAGAAAAAACACCCGAATTTTTTTGCACTTGAGGTACGTGTGTCACTAGCATATTAATTAGCGCCACGGCTCCCATTGTGGGTCAATTCTGTAAATATTGTGTGCTAATCACAGGCTGTATAAAAGAGTCAGATAACGACGTGACGTGGTACTGTTGCACTTTCACCAATATCTGCTCACGATTTTGGTACCAATAAGCCGAATCTACTCGCTTTAACTTCAACGTTTTAACCTCCACCATAATATAATTTAAAAAATCAGTTGAATGACTTCTAAGTTTTTAAATAAATGTTTCGTATTTAGTTTATGGTCGAAAACTGACCTTTGACTGTAAACGAGATCCAGTACTTTCTTCATGTGGCCCTCCATTGTACCATTGGTGCCACCATAGTCGACAGGCAAGTCTTCTTTATCAAAGAATTTGTTAAGAGTATCCGAATTCGGGGTGTGGAAATGAAGCTGAAAGCAGAACAAAACAGATAAGAATAAATTATACTTAAATACTGTAAAAGGTTGTAGTATACTGCTGTACAGTATAATGTTCACAAATAAATATCTACAAATTACCCCTGTGCGCTGATTCAACTCTACGTATTAATGAAAACAGCATTAAGGAAAACCCTGCCAATATATGCTAGAAAGAAGACAGGTTGCTCATAACTAATATACTAATATACTTAAAGATACTTTTAAAGAATTAAACAATACAATTTAGTCCTCTTTATAGACGGACAGTGCCGTACAGTAGACCATATCATTCTAGTCGATCCAAAATTAAAAAAAAAAATTATTATACTCTTTATTGCAATTTAGATATACCTACACAGTAAGTTACATGTAATAGAAAGTTTGCAAGGGTGGACTTAATTGTAAAAGAGATCTCTTTCAGCCAACCCATGGATGTGTGAGATATTTCAGGTGCTACAATAGCAGGTACCACAAAGCGCATAAACAAAAAATACTAGTTACAACACATTACATCAGGGATATCATTTGCGCGTTACCGACTCGGTAGAACCTTTCCACGCCTTTTTTAAAATTATTTTCTTAAAATACTAACCATGTCGGTCATGTCTTGTTTCAGGAACGGCTTCATCAGACCAAAGATCTTGTCTATAAACGGCGGAGCATTCACTAAGTGTATTTGCTTCAATCTAATTGGTATTGCATCCTGTAAAGTAAACCAATAATAATAAGAACATTGACAACACGAGTAGCACTATAATACCTACATAGAGTTGTCAAAACAATTAAACTTCCAATACCAAGAAAATTTATTTAATTTAATGCGAGAATTTCTGGAAAATCTAATAATCTCAGTACATTTAAGGATTTTAAAAAAATACTCAGGTAGTACCGATATTTTTCTCTGTTTATCTAAAAGAGATAGAGAGATAAATTTTCAGGAAAAGCAGGCATAACAGTAATCGTTGTCTAAAATATTTTCATCTTACCTCTTGATATTTGGCCAGTTTCCGTGCTATCGACACGTTGAACTTTGTAAGGAACTTCAGCGATATGTCCTTCACGTCCAGAATGACGATGTCTTCTTCTTGGAACATGTCATCAGTCAACAGCCAGGCGTCCGTAGTGAGGAAGAACAGCCGTATGTCCTGCACGTAATCATATTGCTCCAAACCTGGGTCGTTGAGTTGCCAAACCCAAAGGTTCTTGTTGCCGGATATTCGGAGTTGTGCCAGGTTCCTTTGGTGAATTAATTTTTTATTAATTATGATAAGACAGAATTTTACAATTACAATTTATTGATGACACCTTTGGTCATTTCGTGCAAATTTAGTACCATCCACTGGTAAGGTAGATGGTCATCCTGAGATATTAAATAGGTTCCTACGATGTGGGTTCTTTCATACGAAGCGTGAAGAAACATCTTATGAGCCGGTAGGGTACGATGACTAGTGGCGTTAATTTGCCAGCTGATAATAAGACCCACACGCTCAATTGAATGTACCTTGTGAGGTCTCACAGCTAAAAACGTTACAAAAAGTTGTTTGGCAACAAAAGATTTAAAATAATTTTAATTAAAAATATATCAGTCAAAACGCCAGCAAAAATTATCGCTTTTAATAACCCTAAAGCGGTATAAAGTTAGACCTGCCCCTGTAACATGACGAGGTTTAAAAAGGTCAGATATATTATATGTCGCAGACATCTAATTTTAGCCCGCTAATTAGACGCCTAGGCAGATCGTCTTGTACGAAGCCTTTTTATGGGATTGGTAGGAACAATATTTGTTGTTTTATAACCACTTAAAATCGTAATCATTTTGGTTGTAAGTTGTCATAAGAAAACCACCTTGAACCCACCAATCACACAAAAACTCTTCAGTACAAAACGATCCCTCCGCCTAGGCGTATAATTAGCTGTCTTAAACCAGTTGGCTGCGATATTTACGGTCGACCACAGAAGTATCTAATCCTTTAGTACCATGTCACAACGACTCTAGCGTCAATATAGTACGCTAGCAACTATAAAGTACGTGCACAAGATCGGTGTAACATGGTACTATAGTGTTCAGCTACTTCTGTGGTCGACCGTACATATCGCTGCCAACTGGTTTACGCTGTAATATAATTTTCCTCAAAATGCCACTTCAACTCCCATACTTTTTCATAAATGTCATTTTGTTGTTTTTTTTTGCCATTTTTTAAAATTATTTTCGTACATTTGTCATTGTGCTGTAGAAAAAACCTTCCTGAAGTTCCATAATTATGCTACACGTAGTTGATGATTACTTTTCTACATAACAATAGAAGTCGAATTGAGAATCTTCTTTTTTAAAATTAGGAATAGGGTGTAGAAAACACTCTTAGGTAATACCTATTTGAAGCAAAAATTCATTGCGATGAGGAAGTAATCATTGCGATGAGGAAGTAATCGTAATAGGTTCGTTGTCATTTTCGGAGCTCTCTTTCAAGGAACCGTTGGACCTGTGGTTGAATGATAGGATGGAGTGAGATAGCATCAGTAATTCAATGTTGCTTCAAATAGGTATTGAGAGTGTTTCTTATTCCTACACCGTTTTACTAATCTTTATGGTTAGTATACCTGTATATCTTTGTCACGTTTTTTTTAATTATTACTGCCGTGACATTAGTTATTAGGTACAGTTACTGTCAAAAATATGGTTTTAAGTGGTTTGATGACAGTAATAAATATAAAAAGCACAAATAAAATTAGTTGCTGACCGTACCGAGCTACCGACTTAGTACTAACTGTATAATTATTACAAGAGGTCGGGGTCAGTGTTCAATCTAGCTCAATGTCGGTCGAGTGTAACGCTATTTTTCTAAGCGATTTAGTAATTAAATGAATAATTATTAGGTTTTTCCATTTTACGATATCCGAGTGACTTCCTTGGTTTACAAAAATCGTGGAAAGCAATAACGAGAATTATTCACGATTTACATAATTTATACTATAATAATACCTATCTACAAATACTGAGATAATTCTAGACAAAAAAAAAATCATGTCCTCAGAATTTGCGAATTTTTCACAGTCTGGGAGATGGCTTCACAAGTTGTAATATGACTCTCTGTTTGCGGGTATACTGGAAGACATTTCTCTAGAAATAAGTAGCACACCCAACGTATTCTTTGCCTAACTTCCGCAGTGTTTTAAGACGAAAAGGTATTTACTTTAAGCGTATTGACCGAGACGTGGCCGCTTACAGTCTGCCAGAGTCTGCCTCATACTTTGCATGCCTGACTTTAATGCTCGGTTTCACTAATATTTGCTTAGCGTTAAGAGTCTATTAGCGATTTCTTGCTCAGTCTATCTAAAGGAGATAGAAAGAGACAATTGACGTTAACAGTCGCCTAAAGCCTAGGGAATGGTTGGTGAAAACGGACATTAGTCACCCAAAGGGCAATAAGAGGGCTATGCTGGGGTTTCTCTGCGTGATCGAATCAAAAGTGATGAGACCAGCAGAAGAACTAAGGTCGCCGACATAGCCCAAAGAATTGCGAGCCTCAAATGGTAGGGGGTGGGCCACATTGCAAGGATGTCTGATGGCCGGACGGCCGATGTCCCAGCAGTGGGCGTCTCTCGGCTGATATGATAATGATAATGGAAGTGCACGCATGTATCCTCTCCTAAAACCTATATTGTCGATCTTGTATCAAACCGTAAAAAATTATGCTTACGTAATTTTCAACGCCTTCTGGACTTGCGGCGAGAGAGGATCCCTGTCGTTTAAGACCTCTGGACACGAGGTTCTGATGCTGAAGAATAACTCTGCAGCGCTCTTCGCTTTCTTCGAGTCATAATAGCAGCTGTGGAGGAACCGCTTGAGTATTCTGTCCTCTATAAAAGATAAGCAAGTATTAATTTATATGTTTTAAACTTATGACTCTTTTTAACCGACTTCAAAAACGAGGAGGTTCTCAATTCGGTTGGCATGTTTTTTTAATCATTCAATTTTGTGAAGTGTGATTTGTGTTGTAGCTAATTTTTTTATTAATTTCTTAATATCCACTATTTCTTTTTTTGACATTTTTATTCATTTGCAACGTTTATTATTTTCTTGTCAATGCGGCATATGCCCAGCAGAGTCTTTCGGCTGAAAATGAAAAAAAAACACAACATTGTAGAGCAGCAAGGTTTACAACCACATAAAAATAATGTTTTACTCGCGAAAAAACATCACAATCATTGCGTTCTTCACTAGCTACTCTGTTTATTCAATATTCGTTGTTAGTTACGTACAACTAATTTAAAAAATCCTGTAAAAGAAATGATAAACACATTTTAAAACCGGACCTACATTTCATAAATACAAATCACATACATACAAACAAATAGTAAGTAGATATTTGTATAAATTTCTTATTGAATAATTTTAAACTTATTTATGTAAGTATATATAATATAAATTATATCTTATGAAAACTGTCAATAAAATTACCAACGGTAACTTGTTTTGAAAGTTTGTACATATCTAAGAGATATTTATTGATTTACTATATTACCCTGGGAGGGCGTCGTTAGTAACATAGGATGGTATTATTTATTTTAGAAACTTAAACGAAACTCACTTACATTAGATAACATAATAACATTTAACTTAGTAAAATTAAAAAAAATGGCAGTTTTGTCTTTTTATCTTCACAAAGCATGCTACATAATAATTTTCCTTTTATGCTTATAATCTTACAGATCCTAGATAAATATTATGTAATATTCTAGTTAAACTATATTTCTTTTGTGTAAGTATTCAAAACCATTCTATTGTATTGTAAAATCCATTCACTTCTAAGTACCTACCTTATCGTGATCGCAATTGAAACCTTTTTCATTGTCACTTAAAACAATAGCTGATAACGTCGGAAAATTCAGACAAATAAGAGCCGCTACAACCTTTTATTGCTTACAATAAAATCTTGAAAAGCGTGAAATTTCAAGGAAAGCTAAAGACTAACCACTACCGGCTACTAAACTATTGTAATCATAACTGTTTTAGCATTTTGACTTCTATATTTGAGGATTAAAATTGTCTTTATGTTCAAGTAAGTCAATAAGACACAGCGATGTACATGCATTAAATACAAGAAATAAAAATAAGTTGATCTTACCGTCTCTAAGACTGCATAAAGTTTTTAATACTTTTATGGGTCAAAGCATACTTTACTATAACAAGATTCCTAATAACGTACTAGACTTGCCATTTGACAAATTTAAAATTCACATTAAGAAAATTCTAATGTCCAAAGGTTACTATACTATTAACGATTATATAAATGACAAAAATGCTTGGTTGTAACTTATAATGTCATATAGTTATTTCCACCAATAGCATTTCATTGATTTTGTGGTTGCTGGAAGATGTCATGCTCTCTATAAGTTTCTGCGGTGGTGGCGTCGTGTGCCGGGTCGCTCCGTTCCCTATGATATGGTTGAGCGGAGCGATGGCTGGCACATGCGTCATACTTGTGAACAGGTGCCACTAGTGGAAATGGTCATCTCTAAGCTTCCTTGATTTTGTAATAATTTACCTACATATTCATCAATAGTATCATTTTTGAGGGATTTTTGAGGTATATGGCATTATAGGATATTATATATAAAACAATACAATTATTATTGTAATGTCGTGCTCAGACAAGTGTTTAAAATTAATGAAAGATGTTTAGCTTTATTAGGTCTTTGTATATTAATTGTTGACCTTTGTGTATTGTAATACCTATATTGTGATGGTGCATTGTCGGACAGCCTTTAAATACAGTAAATATTCTTATCATTAGGTACTTATTGGTACTTTAATATACCTTTTTTATACTCTGTGCGACACTGCGCTACTAAATACTATTACTGTGTAATTAAACATTGTAACTGAATGATTGAAAAGAGTGACTACACGAGTTTGTTGCCGGAATCTTCTCGGTAGTTCAACTTTTGGAACCGGTGTAAATTCAGACAGACTGACAGACAGACTGACTGACAGACAGACTGACTGACGGACAGACAGACAGACTGACTGACGGACAGACGGACCGACAGACAGACCGATAGACAGACTGACATAACATTCTTAGCTTACGTAGATGCAGATAAGACAGAGAGACAAACATTATGAAATTGTTAGTTAGTTAATATTATTTTTATGTGATAGACTTAAGGGTTTTTTTGTTGACGATTCAAAAGTGCTTCTTGGGGGCCTAATTGAATAAAGATATTTTCATTTTCATTTTCATTTTCATTTTCAAGTTCCATGTAACGTTAAAATTTGAACTTTTCTATAGCTACAAAAGGATGACAATATTTATTGTAAAAATATTACATAGTAATAATGTAATATTTTTACCGCCCTCACGTTACGTAAGTGTTTTCTAATTTATTCATCAAAATTCTACCTAAACTCAATAACTGATTTAGCTTTAAATCGTCGCAAAATAACTTTTTAACAGCTCTGTGCTAGAGTAAGGGTAGCAGTCGCTTTAGCAACTGTTAGAGAACCTTATCTAGTAATTTAACATCACTTTTAAAGAGAAATATAAATTAAAATTAAAATTTACGAAGTTTACAAAAAAAAAGTGTAAAATACTCACTATTTTGTAGCCTTACGTACCTAACCAATAAATACTAGCTACCTACTAAGATAGAGTCACGTCGAGGTACACTAGCAGGAGAGCTATATTAAATAGTGGACTAGATAGAGATGCTTATTAATTAACTCTCTATCCTGTTGTTACTTTACTTTAAATTAAATAAACGTGTTTATTTGCGAAAGCAATGGTATTATATTTATTAATTTATTTATGGAAACAAATATGGGTAATTAATACCAAAGCGCGGGCAGCGCAACGGGCGACGAGAAACAATCTCCGCTCTACCATAAAACAATAACTAAGTAGTGCTGGAGCTGTATAATGGGTACTTTGATCTCCTATCGTTCTAATCGTGACTTTATCTTTAATGCATTTGTAAATTTAGCACATCTTATAAGACATTATGACGTAGATAACAAAACTTGTTGGGCATTCTAAATCAGGGTCACGTTAATGCTAAATGCTAATCGGCAAAATATTTATAGTCATAATTACGCAATAGTATTTATTGTTTACGCTTTGTTTATAGTTACCACTACACCTAATATTAGATATGTTAAATAATTTGATTCTTTGCAATAAGCAAATACCAAAGATGGAACCCGTTCGCAAAAAGAAGGAACGGGATACAGAACCTTGCAACAATTACCACAGTTTTAACATTGAAATCGAATAAAAATGTTATTCTTGTTTATTTATTTTTTATATTTAATAATATTAAAAGTAGTAATTTTCATGCAATAATAAGAAAATTTATCGCAAAAAAGTTAAATTTTTTATTTATTTTATTTTGTGTATTTCATTGATCTATTTCAAAACTCGCAGCAACTTTCTGTAATGGTCAGTAAAGAAAGAACATTTTCACGACAGCGATCAATGTTTTTATAGTATAAGAGAATATTTTGACTTTAAAATTTGAAATTGAATCGTATATGAATTAATAATTATTTGACAATTGTATGAATTAATTTTAATGTTTCATTGGGTTTAAATTTTAAAGTTGACAAATTTTGCATGCCCAACCAGGTGAATGTGTCTTGAACTTTATTGTTTGTATTAAGAACTGTAATGTAACCACATTCTAGCGAAATAAATTCTATTCCATTCTTCTATTCTATTGATGTACATAATAATTATTTAGGTTTCAGAATTTGGACAGAAGTTGAAACTAGACAAAACAAGTTATAAAAAATGACACAAATAAAAATCACTCCAATAAATATTAATAATTCTTATAAATGTCAAACACTATTACGTGGACAATTCTTTCAATGATTTAATTTCTACAAAGATTTTGGAAGTATTATTATATTATTATGCTATAGGTAGGCATCATGTAGGCATACTATTAATAACGTTTATTTTCATTTATTTGTAAACCTTCTTGTTGAACCGAACCTCAAATCCAAAGAATAATTCCCGAGCTAGAGCATTGCTCTACCAACATAAAAAAATAAAGTTTTAAAAACTAATTCACACACAATGAAATTAAAACACAATGCAATCTGTTTATTAAATTTTTTCGTGGCACATCAGAAAACCTTAAAGAGAAAGCCATGTGATTACTGATTATATTATAGGTACTCTAAAGTGTATTTTTGTCTGATGGTCGTCGTTAAATAGTAGGCGTTGTAGCAAATTTATGATTACCATGACGATGATGACACAGCAAATAATAGCTCTGTCAAGGATTCATGGTTCAAATAGCAGACAAATGGCACATTCTTTTTTGTTATGTCATGAATACCTAGATAATTTAATCTAACAAGTATTGCGAGCATGGATATTACGTATTTAATAATATTTCTACTTTGGAAGGGTTTCTACGAATTCCTACTCGGTTTAGACTACTTGAGATATTTTGACTTCTTAATTATACTTCTTGCTAAAAGGCGGGATTGCTTTTCACTAATTTTAAGAGACAACCGAATAGCCTAAAAAGGATAATTTAATGTTTCGTCAACATTTGAGTAACATACTTAACTTACCTTTAATAATAATAATGATATCATAGGGCCAAAAAACTGGGTAGGTATTAAGTTCGCTTTAGAAAACAAGCGTGATTTTTTCAGTTAGGTAAGACCAAATAATTTTTTACAGCATTAGTTTAATTGATTCCGATTTAGCTACAGCTGATGTTAGGGCTGACCTGACCTAAGTGTGTTCTAAGAATTTATGTATAGGTCATTTAAAACAACATATATTATTTAATCAAAATTTGTAAACTCCTACAGAGGAGGTTTACATAGTTATCTCCTACCTACGGAAGGAGGTTTAACGTTCATCGTGGGAACGCTTCCGACCACAGGATCGGAAGGCACGTTAAACCACCAGCATTTGATCTAGCATGACGTTATGGCTACTCCTTATTATGTTCTCCCACGTAGGAAGGCCTGCGCCCAGCAGTGGGACTTAATATTAGGCTGATAATGTTATATTTACCCAAATTCTGTGGCAGATGAGGTTCACTCTTAAGCCACTGTCGAAAATCTTCCAGTAAATTTTGTATATCCTCAGGACTCTTATTAGCAGCCATCCTACTGGTGAAGACTGAAAATTAAATAGTACAAACATCATTGACTGATCTTTATAATGTAGTTAAATAAAATAGTTCTATAATTCATTATTAGTATTAGTATTATAAATGCAACTAGAATGGTCACATTTGTCGCAGACTAGATTTATTTATTTTATTGGTTACATAATTACATAAGAGACTTTGGGCGCTTAAGGCGATCTATCGAAACGTTGTTTCGGCCAAGACCGATAGGGATAGAGATATGGCTGACTCAGCGGGAGGAAAAAAGACAAAACAGCGATCGCGCGTGCTTTTCACGCGCGATCGCTGTAAACGAAAACGAAATACACAAATTATTTTATTAAAAAATAACCTTATGGACTACAAAAAAACGCTTCTACACGATTCTGAATATTAATGATATCTACTATTTAAAGTAATTTCCTATTGAATACAAATTTTCGTTCACCAATAATCTTAAGTTTTCTTGTTTATAAGAGGTCTTTTCGGAAATAAAAAGTATCGAGGCAAATTCCTTTAATCGTGTTTTCGTTCTTCTCGTATCTAGATAAGGATATGAAGTAACGTATATTTGATTTTCAGATTCGTAAGATCTTTCAGCAACGTATGACATTACTTATAAAAGTGCGATTTTTTTCGATATATCGCCTAATTGGGTTAGCACGACCTCCACTTTAGAGAAGATAGCAACTACTTATTTAGAACTACTTTATAGTGCTGTGGTTGCGTGGTGAGTTCACCATAGATCATTGAGAGCGCTATGACGAGACAGGGGACTCGATTCCCACGCTGTCAATACTATTTTTCTATTTTTACAGAAAACGTGTGAGTACCTAGTGTCCAAGATGCGAGCGTCTATGCTACGTAACCTATTCTATCTGGGGCCTTACCACCATCTTTATAAAAGCGATTCATATTCCGCTCGGTTCAGTATTGGTTCCTAGACTGCACCGCTGTCATAGTCGTAGATAGAGTCGTAGTACGGATATAACGATTCTACTCAGTTTAGGTCCTAAACTGGATCGCGATAAAAGATGGTGGTACGGGTGCTGGTCGTAGGTGCGTTTGTTCACCACCCTTGTCTTATTAAAAATAATATATACAACTTTATGAGCGTCTTGTGAAACCGGTCCATTACCTTTGATAACAATCAATTTATTAGATAGATAGATAACAAGTTGATTTGCAATTTACTGTCACACAGATAAAATTGACCACATTCAATAATCTTAACATACGCTACAAAGTTAGTAAATAGATTTCTCAGGTATGCATTACTGTTCCGGACGGCTAATTATCTTTGCTAATTGATAGTTATACGTAAGTAAAGTAGTGTTAAGTGTTATTTGTAGTTACATAAAATATTCGTGTATATTGTGTTTCATTCCCCTATAGTTTAAAACAGTTAATAGAATAAGAATAGTTTGTAAGTTTGTTTTGTTTTATGTTAATTAAGTAGTTTAATTATATGTAAATAGTTAATAAAGATGAAAGAAAGAAAGAAAGAAAAAATGTTTATTTAGTGCAAATATGACAAAATACAAAAAATAAAATAAAACAGGAATGAGATAAGACATAATAAATTAATTACACATCTGCAACTAAAATGGTTACCACTCAGCTTAATGTCACGCCACCAATGAGGAGCCATGACGCTGGTTTTCAGTGGCACCATAGTGGTAGTGGACAAATAACACTACCATCCCATAAAATTATACCTACAGTTGGCTAATAATATATATCTGCTATATCTACTTAAACAGAGTTGAAAACAAAAATAACAAAACATGAAAACAGTTACAATTTAAACATGACATGTAAAACTTTACAATAGCATTGCGGTGATTGTGTAGTGTAAACTGGTGTAGTGTGGTAAAAAAGGAAATAAACTAGACAAGAATGATAAAATAGATTAAGAAAATAGAACAGCCGCTTAAAATTTTGATACTTGTTCTTGATACAGAAAGTTTGAAAGCATATTTTTGAAAGAGTACAAAGATTTCGCGCACCTTACTGGTGGCGGGAGGTTATTCCAACACTTCGTGGCAGCATAACGATAACCTATAGGACATATACACCCTCAAGTGAGGACTAGGTACACTAGATTTATAGTTTTCTAACAGTAGGAAAATGGCTCGCGAAGCATTGCACAAGTTACAATACTGTATTTTTAACCGACTTCAAAAAAGGAGGAGCTTATCAATTCGTCGGTATGTTTTTATTTATTTATTTATTTATGTTTGTTACCTCAGAACTTTTGACTGGGTGAACCGATATTGATGATTATTTTTTGTTCGATGCGGAATAGTTCCCATTTGATCCCATAAAAAATTTAAAAAAATCCATTTGGTAGTTTGGTTATTAAATCGAAAAAACTGGAAAAATTAAGTCGTCAACGTATGCGAAGTTGCGGATATTTGCTTTCCTATGAATTTTTTAGTGAAATGATACGATAGTAGAAAAATTAAAACCGACTTCAAAAAACTGAAAAGGATAAAATAATTAAATTTAAGTAGGTATTCATCCCCTAGAAACATATTTTTGTAGTCGGTGCTTCACTTTCTATTGTTTTTGGAAACCACTTAGCACCAACTCCAAAAATATGTTTCTAGGGAATGAATACCTACTTAAATTTAATTATTTTATCCTTTTCAGTTTTTTGAAGTCGGTTTTAATTTTTGTTTAAATTTTTTTTTTCACAATTTTTAGTGGTAACTTTCTACGGTCGAAGCTAGATAGGTGATCGTAAACTTATATTGTTTCCTACTATCGTATCGTTTCACTAAAAAGTTATTTGAAAAGCAAAACTTCGCAATTTCGAATATGTAGACGACTTCATAATTTAAGTTTTTTTAAATTTAAAACCAAAGTACCCAACTGTTTTTGAAAAAATTTTTATGGGACCAAATGGCAGCTATTCCGCATCGAACAAAACAAAGAATCACGTAAATCGGATCAGTAATCTCGGCGTAATCGGTGTACATACATAGAAAAAAAAAAAAAAAAACATACCGGCCGAATTGAGAACCTCCTCGTTTTTGAAGTCGGTTAACAATACTTATAAGCTCACGGTCACCGATCTAGCTTTGACCTTCAAAAGTTATCACTAAAGATTGAGAAAAAAAAATTAAACAAAAAATAAAACCGACTCCAAAAAACTGAAATGGATAAAATAATTTAATTTTAGTAAGACGGCACTCATCCCCTAGGAACATATTTTTTGAGTTGGTGCTAAGTTGTTTCCAGAAACCATAGATAGTGAAGCACCGACTCCAAAAATATGTCCCTAGGGGATGAGTGCCTACTTCATCATCATCATCATCATCACCAGCCTATACACGTCCCACTGCTGGGCACAGGCCTTCCTACATGGCAGAAACACATGAGGAGTTTGGGCCATAACACCACCACGCTGGCCCAATGCGGGTTGGTGGGTTAAAGCGGTTGCAGTAACAACCGGGACCAACGGCTTAACGTGCCTGCCGAAGCACGGAGGAGCTCAAGATTATAAATTTGATTGACCCATCCAAGGACCGACCATGGCGAAAGTTGCTTTGTTTTCGTGATCGAAACCAGAGCGCTCAATCCACTACGCCACCGAGCTCCTCACGCCACCGAGTGCCTACTTACTAAAATGTAATTATTTTATCCTTTTCAGTTTTTTGGAGTCGGTTTTATTTTTTGTTTTTGTACTTAAGCGAGCCAGTTTCCTCACAAAATCGTACTCAATTCCGAGGAAGATACCTTAATGGTAACAACACAGAAGACAGAAGGTCGCCTACCATAGAAGAAGCCAAGTATTTTGAGAATTCGAACAGAAGAGCTTTCAACCTGTTGCGCCACACTCGCCGTTCCGGACCGATTCTTACTATCGGCAGTGTCATACGCAATCCAGCCTATAATCCAGCCTATAGGTGCATAAGGGACAACTCGTGCTACGTCCCGCACAATTACCATGCTACATATATTAAGATAATTTGAGACTCGTCCACTTACAGCAGTTTGATCAAGAATTACTTATTTCCTGCGCAAGAGACATAGCATAACTACGTAGCTAGGAACTGTTGTGCAATATAGTTATTGAACTTCATCTTGTACAGTTCGATTGATTCAAGAAGACACAACTCAGCGATAACATTGAAAAAATATAAAAAAAACAGCAAATACGATGACAGCATTTAATTTGCAGATTCCGCTGAGTGATGTTCCTGCACATCTTCGGGATAAGCGACTAATTTGCTCTATATTTCTTTTTCCATTTTTCATACTGATATTTCTTTTTGATCGACATCCAAATGGAGAAGATTATCGATTCAGCTGTAGGTTTTTTTGTACGTTTGTTACCTCAGAACTTCGTCATTTATTAACCGATTTAGAAATTGCTTTTTTTCATTTAAAGAAAACATACATTCAGGTTGGTACCATTAAAATTTTATCAAATACGATTTAGTAGTTTGGTTTTTAAATAAAAGTACGATACTTTAGTAAGGAACAATATATTTGCAGAGGTTCATCCAGCTAACTAAAAATTTCTAAACGAAAATAAAAACTGACTTCAAAGCATTAAACAGGAAAAAATAATTAAATTTAGTTACTAAGTAGTTCGTATCCCTTATAACGTTATTTTTTGGAGTTGGTCCTTAGCAGTTTCCAGAAACGATAGAAACTGAAGAACCGTCTCCGAAAAATTCCTTTTTATTTGATTTATTGTTTTGAAGTCCGTTTTTATTTTTGTTCAAAAATACTTTGTAAAATTCGTAATATAATGAAAAAAATATTCATAAGTAATAATTAAAATATATTCTCAAAAACTACGTCTTTGGAGGTGTTTTTTTAAATGCAGGAAAATTATATTTTTTAGGTGTAAACACAAATAGGTACGCACGCGTAGTACAAGTACCTACTTGTAGAAATCAGTGTAAGTAGATGCTTATCTACTTACTAATATAATATCTGTTCGTGATGGTCACATAAACACACGGGCAAAATTTTACCACAAATATATTTAAATTTATAGCAGGTAGTTAAAAGTACGTAAGTGTAGATAAATTATTAACAATTGTTGAATTCTAAGATCATATTTGAAATTTTTATGTATGTATGAATGGAACTTGATGAAAAAATTAGTGGATTAACATATGTTTAAGTACATTTTAGTTTTTTGACCTTTATTTGGGGAAACAGAAGGAAGATAAATCTTCCTTCCTTACCAAACTTAGGCAAATAACGTAACTAATGCAAGTAAATAAATGACAAAGCAAATAATCCCCCACGTAGACTGAAAACAGGTTTATATCGGGTGTAGATTTAACTAAAATTCATTACAGTATTAAATCACAGTATAAATTATTATGCATAATGTTTTAAAACTTACATGGATTTTGCTTAGAATGTCCGTTTTTTTCTTTCAATTGATTTTACATTTGTGTATGAATTATTTACATATCAACGCGTCTGTAGAACACAGCTGATGGTTTATGACTGACATGGCCTTCGCGGGCAAACTGCTTCATTACAACACGCGAAATATGAATAGCCGGCGCAAGAGTGCACAGCTTATGTACAGTCGACAGCACATCAAGCGTAACAGTTTGGCCTTGATACCGCCCTTACTGCGTTCGTAATAGAGGCGGCTTTCGTAGTACTACTGATATACTCGATGTGTTGTGTGTACAAACAGGCACCTAAGTGTTAAATGAATAAAATCCGGATTGGCGAGCAGTGTCAACAAAAATCCAGTGTCAAGTTTAGACTAAAATGAAACACAATTTTCTAAGAAAATGTGACGACAATTCTTGTAGATTACCTACTAGCTTTACTTTATTTCGTTTATATCTGTCATCATTCGTGTTTATACAATGAATGAATTGGTATTTTTTGTAAGTACCATAAGAACAAGAAAAGGTATTATACCTATTTGCGACAAAAAAATAATGCCATCTGAAATCTGTTCAAGAAAAATAGATCACTCAATCGAGAGACATTTGAATTTATTGGATTCGTTTTACATATTTTAGACGCCCTGTCTACTAAACCAGAAGTCCCGTGTTCGAATCATGGTAGGGGCAGATGTTGGTATGATGAGAACGAACCTGCTCACGAGTCGTGTGTGGTTTATGGAATATGGTTATTGAGTACTTATATTTACAACATTCATAACAAAAATTGAACCGACTTCAAAACACAAAGTAAAAAATAATTAAATTTAAGTACCTAGGTACTTATCTCATATAAATGTATTTTATGGAGTTGGTGCTTCATTTTCTATTGTTTCTGGAAACAAGCTTAGCACCTGCACCTTCTGATTCGATTTACGTGATCCTCTTTTTTTGTAAGATGCGGAATAGTTGCCATTTGGTCCATCAAAATTTATTTAAAATTGATTGGGTAGTTTGGTTTTTTAAGTAAAACTATCTGGAACCCATCAAATCCCGATAAACCAAACACAATTAAATTTTAATTGTTATGACAACTTAAGTTGCCGTCTGGGCATTGAAGGTTTAGTTAAATAGTCTATGTATGCGGAATTTGATGATTTTTCTTTTCCTATGACTTTTGAGTGATACGATACGATCGATACTTAGGAAACAATATATGCTAACGGTCGCCCATCTAGCTTTGACCTTAAAAAGTTTTCCCAAAAAAAATTTACACAAAAATTAAAACCGACTTAAAAAGAATAAAATAATTAAATTTAAGTAGGTATTTATCCTAAAAATATTTATTAAGTTAGTGTTAAGTTGTTTCCAGAATCAATAGAAAGTGAAGCACCGACTGCTAAAATATGTTTCTAGAGGATAAGTTAAAGAAAACCTACTTAAATTTAATTAATTTAGGCTTTTTGTTCAAAGTATTGCTTAGCGGAAATTCGTTCATATACAATGAAAGAATTTTTGTACTCATACAGGGTGTTAGGGGGACGCTCTCGAAAACGAAAGCAGGTGGAAAAATCAGCTGTTTCATAGAAACAGGTCGTGTAGATAGTACAATACGTATGAAACAACTGTTTTTTTTGACGATATCAAATTAATTTTTTAGCAAGTCGAGTTTAGGGTGACCAGCACTGTTGGGATCCTCACGATATTAGTGGACTGTATGTTAGCTGGGACCGCAACGTCGACGTAATTAAGTCACTGATTTAATCATTTACACAGTATTGATATTGGTGGTACAAAAGATGGACAGCTCATGGGCCTATGTTCCCAGTACAAGCAGAATATAATTATGTTGTCAGTATATAAAATAAGACGTGTGTTAGTGATGCCAACAAGCAGTCCGCCTACCCGTATAAAAAATGTACTCTTTGCGCCTGCCTTCGTTTATGAGAGCGCCCCCCTTAAATCCTGCATAGTAGTACAAAAATTAGTAAGTCCTAATCTAAAGGGATATCCCAAGTCCTGGGTGACTCAGTGGTCATAGCAGTCGCCTGGATTGCGAAAGGTCGCGGGTTCGATTCCTGCCTCAGGACGTAAAATTTTTCTAGTTTTATTCTATTTTAATTGCTAAGTAACTTTTCAAACATATATAATAATGCTAAAATCAAAAATTGAAAATAGACTTTTTGAAAATAGAACGAGACTTCTATTTGAAATCTGACTTATAGTTTTTGAAATATTCGCGGACAATTCGTAAGAATTTGAATTGAAAGAATTATACTATGAAATGGAAAAATACACTGTAAAGTTTAGACTGGTCATTGCAGCCTCATTTAGAAACTGGGATTGTGGCGAAATCCCGTATTGAATGTGATGATTAGGTCATACTTTTATCATCCTCCAAAATACCAACATGAACTGGCTACATTTTTTTGAATTTCTAGGGGGAGGGGAGCAGCTGCCTACACCTCTGACACAGCTCCTCCCGGGGCATGGCTGCTTCGGAAGGTAATAGCAGGGAGAGAGCCCACGGCCCGGTGGTGCCACCACTGCGACAGATGTACAGAAGAGGACGCGCAACACTCGCTAGCGATGTGCCCGCCATGGGTGGTACAGCGCAGTACAATGGCTTCCATCGTGGGGAACGACCTCTCCCTCCCGAACATCATCTTTGAGATGGTCGAGAGCGGGAGGTCTTGGAGAGCGTGAGAGCGGTGCAGTCTTTCTGTGAGGACGTCATGTCCCGGAAGGAGGAGGCGGTGAGCGGGAGGCTGCCGCCACGACCGCCAAAGAAGAGTAGGGCTCAGAAGGGCGGCCTTTAGCTGACTTTTACCGCCGTAGCGGTATGGTGACAGTAGGGGACTGTCACCTGGCTTACACCGCCATAGATTGGTCGACACACCCAATGTACCGTTGTGTCGACCTTATGTTGTTGATCAGGGGCTCCTGTCACAAACCCCAAAAGATGGGACTGCTTCTCTGCAGTCACTTCACCTTTGACTGACAGTAGCAACATAGAATGCTGCTGTCCATTGTGAACCCGTAGGTACATGGCAGGGGTTTTGGCATAGCATGGCATTTCAGGGGTGCAAGCCCCACACTCCTATTTCTTCTGTCCCCAAGAAGACTATAGGCAGTGCGTCAGGCATTTAGCCTGCGCAAAAAAAAGCGACAGATGTTTGTATAAAGAGATAGTGGCCCTAATTCTGGTAAACACATGCTAAGTCTAAATTTAAGTTCAGTGCATTTCTTTCTATCAAAAGGAATACGATAAGGATGGCTGTCATATAATTTGACATTTAGAAACGTGCGTTCAATTTTCGACCTTATTGAACGTGATAAAATGCGTGTTTAGGAGGCACCTCCGTACATGCCGTCTAAAATTGTCTATGGTTTCTTAGAGATCTATATAAATTTAAGCGACAGCTCTAAACAGATTCTTGCTATCTTTTTCCTATTACTTATTGCGAGAAAGAGATATACTGTACTTAAATTTAGAATTAAAGTGTGTTCCCAGAATTAGGCCCAGTGTCCGTTTTCACTAACCAATCCTTTAGGCTTAGGTGACTCTTAACGACGTTTGTTTCTTTCCGCTAAGAGACTCTTAACGCTTAGCAAATGTTAGTAAAAACAAGGTTAAATGCTTCTTTATTAAATTCACTTTGTATTTCTGAACCTTAATTATTTACTTTTTCAATAACACAGTGAACAGTCAAGATTTTTATTACTGCAATGGTTGGAAAAGTAGTATGTCGAAGCGAGTATCGTATTGTGAAATTGATGTGGTTTTATGACAATAGTGTCCGTGTTGACGAGCAATTTGAAGAATCACTAGCTGTATGTAATGAATGTCCACTTGGTGTGAAAAAGTGAATTTTATCATGGTCCAATCCACCATCGAAGTAGCTTCATGAAGATTATCATCATATTTTGTTTCTATCTTTGTATTTTTGAGGCCAAGCTCTCAAGATGCATTGAAGTATATTACCTATACCAGCTTTAAAATTTTCAATGAAATAACCAAAAAATTTATACACATAATAATAACTGCAGAACTAAGGAAAATACATAAGACATGGCATAATGGACTTGACCCTTTGCTTTTCTTTTCATAGCAAGAGTTTAAATAAGTTTTTGCTGTCATTTAATGGCGATAGTCAAAATTTTTACTATTCATCACAAAATTGTGTCAAAGTGAACATCGTGTTAAAAATACCTAAACTTGGTGTGAAAAATGTTGAGAATTTTATTACCTTATCGAAATAATATCATAAAGACTGTGATGTGTGATCAATAATATATTCTTTGCCAAACTTTTCCTAGACGTATTGAAATGTTACACCTGCATTTCAATTCAATGCACTAAGAGACACCGCACATATACAATTTCAAGTTGGCCAACTAAATCGCAGAATGTCAGGCATAGAATCTTATGCATTACATCCAACTAAGTCGTACAACTAAATAGTTGGCCAACTATCGGCCGATAGTTGGCCAACTACGGTAAGATGCAGTATGACCAGACGCGTGCGCGTGATTTCCCCACGCTTGGATTTTTGCCGACGAGCACGCAGCCGCCCAGTCGATCTCTGCATTCTTTACTTGTAACAAATGAAAAAATAGAACTGCTGATCGACGAAGTCCAAAAAAGGCCAGGCCTAAAAAAACTTATCTGGGTAACATCTCAGTTTAGAATGTAAGGTATGATGTTTCCTACGCTCTAATCTGTCACTTAATATCAGATGCACCCTAAATGTTTTGTTCTGTTTTCGTCTTCTTTTTATTAATTTAATGCGTTGTTTTTCCGCATTTTATCGCAGACTTCACCGCGCTAGCAACACTGTCCACCTACTAAGTCAGCGAAGTGTGCGGCCTACGAAAGCACGCAATTTAGTTGTACGATAGTTGGCCAATTTGTAATTGTATATGTGCGGTGTTTCTAACTGAAGTTATATTACACCTTTTGCGAGTTGATTTATCTTGACACCAGAGCCGTATACAAAATCTTTTTAAAAAAGATTATTCAACAAAAAGTGTTGCCTGCAGACAAATTTATGAAATCTACTAATTCATTCTGCTAATTTTTAAAATAATCCACTCAACCAATATATAGTAGTTTTTAATTTAATCATAAATTTGTTGGGTTTTAAAAGTTTAGGGTAAGTGAATCGAATTTAATCCGAAATGCTGTTCTTCATAGAGAAATAAATATAAGGATTTCGTAATTAAATTTTGTACTGACAACACCAGCTGGTGCAAGTTTGCGCATGCGCCGAATGGCGATTTATCAGTGATTATTCTTTGAGTTAAATATTTTAGTTAGGAAATTTTATCGTTATTTGGTAATATTTTTATGTAAACGTTAAAATTATTAATTAATATAAGACAGGTTCCTTCTAATATAAACTCTTCCACTAAATAATTCAAGTGATAAAAGTGTAACAGTGGTGGCCATTACAAACCTAAACTTTTTTATCAGGACAAATGTCCATTTGATGTTTCGGCGACGTTGTGACTAATCCATGAAAAGCTAATTAAAAATTACCTATTGTATTTTTACCTGATAGTTATTGTGATATTGTTTCTGCGGCGCACATCCTCACTAGGAATCCGTGATAAAATTGTTTGGTAAAGATTGGTGCCGAGTTGACTTCCCACAAGAAACTGTCAATTGTTAAATTTTCTGTTCCAAAAAAATAATGACAGAAATAAATTAGTAACTTTAAAATTCTAATTATAAATATCTTGAACCTCGAAGAACGTCGTGGCGATCCTGCTAAAGATGTTATTTACTGACACCCACAACTACAACGCTTGTTGTTACTCTTGAATGAACATAACATTGGCACGGCGACCTCTATTTTATTTCTCGTTCCCTTTTTCAAAGAAATTTAGCATCATTGCCTAGAATATTTTATTAAAAATCTTTACATTTAGTAACAGTCGCCGAAACAGCACACGCTAAAAGTTGAAATTGTGATTGCAGTGAAATAACAATGATTTTGAGATAAATTCGTATGGTGTATTTAGTGTAAAAAGGACCTAAAATTTGTAAAAATAGTGACGATTTGTGTGGGTGGTATTCGGATTGTGGCATGGGGAGTGGTGAACTCCGCGTGCCGTCGTCGAGGCAGTGACATGGGCTGCATCGCCGTAGCCTTCGCTGACGGTGGGCTCTCAGAGTGATAGGAGTGCTAGGCTTCAGGCCTGCACAACATCCCTAGTATTATGAACAAACGTGAGAGCAACAAAGACAAAGAACGTCAGAGTGACGATAAAAGAACTTCCACGTAAGTAATTACATAAAAATAACATTTTTATGATTAATACTACTAGCATTCAAAAACTCAAAATCAGATCTCTAACATATATACATTATCTCTAAACTGAAAAACAGTATCATAACATAATTTGAGTTAAGTAGGTTATATAGTGTTATCATGAGACTACTTCTTTACTTATCATACTATAAAAACAAAGACAAACAAAAGATCAAATATAAAAAAATCTGATTAGGTATATTATTTAACTTTCTGATTCTTACCAGTGTCCAATTCCACTCAACAATAGTATAATATATTGTCTATATCCACAAAACATTATAATCATTTAACTGCTCAAAGCAATTCAATAGAAATGTATATTTTACTTTTCAGACCTAAGATTTATAAAAATCATGTCTATTAAGTGCTTTATATCAGCATTTGAATTTTTAGAGATAGAGTTGCTTACAATTAAACTATATGACTGGACACTTTGACTGTCTTAAGATTAAATGAAATTACCTAGTATATTTAGGAATCAGTAAATTATCACAAATTATGTTGCCTTTAATGTCTAAATTAGTTTTACAAACTAAAGACTTTTTTAACAGATAATAGTACCCTGTTACGCCATTAACTTAATTCAGTACATAATCTCCAGATACTGACCAAATTAACATATAATATTATTGCTGACCTGTCACTACCTTGGTTTCAAATAGATAAAAAGAAAAACCATTTGAACCATACCAGCTCACTGGCTGTTCCTCAATTTAATTATTTATTCTTAATTGCACAAAAACGGTACAAATGGCAGATTAATAACCAATAAAAAATATTAACTTTAAATTAAAATTATGCCCAGCCATGTATTTTCTCATGGTTAAATTTAACTCATTGTATCTCCCTCTATTACAATGTTTCCAATATAACTCCCATCATAAAGTTCATTTTTATTGTATGTGATCAGGAAATCAATCATATTGGTACTAGCAATTCAAACAACTAAAGGACATTATCATGCCGCAAATCAGGCTCTATCATTATTTTATAGTTAGAGCACTGGTAGCAATATGAATAGCTCAGCAAGTTTCTGCCATCCCTTTAACTTACACACAAGGTTATGAAGTGTGTGCCTGATGTTATATCTGACTTTCACTGCCTTTAATATCTATGTAATATGCTATAAAGAGCTAAATTCATATTCATTGTAAAAAGAGGTTGTCACTATTACTACAACAACAGTGATTCACTGAAATTCAATAGGTAGTTGCATATGATTTAGATACTTATATGAGTAATCCATTTGTGTCGATCGTTTACCCCTGTGAGAAAATATGTTGTAATTATAAAAGAAATAAGTTGATAACATATTTCTCTATAGATTAGAAACAACCTATATTATTTCATTATCATCATCATCATTTCAGCCAAAAGACTTTCTCTACTGGACAAAGGCCTCGCCAAAGGATTTCCACAATGATCAGTTCTGTAGTATTTCATTATATTAATATATAGTATTATTCATAACTTTATATTGGAATATAGATATAATACATTTTCTATTATTAAATAGATGCCGGTGGGCTGGTAAGGTTCAAAAGTTAATGATAATGAATGCAAACAATGGTGGCCATATTACTATCATTTTAGGTGCATCATTTTTATATTTACTTTAGCAATGTAAGTAAATATGCCTATATAGAGCTGTCTTTTTGTTAAACATAGTGGAACTATACACATGTGTAAATATAAAATTTAGCCATATATCTACAAAGGTAGTTTGAATCATTCAACTAAACTTACAATAAATACTACTATACTTCTTTCATTAAAAGTAAAATATATGTCTTTTTGTAAATGTACTTCAATTTTATTTAATCGGTATCATCCCACCAAAGGGCTATGACAATTGAAAAATCAATAATTGTGTCTGGAATCTGGTGCTTGACGGGTTAAAATATTATCTTAAATACCCGTTTTCAATGACGAACAAAACTTTAGATTGAAACAATATTAATATTGTAATAATTTTGTATTTTATTAAGATTATTTCTTATTATTTAGGCAATGCAGGCCTATGCCCAGCAGTGGGCGTCTCTCGGCTGATATGATGATGATGATGATTTAGGCAATAAGTTAAGATTTAAGATTCCTAAAAATTAAAATCACTGAAAATGTATAGGTATTATTACTATGAAATATTTAAAAACAGCATTACCTTATTTTGTTACATCATTTTCATTAATCTATTTCAATCAATCAAAAGTTTTTAATACAGAAGTTATTGATATCCAGTCAATAGCCAACCAAGTCTTGTATAAACAATGAATCATAAATTACTAGTGTATTCTTGATAACAGTTCTTAATAAAAACTAAAGATAGTTTAGGTATTATACCTAGTGATTCTTAACACATATTATTTTTATTTATTTTATTTAATAACTTGTACCTAGTTTAATTTTTTGACATCAGATGTTGTTATTTTTCATTCAAATTGCTATCATAAAATTGATATTTATTTTAAAAATCAAGTGTACCTTGGTGGCCTGTCAGTCATAGGAAATTGACAAGTACTTTGTATCATTTTAGTGTGAAATTAATTTCATGATGTGGTATACATTAAATATCATCAATCTCATGAATAATTTCAATTATGCATAGAAAATTGTAAGTATTTGAAAGTAATTTGTCATCATAACCAAACATTTTAAAAATTGTTTGATGTTTTATAACCTATAACTATTATTATCTTTTTAAGTTGCATTTTTTATGCCTTTTCTTCACATTACAACTCTTACTGTGCTCACTGCCGCAATGTAGGTAGGTACTTGAAATTAAACTAGGTAAATGTTTACATTTTCTTTTCTTTTGCAAAACAAACTGATATAATAGAAAAATATTAATCTAGCATTTAAATAAATACATTCTTATGTAATATCATTATTTATTGGCTATTATTGTTTATTTTGTCAAAAACAAGTACAGTCCAGTGACAATAGAGTTTTTAAAACATCTATTAATATATAATTTTTGATTAAGAGTAAGTTTTCACAATCAATCATATTTTTAAGTCTCACTCGCACATCTGTCATTGACTTATATTATAGTATCTAGGTTTTATATACCAAGCAACAAGCTATTTAAGCTTAAATAATATTTTATGAGAAACATCATTAGTTTTTGTATTATGTGATTATGATAAAACTATCACATAGCCATCAAATAATCAGAGTATCATATGGCACAATGTCTTAACCCAATTGTCACTGAAACTATGTATTGTCTTGCATCATCTTAATTTTTTGATATTGTCACCTTGAGACATAGTAAACATGGAAAAACAGCAAAAATAATCGGGAGTTTCTGGAAAGCTTGGAAAATGAGGATTGTTTTAATGATAGGTAGTAATAGGGGCTCATACAAGTACCACTTATGAATCATATCATACCTATTTTAATTTAAAAAATATGTTAATATGAAAAAGGCTATATTATTTAATTAAAAAACTTCTTGAAGTATACTAAGTTGCAAAATATGTTTTAAGATGCAAATGGATTTGACACTTTTGACAATATAAATGGTTTTTTATATGGTACGATTCTGTCATACTTTTTAAAAGTGGAACGTGGACCACACTTTTATAAGTATTTCTAAATTAGACCTGGCGAAAGCTTTCTGGAATGTAAGATGATCATACTCACATCCATTATTTTTATGAAAATGCCATTCATTATGAGTAGCCATATCGGAGCAGTAAGATAATAATAAGAAATACCATTTATTGTTACCAAAAAAATTTTTTTGCACATGCTTTCATTGTAGCTTTCATAATTTATTGAGTACTTATTTTTTCTGCCTCTGCAAGAAACATATATATGGCTTCATGTAAAAGTTCGGTGTTTTTTGAATTGGTTGAGACCACCCCACTTATTACCATTCCACTCACAAACCACTAACCTACGCTCTGGTTGACTAGACAGATAAAAGAAAGAAGATTGTTCAAAGTCAAAACGATCGATCATGACGATCGCCTGGCCGAGTGGTCTGTACCCCAGGCTACTCGGTCAAGAGGTCCCGGATTCTCGGTATGAAACAAATGTTTGTATGATGAGTACGAACATTTTTTTTTACAAGTCATGGATGTTTATGTTTATTTAGTATATTTCTAATATTTATATATACATACTATTATCATTATTCCTCCGTTATCTAGTCTCCATAACACAAGCTCTTAATGTGTTTGGGCTATATAATAGGTGTGAAAAAAAAAACATGACTATGAACAATCTGTGAGTGGTGGCTCTTAAACTATATTGTTGACAATAGAAAGAACCCACCGCGCAATTCTCAAGACGGTGCTAGGAAAAACCTTTTAGATTCTTTATGGATTTACTATCTTCTTCTTCTTCTTCTTCATTGTGCGGGCGGTTTCTGCAAATCGACGTCAGTTGCGCCTGTTTTGCGTCGGAGGATGGTGAGCTCGGTTACTCGAGCCATCCCAGTTCCTCTAGCTAGGAAGTCACCCAGCGCCTTAACGTTGCCGACCACCTGCCGAAGTCTACCGGTCTGCCCAGGTAGTTCGCCCGGTAGTTAGTCACACCTCTGCATTCCAGCAGAACATGAGCAGCTGTTTCTTCTGTCTCCATGCATGCTCTGCATTGAGGACTGTCCGTGATACCTAAGTTAAAGAGGTGTCTGTTAAAATTGCTATGACCTGTCAACGCGTCCGTAATGAGGCGTAGGCGTGATCTGCTAAGCTGAATGAGAGTCTTGCAGAGCCGGTACTTGGGGTAGTGCAAGTTCTGCCTGTCTGCAATCCTCCAGACTATTCTAGTTGTTCATGTGAAGGCTGTGTGTATCTTTGCATACTATACCTTTAAACCAGCTGGAGGGAAGAGGTATGATTGGTTCCGGGCCAACCGGTTTTCTATCAGATCCTCTTCTTACGAGTTCATCGGCGGCGTCGTTGCCACGTGACCCGCTGTGCCCTTTGATCCACTGTAGGATGATCATGTTCAGATTGCCTACCTCATTTAGTGCCAGGTGACATTCGTGTACTAGACTGGAAGACAGCTTTGGGCTGCATAAAGCCTGTAGGACGCTTCTACTATCATAAAGGATTTTGATGTTGTGGTTTTGTAATTCTCTTGCCAAGATTGCGCGGGCTGCTAGCAGGACGCCCATGCACTCCGCTTGAAACACAGTATTGTGGGCTCCCAGTGGTAGGTACAGTTTGATGTTCAGGTCTTCTGAGAAGACACCTGTGCCAGTACCTAAGTGCGTTTAGGAGCCGTCCGTGAAAATGATGAGTGACATGGGGGTCGTCATCCTCAGTCAGTTGTATCTTGTATTTCTTATCAAAGACAAAGACATGCATAATTTTGTCGCAAGCTGCATCCATCATGGGGTTCTTGGCCCAGTCTTTTGAAAGTTTAATAATATTATTTTTACCTCGGGGAACATGATCAGTTTTAGGTGTTTTAGACGTAACGCGGCAATAGTTGCCTCCTGTTGTATGTGCAGATGGAGGGGAGCAATGTTCAGCATCACCTCCAGTGCGGCAGTCGGGGTTATTCTCATACACCCCGTGATAGCACAGCATGCTAGTCTTTGAAAGCTCCGTAATTTGTTAGCGCAAGTCGAGAGCTCCGACCTGGGCCACCAGACCACAGCGCCGTAACTTACCACTGTTCTAATAACCAATGTGTAAAGCCACTTAAATATTTTATGGGCAAGTCCCCAGCGTTTGTCCCACCATCCTACGACACTGCCAAGACAGCATACTTTTTGGGATATTAAATTGTTATATTTTGTTTTATTTCGAAGTTTCTCTTATTTAATTACTATTAGGTAACACCAGTGACAATGTGTTAATTTAATTTATAATAAAAAATAATCAATCACCAAGATTGAGAAAGCCAAAATAGTTGATCAGGATTAAGTGAGTGAAAATTACAGACAAAGTTTAGCTTATCAAATATCTCATTTCTAAGTAACACATTAGTAGGTAACACAAGACAAGAGACACAATTCGAGTTACTGACACTGTTCTTAGATTATTTTAGCATACCTACTTAAATCAGCTAAAATAATCTATGAATTTCGCTGCTCCTCTAGAATAATATAGATTACAGCATTATTTAGTACTCTTAACTACCTAAATTGAAACCGAAAAAAATAAAGTCAATTTGAAAAAAAATTGATCAGAATGTCTTGTAAAATAGTTAAGTCACCCATAATCATCTGATTGTGCTTTGCATGAATGCTTTGGTCTGAAATTTAAAATTAATACTATCCCTAAATTACCGCCAATTATTCAAACAATCAAAAATTTTTCAACATTTTAATTTTACAAAAACATTAAAAATTCAATTTTTTTTTTGATATTGTAAGTCATGGTATAAATTTATAAAAATCATGAATAAGATGAATTACAATTCTAAGCAACTTTATAAAAATTAATTGTTTTGAAGACATAGGTAGTGAAAAATTCAATTAATAAAAATAAAAATAAAATGGGAACTTCTGGGAACTTCTAAAATATGATCTCATGGTAGGTAATTATTTACGTATTGAAGCACTGTCAAACGATCACTCGGACGATTGGTAAACAATAAGCAAATTTTATCCATTGACTAGAGGGTGCATAAAATCTGCTTTTATGATCTTTATGACGATCGGTCGCTGTAAATGGGTTAAACAACTTTACTATAGTTAAAATTTGGAGCCAAATATAATGAAAATTAATCCATTTGTAGTGCTTACTTAACATATTTGATGATATTATGTGGCTTAAGGAGACACTTTCTTACTCAAACTCTGCCCCGTTTTAATTTTACTTTTGCCGACAGTTTGAACCCAACCAATTTTTAATAACAAATTTAAGTCAATTGTTACTTGAAATACCCAATGAAAATGTAGTAAAACTTTTTGTTTTTCTTACATCTCATAAGTTTGTCTAGTCTCTTTTAATCTTTGAATCACCCTAATACCAGACACAATTGATTTCCTATTGTGTATGTGTGTGACTGTCTGCGGACTGGCAAGGGATGTAAGGTTAAGTTGATTGTAAAACTGGCAATTTAATGACTTTCCTAATTTGTCCTACTTCAATCAAAAAATTATAGCAACTTGTAACCAATTGAACATGACTGACGACATTTTGTAATTGGATCCATAAAATGTGGATTAACATGTTTAAGTATTATTCGGCTAGATAGGTAATTGTCATGTTCCATGCTTTTGACTGCTGCAGTGCATAACTTTCACTTTTAAACTCAATGCCAATAACGGTTGGTATGATTCACAAGTAGTGTTCATTTAGATGGGAAGTATGAACTGAATATTCTTATACCTACTTTTTCATTCTTATTACATTTGCGATTTATGAAAGAAAATACTGTACTTGTACTAGCCCGCCGGCGGCTCCTCAACAATAGAATATATTGAAAATTTATTTTTCATATGAACTTCAAACACTATCACGTTATCACTTTATCTGTCAAAATAAGACTTAAAGGCACGTAAGACTACCATTACCATTAAATATTTAAATGACAATTGAAAACGCATTATGTCATTAATTTGTGGCTTGACAGGGTAAGATATCTCGCGAATATTAAGAACTTTTAATACGTATTTAATGCTATTTTTCCTACTGTTCTAGTATTCATATAATTATTTTAGTTAATTAATCAATAAAGTATTTTACAAACGGCAATACATAAATGGAAGCAATGTTCACGGTAAAAAAAGATGGTCTAAGGTCTATGCAAAACGGACGAATATTTCTAATGCTGCGGCTACACTATAATTATGGTTTAATGGAAACAATCACTAGGTGTAGCTACTAGTTTATAGCCATAATTTTACAATGCAAACCAATATGACACATGGCGGTAGGCAATAGCTACGACCGGCAGCGGTCTTTTTTCGCACATCAAGAGAAAATTACCGCGGTAAGTTTTGTGGCTTGGCTACACTACGGCCACTACCGTTTGTCCAGAGTCCAACAGGAGTTATTCGGAAACGCACGTGTCGACCGACATTGATTGGTTGAATGAAAGGGCGCTCGAATTTTGAATTATTCTAATCTAAACCATGTCATGATAGACCAGTCTTAGGAATCATAGAAATCTTCTTATAAATCTTGGTTTGGCTTTATTAAAACGTTAAATATTCATTCCGCCGTAGCATCAACGTCCATCTTGTAAAATTATGTTTTTACCGCATAGTTCATTGGCATATCTAGGTAAACTGTAGTGTAGCCACACCACTTTAGGCGGTAATTAAATGCCACAATTATGGCGGTAACAGGCAGTAGACGGTAACGGTAGTGTAGCCGCAGCAAGTTTATTAGAAACCCAATAAACTATTGGAATTATTCTCAGAAGCGTTTTTTTAACAAATGTTAGTTAGGTACTTTGTAATATATTTTTTTTCAATGTCGCTTACGTTACGCGCGCGAGAGATATTGTTGTCTTTTTTCCTCGCGCTGAGAAGTCATATCTATATGCCTCTCTGACTCGGCCGAAACAAAGTTCACGAGGTATCATTGTATTATTACAGGGCAAGATGTGACAATGACGTATAATTAAGTGGTAAGGGATTTTTTATATACCAAAAATACAGTTAACCTTAACTTACCCTTAGAAGACTCTTACTTCACTCAACAGTAGAATATCTATTGTATCTGGTTTGTAGGTAGCTACTAAGTAGGTACTTCACAGATTAATTTTTATATTCAGAAAGAATGTTATGAATTTTAAAAAATTGCTAGTTGTTACTGGCATTAAATTTATTAGAATTTTATGTTTTGTAATTGTACTTATTTTGATACTAAGAATTTAAAACACTCTGAAATCAGATCGTATATACATATTCTTTAAATAACTAGGTAGCCCATATTTGAATTGAATTTCATTCAAAGATGTATTTCAAGAAAGTTCACTCATAATCCTTACATACGAATTCCAATACCATTAGATAATTTAAGATATAATATCTAAAATTCTGCTATTAATAGCTCAAAAGTGGTTAATTATTAAAGTCCTAATGAACCTTCAAATAGATCGCTCAACAGTCTTAATAAATAATTACTGCCTTTAGACCTTGAATTGTTTCTATGTTGAGTTGTTATTTTGATAGCTATGTACCTTAACAGAAAAATAACCTTACCTATGATAAATATCAACCAGAAAAGGACTAACAGATACAACAGTAGTGTAATGGATCATCACCAACACCCTATAACGCACTGCTAGGCATAGACCTTCATACATAGTTGAAGAACATGATCTTACTTAGGCCACAACACCTTCACGCGGTTAAAAACTATTGCAGTAAGCACCGGGAACTACAGCCGTACGTGCCTACCGAAATACGGAGTACGTTGTGATTTCGATATTAGCCATCGGGGCTCGACTATTGCGAGCGAGAGATAGGACACTGTGGCATTTTCAAAGCGCTTGAAATCAGATCATAACGCCCGAACTAGATAAGGGAGAAACTCCTTACCTTACAGAAGATCGCAGCTAAATGGGAGCAGCAAAGGCGTGGCAGGTCTCTTATTTAAACAGGGTAGGCAACGCGTGAATACGCTATGATAACGGCTTAACCGCATAACACAGGCGTATGCTTGTTTTTCTACAAAAAACCATATCATTCAAACTAACGCCAGTTGCTTCTCAATAACTTTATACCGATTATATATTTCATGTTAAATCATGCGTGAAAAAGGTGTGCTCTATGCAGTTCCGACATCGTCATTGTCTTGAGTTAATTATGTGTATGTAGGTAACTATTTTAGAGTCGTTAACCTTTACATACAACGCGAACGAAAAAATAAATAGGTGTAGGTAGGTACACCGCAACACAGCACTGAATACTATAAAAGTAAATCACCCAAATTAAGCGAGATCCAATGTAACACCTGTGTTATCCTTCACGTCATAGATCTATACAAAGTTACAAACAACAAGTCAATATATCAGTACCTTAAGTTTCAGTCTCCTCATGTGTTTCTCCCATGTAGGAAGGCCTGTTCCCAGCCGTGGGACGTATATAAGCTGATGATGATGAAGTTTCAGTCGAATAAATCGTCTCGATCACGTTTGCGTTCAGCTGTCGAAGACATTTAAAAAATCGAGACCGTTCGATTCGACTGAAACTTACGCTAGGGTGAGAAGAACCTTGACTCCTCTTTATGAGGAAGTCGTGGGATTGCAAGCCTCCTAGGCTTGCGGAGGACAGTGGCAATGGGTGGGCCCCTCGCCACCTCACGAAAGTTCTCATGCGAGGGGAAAGCCTTTGGGCCAGTACCTTATCCCTGTGGCGATAGCCAGAAATGGCTGAGCTGCGGGGTCGGATACGGACGACTAATGTTCCTCGCGTCCGGTCCCCGTAAGCAGCCTCCTGACAGGAGAAGGGACGGTTTTTAGTGGGTATAGCCGCCGCAATCGCTGTGATTTGCGCTGTAGGAGTCCAACATAGCCTCGGAGTCGCCCACACGCACCGGGATATGCGTAAAGCATTTTCCGTCCATAAAAAAAGGGCTACAAAGGACACAGGTAGGGTAGTTTTTTGAGGGGCTGTGGCAGATCCCGAATTGGTTTTATCTTTCGCTTCTCCATGCTATTCGGGCTACGTTAACTTAGATACTGCGACGGGACTTTTGCCGCTGGTCTTACGTAACTGTTTGCCCAAAGCTCACGTACTAGGCCAGCGTGATGGATGGTGTAGTAGCCCAGACGCCTCCAACTGTATTCTCAATGTAGAAAGGGAGTAGTGGGACATACTTGAATGGGCCGTTGATGTCGCGAGTTGTAGTTATTCGATGCTTTCCACGTCTAATCTGTACAAGTTTGATAATGCGAATCTATTAGGTAATCACCCAGTACCTTAAATTGATACGTAAAAACAAATGTTCTCAAGCATGCAGGTGATGCATGTAGCATGCGAATACTGAAAAACGGTAATTTTATAATTACCGTGACTCAAATGTCACACTCAAATTGTGAGTCTCACCCATTCGTCCCTTCGCTCATTCACAAGAGAATATCTATTGTGTCTGATATATTGGCACTATTGTGGAAATTGTCGAAAATCTATTGTGCTAGATGCCAACGGGCTGGTAAAGGGTGATTTGTAGTTTGTAGTTTGGTATTTTTGTAGTATCCATTAAATAGGCAATATGTTGATGGTTAGCATTCACATTAGTTCAAGCTCTTTTTTTTAACCTTAACGGGGTAACTCTTGATCTTCATCTCACCTGATGTTACTTACTCATTAAATATCATCATGCAATTCGTTGCGACATGTATTGAACCACAGACAGTTTTAGATTTGGTACATATTCTTATGCTGTCGTCGGTCGCCTTTAAGCTTTTTATTTTTTTTAAAGTTAAGTGAAATCCCTAAAAGTTCATTGAATCACCAGACGTAGGAAAGGAAAAGCAATTCAGCGTAGCGAATTGCTACGTTAAAAGGGATGTATCTAAACAAATCTTATTGACAGTTCTGTAAAATCTTCGCGAAAGTAATGCTATGACGGAAACAGGATTGCGTGCATCCGGTGTGTTTATTGAACACTACAGACTTCTGTTATAAAGGTGTGAACTCATTGCAGCGCAACTGGCGCGGTGGGCGGGCGCGGCGTGGGCGGAAGCAGCGCGATGCACACGTCGCGGCACTCCGTCACCTCGTCCTCGGGTGTGCTCATGGTCGGCCCAAACTTCAGGGTCGGCAAGAAAATCGGCTGCGGCAACTTCGGCGAACTTAGGCTCGGTGAGTTACAACATTTATGTATAAGGTGTTAGCATACAAGGTTAATTTACCGGGTGTTACAGAATTCCGACAGAATTCCCTGTGGTTTAACTGTGGCGTGTCGTATGATACGCCACACGTACGCATTTTTTAGAGTTGTTTGTTTTTAGAGTTAGTGTCTAACTTTCAGAGGTAACTCTTGACAAGGTACACAACCACCCCCTTAAATTTAATTTGGGATACACGCTGTAATATATTGTAATTATCGTAGTTGTATATCGCCTTCATTATAAAAATTATAATGCTGTTTATTGAGGATGGCGAAAAAATATTGACATCTCATACACGTACTATAACGAAGCGTATTAGAGGCTGGCTCGTAGTTAGATGACCGATTTAATAGAAATTAAATTTAAACTACATTGAAATTAAATTGAAATTAAAACTACATACTACCTACATGTGTATACAAATTCCCCGTTTGCTCTTAGAAAAATTCTCTATGTAGATAATATATTTATTGTCTTTTTGTTGCTATACTTGAAAAGGGTAATTAAGTTGTAAGTGCTGTAATAACAATAATATCTTAAGATCTTGTAACACTTAATTTGCAATAAATATTTGAGTTTGAGTTATATTAAGTAAAAACTACTTACTGTGCTTTTAGTCAGGGTACGGCCTTAAAATAATTTCTGCTATCTATGTCATTCCAGCAAGTAAGAGGTTAAAACTTAAAGTTTACAGAAATGTCCCAGGATAATCGTTGTTCTCATTTGATTGACGTCTTTTGTTGTTCATGAATATCTGGTAGACGCATTCACCCCATTATTAGCTCTGTACCAATTTTGTGTATCGGTGTGTGTATATCACAAAAGCGGAGAGCAATATGTATTACTACTCGCGAAATAAACATAAAAGAACGACTACTATCGAAAATATATTACGCCAAGAGAACCAGCTGTTTCAGAAATTGTCTTACCAATCTTACCATTGACTTGTGATGTACAGGTCAATACTTCCATACTTCGCAGTTTGTCTAGTTCGTCAAGTGTGGTATCATTAAACACAGACCTATTTGATTATTTGATTTTATGATTTTTATTTAAAAATAGGTAATTTGCAACGATATTCGTCCGTTTGTTATTAGATTTTGTCCCTTTGCTGCTAAATACTGTCTTTTAAATAGCGTACTTCTATTTTTGTTTCCATTGCTGTAATGTGACAAAAATAGTAACATTTTTCTATTTGTAAATATATTTGTTTAAAAGTTACTCACGGTCAACAACTAATTAAATATATATATATTATCAAATACAAACGAATACATATTCATGATAAGTTTCTTGTTATGCATAAATACTTAACCCAAAGACACCTGCTATTCATTCCTTTCTAATTATGTATTTAAGCTTAAAAACAAGAGAAGAAACACAATCGGACAAGTTGCCCCTAAATTCATTCTTAAATGAATTTTAACTAACTAAAATGTTGCTGTATGAAAGAAAACTATCAGAAATGAACCCTTTAGGCGCACAATGGGGATTTCTTAAAATGGGGAGTTAGCTAAATGGGTACGTGTACACTCGGCTAACAAAAATAAAATTGTTTTATTTAGAATATTACATATTATTATATCTAATTGAACACAAACTGAAATCAATTCATACAAAAAAACTTTATGAAGGAAACACAAGGAATGCAAAAGGTTTTTTTTTGTAAATTCGTTCCCAATATTTTCGACTAAAAAGTTTCGTGTGAAAAGCTGTGCAGAGTAAACGCTCGTAACTTTTTTTACACAACTAGACTATAAACAAGCTGACGTCCCACCTGGTGATAAGCGGTTACCGCCGCCTATAGACAACTGCAATGACAAGGAAGAATCACTTGATATAGCAGGTGCGTTTTCGTCGCCCTGAGGCCTAAAATGGAATGCCGTCCATGCCCAGTAATTACACTGGCTACATTTCCCTTCAATCCGAAACACAGCGAACTGTTTCACGGCTGAAATAAGAAAGGCGGTGGTACCTATCCAGACGACCCTGCATACGAGCCTACCACCTAGTAAAAAGTAAGTTTTTAGTGCATCTAAATCTATCAATAAATCTATGCATGACTATTGAACTTGAAAATATTATGATACCTTTATGAGGATGACATTATTGCAATTAAGATTATATAAAACGCTAGCTTTTGCTCGCGACTTTGTCCGCGTATAATTTGTTTATCGCGTAAAGTATTCCAATTGCTAATTGGGAAAATTATATTTTTATAATTATAAGATTAAAGTCTGTTAAAAATTAATACATTGAGGTGATACGATGACATACAGTTATCGAACTGATATTAGTTATGTTATGCTACAAAAAATATACAATTGTATTAGAGCCGATTATACTTTATGTCCTCGTTTTGCTAACTCCCCATTTTGAAAAGTCCCCCTTTTAGGAAATCCCCATTTTGAGAAATCCCCATTTTAAGAAATCCCCATTTTGAGAAATCCCCATTGTGCGCCTAAAGGAAATGAACGAGGGCGTCACTGAAAGTTTTTAGAACTGGCTACTTGTAAACAATACAGAAAAAAAATAAGTTTAAATTTAAAAAATGGAACTTTTGGCCAATTATATTCAGTATATATATGTATTTGTCATTTGTTTTACGATTTGGCGGCAAATTGAAAATGGTCTGAGTTTCGATAGCACAAATTTAACGCGAGAAAATTTTCGTGCGATGATTTTTTATGACTTTCAAAATCATTAAGTCAATAAGAAGTTATAAATTATAATAGACTTTGATGGGTCTTTCACGATGAAGCCCCATCGCGAGCCACTGTTTACAACTGGTTTAATAAGTATAAACGTCGTCGCAAAAACTTTGAAGAAAACGTTTTATGGACTCCGAGGAAGCTGTGGCTGCGTTTGTAGACGTGAATGGACACTATTTTGAAAAGATAGAATAAAACTATTTACTTGCTAGTTTGCTCAGTTTTTTATTTTCTAAGAACTATCGGATTGTCAATCGTATAGGCTGGAAAGTTATAATTGTTTAGAATTCTTACGCATTCGAAAGTATTTTATAGCTCCCTATTTATTTTTAAAACGAACATGAATGATGCCACACTATCGTTCGTTTTTAGAGCTGTCCTGTAAAATACAAAAATAGAGCCGGTGACAGTTCATAAATAATATTGAAACACCGAAATAGACTTATGTCAATATGACATCCGAAGTACGCTATTTTTGTATTTTTAACCGACTTCAAAAACGAGGAGGTTCTCAATTCGGCCGGTATGTTTTTTTTTTCTATGTATGTACACCGATTACGCCGAGATTACTGATCCGATTTACGTGATTCTTTTTTTGTTCGATGCGGAATAGCTGCCATTTGGTCCCATAAAATTTTTTTCAAAAACAGTTGGGTACTTTGGTTTTAAAAAAACTGAAATTATGAAATCGTCTACATAAGCGAAATTGCGAATTTTTGCTTTTCCAATGACTTTTTAGTGAAACGATACGATAGTAGGAAACAATATAAGTTGACGGTCACCCATCTAGCTTCTACCGTAGAAAGTTATCACTAAAAATTGTGAAAAAAAAATTTAAACAAAAATTAAAAAAAGTGCTAAGTGGTTTCCAAAAACAATAGAAAGTAAAGCACCGACTCCAAAAATATGTTTCTAGGGGATGAATACCTACTTAAATTTAATTATTTCATCCTTTTCAGTTTTTTGAAGTCGGTTTTAATTTTTGTTTTGTTATTACAATATCTTAACATCCTTTACTCTTTACTGTAGAAATATGGAGCTATACCTAAAATTATAGTAAAAACTTTAAATATTTTATTGCATATTTTAATTTTCTACTATAATTTTAGCTACAGCTCCATATTAAAACATTCATGTTTTACGACTTGAAAAACGATCGAGAAAAGGAGAGGTGCGTTTAGTTTCAGCTGGAACATTTATTTCATTTTTATACAAACGAGTGGCTTTGTTATTAGCTTTCATATGAGGTAATGTAGATCAAATTGCTGTTTAAAATTATTCGGAATAAAAACGCAGTAAGACCGTCTCCGTTTCATGTACTATTTTCTTAAATTGGTAAATTATTACGGGTGAAAAACTGTAGTTTCAATGATAACCTTACATATTAAGCTATAAAAACCATCATTCAAACTAAATTAACTAAGATCGCGAGCAGCAACGAACTAGTTCGCACGGTTCGCTTATCAAATTGATCTATCAAACTATACAAGCTCTGCTTTTTTCTTACTCCGAAGTGGATATTCGCAGCCGAATAACGAATCACGCTAATCATCTTTCTCCAATGCAGTGTTGGCTAATTTAATAATGTCACATACCTAATTTAAAATATAAAAAAATGTATAGGTACCTATAACACAAGTGAAACCTATATCAATCTAAAGAATTATTCTTCCTTCAGTTCTTCTTAATTGAGGACTAGACCTTAATTAATGGTCAGGTCTAGATCCATTAAATGCGTGGGTACGTATAATATGTGGGAGGTAATGGTAACAGAGATTACCGTGCAAGCTTAATATTATGAGTTATTTATTAGTATTGTCGACAATTTAGCTGAAGAATTTTGAAATAGATACTACCTTAATGTATCTCAAAAGTACATGTTTTAGGTTATGGTTTAAGTAAAAATTAAAAAACTTTGACAGGTTTCTTTAGGGATATCGAAATATTGGGTCCTCAAAATAAATAACATATGTACATGACTTATAAATAACATAAATCAGAATCTAATCCTGTGAGTAGAATTTACTTTTCGACTGTTTTTGAAAAGTTAGTAAAATACATTATTAATTATAAAAATGTAGTACTTAGGTGCTTAACCCCTAGAAACACATTTTTTGGAGTCAGACAGTGTTTTATAAAGCCAATTTTTGTCACACCCTTTTTTATATTTTAGCAGTCTTAGTCGAATTAAGCTCTAGAGTAAAAATCCCGTAATTTTCCAACTGATATTTTCAGATATATGAAATGTTGAAAATCTGTAAAATTACACCTGGGAAATTAAAATTTTATAAATAATAAATAAGTATTATTAATTTATCATTAAATCAAGTATTAAACAAATAATTACCATATATGAAGCTATCATGACCGGCTGGTCGAGCGGCCTGTACCCCTTGCTATTCAGGCTACTCTGTCAAAAGGTCCCGGGTTCGAATCCCGGTAGGTGCAAATGTTTGTATGATAAGTACGAGCTATGTTTATTTAGTATTTTTCTAATATTTATGTACATATTATTATACATACATATTTAATATTTATCCGTTATCTAGTATGCATAACACAACCTCTTAAATGATGCTTACTTTGGTCCTTTTATTAATCTGTGCTTTGGGCTAGATAATAATAGGTGTGTGAGTGTATGAATATTATTATGAATATTTATTATTATCATATACGCATCTTTTCACGTGATTATAACTTGGGTCAGTGCACTAAAAGCAAATTTAATTAAGTTTTCTTTTTGTTTTCGGGAATAAATAAAAATCGCAACGTGCGTGGTCGGTATACTGCGGCGGGTGACCCAGTAATTCTACGTCTGACGTCGCCAAATAGTCGATCGTTAGCCTGGCGGTGTGCGACAAAGCGTTGTCGTGGTGAAGGAAGATCCTACTGCGAGGTCGTTTCTGCCGAATTTTTTCCAAGACAAGTGGCAAACTATTTTTAGTTTACCACTCTGCAGTAACTGTTTTTCGAACCTTTAAAACAATTGTTGCGTAATGACCTGTCCTTCCGAAGAATGAGGCCACCATCTTTTCCCCGCGCTTCGTCCTCTCTTCACCTTAGTTGGCAACTCCTCGGAAGGACCCCTTGCGCAGACTGTCTTTTGGTTTCGGGATCATCAGTAAATCCAGCTTTCTTACCCGTAAGTATGTCGAACACAACATATTTCAGTCACCTCCGTTTAAGTCTTTGAACCATTGCACAGCACCAATCAAGACGACGGAGTCTTTGGACCTCGGTCAAATTATGAGGTATCCACCGGGCACAAAGCTTCCTGACCGCTAACTGGATGATTTTGTGCACTTGACTCATTGACTCATACCGATACCTAAGCTTGTCAGAATCTGACGATAGGTCAGTCTTTTCATATTGTATCTTCAATCGTCGCAGTAGAAGTTATCTTCAACCGCACTAATCTTACCGATGATCTGTGTGAGCGACGGCCTTCTACTACAGAAGGCCGTCGCTCACACAGATCATCGGTAAGATTAGTGCGATCACGCTTAAACTCATTAAACCAGTTGTAAACAGTGGCACGAGATGAAAGGCCAATCGAAGTCTGTCATATTTTTTCTTATTGACTTAAATGACATCGAAAGTTATAAAAAATCATTGCACGAAATCGCGTTAAATTCACGCTGACGTGACTCAGCCAATTTTCATTTTAAAACAAATGACAAATGAATGTAATACATATCCAATAATATTGGCAGAGTTCAATATTATTTTCAAAATTTAAACTTTATTTTTTTATTGTATTGTTTTCAAGAAACACGTTCTAAAAAGATTTAGTGTCGCACTCGTACATCAAAAATAACGAAAAGCCAACCAATTATATTATCTCATCCTACTTAAATTAAAGGTAGAAAGTAGGCGTATTTGTCAATATGTTTACTTTTCACTTTACCTACAGAAAGATTTTGATGAAAATTAACTTGGCTGGAATACTTACCTACCAAGAGGGACATACTTTATAATGTAACATTAGACGATCGAGACAATATGATGACGATCATTGCATCAGTGGGCAATTTGGAGCCAGAAAATAAAAGGAATATGAAAGCACCTTTTATACTGCAATATATGTGCTCAATTGAGTGAAATTAGTATTGATATCTTTATCACTGTCAAAAAATTGCACTGACAGTGCGATATTTAACAGCAACGGTGAAGACTTATAATAATAAATTAGAAAATTATTCAGAAAGGGGAAATATTTAAAGGGTCTCCAAAAAAAAATTAGCGTGTTCATCAAAAATAATAATTGGTCTACAAATTGTTAATTTGTCTGTATTTTGATGACCAATTATAATTTTTGATGATAAATTATATTTTAAGGTTGGTTAGGTTAGGTTTATATGGTGATCAGTTAAATACAAGCCTTCATAAAGCGTTATTTACTTCGATAGTGTATGTACTAAGTTTAATCACAAATCCTCGCATCCTGCTGCTTGAATCTGACTATTTACTTTAATAATCGAAGTGTCACCATTGCATCTATTCTCTCTCCACCTTCACCATGGGGTGAAGTCGAGGAATATCAGGATTCCTCGTGGTTTAAAAGCATGTTTTTTATTGATAGGTATTTAAAAAATGAAGTCGGTTAATAAAAATAGTTTGAAGTTTTTTTCATTGTAAATATTTTTTATTAGAACACCCCAAGTTCATCGACAGTATTGACACATGATAACTTAATTTTCTGTATAATTATGGTTTTATACTTCTTTTGGAAGCTATAGTATCTCATATAATTTGAATGGAGTTATCATAAAAACGTCTACGATAAGTGCGGACGATAACATTACCATCTCGCCATGTTTACATACGATCGAAACCACAATATTATTTTAATTTGACCTCTATTGTAGAATAACAATTTTAAAAATACTTTTAGATTGAGTGGCGTACGTTATATTTAACTGAGCTATTTAGCTGTACCTATGGAAAGGAATGGCCCTCGCGTCTTCCTTTACCTTTCGAGACGCTTCGGCGGGCTGCTTGTAAGGAGGGAGTACTAACGATCAGCCTACCGGCGCATCGTCAGCAATAGAGAACTATACTGCCTTATTACGAAACGTGATCTATATTTAGACTTGGTGATTCCTTCTCTTTTTTAACCGACTTCAAAAACGAGGAGGTTCTCAATTCGGCCGGTATGTTTTTTTTCTTCTTTGTATGTACACCAATTACGCCGAGACTACTGAACCGATTTACGTGATTCTTTTTTGTTCAATTCGGAATAGTTGCCTTTGAGTCACATAAAAAAATTTTCAAAATCAGTTGAGTAGTTTGGTTTTTATATAAAAAAAACTGAAATTATTATGTCTGTCTACGTATGCGAAATTGGCGGACTTTTGCTTTCTTATGACTTTTTAGTGAAACGATACGATAGTAGGAAACAATATAAGTTGACGGGGACCCATCTAGCTTCAACCTTGGAAAGTTATCACTAAAAATTGTGAATAATTTTTTTTTAAACTAATAGGTTGGGAAAAAAGTTTCTTCGCATTTTTTAAGAAAATTCAAAACATTTTTTAATATAGTTTATTTACATTTAACTAAAGTATGTATGTACTATTTTGTTCGATAACTTTTTGCCATCTTGTAGGTAGGGACATGATCCCATTGCTATAGAAATTTTGGGGCTTCTGATCAAAATACCGCGACAAGTGGTTTTGGCAGTCCTCTCGTGATGTTAACCTGACATTGCATAGAGAATTCTGAAGAGAGCGAAACAGATGGAAATCTGAAGGTGCAAGGTCAAGACTATACGGCGGATGCATTAAGACCTCCCACCCAAACTCTCTTAATTTTTGCTGAGTGGCTAAAGATGTGTGAGGTCTAGCGTTATCATGATGAAAAACCACACCCCTTCTGTTGATTAATTCCGGCCGCTTTCTCTCAACTTCTTGCTTTAATCTCATCAGTTGTTCGCAGTAGATTTCAGAATCGATGGTCCTGCCTGGTGGTAACAGTCATAATGAATAATAATAACCTTCCAATCCCACCACACACACAGCACCACCTTGTTGCGAGTTAACCCGGGTTTCGCCACAGTCTGTGAAGCCTGACCGGCCTTTGACCACGACCTTTTTCGCGTGTTCTTGTCGCACGTGATCCACTTTTCATCACCAGTTATCATCTTCTTCAAAAATGGTTCGGTTTCATTACGTCGTAATAAAGAATCACAAATGAGTACACGGTTCATTAGGTTTCTTTCAGTGAGCTCGTGGGGTACCCAAATATCGAGCTTTTTTCTGTACCCATTTTTTTTTAAATGCGCCAAAACTGTTTTGTGGTCAATTCCCAGTTCTTCAGGTACGTCGTAACTACTGATATGCCGATCTTGCTCCAGTTTTTTAAAAATGGCATCAATTTTATCCGTAATAGGGCGACCAGAGCGACGTGCATCTTTGACATCATAATTTCCGGATTGAAAACGATGAAACCAAATTTGTGCTACTCTCACAGACACTGCACTAGGTCCATAAACATCGCAAATTTTTTTCGCGGCTTTCGTTGCATTTTTACCTTTTTTGTAGTAAAATTTTAAAATGTATCGAATTTCTTCATTAGATTCACTCATCTTGACAGTACGAAAAACAAATGAAAAACACACATATTCCTAATTTGAATTTGGAATTTTCTTTTTTAATATCTAAACTTTTAATGATACCAAAACCAGCCAGATACAAATAGTACAGCCAAAGAGATTTTATTAAAAGTTCATACACACTTTATTGCGAAAAGACTTTTTCCCCAACCTAATAAAATTAAAACCGACTTTTTTTTTTTTCTCTTTATTTATTTAGGGGCTTTTGTAACAAAACATGTCAGCCCCATCGTACCCTATTCTGTATATGTACATACTTTTATGATGTTGCGCGAGCGGAAGGGATTCCAGTATCCAGAAAAAAGACTTCTGATAACAATTTTGCAGCTACAGATGTAGGATCAGCCAAAATGCTTATAAATGCACCCACATTTTGCATATTCATATTAAACTTATGAATAATTGAGTCCCTCCCGCTCCGATATTTTTCACATTCCATAAGGACATGTTGAACATCATCTATGATGCCACAGACTTCACAGTTTGGGGAAGATACCTTTTTCATGAGGTGAGCAAATTTATTGGAAGGGTAATATCCGGACCGCAGTCTGTGAAGTACGACAATATGTTTCCTACTTAGTCTACTACTAAGGAACCACTGGGTTTGAGGAAGCTGACACTGTATAGTTTTAAACCAGATTCCTTTTTCAGTACTCCTTTTGTCAAAATATTCTTTAAACTTTTTATAACATATTCTTTTGAATTTTCCTAATATTTCTGTGTAAAATGGTAAAATCACATAGTCAATACCAAAACAGCAAGCTGTTTTGGCTTGTCTGTCAGCTTCCTCGTTGCCACTCAAGCCCATGTGGGATGGAATCCATTGCAACCTTAGATTTAGATCCGTGTTGTTGTCTAACCTCTGTATCACTCGTAAAACGTCATAGGCTACCGGAACACCTCTGCTATAACCAGAGGCGCACCGAGCCAAATGCTGAAGAGCAATCTTGCTATCTGTAAGAATGACACAGCTGGTTAGGTTCTGTCTTTCAATATAATATAATGCTTCTAATATTAAATTTAAGTAAATACTCATCCCCTAGAAACATATTTTTTTGGAGTTGGTGCTAAGTTGTTTCCAAAAACAATAGAAAGTGAAGCACCGACTCCAAAAAATATGTTTCTAGGGGATGAGTACTTACTTAAATTTAATTATTTTAACTTTTTCAGTTTTTTGAAGTCGGTTTTAATTTTTGTTTTGTCCTTATCAATAAAAAAAATACAGCCTTAGTTTTAAACCAATATTTTAAAAAGACGGATTGTGTCTGGTTTTTCGAGAAATAGTGAACCGCCTTTATTCATCTAGTACGGACGTTTACGCCGCGCCGATGACCGCCGCCGTCGATCAGGTTAACACGCCCGCCGCTGACTGGTCAAACAATCGGCGTCATCGGCGTACAGCGCTGAGGCACTAGGCAACTAGGATACGCGAAGCGTGCTGACGGGTTAACGCGGATAGTTTGTTCGATGTGCGCGCCTAGTTGCCTAAGTAATTTCATCCGTTTCGCGGATAATAGAATCCTTTTTAGTCGATTTCATCCTGCAGACTCAAATGCAAGCGTTCGATCAAGGCCTCTACAAGACCGTATATCTTCACTGATAGACCTAGTATTGTTAAGGTATCTGTACCTGACGGTGACGTCATCGGCATATCAAAAGGTACCGGGCGTTAGCAGAACTTTACCAGCCGACTATTTTACCCTAGAATGCGATGGAATAACGCAGACGAAGTTATGGGCGGAAGCTAGTTAATTTTGTGTTTTGGTATTGTAATATGTAGCAATAACTAAAATATTGTATGTTCAATAATAAAACACTCGCATCGACCACAGCTTGGTAAAATGGTAAAAGTCACAAAAAGGACATAAATGTGTCATCAAAAAGCCAAAGTAAATTTTAGGTCCTCAGGCTAATGAGGTGTGAAATAGTATGGCATTACAAAATAAGAATTCACCAACTCGAAGTCGTCGTTTGCATTTTAATAGCAGCTGTCTGTAGGCACATTATGCGATATAGGTAGTGAAAATTATGCAGTGATTCTCTCGGTTGCTTTTTGCATGAAACATATATTTTTGCGTCCAGTTATAAGTATCCTAATCTACTCATTTAACATTTCCGCGTCATGGCCCATGACAATAACTTGAAATTTAATAAAAGTTAAGATAATAAAAAAAAACAATTATATCCATGCTACATAGACAATAGAACTTCCTTCTAAATACATATAGTGTACCTACTGTAATAAAATAACGCCAGTATAGTTTCATATTTTCGCGTATTTTCTACCACCTGCCAAGTGTTAAATTCCGTTTCAAGATGCACCCAAACAAATTAAATTATGACGGCGGCCTCTCATACATAGGTCAAACCAAAAGAATAATTAGCACCCGGGTAAAATAACATATTATCGATGCCCCTAATCCTCGCCAATGAACACCTCTTCTTTCCTAAAATGTTACCTGAGCCTTCTGAAATGAAAAATCATCCTAATTTCAATAGAGAAGGTGGAGTGTACCACTTGCTTGGGATCCCATCATGCTTATTATAATGTCTCGAGCCCGTCTACACACTGCCCGGCCAACGGACACCGTGACGGCAGTTAACATAAAAACAATAAAACCAACTAACAACTTAATTTTCCCCGTGACCACAATCGCTCTCAAGTAATCGAAATGTCGTCGCTCAGGTATACACATATTAATATTAATGTAACATCTAATTAAACGCGAGTTAAGTCGGGTAAAGTAGTTTTGATACAAATAAATAACGCTGTATTATTATTTTTATTTAGATTTAGATCTTTATGTAGACACAATCTCCGCGTAACAGGTAAAAGGTGAAGATACAACAAAGAACCCTGTTAAAATAGGACGCTTATGCCTATGACTCATTTTCTCGTCGTCAAATTCCCAAAAGACTTTTTTTAAACAAGTCTTAGACTGCTCTGAGCCGTTAAAAAAAGAACAATACACTGATAACGTTAGTTATTTGATGAGTATGACAAGTGCTGGTTGTTGTATATTGTAGTTGTCATATAGGTACACCTATGACCTCTAGATAAGCCCTATTGTATGAGCAGTAGGGTTTCATTTTGACGAATTGTCGAGGTTAAAGATTATATGGCTGCGTGCGGATGAGAATTGGATTCAACCTCGCGTCACTGAAAATAACATTATTGGCTGCGCACGTGCGTGAGGTGATTAAGCCTGTACATTATATATTTGGTGGCGTATTGGTTTGAGCGCTCTGGTTTCGATCACGAAAACAAAGCAACTTTCGCCATGGTTGGTCCCTGGATGGGTCAATCAAATTTATAATCTTGAGCTCCTCCGTGCTTCGGAAGGCACGTTAAGCCGTTGGTCCCGGTTGTTACTGCAACCGCTTTAACCCACCAACCCGCATTGGGCCAGCGTGGTGGTGTTATGGCCCAAACTCCTCATGTGTTTCTCCCATGTAGGAAGGCCTGTGCCCAGCAGTGGGACGTATATAGGCTGGTGATGATGATGATGATGATTATATATTTGCTAGCTTTCCAAACTATTGTATGCAATAGGTACTCACTCTTCACGCTGACGAATTCGTCTGACTGCTCAGTTTTCATATCTAAATAATACGTCATCAAAAGTAATAATATATTTATCGAAGACGTGATAACTGTTTGGGTTATAATCGTTTTTTATATTATTAGTCACAATATTGCTGATAATAATGATTACATAACATGGCCAAGGCCCCGAAATCTCCCTTCTAGCCCCTCGGAGGTTAAAATTTATAGAAGTTATCATTCTGTGTACTCCATACGTAATTTAGGTAAATAATATGGTTTACAGCTTAAAGATATGACGAATATCGCATGTTTATATAAGTATTGACTTTTCTTATCAACCACTAGAAAGTTATCAAATTGTATTCAAACGTGCCATTTAGATTTTTTCCACGTACGGATATTGGACTTCGTGGAATAAGCGAGCCCACTGACACCCTCGAAGTAAATTGATACATCCATACATTTTGGGACAACTCCTGTGACTGAAATTGATAACGTCAATTTTAAAGTTATTAATATTATGTTGATAGTGTTTTTTAACCGACTTCAAAAAGAAGAAGGTTCTAAATTCGGTTGGTATGTTTTATGTGTCTACACCGATTACGCCAAGATTTTTGATCCGATTGACGTGATTCTTTTTTTGTTAGATGCGGAATAGTTGCCATTTGGTCCCCTTAAACATTTATTTAAAATCGATTGGGCAGTGTGGTTGTTAAATCAAAATAACTGGAATAATTATGTCCTCTATGTATACGAAATTGCGGATTTTTGCTTTCCCATGACTAAGTATTTAGTGAAACGATAGAACAGTAGGAAACAATATATTTTTAACAGTTACTAATCTAACGTTGACCTTAGAATATTATCACTAAATATAGTAAAAAAAAAATTAAGACAAAAATAAACACCGACTTTAAAACACTAAAAAGGATAAAATAATTAAATTTAAGTAAGCAATTATCGTTAAAAAATTTCTTTTTGCAGTTGGTGCTAAGTTTTTTCCAGAAACAATACATAATGAAGCCTATTATATAAATGTAAATCCTTAAAAGTTTTATCCTTTTTTGTGTTTTGAAGTCGGTTTTTATTTTATTTTTAAATCATATTTTTTATTATTTTTACTGCTTCCGGAAGAAAAATTTTCTTAACAACAATCATAATGTTGTAGATTTAAATGTACACTCAAGACTAAAAATGACTCAAATTGTTCTTCAAAAGCTTTCGGGCGGATGGGAATACCGACATCATTGTGTGATGCTCACGGTGACTCACAGTAGCACCTTCTTTTACGACTCATCTCGTTGTTTACGTTGCACTACTAAATAAATTATATTGTACTAGATTTGATCTCTATAACGATCACCGCGGTTGACCGGAGACGAAAGACGATAATGATGAAAGCCATAGTAAGAGCAGATTCATCAGCCCCCTTATTCTCAATTGTCGGATCACGGATTCGATTCGAAAAGTCACATGCCATCTCGCTTTGACGCACCGCGATAAAAAGTGACAGTTATAGAGTTTCCGAAATTCGATTATTTTCCGACAGTTGAGAATAAGGGGGCTGAAACCATGACAGAAGATAGACAAAATATAGACATTACTTCATTAACATCTTATTGAATGGTGATTCTAAAGCTGATTGTCTGAACTTGTGATGGAAAGTAATGTGTAACAATCGGAAACATCAATATTTAGACCCATTAGGGTGAGGAGGTAGCCAAATTATGTCCCAAACTCAAATTAAGTATAATATGTATGAGCACGCATCAATGAACTAGCAATTTACTTCTATTGATTAAAGTTACATAGGTTTGTGTTTGAAAATAAAATGTTGACATTTAGGTAGGTACTTACCTAAAACTTCTTAGGTGAGGGGCAAAAGGGTTATCTATTTAGGTTCTTAATTATCTCTTTACTTTGAACTAAGGCATGCAATTACTAGACGTTTTCATTACCGGTAAATATACTGGCAACCGTATATTTTTTGCTGGTTAACAAGTAAAAACCGGTAATGTTTCACTATTGTATAACATTTATTTTTGAAAACCAGACCGAAGATCGTGGTTTTTTGTTTTATATTCTTAATACTCCTAGCTGGTGAGTAGAAGAATGTCTTTGAAGAATATTTAACAATTTATTGTGTACCCATAATATAGATTGTGAAAAAGGCTAATCAAGAAAATATAAAATAATGTTAATTATGTACAGACGACAGCATATCAAGTGTAAAAGTCACCTCTAATACGAACGGAGTAAGGGCGGTCTTAAAGTCAAAATGTTACGCTTGATGTGCTGTCGACTATGCAGTCACGAGCAGTAATATGTACCCACTTCTCGCTGTTCGTGACTCTTCTTTTCATTGGAATAAGAATCACGAACAGCGAGAAGTGGGAAGATGCTATTGCTCGTGACTGTAGAAAAAAAAATTAAAAAGAAATTAATGATTCCTACACACGGTAAATTAACGGTTATGTATTTCACTACCGGTTATTTACTTACCGCCTGTACAAATGGGCGGTTAATCGATAAAAGTGAAAACGGGTAAAAGAAATCAATTTGTGTCAAATTGTCAATCAGTGACTTACTAAACGTGTCTACGAATTTGCCTCACTATCAAATGGTGCAGCTCAACATGCAGCATCAACAGAAGTGAGTAAAAAATGGATTGATTGATTGTGCTGATCATCACAATTATACTCGAGTTTCATAAAAATATTCTTTGATCTCATGTTTCGCTCGACCAAAATCGAGTAGTAATCATTCGATTGTTCTTTAATCGATTTTCATTGCATTGTTAAAGTCTAAATGATTTTCTACAGTTTGGTAGTTCACTGTATGGTATAATTAGTAATATTATTTACAAACGCAAACGCGTAATAGCAAACTAAATTTTTGCTAAATCGTAGAGATCGCCCTAAGAGCAAGTCCATTACTAATAATTTGTAGAGACAGTTATACCGTTTACCGTTAGCTACATTTAGCAGTTGAAATCGCAAGTGACCTTACCTCGAGAGTTCAATTAAAGTACAAGATTGGATGTTCAGTCATAACGAAATGGGATATTGCATCGCGAAAGTCAATGTTGATTGACTCTTGAATAAATTTATCGCAAATGAAGGATTGCTGGCTCAGCTAATTTCAGTACGAACCGGTACAGTAGAATATAGTGAAACGGGTTCAAGAATAGAATATAGCCATAGTTTTACATAACAGACCTTGAGCTCTGTAGCTGCATTATGACTGTGGTGCTCCAAGTGAAAGTTAATCGTAAAGCTTATTTTTGGATTAGGTAGTTATTTTATTATCTTTATCAGACTGTTGCCTGCCTGCATTTATTGAAGAGTTTAGCAGATTACTTTTATGTCTACGTACAGGAACAAAATGCGTCTCTTGAAGCATAAATTTGAAATAAAACCACTTAACCGGACTTAACAATTTGATGTCACATTATTAATATATACCTGACGTTTCGACTGGCAATATCTTAAAGCGTGCTTCAGTAAAGACTTATTTGAAGCTGCTGAAGACGTTCAACCAATTTCTATCACTTGACAAATGTAACACTCGCTTATAAAATGCGGATACAAGTTTGATGTGACTGCGGTCTCTCATACATTGGCTAAACAAAGAGAAGCATAGGTACCCGGGTAAAAGAACATATTGTTGACGTAAAACACAGCCGCGATACGAAGTCAGCAGTGTGTGAACCTAGACGGACCCAATCACTTCATCAGATTTGATAAGCCCCAAGTCCTCGCCAAAGAATACCGCTTCATTCCTAGAATGTTACGTGAGGTTATTGAAATCAAAAAAATATTCTAATTTTAATAGAGAAGATGGTTGGAGAGTACCACCTGCTTGGGACCCCATAATCCGAATAATAAAGACTCAAGCCCGTCTTCATTCACACAGTCCGATACAGCTACGTATGTATGTGAATCGAACCACCACTCAAAATACAAAGTGACGGTATAAACTTATCAAAGGCAACAGACATCTTCAGTCTTCCCGCGACCACAATCGCTGTAAAGTAATCGAAACGTCGGGTATATAATAATAATGTAACATTTAATTAAACGCGAGTTAAATCCGGTAAAATGGTTTTATTGCGAATGTGTCGTTCTTGTGAAAATACAATACTACATACCAAGCATATCATCTAATAGATAGTGCTGCACTAGTACAACGGACTTATGAAGCCTACAGTAAGGCTTCATTGAATGAAAAACATTGAATGGTTCCATGTCGTTTTGACTTGTATGGGTAGTACCTATACAAGTCAATAAATTGACAAATAGAATATGTACTATTTAGAATGTTTTATTAGCTTCATGAAAAATAGTAAGAAAGAAATTAAAGATTTAATTAAAATTGCAAATGGATAGTTATACACTGTTTTAATTTCACAAATCGTCGGGGATAGTGCAAATCCGCATACGTAAAGGCCGCGTATCTGCATATCTAGTTTTACAGGGAAAGGTTAAAAAATTTTAAACAAAAATTAAAACCGACTTCAAAAAACTGAAAAGGATGAAATAATTAAATTTAAGTAGGTATTCATCCCCTAGAAACATATTTTTGGAGTTGGTGCTCAGTGGTTTCCAAAATCAATAGAAAGTAAAGCACCAACTCCAAAAATATGTTTCTAGGGGATGAATACCTACTTAAATTTAATTATTTCATCCTTTTCAGTTTTTTGAAGTCGGTTTTAATTTTTGTTTAAAATTTTTTTTTCACAATTTTTAGTGATTACTTTCTACGGTCGAAGCTAGATGGGTGACCGTCAACTTATATTGTTTCCTACTATCGTATCGCTTCACTAAAAAGTCATTGGAAAAAGCAAAAATTCGTAATTTCGCTTATGTAGACGATTTCATAATTTCAGTTTTTTTAAATTTAAAACCAAAGTACCCAACTGTTTTTGAAAAAAATTTTATGGGACCAAATGGCAGCTATTCCGCATCGAACAAAAAAAGAATCACGCAAATCGGATCAGTAATCTCGGCGTAATCGGTGTACATACATAGAAAAAAAAAACATACTGGCCGAAGCCGGCTTAAGCTCAAAATTTATGAGCTTAAAATTATTGATTTTTCTCTATTTTTTGTTAGGAAAATATAAATACCTTAAAGTAGCCAATCAAGATTTTGCGTGAATTTCCCGCGACAACTAAAACGGGCTACATTTGACAGATACGCGGAAATGTACCTGCATATTTTGGCTCGGCGTAATTTAGGTTAGGTAGTAGACCCATATGTAGGGTCGCCTGGGTAGGTACCACCGCCTTTCTTATTTCAGCCGTGAAACAGTTCGCTGTGTTTCGGATTGAAGGGAAAGGTAGCCAGTGTAATTACTGGGCATGGACGGCATTTCATCTTGGGCCTCAGGATGACAACGCACCTGCAATATCAAGTGCTTTTCCTTGTTATTTCAGGTGTCTATAGGCGGCGGTAACCGCTTACCACCAGGTGGACCGTCAGCTTGTTTGTCATAAAAAAAAACCGGGGCAGCGGGTGTATATTACATAATTAAATACATAATTAATAAGTTTTAAATATATTTATTATTGTTAACCGGCGCAGCGAAAGTAACTTATGAAAAGATATTAATATGCGGTCTTAATTTAAGAATTTAAATGATGCACGCAGCCAATAGATGCAAACTTTTTTAACTTGAATCACATGTCATTCCTAAATTCCTACGAGAAACTCTTTTGAGAAGATCATTTAGATTCTTAGACACACGACAGGCCTGTCGTTTCTAAGAAATTTGGGTAGGTGTTACGCGAGGACTAATAAAAACATATGTTATAAGGTGTGTTAAATTTTACTACATGAATTAGAGTTTTCAAATATGCTACAATTTCCTCATAACTGTAACATGTAAGCAGCCGCCATGATGGCTATCGACCACGCCGTATATCCACTGGAGTTTCATAAAGATTGATCAGTAGCAGATAGAAAGGTCGCTCTTTTCGTAAGTCTATAATTATAATGATCCTTTGTGTTTGAAATAAAGATTATTATTATTATCATTATTTAAGAGCTTTGGTGTCTTGGATTATAAAGTAGAACACATTAGGTACACAATCCCGATAGCACCGCCGAAACAGGGTAACCTGTTCCCTATTTTATCGGCACCTATATGCTGCCTGTAGATAGAAAGGAAGGAAGGCTGCTCTTGACGAATTCTTACAAACTGCGATCTTTGGTTGATGAACCTCGCTTATTCTGAAGTCGTATATTATGGTTGCCTGCGGTAATGGCTAACCTTTGTTGGCAAAGAAAACACCTTTCGCGCTATCTTCTCTTTTTGGGTAAAAAGAGAGAGGAGTGTGGAAGCCACAAAACTAAAGCCCTGCGCCATGACTGCTTACATTCACCCTTCTTTTAGCCACCACTGTTTAACAAAAAGCGAGAAACGTTTCCCATAATAGGTAATAGGTATCAGATTTCAGCGTGAAGGAAGTTCTATATGGGAAATAAATATATCGTCATCCGAAAAAAAAACCGAAGTTTCGGAAATGAATGTGTTGTGAAAATTAAATAATTGACGTTCTTCTAATGGGCAAATCCCTTTCTCATTCAAGATGACCATTAATAGCCATGCCATTGTTTTGGTCGCCATGAGGCTCGTACAATGTAATTGATTTACATACTTCACAAGAAAAGGTGGCAGGTATTCTGTCTGAGTGTCGACTTGCGTAGTAGGGTTGACAATCCTGTTCGTAAATAACTGCAGTTAGAAAAGTTTAAAAGTGATGTTAAATAAATTCACAAGTTTAGAAACTTGTATATTAAGTAGACTTAATTACTATCAGAACTATTTTTTAGTGCCCGAGTCTGTGGAAAGATAAAGAACGTTGTATCACAAGACAGAATACCTAATTAAGCTTGGTAAAAGAATAATTTGCTATTATTAGAACTCTTGTAACCCTAAATTTGTTAACAACAATAGCCTTTATTTAGATTCTACTGCGAAATATTTAATATTCTTATGTGACTAACGTTTAAGCTTTTCGGGAAATTATGAATTATTTCTGACCCTGATTCATCTTTGTTTGAATAATTTATTTTATAAATAATTTTATAAATGTAACAAATTATTTACAACTTACTGTGTATTAGTAAGAAATATAATTATTTGTTGACTAGTGAACATCAATACATTACTGTATGAGTTGTGTTGAAGCCAGGTTGTTGTATAATAGACATTAATTTTCCTTAAGTTTGCATAGAGTAGCTATTGATTAAATACCCTAAGATATTCCAATATATTATTACCTATATGTATATGATATTTAAAGAAGCTACTAATGAAAAATCGAATTTATTCCAATTCGTTTAGTTTAATGACTCCTTGTCTTACTTCCAAAACTTGAAATTCTTGGCCAGCTGCTGCAATATGATTGTGTCCCTGCCCCTCCTTGTAACACGAGTTCCTTCAAAACCTTTAGACCAGCACAGTAGCTAGTAAGCTACCTTCGCACATGGTCTCTTCTTACTACTTGTTCTTAGTCATTCCCGTGCTTTGTATATTAAAATATCGGTTTTCTGTCATTCATCCAGCTAATTTAACAATTTGATGTGTAAGATTTTGCTAAAGATAGCCAACACTACCTGATCCGATTGTCATATCATAACGGTATCGGAATAATGCAAGTGACTTTGTGATCAAGGAAGCTAATCTTTTTATTTCATTCATTTAGTATTTGATGAGATATCCATTTAATTTTACTTATTATTATTAGGGAGAATTCCTGGTTGTATCTGAACGGCACTTGTACAGCTAATGACGATGATTGTTTTAATTACAGGAAAAAATCTCTACAACAACGAGCATGTAGCCATTAAGATGGAGCCGATGAAATCGAAGGCGCCGCAGCTGCATCTTGAGTACCGATTTTACAAGTTACTAGGCACGCATGGTACGTCCATACTAATTATATGCTTAGGCGATCGTCGAGCGAGAATATCTTTTAACGGTATCATTCAGACTTGGTTTCTGTCCAGTGAGCAATATTTCCTTTGCACTAAGAAATAATTAATCGCGAACTTATGATTATGCAGGATCACGTCAAATAGTTTTTACTCTATTGTTATCTGATAATATAAGTAAACCTATAATGTTTATATGGAAACAAAAGTAAAAATGTTTTGAACTTTACAATGTATATATTTATCTCTTTGTTGAATATGCTTGAGGTTAAGCTGGTTTCGCTCAATCGAAGTTTGTATGATAGATTATGTAATTCCAATGACGCTATTACTGTGTGTGTGGAAAAGACCGTTCATTGTGGGAAAAGTAAATTAAAATACTATTTTAGTACACTAACGGACTTTAATCTTAGAGCCACTTGGAGAATATTTTTTTAGGAATTTTAATAATTATGAGACGCTTTAAATTATATTTGTTGATAATATTGCAATCATTTGAGCTACTAAACGTATTCCGTATTTAATTTGGGATCATTAGCTTAAATAATTATGCATTGACAAATGTCGGCAATGATAAAGGTCACCAATAGTGGTCGACAACAGGATTTTTGATGGTAAATCAATGTCCTACGGATTTCCAAAACACGCTAAAGGAAAAACCGAGGATTGCAAATTAATATCGTTTCATGATTTTGTGAATTGTTAATTTATTGAGCAGTGCACAAAGCCTGTCATTATACCTAGCAGTTGAATATTATTAGCGCTATTAAAAAGTATGTAATAAGGTAAATATACCACTTAATAACCAAAACGTTCGTGCGTTACACGTGTTCATTTATTGGTTTATGTTGTCCAGACGATTGTCGGTCACTTATGCGATCTGATAATTATAGCTTGGTATATCTAAGTGGTTCTATAGTGAAACCTTTTTATTCAGCAAATTCGAAAATACCAAACATAATTTTTACTTCTTTTTATACATATAAGTGTGATGAAAACCAGTTTGAAGCAGTTTCGCTCCCTCTATGATCACACTTTAATACATATAAATTGAAAAATTGTTTGTACCCTTGTTGTCTAATTCATTATCAATAAAAGAAATATAGAATCTTTTTAGTTAGAAAACAGAAACCATAGATAAAGTAAACTGATTGTAAAGTTTGCCCAGAGGGAGTACCAAAAGTGTATTACTTGGGTACGTGTGGTGGCCGCTACAACGCTATGGTCATGGAGTTGTTAGGGCCCTCGCTCGAAGACCTATTCGTCCATTGCGGCCGAAGGTTCAGGCTCAAGACGGTCCTTATGATCGCAATGCAACTTGTAAGTGCAGCACAGATTAGTAGATTCGGAGATTTTTTTTCGGCACAACACCGTAACCGATATTGAACGTCGCCGAGGGTAACACGCCGTGGTCATGGTGGTTGTTGGGCCGACAGTTGTGGCTTTATGCCAGCGTGGTAGCCTCCGTATCTCGACTATTAACGGTTGGACAAACAATCAACGTCAAAGTTCATGACTGTGTTTGGCTTATATTTGAATTGAATTTCGATTAAGGCGATACATCGCAAATATTTAGAATTTGTAATTAGAATTTAATTCTATTTTTCATTGTTTTTCTTGTTTTCAAATAAAATGTTAGAGTTGACTTATTAACAAAGTAAATTACAAAAGCTAAAACATGAATGAAAACAATCTTCTCGAAAAAGAAAATTTAAATATGGTCCTTCTTATTTCCTCTTTTTACGCTATAAGCAAACGGGAGAATATTTGAAACCCAAACTAAGTTTATTAGAAAAGCAACCAACTATAATAATTATTCTCAAAAAATATTTTTTCCTAGTCAGTTTTTTTTAATAAATAAATTATTACTAATTTGACACTTGTTACGCGCACGTGCGCTGCTGTTGTCTTCTTTCCTCGCGCTGAGAAATTATATCTGATTTTCTTTTCCTCTCTGTTTCGGCCGAAACAAAGTTTACGAAGCATCGCCTTAATCGGTATACTGAAATTGTTAGCATTCTCTATTTTCCATTTATATCTCTAAATCATTAGAGATATAATGGCAATAATGAATTCTGGTCTAAGTTTAAACAATACGTTTCAGTACCAATATAATTTGATTTGAGAGTAAATTGATTGAATACTTATATAAAATTGTAGAAACATTCAAGATACGCTGGTTATCTCGTCCTATTTTATTTTCTAAGATTCCAAGTAGCAATGCTCTCGCGCGTCACGTTGAATATCGGCTAGAGTGTTGTGTCTAGGTGCGAGCGAGAGCAATGCTTGGCTTGTCTATGTAAGTACTAAACATGATGGTGTTTCTCCGTCCCTTTCCCACCCTGGTCCTTGGTCCTATAGCGCCGTCAACAGCTGAGGGCATCCCGGAAGTGTACTACTTCGGACCGTGCGGTAAATACAATGCATTGGTGATGGAACTTCTCGGGCCGTCGCTGGAGGATCTCTTCGACCTGTGCGGCCGCCGATTTTCTTTAAAGACTGTATTAATGATCGCTATGCAGTTGGTGAGTATTATATAAAATATAGAAATAAAAAAGTATTGAAGACACAAAAGAGATGTTCCAAAAATGTATAGAGACCCAGCCAGGTCTATGTACAGTATACTGAAAAATAGGTAAAAATATGCAAAAGTGTTCAATTGTCCGTTTTCTTTTTATTTATTTTGTTGCGTGGTACAAAGCAAGAATTTTTACAGAAAAAGCTGCAACACAGTAAAATATTCAGCATGGCGCCTATGTCACTTTGGTGACGTTTAGTTGACTTCTGTGTTGCCCGCACTATTGCCATATTGAATAACGGTGAAATCGGCGAAAAATTTCAACTGTTTTACAAACAAACTATGCATGAAAACAAATTATTAGTATTTTTCCCGGATTCTGGAGATTTTTCCTGACTTTTTGAGATAGTGTACTTACATATACCTGGCCTGATATGAAACATCTTCTTAACTTAATGCTAGATACGGAGTTGCTTCAAATGTGTATTTGTATAGTTATTATGATTGTAACATTAAAACGAGTCTAATCCACGACTCCTTCGTTATCACAATATAATTTTTATATGAAACACATGTCACGTGACGCTATCGATTGACATAGTTACGATATTCTTGATATGAAACTAGATTCGCCAATAGGCTCAGCAGGTACATGCGCTTGTTAATGAACAAACCTGCCGCTTTGATTGTTCCTCCATCACTTACCTATGTGTATTATAATTGGTGATGAGATCAATTATAAGTACTATAGACTCGACTTATATTTACACCTTTAAGATCAGTTCTCGTCAGATAACTTAACCTGTTATACATCCCTTTGAATTTCAATTAATTTTACTCTATTTTGAACAACTTCAAAAAGGAGGAGGTTCTCAATTCGTTTGTTCTTTAATGTATTTATACCGATTATGACGCAGAGATTTCTGATCCAAATCACGTTATTGTTTTTTTTTCGAGGCGGAATAGCTACCATGTGGTCCCATAAAAAATATTTAAAATCGATCGGGTAGTTTGGGTTTTAAATCAAAATAACTGGAATAATTAAGTCGTCTACGGATATTTAATTACGGATTTTTGCTTTTCTATGACTATTTAGCTAAACGATACGATAGTAGGAAACAATATATGCTAACGGTCACTGATTTAGCTTTGTCTTTAGAAAGTTTAGAAAGTTATCACTAAAAATTGTAAAAAAACCGACTTCAAAACACTAAAATTGATATTTTTATTTATTTAAATAGGTACCTATCCCCTAGAAACATTTTTTGACCGAAGTACTGACTCCAAAAAATATGTTTCCAGGGGATAAGTACTTACTTAAATTTAATTATTTTATTCATTTTAGTGTTTAAAGTGGGATTTTTTTACTAAATATCTATAGTAGGATAAATAAAATAGATATATATATATACAAATACACTTTGATATTTGATAGGAAAATTAGTATATAAATGTCTCAGGTCCCATATTATTTGGCAAGTATTGGTAAATTACCTGTATTTTTAGGGCGGCATAACAAAGTGTATTGCTAATTGATTTGATAATCTTATCGGGTATTTTTTATATGTATATGTGTATACATACATATAAAAACAATGCCAGATAAGATGTTTACTCTCGCCGTTGGTATGCGGTGTACATGTGACGTAGAAAGGATAGAGTTTTCCACTATCTATATTGAAAAAAATTACAACTATCTTAATGCTGAAATACGCTTACTCATATAAGCAATGTATTTATCTTTGGAAATCGTCACATCAAGATTACTACAATCTACTTACCTATTTACCTTGCTTTTATACTAAAATCCAGAATTAAAACACTGGTTTTATTAAATTGTAAGTTTATTTTATGGAAGTACTAGAGTTTGAACTATATTATGATAAAAATCGTATGCCGTTTTAATATGTTACGTAGAAACGTAAGTCACGAAAAGTACATACGTATACATTCATGTGATATTTGTTCTGCACGATTATCGGAGACTTGTAAATCGTTACATATGAGATTTTAGCCTACAATTAAATATATCTAATAACTGTTTCATTGTATTTTTCAGTTGCACCGCATCGAATATGTGCACACGAGGCACCTTATATACCGGGACGTTAAACCGGAGAATTTTTTAATAGGTAGAACTGCCACTAAAAGGGAAAAAATCATTCACATCATTGGTAAGTGTAGCGTTATTTCAGCTTAAGTGTCCACTGCTAGACAAAGCGCTGGCTATTTTTATCAATAAAACAATAGGGGCACTACTACAATAGATTCACGAATTAGCTAGGGATGCTAGGTTTTATTATATTGGTTGAGAATAGAAATTACAAGACGCAACCGTGTTTTCTGTTGTTGCTGTGCACTCCTGAAACCTTGAGCGTGTTATTGGGGTGGGTTGCGAGGTGCTCTTTTATAATCGCTCCTGCATATTAACCGAAAAACTGACATTTGTCGATACCCTAATCCTTTTTAATAAGAGTCATTTTTCGACTGCACTGTATAAAAGTTGATAAAGTTCTCTATCTTAAATTTCCAAGTACTTTTAATCTTTAAGTTAATAATCAAATCAATTCAAATGCTCAATAATCTTTTAATGATAAAATAAATAATAAATTCATATGAAAGTATAGCATTTTAATTAGCATTGTGTACAATCGTGGTCTAAAAATGTTTACCAAATTAAGGTTTATAATTTCATGTAGGTACAAATCTGGGTCGATGATGTAACTTGATTAGGCATAGGACATAATTATGTTTTGACTTGCGGAAATCTGTCGTATTGTGATGGTTATCTAAAAACTTTTTTTTGTTAAAAAAATATCTGATAAAGAAACGAGGACATTTTATTTTATATATGTCAATTTTTAAATTAGGCAAATGGGCCTGATTCTAAACACACTCTCAGTTTAAATTTAAGAACAGTTATCTCTTTCTCGCAATATGTAACAGAAAAAAAGATAGCAAGAATTCGTTTAGAGCTGTCAACAAAATTTAGACAAATTTCAAAGGAACCATTGACAATTTTAGACGGCATGTACGGAGGTACCTAAACTGCATTTATTAAATTTTCAATTTAACGCACGTTTCTAAATGTCAAATCACATGACAGCCATCTTTGTCGTATTCGTATTGAGGGAAAAAGATGCACTGAATTTAAATTTAGACTTAGAATATGTTCTCCAGAATTAGGGTCAGTGTGACAGAGAATCTAATTTTAAAACTGTTAACATTTTGAGACCGCAATGAGCGCGATCTGCACCTAATAATTTTATTAAATATCGAGATTGTCATTAAACTTTGTAACTTTTCAAGATTGACGACTGTTTTATTGTAAGTTCTACAAAGAGATAATGTAATAGCAACACGGTAACTCTATCTTTACTCAGCGAGGTTTGTGGTTGAAACATAGTACTGACAATGAATTATTTCATTCGTCATTGTAATTCTAAATGTTGGGCCAATGTTCTATTTTAATAACCACAATATTTTACTTTTGATCGACATAAAACTGGTTTAAAAAAAAACAATTAAAAAGGTTCGGTTCGTGAATGTTATCAGACGATATTGGTTATTTACCAAGGAGACCTGCTAATCATTAAGAAGGGAAAATATTATCTTGCTAAAGAATAACAATCACCACATACAACAATGGCCATCGATCAATAAATTTTACCAAAAAAATGTATTAAAAGACCAAAAAATATAAACTTAAATCATGTAGTTAAAATCTTTCTAAAAATATTAAAATCGTGTTTCACACTTGACCATACATGCAGCCGTGTTTTATTTCAATGGTAGAAAACTTACCTCTGTTTTTGGGGCGTTATTCTTAGTTATAATTATGTATGTCTTTATTTATTTCACAGATTTTGGTTTGGCCAAAGAATACATAGACTTAGAGACAAACAAACATATTCCATATCGGGAGCACAAGTCACTAACGGGGACTGCGAGATATATGTCAATAAATACACATTTAGGAAAAGGTAATAAATATTCAAAATTCATACTATTCTTTATATGTGTACTCTATTCTAAAGAAATCAAATCAAGTAATTTTGAAACTCAACCAAATCAAATCAATAAAGCTAGCATTGAAACAGAACACACCGTATTTTTCATAGTAACGTTTTATTGTCGTACAGTAGCTTCAAAAAGATATAACTATTTTAAGCCCTAAGGCATTGATGAAAAATATTGATTTAGTACAGACGACAGCACATCAAGCGTAACAGTATGACCTTGAGAGTGCCCTTATTCTGTTCATAATAAAGGCGGCTTTCGTAGTGCAACTGTTATACTTGATGTGCTGTCGTGTGTACATAATTTTGCTACTGGCTGTACATGATCCTTATCAATGCAACAACACTACGTCACTAAAAATCTATAATATTACAAATATTAATTTGTAAGCGATTATTATCAAAACATGTTTTATAAATCCTAGACCCTAGAGCCTAAAATCTATCTTTTTTAAAAATGTTTCTAATTGTTATCCTTATAATTTCAGAACAATCAAGACGCGACGACCTAGAAGCTCTCGGGCATATGTTTATGTATTTTTTACGTGGTTCCTTACCCTGGCAGGGTTTAAAAGCTGATACACTCAAAGAAAGATACCAAAAAATTGGTGACACCAAGCGGGCAACACCGATCGAGGTGAGTGTCGTTATTGGTACATTTATGGATTTTACAAACATATGCCAAAGTGTTACTTTGAAAGTTGATGAGTCATATTGAAAACTACTGCCCGCGGCTTCGCTTACGTGACCTTTATTTATTATCAAAATTTCGGGCAACAGTTTGCCGTATGATAGAAATAGCTATTTCTATCATACGTTAGTACGTATACCCTGCCCTAACAAAGATATTGGTACCACTCTGCGCGTCATAATCATCACCTCCAGCCCATATCCGTCCCTTTTCTGGGCACAGGTCTTCCTACATGGGAGTAACACATGAGGAGTCTGGAGCCATAAAAGTTATCATATCCGGAGATATCATAGTTTTAAAATGGTTACACTACATAAATACGATAAACTTAATTCCGATAGTCATAATCACGAATTTCAAAATTCCGAATTTCATAACACCGAATGGTTCAAAATTCCGATAATGAAAATTCCGTGTTTCAAAATTCCTAATATTTAAAATCCGATACTTCAAAATTCTGAACGGTTATAATTACGTAAATCAATATGCCGAATTTAAAGATGCCGAACCATAAAAAAACCGAATTAATAATAATCCGAAATATCATAAATACGAATCCGGAATATCAAAATTCCGAATAATATGAAACGCCCTATAGTTGCTTCTGGCACGCAAGCAAGCATGCAACATACAAGGTTTCTGTCACGGCTCCGGCGCTGCGGGGCTCCGACGGTCCCATGCGACCTTATCATCGCAGATGGTTTTCGCCCCCCACCGCAGCTTCGGCTTGTTGGCCGGCGCTCCGCGCCTACGCGGACTTGAATTATACTCTAGGGGTAGGGCAGACGAGACTACGTGGAGTCGGTTTTGCAGCGATTCGTTTCTGTGACTAATGTAGCACAATCTTCAGAATCTACCCTTTATCGCAAACATTTTTATGTTACATTATTAATATGCATATCACCGGATGGCATAAAATTCATTAGAAATAGTATGCCTAATGAAATTATTCCAAATGGAAAACTGCCATCATCGTAGTTGATGTTAGCAATGAATTTTCGGAAAATTAAATTTCGGAATACCATATTTTGGACTAGTAACACAGCGGGTTTTTAATTATTCGTACTAATGGAAGTCGGAAAATGCAAATTTCGTATTTATGAATTTCGATAAAATAAAAATCGTGTTTTTAAATAGTCGGAATTTAGTCTCTTAGGAATTGTGAAAAACGGATTTTTAAAAATCGGAATATTCAAATTCGGAATTACATAATTCGGAATTTTTGGGTGTTCCCTTTTAAAATAACTCGTCAACAAAATAATGATCAAGTACCATATCGTTGTTATCTACCGACATCCACGCTAACTAAGTCGCGGGCACAGCTAGTCTCTAATGTTTATATATATATTATTGTCATTATTTAATTTTCTCCGTTATCTAGTATTCATAAATGATGCTTACTTTGGGTTAGATAACAGGTGTGAGTGTATGATGATGATTATTATTATAACAACAATACCGTGTCCGCCAGGTGTTATGCGAGGGCCACCCAGAGGAGCTAGCCACGTACCTCCGCTACGTGAGGCGGCTGGACTTCTTACTCTTATTATTATATCGACAATACCGTGTCCGCCAGGTGTTATGCGAGGGCCACCCAGAGGAGCTAGCCACGTACCTCCGCTACGTGAGGCGGCTGGACTTCTTACTCTTATTATTATAACGACAATACCGTGTCCGCCAGGTGTTATGCGAGGGCCACCCAGAGGAGCTAGCCACGTACCTCCGCTACGTGAGGCGGCTGGACTTCTTACTCTTATTATTATAACGACAATACCGTGTCCGCCAGGTGTTATGCGAGGGCCACCCAGAGGAGCTAGCCGCGTACCTCCGCTACGTGAGGCGGCTGGACTTCTTACTCTTATTATTATAACGACAATACCGTGTCCGCCAGGTGTTATGCGAGGGCCACCCAGAGGAGCTAGCCACGTACCTCCGCTACGTGAGGCGGCTGGACTTCTTACTCTTATTATTATAACGACAATACCGTGTCCGCCAGGTGTTATGCGAGGGCCACCCAGAGGAGCTAGCCACGTACCTCCGCTACGTGAGGCGGCTGGACTTCTTACTCTTATTATTATAACGACAATACCGTGTCCGCCAGGTGTTATGCGAGGGCCACCCAGAGGAGCTAGCCACGTACCTCCGCTACGTGAGGCGGCTGGACTTCTTACTCTTATTATTATAACGACAATACCGTGTCCGCCAGGTGTTATGCGAGGGCCACCCAGAGGAGCTAGCCACGTACCTCCGCTACGTGAGGCGGCTGGACTTCTTCGAGACGCCCGACTACGACCAGCTGCGGCGCATGTTCCGCGACCTGTTCGAGCGCCGCGGCTACGTCGACGACGGCGAGTTCGACTGGACCGGCAAGACCATGGTAAATAACTCTGTAGCTTAACACCTACGCATAAGGTCCGCTTTAGAACTTTCGGAACGCACTGTATAAGGTATGAGGGACGATGTGCCGAAAACTGGCATACACGTGTAATTCCGTAGAACGCACGTTAATCTGTCAAGCTATCCCTCCGGAGGTCTATGACATTTGAAAAGTCAATTGTGTCTCGAATGTCATGCTTGACGGGTTAAATGAATTGAATTTACTTTGGGAACCGTTTCAAAGTTTTCGTTATTTTGTCCCTTGTACACTTTTGTTCTGTGCACTAATGCTAAGCAGTAGTAAATTCTCTAAAATTAAATTTAAAATTCGGTTTATTAAGTTTAGTGAGCACTAAACTTTTCATTCCAATAAGAATAAAAAATCGGGTTGGAAAAAAAGTCACGCCTAAAAGCGATAACCAATCCATAGACATAGAGAGAACACAATTTAGAAGGCAAGTTTTAAAATAAACCTACGTTAAAATAAGGGTAACATAACCTTATTTTAACATTTGTTCTAATTATAGAAACATCATTTTATGTCGATTTTCACCTATTCTTGTGCGATTAGAGAAAAGGAAACGAAATTTAATTTAGTTTTAGACATTTTACTAATATATGGGCAATAACATTATTAAACTGTATCGCATATCCTTTCAAACCTAACTTTTAAGAACATATTTTTTACATAGTTACTTTTGAGGATAAGCGATATTCTCATACTCACCCATGTTCATGTTTACAAAGCATAGTTATTCTGTTACAAGAAACCGACTGGTTCAATATTTCAGTCGTAAGTGGTCTAACTCTGGTCTTAGTATCTAATGTGCGGCAAAAAGTTGGGTTTTTAATCATTTGTTTGAACCTAATTCATAGTAATAATAAGATTCAATATGCTGACCACGACCATAGGCTATTCAATAGTCAGACCATGTTTTACTATTCTGTTCTTAAAACTTATTCTTATTGTCAATTCTCGCAGCTTAGTTTTCCATCTTTTTCTTTACTTAATTTGAACAATGGCTCTTAGCAATGTTTTAATAATAAAATTAATTTTAGCACTCCTGTTATCATCTTCCTTTTATATTTTATACAGTGTAGCTAAAATGTGTGTGTGCTATCAAACATTAGTTGTCATGAGTTTATAAATGTTCGCAGTCTCTATTCCAAATACGGAACCAAAAACTTACTAACTACTTATTTTAGGACCATCTGAAGAATTTTAATTAAACTTTTTTAAGTAGGTATAAAAATTCTTTGAGATACAATCGTTATATTTTTATTGTGACTTTATGTAAATAAATGAAACACTTTAGGTGATTTATCGCATAAATTACCAAAGAACCTGCAGTGAAGATGTAGTAATTAATATTAGAACGAAAGATTTTTTTAAAATTGTATGACATTTTCAAAATAATAATTTAGACACTTAGATATTGACAGAATGCTTTCAAGCTGAGCCATTAGAATAACAAAAAAAACTGTATACACAAATTTATTTAGAATTTAACATCCAACCTTTTATCTATGGTATGATAGACGGTTACACATATTATTCAACCTTGAATTTGGAATAGAGTATGCCCTCTTTGTGCATGAGTATGTAACCAATTATTAACAACAAATACTGTGATGTTGTTATTAACATGATAAAGCTGTTTTGATTCCCAAGATTGCTAAGTCTATTCGCGTTAAGAATGCAGTAGTGACTCAATAGAGAATAATCTAATCTGTAAACTTAAAAAACGAAATAATAAAGGCAATAAGCTATCGAAATTTCGACTGATTCATCGACACTGGAGTTACAATTAATGATTTCAAATCATTTATTTTAAAAATCTTACTTCACTTAGGACTGATTTTTCAATCCGATAATATATTCAGAGAATAATTTTGATGTTTTTACAGATTTTCTATAGATTAACCATAAACTTGTCAAAGTTATTCCCGTGATAATAATATTGATATTCATACACTCACACCTATTATCTGGTCCAAGGTAAGCATCATTAAGAGCTTGTATTATGGATTCTAGATAACGGAGAACTATTGATAATAATATGTATATAAATATTAGAAATATACTCAATAAACATAAACATCCATGACTCGTGAACAAATGTACAAATGTATTCATCATATAAACATTTGCCCCTACCGGGATTTGAACCCGGGACCTCTTGATCGAGCAGCCCGTATAGCAAGGGGTACAGACCACTCGACCAGCCGGTCGTCTAAAACCGGTCTCGATAAACCTTATTTGGGGATTGAAAAGTCATCCCTAATCCTCTTCGTATTTTTAAGTAAGTCCTAAACACCTCGTTGACTAAATTTTATCACACTGTACTGTGCTTTAAATGATTTTGAAAATATTTTATACTGTTAGAAAACATATTATCACCTTTTATTAGGGCTGATTATTTAATTTATTCGACTAATTTTGACGTTTTAACGGACTTTCTATAGATTACCGCACAACTTGTCAAAGTTTTATTCTTTGGATATAAGTTATCTGAGCATTGAAAAATCGACCCTTTGTTAAAAAAAAAGATTAAATGTCTGTAAAGATGTTCATTCAAAATTCAATACTAAGATATAAAAGTAATATCATAGGACAATTTGCTTATTAGCCATTAGTTGGCCAGATGGAACTTCTTGCTTCAGTCTTGACGCGAATAGAACAGTCATGCTAACACGCCCTTATAAAAAGCCCTTGTCTGTATGGATTGTGGTTTTCGTGCTAGCTAGTGTTTATGATTGCACTGCCTATTTAAGTTTTGCTAATTTTGTGTTCTTTTTTTTCTTTGAAGTTTCTCGGAAGGTTTTTTTTTTTTTTGTTACACAATCCCGCCTCTTTTAGATAAAATGAAACCGGATAAAATGTAAATAAAATGGTAACTGTCTTGGTACTAGTTTATATTCCATCATTCCAATATTACATATACATGTTTTAAAATAAGTAAATTCTAATTTCCAACCTAACTTATAATCTGTGTGATTCTTGTTGTCTTTGACTGATGATCAAAAACTTATTCTAGCAAAGGGGTCTTAGCTTACAAAGCCATGTCTTACGACTTCCTTGGTAACGTTGCTATTTCAATTACCACAAAAATCAAACCTTTTTATTAGGGTCTACCCGTCACCTATAATGCTTAAAAAGTAAATTCAATATAATATTGCTTAATAGTAAAATGTACATCGTGATGTATAGAGGTTTACTTATTTTATATGTCGGTTATTATATTACAATCAATCTTCGTGACACTGTAATAAATTACGTTACACACTGCAAATTAGTATACTGTTCATATGTTGGACAAATCTGTAAACACGTTGATTCAATTACTTTTTTATTGGAAATATAATGACCATTTGTTTCTTTATTAACTTAATGATCAGGTAAATACTATGTTCCTAATGCTTGAACTCATAAAAACTGCAAACATTTGAGTTTACATTTACAAGATTATTTTGTTTGTGTTTTTTTTTGACTTGTCTATGCATTATATTTTTTAAGTAACACATAAAATTTTGTAACGAAAGGTTGTTAATTAGTTAATGAAATACTACAGTTAGAATATTGTTAAACTGACGATTAGTAGAAATTACATAATATTTATTGTTTGTTTAGTAAAAATAAAAATAATTATCCTTTGACTGTGTGGTTTCTTTGTAGATTGTGAAGTTTTTTAATAGTTCAACGATAGCGTCCTCGTAGCATAATTAATAACGTTAGATTAATAATTTATATGTGCCATAAAAGGTCAGTCATTTGTCAAAAATACTACTACTAGTTGATTAAAATATTGATAACTCTTGCACGCTTCTAACGGCATGAAAGTATGTTTATGTGTTGCATGCTTCCGCTTATGTTCGACAGCCAGCTAACATTCATGTGATGCGAATATTACGGAATGCGCCGCCTTCGAATATCGTTAGAAATAAATCTGACAAGGTTAGTGATTATAGTAATACATGGTAGCGGCTAAGGGATGTAACTAGTGTGTATCGTTATAAGCTAAACTTGGTTTTGTGGGACTCTCATACAAAAATACAAAGATAGACTTGGCAGTGGATAAGATGCATGTCAGAAAAATGTATGATATAATTTAAAATCAATTTTATTGAAACAAAATGAATGATTTTAATTTCTTTTTGTTGAATATTATAATGAAAGAAATTAATTTAAAGAAGTTAAGTCTTTAATGTAAGATGCTTTTAACATACTTATGTTGCATGTTGCTTTCCATTGTAACGCTTTTGTTTTTATTCACGTTGCGAATGCAATATAGATATATTTATAAAATGTATGAGATCATACATTTTATAGATTTCAAGTAATGTTAAATTTTCTGTAGATTTCGCTAGTTGACTTAGGCTGATTTTTCAATACCCAGATAAGATAACAGACAATTAATCTATAGAAAATCTATCAAAATGTCACAATTTTTTTCTTGATAAAAATTATGAGTTTGAAAAATCGGCCCTTAAAGGTTAATAGAACTGTTTAGTTACTATAATAGGGATGGTGACCAATTCTGGGAAAATTTCATGTCGTGTACAGGGTGTTCAACACAATACGATAGTAAATTAAAACACAGGCTATATTAGTATATAGAAATGGTTTGCAACTTTTAAATACATCTTACTTAACATTTTATAATTTAATTACATTTCTATATAATGCCGCCAATGTTATATTATTTCATACAAATGTCATGAAATTATTAAATGAATAAGATGCATTTGAAAGTTGCAAAACATTTCTATGAACTAATGTAGTACATGTTTTAATTTATTGTCGTCACCACCCTGTAGTTCATCAAAATTTTTCGTATTTTGGAATCTATTGTTTCTTTGTATCTATGTCCCCTGTGATGTCCACCTGTTCCCAAACACTGGTTCCCAAAACCTATAAACTACTAGTTTATAGGTTTTTCGTAGTGGTTGAGATAAAAGTTCAGTTCTAAGCTTTGCAATGTGTTGTTTGATGCGCTAAAAACACTTGAAGCATCAACCAAACATCGTCGCCTTTTTACAGCGTCCGATATTTAACAAATAGTGACGTCATACACTCTGGTTTTCGCTGTCACGTGACTTGACAGTGATTTGATTGCGTTTTGTTTAATAAATATTATTGAAATTCGTTAAAAATACGGTTAACTAGTGTTTTTTGCGATTTTCTATAGTAAAAACTACCACTAAGCGACAATATTATATTTTTATTTGAATACAGTCAACATCCCTGTTATTGTCAAATCTTAGAATAGTTATTGTGACGATTATGGCTTGGACAGTATTTTACTGTTGATATTGTTTCATAGCTTGTTTACAGTAGAAAGTGCTACTTGTATTGATTTTTCGTAAGAAAAAATCCATTCAACCAAACCAGGGAATAATTTACACGTTTTGGCAGAATTTGTTTAGATAAAATGACAACTTGTCAAAGTTATTCCCTGTATACGTTGTCTGAGGATTGTAAAAATTGGTCCTTACTAAATTAGAAGTAGATAAGTGTCTTAGTGTAAATATTTGTCGATATAGTTGAGTACAATTTCACTGTGTAGGGGAGGTAGGGGAGGGACGGGCACTTTTTCACAATTTAATGCAAAAAAAATCAGATTTTATAGATAATTACCATTTATTGTCAATTCTTATTGCAACACACATTTGGCTAGATATCTTAGACATAACTTTCTTAAAATTATAATCAGTCTCAACATTAAGAGATAATTTCAGATATTAGTCAAAAGTGCCCGATGCTCCCTATGGTAGGGAGGTTTGGACACACCCTGTGGGAGGCTTGGGCATGGCCTATAAAACACTTTATATCCATAATAGTATCCAAAAATCAAAGTTCACAACAAATAAAACAGTATCGTATATGTTGTTTTTATTTTTGATCATTTTGATACCTCTTCTATGGCTCGTAATATCAAATCTTAAGGAATTTCCCGTCGCAAACCTTTCTTTTTGAATTTGAACGACATCTTTCTGTAATTAAAAATAATTCAAATAGTTTTATTAAAGCAGGTAATAAGAATTTTAAAAAATCCTCCTATTCTCAACATATACGATACATATGTTTAGTATAGGAGGCATTAGGCATGCCCAAACCTCCCTCACATCAGAATGCCCATTGCTCCCTCTGTATACATTTTCAACATAAGTTACTGGTATTTTTTTTATGTAGGTATTTAAGCGTGACTTTCAGATTAATTTATAAGTTAGTTAATATACAATAGATATATAGTAAAGAATAGACATACCTTTCGTTAGCTGTCTCTATATTACGATCCGAAACCACAACAAAATATTCACTTTTACGAGCCCATAACCTTCAAACGTGTCTGTGTTTAACAACTGACAGAAATCACAGATATTCTATGGATGAACAGTGGTGTCAGTCGGTAAAGTAAATTATTAAATTAGAAAAAAATATATATCTGTGACCGGATCAGAATAAAAGGGGGGTGCCCATGTCTCCCGACTGCCCGTCCCTCCCCTACCTCCCCTACCTAAAGAACTCAAAAATTTCTATAATGTAAATTCTCAAATTTCAGTCGACCCCAGTAGGCTCCATTCAAACCGGACACGAGATCGTCGTGTCTCCCAACCGCGATCGACATCAGGCCTTCCCCAAGGTAAAGAAATTTGTACTTAATTTCGTAGAACATAAGGTCTCATACGAATATTTACATCGTTAGAGTAACATGTACTCGTAGAATATTATTAATTATTATTTTATATTTTTATTTGTTTATCCCGCAATGTGATATTTCAAAGTTGATGTTAGGGTTGTTTCAATCCGTAATTACTGTAATTTTCAGCGACATTGATTGTGTTTACCTCAAAAACGAGCTAATGAACGAAATGTGGACTATTGAATAACCAATATAATAGAGAATATATTGTATCTGATATGTGGGTACTTCGCAGATTAAAATGTTTGGAATTTGATTAGGATTTTTTAAATTGTTCAATGAATATTTAGCTAGTAGTAATAGTGTCAATCCCAAAAATCCCCTAGCTAGAACTTGCGGTAGTAAACTCTTTGAAATGTCACTGTTACTATGTCGACGTCCTCGTAAGCGGATCGTCGCCAAAACAAAGTCGACAACAACTCACTATGCTTTTTTGTCGGTGCAGGATGATTTGTGTGATTATATGATTGGTTTGGTTGAGGACGATGAAGCGGCGCTTATATCTGGAGAGGTTTGGTCCGCATTCAAATTTAAACCTTAATCTTACTGCAGAAAACTTAAAAAACAAACACGTGGTGAATTCTTGCAATTGATCCTTAAATAAAAGTCATGTGCTCAAAGTTTAATCAGTTTTGTGTGGTAAGAAGGTAGTTGTTTTACTAGCAGCCCCTTGCATCGCCTCCGATCACATCGGCGAATCGTCCCCAATAGACTGAGCCCTGCTCACGCGAGGTTATTAATACGGAACCAGTACAAACTGAACTCACTCGCTGTTAGATTTCCATTGAAATAACAGTGGCAGCTTCTGGCGAGTGACTCGAGGGCGCCATTGTTTTCGTTTCAATAGCCTTGTATGAGCACGGGTTTATTGTTCAGTAAATTGGTTTTGCTAAACGATATTAGTTATTTTTTCATTGCGCACAAGTAGGGCTTGGTATTCGAATATTCGAATATTCGTATTATTCGAATATTCGCCTCATTTCATATTCGAATATTATTGAGAGTAGTATTCGAATATTCCGAATTTTTCGAATAATGATATTTCATAATAAAAATCAACACAACTATGAATGAATTTACCAAAAACGACAGATGATATAAATAGAAGTAGGCGACGTAGCGTTACTTTTTGAGTTAATTGAAAAACTACTTGAGTTAACTGTAAAATAAAACTTGATTTAATTTTGTTTCTGTCAGTTTCAAGAGAAACACATCTATTACAACGAAATTTTCAAAAGAAACTTCTAAACTCAAGCAGCAACGACGTCAATATCCATCTGCTACTTCGTCAGAGCATCGGGAAATTTACAAACTGGTTCGACATGACCTCCGAAATGATAATACACGCTCCTTATAAAGAGCAATTGAGCAGAACATGGGGTCAAAAGTGTTCGTCCAGTCCTTAGGACGTAGGAGTAGGGAGACCACCTGACGAAGTTGACCATTGGTGGGAACGTTGTTGTATTGTATCTAGGCCGGAGATTCTTTGGGAAATTAAAAACTTCCACAGTAAATTATACCCTTCGCATGCATCTTGACCAGATCCAAAATATGAGAATTCTACTAGATCAACACTAACACACCACTTCACTGAGAGCCTGCCGGAACCCAAGTAATCAGCCTAGACGACATTGAGATAGGTCTTAAACAGCTAAAAACGGAAAACACGGAGAAGATGGAATCACAGCGGAACTTCAAAGCTGGTGGGTGAGCACTGCTAAAGGAGCTCCAAAAAATGTTTAATTCTGTCGTCTTTTATAGGAGAACTCTAGAATTGTGGGATAGGAGTGTGGTTGCCCTCTCCCTTAAAAAGGCGACAAGACGCTGCTGAACAACTACCATCCATTTTTACTCCTTAGCCTCCGCTACAAGCTATTTTCGAGGATCCTATCAAATAGAAATGCGCGAAGATACGAAGAATTCCAGTCCCCAGAACAATCTGGGTTCCGGAGAAAATATGGCACTATAGATTATTTTGACTCCATCAAGACCTGGGCGGTTCTAGAATCTTTGATGCAATGCCAATGCGGGGCGGCTTTGTTAGTGGCCGTCAGTAACTGGATCGGGCTAGCCAAAGATCGAGCCAAGTGGTATTCATATGGAGTGGCCTGATGATGATAAGAGTGGTGAATAAATGTTTTAAAAACTTAGTTTTTCTTTGCAAATCAGTGATATTCCACTTTGATGTCAGAGAATTTTATAAAATCAACGAATTATGTGCTATATTTAGGTGATGATGATGTATTTTGTTCCTTAGATAAAAAGTATTCGAAATATTCGTATTATTCGAATAATTCGAATAAAATTTTTGGGACTATTCTAAATATTCGAATAGTAAAAATGGCCGAATATTACAAGCCCTACGCACAAGGTCCTTAAATATCAACTGATAATGCATCATCAAAACTAAGTGAACACCTATGACAGTTCAAAAATAAGCCTTGACTGACAAAAGTGCTAATGACTCACCTTTTAGTAATGACTCTACTCTTAACTTAAATTTATTATATTTGTCGCCGCCATCTGGTTAAATTCGCCACTTGATTAAATACCTAGGCCAATCGTTAATTGAAATGGACTACAACGACAACGTTACGTTGTTCTGTTCTTGTGATAAAGAACATTTCGACATTGTAGGGTGGACGTTAGCTCATAAACGCAAAATACAGATAGACTAGAAGAATTTCACAGGGATATCCCAAGTCCTGGGTGGCTCAGTTGGTTAGAGCAGTCGCCCGGATTGCGAAAGGTCGCGGGTTCGATTCCCGTCTCAGGACGTGAAATTTATCAGCCGAGAGACGCCCGCCCACTGCTGGGCATAGGCATCCCCCAAGGATCTCCAAAGCAATTGATCCTGCGCTGCCCTCATTTAATGTTCGCTAATACTTAATTCTTATACTAAGTCTCTTCAGAGATATCGTTTTTGACCAATTTACTGAAACAACTGTCGTAAAAGGATGTTTGTGTATAGCTTTCATTATTCACACAAATATGTCATCATTTTGTCATTAAATTAATACTCTTGGCCTCTGTTGAGAACAATATACTCTTGATTATTGAAGTCACATTAAAGAAAATTTATATTAAAAAATATGTATTCCAAAACACATTGATTACATTTAATCGGGATATAATTATAAAATGATAACAATTTAAAATGTGAATAAATGAAATGGTTATCCAAACATTTTGAATATATCGTTTTTACGGATTACTTTCCATACATGTGCTGTCATCTACTGAAAAAGCTATGTAAATATTCCTCATGTGAAAACGCATTTATTGATGCTCAAAATGAAGCTTTCATTCTCGACTTGCTTGGTGCTTTTAGGGTGTTATTGACTAGACTCCTGTAACCTGCGTTTGTGTGGATTTTATGAGAATGCTTCTACAAAATGGTTCACCGTACTATAGGTTGGAATATCTAAGTTTGCTAATATACCAAACAGTTATAGGTGTCTTTTCACCGTAGTTTCAGTATCGTGGTTATTTTTCTTGCTATTAATATTTTACAGACTTGATCAGTTTTCCTCTTAAGTAATAATTATCATTTATATCTTGGCATATTATACGCCATGTAAGTATAATGCCAACTTGCTATATTACGGCATTACGTCTAGTATAACATAGTGCTTAGATCTTAACAGCCTGTAATACAACCCGGTGTAATCGGTGCTTGAGGTGTGTAGTTGCATTTGAACGACCTTTACCTTGCCTTTTTGACACAAGAGGTCACATTTTGGTCTTATTTTTGTTTCATATTTTCATTTATTTAAATCCTTATGATAAATTACTACAATAACAATACCTATTATTTTTAAATCATTCGAAATTAATATTTACTGACTGTTATATTGTCATGGGTCTAATTTTCTCCTTTATACGCTATTTACGATAGATAAATATTTTATCCTTTTTTATAATCGTGTCCAATTCATACCGAATTTTTACAATTTAATAACAAGAATCTTTAAAATATATATTGCAATTAAATTCTATTCAATGTTTGTTCATCTCTCGTCAAGTGTAAAACACAAACCGCCTGTCTTCCAGGGCGTTCTAAAGGATACCGGGACAGGTGGTACAGCTAACACGGGGGGTAACTGGCCGCCGAGTGGGAAGGCAACACCCCTTACTACGGGCCATCTCACCCCCGCGGATAGGCACGGCTCGGTGCAGGTAAATCATTAATTAATCATTTAAGTCATAAAATAGATCTATTTAAATAAAAGAGACATGATATGAAGAGACGTTGTGGATAGCGCAGCAAAAATAAAACAGAAAAATAAAAGTTTTAGGCGCAGCGTTGATAGATTTAGCTGTTCTTGATTTTATCATCGATTTTCTTATCTTGAAATTTATCGAAATTGATGACACCTTGCCACAAACAAAAGTAGAGGACTTAATTTTAGAGAACTTGGAATAGATTCGTTACCTTTTATGTTATCTTGGTATGACTTGCCAGTTTTATTGGGAGCATAGAGAAAACTTTCAGTAAGTTCCTTATTTAAAATGGAACGGTCTGTAAAACGAAAAGAAATATTTTTATTACATACTTAATGTTGTGTATTCTAGATACAGTCGACAGCACATCAAGCGTAACAGTTTGACCTTGAGACCGCCCTAACCCCTTTCGTAATAGAGACGGCTTTCGTAGTGCAACTGTTACACTTGATGTGCTTTTGTCTGTACTATAAAAAAGGGTAGTTGTAAACAAATTTTATTTTATGAATCAAAATGTTACTGTAAATTTCATTAGTGCATTAAATAATGCATGCTTCGAGTACCATAATAATATTATATTTTATTTACGCAGCTTATATTTCGTCTGTTGATTGTGAATGTATATTGGTGTATTTATTTTTTAGCTGTTGAAGAATAAACATTTTCGGTATGTGAAATTTCCCGGATCGGTGTCCACGGTCAGTTTGAACATTTTGCGGCGGAGTTTGTCTGCATGACGCTTAATATTTGTGCTCTGAGCGTAACTTGCCTTAAAAGCACTGCTCAACTGCCAATATTCATTCATAAATACTGTTATTAATGCTTGTTTACACTAAACGAAGAATTTTCTATTATTTAATATACTGAATTTTCGTCCTATTCCGTATTACGAAATCACGGTTCGCTTGGACTTGTTTAAATGCAGCTACGGCTGGAGCAATGTTCGCGCATTTGCTCAAAATATTACCAATTTGAGAATTTTGTACTGTAACGTGGTTTGTCGTTTCGAGGCTATATTCTTTAGTCGACTACTAATATAAAACTAAAGCAAGTGAATTACTTGTTCAGTGAGCTGAAGTAAATTGGTCTGCGCGAAGCTCACTTGTCTCGCTCTGTGAGTAATTTTGCTTCAAAATGAGTAACTCGATTTCCATTTAGACCGCAAATAAATTCTTAAATTTGTAAAAATATTTTTGGACAAAAATGTAATTTCTTGTATATTTCTCATAACAAGCAGCTTTTACTTTGTTTAGTGAAGATAAGCATGACCGCTAGATGAGTTATCTAAGTAATTAGGTAGTTGCTGTATGTTTTTTTTATAAGACATAAATTAAAGTCAATACATGCTTCGATCATTGAAAGTAAATCATGCCTTTCAACAAACATTGTTTTATCTCGAAACCGACATTTTACGAACAACCATTTTTTAAATTTACAATATTTCGTAAAGTTATTTTACACATTTTCCATGAAAATTGGCAACATTTCAAAAAAATAAAGAAATATTTTACTTGAAACTTTTCTATTGTTTTATAATTCTCTAGAGAATGGTTAATTTCAAATCTTTTTCAAATGAAGTTTACTTACTTGTAAAATAAATATATCTAACTTTAAACATAGAGGTTAGTGACTTTTTGAAATGTTGACAATTACCTAATTTATGCTACTTAAAAGAGCCTAAAATATTTGATTCCTTTGTATCAATCATTCTATATAACGCCGCTCTTCCACAATAAGCTACACTATTATTTCGCCCTTCATTCTTCATTCTTTTTACGTATCAAAAACCACAGATAATCAGCTCAATTGAGTGTATAGCACTGGTTGTGTTCGTGTGTCGATTCTAGTTTTGTTGTCGCTGCTTAACTATTAGCTATCTATTGTAACATAAAATTTAAAAGCGCTGTCTTTAAAAGAACAATAGTTTTTGTTTTTGAGAATTTTACTAGCTACTTTTTACTTTTTGGCCGTGAGGCAGTTCGCAGCGGTTTCGGTTTGAATGGAAAGGAACCCAGTGTAAAAAACAGAAAATTCAATAAAAATATAAAGCATGATTAGGTAGTCCAGCTCGTAAAAGGTTTCACTCTCGGGTTATTGTATTATTTTTATCTTTAGATACCTATATTAAATGATGTGTATTTAATGTTACATTTAATCATTATTAGGTAAATATAACTTAGGTTAAGTATAGTCACTCGTCTAGAGCAGTTTTTCGTACATTACATTGGAATATTTATCTCAACTTGCAGACTACTTACCTTAATCTCTATTAAATGACGATTTAGGGTCAGTTTTACAACGCCTGCGTGTTTAGTTTTGTGTTTATTAGTTGGGAAACCGACCATAACAATAATAATTTGTCGGAAGGTGGTGAGTTCGACGAACGGCGAGCTAGGCGCCGACGACCCGACGGCGGGCCACAGCAACACGCCGATCACGCAGCCGCACCACGAGGTCGACGTCGTGGACGACACCAAGTCAGTGTTCCAACTGTACGGACATTTTATTTTATTTTTTTTAGTTTTAGTTTTGCAGCTGTGGCGTTTGGGAGGTTCACCACTCCGGCACAGCAATCGAACGAACATTCAAATGTGGTCTTTACGCCTTGCTCTGTAAATATACTTTACAATGACAAGTCCGCTTGCCGATCGTTATTGCCGTCAGCTGTTTTGTTTTTGTAAAGTGTATTTAAGGAACACGACTTTCAGCCTATATTTGAATGTTCATTAGTATTCTGTGCCGGGGCGGTGTCTTATAAGTGAGCTTAACCTTTAGAGGGCGTTGACTTTTTGCCTTGTTTAAGATGATTTGATAACATTCGAAAATTATGTTTCATTTCCTCATAATTTCATACTGAGGTACTCTTTAACGTATCTAGAAAGATTTGACAAAATCTATTGATTTTTACAATGTGTGTCAATTATGTTTCCAAATATTTATAAAAGTAAACTTCGACTACATACAGGATGGTGCCGTCATTGCGACAATAAATTTAAATATGGGCTATATAAGTCCATAGAAATAGTTTGCCACTTTCAAAAATATCGTATTCATTTGATAATTTCATGACATTTGTATGAAATAATGCTGCCGTTACATTACGTTACATTACACTATTCCCTGTATATGGCAACTTTATAAAAATCAACATCCAACTTGCCAGAGGTTTAAGTTTTTCAAGTATAATTTGCTGTATCTCATTTTAAGTAAACATGTGTTGTTTAATAAGAACAAATCTCTTTAAACCTGACTTCCCTTTCTAATCGAATTTTTATCACTAGTAAACTTACAATACAATTTTATGAAAAAATGTAAATTATATATAAAACCGTAACCCCTAGGGAAAACGATAGCATAAATTCCTAAGACTTATTCCCAGCAGTGACGTATTTACGGTGTTTCTTTGAAGGGCAAAAATATGGCAATGTCTTCTAAATATTACCTTTCAACGCCACTTCTGCTTAGATTTGACGCTTTAGTTGCTTTAGTTTTTTTTAGTTATTTTATATTAAAGTTTATTTCATTTAGTTTTTGGGCGTTATTTTTTATTTTGTATTTTTTTACAATTTTCAAGTAAGGTAAGTCAAAAAAAATCTGTACGCCTAGTAAAAGAATGAAAATATTAGATACCTATTCAAGTGTTCATAACTTTTGATTAAAAATATGATTTGAAACTGATTATGTAATAAAATGGTCGTAACATTTCCTGTTTGAACTACTTACTGTAATGTTTTGTTGTTGATCAAATAAAGAGTAATTATTGCATCGTATTCATAGTGCAACTATTACACTTGATGATGATTCACTAGAACATTACATAATCAGATTTATATTATAGTGTAATAATTAACTTCATAGTTGTAAAGTTGTGTGGAGATGATAAATTAAACAGCAACAATACACCTAAACTTACATCCACGTCTAAAAAGATGTAGGTACAGTCGGCTGCACAACGTACCTCCGACAGTCATCCGCCGTTTGACTCTTCGCCGAAGAAACGTTTCGTCATCGGGCGGTTCACCGACAGAATCTTTCACCGAAGAACGATTCGCCGACAGAACGTTTCGCCATCGGGCGGGCATTAAACGAGATCAGAGCTGTCCGCGGAAGCCTGACACGGTTGTGGTAGGTTAGAAATGTAAGGCGATAGCGCCTACTTACTTCTGTCGGCGAATCGTTATTCGGTGAAAGATTCTGTCGGTGAACTGCCCGATGACGAAACGTTTTGTCGGCGAAGGGTCAAACGGCGAAATGACTGTCGGAGATACGTTGTAGATTCGGTACAGTCACGAGAGATAATATGGATCCACTTTTGACAGTTCATAACTCGTATTAATAAGAATGCTGCAATTTAAAAAGAGGTTAGGTACATATTATTGCTCGTGACTGACTACCTGTACTCACTTCAAGCTTCAAAAAAATTATTGAATAGACTAAATATGTACACCCCTTATTGCATACAACAACAGGTTGTATGCAATAAAGAGTGTACATATTTTTTAAGCGTTCAATGTATACGGGGTGGTGCTGTCAATGCGACAATAAATTAAAACATGGGCTATATGTTCATATAGGAATGATTTGCCACTTTCAAAAACATCTTATTCATTTGATAACTTCTGGACATTTCTATGAAATAATGCATCCAATGTTATATTATTCCATACAAATGTCGTGAAATTATGAAATGAATAAGATGTTTTTGAAAGTGGCAAACCATTTCTATGAACTAATATAGCCCAAGTTTTAATTTATTGTCGCATTGACAGCACCACTCTGTATATCTGTTTAGACTTAACTGTTCAAGTGGTCACCCAATACTAGCGTTTCGACATTGAAGCACAGTTTTGCTACTACGCAGTTATTCCTTGTACGGTCAGCAACAGAAATCGATTAAAACTTTAGTACCAAGTCACACTACGTTATTCACTGTATTCAAACATCATGTCGACAGTATCATCATTATCACCAGCCTATAGTCGGTATATGTCCGACTGCTGGGCTCAGACCTTCTTACACGGCTAAAACAGATGAGGAGTTTGGCCCATAACACGATGGTTGTCAATGCGGGTAGTACTAACCCGCTAAAGCGGTTGTAGTAACAACCAGGACCAACGTGCCTTGCAAAGCACTAAGGAGTTCGAGATTACAAATTTTGATTGATCCGTCCCTAGATCGCCCTGGCCAAAGTTGTTTAATTTTCGTGTTAGAAACCAGAGCGCGTAAAACATTACACCGCCGAGGTCCTCGTCAAGATATAGGTATCATTTTATTATGACAAATTGCCGAAGCGTTAATCGACTTCTGTTGCAGACGGTACTATGTCTTTTATATTGCAATATCCACGAACAATTTGGTACCATGGCAGACTCTGTAAATCGTCATGCAGACAATCCGTCTACTCCAGGTGCTGTTGTTTCTTCAAACGTAAAAAGAAGAAGTGCGCCGCCCGCGCGGGCAAGTGACGCGTGTGTGCCTCACCCCGCCCCCGCCCCGTCAAGTGTAGCCGCTGGACTACTACCACTAGCACTTAGCCGACTAGCACTTAGCCGACCACTAGCCCTTTGCCAACCACTAGCCCTTAGCCGACCACTATCCCTAAGGACATTGAGATAAACAGTATAGAGAAGGCATCGCATACCAAAGTGTTTCGAAATGAAACCATTTTGCCGGATTTAATAGCGTTGAATCAGATGTTACATCATGATTCCGACGTTTAGATTACAGTTTATAAGTTGACTACCGTCACTTTGTGGTGTAACATCTAAATAAACGCAAAAATCCGGTAAAGTGATTCTAATTCAAATGTGTAGTGCTCGCGAAAATAAAAGACCACAAAACTCATGTTTCCTTTTGAAACGACCTATTGTAAGGACCCCCTTATTCTCAACTGTCGGATCATGGATTCGATTCGAAAAGTTGCATCCCGTCTCGCTTTGACGCACCGCGTAAAAAAGTGACAGGTATGGATTTTCCGATATTCGAATCCTTTTCGAGTGTTGAGAAAAGCCTATTGGTGGCGTCTTCTCTATACAGTCATACCTCAACGCCTAGGGATTGGCCAAAGGGGCCGCTATGGCCGATTCGGACTTAACAATATTAGAATGAGTTATTATGAAGTTTTTTAGTATGTGATTTTTTTTGTTTAGCGCTGACTATTACGCTACAGGATTTAAAAATAAATTACAATAATTTAAAAATAAACAATGTTTTGCTAATTTAATTCCGATTTGGCCAATTCTTAGTGGCATGGCCAATTTATAGTGGCTTAGCTAAATTCTACTAGGTGGCATTCTGAAAATGTTACTAAACTTCGCCGAACCAACTTATGCACGGTACGTGAAACGCTATTTAATTTTCTAAAAAATTTAGTTTCACATTTCATTAATTAAAAATAATTGCACGGATTCTGACTTATCTTATGTTAAATATGTAGATTAAGATTCTGACTTATCTTTGTTAAAATTGTTGATTAATGAATATTGTCGCCTTAAAACTAGTTATTGAGAATCTCTTTTGACATTTCATAGATATAATACTATTGAGAACAGATAAATATAATATAGTGTTTCGTATCTGTGCATATTTAAGTTCGGTATCCAATGGAGTTTGATTCCTTCCACGCTTATCAATAAACGGCAGGAAAACACGAGTCTTCGGGGGGGTTTTCCATACAAATACTAACAAATTTTTGATTTAAATCACAGGACCGTATAGTATTCCTCTTGTTAGTCATTGAGTAACACTTGTTTCTATATGAATCGATTTAATGACTATTAAAAAATATATTGATTTCATTTCTTCCCGGCGGTCCTGGCCATTAACTGAGCAACCATTTGCTACATCGACAAATTAAAGTAGCTATTTTAAAAGCTAGTTAAATATCCAACAGTGCTATTTAAAATAAAGTAATTGTTTTAGACATATTTGTATGGAAAAGTGGAATTTAATGATATTTAAACCTAACTAGATTACGTGAAAAGGTCTGAGACAAATGTAAATATTATAAAGCTAGTTTCTCAAAGGATAATCAAAATTATTTACTTTACTTTCGCTGCCGTTTAAGTCTTATCACAGTGATTCTGATTATGACTAAAACTAAATTTAAGTAGTACATCTTGTTCTTTCAATATGAGTGCAAAAAGGACAGCCGACTAATGAGTTGATATTTAAAAAGTTGTATAAAATTTTCCACCTTTAATGGATGTGATAAATGTAGGTTTTAGGAAGCACTCTCCATACGCGCTTTCTGAAATTATCTGTGGTTTCTATAAAAGCTGCCTAAATATATGTAATTTACATGGGAAAGAGATAAACTGTACTTAAATTTAGTTTAGTCTGAGCGTTAATCACTTAAAATTTTTAGTTGACAGATTTTTATTCTCACAGAAAAAGTGTGAACAATGTTATGTGACTACCAAAATGTCATTTTGTCTTAGTTTGGAAATATGTATTTTCCAGTATATCGGTATTTTTTATTTTCGGCTTAATTCTTAAACAGCATCGTAGGTAGGTCGTCGTCCAGAATAATGCTGGATAATCAAAAACCACAGAAACCTTTACTAGCTAGTGTAATAGGAAAATAGCCTGTCGCGATCAACAGGAACTGTATACATAATTAAAATTTAATATTTTCCATCGTTTTGATTTTCCACTCATAAACTTGATTCGTTTATTCCTGGCCTGATAAACACAATGTTTTTTTTAAAACGACTCGAATATTGACCAGCGCTGTAGTGTTCTCAGTAATGTGAATTCACATAATACGAAAATTCAGTTTTTTTTTCTTTAATATCATGTGTTTCATGAAAGTGTTTTAGGAAAATAAAAATGATGATTGTAAAAGATTTAATAAAAGATTTTATTTTTATTGTCAAAATAGATGAAGAATGGTCATAGGTGGCGAACTTCTCGTAGGTAAGAAACCTACTAATTGCCAATCCTTTTTTATTCGCGGCAGCACTATTGTTTACATTTTTTCTGTGGGAATAAAAAACAGACAATAAAACTTTTACAGTCTGCTTTCTAAAAGTGAGACTGTTTTATTTCTCAACCCTTTGAGAAACTGAGGCCAATGACATAAGTATGTAAAAAAAAAAATTGTAAGCCTTCACATATTTATGTCCAGAGTTTCACGTAAACTAGTTTCGTCTATGATTCGATCACAATAAGTGTTTGATTAATAATTATTAATGTGATGGACTATTTTTCATAGCTAAATTTTATTGTAATAATAATAATAATGTTTCCTATTAATATTTATGATTGTGTAATTATGTTTTATATTGTTGATATTTAATAATATGAATATAGAACGATAATTAGGTGACTCGTGTTATCTCCTGCCATTTCATTGGTTTTGAATTGTAAAAATTCCAATAGTATTGACGAATATTGGTTCTGAAGTATTTGTATATTGCACTTATGATTTCTTTTTTTATTATTTATGAATTGTTTACCCTAAGCTATTATCGTCTTTACTTGAAAGGAAAAACGGTCTACAATGGCACTGACTATTTGCTCTGTGAAAAAAAAAGTAAATAATCTGCTTTAATTGCGAGTGATGTTTCGATTTATTTCGAGCTATTGTTGTTACTATCGGGAAACAGTTTAGCGATAGCAACTATCAATAGAATTTCTTAACTGTTCGTTCAGAGCCATTATTCGATATATTCAATGTCAATTATTTATTATTGATACTCAAACTGACAATGTAAAACTTAAGTCCTTTTGATAACTTGCTTATTTCTTTTGTCTTAGTAATGGCGTACTTATAAAACAGTTGGCACTGATCTCGGGCAATATCGCCTTTAAGGCCGGGTGCGGAAGGGTGAATGTTTTATTTTGTGTTCCCGTCCGTAGTGAATTATTTTTTCATCCTCAGCGATACTTATCCCTATGTGTGGGACGTGAGATTACCTTTACCTCATCCCGATCATACTTTCTATATTTGTTACTCTCACTCGTATGACGTTAAAATGAGAAAGAAGATGTCAAATACAAATAGGGTGGTATGCAACCCTACGCATCGACGATTGTCCATTCCAGCACCTAACTCGAACAAATCAACCGATTTGTATAGAACACTGCATTATAAACAGCCGTAGTTTTAAACAATACTTAGTAGTCTTGTATTGCTTTATCCCAATATAGTGACGCCGATATATTATTATTTTTGTACGTCTCGTTCATATCTATCTGTGAATGCGTTGTAATTTGATTTTTTGTTACATAAGTAATGAATTACCATAACATAGTGAATATGGAGAATTTTAATAAGTTTGTGTGTTGTTGAATTGAACATTACTTGGTGGCTGTTGGACATTGCACACGGCTGTAAATTATTATATATTAACAGGTTGTGATGTAGGAAGCTTGTCGACGTTCGTGGGAGATGTAGCGGCTTTGGTTCTTAAAGCCATTTATTTAACACTGTACACGCTAGTTGGTATTAGTTGTTCGCAGTCGATACCCACACGGTTCGTTAGAAAATTATCATTAATTTATTTATGGGCAGCTGAAAATACCACACTTGTTTTTAATTACAAGGCCGCATTGTTGGGAAGACGTCTGGTGTAGCGTCGCTTGCAATGTTCAATTGCCGACTGTATGCATATTCTAGATTTTAACTTTATTTAGTCATTGTCTTTAAGTTCTGCGCGACAAAGTATGATAATTGTTTGATTGGCTCCGTTCCTATAGTGACGCCACGTACTTTACTATCTTTATTTATGCATATGATATTTATAAATGAGGTAACAAACAAACATGCATTATGAAACAAACGATAGAAGTTGATGTGTAATGACTTTGGTGTCGTCGACGAACAGATACATTGAGATCTTAAGCGATTCGTTGAACGTTTTTAATTGAGTAAATGTTATATTGAACGTGCAATAATTTATGTAGACATTCAATTTATGAAAGTGTAAAAATGTGATTGGCTCCGATCGGTGTATCCCGTCGAGCCCCGAGTGAACTGACTTCTATTCTTACAAGACTGAATGAGACATTTCACCTTGTGTACAAACGACCTTGGCTCTGGGCTCGTGTCAATTTAAAGTTGAGATTCGCTTTCATTTCGTAGTTAGTTTAATGAAGCTTGACAGGACGGGTCGTTCAACGGGAGAGCAGTGCCTGTCGCTCTGAGTCCATTCCAAAGTATTACGTTTCGTTCCCGTGCGGTTTAGTCATTTGTAGTGAGGGCGGCCGTCGCTGCCTGTTTATTTATATTGGATTAGAATTGCGAATAGACTAAGAATTCTTCGGTGCGCGTCCCACGAGGGAAATCGTGTGACCATAAACAATACCAAAAAGTTAACGCCGCCATCTGTACCTAACGCACCTAGATCGCGGCTACGGCGGACGCTACGTACCTAGACGGTGTATAAATTGTACAGCTTAGAAACACATTTTGTATATTTTTGCTTGGGCCGGCGCGGCGGCATGGATTCGACAAGCGTGATTCGCGTAGAAGTAAGATTTGTAGGTGTCATTCTAATCAGCGTGATGCAACGTTATTATCGTATGGACTCTGGTTATCTATTGTAACCGTATCGTACGAGCGCCGAAGCGGTTTTGTGGACGCGCATTGTGCTGATCGCAGTGGCATATTTATAAGGTTCTATGGATAGTCACGGATATTGTAGTCATCACAAAATTGTATTCCACATTAGAATTTATTCATATTCATTTTGGCTAAGTATGTTTGAAGTGTTTTATAACATTTAAAAACATCTTGTTGTGTCGTTTACATATTTTTAGAGAAAAGTATAGATATGCGAATATTGTCAATATGTAAAGTGGAGTTTTTAAATCGATTCTTTAAACGGTTTTTGATAAATTATTGTGAACAAATTGAAGTATTCTCCTCGTTAATACTTATTGTACAATCATTGCAGTGTAATCGAATGTAATGACATGTGTAAGTCTTAAACATGATTAATACCATAGTTGTACCTATTTGTTACTTTCTATTTGCTAGATAGAATTATCAAATTAGATTGGGTAAAGGAAGTCAAATTGTGATCTGCGACCGCGGAGGACAGCGGGCCGGATCCGCCCGACGTCTGCTTGTACAAACATTGTAATTCTATACATAAGTTGAATCACAATTAAATTTCTCGCACTGTTAATTTCATATTTGTACTAAATGACCATTGCGATTATTTATTGCTTCATCGAGTCGTAGGTAAGCGAGGCGCCGCCCGCGCGGCACCGGAGCGATGGCGACTAGTTAATTTAAATTATAATTTTAAAATTTCGCTTACTAAGTAAGTCTTGTTCAGTCGGTTGGCCTGTGGATGCACGAGGAAGGTTTATGAACTGTAGTTTATTAACTTTATGTATTATAATACATGATGATGCTTTGAAAATGAATTATTATTGTAAGTATAAAAATAAATATTAATATTCATAGAAACAGTTCTCAGTGTTTATTTTTTCTGTAAGATGTATGGTTAAAATTTGCATACGCAATTTGACTTGTATTCGGTTAATAAGGTCACAACCTGTTCAAAAATACGAAAATATTGTTAACTCATAATTAAATAAAGCTTATTATAAGATACTTGTTTTATTCTTTTATAATTTCAAAACTGAACCACCATTTAGAGTCTATAAATATATCCACACATATTAATGATCGGAAATATGAATCAATAATAATAATACTTCTTACAAGCCGATGGTTAAAAACATTGAATTACTCAAATACATAGATATTCTTAATTTTTGATTTTAACATTATTATAAATGTTTAAATTCAGAATATTTGAAAGCACTGCCCCAACTTAACCAAATCGTAGGTATTTGTAAAAATACTCGTTTCGGATGTTGAAATAGAATATTTCGACATTGTAGGGTGGACGTTAGCTCAGAAACGCAAATACAGATAGACTAGAAGAATTTCACAGGGATATCCCAAGTCCTGGCTGGCTCAGTGGTCAGAGCAGTCGCCCAGATTGCGAAAGGTCGCGGGTTCGATTCCTGCCTCAGGACGTGAAATTTGTCTAGTTTTATTGTATTTTAATCACCTTGTAGATAATAAGGTGAGCGATAGTTGCCTTAGGGCTGGCCCTCACTGCGGACATGGCATGGCAGGTTGTACTGCGGCATCCCGCGGCGTTCCGTGACATGTCCCCTTGCTCCCGCACACCGATCGGACTGCGCTCAGTGACCAAAATGACCGCTGCAGAAAATTCAACCTTATTTCAACAAGCTTAGCAATCATAATTCCTCGACACAAAGTCTGTACTTATCGCAAGATGCACTGGCCGCGGCAGAATCTCGCGGCGCGTCGCGACATGCCGCAGCATTGATGCTCTCATTGCTGCGGCATGATGCCACGCGCCGCGTGTTGTATTCTGAACTCATTGAAATAAGTATCAAAATAACTTGATTAGTAATAAAATCCTTTGCCATGACACGCCGTGCCGTGCCGGCAATGGGCGCCGGCTCTGTTTCACATTATTTGGGGGACAAACTGTATGATAATAATCAATCATCTATTTCGGAGTGATATCCATATAGTTAGTATTCACACACTCACACCTATTATCTTGCAAAAAGTGAGCATCTCATTAAGAGCTTGTGTTATGAATACTAGATAACGGAGAAATATTGATAATAGTATTAATACAGGATGGTGCCGTCAATACGACAATAAACTGAAATTTGGGCATATTAGTACATAGAAAGGGTTAGCCACTTTCAAAAACATCTTATTCGTTTTATAATTTCATGATATTTCTAATATTATTTAATTAATAAGATGTTCTTTAAAAGAATAAGATGTTCTTGAAAGTGGCAAACTTTCTATCTACTAATACAGCCCATGTTTGAATTTATTGTCGTATTGACGGCACCACCCTGTATATTAGAAATATACCTACTTAATAAACATATAAACATCCATGACTCGTAAACAAATGCTCGTACCTACTTATCATACAAACATTGGCTGCTACCGGGATTCGAACCCGGGACTCTTGACCGAGTAGCCTGCATAGCAAAAGGGGTACAGACCTCTCGACCAGCCGGTCGTCAGTTAGTAGATATAACAAAGTAAGGCTTGAGACACAAACTGTTCCAAAGTAGTTTTCGAAACGCATATTTTTCACTTCGAAGTTGGGGTAGACAAAATACCCGATTTCTAAGCTTCAACGGCTTCCGGTGTTTGAATACTTTGCAGTGTTGATGCCTCCGAAGAGTAAGGTCGCCAGAGCTAGTTGAAGAAGCTTGTGTTTGGATGGGAGTGAGGAAACTTGAAAAATGAAGCAAGCGTTATACAGCATAGGGGATGCCGTATAACGGTTGCTTCATTTTTACATTATACAGTGTGTTTGGAATTCACAATAATGAGCGGGCACCTACCCATGTTAACATGTAAAGCCATATATATACTATACTCAAAAATTAAAATTGTAAAATAAATTTTTTTGATAACACCTTAGTCTAATATTTATACAACTATGTTAACATAGATTAGATTCAACAGAAGCGCTTAATTGTTTTAAAACTCTGCTAATTTGTAATCGTATTAGTATTTAGAGTAGAGTACCTCAATTTGATGTATTTAGGTTTTTATATATTTTTTACAATTTGATAGATTTAGGAGCCACTTTTCGCATCTTAGAAGGCATAATGCAGTTATTTCAAAAGTTAAATGAATTTAAAGGTGGCTCCTCAATCTAAACGTTTGAATCGAGGTGCCACCTTAGAACTAGGAATATTATGGATGAATAAAAACGGAAACTAACTATTATTACAAGAAAGTGACTTCGAATACTAGTAGTGCCTTTGTACTCATCTGTTTTATGTGTTTTTATTTTTGAGTCATTTGTGTGTACATAAATGAGTAAATAAATAAAATAAATAGATTATAATTATATTTATTTTAAGGGGAGCAGTGAAGTGAAAAACAAATATTCCATATACAGTTTATTCGAACTAGCATCTCATCCCAACATCAATGATCCCAAGACTGCCTCACTTTATCGTCAAAATAAAGAATTCTAAACAAACAAATTAGAAATATGTTCCACATGGAATATTTTAAACAACTATCAAACACAGAAGATGTCAGTACTTTTTTACCACATAATTGCACCAAGTTGTAACACGAAAATGCTTAAAACTTAACTTACACTAGATCGCGTAACAAAGCCTGAACTTTATCTATAATCTGATATAATATATTAATTATAATTTTTGAAGTCTCAAATAATAAATACTCAACTTTCATTCATAACCAGACAGTTTAATACCATGCGTCACCTCGAAATACATAAAACTAATTACATAAAACACAATCACGGTTTTATTCAAATAAATTTATTAAAACTCGCCTCCTTATCGATTAAGGTTTCACCGACTCCAAATTTCAGAATCGGTTGGCGAGCATTCTTAAAACTAAATCAAGGAATAATTTCATCGTAACTAAAATATGTTGGTAATTTGTAAAATAATTCATTACATAATAAAAATAGTTATCTCAAAGGACGATTTAACAAGAAAATAAAGGAATAAAAAATATAGAATTTGTATTCATAAAAATATATTAGAATTCATTGAAGGTGCCGTTGACTACAAAACTCTTTATCTCGGTGACGTTGCGAGTGTCATAATCTGAGATCTCCTCAATGACAATGTCTTCGTTCTTGACAGGGATAGGGGGAAACGCATCAAGCAGCTCCCCTAATTTTCTCCCAGTGGAAATTAGAGTGTTTGTAAGGAAGTTATCTTCGATGTTCAGCGCGTCGTCCTCCGGTCTTTTCGCCTCTATTTTGTAAAAGTTCTTATAGTTCTCCTCCTTGACAATGGGCGGGAGGTAATCCCGGCCATTGTCGTAATCGAACTCCAGCTTTTTCATTCGTTTCTTGAGCTTTGGGGGCCAGTCCTCGTCGATGGGGAGGTCGACGTACCCGCCCGGGAGAACCTTCTGGGTTTCAAGGTTCTTGACCACCTGGTAATCGTGGTCGGAGTGTGGGCGGTTGAATGTGATCAACTCTTCCATGTTGAACTCACCGTCGTCGATGACGGTCTCGTCAAGAGCGAGTTCTGCAAAGAAACGAAATGTATATAGAGATATTTATATTTTTAACACAAAAATGGACACATCGGATCAGCACCGTTCTTCATAATTGTCGTAAAACAGTCGTTTAACAGAAACTCAAACTTTGTCACTTTTTATCGCGTTGCTTTGAAACGAGTTAGGATGTGAGTTTTTTTGTATCGAATTCGTGTTACGGCAGTTATAAAGGGTACTCAGGCCCAAGAGTTCAAGACCATTCATTCATATCAGCCTATTACAGTCCACTGCTGGACGTAGGCAACCGACTGTCACGCGAGTCGGTCCACCGAGCAGAGGAACGCCTTAAACTGCGTTTACCGAGACGTGGTCACCCGATAAAGGCGGGTAGGTGGTATGTATGTAGGGTCGTCGGGGTAAGTACCACCGCCTTTCTTATTTCAGCCGTGAAACAGTTCGCTGTGTTTCGGATTGAAGGGAGAGGTATCCAGTGTAATTACTGGGCATGGGCGGCATTTCATCTTAGGTCTATCCATTATGACAACGCACGTGGGATAGAAAGTTATTTTTTCTTGTTCTTGCAGGTGTCTTTTTTATAACCTTAACGGGGTAACTCTTGGCCTTCATCTCACCTGATGGTAAGTGAAGATAGTGCCGACGATGGACGCAAGTTATACCCGAATTCCTCAACCACAGAAGAACTGGCTATCTCACCTCTAACTGCCGGAACACAACAATGACTTAGGTAAGATGGTGGTAGCTAGCCAGGCGGAAAAGACCTACCACTAACCAAACCAAGCAGAAAATTTCTGCCCCCACGGGAATCGAACCCCGGATCTCTAGATCTGAGGCAGGTGGTCTCAACCACTAGACCACAGAGGCGGTCGTAAGTTAGAGCCGGTCTATAGGCGCCGGCAGCCAGGCGGGCTATCAGCTTGTTTGTCATCTCGTTGTATTAAAAAAATACGTAAGCCTGTTCCAGTTTGTTTAAATCGGAAAACATCCTATAACAATCTAAGTCTTATGTTACATAACGGATTGAAAACGGTCACATTTAGTAATTATCTAAGCAGTTTTTTGCAATGTGAAGCCGCGCGTGACTAGCGAGACCACTGATCTCCATAGCGTTACGAAATTTGTTTTTGTCAAGAAGATAGACTCGGATATACTTTCGCTTGTAATTATTCAATCACTTTACTGACATGGTAAGGACGAATCTGTTTCATGATAAAATTCATAATTGAACTATAAAAGAGATAACAAATCCCAGTAAGTACAGATTAAACATTGTATTAACACGAGCCCGTACATGCTCAGTAATTACACTGGCTACCTTTCCCTTCAATCCGAAACACAGCGAACTGTTTTATGGCCGAAATAGAAAAGACGGTAATACTTACCCAGACGACTCTACATAGATAGATAGATAGATAGAATAAGCTTTATTGTAAACCATAAATTTAAATAAAATTTACAAGGGCGGTCTTATCGCTAAATAGCTATATCTTCCAGCCGCCAATTCTGCTATTGTAGGTATTTTGATCCAAAACGAATCAGAAACGCTTTAGTTACGTTTTTGTATTCTGCTAACTCTGCGCAATCGACTGTTTTGGAACCGGTGTAAATTCAGACATGACAGACAGATAGACAATATGGCATTGTGAGACAATTTCTTAATTAGATATACTTATTTTGAGATTTTTGACGATTCGAAAGAGCTTCTTGGGAGCCTATTTGAATAAATATATTTTTTTTAGTAAATAAAATATAATACTAGGAAAACGCCACCAGCCACCCAGGACTTGGGATATCCCTGTGAAATTCTTCTAGTATATCTGTATTTGCGTTTATGAGCTAACGTCCACCCTACAATGTCGAAATGTTCTATTTCAACATCCGAAACGAGTATTTTTACAAATACCTACGATTCGGTAAGCTTTCGAATATTCTTAATTTTTGTTTTTGATTGAAAAATTACTTAGTAATTAAAATATAAAACTATAAAAATATAAAACTAGCCCATAAATGCAAATACAGATAGACTAGAAGAATTTCACAAGGATTTCCCAAGTCCTGGGTGGCTCACTTGGTTAGAGCAGTCGCCCGGATTGCGAAAGGTCGCGGGTACGATTCTCGCCTCAGGACGTGAAATTTTTCTAGTTTTATATTTTAACTAGCTGTGCCCGCGACTTCGTCCACGTGGAATATTGATTTTCCATACAAAATTTCATCCCCTATTTCAATCTTTTACAGCCCTTTTTTGCATTAAAAAGTAGCCTATGTCCTTTCTCGGACTCTAGACTATCTCCGTACCAAATTCCATTTAAATCGGTTCCGTAGTTTAGGCGTGATTGCGTAACACACAGACAGACAGAGTTACTTTCGCATTTATAATATTAGTAAGGAAAGGATAGTAAGGATAAGGATTACTAAGTAATTTTTCAATCATTTATAATAATGTTAAAATCAAAAATTAAGCATAAATACAATTTTGATTTTGGACACTTACTGTTGGTGGCTGAGAGCAGAGCCCTGGTGATGGCAGGCGATGTCGCCGGCTGGTCATTCCTGGGCGGGCGGAGTTCCTCTCGCATGGACGGCAGAGCCACCAGGGCTACTGATAGCAGCAGAACTAGCAGACACGTGGCTGGCTGCGCTGATTTGCCAGTGGTGCCGTTTGTGACGCCAGTCAGCACATTCTAAAAAGGGATAATCACTTTGATTACCCTCTCAATTGTATATAGAGGCCAAATTCAATGAGGAACATGTACCGCACCGAACGAACAGTAATAGGTACTCCGTGAGTAAAACACACATGGTACACCAGTCATAAAAGACGAGCTCAAATGGTATTAAAAGGAAAACACGGGCCAAGGAAATTCCTTTTACATACACTAGTCGTTTACTTATCAGAACTTTAATTGAATTACATAACGTCGGTAGGCGTGCAAAACCACGTAAGAGCAGTTTGCAATACCGCTTATGCGCTTTTCTTTCTTTCACAAGGGGAACAAAAAAGTTAACATGTATATTAGATATATCTACACATTTCTTTCAATTAACTTGTTTGGGATTTCTCTGGGTGTTGTTGATAAATGAGGATCTAATATAAGCGAATCAGCGCTAAGAACCCGCTGCCGCGATATTTCAATTTTGCGACTTTCGTCAATACGCGCTATTGCAAACTGCTCTTGGGCGGTCTTGCACGCCCACCGACGATATAATATGTTCTTAAAGGGTTTTCATTAATATGTCACCTACAAACGATATAAGAAAATCATTGAGTCAATTGGTCTTAACTAATGTAGGTAATAGGTATCAATATCATCAACAGCTTACACGTCCCAATGCTGGGCTCAGGCCTTCCTGCATGGGACAAACACATGAAGTGTTTAAGCCATAGCACCACCATGCTAGCCTAATGCGGGTTGGTGGGTGAAATGCAATGACAACAGCGACAAAATCTTATGGAATCAGTTCAATGAGCCCTAGTGCGTTTAGCTGTCAAACTTATGACACAAAAAGGCAACGAATAAACAGGAAATAAACAAAATACCCGACTGTTTTATATTATACACATTGCGAAAACCGAATAATAACCACGCCGTATACCGTGAACAAACGATTTTGTACAGTCTATTTGAAATGCTAATTAATTTTAACAAAAGGTGCTATCTTCAATTACAACAACATTATTAGAAATTTAGTATAGGTACTATATACCTATAATTAAAGTCGGGAATCTCATGCTTGACGTACTAATAATTAAAAACGTATTAAAAATTACAAAAGATACAAAGGATAGTTCTCGAACAAAATTACGGATTGGACAGAGCAGAATCGCAGTTACTGGCAATGGATTACATAAGTGTACAATAAAAGCCGTTATCATTTCACTCACCGCCCAAAGGTCGAATCAGTCTATATCTTAATACTGTTTTATTTAGCCGGTACTTTTATTATTGCACGGGTAATCCTGTCCATGTAATTAGCTACGTTGATACTTCCTTGGACAGGGAAAACAACTATGATATCGGTGACCTTATGATAACTTCTTGTAACAAATAAAATTTTAGTATTATATAACTTCACTCGTTTCGCTCGGCTCTAAGGTTCCCAATGGAATCATTGGCAGCTGCATGATTAATGCACAAATAACATTTGCCATAATCAATCCCGGATGAGTCAAACAAAATTTTATCTCTACCTCTTCCGTGCTTCGGAATGTTAAGCCCAGGGTCTGATAACAATACCACAAAAGGTAAAGTCAGTCTGGTTTTCACCGGCATTGTTGTGAAAGTAACTGTATTTTTATAGAGAAACAAATACCGACAGCGATACAAGAAAGCGGCGTGGCCATCTTTGCAGCGATAAACTTAAAATCTTATTCCATAAATCTTCGCAAATACCATAATTTGTCATTTTTTTATTTCATTTTTTTTTTGGTATAGTGCCTAACTAGCGAGGCGACCGCCTAAACGATTTGGTTTGAAAATTGGTGTGGTTTATGACGTCATAAGAATATTATCATTTCATACCGCTTAAATGAAAGTCCCGTCCTGTAGGACTACTGAACAAAACAAAATACATCATAAGAAATAAAACCCTTTATTAATTCGAAATACCGATACTAAATATATTATCTGGTAGGTTATCTTAAAAATGATATTTTTACTGATATCTGGTTAAACCAACCCACAATGGGCCAGTGTGGTAGGCCCAAAATTCTCATGTGATCCTTTGTAAAAAGGCCTAGCAGTGGGGCGATAGGCTCTTGATAATGATAAAGCACGCACTTTCCTCGTATATATCAAAAAGTCTTCCGTATAAAAAGGTTCATTTACGACAGTATGTTTTTCTAGTGTCGGAACTCCAGAAAACATCGAAAATTATATCTTACTCTGTGTAAAATAAGTAACAATATCACTTATCAATTTACCTGTAATCGCTTGAGCTGAGCTGTTAGCGACTGATTCTGCGACTGCAGTATCTTAATCCTCCTAATTAAGGTCTGATTGTCCGCTGTGCATTGTTTAACTCTGTAACAAACATGCTTAATTACAATTCTGCGTCATTAGTAGCCTATTTTGGGTTATCATGGAGGAAATTGATGTTTTATGTGTTTAATTAGCACGCTCGCAAGGGAGATTGTATGAAACAATTGAAATGTTTATAGCAAATGATACAAAAAGGTATTTTACTATTAATAAATGAAAAAATATATTAAATTAGGGATTTCTTAAAGAATGAAATTGTCTCATTTTCTACTGTCTTGTCTGTTCATAGATGAAATTGTTTCTCTCTATTATACCGGGTGTGACGGGACCGCCCTCGAAAACGAAGGCAGATGCCTGTGCTGGTGACCCTAAGCACGACTTGTTGAAAAAAAAAAGGATTTTTATTTCAATAAGTCGTGTTTAGGATCAAAAGCAGTCCTTTTAGAGATGTGCCAAGTCGAAAAAAACACACCTCAATTTAACTTGGTTGCAATTGACATTACTCGAATTGAACTTGAGTTGTGTAACTCGGGTTGTCTAAATGAAATTGAGTGAACAATGTTTATTTTTACCATACCAAATATAAAAAAAATACATAATTTAAAAAATGGTTCGATTTAAATATCTATTGGAACAATTATAATTAATGGAAGTAAGTAAATATAATTTTATTAAAAAAGGAATTAAATCATGCATTTTGGGATTAGATTGTCCTATCATAAAGTTTTTAATAATTAACAATACAAAATAATTTTAGTCTAATTTTATGGTGTCGATACATAGATAGTTATGCTAATAATTATTTATTTACTTATCATTATTAATTCGAGACAGAGAACTCAGAGAATTAAACTCGAGTTAGTAAATCGAGTTGACATTACCAAGTCATTTGCCTTCGTCTTTGAGAGAGTTTCCCCAATACCCTGTATATTACATTGTTATTTTCAAGTAGGTATATTTTAGTGCTTTAATTTCAAAGATATTTTGTACTTGTCACTCTAGTATTTTCCTATAGGTACCTAAATTGTTTAGTTTATCTCCCAAGTTGCCTCGAAGAGATTACTGCTTTAACACAGCATACTGTATTGTTCTTTGTTCTCTTCTAATGTTCTGTGTCATTTGTTTCTGTGTGCAATAACATGTATTTGTATTGTACTGTTAGAAATTTGTAGGTTATTATTTGGTTTCAGAATGTCAGTGTCGTAACTTATGCTTATGGCTACCTCGCGTATAAACTACTTTTTTAACAATGATTAAATTGTCTTTTCCCCACTACTGTTATTCTGGTGTTTAAATATGCCCCAGTTAACTTATCAATAAAGCATTTTTCAAAAGCTACAAATGAATGGAAACGAATTTCTCGGTAGAAAAAAAGACTTCCAAGGAAAGGACCACAAAATGTATTAAGTCTGGGCTTAAAATTTTGAACAGGAATCCTACCTAAAGGGTGAAAAGGTATAATTATTTATATTTTTTTCTGAAAAATGCCATATTAAAGTTGGTTTTGCTATTGCATTAATATAACAACCATTACTTTTTACTTTTAAAATATGGAGCTGCAGCTAAAATTGTGGTAAAAACTTCAAATATTTAATAGACAATGCAACTGTGTATTTGACTTGTTTTACGACTTGAAAAACGAGGGAAAAAAGCAAATCTGCACTTAAGTTTCTGCTGGAACATTTTTTTATCTTTAGACAAACGGGCACCTCGAAAACTGTAATCCAAGAGAGTCTTTCCATCACAACATTTAAAATTAGGTTAAGGAATCATTACTTAGCACAAGTCACTGCTTAATCATTACAAGTTTTATCATACATCTTACTGTCATATGTCTATCTATGTATGTATCTATTTACTAAAGCTCAAATATATATATTTTATAATATTGGTATATATATATCTAGAATATGTATGAGTAATATGCTTATTATTTTTAATATGTATTATTATTCAAATAAAATCTATATTGTTTTATTAATATTTTTGATGCACTCGGTGCTGCCTGCTTCCACAAAGTGATGTCTCACACATTTATGGGTTGGCTGGAAGAGATCTCTTATAGAGATAAGTCCACCCTTGCCAACTTACTGTTTAAGTAATTATTATTTGTAATTTTAAAGTGCAATAAAGAGTATATATAGAAAATTTCGACTGAAAATCGAATAGCTTATTTAATTAGCTCTGAAAAGAGGTATCTGACATTGATATATATTAATAAAAGCCCAAAAAATACTGTGTCTGTTACTATATTTGGTTTTAGAAAAATAAATTATTTCCACGTAATCGCTTTCGTTGCGATATTATTGTCTTTTCCCCTCGCATTGTCATATCTCTATTCCTCTGTCACATAACGTTCACGTCACGAGGTATAAGCTTACACCGTTTTTTATCAAAGAACATAATCACCTGTCTTCTAGCCCGTCAACATATTCCTTCTTGCGTTTCCTCGAATCCTGCGCAGAGATCTTATTCCTGATCTTACGCCTAATCCTCTTGAGTTCCCTTTCCTCGTGTTTCGTTAGTGGATAACTTGTAGGCAAGGTTATGCCTTCCTTCGCCAACAGTCGGCGCTCCTCGGCTGTTAGAACGAGACGGGGATACCCATTCTTCCCATCGTTAATCTGGCTGTCTTTTTCTTCGTCGTCTTCGCTCCGCTCGCTGCCTGAGTCATCTAAAATTGATAATTCTTTAATGCAACAAGGAAAACGAACCCGTGACTCATGTTTACGTGGCTGTTTTGACACGTTACTTTTGAGCTATACAAGTTTCATTCCGAGAAATATTTCGTAAAGCTATTAATAAAAATTTTACAAAATATTTATCAGAAGGGAAAAACATAACAATTAGGCAGACAGACAGACAGATAAACAGACATACAGACAGAGTTAGAGTAGGTATGTATTTATTTTGTTAATTAGAAGAGGAAATTATCTATTTCCTGATTTTTGTCAGTAGATAACAATAAAATTTGCCGATTCGAAGTTCTGATACATTTCAATTATTTTGTTAACTCGTTCTTACTAAAATATCTAATAAACTACAAACACTTATCAGATAGTGTACAGGGCTGTTCAAGTTCTTATCATTTTATTATGTTATCGCAATGAAATTCTCACGAGACGTATATCTAGTTCTACTAGTTTACTATTGGCCGCACGAATTCTATAGTCACATTTTGAGAAAACCGGATTCTCGGGTCAGTTTTTTAGAGAAAATTACCGGAATAAATTATAATTGTAATTTGTGATAACATTCCGAATCAATTCCAATCCAAACGAACGATTCCAATCTATTTATATCAAAGATTCGTAACAATTCAATGAGGAACAGCTATCGTTTATAATTTGGGCAATTGCTTTCAATCAAGAAGAAAGGGGTTATTGAATCTTTAATGCCGCCAATGATCAACTCACCACAGTGATTGCCGCTGGTGTCATAATCGTAGCCATTACGTGATTCCACTTTGAGATCTTGCAGTTTGCTTTGCGTGAGAAGATTAGCCGCAGCCAACTTGATGTTAGACGCGTTCTTAAGGTCGGCAGCATTAATAATTTTGATGGATTTCAAGTCTTTCATGTCCTTTATGGTGACAGGCAAAAGGATGGACCTGGGGTTCCCCGCCATAGGAGCGACTCTGATAACGCGACGCTGGGGAGCGACACTCTCAACTGGTTTTGAATACACCTTAGTCTGCGGACTTAAGACCTGTACATTGGTGACCTTCACGGGTTTCTGTGGCTGTGCTTTAACGATAACCTGTGGCTTGTGTACGGAAGTGGCAGAAACCCTAATGGAGGGCTTTTGAACTTTCGGTTGAACAACCACTTGCGGAGTCTGGGAGAGGCGACGCTTCCTACCGGTTTTGCCTAAAAAGGAATGTTGCATTTTAAATAATATTCATCCGTTCGTTCTCATTAAAAATTGACACCATAGAATAGGTATACAATATTATGAATTATTGTATTTAGATAAAAAGAACTTAAGCAAGTTTAAACATGATGTAAGAGTGTATTCAAGTATACCAGACACTTGTTTAAAAATATTCAGGCCCATTTAATTTTTATATTAACATTTACCCAGGTGTTACAATTATTGAGTCACACTGTTCTGCTTCAATACGAAGGTTACCAGGTATTAATACAAAAGAAAAATATCTATAGGTACTGTTCTATTATAGGAAATCTTAGAATTCCGTAACATGGCGCGTGTCGCGTGGTCTATTTTTTAAAAAGACTAATGACGCTAATTTTATGTAACCCCAATAAAGTTTTCCCTATTTTGATTATTGTCACTATTTATGAGTTTCAAAGTTGCTCCGACAAATACATTGTCAACATAAAAAAGGGTATTCTACATACTTTTATCTTGTAATGATGTGGCATCGACCTCACTTTAATTATCATTTAATATTACAAAACCAAGACTATTTTTATGAGAGTACGAGATAGTAAAAATATATAAACTGTGTTGAATCAACTCTGTAAAGACAACAGCTCTAATATTTATACAGGGTGGTGCCGTCAATGCGACAATAAATTAATATATGGGCTGTATTGGTTCATAGAAATGTGTTGCCACTGTCAAAAACATCTTATTAGCTAATTTGATAATTTCATGACATTTGTATGAGATAATAAAACATTTTCTACTTTATTTCATAGAAAGGACATGAAACGATCAAATGAATAAGATGTTTTTGAAAGTGGCAAATCATTTCTATGAACTAATATAGCCCATGTTTTAATTTATTGTCGTATTGATGGCACCACCCTATAAGGATACATAAGAATAAATATATATATACCTAAACTTATTTCTTACCTGGGCCCTGGAATGTATTGTTATTGATGAATCCTGGTACAACATTTTGTTCAAAATCAAGCATGTCAAAGGTTTCTTCCACGACTTCAGTAGAGCTGTTCGAGGCGTCTGTATCCTGGATGACGACATCCTGAGCGTCCCCAGGACTCGTCGGTTCCAAGCCAGCGGTGGAACCAACCTCCTCATCACAGGAATTTTGGATCAGGAACGGAGATAACTGTTGCTCGAAGTCGCTACAATAATGTTAGTGTTTCATTAGAACAATTTATATATAAAACATTGACTTTCAAAGGTGCCAGAACATTGACTGTGAGTTTTTGACCATTATAATGTGATTAACAAAAATGTATAAAATGTCGCACGCCACATGAATATGCAATGTTTTACTTTACTTGGATTGTGTCTTATCTCGCAGAAAACATGTTCTTAGAATAATTTAGGAAAGTTCGTCTCCTAAATTAACCCTACCAAGAATCGTACCCGGAAGTTTTTGCGAATTTGAACAACAAGAAACGGTTTGAATAACATAAATAATTGTCGTTTTAAGTGAGCTTCTTACATAACTTGTACACTCTTACTTGCAGGGCAGATGGAGGTTAAAGTTAATTGTCTATCTCTTGTCGCGATACAAGGCAATATATCACAATGAGACGTTACAGCTAAGCAACTGTGGACTTGCAATTAATACAGTTTCAATGAAGGCCTCTCCATCATCATTGGGACGTTTGACACGGCACAAATTGCTTTATTTATCAGCAATTACGTGGATACAAATGACACAATAGGGTTTCTAATGGCTACCCGCGGCGAATTTTCAGGATGTCATCTAGGTTCTCTATGCTTTTCATATAAGTCTTTTCAGCGGGTTAGAGTGAAAGCCTAGCAGGCTGACAGTACTTTCGCATTTATAATAGGTACATGTATACTAGCATGGATGATGCAGTAATTGCAGATGGTTGAAAGAGCGAAGAACCAAGACCGAGTGGAAGCAGGTAACTAAATAAAATTCTTTTATTTTCCTCAACAGGTTTTTCTTTAGATTAGAGTAAACTAAAACAGATTTTGGATTGAATTTCACTGTCGAGTTGTTTACATTATGAAAAAATCTTCCAATTTATCGGCACGGCAACATTTTTTTTCTCTGAAGAAATTGACAATTGGAAAATTACTTATCGCATTTTTATCAAACAAGTACATACAACTACCATAGTAATAAAAGCAGGTATTTTGTATATTGTACACTTTGCTTTTAAGAAGATAACACAGCGATTAATTTGTAACAGTAATTTTTGTACACTGAATAGATATGGACAAAAACTTTCTCAAGTTCTATGTTCTACCACAGAATACACAATAGGAGCTTCTGCTCCTATCCGGTTATCTCCGCAAAATCATTTTTAAGTAAATGGCGACTCTTCCTATGATATAATACAGTACAATTCAGGTCGTACAGCGTTATTTCACTTACAGCTCAAATTCGCCTCTATGTTTCATCTCTTTCTATCGCATATCTCGCATCTTTCCGACTACCCTATGTTTGTTTTTTAATATAAAAAATAACCTTAATATTTAATAACCAGTTATGACTCTTGTGAACTAATATGAGTGCAGGTTATCGTGCAAAATAAATTTTAGCTTTATCGATGTAAAGATGGCGGACTGAGTCAGCATCATGTGACAAAACAGACAGAATAAATAGACAGAACTTATAAGTTATAATAACAGATAGATATGACAAAAATGGACGGATGGAGGATTGACGAGACGAAATTAGCTTTGATGCCGTTGTGACTACGCAACCAGAAAATGAAATGACAAGAAATAATATCATGATCTATTGACCTAAAAGTAAATTATCAGTTTTCAATAAAGCGATAAAGACGTGAAGCACTACACGTTAACTAGGTTAGGTAACATTGGAATTGGAGCCTCGCGGACTTGACCATAATTTCTTATCAAAATATTTTGAATGAAAACAATCTACATTGTAATACACTTTGTACCGTCTGCCAAAGCCTAAAGTTTCGATACAGATATTTTACACTTATTTCCACTATAGTCCAATTATTTCAATAATTTTATTACGAAACAATTTGTGGTATTCATTATTTTACTTCGAATAGGTGAGATTAATATTTCACCTTAGTTGAAAATCATGGAACAGTATGTGCTTCATAAAATTCATCAAATATTTGATATCTGACATCCTCATAAAACATCCATAATTTTCTCTCAGTGTTATCAGAACACTGTTCGGAATTGACTCATAAACATAGCACTTAATTGTACTTTAATGAGCTATTACAGTACGCGCGGTTTACTCTCAGTAAATGCAATTTAGTCAAGTTACAGCATAAAGGTAGCTTTATCGCTTATTGGTTATTAGACTATACTATAAATTAATTTAGTCAGACAAATTATTCAGACTGATGTTTAAATGTGTGTGCTATAATCCTCTTTAGCAAAAGGTGCATCATAGACGCAACCAAATTCCACACACAGTTGCTTGTTTCCAAAACAATTATTAATTAAAAATTTAGAAATAAAGCCCACTCTACACATGAGAAGTTCGGGCCATTGCCACCTTAGTGGTATAAACAAACAAACACCACCACGCTGGCCCAATGGGTGTTGATAGGTCTGGGTTAAAGCGGTTGCAGTAACATCCGATACCAACGCCTTAAAGTGCCTTTACGGAGGAGCTCGAGATAACAAAGTTTTGATTTACCCATCCCGGGATCGACGATGGCGAAAGTTGATTGGTTTTCCTAATCGAAACCAATCAAATATTATAACAAATAGGTATATGTATAGGTAAGAAGTTCATTTTTATTTATTTATGCATGAGGATTTCAAATGTTTTACGCCCAAAATACACCAATTACACCTGAAACGTGCTAACATTCGGAGCGACCATAAATTGTGTCGTGAGTGTCGTGACCTACTAAAGGTAAACGCAACCAGACAACAGAAAATAGTACTCGTCATAGCTAACTGTAGTTAATCTATATTTACTAGCAAAGCTTAACCAAATGCCAAAAATATATACGGGTAGAATATAACACCACGAGTTAGGCAACATATTCAATTGAATATGTTGCAAGCCTAACGCTGCAAATTTTAAACCCATTCAATGCGGCGCAAAAATTGTTTGAATTAGCTGGGTGCGGATCGTTTTCCAGACAGAACGCCGATCGGCGCCTATGAATAAAATAAACGCCGATACGGGTTTTGAGCACTGAGTAATGGATTTGTAAATTTTAATGCCCAATTCATTAGTTGATTTTATAAAATAGGAGTTCATTATACACCGCCAGGTGTATCTGCCTGTTTGACATTGTTTGACGTAAATAATCTCATATTATTTATTCACGCTTAATGTATCTGCGATTTTCAGTCAATATTTGCAGCAATAAATATTCTGATAGTACACTTAGCACACGGGTGATAAAAATATTTATAGTACCTACGCAGAGTGTGGCGAAAGGATAACAACTCGGTAAGGAAAGCGCATTGCGATATTGCCAAGGTGATTGAAAGGGCACAAGACGACAATGTACTTATTACTCACAAGAAGAGAAAACTATACGACGAGATTAAACAAAATAACACGTGTTAACCTTTATGATACGAGGCATATATTGATACTGGACAAATCATTATTAATTTCTGAATAGGTGTGTGTAGTGTACTTCTCGTAACTCTTAAGTAATAATAAAGTATACCTTGATAGTATAAACGCCACGTGCTCGCCGATCATTTATGTATTCTGTGATATAAAACTTACTGCTCTAGATTGACGTTCCTTTTGTGCATGTTATGAATGAGACGTAATTTGAAACCATAACTATACATTTTTACTTTAAATTTGCATTTTTTTTATTATGATTGTCTCATGCTATTTATCATGAAATATAGCAAAAACGTCAGAAGTGGTTTTCTTACCCCTTTTCTAAAAAAATGTCTGTCATCAATTAGTGTCAGTCTAACGACCAATTTTAAAAGAGCAACGCTAAGAAGTTTTTAAAAACTCTAGGGATCATTTGTTTTGACATTGATAGAGACGAAACAAGTAACAACTTGAAGCATACCTAATTATAATGAAATACTTCATATAATACTATACATGTTCCATCCATAGGATCAAAAATTAAGCACACCACTAAAGGTTTCTGTTGTGATTCTCCAAAACTAAATTTAGGATACCTGTCTCTCTTTTATTCAACTTCAATGAGAACAGGATAGAATAACTTTTTAGAAAAGCCAAGTTATTTGACACTCAGCTGACTCAGCCGTCTTTAGACTTAATTTAGTGAGCATGGTTTTAGATAAGGATTAAAATAAGGCTAAGATGCTTATGGCTAGATTGCCCGTTCTTCTTTATATTGCGTGTGAAAGCGTTGTTTCGTTTGTGTTTGAAAAAAAACATAATACAGCAACAATCAATCAACGATTGATTTTTCCACCAACCATGAAGAAAAAACTACGCAGTTTCTGATGACCTTACTTTGAACTGTGAATCTAAAGGACAAACTTATTTCCTTTGAATACCATACTTCCATTGCCAGTATTAAGTCCAAAAATAGTAAGACTTCTGACTTGTATATTGTATGTAAGATGTCATTGTAAATATTTTTAAATTGGCCTGACTTTTGTCTTATTAACATTATTTTTGGTATTGGGAATCTTGGGATACGGTCTGTGTCGCACAGACCTTTCTCTGCTGCTAGTCATGAGTACAATCAACGTTTAAACACGTTCTTCGACAACTAGTGCTCACCGGATTAAAATGAAAATCCTAAGATCTTAGTTACGTTGATTTTTTCCTATGATCATGCGTCAACTTTTTTATTACTAGAATGTATTTATTCTCATTTCTGTTTATTGATTTGTTTTATTTTGCTTGCAGTGAAATGTAAACTAAAGATAAAAATTTTAAACACGTACATAATTCATCAAATGGCAACAACAGTATAACTAGAGTTAACATTTCATTGTATAACATACGAGATTGTAAAATGCATGCATGTATTTGATTTTTGATTGTCAGACCAATTGGAAAGGGTGAAAGTAGTCTTAATCTAGAGTGCACGACTTGTACTTTCCAATCTTATAATCTGGAATCGAAATATAAGAAAAGCGTAAATTCCGTGGCAATACGAGGGAATAGTTATACTGTATTGCAAATATCACATTTACATCTGACAATGCCTATCTAATTAATAACTTAAGATATATATATAGTTTTTTTTTTATACAAATGACTCAACACCACCTGATGTGAAGCGATAAGAAGAGCGAAAACAGCTAGTGCAGCTTGGAACACTCTGCTCTAGCCGCCTCCAACTTGCCGACTCAAAAAGTGCCTATTCACGCCTCTTTTGAAGGGGCCTATGTTATAGGAAGGAGGGAATGTGCCGGCAAAGAATTCCATGTTTTGGAAGTATCTATACTGATAAGTTGGCCATCAGCGCCTGGGAGCATTGTGATACCTATTTTATCTATTCCGTGGTTGTGACCGCGAGAGAGAACGAACCTTGGCATGCTATCGCTGAGCTGTATGGGGTTTCAAGAACAGTGTTCAATGCAAGGAAATTCTAATGTATCAAATTAAACCTCAATATAATTGATATATCTTCTATAGGTAACTTCAATGGCAGTTACCTCAAACATATATTCAAATATGTTCAAAATTGCCTAAAGAATTGTTAAAAAAAACATAGTATCTACTACCGGATCAGAATAAAAAACAAGTCGACTTCAAAAAATAAAGATAGAACAGAAGAACAAGCTTTTCAAACAATATCATTAAAAATATACTTGAGGTAGAAATGGAGCACATACATATCTATAGCCACCTATCTAATGTATGGTCTAAATCGGATATAGCCTATTCAGGCGAATTTAACTTTCCTCCAACTTTCATACAAAGCCCAGACGTCATCAATAGATGACATAACATTTAAAATTTTATTCTGTCGGGACCCATCAAAATGGGTTAATGTATTTAGTGACATAACATTCATAGAGAAACCTGTGATGAAGAAGAATAATAAGATTGACAATAAACGGCTTTGCGATTTGAACGAATGCGTATGTGGTGCGTTTAGCAACTAATAGTTTCAATGTGGTCGTCAACCTAATATTGGTCGTTTAACAGTTGCTTGAGATGCAAAAGCAATTGCATCATGTTTATGTGAGTCACGTTACGACTCACGACTATACGCCATACAACATACAGTCTGCTGGACTTTCTGTGTTGACGACTCTACGTGTACCAATATCTTTGGCTTGTTTCAAATCTGTTGTATTGTTGTTTCATCATCAATCTAGGTATCTGTTTCAACGACCAGGAACTGTGTAGAAGATAAAATAGAGTACCAAGTTTCTAAAACTTCGAATAGCAGGTTGCAGGTTCCAAAATAATTGGGAACTAGCTGCACCCGAATAAAGAGAAAACTGATGGGTTTTTTTGCGGTATTTTTTGGTAGTTTTTTTTGGGTACTTTTGCGGGCGTCCCTAGAACACAATACCAAAGTTTCATCACCTGATCATTGGATCCGGAATGCATGGGGGACATTGATATTTATTTAAATAAAAACAGAAGACTAATAAACGTGAAAATTAAAAGGCTAGAAAGAAAAACAATACAACAACAACACCAACGTTGTAATAAACAAGGATATAACCCTCCTAAATTACACTCAAAAATATAATAAGCACAGTGTGTGTCTCTGTGAACATATGTATGACAAATTGATAGGTCTTGAAAACGTCCAAGACTTGGCTGGCCGTGTTAATTAATATTATTTTATGTTTCGGTCATATTATTATGCGATACCTCTGAGCAGTAGGTAAGTGCTATACGGCCTATCGATCAGTCTAAATGTAGATGCTGATAATAATTAATAACATCCTATTCTGTGAAAAAATATCGCTTCCTATATATGTCAATAGAGTACCTACCGAGCGTTTTACAGTCTATTATTATCATAGATACTATTATTTATTATCCATGTAAGGATTATATCCGACAATAACCTAATCGTAATACAATATATCAATGACAGTATATTATTATCCAATTTCTAAAACGCTTTTTCTTTAGCTAAATACAATAAAAGTTGAGTCCAATCCATTGAATGAATGAAAATTGTTGACGAATAGTAGGTACCTACTTAAATAATCTTACTTTGTAAAAACGACATGACATGTATGGCGTGGTAAGCAAATTCTATCACAATTTCACGGAGAATCACAAAATAAATACCTAACAATAATTTATGCAAAATTCTAGTTTGGGGTCAAACACCTTGCCCGTGGCCTCTAAAGCCGTAACTTGTGTTTGCTTACTAGTTCATCAATGTTTAGTGAAGAAAATCACGTATCAATGCACGTCTGCACGTGCTTACAGCCTACCGGCATCGGCATACCTAAGGCATGTGGAATTATGATGTTTTTGTGAATGGAACAAATTATTGTATACTAAGAAGTTCTAGAGATAGTGAAACAGTACGATATAGTATGGGAAACCGTACGCATCGAACGGCGCGTACGGCCCCCCATACCACAGATTAATAACAGTCCCATACTATCGTGCTGTTTTGTATGGTCAAAACGACGATCGCCGTCGATAAGTCTTTTTTTTACCCTCAATCCTCCCTCACTGTACTATATCCACGATCATTCAACAAGCAACTCATGATTGGAAACTTTTTTATTACAATGTAAAGGGCATTTTAATAAATGAATGCCTAGACTAAAAAACAAAATGTATAAAGGTAAAAAAGGTACAGAACAAGAGTCTGTAGAATTGAAAATTATATGAAAATAAAAAAACAGATATATAAGTAATGTAATGATTGAATGACTTTGAAATGTATCAATAAATTGACTAATTAATATTCATTATTACCAGAGGTCGGAATTAGATAGAGTTATTTATGTACTTACTTGCATCGAAATGATGATGTTAATATGGATCAACATCGCGCGTGTGCGCATTGGAATTTTGCAACTTCGGACATCCGATGTCGTTGATGTAAATTTGGCAACGTCATGTGTGCAGTGCAATGATTCAAATTGTGTAAAAGTAAAAATAACTTTTTTATTTAATAAATCACGGGATTTTTCTGCTCTATAAAATTTATCTCGGGATTTGAGGCATATCCACTTTCTTTTTTCGCTGTATGAAATTAGTGTAATACATAAACAACTCTACCTAATTACGACGTCTGATTATTACTGATTATCAATTATCACCCACTTTCTAATCCAATATGTCAAGGAATCAAGTCGTGAATGAGCTGTTAGGGCATTTTAGCACAACCTAACATGTTGGTAGACTAATGAACATCCATAGTTTTAAACCACTTCTACATGTATAAGACTAAAACCACATATGGAATAGAACTTACAATTCTGCCTGGTCGCTCGAGAGTCCACTGTCAGAGCATGAGCTGCTCAACGCTTCCGAAGGTTGAGATACATTTTCTGGACATAGGGTGAAGTCCGGCATAGACTCTTCGAGGAAGTTCAACGAACCCTGTTCCAAAGAGAAGATGTTCTCCAGGAAATCATCAGAGCCCGCCCAGTTGTCGGTCTAAAACAATTTAATTTGTATGTTTACTTAAAATTATACCTGTAAGAAAAGTCATCAAGGGAGTGGTCTTACTAGCAAAAGAGAATTAAACAAGGACCATTTTCCAATTATGGAATTGGAAGAAGAATCAATGATGTACCCTTGTTCAGAATAATGAATAAAACACTAGTCTTTCTTATTGTTGTGTATTTATAAGTATATTTAGTTATTAGTGACATAATTAGAGTGGCCAAAGAGTGTTACAACTTTAGTTAGACCTAGTTTCTCTCCTTTTTATAGATTCAGTTGTTATCAATATTTTAACCATAAAACAGTCTAAAATGCATCTATGTAAGTATAAGTATAAATGTACTACATTTGGAAATTAGTGACATCGCATTAGTATATTATTAGTCCAATGATTCCAATCCTCATTGTAAATTTTAATGATGATTAGATTTCAAAATAGTAATTATACCTACTAATACTGCTAAATATACTGATCATTAGAGGGACAAACTTGAGTAGCTAGCATACAACATAAATGAATTATTATTATACCATTTCATTATAAAACATTAATCCATTAAAGATCTAAAAAATTAGTTTATGAATGGTAAGATGTTAATAATTATGATAAATTTAATATGATATAACCTCAAATTAAATGAAATGTCATGAAAACCTTTCTAATTGGATGAAATTCTTGTGCATCGCTAACAATGATGAATTGTTGAATGTGTAATTTAATCTTAATAAAACCAATACTTATCACTTATTGATAAGGAAACAAGTGATTTATAATTGAAATATGTTTGGTATTTAATAATATAAATACTATTTATTTTAGTAAGGCTCATCAGAATTTTTAACAATGATGATAGTCTTGCCATTATGTGACATCTGTAATATCTAAACTTTTAGTCTAATCTTCCATAATAATAACCCCCTCATTTGTCCTATAGTTTCTTTGACCTTTTAGCCACTAGTCCACCAAAAGATAGGTAAAATAGATAGGGTTTTAATGGAACTCTACATCATCACATTCTATCTAGGTAATACAGTGTTGTCGAAATTTCTTATAATAAACAAGAAGATATAATAGGATTTACCTAAACTTAACAAGCTCTATTTTTGTCAAAAAGTGTTAACATTCTACTTCTTACGTTCTTTTTGATAGTTGGTCTAGACTTCTACTTTTATAAGATACAGAGGGAAAGCCTAAGTTATAATTTGTATGTAAAATTCAAAGTCTATTTAAAATTATATTTTTGAAATATTGTTGATTACCATGATAACATAAATGCTAAATAAGATATTAGTAAGGTTTTATCAAAATAAAATGTATTTTGATAAAGTAACTTAAACATTGAAAATGTAACATAACAACACTTCCTCCTTCAGACATGTGAAATAAGATATTAGTAGATAAAATTTCAATGTTAAATAATAAACATTAAATAGTAATTCTAAGTTTTAAAGAAGAAAAATATGTTTGTTCTAAACTTAAAACATAAATTGCTAGGTAGGTATTGCAGAGCTAGGTTTATGAGAAAATTATATTACCTCCAACAATGACAATAAGTCTAGTTTTTTATCCATTTTAAACACTTCACATTTGCATTGATATTACATCCACATAAATGACATCGGCAAATCACTATTTTTAAATATAAAATCACTATAAAACACCGTTCATCAAGTCAATAACTGCAATCCAAAAAGGTCCACTACAATTTACACTATGGTTTAAGATAGTTCTATTATATGGTTTAAGTTCAATAGCGCAAGTTCAGATCACATATGGTAAAAAGAGCGGCCGCATGGTGCCTAGCTGGCAAGGTACCGCGGTTGTTTACGTTGCAAACAGGGTCCGTCGAAGGAGCGATTAGGAACTACTACACTCTTACTCCTATAAATCAATACTATGACACAAAAATTGACGATTTAAGGCTACACTCTGATCAATTACTTAATTAGATAAAGAATGAAAACAGTATGATAAAGTGAGAGGCGTCGGCATCGGCAAGTGTACAGCGAACGTTCACGAAACGAAATGAACGGATAACGGTAAAAGTACGATCGTAAGCATGAAAGCTTGTTGAACCAGGTCCAGTGATCGCGACAATCGGTTATTACTTCATCACTCGTCTGCCAAAACACTCGTTTAATTATTAATCGGGCAAAATTTACCTGATAGCTTACGTGATAACTTATCAATAAGAACTGACGACAGTACTAACCATTAAGCCGTCTTGTTGAAAGTTGTCCATTTTAGTGTTCTCTTGGTCTAATTCGTGATCATTTCTTGTCAGATACTCCAAGATCCTGTTCATATCCTCATTAGCGTTGGCAAGAGTCATTTTGGTCCGTGACGTTCCACACTGATTGCATTGTAAAAAATCTATAGATATATCATTTGGTTTTGTATAGTTATGATTGCACACGATTTAAATCAAGCTATTTAAATTTTAATTATTATGCATTTTGTTCTTTTAATTTATCACTTTTACAAAATTAAATTGGAAACATGACATATCTCTACAACTTCCAACGTGGAAATAATGACGTCATGAAAGTAGGACACATTTCGCAATTTGATTGGTGTATTTTATGATAAAGCAGTGCTGGGAAATTAAACGATACTAACGCCATCTATTGTGGCACATATCAAATACATACTCTTGCGTTCCGTTTCATGTGTTGTGGATTTGATTGTTTTTGAAAAATATTTTTTTAAGAAAAGTTATAGTTAAGTAGTATAGTGTTAAACTACTTTTGAATGGGATGGTACACTATATGTACCTATTTAAAAAATCACTCTAAGAGCCTAGACAAGATGCCTTTCGGTAATCTCTATCGCTATCGCTAAATGGAAACTGTATGGGATTTGACCCCTTATAACGATTTTCCTATGCAAATGTCAAATTCCATACATTTACCAATCGTTTACCATTTAGCGATGGCGATAGTGATTGTCAAATGGCATCTTGTCTATTGTCTAAGGCCTCTGAAGTGAGCCGGACCATAACTTGAGCCAACGATATCTATCTTTATTGCTCATCCATCACTCATACAAATTTATATGACAGACTGGTTTGTTTAATTAAGACCGTTTTTATTAACCATTCCCTAGGCTTAGGCGACTCTCATCACTCAATCACATTTGTCTCTTTCGATCTATAGACTGAAACTCTTAACGCTTAGAAAATGTTACTGAAAAGAAAACGAGCATTATTCTTTATTTATTTATACAGCTTGGCCAGAAAGAGTAGAAATTAATTAAAAATGGTACTTAACATTTTAAAAATAAATGGTAAACGTTTTTGACGACCGGCTGGCCGAGTGATCTGTGCCCCTTGCTATACAGGCTACTTGGTCAGTCAGTGGTCCCGGGTTCGAATCCCGCTGGGAGCAAATGTTTCTATGATAAGTACGAGCATTTGCTCATGAGTCATGGATTTTTATTTAGTATATTTCTAATATTTATATACATATTATTATCATTATTTCTCCGATAGCTAGTATCCACAACACAAGCTCTTAAATGATACTTACTTACCTTCTTTGGGCACAGATTATACAATTCCTTTAGGCTAGATATATGTGAGTGTGTGAATCTCAGAACATTATTTAAAGCTTATTGTTCTGAGGTATCAATATTTTATAAATATTATTATGTCTTTAGTAGATACGCCAGACCACAGAATATACAGACCGAAGACTCGCCTACCTACAACAGCTCTACCGATGAATGTGATGGTAGCTAGGTCAGCTAAGTACGCAAATAAGATAATTTGATCTCAATGGTGAACTTAAAATGACAGACTTTTTAACACCGATAATTTAAATAAAAATGAAAAACAACCTGTTACATAACAACCATTTTATCATCGGTTCGGCTAATTAAATTATTACTATTTTTAACCCCCGTCGAAAAAAGAGGGGTGTTATTAGTGTTAATTTGGTCTACTAACCTTTAGCTGATCCTTTACCATCAAAATGAATGCGGAATGTTTAATTTTTCACAAACTTATAGCCGATATAGCGTGTTTGGGCTCATAAGAATAGTTTCAATGAGATGGTATTATATAGATGATTAATGAGTCCGGGGGTTAGGTAGGTACTTAAAATATTTAATTTTATATTTTTCTTAAAAAATAACAAATTTATGGCAAATGTGTTTCAGACAGCCATATTGAGTTCCTAGTTGACATGACACTATCCTTATTTCGAATATAATGACACGAGTGTACCCAATACATATAAAATATTTTATGAATCAATAAACCTGTCCTTAACTAGACCAAAATTGTACGTGCGGTGACGGATTAAGAATACAATTCACCGCCCCATTTCTTCCCGTGGGTGTCGTAAGAGGCGACTAAGGGATTACCGAGCTACCAACTGCTCGACTGGTGGTAGGGTCTGAACACCCGTCTGGTTAGTGACCACCGTACGCATGGCGTAAAACCCGCCAAGTGACCACTTGTGGTCGCGTTTCGGGATCAGGCAGCGTACAACCAGAGCTTGGGGAGACGTTGCGGCGATGGATTCGGTCAGTGACGGCTTCCGTCTAACCAGAGCCAGGTGGACTGCGTTGACCCGCCGACCAGGGAGACCCGAAGAAACGACTGTTCCGCTGGCCGCCCGTGGTACAGTACAGGGGCCCAAGCGAACCTAACCAGTTCGTGAGGCTGCCCTATCATGCCACGCATAATCTTGGGGTGGTCCGTCGTGCCGGTTGGTGACCGGGTGGTGGGGTCCCGGCGGCCATTCCCGGGGGGGTTCGGGGGCCCTTCCGTTCGGCGGGTCAGCGCTTCTCTTCTGTCGGCTGTTAACTGGGGAAACAGGCCTCACGCTTTGACCGTCTATATCGCGGCAACGTTCCCTCAATTCACGCCTCTCCTCCTTACATCATCTTCTATGGCAGCGCTCAAGAACATGAACGGTCGATCAGCGGTGCACACCTCCACCACAACCACGCTGTTTGAGGTCGGGCTCACTAACATCCGTGGGCTCCATGCTAACCTCAATGCCGTCCACCAACATCTCGAGACGGCTCGACCAGCTATGCTGTTTTTGACGGAGACGCAAATACTTCGCCCGGCTGACACTAGCTACTTGGATTACCCCGGCTACGCTCTTGAGGAGTCCTTCAAAGCGAAGGCCGGGGTATGCTTGTTTGTCCGGGCGGATGTTTGCTGTCGCCGTCTGCGCTGCTTGAAGGACCCTTCCTACTCGATTCTTGGGGTGCATGTGGACCTGGGCACACATAGCCGTGTCTACGTGTGCCTCTATAGATCTCACAGCGGTGACATGGAGACAACTCGACTTTTCGAACATCTTAGTCGGGTGGCAGATGTTGCGCTGGAGCAGTATCCAACCGCGGAATTAGTGTTTTTAGGGGACTTCAATGCTCACCACGAGTCGTGGTTAAGTTCCTCTAAAACTGACCATGCTGGTAGAACTGCCCACGCTTTCGCTCTCACGCACGACCTGACACAACTGGTAAACCAGCCCACCAGGATTCCAGACACTGTCGGTCATGCGCCCTCATTGTTGGACCTTCTGCTGACGTCTCGTCCGGACGGATATCGGCTAGAGGTTCGTGCTCGTTTGGGAACATCGGATCACTGCCTGATATCCGCTGGGGTGCCACGGGCGTCGCCACCGGTACCTATGGTTGCCAAACGCCGCATCTGGCACTATGCGTCAGCAGATTGGGACGGTATGCGGGATTACTTCGCATCTGTCTCTTGGAGGCAGCGCTGTTTCAGTGAGCTGGACCCGAACGGTAGCGCTACTGCTGTTGCTGATGAGATCATGTTAGGGATGGAGTACTATATCCCTCACTCCGATCTCATCAGTAGGGGTAGGCGTAACCTCTGGTTCAACCGCGAGTGTGCCATAGTTGTTGAGAGCAGACAGTCGGCATACCGCGCTTGGATCAGGGGTCGAGCTTGCGGAGATCCTAACATTGACACGCTGAAAGCAGCTTACAACAACGCCACCAAGTCCTGCAAGAGGGCATTCATCAGAGCGGATGCACAGCGCGTTGCACGAGTTGGCCAAGAACTACTCACGCATCCTACGGGAAGCCGTAGCTACTGGCGTCTGGCTAAAGCCGTGCAGTCCAACTTCTGTCAACCCTCGCTGCCCCCGTTGAGATTTTCTGACGGCTCGCTAGCTCACAAGCCGCAAGAGAAAGCCGATCTTTTGGTAAAACTCTTTGCTGCTCATTCCCGAATCGATGACTGCAACTCACAGCCACTAACACTCTCCCACTGTGGCCACACAATGCCTAATATCCGTATCAGGCAATGTGATGTACGTGCGGAGCTGCAGTCAATCGACGTCCGGAAAGCTAGTGGACCTGATGGCATCCCAGCGATAGTACTAAATAAATGCGCAGCGGAGTTATCTCCCATCTTAACCCGGCTATACCGCCTTTCTCTCTCTTCTGGGTGTGTGCCTGAATCTTGGAGAGAGGCCAATGTGCAACCGGTCCCCAAAAAAGGGAGACCGATCAGACCCAGCAAACTACCGCCCAATAGCTGTCACCTCAGTTCTTTGCAAGGTCATGGAGCGGATCATAAATAACCAGCTGATCCGATACCTAGAAGGTCACTCATTAATTAATGATCGACAGTACGGGTTTCGGCCGAAACGGTCAACGGGTGACCTTCTAGCGTACTTAATGCATGTGAAGCTATTGATAAACGTGGTGAGTCACTGACTGTTAGCCTTGACATTGCCAAAGCTTTTGATCGGGTCTGGCACAAGGCTCTTCTCTCCAAGCTCCCGGCATACGGTCTGCCCGATCAGCTCTGCAACTGGATCGCCGGCTTCCTACATGAGCGGAGAATACGCGTCCTCGCAGATGGATGCGCTTCGCGGTTCATGTCTGTGAATGCTGGTGTACCACAATGCTCTATTTTATCCCCCACACTCTTTCTTCTTCATATCAATGATATGCTTCCATTAGGAAGCATTCATTGTTATGCGGATGACAGTACAGTGCATGGGGGATATTACGGTCGCCCAGGGGCTGGGCGCGCTGAAACCGAGAAAGAGAGGGAGAATCTTACTATTGAGCTCAACAGGGTGTTGAACCTCGTATCTGAATGGGGATCTAACAATCTTGTTGAGTTCAATGCTAAGAAAACACAGGTGTGTGCGTTTACAGCCAAAATGTCGCCGTTCCTTCCCCTTCCCTCTCTTCAGGGCACTACTCTTTCGGCACAGGCCTCCTTAAACTTGCTCGGTATGGAGATATGCTGCGATCTCAATTCTAGAAACTACATCGAAACCGTGATAAAAACAGCCTCACGGAAGCTCGGTGTCCTGAACAAAGTGCGTCGATTAATCACGCCTGACCAGCTATGCCTGCTGTACAAAACTCAGGTCCGGTCTTGCGTGGAATATTGCTCGCACTTATGGGATGGCTGGCTCTGCCAAGTACCTCCTCGATGCACTGGACAGATTGCAGCGACGTGCTGTCCGTATCATTGGCGATGTAGAGGTCACGAACAAACTTGAGCCTGTACAATTGCGTCGAGACATTAGATAGATAGATAGAAATTCTTTATTTAGCACATTTACATAAACATCACAGAGAAAAAACAGACACAATATGCCAAAATAGGCGGTCTTATCGCTAGAAGCGATCTCTACCAGACAACCTTGTGGTAGGGAGTTTACTTACTAAACAATAATGATAGGTACGAAAAAGTGGAAAAAAGTGAAAATTAATTTAAAATTATACATATACATAAATAAATATATATTAAATAGTAATAATAATAATACATAAATATATATTCACATTTGAAGGAAATTTAGGTAAACAAAGCGTCGCTTAGCGCCTTTTATCGGCTTTATCACGGAGAGTGCTCTGAAGAGCTTTTCGACCTTATCCCACCTTCCTCCTTTCTGCTCAGGAGCACGCGTGCTGGTCTTCGGAGTCATCCATTTACTGTCTCCACCTCAACATCACGCACAAAAAAATTTAGTTCTTCGTTTCTTTGTCGTACTTCCAGAACTTGGAATTCTTTGCCAGCGCATGTGTTTCCTCCTTCCTATAACATGAGGTCCTTCAAGAGAGGCATGAAAAAGCACCTTTTGGGCCGGCAAGGTGGAGGCAGCTAGTGCATTGTCCGTTTCTGCACTAGCTGTCTTCGCATATGGACTCTCCTTACCGCTTCACATCAGGTGGTGTTGGGTCAATTTCCGTGCTTTGTATAAAATAAAACCTAGTTCTAAAAACATATCACTTAAATTAAACTATAATCAAAATAATTTGAGCGTCTGTATCTGACATAAGTACCTAGGTATATTAATTTCAACTATCGTGTTGCACTCTTACAATGTCTACTGGCTATTTGTCGCCTAAAGTGAAGATCTATCTATATACAGGGGTTACCTATTGAAACGCATACCTAACGTTTTTCGCCATAAACTGACAATTCATAATATTACTGGCCATAATAGTCACTTGCCATAAGCCATTATAACATAACTTCATGACGCATAATATCATATGGCTGAAGCCTATAAGGCATAATCATAGAAAGGCATAATTTTGATAAGCATAAGTAATGAAAGGCATAATTTTTGTTGGCCATAATATTCAAAAAGCATATATTTAATAAGAATAACCGGCGAATTCCCTAAACTCCCAAGGATTAACCTTAAAGGAAAGTCTTATTTACCATAATTTCACCAAAAGCATGAATTTCAATGCATAAAAGATTTTTTTAAATAATTAATTTGATTTTGATTGCATGCATGCAGGCAACCAAGCAGCATATATGCAAGCATAATACCTAAACTTTTCTGCATGCATACAAGCATGCAAGCAGGCATGCATGCATGCAGCGTGTAATACGTTCTGCTCTTCTCCGGCGCTGCGGGAAGTGCAGCCCTTCCGCCCTTACGTAACGAGTCTCATGCGCCCAGGCGAGCTTCCGCAAATTCTGGGTTTTTGGATCGCCATCGGCGCCTCGGCGAGGGCTGTACTCCTTCCGCGCTTTCGGCTTTTTAATTACACTCTAGTATTGGGCAGACTAGTACCACGGCGAAGGACCACGGCCAGTAGGGTTAATTATAATTAATTTCGGATTAACATTGATTTTTTTATTTATACTTCGAAATTTATACACAATTAAAAATACTTCATTGTGTCGAATAAAAAAAAAAACGTAGGTAGGTGTAAGTAAATATGCATAGTAAAAGTAAACAATAAATTTATGGATATTTATTGATACGTATTATAAAAGTATGGCTTTACTGAGTTATGCTTTATAAAAGTAGGTCAAACAAAATTATGAATATGGTCATTTATGCATAATTAAAATCTGCGTCTCAAAGTATGCTTTAGAAAAATATGGCAAATGAAAATATAGATTTATATGATTATGGGTTTTATTATTATGTCTTTCAACAAATCTGCGTTAGTATGTTTATGCTTTATTATAACTTTGCTAAAAACTATTATGCTTTTTAATTTGTATGCCTTATGATGTATGTCAATTGAAATTATGACAATAAACATTATGCGTTTCAAAGTGTCACCATATACAGGCTGGTGCCGTCAATCAATACGACAATAAATTAACACATAGGCTATATTAGTTCATAGCATTGGTATGCCACCTTCAAAAACATCTTATTTGTTTGATAATTTCATGACATATCTATGAAAATAATGCAGCTATAATGTTACATAATTTCATACAAATATTATGAAATTATCTAATGACTACGATGTTTTTGAAAGTGGCAAACGATTTCTATGAACTAATATAGGCCTTTTTAAAATTTATTGTCGTATTGATGGCACCAACCTGTATATCGCAGCCGTCTGGTTAAATCAGCCTAACTAGACGCCTAGCATGTTGATTCCTGATTGAACGCCGGCATCCAATCAAACGGCTGAAGTACAACTAGCCAAGTCATTGAGCGCAACGTTTAACCAGATGGTTGAAAGTCATGTCAGCCGTCTGGTTTAAATTAGCCATTCAATTCGTAGCCTAGGCAGGGCGTTTAAATCGAAGAGTTATTGTGGGACTTTTTGAGTGATTGGTAGGTTCAAGGTTATTTTTTTATGACCACTTTGAACCAAAATGATGTCGGTTGAAAGTGGTAATAAAAAATAACCTTGAACCTACCAATCAAACCAAAACTTTTCAGTAGGACAACACGATCCATTCAATACGCCAAGTCGTTAAACGTTAAGTGAGTCTAGTTGAATCAACTATCATAACATGCCGGCGTTTAATTAACTGGCTAGGCATCCAATTAAGCGGCGAATTTAACCAGTTACACTGCACACCATCCTGGCCCTATGACAAAGCTATTTAATTGGTTGCCTCTTAGCTTAATTGCCTACAAATATTGTTAAGGGACACATTGAGTAATTACTACATAAAGAATAGTAGGTAAATTTTTTAAAAATGTTAATCCACTTACCAAGTCCTCAGTAAGTTTACCAAAGGTAATAGTTACAGAAAAATATTTTTATTATTTAGTAGTAGTTAGTACCTACCTACACTAGCCCCTGGCAAGAAAAAAAATGTCAGGATGATACTTATTACTTTTGAATTTTGATTTATTATGACTTACAAAATGATTAATCCTACTTTTAAATGTAGATAGGTACCTACCCCGATAAAACTTTCTCCACAACTTTGGTGCGTAAATCCAAAGCTCCAACAGGTGAAATCCATTAGGACAAGGGTAGAGAAATTTCTCTAATTTTTGATTCGAGGGGCGTTGGCAAAGAGATCCTTATTACTAGCCTACACGAATAGTGGTTCAATTTTTCTCGCGTCTATCTTCAAAAGAAGTCTGCGGGTCTTTTTGTGTCTAGCTATATGTATATTGGCAAGATTTTAGGGTGGGTAGATTTATGTCGCCTATTTGTACCTAAATATGCAGGAACTATTGAAAGGGGCTAACAGTTGAGATAGATAGAAGTGCATATACATATAGTTTTCTAGTTCTATAAGAGTTAAATTTAACTTCGTAGACAATAACAGCTATGTCTTTGATTTTATCCAGCATAAACTAAATCGAATTTTCTTAATGTGAGGTTTTAAATGTACCTAGGTAGGTAATAGTAGATTGCTTTATAAGGGTGGAAAGAAATCAATCTCTATGAGGTTGTTAGACGCCCGAGCGCAGTGAGGGCGGCTATAGTCCGAGTAGGCTTTGATTCCTTTTACCCGTGTGTAGCACTCTAATTTTCATTTCAAATGCAAGGAAAATAAAAAAAGTTTTTAATAAAATTTAAATAAAATTAATAGAAATACTCCTAACATGAGTAGAACCTATCTAAAACGAGTATTTTTAAATTTGGAACACATCGCGTTACCGCCTACTGGCCATTCAGCCGAATACTTTTTTTTCATTGTACCACAGATTATACGTAACCAAATTCAGTTCTATTTTTAAATTTTTTATTCCCGCCCTAGGAAAGGAAGCAATTAGTATGAGCTTTTCCTGCCCGGTGGTGGGAACTAGCGTTTTCCTCCCAATACTCAGATCAAGAAAACGCTACATTCCGAGCATGAGGAATGAAAACACTTTTTTTACTTCAGATACAAGTTTAAAATTAAGTCAAGATGACATGTGTTGTAAATTGTAACGGAACGTAAAACAAAACAAAAACACATCGCAACGCGGGATCATGGCCGATCAGCGGCGTTTTTTACTAACATTTTTCCAAGAAAACTATTTGAAGGTCAATGACTCAGTAGAAAGGCTTATTGTACTTAAGTGTGATTTCATGATTGTTGGCTTAATAATTCCGTTAGTACTGTATAGGAAGGTCCAAGAGTAAGTAAGTGGACGTTTTTTGAAAGTATAATAATTGCAGATAAATATTCAATCAATACTTAAACGAAGCACCTGTGTTTATTTGTTTATTATTATTTACCAATTTATTGTGTTGATTGGGGGTAGGATTCTTACTAAGTCCTAAGAGATACCTCGTTCAAAAAATTAAAAAATCAAAACATCACCTGAAGGAAGAAACCATTTTTCCTTCAGGTAATGTTTTAATTTTTTTAAATGATTTCAAAAGATGATGATTTCTTTGATATTTATTTAATTGATTTTAAATGAGTTTCTATTGTAAATATGTCATTGTTTAAGTCAATGGCCCTAGCAGCCAAAGCTTTAATAAATAAATAAATCAAAAAAATCAAAAGATGAAACGTTTCGTCTGTTGAGCAAGGCCTAGGAGAGAATCAATTAAGATTTAGGTAGCTTTGGCAGAGCCCAGGCTACCCCCGTGAAGGCCTGTGGAGTTACCGGGGAGTTTTAGTGGGTATTCCTGATCCTGAGGTATTCCCAGTGCCAATACGATCAGGTATTTGGCGTACCCCACACACGCCACAGCCAGCGGCAGCTAGGTCCGTAAGCGGATTTTTCTTCGAAAAAAAAAGTAAGGTACCTCCCACTAAAGTAAGGCGGTTCTATAGGGTTGTAATATAGAAGAATATGAAAACCCAGTCTGTGCTACTTTGAAGAAACCAAAGGTTTGCATTAAGGCTTCGTAATAAAAATATACAAGGACAAAATCATAAATTTTCCAGGGATTTAGGAAAGACTAGCATTATTGTTATAGGAAATCGATCTGTCATAATTAGTACTTCAATGAAAAAGATAAAGAATGAACTAGGTACAAAAAGTGATGACAATAATGAAATGGATAAGTATGAAGAACTGGGAAAAGCTCAGTCTCAAAATCTCTAGATAGAACAACATCGTATTACAAAAGAGAAGAACTAGCTGTCCAAAAGAAGTCGCTCGATGAGATTGTTAATGTCATAACCAACGACACCTAACACAGAAAATGAAATTGAGAAGGGAAAATAGACAAAACCAAAGAAATAAAAACAGAACTAAGCAAGTAATGACTAATAAATGCATCAAAAGAGATTAAGTAGGTACAGTCAAAATAGGCGATGAAGTTGATATATGTAATCTAAAAACCTTACCTATATACTTTATTGCACATTTAAAAAACTTTGAAAACACATGCACAAGCGTGAGCCTAGATGTTAAGAGATCTCTAATCTTCGAGAACAACAGAAATTTTGATAATTCTAAGAAGAGACAAACTACCTCTAAAAATGCTAAAACTGTCACAGATACACAGTTGAACCAGAGCTGAGCACCAAAATACTCTAGTACCCGAAGAAGAACCTCTACCAATAAATAGAAGAACAGGAGTTTCAGCAGCACTCTGCTTAAACTTTTATTTATGGCTTCAATGAGACTTATTTGGAGAGTAATCCAGAATTTCGCACAATTTCAAAACAAATAATAATAATTATAAAAGAACAGTAAGAGTATTCTCACTGTGGGATAAAACTCTCTTTTTTTTTAAATAAATTTAAAAAATTAAAACCGTCTTCAAAAAACTTCACTTTTTATTGTTTTTGGAAACAACTTAGCACCAACTCCAAAACATATGTTTCTAGGGGATGAGTGCCTACTTAAATTTAATTATTTTATCCTTTTCAGTTTTTTGAAGTCGGTTTTAATTTTTGTTTAATTTTTTTTTCACTATTTTTAGTGACAATTTTCTAAGGTCGAAGCTAGATGGGTGACTGTCAACTTATATTGTTTCCTACTATGGTATCGTTTCACTAACAAATCATAGGAAAGCAAAAATTTGCAATTTCGCATACGTAGACACTTAATGATATCAGTTTTTTTTATTTAAAACCAAACTACCCAACTGATTGAGAAAACATTTTTTTGGAACCAAATGGCAACTATTCCGCATCGAACAAAAAAAGAATTACGTAAATAGGATCAGTAATCTCGGCGTGATCGGTGTACATACAAAGAAAAAAAATACGCAGACGACTTACTAATTTCAGTGTTTTTTACTTATAAAAACCAAACTACCTAACTGATTTTGAAAAAAAATTTATGAGACCAAATGGCAGCTATTCCGCATCGAACAAAAAAAGAATCACGTAAATCGGATCAGTAATCTCGGCGTAATCGGTGTACTCATACAAAAAAAAAAAATACCGGCCGAATTGAGAACCTCCTCATTTTTTAAGTCGGTTAAAAAAAAGAGTATTCCTAAGGCGATACATTGAAAAAAATCTCACTTTTATATGTCATGTCGCCGAAAGATCTTACGGATCTGAAAATTATCTAGAACCAAAACATGATTAAAAGATTTTGCCTCGGTACTTTTTATTTCCGAAAAGACCTCTTGGTAAATGATAATTTATATTCAATAGGAAATTAGTTTAAATAGTAATATCATTAATGTTCACAATCGTGTAGAATCGTTGTCTAATCCTTGTAGTAATTTTTTAATAAATTAATTTGTGTATATCCGCTTACTTTCCACTCGCGATCGCTTCTTTGTATTTTTCCTCGCCTTATTTTTTTAATATTACAATATACTTATGTTTGAAAATATCAGATTGTTAGAGCAGTCACGCGTATGATTGTGAAAAGTTGCGAACATATTTTTTTTCCTAGTTAAGTTTTCTAAGAATATGAATAATTTATTTTGCGAAAAGCTGTATGTCGCCGCCATCTGGTTAATTTCGGAACTTAATTGGATGTCTAGGCCGTTAATTAAAAGCCGGCATGCGGCATCCAATTAAATACCTAGGCCAATTGTTAATTGAACTAGACTCACTCAACGTTTAAGCTTAACAACTTGGTGTATTGAGACATTGAGAGTCAGCTTAATTCGATGCCTAGACGGATCGTCTTGTACTGTGGAGTTTTTGGTGTAAATTGGTAGGTTCAAGGTAACTTTTTCATGATTACTAGTAAAGTAACCAAAACGATTTTGTTTATAAGTGGTCATAAAGAATTAACATTGGACCTTTCAATCACACAAACAGTCACACAAAAGCTGTTCGATTTAAATAAACTGCCTAAGCGTCCAATCAAATGGCTAATGAATATGGCTAAACGTTGTTGTTGCTCAATGATTTGGCCAGTAATCCTACATCCGTTTCATTGGGTGCCGGCATTTAATCAGTGGCCTAGGCGTCTAATTAAGTCGCTGATTTAACCAGACGACTGCGACATGTACATGATTTGTCAACATTTTAACGCCCTAGAAACGTCCAAATGAAACCTTTAAAATAATCTCTTTTAGCATTCTTAACTTCATCAAACTTTAAAAGGGCTGCTATGGGGCGATATGTTAAACGAGATCACTAAACAATTATAGGCTGAACTAGATTTACGTGTTGATAAAATCTTTGTTGAAGAGTTCTAGCTGGCATAGATAGATAATAATAGGTTTGAATCACGTATACATCATATCTACGGGAAAGTATGTGATTGCGTGTATTATCACAGATTGTATTATAGTTAAGTAGATACATTATTGTATATGTATATTATAATTGATTATTAAAATAATGTAGTGGCATCAGTGGCCCGATGCACTAAATAAGTGGTACTGGGTTCGAGTCCCGATAGTGGCGGTATTTATTAAAATACAAATGCCAATTTCGCCCTCCTATTAATTCCACTCTATCTATTCACGTTAAGAATAATCCTACTCAGTAGGAATTTCAGTTCAATTAAAAAGAATAGTCACGTTGCAATGTTTTCTTTGTTGTTTTATCTCAAGATAAATTAGAAAACATTTTCCCTATATTACGTAATCTACTAACCTTGCGGGTGTTATTTTTATAATTGAAATAGCAAAGTAAGTTAGAAATGATATGTTGCGATCTGAATTCCAGGAACTACATCGAAACCGTGATCAAAACAGCCTCACGGAAGCTCGGTGTCCTGAACAAGGTGCGTCGATTTTTCACGCCTGACCAATTATGCCTGCTCTATAAAACTCAGGTCCGGTCTTGCGTGGAATATTACTCGCACTTGTGGGATGGTTCCGCCAAGTACCTCCTTGATGCCCTGGACAAATTGCAGCGTCGTGCTGTCCGTATCGTTGGCGATGTAGAGGTTACGAACAAGCTTGAGCCTCTGCAATTGCGTCGAGACATAGCGTCGCTTAGCGCCTTCTATCGGCTATATCACGAAGAGTGCTCTGAGGAGCTATTTGACCTTATCCCACCTTCCCCTTTTCTACTCAGGAGCACGCGTGCCGGTCTTCGGAGTCATCAATTCACTGTCTCCACCTCAGCGTACCCTCACGTACAAAGGAATTTAGTAGCTCGTTTCTTTGTCGTACTTCTAGAACTTGGAATTATTTGCTGGCACATATGTTCCCTACTTCTTATAACATGGGTTCCTTTAAACGAGTCGTGAAAAAGCACCTTTCGGGCCGGCAAGGAGGAGGCAGTTAGAGCAGTGTCTGAACTGCACTAGCTGTCTTCGCATATGGACTATTATTACCGCTTTACATCAGGTGGTGTTGAGTCATTTGTCGTGCTTTGTATAAAAAAAAACCAGAAAGTTCTGGATTTTGGATTTAGTCAACTTGATGTGGTAGAGTGGTGTCGCAAGCTTACATTTTTTTTTTGTTTAAGTAATAATACAAAGATTTATAAGTAGGTATTTGCTGAAAAATGCTCTTTCTTTTCATAAACCACTATTCATGGAAGGAGACAAGGTGCCAGCAGCCTCCATACATTTTCTGAACAGTTCATAAGTGCAGGACATTTATTTCTCCCTAAATATCATACTTACTAGTTTACTACCTAGAGAAAAGACTAATCTCACGCACGACAGCTGTCAAATAATTTGTTTTTAACCCCCGACGAAAAAAGAGGGGTGTTATAAGTTTGACGTGTCTGTCTGTGTATCTGTGTGTCTGTCTGTGGCGTCGTAGCGCCTAAACGAATGGACCGATTTTGATTCTTTTTTTCTTTGAAAAATTATGTGAGTACGATGGTTCTTACCTATAATTTATGAAGATCAGTTCAGGCGTTTGATGACTATCAGCTCATTTTCTACATTATTATAGGGGTTTACTAACTTTTACAAATCCGAATGATTTGAAATTTGGTGTACTGTCACTTCGGTGATATTTCCATGACATACTATCCTTGAGCTGATCCTATACCATCAAAAAGTCTGCGAAATACTTAATTCTTCAGAAACTTACAGCAGATCTTAGCGTGTTTGGGCTCTTATGAAAAGTCTCAATGAGATGGTGTTAGATACATGATTAATAACACCGGGGGTTCCTTAAAATTTTTAATTTTGTATTTTTTAAGTATAATTGGAGAGGTGCATAATATTATACTACATTATAAAATATTTTTTTATTTCTTTTTTTTAACAAGTTTAACTAGAGCCTAGTTGTATCCCTTCCTACATGATACTCCTTAATCCTCATGTGTATCAGTGGGACATATACAGAGTGGTGCCGTCAATACGACAATAAATTAAAACATGGGCTATATTAATTCATAGAACTGGTAGGTATACCACTTTCAGAAAAAAATAACTAAAAATTTTAAGTAGCCCCCAGCCTCATTAATCATCTATCTAACACCATCACATTGAGACTATTCTTATGAGCTTAAACACGCTGTATCTGCTGTAAGTTTCTGAAGAATTAATGGTATAGGATCAGCATGAGGTTAGTATGTCATGGGAATGTCACCGAAGTGACAGTACACCAAATTGCAAATCAATCGGATCTGTGAAAGTTAGTAAAACCCTTTTATCATGTAGAAAATGAGCTGATAGTCATCAAACGCCTCAAATGATCTTCATAAATTATAGCTAAGAACCATCCTAGTCACGTCAGCTTTCAAACAAAAAAAAAACAAATCAAAATCGGTCCATTCGTTTAGGAGCTACGATGCCACAGACAGACACACAGACACCCCTCTTTTTCGTCGGGGGCTAAAACATCTTATTCATTTGATAGTTTCATGACATTTGTATGAAATAATATAATATTGGCCGCATTATTTCACAGAAATGTAATGAAATTATCGGCTCGGTTTGTGGTAGGGCTTTATTAAGACCGCCTGGTGATTGGGTACCACTCTCCACATGTTACAATGTATGGGCCTATTGACAAAATCAATAATAACTATGTAATATGTATGTTTTTATTCAAAGTTGTCATAATAATAGTTATTTTAATTGATGTGAGCAATCTAATACCACTAACATTTATGATTAAACTATGAAAAAAAAATATCATATTTATAAAATTTCTAAACGTAAAAATATTTCTAAACTTTAAAAATATTTCATAACTTTTAAGTTGGAGTTGTTTTATGGGTAAAAAAAATAAACAAAAATTAAAACCGACTCCAAAAAACTGAAAAGGATAAAATAATTAAATTTTAGTAGGTACTCATCCCCTAGAAACATATTTTTGGAGTCGGTGCTTCACATTCTATTATTTCTGGAAACAACTTAGCACCAACTCCAAAAAATATGTTTCTAGGTGATGAGTACCTACTTAAATTTAATTATTTTTTCCCTTTCAGTTTTTGAAGTCGGTTTTAATTTTTGTTAAAAAAAATCTCACATTTTTTGTGCTAACTTTTAAAGGTCAAAGCTAGACCGTGAGCATATATTGTTTTCTACTGTCGTATCATTTCACTAAAAATCCATAGAAAAGCAAAAGTCCGCAATTCCGCATACGTAGATGACTTACTTATTCCAGTTATATTGATTTAAAAACTAAACCACTAAAATGGATTATTAAAAAAAAATTAAGGCACCAAATGGGAACTATTCCGCATTGAACAAAAAAGAATCATCGATATCGGTTCACCCAGTCGAAAGTTCTGAGGTAACAAACATAAACAAAAAAAAAACATTTAGTCGAATTGATAACCTTCTCCTTTTTTTGAGGTCGGTTAAAAACAGCCTATATTTTCAAAATTTGTAAAAAATAGTGCTATAGTCAAACGTAGGCAAAAACCCTAACCTCCCTTTTTTTGAAGACGGTTTTGATTGTCATGAAATTATCAAATGAATAAGATGTTTTTGAAAGTGCCAAACCATTTCTATACACTAATATAGGCCGTGTTTTTATTTATTGGTCGTATTGATGGCACCAACCTGTATAACTTGGCTGAAGTATTACATAGAAGTGTCATGAAATTATCAAATGAATACCTAAGATATTTTTTTAAAGTTGCCAAACCATTTCTATGAACTAATATAGCCCGTGTTTTGATTTATTTTCGTACTGTCGGCACCACCCTGTATATTATATTATCACTGTAGCCCCGACATTGATAATACAGAATATACGAGACGTCATTGATGAATATTAATCTCGCTCTGTGTTTATAATAATAATAAAGAGCTGCCGAGTATTATATCGATTATTATATTAGCCCCATTTCAAGATATGTGGTCCAACCACCTCCTTTAATTTTATTTCGGACTCTTGTATAAATTATACAGAGTGGTGCTCCTTGTATAATACTGGTTGTGCCCGCAGCTTCGTTGGCGTGGATGTCGAAAAATAACAACTTGAAATTTGATTACGAAAAAATGGTTATAGAGAGTCAATTTCAAAATATAGACAGATGCCGTCACGAACTTATTTTTTAACTTTTAAAGGAGAACAATTCTTGCATACATGATTTTTGTGTAACTTTAACCGTTTTCGCAGCGCACGCAACAAAAGCTTTAAAAAGGGCTCTTCTCTAATTTTTTTTCCTGTTTTTGTAACATTTTTCATTGATGCTCAGCTGCTATTTGTCGTAGCGTGATGTTATATAGCCTATATAATACGTCGATAAATGGACTATCCAACAGAAAATGAATTTTCAATTTGAATCAGTAGTTCCTGAGATTAGCGCGTTCAACCAAACAAACAAACTATTCAAATTTATAATATTAGTATAGATGTCTACGGCTCAATCAGAACAGTGTATATCATAGATTAGAAATAATGTGTATATGTTGCAGCCGTCTGGTTAAATTAGCCGCTTAACTGGCCGCCTAGCCCGTTGATTGAATGCCGGCGTCTAATGAAACGGCTAAAAGACAACTAGCCAAGTCATTGACGCAATTGAGCTGGTTTAAATTAGCCATTCAATTGGACGCCTAAGCAGGTCGTTGAAATCGAAGATTTTTTTGTATGACTGTTGGAGTGATTGGTAGGTTCAAGGTTATTTTTTTATGACCATATAAAGGGTGGTGCTGTAATACGACAATTAGTTAAAACATGGGCTATATTAGGTCATAGAAATGGTTTGCCACTTTCAAAAACATTTTATTTATTTGATAATTTCATGACTCATGACATTTGTATGAAATAATATGACATTGGCTACATTTCTGTAAACTAATATAGGTAGCCCCTATTTTTATTTATTGTCGTATTGACGGCACCACTTGTATAACCAAAACGATGTCGGTTTTAAGTGGTCATAAAAATAACTTTGAACCCACCAATCAAACCAAAACTCTTCGGTACCTACATAGATGACGATCCTTTCAATACGCCAAGTCTTTTAACTTTAACGAGTCTAGTTCAATAAACTATCGGCTTATACATTTCATTTGATGCCGGCGTTTAATCAACGGGCTGGGCATCCAATTAAGCGGCTAATTTAATCAGATGGCGGCGACATATAATACAGGGTTATTTTTAAAATATAAAAAAATTAAATCGCTTGGAGATCTCATCAATAGAAGCAACTTTTACTCGTAAAAAAACAGCTGTTTTATACAACTTTCCAAATGAAGTCAGCTGAAATGTTATGAGAACTGTCTTCCTTTCCCGCATCTCCACCCTTGCGTAGCACTGGGATGACTACGGCGTAGTGTTGACGTCATGGCGTAGCTAATAACGTCATAGCTTAGTGCTACACAAGTATCTCCTGTATTTTTCCTCACTACTTACACTACCCTACACAATCTGATTGTATTAAACTTGTGAGACATTTTTCGGATTTTAATTTTTTTTTACCAGTAGGTACTATTTTATACGATGACTAGCACTGCTATCTGCCTTTATTTGCAGTTGACAGCACATCAAGTGTAACCGTTTGACCTTCAGACCGCGCTTATTCCGTTCGTAATAGAGGCGGTTTTCGTAGCTGCTGTGCAACTATTACATGTGATGTGCTGTCGTGTGTACGATAAACTCAATAAAGTCTTATTAATTCATAGATTTTCGGTTACTTACCTCCTTGTCTGTACTAATATCCAGTGTAGTTAGTATAAATATTGGTAAGTAGCTAAAATGAATGTCTTAAAATAAAAGCACAAAAAATATAAAACTCCCCGGAATCAAGGAAAATGCGTAAGCGTGGGCAACTCAGGTTTCGTCTCTCGCTCCAATCGCGACGGCACGAACGGACGACCCAGAGCAATGTAGCGGCGACGGGGAATCAGACTCAGTCTGCATCACGTGCACGGACGTGACGAACGTGTACTGTGCCGACCTGCCGCGCTGTTCACGCGTCGCTGACATTTGTGTTGTGCCGTGGTAAATAATGACTGTGCACCAACACAGTATAACTTAGTGCTCGTTCCTCATCATTCGTGTAACATATCAATTCAAATCAACAACCCACAATACCCCAAAACGGCTTTAGCAGCAGCGGTGCGAGAGGTGAACGCTCGTCGTAGCGGCGCCGACTCTCACCAACCAACCTCACCGGCGACTATTGTCTAAGTGCAACGGAATCTTGGTCCTTCCCATCGGATTCCATCGATGAAACATCCGCCTCTCGAACGTGGGCTGCACGCGAAATACTTGTGTGCGATTCGTCACAAAAACAAATGTTTACATAGCAATCGAATGGAAACAGATAAGATAAAACCTTATTCTCAACGCAATGTCTTGTTTTTAATTATGTTGTGTAGTAGTAGTGCCAGAAAATATAAATCTAAGCTTTGTATTTATCTCCAGTAATTACAGAGCTATAATTATCACAGTTAACCTAACTGTGAATAACGACAAGGCAATTGTCACTGCCCTAGTTTTCTGTTAGATTTCTATCTTTATTACCAAAATTGCAAAAATAGAGTTTCACTTTACCTTTTGAAATTATGAGTACCTATTGCTCGTGACATCTTTCAAGTTCAACTACTGACCTACTCTATATTTTGAAATGCAACTTTATATTGCACGTTTAGATTGCAATTAAATTGTTTCTATGAAACAACGGCACGCGATTATTCATTGTCATTCTGTCATTGTTAAATATATCCCGTTAACACGTAAACAAATAAACACTATGGTTGAAAACAACAAAACTAACGTCATCAAATCATCTTTGTGTAGGTAATATTTTATTTAGTAAAAAGTGGAAGATAAGAAGATAACCCACGTTCTATCAATATCTGATAGGTAATTAATTACTTAGTTTTATGTTAGAGTATATTTTATCACAATTATTTCATAGTTAATTACACACGTCTATAATTATTTCTACAGTAAGTGCCTTACCTACCCACTGTTCATGTGTGAATTTTACTCCTATAAGCATTATCGTTATCTATCTACCAACAGAATTCCTAATAATGTAGCTGTAGTTTGTCTTTTGATCTTAACTGGTACCTATTTATTTAAAAATGGTCAAAATAACTAATATCGCTATTGTGCTCTGTAAATCTTAAAAGTTACATTAGGATGGCAAAAGCTAATATTCATATTATCAGATTTACCACTTTTCATACACCTATTCAGAGGCTATCTACTTTACCTACACATAATATAACATTACATTTTAGGCGTCTGATAATTAACACTTTAATGTCAGTCAACCACAGTCCCTTGTATTTCTTTACATTATTGGCAATTTCTACACCTATGCACTGGCAACATTGTCTAAATTTGTGCCAATAACATTGTCTCGTTTTTACCTGTATATTTTTTAACATTTGCCTTTGCAACTTAAATCACATTAATCGTCTTGCTATTTTATACAAATCGCACTATATTACATATTGCTATTTGTAAACACTTTTGTTCTTCAATGATTTATTTTGATAAACACAATGAAAATATTTCAAATTTATACATCACACCATCACGTCTCAATGTGTGACGTAAGCTAATTTATGATCGGTATATTTAATACTTCCTTTGCGGAATTAATATTCTGTTTCCCATTCTCCTACGCGTCCGCAAGTTATTATTATTAAACATAATATAATGGAAACTGAATTAATGAACTATTCTACAAGTTTATCTACACCATACATTGATTGCCGATAAAATTTGAATATCAAATGAAACAAAAATAATTCATAGGCAGGTAATGAATTTGGTTGGCTAAACTTACTTATCAGCATCGAAAAGATATGAGCGATTTGGATTGACATAAGAGACAGAATGTAGGTACACATCATCAAGATCGAGAATCGAGAATTTAATTAGAAATTCTAACTACTACATTCATTGAATTATTCCCCATTTCATGCATTGCTAGGAACGCGAGGGGTGTAGGCTGCATACAGTTATAATTTTTCTCATGTTGAAAATTTCCCCCACTTCTGTTACGATTCTAATGTTATTTTTAAATGACACAGTCATATTCATTATAAAATCGCAGAATCCCTTGATTGAAACAGTTAGACCGTTACCTGCGCAGGCAGTAGAAAAGCAATTATAATAATGAAGGAAAATCTGGGAAATGAGGAATTGATATTAATGCCTAATAATATGTGCTATATTGATATTGCAGCTAAATTAAAAATAATTCTCTTTTGATTACTATTTTGAAATTGACTTTGATATGAAAAAAGGTCGGAAAGTGCATAAAATTACTTATGAGATCAAAGCGAAACAGTTGCGAATAGTGTGGGGCGTAACGTATCTACAGAAAACTATGATAGAATATAAAAGATTGTTCAAGATGGGAAGTTGGACGTTGGCAAATCATCTGCTGAATTCGCTGATAGTATAAACCTTATTAATAAAAAAGGCCGCTGAAGTCCGCTAACTGCCTGCTTTGGATATTAGCGGTTTTAGCTTATTTAGCTGCCGCACTCAGAGACGTTCATTAAATTAGTGGACATGGTTTCTTAACTTTGGCTCCATGGACCTAAGGAATTTAAGTCATGACTGCCGCCATCTGTGGATAGATAGTTCATCCTTAAGGGTGATCCCGCTGCAAGAGCTCCGATACCAAACTATTCAACCTACACGCAGATAGTTGGCGCCTCATGTGGGCTTTAAAAATGTTGAAAGTGGTTCGCGATTTCAAAAAGGTCTAAAGGGGGATCACTGAATTAATTTAATTTCAAATCTACTGTGACTTTTACTATAAAATTAACCAAGCGATCATCACTTTATAGTTTAAGATTATCAAACTAACTAAAGAATGCTCGCGTTGTGTTTCTGCGGTGAAGTCTTCATCACCAGAGCTCATTGAGTGAGCGTTATGTTGGGAGCAAGGAGACTCGTCTCCTCTTTTTCTTGAATTTTTAAATGGCAAGCAACGCGCAAGTAGTGTCGAATGTGCTACCGTAACTGCTTACCAATATGGAATATGCATGAAATTTGGAATGCAATGGTTAAGTACATTTATAAAATTATACTGCTAATAGTGAAAACAGATTTGACTTTGGCCAAAAAATACTCGAGGTATTTGAATGAAACTGCAGTATTCCTGTCTCTTTCTAAAACAACTTTTTTTATGAAATATATATGGCGGGTCTGTAATATGACGTCAAAGTTTATATTGTATCTCCTTGTCTAATACGCAACTTTATGTGGTAAGTCAAGTATTCATCAATATTTTTCTAAAATTGTGTTATCCTAAAAAAATGATGCATATTCTTTATTGTAATTTTAAAAAAGGACTGTATGGAAAATTACGTTCCGTTTCCTAATTGTGGGAAATAAAATTTTATTTTGCCCATTTACTGAGTTTTGTAAGAATGTCAAGTATACGAAGCTTAAATCGTACTGTAACCCCATGCTTCATCGTAATATTCCGAGTACTTTTTTGCAAATCATGTTTTTATATTAAGGAATTTCTTTTATGAGATCTAATATTTTACAACAAAAGTTAGATACCTATCCGTGTTGCTTCAAACGGAAAACTCGAGATTCATTATTTTTATTTGGAAAATTTTCCGTGTTGCCCCATTAAATTCATGGATTTGTTTGCACGTTAAGTGGAAAATCGAACCATTGGTACTTATCTTCTAAAAACATACGTTCTCGTACAGACATTGTAGCTATATAGCTACTACCTATATAGAAGCAATATTTATGAAAAAGACCAATTTCAATTTTGAATGTTTGCAGGTGCTGCAAACAATAGAATTGAAAGCTTTTTGTTTATTTAAAAACAGGTACGAGTATAACTGTTCAACTCAACAATATTTTTTGTGGGGAATGTTTCGAAATATTGATGGGGCCGGCCGTGATTAATGAGTGTTTGGTGATACGCTAATAAACTGTTATGTAACAGACCTCCCCAAAAGATCTTGAATATTGTCCTTCGTTATTATATACTTGACCCACTTTTCTGCGCCGCGTCGGTAATTTAGCTACAGTTAAAGTTTTAATTTGCGGAAAGCAATACAATTTATTAATTGATTGGAGGGTTTTGTGGAAGTTCATTTTTATTCAGTTGAAACAACAAGCGCTTTTTTTATTTCCATATATGTATATTCTTTTACATAAAGTCCAATAAGATAGATTCTATTTTCAATTTGTAACTGCGACAAGTGGCAATCGTATACATGTATTTCACGTGACAAACTGCACATTATTACGGAGATGTGGTTTTAATTAGGAAAATGTGACTGACGTTGCAACAAGCATCAGTTTCATTTTCCTATGACTTAACGTCACTTTTTTATCCATCAGGACACTCTTCATTGAAAAGAAATGCAATAGCCGTATGATTAGGGCTACATTGGGAAATATAAAAGTTAAGAACTCTTTCAAATCTGTTAGTGTGTGTGCAATGCTGACAAGTACTAGCGGGTGAGTGTGTGCGATGGCTCGTGGTGGGGTGTCGGCCTTGTTAGTGGCGCTGTCGTTGTTGGAGGCTGCGTTTGCGCACTACACGCCGACATGGGCGGTGCACGTGCCTGCCGGGAAGGAGGCCGCAGACGCTGTCGCCAACGATCACGGTTTCATCAACCTTGGAGAGGTGAGTTCAGTAACACGAGTATTTATTTATTTATCCCAGCACCTGATAATGTAAATATTCTTGTTTGATCAAAGGCATCATCCAATATTACTTGAATTGGTGAAAAATGATTGATATTGCAAATTCCAATCAGATTTATCAACACATCGCGTCATCAAAACCATTTCTTTATGTCATCAAAAGTTTGTAACAAAATAACATTCACGTACTGTGTGCTACCTACGCCTAAATCGACACGTTCTGAAAAACATGGAATCTCATATTTAATTAGTAATGAAATTACGTACGACTTTTTCAATGAAATATCATAAGTTCATGCTTTTACGTCTGTGAGCGAACAGGGTAATCAGATTTCTGTTGGAAACTCCTCATTACAATAACAGTCATTAGTTCGTATTTTCTCTTCTAAAGAGAATATGGGAATCTTTTATCTCGGATTGCTCTTCGATTACCATTCGTTACAGCTAAGAAAGTAGCTTATTACTTATCTTATAGACGGCCATATCAGATTCGTTTAATTAACGTCCCTGGTCGCCGTCGAATTAAGAAGAAGTCGAATTATGTTTATGTTGCTTCGCTTGATTTGATTACACGACCGTTGTTGGTACTATCCTTAGTTTTTTGGTCGCCTCTTTTCATTTGTACTTTTATCGTGTTCCTTGTTAGTACCCGAGACAGTTAGGTGCTGCAAGAAAAATGTTTTAAAGATAAATAAGTTTGCAAGGCTATGACGTTAATTGCAAAGCTTGCAATTGTACCCACGTCTGTCAAATCATTGATTCTTAACCTTGACTTAAAAATCAATCGTAAATAACGGAAGCGCAGCGTTCATTGTCTTCCAAAATAATAAGACATTTTGTTAAGTATGCTTTACAGTTAATCCTCTAACAATTGAATTGGATGACAGGATAATTACTGACAATTGAAACGCTAAGACATTGACCTTATTAATGGAAATAAATAAACTAAACCGGGCTTTTATCAAACAGTAGGTAAACACCTGATTATTTAGAAGTATTTTATTGTGTTTACGAAATTAATAATTATACTACATTTACAACTTATAACAAACATTTGAAGCTCATATTTCGTTGTGTGTTGTTGAAATGCCAACATTTTAGTTTGCCAGCGAAATTAGTGAGATCTCAAAGGAATGGTTACAAGGCGGCGGGATAATATAACAAGATGAACCATTAGCCGCACTGAGATAAAATTAGTATGTTATTTCAAGCGAAAACGTTGCAAACTCATGTAACAAGGGATTTGAGGAAACGTTTCATTTAGTATTTCCACCCACTTCGGTGCAATTTATGCGCGGGCGCAGCATACAACTACGCGAACTGTGTGTTACACACAAATCAGTAAATTATCTATTATATTGTTCAAATACGCAACACTCGGTCTAATTTCTTTTTAGGTTTGCCATTGAATGTGAATATAAGCATATACAGATTATTGTAACGTCTAAATATGGATAGATTTTATGGCTTTAGTTTATCGAGAAACTTCCCAAACAGGAGCTATGTTATTCATAATTTCTTGGGTAACTTCGGTACTTAGCTTAGTTGTTTGTTCCATTGGTTACGTTAAGAGGAAAACGGGCATCCAATCAATGATTAGGCCACACATACTGCTTTTAAAATTCCAAGCCTTATATATGTTAACGATTTCATTATATAATATTTGTACTGGTGAAGTCTTATAACAAGCAACTGTTTTATATTTAAAAGGTCTCGTTCAGACAAGAGGGGGACGAAAATAAGCAGGAAACGTAAGTGGGCAGTGTTATTTATTTAAAGTGACAACACCATCAACTTATGGTATTTTATTTTCGTAGCAGCCACGCAGAGTTATATTCGGAAGAGTATACATGGCAAACTACGAAGACAACTTAAGATTGAGATGGACGCTGTAAAAATGCTAAACATTTCGAGGGGTTTCTTTGATGTGGCATTAATGGTGTTTTTATGAGAAGATTAACATAGCAGTACTTTTTAATAAACAAGTAAATGTGTAAAATATTGATGTTTTTGATCAATTAAACATTTCCTGTTCTTTTCTGTTTGAAAAAAAAAAACATTTGTAAGAATAAAGCCGAATAATTCTCAAAATCAATTAAATTGAATAACTAAAAAGTACCAAGTAGGCGACAAAACTCGTGAAGTGGCATCTAATCGTTGAAAAGATGCCCGAATCGGATTTCTTAGATGCTCACTTAGTATTTTCGTTGATTATGTTAGGTTAGTTAAATACAATTTAAGTATTCCTAAAATTGTTTGCAATTTCAAGAATTTTGTAAGACAAATAACCGTCCGCTCGGAACTGAAAGCAGATTATTATGAGGTATTGCTTTTCATTTCAGGCTAAGAATTATATATTTATGATGTAGAGTTTTTATGAGGTTGTTTAGTTGTGTTTAAAATAAACATTTAGAGCGTATTGCTTAGCAACTTATCAAGTAAATTACAATCTCTGGACATTCGCTTGTAAATTTATTGTTTAGATAATAATACAACATCAGCTCTCAGTAACATAAAGAATGGAGGCTTTGATACTGATATAGCGAATGACACAAAAGGTTGCCGTCACTTGAATCAAACGCTCGGCCTATTCGATAGCGAAATGTTAGCGTCGACGCATCTGTAGAATCTGTACAATGTCATGTATATGCAACAAGATAAATGTTCACAACTTCACGGCATATTTCAGGCTTTAAACAGAAATGTACTTTATCTCTAGAGTAGGAAGGAAATGAAGTATTCGGTCAGCGTGGACCATTGTGTGGACTCTGTTTAAGCAGTTTAAGACTGTCTTGCTTGAGCGATCATGTGAGGTTCGTTGGTATTTGAACTACGATTCACCTTAATATGGTGAGTCGTAGTTCAAATAATAACAGAAAACAGTTATATACAGTGAGGACTAATTCTTTGAAATGTGTTGAGTTCAGGACTTACACATTTATTGCCATTCTTAATCTAAACTGTGATTTGCATACAAAGTACTAGCATAAATCGAATAAGAAAATTAAAGTTAGAATTATGTGTTGTATAAAAACAATTTGTGCACTATCGACAATAGATGGTCTACTGTGGAGAAAACGCCGGCAGGCTGATACGGGACTAATTATTGTCTAATATTTTTGCCAGGACTCATTTCAAAGGAAACCACTTTACCGGATTTGCCTCGCGCTTAATTAGATGTTACATTCTTTTTTTAACCTGATATTTCGATTTAGATTACTTTACTTACTGTAATCGAGGTCACAACAAAACTGAAGATGTCAGTATAATCCGGTAAAGAGGTTTTATTTCGAACGAGACAAAAGCTTCAAGAATTTAATGAAGTAAAGTTTACTAAATTAAATTGTAAGCTAGTCTTTGTCGTAAAATGTTTGATATACCTAGGTAAAATGTTTGTTAACATACCCTCATTCCCTAAAATTAAATTTAAGTTATTTCCCTCCCTTAACTCCCTTTCATTCCATTTGATCAAGGCGTAGAGTTATGCATAAGAATGCCAAGTTAGTTGACAGTTACATCTATAGATATTGACATTAGACAGTAGCAGAGATAAAATAATACGATTTTAAAGGAACCCACTACGGGTCCTTTCAAATATATCTGATAGAATAAATTGGCTGAACCATGCTACAATATAGCTAAACAAATTACTTTAAAACTGCCATTTTACATTTCTCACAGCAAATGGCGTCACCATTTATTTGTCTTTTGCCGGATTGTAATTACAGTGTTCCTGAACTAAATAAAATTCTGTTTATGTCGGTCCTCAGCAGAATAAGGGCCATTAAGTGATTAAATTAAACAATATTTCTTACTCTGATACTAGATATTTAGATTACAAAGCATTAACAAACAGCGGTTCTTGACTAAGCCTGGGCTTACACAGATGTTACCAATTTCCTTTGTCTTCAATAAAATGACGTTGGTTTGTTCCGTTTCACCAAATGCGCGAATTCAAGTATTTTGGTAGATTAAATTGCCAACAGACATTAACAGTCAATGTACGATATTTAAACAGTTTAATAAATTTATACAATTATCAGAGCATTTGCTGAACTACTTCTACTAATTAGTTACTGATAGTACAAACGGCCGCACAAAAAGCGTAACACGTCAGCTAGAAAATGAGTCCCATTACGACGGATTAAGGTACCCGCAAAAGTGTTTAACTTGATCTGTAGTAATGTACATACATAACTCTTATGAATGTTCATTCTGCGTAGTGATTAGTGAATGCGTTTCGATGGCAATATTTCAGAAAGAATTTGCCCTAATCTCCTCTTCTGCGTTAATGGCTTCCATTATAAAGAAAATGTATGCATCTAGGTATTTAGGTCGAGATGATTGATCGATCAACCATAAGAGCCTTCTACACTTCGATCTATTTCTCAAAGTGGACTATCATGCAGATTAAGACATATTTAAGCTTACAAGTGTATTGGGTGGGATGAAGATTGGCAGAAGTTCAGAGACTTATGTCCATTTTCACTGTAACCATTTCCAAGGCTTAAGTGACTCTAAACGACATTTGTCTCTTTAGTTAGACTGCGATAAAAATCACCTAAAGGTTAGTGAAAACGAGCATTAGTAAAAAACGTTTGAAAAGTCAAGTTGGTTATAACTAATATTCCGTGACTTTTTTTCTCAAACAGCCATTTTATTGTTCATACAAGGAAAAGTATCCTAATTGCCGACTAATAAATTTCAGAACATTTATTTTTTTAATAACTGAAAATGTGTCTATGCACGTCTCAGTGTTATCGCTTGTCAGTAACTGCTAATCATATTAAAATAGAATCTCGCCTGCTATCGAACTTAACTTTAAATTCCGGAATTGTTTTATTAATAAAAAACTTTGTTAGTAAGTTCTCACACATTGTTAGGTACATTTCAGTTGTACAATCAACAGAACATCAAGCGTAACAGTTTCACCTTGAGACCGCCCGTACTCCGTTCGTAAGAGAGGCGGCTTTCGTAGTACAACTATTACACTTGACATGCCGTTGTCTGTACAACAAAAGGTTTTCACATTAATCAGAGCGAACAAAATTTTGGGGTATTGGCTTTAATTTTAAAACTTTCTTATTATATTTATTTTTAGATCATGTTGCCTATAATGATATGGACAAGAATAACAATATATGTACCTTTACGAAAAACAATAGTTTTTTTAATGTTAAAGTAATTATAAACACTTTTTACCTAGTTGAAAAGAATGTCAGAAAATTCTCTTCAAAACTAAGTATTGACTATTGATCGGAATAGCTAATTAGAACTATAGATATGTTAGTAGGTACTTTTGAAAAATTTCTTTTTTTCCTCAACTTGTCAGTACATGTTATTTAACTATATTATAATATATTCTTTGACAAATGCCCCTGGTGGAATATTATCAAACAGCGAAGTTTATCTTATGTAAACATCGCAGCGTACTCAAGAAACTGGTTGAAATGATTCATGTTTGTCATAAATGTAGATTATATCGTGGTATGCCAATGGCTATTGAATTAATATCACTAATATTTTATAATATAGATAAGATAAACATATTTTTTTTTATAGCTGTACAATGAAAATAACCGAATCTACCTTCTTTGCAATAAATGAAAAGTTAGTTTGATCTAAATTCTTGGTTTTCTTTCGAAAAATGCGTTGTACCTGTGATGTGAACTAGGGTACATCAGGAATATTACAAGCTGTGTTTATAATACGACGTAGGAGCACTGCTTTATTCCTGTAAAGTCAAGCCACAGATTCCAGACAGATTTTTTTTTTAATTTTCATAAGCCCTCCGAAGGTATTGTTTAATGGGAGCTATAATATACAACTAAAATTATAACATATATTTTGATTGGATGGGATGAACGGGGCACTTTCTCACATCACAGCATGACCGCACCCACCCAACTTAAACCAATCAATTTGACATCGGTGCATGGGGGCAATTTCGATTCTAGCATAATCGCTGTCAATCTATTTTTAGTGTTCTTAATTTTTTATTTTAACATTATTATAAATGTTTGAAAAATTACTAAGTAATTAAAATATAATAAAACTAGACTAGACTAGACTATTTTTAGTGGTTAAATTTATTTTCACCTATACTATAACTAAGGTAATACTCTGGGAAGTAGGTATCTAATGTTATGCATTAAGAAACATAACCTTAAATGAAATTACTATTATTTCAACTCAGAGTTTTCGCATAGACTATCCAAATAGTGGATAGCAGAAAAAATGACTGATTTGGATCATCCACGTTTTTTGCTATGTTGAATACTATAAGCGTGAAGTTGTATAATAATATAGTATATTAGAGCCTTAGAGGGACGTGATATTGTGTGAGAGAGAATATAGATACAGACTAGAGTGTTTCTGAAAGCGTACCGTAGTTAGTACCAAACGAACTCGTGCGTTTTGACATAGTTAGTATCGCAAAGGTTTGTTATAGACAGCTAATCTTGCTACAAATACGAAGTTGGACGACCGGCTGGTCGAGTGGTCTGTACCTCTTGTCATACGGGCTGCTCGGTCAGGGGTCCCGGGTTGGAATCCCGGTAGGGGCAAATGTTTGTATGATGAATACGAGCATTTGTTCAGGAGTCGTGTATGTTTATATGTTTATTTCGTATATTTCTTATATTTATATACCCATTATTATTATCAATATTTATCCGTTATCTAGTAACCATAACACAAGCTCTTAGTGATGCTTACTTTGAGCTAGATAATAGGTGTGAGTGTATGAATATTATTATGACATGAATATTAGTATTTAAAAGTTACAAAACATTTTTATAAACTAATATAGTTTAAACGTGTTTAAAATAGTTTGAAAAGCTTTAAAGTTTTACTATTTCACAGGTAAAGTTTAATAGAAAAATAAGAAAAATCGACATTTCTAGGACAATAATTGTGATTGTGAACCGTACAGTCGTCATACAAACACTGTTTACAGGACTTTACTCAAGCGTAAAGGAGTTTTAGGCAAATACAAATGTCAAAGAAGGAGAAATATGTTCTGAAATTTGATTTATATTACAAATGTCTTTATTTATTTTATTATTTTAATAAAGGACCTAAGTAATAGTCCTATTTTCCTTACTGTAATACATCAGAACAAAGCACAAAAGATTATTGCAGAATTTCTGAATTGAACACAAAGAGAAAGAAGAGTGAAGAACTGAAGTGAAAAGTTTTCTGAAGAGTGCCACTAGAATCTAAAAGTATGGAAGTGGTAGTTATTATTTTCCGATTACGGTGCGAGTTTCAATGGTTGTAGATACCGTTAGTGCAGTGAGAGTCGCGTGCGGACTGCCTCCATTAATCGTCGCACTCCACAGCTGACGAATATGGGTTGTGAACTGTGTTGCCACACAGAGCGCAAATATTACCCCGTGGGAAAATTAGTGGGGTATTTTATTTCACAACATTTTATTTTCACCTTGGTTAAAAGTTCAATTTCATCTAAGTACTTAAACAAGAAAAGTTTCACAATGAACTATACGTCAAATTTCTAGGGTTATTCCAAGTCCTTGGTAGCTAAGATGGTTAGAGTAGTCACCCGGATTGCGAAAGGTTGCTGGTTCGGTCCCCGTCCAAGGACATGAAGTTTTTTAGCATTTTTCAATAAATCTTTATATAATTTTTGAATCATTTATAATAACGTTAAAAATTAAATTAAGAATAAGATTTCCTAGTTTTAGACATAGTTACAGTTTAGCTATAGCTACATTGTGAAACAGTTAAATTTAATAGCATAATTTTAGTTTTTGCTTGGTTTTGGGTTGCTGAAAATTCGGTTGGCTATAAATACAGTCTTTGCATTACATTGTAAGAACTGTCACATGTAGCTGATGATAAATGATCGTGAATTTTGAGAGATGAAACCGGCACGTGCGGTGTATAATTTAAAATACGTTCGCTCATTTGGAGGTTTCAAGAAAATAACACGATTTCTGTTAGAACTGAAAATACAAATTTGACGACTTTGTTTTTTGATGCGAAAGGGGTGTTTCTAGTTCATTAAATCTGTGCGTTTTAGCTTTTGCCAATTTACATTAAGTCTTAAAGATAATTAAAGGTTTAACGATTATATTATTTTCTTCAGTTTGTTTATTTAAATGTAAAAATTGTTGATGTGGGGATAAAAATCATTATTTTCTGATTTTATTGAATCTCGTACTTTTGTGTTAGCTGAACTTATATTTGAATTCTTCTTCCTCGTGTATTAAAATTAGTTTAAAGCATTAACAATGTATCGGGTGCTCAACGCAAATTGCGTTTGTTTACAGCCGACGAACACGTGCTTCTTAAATGAACAAGATGAGACGTTCTCGGTAAATAAACATAGCTGTCTATTTAAAGAGTTAATAGAATTACTGCTAATTTTAGACCGTGGCCTCAGTTGGATTTTCTCGTGATTTTCTCAAATCGATTGAAGATGCATTGAGTGCCTTAAACAAAATGCGATTGGTAGGTACTTGATTGGTATATGATATTAGTTGTAGTTGGGTAATTATGAGGTTTTTTTTGTATTCATACACGATACATGAGATAGGTCTGAACCTATTATCTAGCTCAAAGTAAGCATAATTAAGAGCTGGTTTGTGTTGATATTGCGTCTAATTAAACGTTGATGTAATGTACGATGGAGTAGGGGGAAATCTTGTGTTCATTCATGGCAGAAGCAGTAAATATATAGTTCTTTTGCTTGTATGCCTACCTACTTTAGGCATTTCAAAGTTCTGTCACCAGGGCTCACCGAAGAAATGCCATAACATCACCACACTGACTCAATGCGGGTTGGTGGGCTAAAGCTGTTCCGGTTGCCTGTAAATAATCTGTAAATAAATATCTGCACTTTAAATATCTACGTCATATTGGAAAGGTCTTTGATAAAGTCTACGCTCCGACCAACACCCTTTCAAATCCTAAACCCCGTAAGCAGAAGCCTCTCAGGACAAAGGACCTGATCAGAGTCGCGAGGAGCCGTTGGATGCAGACTGCGCAAAACCGATCCGTTTGGAAATCTATAGGGGAGGCCTTTGTTCAGCAGAGGAATTCATAGGAGATGATGATGAATGTTTTTAAAAATTGCATGCTCGATATAGATATTCAGTACTCTGTTGTTTTATAAATTCATTACATAGTTATTAGCAATAGATATTTAGCTGACGAAGTATTCTATTTTGCCAAACTTATACCTGAACAGGATGGGTAACTTTTTATTAGTCAATCTTTTATAGGCCTTATCGGTTGCTTGTTACTCAGGACAGCGCCGGCTGCTTGCTAAAATGAGTTGGCGCCGAATGTTTAGCTATCTATGATTGTCATCGACAAAATTAAGACGTACTCACATTACATGCATGTAAGGAGCAAATTTTTTAGTTTAATTGTTACAGATATAAACTAGCAATATCCATAGTATGGATCAAATTTTAATCTTAAAGCTGAGTTGAAATAGCACTTTATACTTTCATAGTTATTACCATTTGAAATAGAATGTATTTTGGATATTTACCATCAAATTTGTTCGTAACGAGTTCCCGATATTCCGGCGCAGTTGCACGCGACATGATCACGACTGCTCCTATGCGATTCTCTAAAGTCAGCAGCCTTGAATTCGTGGCTGTCGGCAGCGCTGTCATACCTTTTGGCGTTTATTTGACAACCATTGGCGACACTAGCGTTCCGACGACGAGCACGGCGTGTGCCGGAACTAATAATTTGTTTTATTAGTCAACGTAAAAAAATGTAAAAATCAATCAAATATTGAATGAAGTCATTGCGATACACTTTAAACGCAAGAAAAACGAAATAAAAAAATATCGATTGTAGGTACTTCATGTCGTATAATACAAAACAGCGACAAACATACACAGCCATGAGATCGACGTAGAGATTAGTAAATACGGTTACGCGCAGTGCCGTGCTCAAACGTCAAAATCAATGGCAGCTCGTCGTTTTGTCAGACGTCAAGCTCGATGTCGAATATTTTTGGGTATCACACTGCTCTAACTGCGGTTGGAAAAGAGGTACTGCGGGTTAGTTTGAAATACCTTAATTTTTACCTACTTATCAACATCGTCGTCGTAAAATAATATTTACATTTCGTTGTGACACCCAAAGATAATATAAGAATGACGTACATACACTTAAATATAGAATTTTGAAACGTAATGGTTCCGATTAAGTCTACCGAGCAACAAGCATATTGCTATGTCGCCGACTTCTGCGAGTCATTCACCCACCAGTCCACCAGTGGCCACGACCGACGACCGACATTTTTAAATAAGTTTTTTGGATTATTAGGATGCGGCTGTCAACGAGTGCGCTCGTAAATTCACACGCGAGACTAACCGCTGATTTATTATTTGATGACATTATCATTACATTTTGTGATGAGTAGCTTACTTTAGATCCAGATAGAGAGTTAATATATCAAAACGATAATAGTTGTCAAACATTTTCTTTAATAAATTTAACTTCATAGTTTTTTTACTATCGTATATGTACAAAACTTAATAAAGGCAGTCACATCGACAGAAATTACTTTCCTAAATAAGCACGTTGTAGCAATCGGAGTTTAATTTTTCAATATCTGAGATGTGAATTGTTAACCAAGCTAAATAATTTAGGATTAGGCAACTTTTTTTTCGTGATTTACGATTTAATTTTATATACCTAATACTTATTTATGAATTTTTTAATGGTAAAAAGCTGTAATGACTGCAATAAATAGTTAGTCAAGAAGCCTTTGAAATTCGTAAAGCAATTGAGTTGAATTCTTAAATTCACAAACAATGGGCGCCGCAACGAAATGAGATTCCGTTTCCTTTCGAATCCATTCTGATGTCGAAGGGGCGGCGGGGTTCGGGGTTCATGTCTGGCTTTCTAAGGGGCAATCGTGGTTGGCTTAAATGCTCTCCCCAAGGTTCGAGGGGGGAGGACACAAGGAGGGTATCTGCTTTTGTGTCGACGGCGCCTTTATCTCCGGTCAGCCACAAACACTGCCGTCGTGAGCCGGCCGCCAACCAATTGCACTTACTTCGCTAAGAAATAGGTGAGCTCTCCGCGTCGATGAATGACAAAAACGCTGCTAGTTAACCGGATTTTGTTGTGATCCACGAATAAAATTAGTTATTTCTTAATGAGACGGTATCGATTCCACTAAAACAAAACGAACATAGAGAAACGAAAGCTGACAGTATGTTTTGAGAGGAATTTTGCATTTTGTCAACAATTCTTTACCTGTTTTAACCTGTACTTGTACTTCTAACGGAACACACGAAGAAACTTATGTAAATAAAACAAAGATGAAGGCAGCTAGACCTGTGTGTTTGAACTGCACTAGCTGTCTCCGCGTATGGGCTCTTCTTACCGCTTCACATCAGGTGTTGTTGTGTTATTTGCCGTGTTTTGTATAAAAATATAATACAATAAAATAATTGAACAACGTCATTTTAAATTATACGACTCTTCCCTGCTCCAATTAATCGTCGCATACCGCAACACCGTTTAATGAGTTAATGCACTAAATACCGTTGACTGTAGAATTATCAGGATTTAAAGGATTATCTCTATACTTAAGTCTAGAAATGAGTAAGGCCACTTTCGATAACTTCTTTATATACCAATTATTATTTTTTACTTACCTAATGTTGTTCTTCAACCTACGTCAGGCCCCTGGAATTCTCCAAAAAATTTAGAATATAAGTAACCTGAAAATGTGAAATTTTATAGCTAAATTAGATTGCCTAACAATCCCAGCTCCCTGAATTGCATAAAAGGTATGCAATGTTTTTGGTAATGAAGCCATAAAAGGTTGACTTTTATGAGAAAACGGTAAACCCAAATACTTGCTTAAATAATGCAAAAATTAACTCTTTCACAATTTTTAATTTTTATTTGTTGATGAGTTGCTGAGTTTCTATGCTATACACATATTTCATATTAAACCTAATTCTGTCGCAGCAAAAAATATAGGTATAGAATTTTCCAATTTGTTACTAAGCCATGTTTTATTTCAAATATTTTTTTTTCTTTATGACTAAAATTGCAAAGTCACCTCTCTACCGCAAATTTCACTCCAAAAAATCTCCGTGATTACTGAAAGTTACTTGATAAAATTGAAAAGTTATAAAATTTTCGAGGGCGCACTTAACTGTTTTTAATGGCCAATCATGAAGTAAAGTGTAGGTCGCCAGGATATATCTGGACATAGCTATCCAATTTGTTCTTGGAACTTGGAGCGGAATATTTTGTATTTATTCTTTATTTATAAACAAGTACCTAATACAATATCATCCTTGCTAATACTAATATAATTCTCTGGAAGATTTATACATATATGTATTTTGTGGTAAGTATCTTTAACCCAATATAAATAAAGGTCTAATTTGAAATTTAAAGAGGGTTAATGGAAAGGAAGATATTACGTCAGGTAACTTACCTATTTATACTTTATAATTTCTTCTATGTATTAAACAAGTTACTTATAACGTAAACCTACATTATACATATACTTAGAAGCATTTGCTCTGTCTGACACACTAGATAGTACTTCGACATACTTAGGTGAAGTATTTATTATAATTGTATATTTTTTGTGTCTTGCTAGTGCTACTTCTAAAAATAATGCAGTCAAGAGAACTCCTTACATTTATTTTTGTGAACAGTTTTGCTCGTCTTGATATTTGAAAGATTTGTTTTTATTTTATATTAATGATTAACTATTATTACTCCAATTTAACAAAGATATTACTATACTTCTGCGATATTACTGAATAATAAATTAACAGTGTTTTCCAGTTTTCTTTTGGTACAATAGCTCTACTTGTGTATTTGTTTATGAGATGTTTTAGCCCAAAAGAGGGACTGCAGGGGCTTGTTTGTTTATCTTGGGGTAACAGAAAGTTTTAATGACCATAATAATTCAGCTAAGGAAGAATACTTAAAAGTGATTTGGCAACAGTAATATTTTTATTGCAGTTTTGGTTGGAAACGATACTGCCAAGAGCAGGACGAGAGAGAAAGGAATATTTAACCTACTTATTGTTAAGAAATTATTACAAAGCCCCGCTTTACTTATAAATTAAAAATACATGCGATTGATTATTATTTATAAATTTTAATCATTTTAAAAACATAATTAAAAACTTGAATCGATCATTGAGATATATCACAACGTTGTCTTATATTTAATCCTATTACATAATAACGTTATTTTCTTACTAAAGGCAGCATTTTCTATAAGGCAAAAGCTCCAATTAAGGCAGCATTTTTATTTTTGTGTTTAATTGTCACATACAATGTGTTAAAAGTCCGAAATAAAATTTAAAGGGGTGGTTGTGTTCTTTGTCAAGATATGCCTCTAGAAGTCTGACACCTTTCAGACCACTTTTATTTTCCGATGAAATTAATAAAAACATTGTCTCACCTGCTCGTGACAACACTAAAAAATTCGCACCATCGTGTATCGTACGACACACTACAGTTAATTAATTATACCACATATACACACACACACAACCCAAGTATGTGCATTACTACGATATTGACCCCCGCAATCCCAGAATCCCAACCCGCATTGGGCCAGCGTGGTGGTGTTATGGCCCAACCTCCTCATGTGTTTCTCCCATGTAGGAAGGCCTGTGCCCAGCAGTGGGACTTATATAGGCTGGTGATGATGATGACCCCAGAATCCCTAATTTTATTTTTGAATTCTCTAATGTTTTTCAAACGCCAATATCACGCAATCCAGGGTGGTAAGTATATGCGTGATACTGGCGTTTGAAAAGCTTATGAATAGGCCCTGATTTTGAATAAGTAAATTTAATTTTGATGTAACTTACGCCACCATATTTATAAGTAAACGTAGGGATGTCAAGTGTAAACGTTCAACCATCCTGTAGATGAAAAATTTTACTTAAATTTATTTTTTCTTTTTAGTTCGCGTAATTTATTATTTTTCTGGTTACATTTTTATTTAGATAAAAGCTTGCATTAAGCATCAAAATATTTAAGTTTAAGATTTATTTTCAACACCTTTTTGCACAATTTTTTTTGTTTCCTCTTCAAGCCCGTTTTGATAAAATAAATGTAATCCGCCATTTTGGAGCGGCGGCCATATTCAATTTAGTGTGTTTTTACTAACTTTATTGTTTTCTACTCTTGAAGGCTGTGGAGGTTCGATAGTGGTGAAGCCCGATGATTGTGTAAAACTATCTTCAAATAAAAACCGCGAAGATAAACACAATAAACTATATTCTTTTAAATTATAAATTCACACGTAAAAATATATTTGTCAATTCACAAAATTAAAATATGACAAGAAGAAAACAGAACAACACATTTTTACTATGAACAGAAAAATAGTATTTATACTGAAAACTAACCAGCCAGCTGCTGCTACTTACAACCTTAACATCCACCCCACCTTGCAGTGCGGGCACCTACAATACAGCAATGCAAAACCAAGGAAAACAAAAACATTTGCAAATCTATAAATCTAGTCTACGGGGAACCCTCACTGGACGACCACTACGCGTGACAACTGGACGAACATCATCCCCCAATGGACTATCCCTACTGTTAAGCTCAAGGGGGAACAGGCGTTGATATGCTCTCACCCTTTGACCCATACTTGTGCGCAATTGAGCAACTCTACCATGACCGTCAGAGCCAGTCATTATCTTCAGCACGAGCCCAAGAGGCCAATTCACACGCTTTTCATTATCGCTGCCGATCAACACAACGTCACCCTCTTTTACAAGTCGCGTGTTATCGCTCGTACTCTTATGAACGAGCAAAGAAAGATATTCACTCCTAAAACGTAGTCGCAAGTCCTCCGTAAGCTTCTTTATGTAACGCCACCTTGCAGTCAAACCATTAACATGAGAAATATCAGACAATTGTGTCTCCGCACCCACAGAACCCAAAAACATTGCTGGCGTTAATGGAGTCAAGCCTTCCGTATTGTCAGTAATATACGTTAACGGTCTGGAATTTATAATTGCTTCGACCTCGCAGATTATCGTGGTCAACTCAGTCTCATGAAGCGATGCCTTTCCCAGAACGCGACGTAAAATATCCTTCATAGTTCTAATCATCCTTTCCCAAAACCCATGGCGCTGCCGGCGGTATAAAGCGCCATGAAATTTTGTTTGCTTGGGATGCTTCGGATATTTTAGTCCATTCAATATTGGCAAACAAATTGCTCGCACCTCGAAAATTTGTTGCATTGTCGCTGTATATAATTTTCACTGCGCCCCTTCTCGCCAGAAATCTGCGCAATGCCAAAAGAAAATCCTCCGTGGACAGCGACGTGCATAGCTCAAGATGTACGGCTCGGTACGTAGCGCACGTAAAGACTGCAATCCAACATTTCTTATTACTACGCAACAATAAATATCCTGCAAAGTCAATCCCTGTTACCGCAAAAGGTTCTCCACACGTGATACGATCCACCGGTAACGGAGCTTCTGGTGCAGCACAAGCCTTAGCATTGTACCTCTTGCAGACGACACATTGTTGTACAATTCTTTTTGCTATGCGCCGTATTCCGATTATCCAGTAATTTTCACGGAGTTTATTAATTAAAGTTTGGGAACCAGCGTGTAGAAATTCTATATGCTTCTGCCTAATTAACCGCTCAACAATAAAACTCTTGCCCGGTAATAATACAGGATATTTAAAACTATTTACATCGTCGCAGAGTGTTAAACGTGTCTTGACGCACATCAAACCTTCAGCATTCTTAATAGTTTGTAAGCTTAATCCTACGACTTTATCTGTATTGCCAAAATGCTCTATCTGCAATATTCTTACTAGTCGTGTCTCTGCATCTGTAACCTCTTCGGCTGTTACTCTTGATCTACCTCTTCGATGACGTAATCACCTGAGACACCAAGCGACTGTTCGTACTATCTTCGAATACTTACTAAAATAACTTAAACGTTCTGAAAATTTCTCTGTAATAACTTCTAACAGACAACTTCTCTTCACTTCCTTCTCTACTTCTTTATAATCTGGCGTAGGACTCGACACTGGCCACGCGTCTTCTGGCTTCCATATGTCTTCTACGTCAAATGTACAATGAAATGTATTTACACTATTTACAGAGCAATATACACCCGCTGTCGGCCCCTGGATAGTCCAACCCAGCTTAGTCTCAGTTGCGAGAAGGTTGCCTTCAATTAGTACTGATCGTCCAGTGAGGAGTGAACCTATAAACTCAGAACCAATGAGTAAAGAAATCTCAGTTTCATCGTTACTACAGTCAGACAGAAAAATACCTTCGTTTTGCAATCTAGACATAATACGGCCATTTTTTAATTTAGGTATATATGCACAGATAGTACCTTGTTCTAACACATTCAATTGACATTTATAACTATAATCTAAATTATGTACAGAAATAGAAAACATATTATGACATTGTCTTTTTGTAACATTACCACCAAACAAGTTATGTACAAGTTGCTTACTACCCGTCGCCTTTAACCCTAATTTGCGCACCACATCGCTCGAAACAAAAGAGCGCTGAGCACCAGAATCAATCAGCGCTCTGACAGTTACTTCCTTACAACCATTTCTAATTTTAACCTTTAAAGTCTGTAAAAGCACTAAACATTCACTATTTGAAAAATTTGTAATATTTACCTTAGAGTCAGTGACAGTTTTTACCTCCTTACTAACCTCATTGCACATAATCGGGTAGTGTCTTTTAGCACAAACCACACACTTCGGATGCTTTCTACAAGTCGCTGCCCTGTGACCCACGCACAAACATATCAAGCAGGCCCTTTTGTTCTTCACGTACTCTACTCGCTCACCTATGGACATATTTACAGCTTTAACGCACTCGGAACTGTTATGCGTGTTGACGTCACACCACAGACATTTGCTATCGTATTTCGTTTGCTTTAAGTTTCGGTTCTGTGACTCTTTCTTACACGACGAAGCTGCTAAACATGCTGCCGAGGGAGTTTTGGCCGACGAAGAAACACCATCCGCGCCGTGAGCTAAACTAATCATTTCTTCCGACTCTACCTCCTTCTTTAGAAACTCTAGCAGATTCTCAAGATTATTATCCTTACCGCTTGGCCTCGACCTATTCCAGGCCCTCAATGTATCGTCTGGAATAGCGGATTCTACCATGGGGAACAAAAATACATTATAATTTTCCTGCGTCATACCCAATGTTTCTAGAGCTAAAATCTTTGTCATTAATCTGTCATATAGAATACCTACTGGCGTAACGCCCCTGGTCTGTACAAGCTTCAATAGTTCCCGGACATAAAATTGCACGATCACATCCTTCCTACCAAATCTCAGCTTCAACTGCTCTAGTGCCTTATCATAGTTTTCACCAGTAGGCGGAAATGTGCTGACTACGTCTTTAGCCGCCGATCCTGGCTCCATACATTGCAGAAGGTACTGGATTTTGTAATCGTTGTGTAAATTCTCATCTGCATCTATTTTTTTAAACTGAGACCAAAACCCTAGCCAGTTCTCAATTTTGCCATCGAATTTTGGCAGTTCTATTTTTGGTAATTTTAGCATAATATTACCATCAACTGAACAGACGCAGCTCTTCTCTGAATTTTTTAAACTATGAGGTGAATCGACAGATACATTAATAAATTCATTCACCTTACCTTGCAAATTGAAAAAATCAGATTCATACTCATCCGCTGCGTCCACGTCCATTTGTATAGCCTCCTCATCTCTATCACCATCCTGGAGCCACGCGTCCAGTAAAGCGTTTTGAGTTGCGTAAAGACTTTCATGGCGCAACTTGAGCCTCTCATACTCTGCTGAAATCGAAACTTTATCACGGGCGGTTTCAGCGAGTAAATTAATTAACTTTCCCTTACACATCGTGAATTGTCTCCTTTGAATTTTTCTACGGGCTTTCAACGTCTCAATTTCCGTCACGGTCGCCATAATGTGGAGGTTCGATAGTGGTGAAGCCCGATGATTGTGTAAAACTATCTTCAAATAAAAACCGCGAAGATAAACACAATAAACTATATTCTTTTAAATTATAAATTCACACGTAAAAATATATTTGTCAATTCACAAAATTAAAATATGACAAGAAGAAAACAGAACAACACATTTTTACTATGAACAGAAAAATAGTATTTATACTGAAAACTAACCAGCCAGCTGCTGCTACTTACAACCTTAACAAAGGCCTTTCATTTGATACCCATATTATGGGGGTTGAGAAAATATATTTAATCTGCTGTTTTGGAGCGGCAGCCATATTGAAATTATTTCAATATTGAGAATTGCACATTGTATTGTCACCAAAACGAAAGATATACAGGATGGTGCCGTCAATGCGACAATAAATTTAAACATGGACTATACTAATCCATAGAAATGGTTTGCCACTTTCAAAAATATCGTATTCATTTGATAATTTCATGACATTTGTATGGAATAGTGTAACGTTGGCAGCATTATTTCATACAAATGTCATGAAATTATCAAATGAATACGATATTTTTGAAAGTGGCAATCCATTTCTATGGACTAATATAGCCCATGTTTAAATTTATTGTCGCATTGACGGCACCACCCTGTATGCAAAATTGCAGCTCATTCGATATCAATAAATGGTCGAAAAATGGTCGGCAATTTTGACGGACAACTTACATACTTACGAACAGTGTAAATTAAATAACAGCTTGTAAAAAGCTAAATAGTCACCAAAGTTAGTAAACGTATTGAGCTGCAAAAATTCTTAAAACAATTTATTCGGTGCTCTATCATTACCTTTGGTTGTATAAATTATGTTAGTAAGGTGAACAGTGAAATACACGCCTTTTCTGACGTCAAGAATATCAGTGCTAACTACATTTGTTTTCTTTTAATAAAAGAAGCACACGGCTTGTCTGATGATATATGGATACCGGTAGCCAATACCCTATAGTACACCCATGTTGTTTACCCAGTGAAGGGTTATGTTGACAGCTTGGGAGAGAAGTTGCTTTCAACACAAAGCTTTCCCGATGGCCTCTAAGCTCTAACACCTTACGCACTGCAAGAAGCCTTTACTTGTAAGTAGTGTTCTTTGGCTACATCGATAGGAAAACCAGGCGCCTGAAATCAATTTATGGTTGCTAAAAATGTCTGTTCAGATAAAAAGTAATTCATAAAGATTTACAAATTGAAACATAGTTGTCCTTACACAAAGTAGCAATTTGGCTACTAAATCGCAACGGTAAACAATGTTTATCTATTGCAAGTCGTGCTCTTATTCAAGTTTTATGACTGTCCTATATTCATCTAAATGACTTCTGAGAAGTGCTTAGGAATATTTATATCATATACCTAGAAATAAAACAAGTTGTTAGTTTTGTTTATGTTTCAAAAGTTAGGGTATAAACCAGCTTAGAAATATTTATATCATATACCTAGAAATAAAAAAAAGTTGTTAGTTTTATTTATATCTTTTAAAAGTTAGGGTATAAACTAATAATATTAAATAGCGTAACAATACTTAAATTATTAAAAAGTGCCTTATTAAAAAGGGAAATATTAAATTTAAGCATTTATATGGAGCGAAAAATATACGTCAAACAATAGTAAAGTTGATAGAATAACTTACCAGAGTAAACGAACTTTGTCAGATGATCAGCTAGGTATAACTTGTGTAAAAAAATACATTCTGGATTGAATTTTAAACGTTATTTGCTTACATCTATCGTTGTAACAGATAAGAGAAACTAATGTATGTTTGAAGACATTCCGATTTATTTCTTAGCGATCTTACAACAGATGCTTTACGATAAGATCATAAACATTTCTATCCCTTAAACATTTCAGATTAAATTGTGCTTACTTCCAGAGAGCGGATGAAATCGGAAGTTTCCTGGCATTGATTAAAGAGAGTTTTCCGACTAAAATATTTTAATATTCAATACTTACGTATTCTTTTTCGACCATTTTACCTAACTAAAAGAGTGAACGAGTCAACAATAATATTGCGCGCTCACACTGTTCTTCACAAATTAGAGAGCTTTAAGTTCTATCTTTGTAAGCAGATTACTGGTCTAACTAAAGTATGCGGATATCAGAATGATGACATCCAAACAACAACAAAAACGACAAGACATTACATAAATCATAAATTCAACTGTAATCTAGCAAAGCTTACATATCTATAGCTATGCTTTTCGTGTAGATCAATGTGCTAAATTGCCAAAGTTCAAAGTGGTTTCAAAAAGCGAGAAATATGCTGTTTTTTTAAATCAATATTTAATAAAATAATGTTTTTACCGCAATAGTCCTCCAAATATGAAAAAACTCCAAATGAATATGAACTCTCAGACAAGATAAAAGAATAATGCGAGTAAACAAAATTAGATGCCATGACGGAGGCCTCGATCCTTTCATTTGCCGGATCTACTTGTGAATTTACTTGCTAACTTTATTTTTGCTCGCTAAAGTACGTATACCGAATCGGATAACGTAATGTACGAAGATTTGGCTGAGCTGTCTTGAATTTGAAAGACTTTGCATTTTATTGATTGTTGTTTGGGCATCTTTGCATTTGGCACGCAATCAAACATCAAATGGAACGGTATTATGTTTAGTATGTGTTGATACTGTTTTATATACAGTAATGGGTGTCGCTGACCTATTTATTGATTTGACTATTCGTATTTTAACATAAATCCTGGCTTTAGCTGATTGAGGCTTCAAAATTTCAAATCTGAAGATCAAGAGAATTGAGATTAATCACCCAAGAATGAAAAGCATGTGGACGATTGTTTATGTCTGTTATGATAATATGAATTAGTTATAGCGACCATTTTAACACTATTAACCCCCGACAAAAGAGGGGTATTATAAGTTTGACGTGTCTGTCTGTGTATCTGTGTGTCTGTGTGTCTGTCTGTCGCATCGCAGCTCTCCTAAACGAATGGACCGATTTTGATTTGTTTGTTTTTGTTTGAAAGCTGACGATGGATGACTAGGATGGTTCTTGGCTATAATTTATGAAGATCAGTTCAGGCGTTTGATGACTATCAGCTAATTTTTTTTTTTTTTTATACAACTAGATGACAAACAAGCTGACGGCCCACCTGATGGTAAGCGGTTACCGCCGCCTATAGACACCTGCAATAATAAGAAAAAGCACTTGATATTGCAGGTGCGTTGTCATCCTGAGGCCTAAGATGAAATGCCGTCCATGCCCAGTAATTACACTGGCTACCATTTTCTCCATGATAAAAGGGTTTTACTAACTTTCACAGATCTGATTGATTTGAAATTTGGTGTACCTACTGTCACTTAGGTGACATTCTCATGACATTCTAATCTTGAGCTGATCCTATACCATGAAAAAGTCTGCGGGATGCTTAATTCTTCAGAATCTTACAGCAGATATAGCATGTTTGGGCTCATAAGAATAGTCTCAATGAGATGATGTTAGATAGACGATGAAAGAGGCAGGAGGTTACTCAACATTTTCAATTTTATATTTTTGTAAATAATATGTTCATGATTTTTTAAAATATAGAATGTTCTGGAGTTTTAACTTCAGATTACGGAGAAACTCAGGTATACATAAAGCATCACAATTAATACAACGACAAAACACACACAAATTGATAATAAAATTCAACCTTGCATGAATTGGTACTTTTTAAACATTTATACTGACTGATGAATAAACTGATAGGTGTTCTAACTCCGTAAAGTTGATTTTCCAGTCATTCTTAGCTAATAGGTACTTACTAGTTAGCAGGTTCCTGTATCTTGTTCTAGTAATAAGTAACAATTAAAATTTTCTTAATAATGTGGGTCTTTTATTCAACTTCTTGTTTTGATTGAATATTTAATCGGAATTCACATTGTCTAAATTGTGAATTAAGGCAGGATTTCTGTCTCAAATGATAAAGAGTCGTACCACATTTTTGATGAGTTGATTTGAACAGAAAATTGAGGGCTCCATGTAACGGCAAACGTTCACAATCTTTTGATTAATCAAAGAATTGAGTCTTTATTGTACGTAGCCTGGCATCAAAAAGAGAGTACGACAGATTTTCTATTCCGAAAGGTCTGGTCTAAAATTTATCTCAGATCCGTTGACCCGGGAAATTGTCGTCTTAACTCGGAGGATCCATTTATTTGCGTTTAGTCTTCGATACTAGGCTTGTCTTATATTATGCAAACGAGTTTTCATTCGGGACACAGGATCCGGGTCGGGAGCCGGTACCTCGCCGCGCAATCTCACCACACAGTCATTTCAAAGGGTTCAGCAAGACTTCCTGATATGTATTTATTTTCACGTATTATTTATACATCCTACGCCGACGTGACACTGAGATACACACTAATACATCTTTGAATAAAATATCAGGAGCTTATGATTTCATTATTTTGATTAGGGTGAAAAATACTTGCTTTAATAATTAAGTTCGATCTTAATTGACAATGAGTATCTATCAAATGTGATCTTCTTAAACTAACCTTTGTTTTGTTCAAGATTGAGAATTTTCAAAGCCACTTGGAAAACCGCAACTCTTTGGGAAAATACTGTAATAGTATTAATGTAGTGTGTGTGTATGTGTGTGCGTTTGTATACTGGCTTGATATGATTTTAATATGATATATTTTCATGTGATGATAATCATCTTAGCATTAAAAATTAAAGTTTCGGAAAGCCTTAACGTTTTTAATGGCGACGTTAAGAAAAATTATGACAATGCACATTGATAACAAGAATGATGGTATCCTATTATCGTTCTTTTTTAATAATAAATTTGTTAAGAGTTTAAAACTTTGCTCATTTTCACATAATTGAAATACGACTTTAACTTTTGACGTTGCAACGATACTGTCTTGAAATTCGCTAGATTATGAAAACTTGGGAAATAATTTGATAGTCGTAGGTAACTTTTTGAGTTATAATTATATCTCACTAATCTCGAACGGAACGAAACTTTTAGACAAGGCACTCAAGATAGACGGCACTGTCAAATTTAGAAAAGATGAGGATTTTGGTATTTCCACTCAAGTTTGAGCGTTCGACTTTGGATTGGAACATTGGAAGCGCTCTTTACCGCACGTATAATATGAAATAGCAATAATGTTGTAGTATTCTGTTGCGGTGATTATGTCGAGGTAGCTTTTGGTCAGGCAGGAGCAGGGGTTTGTCTTCTATTGGTCATTATATGTTAGAATTTTAATGAGTAGGCAACGCGCGTGTGATACACGTGTACCCTGTATACCTGTTTGAGGCGTCTGTAGGCAACTACTGCTTAAATTATGACAAACCGTTTACAATAGTAAAAAAATAATATATAGGTACCAACTCACCTAAAGGCTATTTCTATATTTCTGATTCTGAATTTATTGAATTATTAAAATTAGTGGAGTGTTTTCAAATTGATTAGTGTAATGAAATAGGTAACGAAATGTGAATAAAATAACGAACATAATTGAATACTTTCCTTTGCACTATTAAAAAAATATAAAAATATTTTACTAGGTGGGTTAGCTGGGTAGGTACAATCAGCATCAAAATCATCTGTATTGTTTCTATCTCTGTCACTAATTTCATGCTAAAAAGAGACAGAGTTGTATCGGTACCGAAAGTGAAACAGGTTTGTGAAACCGACTTAATTGGACCTGTAATCAAAACGTGCCGATATTTCCAATTGGTCTATTATTTGTTCTTCCTCGATGATTACAGAACTGAGGCAATAAAAAGCTAGTCATGTTATGAGCCGATTACAGACGGTAATAGGAGGCCGGGAGTGTAGTCCGTCGAAAAAACTTGTACCTGCCCTTGTACTAATGAAGGTCGCCCGACAAATTACTCCCTACGGCGTCGGCGATACCAATTCATAACATCACAAAAAAGGTTGCGCGTAAGGTGGTTCACGGTCCAAGGGTTCCCTATATTTATTCATTAGCAATCATAAAGTGAACTGAATGACTGAAGAGTAGCTTGCGGATTATGAATTAGCTCAAGATTGGGTGATTAAAATTGTATTACTTTCATCTGTTTATTTATACTCATTGAATCTTTTGTATACAACGAAAGCTCTGCAAGCCGCCTGCTGGCTCGGTGCTTTTCATGTCTCTTTTGAAGGACTCCATGCGTAAGAAGTGTTAGAATTCCTGGCAGAGTAATGAATTCCAAATTTTGTATTTACGACAGCTTAATGAGTTACACAATAATTTAAAATAAAATGGGCAAAATAGATTAAACTTAAAGTCCTACTACTAAAGCTAGTTTAAATTAAAAGCTTGACGTAATAGTGACAGTTGAAATTTCAAGATGATATTACTCGTTTTGCAAGAGTAGAGGAAGATCCTTTTGATTTCTGCACTGAATCCTAAAAAGTAATGTAGAGACGACGAAAAGGAGATAAAAGATAATAATTTTCTAAAGGACAACCGATGTCAGCTACGATACAGTTTTGGCTGGTGGCCGAAAGTCCCTATTGTATCTTTATTTCGTTGCTGATATTCGAAATGTCCCGTTTGGAGATTTTTTTTTGTATTGTGACTAATTGTTAATAATTAGGATTTTTATTTGACATTACGATGGCGCCATCAGAAAATAATTGTCAACACCTATATCAAGGAGAATATTACATTTCATTTTGACTTTATTAAAGGCAAATAAATTTTCACTGTGACTTTATATAGTCTAACTTTTGAAAATTGGGAATTTGGTTCTTTCAGAAATTTCAATTTTGTTAGTAATAATAACGAGAAATTAATAGCACTAAATCTTTGAAACTTTGTAGAAAATTAAATAAATGCTAATATTCTAATTTGATAAGAGAAAAATCCAGTAGGAACATTATCTAATTAAATAAACATTTACGTATTGTATTTGGTAGGAAAGACACAGATTTCTTATCATGGAAATTTTCATTGCACTTATATTTGCAGCTGAAATTCTTTATAATAATAATAATATTCATTCACTCACACCTATTATTCAGCCTAAAGTAAGCATCATTAAGAGCTTGTGTTATGGATACTAGATAACGGAAAAATAATGATAATAATATGTATATAAATATTATAAATTTACTAAATAAACATATAAACATCCATGACTTGTAAAAAAATGCTCGTACTCATCATACAAACATTTGCTCCTACCGGGATTCGAACCCGGGACCTCTTGACCGAGTAGCCTGTATAACAAGGGGTACAGACCGCTCGACCTTCTGTTAACTTTTTTCTGCACATTGTTAATAGATTTGAGCAAAAGTTGTTTTGTATTTCGAATGATTGCTGGTTTACATTACAATATACAACCTTTTTACAAGTTAGTTTACTTTATTGTTTAAGCTAGAGATAATAATCAATGGAATTATATTTCGTCATTATTACCGATAGACTGGAGTTTCGAACAAAATTAATTGATGCAGAGGTAAATGTTTAAAGAGAGGATATAATATTAATGGTTTAGGGGTTAAGACAAGCAATGATCTGAGAAATTGGCTTGTTTCTGGAGATTTGATAACATTGATCTTAATTTAGAGTTAAGATTTCTTCAATACCAATACTAATATTTTTATACCACTACGGTGGCAATCAAGCTTACGGCCTACCTGATGGTAAGCGGTTGCCGTAGCCTATGGACGCTTGCAACACCAGGGGTATCACTTGCGCGTTGCCGACCCCGTAAAAACCTTTTTACGCCTTTTTTGAAGACCCCGATGCTGTACACATTCGAGAAAACCCCTACAGGCTTATTTTACTACCTGAGCATACGCGGGAGAAAATATTACTTGGAACTATTATAGTAATACAGAAAATATTGTTGCGAGTTATCAGTGAATCCTATATTTAATCATAGGTAGCATTAATTCTAGTTTCAACTGCGTCTAAACATTTTTCATTTTTGACCACAGATCATAGAAAGAAGTTTTTGACAGACGTGTAATCATCGTTCGAATTTCTGTTAACCTTTGGTTCATTGTCAGCTCGCCGTATGTCTTATATTATGTGTGTGCTTCATAGATTAGAAACACTTACTCAGTGTTTATTCACTAAATAATATCCAGGTTACCACAGTAGAAAAGCTAGGGAATCTCATCATTTTTTGCTTACGTTACCTAAGAATTTGGTCAGTAAGGTATGTCTCTCTCCTGCTCTAGTGTAAAAGGAATAGGGAAGACCGGTTACAGAATTATATTAGGCAGAGGCAGACTGAGTCTGTATGCAAAAGTTCTTTGTCTCCATTTAATAAGGTCAAAAATAAAAAGGACTAAAATCATTATCACAAGCGTAATATGTTTTAGAAATAATGTCGTTCGGCTTTCGCAGGATTCAAAAAAAAATTTTTAACGTAACATTTATAGCTAAGTTTTACTCAAATTCTAAACAAAAAAGGATTATCTCAAAAAAATTACTGAACGTTGTATATCCTCTGTGCCTTTGTCGGTGGTGGGTCTACAGAATTAATAATAAGTCCATTTGAAACAATCCATCTGTCTCTTTTATTTGCTTTACTCGCCGAGCTTCTCTCTCCTTTTTAACTTTTTTGCCTGTCGCTTTGGTTTTATTTTTATCTGTGCACCGCTCGCTCGCGGTTAATTTAGTAGGGATACAAGACTACTTTATCCGAAAGTAATTTATAAATAAGATGTAATTTTGAAATGAAAACATACAATGATGGGTCAATGATTCAATTTGCCTTGTCACCGGAATAACAGGTTTTTCAATATTGCTAGTAGACATCAGACAGTTTCTAGTAAACTTTTTTAATGAATTGAAGCTATCAAACTACAATAATCAACTTTATGTTACTGTTAAGATTCAGTGTCACACGGTTTCACAGACAGGTATCAATTTTCAAGCAAATAGGTAGGCCTATTTTATTCAACATTTGATTTTCGCAGAATTTGACATAAACAATCAATTTACTTTTCGAGTGGAAATGTCAAATAGGGATTACCGAAGGCATCTTGTCTACCTTTTCAACTACCTAATTTCAAATTACTAACTTTACTAAGTTCAGTACGAGCACAGTTGTAGATAGGTATGCCCTGAGTTCTAATATAAAACAGACGAAGGTATATGTTAATTAATTAAAAAATATCTCAGTGAAGTAAGCTCCACTGGGTGACATTAATTAAGGTAAGTTTATTTGTCTTCAGATAAAATTAATTAGAGTTTTTAAGATGATTTGGATATTTAACACATAAAGAAACAAGGGCGTTCTATGTTTTATTAATCATCATCATCATCATTACCAGCCTATATACGTCCCATTGCTGGGCACAGGCCTTTCTACATGGGAGAAACACATGAGGAGTTTGGGCCATAACACCACCACGCTGGTCCAATGCGGGTTGGTGGGTTAAAGCGGTTGCAGTAACAACCGGGACCAACGGCTTAACGTGCCTTCCGAAGCACGGAGGAGCTCAAGATTATAAATTTGATTGACCCATCCAGGGACCGACCATGGCGAAAGTTGCTTTGTTTTCGTGATCGAAACCATAGCGCTGAAACCACTACGCCACCGAGCTGTCTTCAGATAAAATTAAATAAAGTTTTTAAGATGATTTGAATATTTGACACACAAAGAAACAAGGGCGTTCTATGTTTTATTAATACACACACATAATTATATAATTAAATAGCGACAGTTTTAATAAGTTACTAACTACCTGTTTCCTATTACTGACACTTTTATTGAAAGTAGCATAGATAATATTAACTTTGTTTTAGCAGGAGGGTTGAATACTTCATACTGATATTGAACACAAATTTATTTTAATCGATCCGCCAACTATCTCGACTGAATTGAAAATCCAATTTCTTATGAAAATTGAATTGTCTGAATAACTTCTAAGGAATAAAAGACTGACTTTTGAGGATTTTGAACAAAAGAGCATGACGTCTGCTGGCTTTAGATAGAATGCATTTTAGCTTTGGATAGTGCCTGAAATGTGTGTTCAGGCCTTAACTTTATTTGAATTATTCACGACGTTGTCGAGCATTTGTAAAATATGTAGGTAATAAGGAACGGAAACAATGCCGTCCAATATTATTTCTTAAGCCGTGGCAATTTTCAAGAGATTCGTTTATGGAGATTAACGTTAACCACATTCATACATTAAAAGATTTTCTAGCTTATACGACTTTTGAGTCCAAATTATATCAAGACTGTCATTGGGTTACCTAATAATAGAACCGCCGTTCGGCTCAAAATTATATTTGGAGTTGGTTTATTTTTTTTCCTATCTCAATCTGCTATCATTCATATCTTAATACAATCTTTTCAGTCCTTTCCCGGACGTATCATTATAAAATGGGGAATATTAAAGAAACGATCTATCTTTTATTTGAAATTCCTCTGGTGATTTGATTACCATCCACAATATTACTCAAAACCTCCTAATCATTTTTACTAATCAATAGTCGACATTGATTAGAATTGATGAATTGAATTGAATTGTTAACATTGATTAGGAAACTTGGACTAACAAACTTATTCTCTCAATTCAAAGGAAAACAAATCATTTGCCAGAATACAAACCCATTGTACTCAACCTGTATAAGTCCTACTTCTACCTATAAGAATGTTTTGAAAAACGTTCCTAAGGCAGGATTAGTAAAATTTCTTATCAGAGTAAAGGCTATGCTTTAGTGGCCATTTTGTTATCTTATTTTTATTGTTATTCAGTAATTTCATGTCATTTCATTTTGTTATCTGTTCATTAATTACATAAACTAAACACCTATTTAGCATTTAACTGATAATAGTTATTTAACTCTGATTGACCAAAACGAGTAAGCAGGAGGTTGGTCGTATCTAAATTTAAAGTGATTAAAGTTTGCGAGAATTCAATACTTTGAAATGATAACAGTTAGAAATATGGAAAAGTTAGTGAATCGTTTGTTATAAACGGAATCTTAGTTAAAATTTCAAGGTTTTCCTTTAATTTAGAGCACTTCTATTATTTAGGAAAAGTTTATACTCATTATGTTCATAGAAAATCAATACTTTTTTCACTTAACAGGTTACATTCCTGCATTCCTGTATAAAAAGACAAAGTGAAGTTTTTATTTATTAAAATTTCCTAACTACAAAAATATTTTAAGCATAACTAGCACAAGGGGCTGCCAGGTAGCCGGGCTGGCATAGGATGTTGATGATACAAATTTTCTTGCAATTTTCAAGCTGAAAAAGCATGTGTCTGCAAAGACTACTTAATTATTAGGCATAAAACCTCATTTACAAAACTCTCTGATAAACACCTTTATGTACAAAAAGCAAAGTTTTTATGACATCAAAATACTTGGGCTCCTAAAATTACGGTCGGTGACAACTTTGTACTCGAGACTCTGAGTATTGTCTTTTTATTTTCCGTGAGCCTAAACTAATAGGAATTTATATGAATATTTTATATGTTTGAACGCGAGTAGAGACCCACGAGGGATTAAAACTGCCTTGCTAGATTTAGTTACCTAGTTTTATTTTACTTTGACTTCTCAAATCTCTATTTATTTTGTTTATCTGTAAATCAAAATTTTAGGGGTTTCAATTGACTGACACGTTTGATAAGTCAAACATGCAAAATATAAAACCTAAATTAAGTTTTATTATAACTCAACAAATTGGATTTTTACCGAGTCATAACGTCAATTAATGTACTTAAGAGTTGTTGCTGAGGCATGTTTTTGTAATATTAGCAGATGCTGATTCCAGCTCCAAATCGTCCCACTTTCAACTCATCATTACCACCTTTGACCAGCCTAGCTTATTACTATTATGATAATTAATTATTACAGGATAGGTAAACTCTCTTGCTTGCTTGAATGTAGAAAAACTTTAGATCACTTTGCATTTGCAGAGTTAGTCTAGGTACAAGCACTTACTGGGAAAGCTGTTCTAAGTCTTCTTTCTGAGTCACGTTCTCATCGGAGGAGCAGTATTTTGGGGATAGCGAAACAGTTTATATTCTTTTCATAGTTACAAGTCTTAGTATTAAAGAGCAGCAGAATGCCCTCGGGGCGCTTATGGCAATTAAATACCAATGGCGTCTGGAATCTATGGTTTTACAGGTCATCTTCTTTAATAATTTCACTGTCTGCCTTCAGTTATGAGTCATGAAAGAACAAGACTTTATTTGTACGGCCAGTAGTGTTAAGCTCACTAGCCGTACAAATAAATTGTTCCCCGCTCCCGTACCTGTCCTGTGATTACCTGAATGTTAGCTTTTGAATAAGCATCAACCAACGCAGATGCGGATGCTGATGCTGGTATTAAAACCATGCTGTCAGCTGATGTTGATGTTGGTATTCGCAGACATGATTCTGAAATCAAAAACAAGTAAGAAACAGATTGTAGGAAATCATTTTTTGACATACAACAGTTTATCTTCCTTGAGATCTGAGAATTTATACTTACTCTACGAATACGGAAACCTTTTATCGCATAAAATCTATTCAAACTGCAGAACCACTTACCCTCGTAAACACCAGTAAGAAGTCCTGCGTGTGCATATTAATTATGCTTCCTCCTTGTGTTGTGTTATTAATAGTGCCGTTACCGATGTACTCCACAATGCACCGAATAACACTAAAGGTGGGAGCTGAATAATAAGCCAGAGGCCACACGTGTCATGTAACACGCCTGCTTGTGACAGCGCTTCTGAAATGGCCGTTCATTAATTGTCTTCGCTGTGAAACCGCGAATACGTGTAGTATGCACCGTTCAGCTGATTTGTCATTTTTCAAAAAATGTGTAGCTTTTCTGGCTTTCAATATCTGCTTAGTGCTGTTGTTGGATTTACCTTTTGCTGCGTTTACAAGAGGTTTAACTAACGTTGATTGAAACGGGTTTTAAATTAGCAAAAACCGAAGATAAAGTGATACAAATTTTGAAACTGGATAAGTTCCTACCAAGTCTACCGTTTGTTTAAAATGTATATAAACCTTGACACGATCCTTTGTACGTTGAGTTTGGGATCCAACTAGACCTTTGAATTTTTGGTCCGTTTTTGTTATTTTAAAGTTTTTTTGCTGAAGGTTCTCGCGGTCTCATTGCAACAAACAATGAAGATCGTGCAAGAGCACCATCTCTCATTTGCAATTATAATAGCAAAGGTCTTGTCACGATTCCTAGCTCACACGAATCTCTTTCTTTAATTCTGTTGAACATTACTAAATGTTACACCCTTGTCACCGCAGTCTTATAAATTATTTTACTTTTGATTTGAAAGAAAGAAACTCCTTTATATTTTTATGACTTCCTCCTGAGAAATATATTTACATGTGACACATTTCTCTGATATGTTATTCTAGAAAATAAATTTATTATATTTAAATAACTGAGTAAGAATTGTATTTAATAAATGAGGTTATCAAGACATCTCTTAAGAAACGATAAAACAACCGATTAACAAAGAACTTGGGGAAAGACATTTTTAAAGCGCTGCTGAAATTCATCATCATCATTTTAGCCGAATGATAGCCTTCCCTAAATGCATCCAGCGGCTACCTACGACCTACAATTAATTGTAAGTCATGCGTCCTTAAACTCAAGTGGCAGTAGGCAGGTCACATCGCTCGAAGAACCCTTAGGGCGGACAGGTTCTACAGCAGCGACCACTAACTGAAAGACGCAGCGTGAGCTATCCTCCAACAAGGTAAAGTGATGATCTGGTGAAGATCGCAGGTAGTCGCTGGATCAATGCAGCGAAGGTCCTATCGTCGTGAAAATCTTCAGGGATAAGCCCCTGTCCAGCAATGCACGTCTTTCAGCTTTAAAAAAATATTATTCGCGTGAAATTATTCGCACTTGTGTTCAACATTTTCGCATCCTTGTGATGGAATTCCTTTTTTTAAGATATTAAAAATATCTTAGTTTCCCCCTATCTATAAATCGATCTCGCCAGATTTCATTTGCAATGGCAGCCAAAATCCCGTGTTTATTGACTATGAAAGCTTAGGAGCTAGTGCCAAAACTTAACCTAATTTAGGGCCGGTGTAATAGGTTATTGATGGAATTTGGGATAGGACTCGCTCACCAACTATGCCGTTGCTTAGCAACGCGAAGGTCTAACGTTCAATTAACCACAATGAATGTGCAATGGCACTATAATGATTATTGAGACGTTATAAACATAGCTATATTGATTTAGGTTAAATCTCAAGCTTCGTGATAAGCTGAATCTATCCATATAATAAATGTACTTTAATATGCACAATTTTTATAACATTATTTGGAACAAATGCGTTTATGTTCGCACAATATTTCTCTCTGTTTTGCAAAACTGCGCCCTAATTACATAACTGTAGTGGTGACTTATGACCCCATGGAGCTTCCTATATTTGAGTACATAATTGTACAAGTATACAATTATACATTATCACCGAGTATCATCGAGTTAAAAAAAAAATCGTAGGAAGGCCTCCATGAATATAAAATTAATGTCTTACGAACTCCATCAAGACTGCCAGTGAAGTTACGAAAAAAGGGCAGTCCTTTCACTAACAATAATTACCGAATAAATCGAAACAACAAACGACAGCCTGCGTAACATGGAGCTACCCATAAACACGTAAAGATGCTATTATAAACAACTAATTTTGGTACATTATTTGTACAAAATGTTTTAACTAGGTGTACTCATTTTCAATTACCTATGTCACTTTTAACCTTGACGGCAAGTACAGCGTTAATAGGTGTTTTATTTAAAGTGTAATTAGCGATGATGAACTCTGATGAGAGATTAACAAAATTATCACGATCCTCTAGGGAGGGATAAGTATAAAGGAGAAAATGAGATATTTTAGCCTATTTTGTTACGGAAGACCTCGACAGAATTATAAGGGCGTGACGTGGTGCTTTTACTTTGAATAATTATTTTTTAGAAGGTCAATGAAGGCTGGTTACATGGGATATTTGTAATGCTAACCGCATACCATCAGGAGGGTCATTTGGCTATTCTTATTTGTTATCCATTTTAAAAAAATAACTAGTATATCCATTAGATCACAATAGGCTACCGTTAACTATTGTTAAGAAACTGATAAAATTTTTCCATCATCTTGTTTTTCGCAGTATATTTCGTCTGGGTTCTTGCCTCGGCGCGCAATTTTTCACTACAATAGCTACAATTAATATATCCTGAATTCAGTTCGACGCTCTTTTCCTGTATCACGGCAAATAAAAGAGATTTTTGGTTGAGGTAGTGTTAGGTTTATTTTTGCTTGAGGTGAGTATTTATTTGTATTTCACGGAATTCAGCTGTATTTCATTTGTATCCACAAAATGTTTTGTTTTTAGTTAAAAGCAAAAGCTAAATAATACCTACGTACGTAAAAGAATGTTGCTGAATGAAGCGGATTCGCTTCTTCCGGAGAACCACCTGAAACAACAAAGATTAAGCCTTTCACTGTATTTACAGAGACACTGTTTGTCGCTGGACCTTTTAAATATTAATAATCACGTTTTTCATCACATCCTTTTAACGAAATTCTAATTAAAAGCTTTCGTGTAGGATTAGGAAATTCCACGTTCAAATCGGATTCTGGGAGAATAACTTAAATTAATTACTTTGGTGTTGAGTTGACTCTTCGACAGTGAATTTTGTTGTGGTTATGGTCACAATTAAGGGTTACGTGTCACCGAACTTTTCGGAAAATTATTTAGCGACCTTAATAAAACTTCATTCTTTGCACGAATGAATAAATGTAGGGTGAATTCACACCCTACTTAAGTATACACGAATTGTATGTTTGGTAAAAAATGAAATATTGCCTGGCAAAAAAACATATTTCAACAATTACAAGTAAAGAAAGAAAACGATGCAAAAATATATGCTCCAGGAGGAAACCGAACTCGCGTCTCCTGATTTCCGGCCAGACGCGAATACCACTACGCCACCAGAGCACTAAGTAAGTATAACCTGCTAATTTCTTCACCGCTTTCTATCCTTCCTTTTTAACGTTTTATAGCAACGTTTATCTCACCACTCATTGAAGTTTACATCACCTATAGTGGTCTGACAGAATACTTTTACAAGCATTTTTAAACTTCCAATTAAGGTGAGAAAAGCTATTTAAATCACATTTTTAATGTTTTTGATGCATTTAAACGCCAACTTTACTGTAATAATTACAATTTATTTTATTTGTAATTGTCACAATAAAGTAGGCGTTTAATAGCATCAAAAATATAAAAAATGTGAAAAAAGCTTATTTTAATATATTAGGATACTTTGTTAGGGCGTTGTAACCTCTTGAGTCTTTTCCTAATGGATATTATTTTATTTTGATTAAAAATGGATAAAGCTAGCAAGATACCGAAGCTTTATTTCACCGTAGTTGTTTTAAGAAATAGGATTAAGTTATATTTAAATACGCCTGCGTAATATCAACGGGGTCCCTTGAATTCTTAGAAATAGGTATTTAAAAACATTTTGCATTAGGGATTAATTCTGAAACTAAATATATTAATAATAATGAGGAAGTTTGCATTGTTACACAGATTGTATTTTGTGGATGTTTAGCTTTAATGTATAATTGTGATTATAATGGTTTTTACAGGGTCGGCAACGCGCAAGTGATACCTCTGGTGTTGCAAGCGTCCATAGGCTACGGTAACCGCTTACCATCAGGTGGGCCGTATGCTTGATTGCCATCTTAGTGGTATAAAAAAAAAAAAAAAAAAAAAATTCGATTTACTTATTTCCTTTACTGAATTATATTTAAATAGCTAACTATTATTTTCTATTGTAACAAGGTAGAATTTACTCGTGTCGCATTTACTTAATTTGTAATTGGGAACATACATACGAAATGAAAGAGTAGATACTGAAATCTTGAAATGAAAGAATCTAGATCAGATTCGGGGGTCAATACCTAATAAAGAAATGTCTACTTTTGTGTAATCGAGTCAATAAGCCCCACTTTACCTATCTTTTTTTGAAACATGACTATTGTAGACTGCATTAGTAACAGCGCCTTTCACAACATTTGGTAAGTTTTCCTTTATTCTTGACATGATGATCAGCTTCTATTACATCGAAAATTATATTTTCAGAAAGATACATACACTTGTTGTTATTTTAACTGTAGCAATCGAAATCGTTAATGTTACTTAATACAATCGTTGCCAAACCAATATCATGAATCTCCTTTTTACCTGAACTGGCTCCAAGTTTTTGAATTTATTTCTCGATTCTACAATGAGTGCAATGATCAAAGAGTGTTTTGAATGATACAGTATCGTCACTGGACGTTTTAAGTGTTTAGTAAAGTAATAAGTGTAATAATATGAACTTAGGATTAAGAATTAAGAAGGAGGAGGATTAAGAAATTTCAGTAGCATAAAATAAAAAAGCGGCAAGTTCTTTTCAAAATATCGTGGCAGAGATAAGGTTCTTATAAAGCTGAAACCTTCTTTCTGTCTGCTCGGCTTTTAGGTACGGGATTTCCTTATGGAAGGATAAAATTTAATAGCGGAGAACATTAATGCATTATACTACTTGAATGCTAAAGAGTAACATTTTAGTGTGTGTTTCTGCCTTTTAATATGAAATGTATTTCAAAATTTTCAATCTTTTAGTTAATTACTACAATATAAAGTTGTTTCGAAAGCTTTTAAGATATAGCCAAAACTTATAACGCTGGTTAGATATTATTTTCTTCAAAAAAAAAATTAAACCAGTATCTGTACTACAATTGCATAAATCCAGGTCGATGATATTTACCTACTTCATACTCCACTTGATATTTACTTCATAAAAGAATTACAATTTACGTCAGTGCTGATTTATTATTTGAAGCAGTAACCATTTAAAAGTAGCTAAATTCAAGCAAACAGGAAAACTGTTAATTACAACATGGTCATTCTGACATATTTAAAAATATACCTACATGTTTTCTTAAAATCGCCCAGACTACTGCTGCATGTACCTGTCTAGATCTTTTTACATCGAATACTCTTGTAACGTGGTAGGAAATGAGGTAGAAAATTGCATCTTCCATCCACTTTGTAATGTCCTATCTCGTTATAAAGACACTTGAGCGTTAAATGAAGTTCGTTACTGCAAAGCAACACAATAAAGGGTAGTCTCTAAAGGAAATAGACCATCTGCTACTACAAAGTTTGAGCTTCAAGTAATCTCTCGGTTTATTATGTTTAAATTTATCCATTTATCTTGTAGAACCTCAGAATTGTCTGTCATATTAAATAGAAAACTTTTCTTGAATAGAATCCTTGTAGCGCATTCGCAACCCCAATAACATGATAAGACATTCTATCGCGAACTGCATCTTCAAATGTATTACGCCGACAAGATTTCCACGTTCATAAAGGTTTCGTAACTGCGATATTTCATTTTCGTGACATTTCAAATGATTTTACTGGCGCCAACAGACAGATAGTATCTGTATGACGGAGATATTCAGAGTTAATTATAACGCCAATAAAGTTTTAATTGTAAATGCAATTTATGGACTGTTTACTACATACATGTTGTAACACCTACGATATTGTGTATTTTATTGAACAGAAAAGTATCTAAGTCATCACTTTTGACATTTCACAACCCTTGTTGCTTTCATGAACTTAACTAAATCAACATTTTAAAAGTTGAATGGATCTTTAAATTTAATTTTATATAGTAATTAAAATAGAATAAAACTAGAAAAATTTTCACGTCCTGAGGCAGGAATCGAACCCGCGACCTTTCGCAATCCGGGCGACTGCTCTGACCACTGAGCCACCCAGGACTTGGGATATCCCTGTGAAATTCTTCTAGTTTATCTTGTATTTGCGTTTATGAGCTAACGTCAGGGATATCCCAAGTCCTGGGTGGCTCAGTGGTCAGAGCAGTCGCCCGGATTGCGAAAGGTCGCGGGTTCGATTCCTGCCTCAGGACGTGAAAATTTTTCTAGTTTTATTCTATTTTAATTACTAAGTAATTTTTCAAACATTTATAATAATGTTAAAATCAAAAATTAAGAATATTTAATTTTATATTTTAAATATATGTTTCGATTTATGTGTAAACAGCGGACACTCATTAACCCTAGTTACTAATTGCGAAGTCATCTATGTAGGTACCACTGCTTCTATTTCGGCCGTAAGTCGTTCACTCCTAAATAGGAAAAGCCGAAATGGTGTGAAGGGAAAGGTGGCAAATGTAATTACAGAGAATGGAACACTTCTTGTCACCAGAATAAGAAAGCACCTGCAATATCAGGTGATTTCCTTGATATATCCTTTCCTTCCTTCTCTAAGCGATAGTTACCTTTACCATCAGGCGAATCATCTGCTTATTTGGCTTACTTGGAAATCATCATCCGGGAAATCACAAAGTTCGTGACCTATATTTCCTAACTTGCTATATTAGAAAATTGCCACAATGTACGTAATGAGTACCTTCTTTATCTGATTTGGCAACTACTTGTGCCTGTTTCACGTTCGTAATCATTTCTTTGAATAAGTTGTATAGTACCTACCTACCGCTCTTGTTCATAATTCTTATACGCGGTAGCTCTCCGTAGAGACCACTCGACTTCATCTTAAAGCCTATGTAGACGACGTTAGTAAGTAAACATTTTTTAGAAATCCTTATGAGAAACATCTAATATTTTGTTATTAATCAAAATTGGATAAAGGAAACATGTTCAATTTGGTTAGTATCTTTGTAACTAATAAAAGCTTCTGTTTTACGTCCTTTCACGCCTCTTTTGTGAAACTTCATGATGTAATTCTCTTGGGAAAACCCTTGGCAGGGATCTCATTCCACAAATGAGTGTTTGTAAGAGGAAATTCTTCTCAAACCACCCCTGAATTTCAAGAACTCTAAGAACCCCTTAATTTGATAAATTTTCCGTGTTTACCGGTTATCTTGTATCCACAACACAAGCTCTTAATAAAGCCTTATTAAGAATATTATTATTTTGTATCATGAGTGTTGCCTGCTTAACACAATATATCCAATACATGTCTGGAAAAGATCTCTTGATTGTAGAGTTATCCACCCATACTGACTTTTGTACTTTTGTAATTTCAAACATGTCTTGCGAATTGCCTTAAAATATGTATGTAAGCGGAAATTGAGTCCCTAATATGATCCTGATCTGATTTAGTAAGAAATACAATGCTCTTACATGATACTACCTACATTCCGATATACTTTATCCGGGTAAATGTTTTCTTATTCAGAAAATAAAAACGAATCCGAAATAAGGATTCGTCATGTAAAATGGATGGAACCATCTTGTTTCTTTCTTTCCCACTTACCCAATTTCGTTTCTTAAAAAGTCACTTGAGAGCGAGGCGTGCAGGATCATAACATTGCCGTGTGCCGCTAACGAAGTGCTCTCGAGCTACACAGGACGCTAAGGTAGGGTAACGGGCCTTTTGAGACGCCTTAGAGTGTACGCAACGAGGGCTGGATGGAACTAAATGTGTACATGATACTAGCTTGCTAACGTCTGCATCAGTTGCCTTCAAAGCTTTTGTGGTAACAGTTGAGACTGTGTTGTAGGGATATTTTTCACAGACCGTCAATTTATTATTAATGGTCGTGATAACCATAAAGTTTTTAATTTCCACGAAAAGTAAAGGTTCGAGACATTTTTGTATTTTTCTTTATGCAATACGTTTGCGACAAAAGGTTTTTGTTCAATTCTATGAAAACTTGAATAGCGTCTTAACTGGAAAATATAGAAATCTTTTTGCCTCCACCATTAATTGAGTTATTCAATTAACATTGCAATTATATTCGTCATAAAACGAACACTCAGTCATTTCTCAGTCACTCAATTAGTTCTACAATTCAATTTAATATTGAAAATACGAACAAAGCTTTAGTAACAGATTTAAAAATGTAAAACAAGCAAATTTGAAGTGGCATAGAACAACTTAGACACATGCAAAATCAAAACATTCACTCGAGGTGCATTAACATTGTGGAGAAAAGAGATGTCCTAAGTCCCATATTATTTTTTCTTTCACAGCTCAACTCAGTGTACTGCTTTACGGACGGAATAGGAAAGGGGCTGGTTTTATATCTACCTATATACCCAGACGTACACTGCATTGGTTTATTTTGTTGTCACTGTGAATGGTTGAACTGATGTCCCAGATATCTGCCCTGAGGTATATGAAAACATACATTGTAGGTTGTTTTTTTTTATTGTATGTAAATGCTGTATCACTAAAATATCCCTGATGCTATTGTAACATTTCGTCTGATAATCAACTTTAAGACAAAAGCTTTCAAAATAAATGTCACGCACTATTCGCAAACGGAATAAACAGTTTCCAGTACCCAAAGTTTGCACACTCCAATGTGATTTATGTCCAACTCCCTGCATTTGTAGCAGTTCACCTAATTGATTGGTTTTGAGTTGGATAATTAGGTACTCGATTTGCACGACGAGGAATCCAACATACACTACACTACACACGTGTTTTCCTTTGGTTGATTCCATCGGCGAAGACGATTTGTACACGCTTGGCTAATCAAATGATTTGTCATTTGCGCGTTCGAGTGTTTATTACGATAACATGTTCATTATCGAAATTAGTCATTGTTGCAAACAAAACGAATCAAAGTGATATTTCTATCTTCGACATTAATCGTTCAGTCGCACTGTTTTCAGTTTCTTTACGCTTACCTTAACTCGGTCACATTTAATTTAACATCAATGTGCAAAAATATCCAGCTTCGTGTCTGGCTTCAGACGTCTCGCTTGAAAATTATAATGGGTGACTGAGAAGTAAATAGAAGGTGAATCATTCACAATTCCATTCTGAGCCTGGAGATTGGAAAGAAATTGAAATATATCATGCATAACACTATTCATTCTTTTTTGATGTCCAATATTCCAAGATTACATCTGGCGTAGTTATTGGTAGGTGAATTAGTTCAGGGGAGCATCATAACTACTTTTATCAGCTAGCGCCGTCTTCGCTTTGATATTGGATTGGATCAGTCAGCACACCGACCGAATAAAATCTCATTGCACTGTCCATTTAAGATTTCTAAACCTAGAAAGGATATCTCTTCAGGTTATTATAGATTTATAGCTTAAAATCACATTTTCGTAGTTGGTTATTATTAGAATAATCAGGCAAAGATAACTGCCTAACTTGCTTTAAAACAGTTGCGAGAAAGATACTTAATTTGTTAAGCCGGCCCGTAAGACTTACGGGAGCATTGCATGACAATTAAAATCCCACTGTGTCTGAAATGCGTAGCTTGACAGATTAATTATCAGTTATTTTATAAGTTTACTTGCCCGCGGCTTTGCTCGCGTTTGATACGGGATAATTTTAAATTTCAAAAAAGCGGACTTTCTTTGTCTGCAAAGGAATATACATATAGTATAATTCAAGATCCAACTGAGTTTTAAAGATATACATATTCAAACGTTGCTCATAAATTGGTAGGTTTCAGAGCAGAAAAGAGGAAATTTGCTGAAGAATTATGTAAAACCTAAAATTATTGTCTATGATGAAAGTAATAGTACTTACTATGAGTACGGTAAGCCGGTAAAAAGATTACTTAACGATGATCACACCGTTGAATGTTTATTGGAGTTTAGTCGAATAAGCCAATAAAATATTCACTAAAAAGTATATTGCAGTTGAAGTGGAAAGTTTTTTGGGGTTTAGTGGAATAAGTCAAACAATAGTCCGAATAAATTTTTAAAAACCGGAAAAGGGTTAAATTTCCTTTGATTTTGGTTAAAATAAGGATCGGAGACTTTTATCATACTTTTATAGGCCCAAAAGGAACGTGCCGATATGATTAAAGCGCATTTTTTTGTATTTAGTTATAATGAAAGTCTAAACTTATAAAAAGAAAACGAAAGTTTCCCGATGACTACCCCTCCCGTCTCCCGCCTGCGCTCGACTAAGTACCGATAGACGACGATCGAGATGGCACCAAATACAAATTTAAAAATCTATTAGGATAACGTGAGACTCATGCCTTACCTCAAAATAACAGGATTGATCCTTATAGGAGATGGTGGTATTTCTCGTCCGCCACGATGGATTTTAAATCTATGTAGATTTTTTAACCAGCCACTCGATAAACCTAACAATAATTGCAAAATTAAAAAATTTAAGTAACCCCCGGCGTCATTAATCATCTATCTAACACCATCTCATTAAGACTATTCATAAGAGCCCAAACACGCTATATCTGCTGTAAGTTTCTGAAGAATTAAGCATTTCGCAGACTTTTTGATGGTATAGGATCAGCTCAAAGTTAGTATGTCATGGGAATGTCATCGAAGTGACAGTACACGAAATTTGAAATCAATCGGATCTGTAAAAGTTAGTAAAATCCTAATATCATGTAGAAAATGAGCTGATAGTCATCAAACGCCTGAACTGATCTTCCTAAATTATAGCTAAGAACCATCGTAGTGTGACATCAGCTTTCAAACAAAAAAAACCGAATCAAAATCGGTCTATTCGTTTAGGCACTACGATGCCACATACAGACACACAGATACACAGACGGACACGTCAAACTTATAACACCCCTCTTTTTTCGTCGGGGGCTGAAAATACATGTGTTGATTTTCAGACATTTGTCACCCTATTTTCTCCTTTTAGAGGCTGAATTCTGAAAAAACCTGAAGTAGGTAAGTATTTGTTTTCTCATTTATCGATAGCACTACTCCTGTGAAGTTTCGAATAAAATAGTCTTACTAATCTTGTTTCCCCATACAAACTTTTAAACCCCTTTCACGACCTTAGAGCGTGAATTTTGAAAAATCCTTTCTTAGTGCACCCTTAGACCTCATAAGGAACCGGTGTGCTAAATTTGGAATCTTTAGACCCAGCGGTTTGGGCTGTGCGTTGATACGTCAGTCAGTAAGTTTTCGTTTTTATATATTTCTTCTCTTTAAAATTTTGTTGAGCGCAAGAAAAACATGATAACAATAATTTGTCTTCTGTTAGGAGTGATCTCGTATTATCTTCTGTAGGAAATCGGGATAAGCACTCTCTATGGCCTGTCAGATTAGCAGCTTGCCGTAAATACCATGTTGATTCAGGACCGTGACGAAGTACAGACACGTTGTTGAACTTAATGCCTCCCGAATAGAGAGCAAAAAGGTTTCTATTAGAGGAAGTCTCGTAGAAATAAAATACTCTTTCACTAGTTAACGGATATTTTCTGAAATAATCTTGCTTTCCTCAATTTCAAGTTATAGTAATAAAAGTGTGAGTACATGTTGATTATATTTTGATAGAAATCGAGTGCTGAGCTATATTGAAATTAGATTTTTGTATTCTGATGATGTCACTTTAAAAGACAAATATTCATATATTCGTATTTTAAACTAATTTTAAAACACCTTAACATCCTTTAATTTATAATTAGCAGTTATTATTTTTACCTCAACATCACAAAAGGTATAAAGGACGATGACTAAAAGCCAATAGTGGTAAAATAAATCAGGAATTTTCAAACATTGTGTGGCAGTATGAATGAAATGCAAATGTCAGGTCCATATCTGGTTTATGTTTCGATAATGTCAAAATCACCAGGCAAACTCGATGTTTTATTGCTAAAATGAGCGAGCCGGCATTGATAAGCAAGCAGGAAAAAATCCATTAACCGACCTGATGGACCTTCCTTAGGCAATATATACTTAATAATTCAACAAATTTGCTCCGCCATATAAATATATGATTTTATAAACAAACGTGTGCATGACCATTTTTTCTTTTTAAATCGAACAGCCGTATTGCGACCGTCCTGTGGAGTGCAGATACCGCAAAAAATATTTTGAAATGAATGTTTCGTTCGGCTTACTGTTTCCAACGTACAAGTCTTCTCCTCCTGAATCCTTTGACAAATGAATATAATAATCCTCTATTCCAGTCACAGTTACGGACGTGGTAACAAGTTTTCAACCGTCTATTATGGATTGTAAACCACAGATGTTGCGGACGTATATTCTGATTTAACAATGTATGTGGCTCGAGTGCCACTTGCGACAGTTTTCAATGTCTATGTAAACATATTATTTAGGCTTTAGTAGATATCCACAGACATAGTGGAATCATAATATTAAATCTGGAAACCGGTTTGGAGACTTGTATATTGTTACGTGCGATGCCACATATCCACGTTGTTGACATGGTATCGGCAGTTTGTACAATATCCGCAGATGAAATTTATGGGAACTGTACAGATTATTGTGGACATCGGGTTTGATCTTGATGACACACTCTAAATCTAAGAGTAAGTACTGTAAATATATATCACTATCACCTAGTTATGTAGGTTTAGAAAATAAATAAGAAAAGCTAGAACTATCCATTCAGCTTAGATAGCTTTACAGAAACATACGAAGAGGTTTTTTTGAAACTACCAGATGACAAGCATACTGACGACCCACCTGGTGGTAAGAGGTTACCGTCGCTTACAGTAGACACCTGCAATAACAAGGAAGAAATCACTCGGTATTGCATGTGGATGTGCAGATTCTGAGGTCTAAGATGAAATGCCTTCCATATGGCTACCTAATCCTTCGCTCCGTTCCCTATAATATGGTTGAGCGGAGCGATGGCTGGCACATGCGTCATACTTGTGAACAGGTGCCACTAGTAGAAATGGTCATCTCTAAGCTTCCTTGATTTTGTAATAAGTAATTTACCTACATATTCATCAATAGTATCATTTTTGAGGTATATGGCATTATATGATATTATATATAAAACAATACAATTATTATTGTAATGACGTGGTCAGACAAGTGTTTAAAATTAATGAAAGATGATTGGCTTTATTAGGTTTTTGTATATTAATTGTTGACCTTTGTGTATTGTAATACCTATATTGTGATGGTGCATTGTCGGACAGCCTTTAAATACAGTAAATATTCTTGTCATTAGGTACTTATTGGTACGTTAATATACCTTTTTTATACTCTGTGCGACACTGCACTGCTAAATACCATTACTGTGTAATTAAACATTGTAACTTAATAATTGAAAAGAGTGACTACACGAGTTTGTTGCCGGAATCTTCTCGGTAGTTCAACTTTTGGAACCGGTGTAAATTCAGACAGACTGACAGACAGACAGACTGACTGACTGACAGACAGACAGACAGACAGACAGACAGCCAGACTGACTGACGGACAAACGGACCGACAGACGGACCGACAGACAGACCGATAGACAGACATCATAACATTCTTAGCATACGTAGATCCAGATAAGACAGTGAGACAAACATAATGTAATTGTTAGTTAGTTAATATTATTTTTATGTGATAGACATAAGGGTTTTTTTGTTGACGATTCAAAAGTGCTTCTTGGGGGGCCTAATTGAATAAAGATATTTTCATTTTCATTTTCTTCAATCCGAAACACAGCGAACTGCTTTACGGCTGAAATAGGAAAGGCAGTCTTAGGTGACCCAGACGACCCTACATAGGCCCGCCTTGTAAAGATTACTTACTTTAGATTGCTTTGTCTGTGGCATGAGATGTCTCGATCGTGAGCTCAAACAATAGAGGTAGTTCAATTTACATTTTGTGGTTTCACTACAGCTTCCATGTACGGTTGACCATGCGTCATGCGTATTAATGTTTCAACCACAATATTAACATTCTTTAGGATTCGAACAATTAATGCAGCAGGAACTGACAAAACAATGGCGAATGATGTCATTGGGGTGAAAAACATATTTCGTGGAAAAAAATTAGTGACGAAACCACTTTCCGAATTCTCTTATTGCTTTCGTGGCAGCTGTGAGAACATAACTTGCTGAAATATTATGATGGTGCACAATGAAGGTGTATTTGATAATATTAAGTTAAGAAGTTGATAATTTAGATCGTATCTATTTTTAACCCCCGACCTACGCCAACGGAGGGGTGTTATAAGTTTGACGTGTCTGTCTGTGTATCTGTGTGTCTGTCTGTGGCATCAAAGTTCCGAAAGGATTCGTTTTTTTGTTTGAAAGTTGACGTGATCGAGATGGTTTTTAGCTGTAATTTATGAAGATCTGGTCAGTCGTTTGAAGATCTGTTCCTACTTGATAAAATAATCTTGCTAACTTTCACAGATGGGATTGATTTGAAATTTGATGTACTGTTACTTCCAATACTTGTTTATCTTTAGCTGATGATGTATCATCAAATAGTCTGTGGGATGCTTCCTTCTTCAAAAAACTTACAGCAGATATAGCGTGTTTGGGCTGAAAAGAATAGTGTCAATGAGAAGGTGTTAGATAGACGATGATCTAGGCCGGGGTTACTTAAAATTGTAATTTTACATTTTATTTATTGAGATTTCCGCCAAGGTAGGCGACAACGTTCCGGGCGATCATTAAAAACAAGTTAGGAAACTGTATTAGTAAAAATAATAGTTACAGTAAGCAATTTAAATTTTACAAAATTAAGAAATGAAACAAACCAGAGAGCGACCACAGCTTAGAAAAGAAACATAGTTATTAAAAAAAAATTTTAAACAAAAATTAAAACCGACTTCAAAAAACTGAAAAGGATGAAATAATTAAATTTAAGTAGGTATTTATCCCCTAGAAACATATTTTTGGAGTCGGTGCTTTACTTTCTATTGTTTTTGGAAACCACTTAGCACCAACTCCAAAAATATGTTTCTAGGGGATAAATACCTACTTAAATTTAATTATTTCATCCTTTTCAGTTTTTTGAAGTTGGTTTTAATTTTTGTTTAAAATTTTTTTTCACAATTTTTAGTGATAACTTTCTACGGTCGAAGCTAGATGGGTGACCGTCAATTTATATTGTTTCCTACCATCGTATCGTTTCTCTAAAAAGTCATTGGAAAAGCAAAAATTCGCAATTTCGCTTATGTAGACGATTTCATAATTTCAGTTTTTTTTAATTTAAAACCAAAGTACCCAACTGTTTTTGAAAAAATTTTTATGGGACCAAATGGCAGCTATTCCGCATCTAACAAAAAAAGAATCACGTAAATCGGATCAGTAATCTCGGCGTAATCGGTGTACATACATAGAAAAAAAAAACACCGGCCGAATTGAGAACCTCCTCGTTTTTGAAGTCGGTTAATTAGTCGTGGCTACGGTCGTCTATCGACACGTACACGTAACAAGGAAAAAATCGATTGGTATGGCAGGTGCATTATCATTCATCCAGACGCCTAAGATGAAATGTATTCAATGCCCAGTAATTTGTAAGTAAGGCGTTGGTAGGTTAGTGTTACCCCAGACGAACCTACAAACGGGACTACCACGTGCTACCTAGTAAAAGTGTTTCTTTTCTTTTGAATGTGAATTTTTTTTCACTCATTATTTATTATAGTTTAATAAATTAAAACATCCTGCATTAGGTAGTAACAAAAGCTTTGATACTTGGCTGAGCACCAACGGACAGTTTCACATGAGCATTTGCGTGGAATGGACGTCATTTTCTCCAAAGATTTGAATTTTCTCTATCTTTGCAAATACAGGCGAGGTTTAACGGGGTTTACTGTTCACGCTATTTGCTAAAGAACGGGTCTTAGTGCTAAAAGCGCTGAAGACTTGATTTCTCTTAATTAAACTTACAAGAAATATATTTAACCCATTTTTGTTTTTATAGTGCAGCTACAGAGTACCTGAAGGTGGCGGAGCTGTATAAAATATTAATAAAAAATAAAACGGACTTTATAAAGCGAACACTAAAAAGGCCAAGAAATAATGATCAACGTGCGTATCGAATTGAATAATTCATGGTCAAGTTTCATTTAAAACTAATTGTAGAATACCTATACGACATTTTTTCGGCCCAAGTTGGTAAGTTATTAAAACCAATAATATTTTCAGTAGTTTTATCAACCTTCTTTTCCGGTTGTCTTCCGGTGGTGCATTTTAGCGGGGAATGGTATTGCTATTACCATTTACACGAATGTTAAGGTTTTTTAAAGTCAGTTTTATTCGTTTCATACGTTTGCTACTTATATATATTATACTAGGTAAATTGGTATCAAGGAGTGAAAGAGGCAAAAATGTGAAGTCTTTATGTAGGTTACCAGGACAGGTGCGTTTATGTGGGCCCTTTCTTTAATCTACATATTAATAACTCCTGTATAATGGATGCCTCGTAAACACACACTGGGTATGTTGAATAAGCTATCCGTGTGCTTAGGACACGGAACACTTTAATTTTCATAAACCGAGACAAACCACCCTAAAAGGAAGGAATTTTCTCTAATTAGACCTCTTAAATATAAAAAATAAGTAATATGCTTTGTTTTTAATTCCAAAAACTTATAAATGCCTTTGTCACTGCTATAACACAAAAACCTACATAGAGAGGAAACTATCTACATGTTATTAATTTTTCTTAATTGATATAGTAGCCACTGCCACTTATATGACTGTTATATAAATACTTATATGAGGGTTTTTCTTAGTAATTGCCAATAATAATTCGCATTTTACGAGAATCTGTGGTGAAGAAATGGTTCAGAGGTCCACCGACCGACCGACGGAAGGTAACGCCGAACCTTCCGTCGGGCGATTATTTCAGCAAATACGCATTCAATGTATTTTGCACAGCAAGCGACACATCACGCGACGCGTTACGCGTTATTTTCCGTCTCGTAGCGCGCTGATAAAGACGCCGCGTTGTGTGCGTTTGGTTTGTCATAGCAAACGGAATATTACGACTGAAACGTCAGCCGCTGAAGTTTCTTGGTGTGTCCTTACCCTAACGCTGAACAACTATAGTCCTTTAGTCGACTGATATATAATTCGCAACTTAGCGACAGCGATTATCGAAAGGCATCTTGTTTAGGTGAGCTGGAAAAATCCTATTCCTTCAATAACTAATTCTTAAGGACTAAATCGTAAAATGCCTAATTATAAGAATCATCCGCAACATTTTTTAATTCTGGTTCAAGTTGAAAATACACACAAAATATCATTGATTTCAAAGTTGAGTGTTCTTAGCTCAGTTGCCGGTATAGATAGATGATGAATGACGTCATTATCAGGATGTTTCCTTTTACTCCTTTTGTATCGCATTTGGCCCCGGGCACCGTTTGTGCTCTGATCGTCCATTTTATGACTCAGTAATTTTATTATTGTTATTCACTATGCCGAATGGAAAAAATGTTTGTCATCGCTTCTTTATTGAGTCTTCAAAGGGATTCGGGAGTCACAACCTTTTTTGTTGTTTTTTTATAATACTAATCTATGCCATTGCTAGTAAGGTATGCGTTTAGTGCAATGTGAGCTTTATGTCAATCAGCACTAACGGCTTAATTTGAGTGTAATTAATATAAAATGGTTTTGATAAATTTTATCTGAGTCACTGATTAAGTTAACATGCGGCTTGAATGAATAGAAAAACAATATTAATTTATTATTATTATGCTTTACGTATTGTAACATTTAAGTTTTAAATTAAAATAACTGGAATAATTAAGTCGTCTTTGTATGTGAAATTGCGGATTTTTGTTTTCCTTTGACTTTTTAGTGAAACGATATGATAGTAGAAAACAATATATGCTAAAGGTCACCCATCTGGCTTTCACCTAAGAAAGTTGTCAGTTAAATAAATAAAAAAAATTCAAACAAAAATGAAAACTGAATTCAAACACTAATAATTATACAAAAATTAAATTTAAACACTTATCCCCTAGAAACATATTTTTTGGAGTTTGTTTTTTTAGTTTGTTCGTTAACAGTTTTTTTATGCTTTACGTACATATTGTAATATTTAGGTATAAATGGTAATACTGTTATCAATCATTATATGAGGATAAATAGTGCTATTTACTTACCTCCGATGAGGAAAATTAGGTTTTAATACCTAAATGATTATTAAGTTCTACTTGGTCCATGGTTCTACTAAGTATAGTATATTTCTGTATGTCTTTATAGCTTATATGCATAACGTATTGAATAATATTATTATCTATTACTATATAAACAGTATTCATCAGTGTTCAAATTTTTTTATACAAAGCACGTCGATATGATTAAAATCCACCTGATGTGACGCGCTAAGAAGAGTCCATATGCGAAGACAGCTAGTGCAGTTTAGACACTGTCTGCTGCTATGGAATGTATAAGTTGATACCCTTTTTTAAAAAAAATATTATTTGATTTCTTTTCCCTCGCTTTCGTAATTTACCCGCTCTCCTTTACGCATCTGCCTGAGAGATAATGGAAAAATTGCGTTCCTTTCTTGTTATTTAAAGCAAGCCATAATAAATTTTCCAACCAGTTTGAAAATTTTATTATGTTTTTCGAACGTACATTAAGAGGGTTTACACCAAACGTGTAATTTTTTTGGAGGCTTTTCATACAAACGTTCAAGTCGAACAAACCTATTCTAACAAGACTTGCCATGCATATTTCAAATTAGTCTAAATAGTTATCAGATTCTAGAAAGAGTCTTATTGTTGAGAAAGAGCAATTTTTAGTTTTTTATAGAAACCAGAAATCGCCAATCATTTCTTTATTAAGTAATAGAATTTTCGGAAAATCCTCTGATAACTTTTTAGGCTAACCTGTCTAGCTTATGCATGGCAAGTTTTGTTAGAATCCGTTTGTTGTTTCCAATTTTTTCGACTTGAAATTTTGTATGAAAAGCTGTGAGGCGCAAACCCCATAGTTATTAATGATACTAGCGCGGTAAGTAGGTTTATACAAACGAGTAGACAAATGTAAGGCCGAGGCGAAGGCGAGGGCTGACCATATTCGCGAGTTTGTAAAAACCAATATCCGCACGTGTGTCATACAACGTTTTTCAGCAGACTTGCGAGAAAAAAGCACAGCAGTAATATTATTTTGTTTTTAAATTACAGTCTGAAAGTCGCAATAATCTTCGAGGTTCCTAATTTATAAATGGCGCACATTTTCAAATGGCGCCACGTGCGCGTGTTGAAAATTAGAACTACATCTTTTATCTCATTTTCTCTTTAGTATTAATGTTGTATTGTGTAGTTAAAGCGCTTCCAAAAAGGTTCGATCATTCAGCCTATTTATTCTTATAATATGAAACTGCTTACTGGAATTCTTATATATTTTTTAGGAAATTAAAAAAAAACCGTAAAGAATACGCACGGCGCCATACTACGGAGCGTGCTTTAAACCATATATTTAGGTGTATTCACCTATTTTACCGCACGCTCCGTGATATGGTGCGTAATATTTTACTTTCGAACAATGTATAAAGGCTTTGTATATGCACTTTTTGAGCAAATGTGCTGAAAACCTCTTTAAGATGAGACTTTTCCAGTGAACAACATAATGTTACCTTCATTAAGGACACGATAGATATAAGTAAGAAGGTTTAGGTACATTACTCCTATATTGTGGAATAAAATGGGAGAAACCAAGTATATACTTAATGATGTAAGATGTTAAATACTTATAAAGTAATATGGATTCCATACAATTAACGCGCTCGTTGCGTTTTAAAAATAATTACGTGTTCAAAGGGTTTTAATCTCTATATTGTTTATGTAGTTCTTAATTTAAAATTTTGTCTTGTATTAACAAAATATAAACAACTTAAAGTTGTAATTACTGGGCATGGACGGTATTTCATCTTAGGCCTCAGGATGACAAAGCACCTTCAATATCAAGCGATTTTTCCTTGTTATTGTAGCAAACCGCTTACCACCATGTGGGCCGTCAGCTTGTTTGACATCTAGTTGTATAAAAAAACATTTGAAAACATCAAACTTGTCATTACAAAAACCATTTGATTTACAACAACGGATTTGATTTACAAATGCGTGCAGTTTGTGGGATCAAACTTCAATTTACAATTCAAATAGATTTGCGTTAGAATATCGTTTGAATGATTTGTTCATAGTTCCTGATATCTGTGTTTAATGAGTCGAAATAAAATACTTACTTTTGTGTCCAGACCCCTTGCGTATACATTCACGTCATAAGCTGTTGTTACAAATGTATTTTACGCCAAGTGGCCTGTAGATATCAATCAATCAAACCAACAATAAAATACACTTAATTACACATAACCTTTATAACAGACAGTAGCAATCTATTGTAAGAAAAGTAAATGGGAGCAAGTAGGTATTAAGGGAAGAAGAATACATATGAACAATAATAAATGCTATTTATGGAAATAAAAAGCGGTACTAGAGAAACATAAATATAAAAGATAGAATATTATTTATTGTATGCTATAAATTACAGATAACGCAACTAATGATAGGAACATAGATAATAATAATTTACTTTGGTTATTGAAGGACTCCGGTGTCCAGGACTTTTCAATATCCACATTTGTCATGTTTCAGGGCATACTGCTAGTGATATTTTCTACTAAGATTTTAAATAATAATCACTGATCTGATGCAAGTGCATGTCAGTTACAGAAGATCGTGTAGGATCTGTGATCGTAAATACAAAGCAATGCTTTTGTAGTGTTTTATTCTGCTGTTGGGTCACCAGAACTTGGGAAAACATAGTATGGGATTCTTGGAACAAAAGGATGATACTTATCTCCTGCATCGGACTGATACTTCTTCTGGTGTAACCGCTTGCCATCAGGCTGGCTGCATGCTTCTTGTATGATACTTTTGTTTTTTAAAAAACATGTTACAGGGCTGGAGATTCAATAATGACGTTTCCAATCTTGTAATAAATAAGCTTACTGAAATGATTGCTGAAAATTAAAAATGATTTTTTTTTTGTTTTCAGGTACGTTTGTTTTGCAGATAACCTGCGCCGCTTTAAGATATTTTCTTAAAAATATAGTAGGTAAGTGAAAGATAAATTTAACTCTGATTCTGGTAAGGCACTTTATGTGAATTCAGAATAATAGCTTAAATCGATGGAAACATGTATTTATTGCGAAAATTATTAAAATAACTGGAACTCCAACTTACATCTTTGAATTTATGCTCTTCTCGAAGTTCGGAAAGAAAGTTAAACAAAAGCAGTTAGATAATAAAACTTGTATGAAAAATTTGTATAAATAAAGATTAGAAGAACCTATGTTATATAATTGACATTCTTAAAATAGTCAAATAAAAAAATATTCTTTGAAATATTTTTATTTATATTTCTTGAATAATATCGTACCTTTTATCTTCATTTGCGTCAAAGAAATACAAAAATACTTGATGTTTTTTTTTTGTATCAGGTAATAATATGTGATGATAATAATATTATGTGATACAAGATCACAAAGTCATTTATCTACAATCATGTTTTAAAATTCGATTTATGAACTCAAAGGTGAACATCATTATATTATAATATTTTTAAACACACATAATTAAAAAGAAAATTCAAAAACAACGTGAACACAGTGACCGTCAGAACATCGGTTCGACTCTTTACAACTTTTTTTTAAAACAAACATTATGGAAATTACTTTTTAGCAATAAGGTCGCCTAATTGTACTTTTTTGTGTTTTCTAATTTGTATGTTGAATTTCTCTTGTGTGCAATAAAGAATATTTATTATTTATTATTATTATTATGGCAAAAGTGTTTCGGCATCTAAATAATTTTGTAAACACTTGAAAATCCTAATCAACACATTGAAGAACCTAAACCGTGATGGGTGCGCAGCATGTATACAAGGTGGTGCCGTCAATATGACAATAAATTAATACAAGGGCTATATTATGGGCTATATCATAGAAATGGTTTTCCACTTTCAAAAACACCTTAATTATTTGAAAATTTCATGACATTTGTATGAAATAATATAACATTGCACTTTATACTTTCATGGTTATTAACATTTGAATAAGAATTATTAACGGGATATTTACCATGTAAAACACACACAACATGGTACATGGTAAATATCCCGTAAATAATTCTAATTCAAATATAACATTGGCTGCATTATTTCTTAGAAATGTCATGAAATCATCAATTGAATAAGATGTTTTTGAAACTGGCAAACCATTTATAGGACAAACTTATTAATAAATGATTATGATTATGAACTAATATAGTCTATACTAACTACTAGTCTAACTAACTAGTCTATACAAACTAACATATTTATTGTCGTATTGACGGCACTACCCTAAGTATATAGCCATGTATTGTGGTGCAGTGCTAACACAGTGAATTGAATATAGAAGTAAAGTAGATGTGACGCTATTTTGTCTATGTATAAAAAAATGACAATTTATGAAAAATTCTGACGTTAGTACTGACCGATGTATGAGTATAGATAAAGTAGTGTATGATACTGCACATAACTAGGTATTAAAACACCCGTGTGATACTGTTAAATACCTCGCCGCCTATGAATCGGTTTTTAAACACAAATTCGTGTTTTAATACCATTGATTTATGAGTAAATTTTGAGTTTTTTTGTAAAGAGCTTTCTTTGAAAAGTCTACGCATGCAGGTAGGACCAATTCGCAGATGTGTGAATATCGGCCGGATTGTTGCGTACCTTTTTTTGAAATTCAATTATTTCCATTATCTTTACCATTATACGTTCTAAAACAATTTCGTGATGTTCGAAGATGTTTGTCTTGTCCATGTTTGAAAGTTTATTTTGACCTTTTGTAAAGGGCGACGCCACTTCACAATTTGAGCTAGCTGTACGAACCTTTACGTATGTCAACGATGACGTCGAGCCGAGAAAGTTTGGTATTTTTCTTGTGCGTTTATCACCCATTTAATAAGATAAATAAAAGTCGAGAGAAGATTGTCAAAATAATAATAATAATTCAGCCTCCAAAAGACCATATCAGACAAAATAAATAAATACTCTGAATTAAAAGAAGAGCTATTAAGAATCTGGAGACTGGATAAAGTGTACATCGTGCCACTGGTACTCTCTAGCACAGGAGTTATACCCAAACATTTGTTCCATAGCTTCAAATTACTAGATATACCGGAAAATACATATATTACAATGCAAAAAGCCGCTATATTAAATACTAGTAGGATTGTTAGGCGTTTTCTTCAAGACGACATAACTAACACATTAATATAAAATGAAATCTGATACTTGGCACAGCCCGTAACAGACATTCAAATACCAGCTTGAAGCTGAGAAAAACAATGATAAAAACTAATAATATTTATACACTCACACCTATTATCTAGCCCAAAGTAAGCATCATTAAGAGCTTGTGTTATGGATACTAGATAACGGAGAAATAATGATAATAATATGTATATAAATATTAGAAATATACTAAATAAACATATAAACATCCATGACTCGTAAACAAATGCTCGTACTCATCATACAAACATTTGTTCCTACCGGGATTCGAACCCGGAACCTCTTGACCGAGTAGCCTGGGATACAGACCACTCGGCCAGCCGGTCGTCCTCCAGATACATGTTCTTAGACTTAGATTAATCATATCTAGCACAGAGATTATACCTTTGTTTTTTCATGTTTGTAAAGTCGAGTCAGAATTTACAGCTAAAAAATTCTAAAAAAAATGATAAGCTCTGTAGTAATTTGTCGAGTTCAGTCGATAGATCGTACGGTACCTATATCAACGTGTCACTCGCACGCCCGACTTTTACAAATAGACGAATTTGCCGCTGCGTGATGGATTTTGTCATGTTGCATGTTGCGTCGTTGAACGATGCAAGTAAAAAAAATACGGGCATTTATCTTATTTTTGGTAGGTCAGAACAATGAACTGTCATTATTATCCTTTACCGTGCTTATCGCATCAAATTGTTATAATTACTAGTTACCACAGAAAATATAAGAATACTTTTAGGAATTCGTCCGTGTCGCCCGCCCATGAGCAGGAAACCTGTAAACATTTGGCATTTATTGTGACTTTTTTGGCGAACCTTTGCAAGGAAAATAGTAAATACGAAACATCGGCCATGAAATATTTTTTATCTTTGCGTATTTTACCATAACAGCTTCCACTTCGAACAACCTACGCAGACTAATAATAGTTTTCCACATTTCTGTCGTCATAAATTAGTAATCGGCAACAATTAAATATTTTGATATCTAATGAATTTTATTACAAAGATATATCGAAGGGGTATTTTATCGCCCGTGGTTGTGTACTGTAATTCTTAAAAAAAGTTTTTTTTTTTTAAATTAGATTGGCACGAATAAGCTTTGGAACGTAGGTTGGTATTGGTAATCATATTTTTGGAGTTCTATAAAAACAGCTCTGATGAAAATTCCAGTTGATCATAAATTTATTTTAGTACCTAGGTACATGAATATTTGATAACACGAACTAGTCGAACCCACGCGAAGTTCCAAATATGTACCTAGTACAATGTACACCATACAAGCGAAATATTAAACTTGAAATTGACTATTTTTGCAATGCAACCTTGCTTTCGATTGTTCGAATTCACTATTTAGCCATATGGTTTCTTTAGACTAGATGTCTTTGACGGATAGGGAATGGTAGATGAATATCTTGAGAAACAACCGGATAAGTAAGTAATAAATCAAAATCAAAACATCTAAATTTAAATAGGCCACAAAGAAGCACTTTCAAATCGTCAAACATCACATTTTTATGACTGTCACAAAACAAATATTAACTAACAACGCCATAGTTTCTGTCTGTCTGTCGTCTCTTATTTTACGTTAGCTGACAATGCCATAATGTCTTTCTGTCTGTCGTGTCTGAATTTACACCGGTACCAAAAGTTGAACGACCGAGAAAATACCGGCAAAAATATGAAATGAAAAAGGGCTCTTGCAACAGTATTTTTATGGCAATTTGCGAACCAAAACTTCATATTCTGGAGCTGGATCCGAACTCGCAGTGTTTCACAATCCGGGTGACTGATCATATTGTTTTTAAGCTAAAAATGGCATAAACCTTGCTATATTAATTTAGATTTGCATAGTTATAGTTAGGTACTTATTAGATATTTTCGTAGGTGAGTAATGAATTTTAGAAACAGTCGATATAATTATCATCTGTCCTGAATTCGTCAGATTTTTTTCTATGCAAATAGCCACGAGAAAATACATTTTATTTCATGAAACTCATTATAGGAACTGTTTCCCGCTAAAAAAAAGTTGTTAAAAGAATCTTTTACATTTAACGGCTTTCGCTTTCACCTTTGAGTCGTATAACCAAGGTCCTCTGCGATCTGTCCGCCCCAACTACGCTCAAAGTTAGTCGCAACAAAAACTAGGTCGTTCTCCGGAACAGTTCCGGCGTTATTCACATATCGACGGGGCAATAACTCAGCGTGGAACACCTGTTCTTTTATTACAAACAAGCCGTCGAACCTGCAATTGGATACGGCTGTGACAAAAGACTGATACTTTTTGAATATTAGTGACGATCTTATTGATATGTATTCTATTTGCGTCGTCCCGCGCAAAGATGTGGGTCCTGACTTTATGTAACTTAATATTTGTTATTCTAAATCCGTTGCCTATAAGCCCGACATGAACATGATATATTGTGTAATATAAGTATTAGAAGTCGAGTCTCATAACTCGAGAGTAAATATGCTGAGAGGAATCAGCTTTAGTTCGAGTCGAGACACGAGACAACCAGCACACGATAAAATGGATTTTTCATACTTATCGTTCTCCGAATCGCATGTCTTTTTACCATCGAAAAAGGTATTGTTATCTTACTAATATTAAATAAATTTCACCTCAATTAGATAGATTGGAAAAAGTGCGATAGGAAATGTTGGATATAAAATGCTCCTTAAAATAAAAAAAATACTTTTTCTGTTAATCTCACAAGCACAGACTACACTTGGTGGACTGCGATGTCATATAACTTAAACATTTTTAGAATATTGAATGTTTTATTTACATTGTAATTAAAATGAATAAGAAGACTATAAGCTAAAACAATTTACTTATTTTGATTTCAAGAGGTATAGAATTGAAAAAAAGGCAAAAGAAAATCGTAATTACACAACGTTGGCAATTATGTTTTTGGTAAAATAAAAAAAATGTAAAACGATTTCAGAAAACTAAAATTCGTCAATAAAAACGATTTTAGGTTAAGGTAACCACTTAAAAGTATTGTAATGTTTTAAACTAACCTTAACAGCTCGTAAAATCTTTTCTTACTATTATTTTGTCGCGTTCCGTACCTTTAGCCTACCTTTCGTTACGCTTAGAATAGATTTTATTAGTGGTTTGGGTAAATTTACCCCGTTTATGGCGATCGTTAACTGAGTAAAGAGTTAAACAACGATTTGCTGCAACCACAAATAGGGAGGTTTATTAGATACGTATTCAGAGAGAGCGTGTGGGGTCAATACGGCGATAACCAGAGGAAAATATAACAGTGTATTTCTTTAAATGAAAAGTTGGTGGTGTAAAGAGTTTTAAGATTGCAAATTTGAAGATTAAGAATAGCTGTTTTAAACCCTATAATAGCGTAAAATGAATCTCAACAATCATAAAATGATAAATCTGTTGATGACAATTACAAATAAAGAAAGAAAATGATGTAAAAATTTTATGCTCCAGGCGGGATTCGAAACCGCGTCTCCTGATTACCGGCCAAGCGCGATTACCACTACGCCACCGGAGCTGTAGGTACAATCTACGAATTTCTTCATCGCTTTCTTTTCCAACGTTTTTATAGCAACGTTTTTCCCGCTCAACGTTCAACGTTCGAACCCCGCCTGGAGCATAAATTTTTTTCATTATTTTCTTTCTTTATTTGTAATTGTTACAAAAAAGTAGGCGTTTAAACGCATCAAAAACATTAAAATGAAATCTGTTGATGGTAAATAATGAAACCTGAAATTTAACCTGATACTATTGAAATTAATTGAAATTGAAATGTTAACGGGTTTCGACGAAACTGTATATTAATTATTGAAAAAGTAATTTGAAGGTACTCTTATAATGTATTATTACTGTTAATATTTTCTGGAATATATGATATATACATTCCTGTTATAACATAATTTAATTTTTGCTAATTTTCTATAGAAGCATTAAAAGTCGATTTTTCGCATCACAGATTACCTAATAATCGAATAATAAAGGTTTTGAAAACAGTAAAATAAAGGTTTAATAACTATACAGAAAAAGAATATCATTATAGAAAAAGAAAATCGTCTACCAGTCCGTTATCAATGCAAAATGTTTCACTCGCTCTCATTGCTAGATCCGTGCATTCCGCACGTATGGGACTATGGGCCGATCGGACGATATTGTGATGTCTATTGTGAATGCATCAGCCTAATTCCAGCTCAAGGACAGACTGTTTGGAGCGCTCTTGTTATCCAATCAAATCACCTAAAGCGGATTCGTTGTACAAGCCGTGACGTGCTAATAAATTATGTATTTTATCTTCAAGCTTTAAATTCTCAATTCGCATTTAGAAATTAAAGGCAGGAAAGTTTACGATGCTTCAGGGTTTTAGCATGAAATAGAGTTTTTTTTAAATTATTTTAAAAAAAAATTTTTTTTCGTTAGAGCCCTCATTAGTATCAAAGCTTAATTGGCAATTGCATCTCTTTACAGCTATCGATCTTAAAATTTTTACTAGTAATAACTCTTACCTTTTTTTTTGTATTCAGATAAAATATCGTCCCTTTTATATGTCTTGTCAATAAGCTCCCATCCTGTAATGAATGAGGGATTAACCTCAATGTCTATTATGTTATTGAACACAATAGTATACAGAATGGGCCCCGTAACAGGAGCAAAACATTATAATATACGTCCTTTAACTAATCAAAGTAATCAATAATTACGTCCAAATGGTATTAATTAATTATATAAATATTTTTAATGTTATTTTCTAACAAAAATAATCGAGCCACTAATGTGCTACAGACATTATGTACAGTCGCTTTAATTGACAGTGACATTTAGTGACACTAATACACGTTAGAATCTATCAAAATGCCCGTACCATCTTACGAATATTAAGCGACAATATCGCAATGTGAAAATTCATTGATAGGAAATCTTAATTTTAAATGACTATTTCTCTTAATTTTAGAACTTTGGATCATTAGGACCACTTTGTTATAACTGTAGATACTTTATGGAATCTCTGTTTCCATTTTTTGCTTTAGTTACGGGGCCCTACTGTAAATAAATAAAACTACCATATACTTAGATCAAGGCCGAAATGTATAATATTAATACGACTTGACGAAGTCGTTTAAAAAATCATTTGGTTAGTAACATGGTAATTGGCAACCGAATAAACATTCTTATGCTAATAAGAAAAACTCTCTTTCTCTCTATGAGCTCTGAATTCAGCCTTTCTTATTTCAGCCGTGAAACAGTTTGCGGTGTTTCGGATTGAAGGGAAAGGTAGCCAGTGTGGACTGGACATGGACGGCATTTCATCTTAGGCCTCAGGATGACGACGCACCTGGTGGCAGGTGACTATAGGCGACGGTAGCCGCTTACCATCAGCTGGACCGTCAGCTTGTTTGTCATCTAGTTGTATAAAAAAAATACTATTTTATCAATATAAACATTGGTTTGATAAAATTTTCTATGATTTTTTATGATTGTGTAAAACTCGTAAGACTTCGTGTGGTAAACTTATAATTTATATTTTTATTTATACTATTCGACTATTTATTACCAATTTTAGCCGTATTCAACTTTTGTATGAAACAGCTGATTTTTTTTTCGTATTCACAGTTGGTCTCATAGATAAAGCTGTTCGATGGTAACACGGTAACACGGTGTATATGTAGGTAGGTATATACCTATATCATTGAAATTACACAAATATTAAATTAATTACCTCTAGTAGGTAATTCATTTAATATTTGGTAATACGTAGTTAAGTGAATTTTTGTGGTTAAAGTTAACTCATGAAAAACTGAATGGTTTAATTTATTATTTCAATTAAGTCCTTTCATCGTTGAAAAAGTTAATTAATAACGGAGAACAGACAGGGAATATCTTTGTGGCGTCCAAGCAATGATTGAATATTTACTTACATAAAACCGATCTAAAAAAATAATAATTTATAGGTAGGTAGATATATTTATACAGTAATTTTTTCCTATCTTTTTTTATGAAATTAGAAAACCTGCGAAGTCGCTTTTTTAACTCGCATAATGGTTTTAGAGATAAAGACTTTGGGCTCATTTTATTTAAAAATTAATTTAGCTGCGTATTTATTATCTTCACTGGTATCATATCAAACACCCCAGGAGTTTCTCTTAGGCATCCATTATCAAATATATATTTTTTATCATAGTTTGTTATTTTTATTTTTATAAATAAGGGTTGCAAACATGTGAAGGACATACGGTAGCCTGCTACCATTAAAAAGCTTTCATCAGAAATATCTTCGTCACCAACACCATAAGCCTTAGGAGGGACTCAATATGCTCCAAGCATCGATGATAAGACCCCTGATGCTAAATATAGCCCCGATCTTTGGAGTCTTTGATAACTTATCTCGCCGCACAGGAGCAAAACACATTTTTATTCCAGTTTTTAGTGATAACTTTCTAAGGTCATAGCTAGATAGGTGACCTTCAGAGTAATTATGTAAGTATCAATATTTTCTTGTAATTCCAGACTAATATGCGAAAGCAACTGACTGTATGTCCGTCTTCTACGTTTTCACTCCTACACCGCTGAACCATTTCGACGTTTAGAATGGAAATAGATTAGACCCTGAGAAAGGACGTTAGCTGTAGGTAATTTCATAGTAATGTATACAAAATGTAGAACTAATAAAAAAGTGAGTAGAAGGAACCTCGCCCCTGTGATCTGAAATATTTTCATTTTTTCAGGGAGGATAAGTGCTACTCCAGTCGGAGGCTTACAATACAATTCAAGTTTGCGAATATCACTACGTCCTGCCTCTCTATTTTACTTGTCTTGTTTAGGTCTTTTGCAACTGTAATCTAAAAATGAAAATTGGGCCGAGATTCCCGCTATAAGTAAACCAAAAAAATACATTTTTTTATTCAAAGGTCGGAAAATGATTCAATGCCTCCTGATGTGATGTGGTAAGAGCCCATATGCGAAGACAGCAGAGGGAAAACATATGCTGGCAAAAAATACCAAGTTCTGCGTCACGACAAGGAAGAGTTACTAGAATAATACACTTAAAAAAATGACAACTGAACTTTCGACTACCTGTAGCTCAAAGTGACTACTTACATAACTTAGGGTAACACCTAGCCAAAAGTTGCTTTACACTGATATTACACCTCGCTAAATTATGATTATAACTAATGTAACCGAGTAGTTTGGCTTAATATTTTTTGCAGTCTAAAAGAGATGTTTCCAAAATGTATGGAGACCCGGCCAGGTCTAACATAGTGTATTGAAAAATAGGTAAAAATGTGCAGAACAGTATTCAATAGACAATTATATTTTTGTTAACTTTGTTGCGTGGAACAAAACAAGAATCTTTATAGAAAAAACTGCAACAGAGTTAAATATTCCACATGGGCCGTATGTCACGTTGGTGACGTTTAGTTGACTTCCATGTCGCCCGCCATATTTCCATAGTGAATAACGGTGAAAACGACGAAAAATTTCTACTTTTGTACAGAAAAACTAAGCATGAAAACAAGTTATTAGTATTTTTCGCGGATACAGGAAATTTTTCCTGATTTTTTGAGATACCGTACGTATACTTGGCCGGATATGAAACATCTCCTTTGTAAAGTCAATAATATCGATATGACCATGATTTTACAAAAATATAAATTTAAACGAACCGCCAGGTTTCGTAATATTCCACAGAATTCAAATGCAGTTCCGGAAGTTTCAATGAATCCAGCAGCAAGTAGCAATGCGAGCTTCTACTTACTTCTATAAGTGGGTATGTTTGTATTCACGCGTGTCTCAGACGAAGCGCGAATAAATCTTCACTCGAAAACTCCTACAAGACGTAAAAAGAAATTTCACCAGGAAGGCGAACTTTTATTAGATACCGTTTCGTTTTATTGCGGTAACAGACCCAGTGACTAGGAGTCGTGACGTGATCCTTATTTTAATCTTAAATTGTGTTGGCTTGGAACCAGGTGGGGCAGATCAACTGTAACATGCAAATTAGATTGCCAGAATCTTTGGAGAGGGAAAAAGCGCTTAGCCTGACAAAGACAACTTAGCATTCATCAAGTAGAGCAACGCTTTTTGTTTTTTTTTTCTCATTTTCTTTATACAAAGCACGACAAATGACTCAACACCACATGATGTGAAGCGGTAAGAAGAGTCCATATGCGAAGACAGCTAGTGCAGTTCAGACACTGCTCTAGCCGCCTTCACCTTGCCGGCCGGAAAGGTGGTTTTCACGCCTCTTTTGAAGGAACCCATGTTATTGGGAACAATTGTGCGTTAAATTCGTTCCACCACGAACTAAAAGTGCGAAGACGAGTTAAGTAAAATAAACCGACATAAAATGGACATAAGATAAGAAAAACAATTATTTGCTGAGTTCCTCAAGCAGGCAAATGTTAATAGAGGAATATAAAATCATTACGAGATTTATTAAACTATTTTTAAAACTATCTTTTGAATTTATTGTTCAGTAATTTAAAGTCGTATAAGTACTGTTTCAGCAAGTTATATTTATTCCACTTTCAATTTTCTAATGTAATTAATGTTTATCTATGCTAAATAATTAGGTAAAAAAATTCTTACAGGTAAAATGAAAAATAAATTACAATTATTATTTGAACGCAAATTGTGACTGAAATTTGTGAATTTCATAAGTCTTTTTATAGCTTCGTAGGTATGAAGAAGAGGCACTTGATTAAAGTCTAATTTACAAAGGCGGTACGTAAAATTAAATTTAATAAGAATTATAAAAGTCAAATTCCTTACATGTTAAGTAAGAGTCTTATAAGCATTTCCCTTAAAAAAATTAAGATTGTTTTAATAAAAAAAATTAATAAAATAAAAACCGACTTCAAAACACTAAAAAGGATAAAATAATTAATTTTAACTAGGTATATACTTATGGCCTGGAAGCATATTTTTTGCCGTTGGTGTTTCCAGAAACAATAGAAAGGATAAGTGTAAGTACCTACTCAAATTTAATTGTTTTATCCTTTTTAGTTAGTTTTTATTTGTGTTTCTTAAATAAATTTCCTAAACTTTTAGTGATACATAACTTTCTAAGATCAAAGCTATCGTATTGTTTCACTTAAAAGTAATAGGAAAACAAAAATCCGCAATTTTATAAGTGAACACTTTTCACTATCTGTCCTTTTTTGGCCGTGAAGCAGTTCGCTGTGTTTCGGTGTGAAGGGAAATGTGTAGTTAGCGTAATTTCAGGACACGGGAGGCATTAAAATCTGTTGTCTCTAGAAATTCTACGCAACCTTATATTGCAAGCGAAATTCTGTGACAAAAACCTATCAAGTAAACGCACACATGTCCTACTTATCCAGGGATTCGAACAGTCAAGTTGGGCAATACCGTGATAATGTAACGCCCATAGTGTAATGAACGCTGATCGCATCGCGATGCTAATCGGCACCTATTGTGCGTCGCTCCGGATGCAAGCCACACGGTTCGAGCTCGCGCCCCCGTACAAAGGCTATGCTCGACCCACTAAATACATAGGCGCAGAAGCTCTGTCTTTATCAGGGGGATATTCTCTCTCCTTCACTTCGAAGTTAGATGCTATATTGGGTTGTAGAATAGGTATGCGTATAAACTTACCAAATTAATCGCCACTACAGATTTCGACTTCTGAGTTATTAGCATCTCATCTCAAAATGTGTTCGCCGCGATGCATCGAAATTAAATAAAGTACTACCACCCCCTGCTGTGGTAGTGCGCACTCACAGGGGTTTCGATAAAGAACTGACATGAATATAGCCTCAAAATAGAACAGGATCCGCTTTTGTATGTAGGGTACCATCGAACTCAGTACTGCGCTGAGTGCGACCGTACCAAATTTATTTACCTAAAATATTTTAAGTACCAAAATAATAAATGTAATATTTGATATCATTTCTATATCAATCATTAAACATTAAAGAATTTTAACATAGAAATGAGTCCTTTACTTATTTTTATGTCATATATCATCATCATTATCATCAGTTAAGCCGAAAGACGTCTTGACAAAGGCCTCTCGTAAATACAAGTATTCACGACGATCTGTCCTACAGCTTATATCACGTACGTTAAGCATTTTTACGGTCACTTTTCCCTATAATAATTTGAGTTCCTTAAAAGGAGTCTTGAAAAGCCCAAAGCCCACCGACAAAGGCGGAGGGGGACGCCTTAAACAGTGTCTATGTCAAATGCTGCACAACCTGTCTTCGCATAAGTATGCACTTCTCTTTCCACTACCTCCATATGGTATGGTGTCATTTGCCGTTCTTTGTATAAAAGTCTAGAAATTTTCTTCGTCATCGGCATGAGGCAAACATGATAGCATAAACAAAGCTGCGTGTACGCGATATTCCATATGTGCTAGAAACCAGCTTCGTTTAAAGCTGGCCTTCTGCAACTCCCTTTATTGCGCTTATGCACTGATAGGGCTGATGCCGCTAACGATGGTGCAGCTAATTAACTAAAATCACTAGGCAGCATTTTGGCGCTCTCTTTGTGCGGATTTAAACGTGAGCATAAATTTAAATTGGCTCTCGCGCACTGAGCCAACGAATTTCAGGAAAATTTGAATGTTCACATCACACACGCAGCTATGAAGATTTTGTTTCGTTCTAGATTACTATTAACGTTGGCATTGTCAGCTAAGTGTGGATATGTAAGTCAAATATGAAAGGGGCGTTTACAAATTGTTATAATTTTGATGTTTCTAAGTGACTGTTTCGTCTGTTGTAAAGTACGTTGACAAAATGAAGTAAATTGTAAACTGTTGAAAAACAAAAACAACTCTGAACTAATTTTACCTGATTATAGGTACGCACAAAGTAGTTTCGTTAGTCGTTTCTTTGTCTTACTTCCAAAACTTGGAAGTCTTGGCCAGCAATTGTGTTTCCTCTTTCCTACAACAATGAGTTGAATGTTTGACAATGAGTTCCTTCAAAAGTGCCGTTAAAAGGCATCTTATGGGCCGGGCCGGCGAGGTGGAGGCGGCTAGATCAGTGTGTTTCAAAGCTGTACTAGCTGTCTTCGCAAATGGAACCTCAAACCTCACGTTAATAATATTGATTAAATTTAAATCACAATACATAAAAAAATAACTCAAAATTAAATAGAACGTGAGGTACTGTAATTATTTATTACTTTGTCCTTTTTGTTTCGTCCGTTATTAATGTTACTGGAATTCAAAGGAAATTTGGCAGAAGAAAAATGGTAACGAATGGAATTTTGCCAACTTTGCAAAGATTATTTTTGAAAACATTATCCAACTTAAGTAAAATCAGTTGCGGTCGCGGTATTTCTGATGGTGGCAATTCATTCGGGGCTCGGACTTAAATGTTATTCTTAATTGAGAAAGGGCCGTTTTATTTTACTCGTTTCAATTTCTCACAGCTTCATATCAAAGTATTTACTTTTGCTACATTTTAGTTAAAAGAAATAATATTTCGCCATTATTTTTATTAACAGCGTCAGCGCTGAAAGGTTTTCTTCTTCATTAGTTTTATTTAATTACATGTAACGAATTTCTTATTTTTATTACTTTCTCGTACCTTGTATCTTTTTTTTTACCTTAGCGAGGTAACTGTTTGCCTTCATCTCACCTGATGTTAAGTGAAGATAAGGCCGACGATGGAAGCGAGTTACACCCGGATTCCACAACCACAGAGGAACTGGCTATCTCACCTCTAACTGCCGGAACACAACAATGCCGTTAACATTATCGTTATGGCGGCAGACTTAGGTAAGATGGTGGTAGCGAGCCAGGCGGACTTCGAAAAGCCCTACCACTAACCAAACCGAGTAGAAAATTTCTGCCCCCAGGGGAATCGAACCCTGGACCTCTAGATCTGAGGTAGGTGGTCTCAACCACTAGACCACAGAGGTGGCTTGTCCTCATATCATTTTCTATGATCTGAGTTTCTGTCTAATATACCTATGATCAAGTGACTCTTGCCAAAGTATACGTAATAAGCTGAGGAGCTCGTCGCTGAAGCCTCTTTTTAACGGACTTCAAAAAAGAAGGAGGTTCTATATTTCACTGTATGTATTTTTTTTTGTATGTATGTTTACCGATTTCTCTGTCAATTGTGAACCGATTTAAAAATTCTTTTTTATTCTATAGAGTACCTATACTCCTGCGACGGTCGCATAGTGACTTATTATTCGTTTGACCCACTGAGTTTTTTGTCACCAAGTCAGGATCTGATGATGCGATGCTAGGGAAATCGAGGGCAAACCTCAAATTTTATAGGCACATATGCTACGTTTTTTTTTCTAAAGCTATTCAATATTTTTTTTACAACTAGATGACAAGCAAGCAGATTGAAGGAGAACTGCAATTTTGTATGGAACTTGGTACCAAAGCTGAGTAAAATAAAATAAAACAATGTTTTTTTATATTTTGAATTTATTCTAACAGAAAAATGGTAAACAAAGTGATGTTATTGTCAATATGACTTTTCAGGGGTTCTCAAGCTAAAGCCTTTCAACAATTTTTCTTAGTTTGGAAACATGTAATTTTTAGTTTTATGTTTTTTGTTGTGTGAATTCTCGAACATAGCATAGTAGGTCATAAAAATTAGCTAGCTACTTAAGGATGATACTAGACAATCAAAAGTATAAGAACTTTTACTAGCGAAAGTGGAATAGGAAAAAAGCCTGTCGCGATCAAAAATAATACATTATTACAAATACATACCACATACATTATTAAAAATTAAATATTTTCCATGTTTTTGATTTTTACCAAAAATAGATACCGGGATTAAATCAATCCAAATCCTTCCTAGGGGAGGAGGTAGGAGGATGGATTCCTTCCTAGGGGAGGAGGTAGGAGGATGGATTAAATACATCTATGCAAACGGTAGAACAAAACCTCGCTTCTTGATTGGGGCGCTCACAGGGCATTTTGCTATTAGCCACATGCTACATAAAATGCAACATGTAACAACCTCCCCCTCACCGCTACCTAAATTAGATATAATTAATATAAATACATTATATCATAAATCTTATGCTAATACCAGACTGAGTTTTTTTTTTTTGATAATGTAAATTATTAAATTGGCCAATAAGTGATCATATAGTAACGGCAGGACACTAGTTGTGATGTAGATAAACCCAACTTCTTTTTATGAGGTATGTGAAAGATACTTTAGTACCTGGACAGGGCATATTACTAAAAGCTTAAATTACTTTATGTCAGAATAAATAAAGGAAAAGTAAGATTGAAGATAACTATATGGTATAGAATAATAATAGAAAGGTGAAGTAGTGAATAGGAATTTAAAGAGGTCAATAACGGGAAGATCTAAATAGATCTATTGTTAACTCTGGATCCCTGTAAGGGTATTATAGGTATGCACAAACTGGAGTTTTATTTTAAATGGATGTAGATATATATTATAAGTATAACTTCTGATGGTAAATTTCAGAGTTGATAATATTTTATTATTTACATTAAAAAATATAGAGAAAGTGTTAGGCTCCATCCTCGCCCCACACGGTGAGTGCCAAGCCACGCCGTTTCACTCCCCCCTTCCAAAACCACAGGAAGTTCCTCTTCGCGAATAAGAGATCACAAATATGAAAATATATTTATTAACATTTTCCCATGGAATGTGTGGTGTGGTGTGTTTTTATACCAAAATGTTAGAATGTGAAGATAAGTTTGAAATCTCCAAACTTCTGACATCCTAAGTGTGAATGAAATTAATTCTCACAAGGAAATCCAGATTCTGTAAGGAAACTTAGTTGCGAGTTAAGTCAGCGCTAGTCGCAATATATTGTCAACGTGAGCACCTAGTACCAATGCAATACTATATTGTCATTGGAGCTGCAATATATCCCTTCCTTAACCTGGAGTATCCCCTTTTCCGTTTGAACAATAATCATTCTGTGCACAGTAACATCTCGTCCAGAGGCTTCACACAAAATAATCACCTTCGACATTTCGGAGTATGTGGAGTGTGCGTAAATTTGAGCTTTCCTCACTGTAGAGTATTGAGTTTATTTTGGTTTTGCAAAAGTCTATCATATTGTGACTTATTTAACCTATACCTAAATAAACTCAGGTGTAAAACTCCATGATGAAATGTCAATAACATACTCACACACTTTTATGTAAAATATGCTAAATTAAGTCTATTAACCAATATATTACAACTATTTATTTGTCAGTAAAATAATTTCCAATAAAACAGATATTTAGTTTCCGATTAGAGGTTCCGCTATAGAACCAGGGTGGGTTATTTTAACTGGAACTGTAAAATCCTAAGATAGGATAAATATTTCTGTAGTTCGTTAATAGAACCAGAATGGGCAAGTATTTATGTTTTATCTGGTATTTGTAGAATCCGTAGGTATGATAGATAAGATATGTAACCATATCTAAGTAAGTTCACTAATAGAACCAGAGGGTTTGTAAGTATTATAACATTTTGTAGAATCCATGATATAGAGAGATATATCAAGGAACCATGGTAGTTGTGGTTTATCATAGGATAAACTCAGGTGATTAAACTGTAGGTAGGATATTACGAGGACATAACTTTTATAATTTTAAGTTATGAAATTCTCAGTAGGATGATCTGTAGTGTCAGATGGTATTTATTGGCTAGCGACCAATGATTCGTAGAAATAACTAATAGATACAGAAATAAAATGTTATCAAGGTTAAGTGGGTAGAAGTGAAATAATTATAAATGTTATTTGTATTAAACAATTAGATGACCTGTAATAGATGGGTTAAGGTACATTGAAGATTGTAAGAGAAATCGCCTCAACGAAGCTTAAGTTCTTTCACGACTGCTTATATGAACAACATATTAAAGCACACAATCAATATGGGTAATAATCAGGGTAAAGCCGCAACAAACCACATAACTTAGTAGGTAGGTAAAACAACAACGAAATAAATCATATAATCCGTAAAATAGCTAAAGCCGAGACAATGTACGTAATACAAGTAAACATACGTAGGTAATACAACCTCTCCCATCAGTCAGTAGAATAACCTAAAGCTGTAATGAAATAACTCATAAATATTTATCATATTATAACTATAGACGTAAGCACATGATTTCGAGCGCTCTGGTTTCGATCACGAAACAAAGCAACCCTCACCATGGTCAATCTCTGGATGGGTCAATCAAAATCTGTAATCTCGCGCCCCTCCGTGCTTCGGAAGGCACGTTAAGCCATTGGTCCCGGTTGTTACGGCAACCGCTTCAACCCACCAACCCGCATTGGCCAGTGTAGTGGTGTTATGATGGCCATGTAAGAAGGCCTGTGCCAGGCAGCGGGACACACATAGGCTGATGATGATGATGATGCACATGATGTACAACTATCATGTCATTTAGGCACATATTCGGAAATGATGGGGAAAAAGCTGCAAGGATGAATTAAACACACGATCCGTCTAATTAGAATATCCACATAATAGGTGTCACTGTACCGCAATTACCTAAATAAACACATAATGAGTAAAATAGAACTAAAGCGGTAACAAAGTAACCACACATTATCATATACTATAAATAGGGGTACACACATGATGTAGGTAGTATCAAGGTATCACGACCATGCTAGTAAATCTCGCATAGTCGGTAGAATAACCTAAAGCTGTAATGAAATATTTAAATTACACAACATATTAAATAAAATGACACGTAAAATAAAATAACGGGCGATAACATTATTTAAATCCAATACGTAAGGTAGCTGTAAACCACATTTGAAAATCAAACATATTAAATAAAATGACACATAAAATAAAATAACTTGCGATAAAATTATTCAAATCCAACATGTAAGGTAGCTGTAAAAGAATATTTAAAAATCACAACATATTAAATAAAATTGCACATAATTTCCGCTATTATAACAACACCAGTAGGTAGGTTAGTAAAATATACACATTTTATATTCCTAGGAAAATAAGCAGCAACATACGTGATAGGAAAGACGATCCGTATTGTAGAAACCGACCAACAACGTAATTCAAATCCAACGCAAGTACATAAGATAGCCGTAAAACATATCAGAACCATATTAAATATCAAATCCAACGCAAGTACATAAGATAGCCGTAAAACATATCAGAACCATAATAAATATCAAATCCAACGCAAGTACATAAGATAGCTGTAAAACATATCAAAACCATATTAAATGAAAACACAAAATTCCGCAATGTAATTAAAAACCACGTAAATCAACAAAGGACATAATAACACCTACCTTCAAGCACATACCTTATATCTAGCTAGATCACGTCGGGCAGAGTCTCCTCCTGGGACTTCTTCACGTCAGGGTCTCCTCCTTGGACTTCCGCAACTCTTCAAGAGCAGGGCGAAAAAAGTCCCGAATGATCCTGATCAGCCTCTTTTATAGCCTAAAATCCCCACCAATTCACCAGACAGAAACCATTTGCAGTTAGCCAACCATTCCGACCAATCTAATTCCATTTTCTTCGTCTCAGCATCCTCATTGGTTCCCGCCTAAAATACTTCGGTAAATTTTATGTTGGCAAGCCTAAAGTTCTCGATTCCTATTCGTCGATCTTTCCCTCCAGTTTTCTTACAACGCATGGATATAATACGACCAAATACCAACCCCCACAAAACTCAAGCACTGTGTTAATATTGACCATCCTCTTAAATTTGGTCAAGTTATCCTAAAGAGTTTAAAGAACAATTTAAAAAAAGTTTATATTTTTACATTTTATTTTGTATTTTATTTTCATTATTTTAATATAAATCAGATGGAATAACTTCATCCACAAATAACTTAATTAATTCCTATAAACTTCCTTTGTTTTATTTTTTATAAATAGTTCCTTTGCCTACCACTAGACAGCCAAACGATGCTTTAAGAAAGCGTGCTTTTAGTGTGCTAACTCTCGCCTTAAGCAATTAATTACATACTCGATGTTTAATTGATGAAATTGACGACTAGATATATAAACGACTAGACGAATGTCTATTGCAATTATGTCTTTTCTTTAGAGACAGACCTCGGTTCCGTTACAAACACAACTCTGTCGAGCATGTGGTGAATGCCAGGAATCAATAACGCATCTCTTGTGTCATTGTGATGCCCTGGCTAGAACTAGAATGAGCCTTCTGGAAGTGGGATATCCAAAGCCACAAGACTACAGGCTCTTTCTGCCTAAAGATATAGTAAGGCTAATGGCATCTATCTACATATATTCTGGACACATGTAGAGTAAACGCTGGGGAGGCACAAAAGATCCCAATGGGTCGAAGTGCATTGTGACTTAGTCATGGCCCCATAGTAAGATAAGATAACATAATAATAATGTTGGATAATCAAAAGTATAAGAACTTTTACTAGGGAAAGTGGAATAGGAAAATAGCCTGTCGCGATCAACAAGAACTACACATAATTAAAAATTATATATTTTCCATGTGTTTTATTCTTACAAAGAAAAGAAAGGAGAAGAAGAAGAAAAGTTACAAATACAAAGTTTTTTTTAAAAGCGATCCTAATATTGACCAGCCCTGTAGTGTTGTCAGTAATGTACATTCGCATAATACCAAAATTCAGTTTTTAAACATAATATGGTTCTCGAAAGTGTTGATTGTAAAGGATAAATTATTTTCATCAAAATGTATGAAGAATGGTTATAGGAGGCGAATTTTTTGTAGGTAAAAAAACCTACTAATTACAAATACTTTGTCATTTTCGGTAGCACCATTGTATACATTTTTTCCGTGGGAACAAAAATCATACTATAATATTCGAATATAAAAAAATACCGGGTCTTACAAGTTTTGTGATTCTGAGGTTGTGGGGAGTTGATATTGTAGCTGTGTGCGGGTTGGGTGTGTGGTATAAATGTAGTGAGTCGTACGATACGGGATAGTACGCATTTTTTAGGGTTGTCATGAGCAGGTGTGACAATGTTTTATATTAATTTCATCGGAAAATGAAAGTGGTCTGTAAGGTTTCAATCTTCCAGAGGTAACCCTTGAGATGGAACATAAATACCCCCTTAAATTTACCTAATGTATCCATAACAGAAGCTGTTAATGATACTTACTTTGGGCTAGATAATAGGTGTGAGTGTATGAATATTATTTATTTAACGTGGAAGTATTTATGCAGCCATCTTTAAGATAAATCTGATATTCGATAATAGATCTAGGAAATTAATACAATGTCTTTCTAGCTTAGCATCGCTAAAACGGAACTTCGTAACGTCAGCCACCGGGTCAATTGATGGCTACATTGACAACCGATCTGGCATCAGAATAGCGTTGCCAGTAATGTCGTAGTCCTCCCTTGTGCAGGTTAGAGGTTGTCGTTGATTGATTAAAGCTTGTAACACACCCGATACTTTCTGACAGAGAGGTAACGGCTTTTCAGGGGAATCGAAATACGAATTCAAATTTGCAAGTCCTTTGGTGTTCGGGTTTGAGTTAAATTCAGTTTTAGACATCGATACGATCCAAAAACGTACTGGCTTCTTTGTTCGGCAAATCCACGGTGGCCCAATAAATGTAGTACAGACCTACATTTATATTCTATTGTATTTAATAATAGTAATTTAGCTTTAGCATGTAATATACTTCTATCATCCTTGGTTTTAGAGAACATACCAAAGAATCTGCATCATCGTCGTACTGCTAATACTTAGCTATAGTTTTATCAAAATTAGCAATCATTACTTACATCATCTAATAATGTGCACACAATGGTGTTTGTTGCTGTTAATTTCTAAGGCTTTCTTTGACATTGTACATCGTACAAAATCAATATTTACAAATGAATTAGATTTTAGATTAGGGAAAGTTCCAATGCGACGATGTTATAATTTGTTATTGTTATTACCACAGTTTCTTTCAAAAATTTTCGAGAAAAGTACCTATGTGTCTGCAATACGGATCTGCAATAATTTGCCTGCCATAATATATTAAAAGATCTACTTGATCATAAATTTACAAACTCTTTAAAAAAGGTGGCATTTATGATATGAACGAATATTCAAACCATAATAAAAGCATTAATATATGATTGTGACATTAAAATTATATCAAAATTCAGACGAATTCATAGGATTTTATTATTGTATGCCCGTTAAAAGTAATTGTTCGTTACTCACTGTATTGCAATACACTTAGCATTAAGAAATTTTGTACAGTTTGACAGTAAATGTGTTCTATTCTACACATATATCTATTTTATTGATGAATAAAATTGATGTTTGTGGTTAGTGTCGATTCCCGTTTCTTCCTATGCATATTTCATACCAAATTCAGTGAATAGTAAGCTCTCTAAAAATGGGTCACATAGACGTGACGAGGCACGGGGTCATTCGGAAAATGATGTACCTATAAAGGCATATAATGAATAATGTATATGTACAGGCGATAGTGAAGAAAGTGTGACAAACCGCTGTACCCCAATATCGATTATGTACCGCCTGCATAAGATCTCCCGTTGGGTCAGTGTTAACTTTCATGTGTCATCGATTGTTGAGTACGGTCACGGAGCAATAATAATTTAGGTACCCACTTTAGACAGTTAGGGATAGTAAGAATGATAAAATGTTAAAAGTGAGTAGATATATATTATTTCTAGCGACTGTACGTGATCTACCCTTCAGAATATTTTTTTATTAACCCTACTCAGTCGGTTTAAGGAATCTAAATAATAGAATAATGAAAGATATCAGAAATAACAATATTGTAGGTATGTCGACCAAATTGGAAAGATGTTGGAAACAAAGATTTAGTTTCATCTGCAATAATAGTTTCGCCGGCTACGTTTAATTCGAATTAAACGTTTGCACTCCGTCTACGCTCTATGGAGTGTTCTCTTTGATTTTCTCAATACAAATTTGCAATGAAACTTTTTCAGAAAAACCTCACGAATTTGCTGTTAAAGTTATATTGAAATTATCTCCGATTTGAAGTTCCTAAATACTTTTTTTTTTTTTATACAACTGGATGACAAACAAGCTGACGGCCCACCTGAAAAAACATGATAAAAAGAAAAATATCATGATGAAATATCATGATTAAAAGTTCTTACTGGCATATTCTACGGGAAAAATGAGTTGGTGAATTCAAATATTTAGCTTTTCAAAGCAAAATGTAAACTTTAAACATGAAATAAATGTAGGTGGGTAGTATTTAAACAGCTCTATCTAAATCGGGCTATGGATATCACAGACCGGCATTAACGTTTCAGGTTACTTCGCTTGTCATAAGCGAAAAGTAAGTACATTACCTTTGATCTCGATTGATCGACGCAATGCGGACTTTAGATATTTTCCTTTCTTACGTTTCCTGAGGGATCGGGCTTTTATCTAATTTATTTGTTCGTGAGCAGTCTATTAAAAGGTATTAATTTGATAGATGAACCTGTATTAGTTGATCATTAGACGAGTAAATTACGAGAGTTAACTGACAGATGGACATGGCGAAAATAGGTTTATTGTTTGGTTTGCCTTTTGAAAACTAACATCTGAATTTTTTACCAGCTATACAAGTATATTGTCCATTGAATTGAATTAATAACAAACAATGCGTACTAATTAACAATATCAATTAAGAATTAAACAAGCTTACCGATCCGTTGTTTGAATTTCATTGGCTGTAATCGCCGTTTAACGAAGCCCTTGATACGATATCGTCGAAATTATCATTAAGATACGAAGGCAGGGGTATTTGCATGCCGATATCGTTTAAATTGCCAATAATCGGGAGAGTGTGCCACATAGGAAAGTAGCGATATAGGTACTTAGAAATGGTAATTAAATCCGCTGAAATACGAGTTCTCTTTAGATTCAGATTAGATACAGGAACATCGGGAACTAGTTGGGAAGTAAATAATTTTTACATTTTACAGGCTCATGTTTTTGTAAGACTTTTACTATAATATTGAATTTTACTGTGGTTCTAGCTAGGTTGATAATTACATGACTTTTAACTGCTTGTTAAAATTATAAACTTATTTCTTACAGTCTTAGGTTTCAGTCGTTTCGTCAGTAATTAAATATTCCTTTCATTGCGATTTCAACTTAAAATCTTGATCACTCCATTGTTTTCCAATTAAGCGTTTTATTGGAAAATAACTCGTATGGATACTAAAGCGGACCGGATCGCAATCAGCTTATTGACCTACGATGATCCCTGCCACAACACATTTCCCCACATCGTACTTTACGTAGCTCTGTTTGTAACGGTGGTCGTGTGAAAATGGCTAATTAGCCATTAATATTGCAATTACTTATTGAACCACTAACTTCAATTTCTTAAGATGTTACACTCGCGTACGCATTTCAAAACGTAGAGTAATGTCATTTCGTTTGTTTGTCGACTCTAACTCTGTTGAAAATCTTTTAAAACCAATCTAACTTTATTTTATAAAGTATGCAAACGTTTTATTGTTTGTTAGGCAAGGGTCTTAAATCTGTTTTAGCCACTTCTACATTTACCCATTCCATACTCTCTATGCACTCAAGACACTCAAAATCAACACAGGTTGGTCTTTTGATTTCAGAAACCCTTTATCCAGAGATAATTGTGTTTTCCTTTTATCTTTTACTTACCCATGCGTTACTGTAAGATAAATCGTTTTGGTATTTTCGATTCCATTATATGTAACAAAGGCTGCGTGTAGGTTACTTCACAAAGCTCGCCTGTAGCGCTTTTTGTTATTTTGTTTTGAATGCTAAACGATCATCTGTATCGTATTCAGCGGCTCCCCACGACCCTGACCAGGTGGTCTGTCCATCTAGTAGGCCGTCACACTTTGCTCTTTCCGGTACGTTGTCGCCATGCTAGAGCTTGAACGCCCCATCGGTTGTCCGTTCCAGGTCGCGGGGAACTATAGAGTACATTTTTTATGCGGGGAACCATTGGACGCAGGCTGCGTTGAACCATTCTCTTTGGGAATCGATGGGGAGAGGGAGGCCTTTGTTCAGCTGTGGACATCTTAGGCTGATATGATGATGATCATCATTAGCTGTAATGTAATAAAGTGACAAGAGTTCGAGACCCATAAAGCCAAAATTCGGCCATTTCGACTTTTTGGGCCTCGAACTCTTTACACGGGTCACGTACCCTCTCATTTATTAAACTGTCTGTTGGGCGGATTGGGAAAAGTCCCTTAAAACAAACAAATTAAATAAGTATTTCTTTGAATATACTAGAATATGTTAATGTTTCATTTAAATCTCGTCGATTTACAAACGAATCTGTTTAGCCTGCATCAATCTATTATTATGTACATATCTTGAATTAAAACTAACCCATCATAGGATGTATTAGGTACATTAAAGTTATGGGCTATCTCAATAACATTATAAATCGATTTTTCGAACAACTCGAAGCCGCAAACAGCAGGCAAATTGTTTCTTTAACGCTGATTAAGCCCCATATTACGTAAGCCAATCAAATTTTTCAATTAACATGCAAATCGAATTCATTTTTGGCGCACAACCTGTAATGTTGGCAAAACAACTGAATGTGATATCGGATGTCCTGACCGGTACAACTGATTTTGAAGCTCGGAATTACATATATTCATTGAATGACTGATTTTGAGTTAGGATTATGTAGATTTATATAACGCTTTAAATATAAATTAAAAATTGAGATGGTAGATAGGATTTCTTTTACATAAGAAGCCTAAAAAGAACTTTATTGTTTTTCTTTATGTATGATTATAAAGGAAATACAAGTAGGTAAGTTTAAGAGGCGGTCAATTAACAATACAGCTCAAGTAAACAAAAGCAATGAGTAAATTGAAACTTGTGATTACTGATTATAGAAATCTGTCTTTGATATCGACGCTACATGTTATTGCGTAACAATTTCAGAGTTGTTTTTCATCACGTCTCAGAGCAATATTTAAAATAATACTTCATGTTATATCCATCAGTACGTTTAACTATTCTTTTTCTCGTACCTCTGCGGCAGATTGAAAAAGTTTTTTTTTTATGTGATGATAGGCAGAACGTTTGGCCACAATCTCACCTGATGTGAAGCGAAGATGAGGCCTAAGATGATGGAAGATGGGTTCTAAGAGATAAGCGGTACAGGCGAGTCAGAATGGGTGACAACTCAGGTGCACAATTTCGCAGCACAATAGCTGGAATGCCATCAGGGCCACTAGCTTTATTTAAATCAAGAACGCTTAGCGTTTTGAGTACCTCTTTTTGGTGAATATGAAGTTCTGACATCACAGAAGAACACAGAGGTAACTTAGGTGGATTTACGCCAGCAGCATCTAGTTGCGAGTTATTCGCAAAGATAGAGGCAAACAAGTCTGCCTTCTCTTTGGCGGTGTGAGCTACCGACCCGTCAGGTTTAATTAAAGGTGGCAGCGACGACCGACAAAAGTTAGCTTCGACTGACTTGGCCAGGGACCAGAAAGCTTTACTCCCGGACGGAAAGGAGGCCAATCTGGTACCAATTCGGTCAATGTGTTTTTAGCTTACCCTGGAGTAAGAGTAATGGAGTAAGAGCGGTGTCAGGGTCAAACTGTTAGGCTTGACGTGCTGTTTACTGTACAACGAAGATAAATTAAAATCAACATTTCAGAACGCACTGAGTGACATATTACACTTTTTATAAATAAACTGACTGAACGGCCGTGACTTCTTTATAACTAATTATCTACTTAGTTTGTTCAGCAAACGCCTGTGTCTCTCAGCTTGAAATTTTCAACAGATATAGGTTGAATAAAATTGAAAATAGGTCAGTTTTATAATCATGATGACGATTGGTCAATTTGAAAGTAAGTATTCTTTAAGTTATTATATTATTTTATTTTTAATATTGTAGACCGTCGGATCTAAAAATAAAATAATATAATAACATAATAAAACAAAATAACAAAATAAAACGCAACTATTATTACTCCCTGTTTGCATTAAAATCTAGCATCTAAGGATTTTTTTTAACAATTATGCAATAAACAATTCTATTCTATGATTTTAACTTCTTTGCGCGCACCTGCTTCTCAGTGTATAATTGCAAACGTAACTGTTGTTAATTTAAACATTATAAATTTATAGCACTAAAACTTGATTGATCATTAAAGAACGATCAAGCAGGCTAAAGTGCTATGATTAGTTTCTTGATTGTTTAAAAAAAACCGTGTCAAAAACACTAAAAAGGAAAAATTAATTCAATTGAAGAAAGATGTATTTTTAAAGTCGGTGCTTCACTTTCTGGAAATTGCTATTATTTCTGGAAACATCTTAGCACCAATTCCAAAAATACCCTTTAAAGACATAAGTACCTACCTACTTCAATATAATATTTCATTTCCTTTTCAGTTTTGAAGTTGGTTTTTAATTTTACATTGATAACTTAATTATTCCATTTATTTTAATTTAAAAACCAAACTACTGAATCGAATATAATAATATTTCATTCGGACCAATCTGAAAGTATACTCTTTTAAATAAAAAGAATTTTGATAATCCGGTGAACATACATAAAAAATGCATACAGTGGAACATACAATCTCCTCTTTATTAAAGTCGTTTAAAAGAGTAAAGATGCTGATTCTAAATTTAAAACTATCCAACTGAACCTGAACCTAACTTTCGTATTTTTAGCTGTTTGCATTTTTGAACTAAACGTATAAGTTTGCGTTGGTGTTGCAAGTCGCTATACCTAGACGAGACCGCTTGCTGGTTTATTGCAGATTGGAAGTTTGCTTATCCACGCATTTATTGTTTACTGGGAGATGTGGAATATCAATATGATCTAGGTTTCGATCGCAAGAAGCTAACAGTAGTGAAAGTTCATATTATTATGATAAGATAAATGTAAAAGGAGTACGACACGACAGGTGTTCTCTTTTAAGCGCCAGTATTTTTACTGGAGTAGTTTGACTTTGTTTTTTTCCTGTTTTGATTACTTTCTGTTATATTTGACGTGTATTATAATTAACGCAATCCTGCACAAGTATCAAAATTCTCAATATTCACTACGCGACCAACTCTGAAATTATTTCATGATTCTCTGATTTTATTTGATGATTTCTAGGTTGGTCCCATGACTCCCATAGCAAAAGTTGTTCATGCTGATTAGTACTTTGATTCCTTTTCAGGACGTGCGTTAATTATGTTACGCGTTCTATATGAAACGTATAATATAGGTATACCGGGTATACCTAATACAATATATCGTAAAATACCGAATCATCCCTTTTGTGTCCAAATTTAACAATGACATGAGAATCACGCCATTTTACTCAATAACTTCGAGTTTTCCCTTATATGTCCTTTAGAAAATGATAATAGAAGCGTTGGATTTTTTTGCATAAACCACGTTCCTGCTTGCTCATTGGATTCTATCGTGTATAACATGGGTATTAGTCCATGTATTCACATCGTCTTAATGTCCGTAAAGCAATGTGAATAGGAGACAAAGCGATAAATCTGGAACGCTTGAGCAAAACTCCTTTATCGAGGGTGATATATTGGCGAATAACACGCCAAGTGGACGTATTTCGGCCGATATAACCATCTACACCAGTAATGGAAATTTCGCGGGTAGAGACTTATTGGGGTCCTGTGGTGTTAGACAATTTCCTTGAAAACATGATCATACATGATGCTGTAACTAGTGGAATGGTTTTATTACGCGCACAGCTTTATGATCGACTAGTAAATATAGACATACATAGCTCAGTGGCGTAGCGGTTTGAGAGCTCTGGTTTCGATAGCAAAACCAAAGCAACTTTCGGTATGGTTGATCCCTTAAGGGTAAATAAAAATCCGTACGCTCCTCCGGACTTCGGAAAGCACATTAAGCCGTTGTATTGGTTCTGGTTACTGAAACCACTTTCATCTAGATACCAACTTACATTGGGCCACGTGATAGTGATAGGGCCCGAAATTCCTCATTTGTATCTGCCATGATAGCCTGCTGTAGCCACAAATAATAATATAGCTACAAAAAAATTAAACTTAGTTGAGGACTCTATAATTATTTACATCTAAGCTACAAATTGATTGTTTAGAATATTGTTTTCATTAAAATTATTGTACGGAATAAACCTGTAATGTTAAATAAAAAATACTAGAATTCGCTATAAAAGTCTCTTTCAGTCAGTACTAAATATTTGCCCGCTTTGAAATGGTTTTCTATTACAATTTACAACGGTATGTGGAGCCGTTAGCAAGCACGATCCGGCCAACCATATTTACTATTTGTTCCAGAAGAGTAGATCGCTGAAAAATCTCGATCTATGAATGCGGCACTGAAACATACCTGCAGCAAATATAGCGGATACAAAATTCATACCTTTTAAAAACGAGAAATTGAGTTTCAAACCGCTCATAAGAAACGAATTTCTGGTGATATCAAAGCTATGGTAATAAGTACACTTAGTTTGAATGATTAATCAAACAAACAGAAATGGTTAATGTTAATCACAATTTTAACATCATCGTTTGTAAGTTACAGAACCATGAAAATGGAAACTATTATATCCTGTAATTTTGCGGCAGGTTTCAACATAATAGTTGTAGCATTAGACGCGTTAGTGGTTATCAAGTATTCAGAAACACGATCGCAATTTATGCATTAATTGCGATTCGTAGTATCACGGATTAAATTGGTAAATATAAGATTATTATTATCATATTCATCAAGAAATGTGGAGATTTTGCTCATGAGCGGGGATTAACCGCAGTATACCTACATACTCCATTTACTAAACAAGGTATTTAATAGACAAGTTTAATAATTGCTATCAACGCTCAAATTGTTTGTAATATTAAGATTTCAAATATTTAGCGTTACACGAATTTGTAATTAAATGTTTGATGTTCTTTCTTAGTCTGTATTTTTAATTGTATTCAAAGAGCTCTTAGAATTGATATTTACATTAAAGCTGTTAATTACCGCGCAGCTGGTGTCTATGGTTTGCGTTATCCGTTAAGTTTTACTATCATAAAAATATGACTATCCGAATTATCTAATATTATTCGATTATGTCGTTTTCAATAAAGATTAAATGATAATACTTATTTAGACCCAGCCAATTACAGCCTAAGAACTGTTACCTTAGTTCTTTGCAAGGTCATGGAATCTTAAATACCTAAGTAATCCAAAGAAAATAGCTCTTTAATTAATGATAACACGACGGATTTACGGTTACTGCAACGTTAAATAGGTGATCTTGTAGCATATTTAATGCGTCTCTGGGGTGAACCTATTGACACACGTGGTGAGTCGTTGACTATTAGCTTTGACATTGCCAAAGCCTTTAAACGGGTCTGGCCTAGGGCTCTTCTCTCCAAGCTCCCGGCATACGGTCTATTCGCTCAGCTATGCAACTAGGTCGCCGACTGCCTGCATGAGCGGAGATTCCGTGTCCTCGCAGATGGACGCAATTCGCGGTTCATGTAAGGGAACGCTGGTATCCCTCAAGGCTTTGTTCTATCACCCTCACTGTTTCTTCTTCATATCAATGACATGCTTCCATTAGAAAGCATTTATTGCTATGAGGATGACAGTACGGGGGATATTACGGTCACCCAGGGGCTGGGCACGAAAAGAGAACAAATTTTACCATTGAGCTCAGCAGGCTGTCGAACCTTATAATGTCTGAATGGGCATCTAATAACCTAGTTGAGCTGCTAATGCTGAGAAAACTGGTCTTACGTGGAATATTGCTCACACTTGTGGGCAGTGTATGTAGAGTTTTAAATGTAGATCTACAGTTTTTTGAAAATCTTCTCAGTTTTTTTTTTCATTTTATTGAACTACCTATTTTAAATTAAGCGATAGCGGTTGCGATTGTCAAAAGAGATCTTATCTAGGGGGCGGACTGGACTACGTGTCACATTATAGCTAAAAATGATAACACGTTATTCATTAGTTAATATTACCTATTTATCTGTACTAAATAAAAATCTCGTATCACAGTGTTTGTTAACGAACTCCTCCGAAACGGCCGGATGGTCTGAGAATAGGTCATGGGCTATTTATTATAGGTACCCACCTCTATCTAGGTGATAATAAGGGTGGCCCTCTCCATATTTATTTTTTTAGTTTTTGGACAAAATTTTTATTCATTAATTTATGATTTGGCGTCAAAAAATACTTTTAACCGTAAACTTACCACCAATCCCCATTTTTAATTGCATAATTATAATTATATCAGCCAAAGTTATATAGAAATGTCATGAACTTATTAAATGAATAACATGTTTAAGTGGCAAACCATTTCTTTAAGTAACTAATATTGCCCATGTTTCTTGTTGTTGTTTCTTGTCCAATTTATTGTCGTAATGACGGCACTACCCTATATAAAAACAGCATAAGTAATTATGATAAGCGTAAGAAAACTTTGTTTGTAGGTATAAATCTCAAAGCAGCAGCGTTTATTTTCAACTATTACGAATGAACAGACTGTGATTGAGAATTGTACCTCTGTCTACGCTCTAAATGATAATTTCTGTATTGTATCAGGGGGTTTCATTTAAATCCATTCTCTGGGTAATTTGTTTACCCTTGTCAAAAGAGAGCGGTCGTGATGAGAATTATAATATCGTGCAATTCAGAAGCGAGAAGCAGTAAATAGTTGAATTGATAGGCAAAGTGTGTAATCTAATAATTTTGAAATAAATCAAACCATTTGACTCTTACCAGTAGGTGGATTTTTAACAATAGAATATTTACTGTCCAGAACGAAGACCATACACCCACTAAGATTAAACTGGCAGCTATATTCTGGTGACAGGAAAAGTAAAATGAGAAGTTCACCGTGACGTTTGACATAAGATAAGTTTTAAGTACAGGCTTTATCGTAATATAGTTATAATAAGGTTTGAATACTATATCGTTGGCCACTAAGGATGACGGAAAATTGAACCCCGGCCCTATTTAGAGTGAGTTGTTATCACTTGTGAATCAATATTTAATGGTTCTTATACAAAGCGAACTGTAAAATAGATAATTTTATATTTTTCAGAAAATCAGAACTTTCATAATGAGCAAATGAAAGTTTGTCTTTTTTAATTATTACAGTTGTAGAAACAGAAAATAAAATGGCAAAGACTAGGATGTATACTTTTACAAAGGTATTTTAATGAATAGCTTAATTGTTAAATGGAAAGTGTATTTCCTGAAAGAAAAGGCTCATAATAATATTAATAATGCCTTATTTATAATTAAGCATGGCTGTGCAGTTTCCGAGATACTGAAACTAGCTCAGACAGTCTTCGGTCTGATTTATGAAAAGGCATTGAGTTTGATGGTTTAGTTTTGAATATCGGAAACAGCGGACACTTTTAGCTGTTATTAAGGGTCTTGTTAAATTACTAGCATAGACCTGTAGAGTAAGATGTTTTTTTCTACAAAGCTCAGCAAATGGCTCAGCACTACCTGATGTGAAGCAGTAAGAGGAGTCCATATGCGGAGACAGATAGTGCAGCTTGAATTGAAACACACTGTTCTAGCCGCCTCCACCTTGTCGGCCCATAAGGTGCCTTTTCACGCCTCTTTTGAAGGAACCCACGTTGCAGGAAGGAGGGAACACATGTGTGCTTAAATTAATAAAAAAACAGATCGGAAATCGCAACAGTTAAGACACCATGCTCAGCATGCTTATGTTGGAGCAGTCATACTCTGGCCATTAAGATCTCAAGAACTCGGGAAAACTCCATGATTTTCTTCTTATCTATTTTTCAACGTCTACCTTCACAATGTCATAATTTTATTGATGATGATTATAATTATGTAATTTTTGTAACACATTATAGTTTTAATGTCAGAAGCCAGTTTGTGTTCTATAACGATGAATATCATAGTGCTGTAGTGGTCATAGTGATGTATTTTGCAACCGAATTTTAAGCTCTCATCTGGAGTAGCAACTACATCTTACAGAAGATCTCAGCTAAATAGTCTCCAGGAGCTCATTAAGGCGATACATTAAAAAAATACTCACTTTTCTATGTATTGTCATGCCATAGGTCTCTGAAATATCTTACGGATCTGAAAATCAGATATAAGTACGTTATTTTATATCTTTACACAACACAATTAAAGAATTCTGCCTCGATAAAAAATAAAAAAAATAAAAATAAAACTAAAACTTATTGGCAAATAATAATTTGTATTCAATAGCAAATTACTTTAAATAGTTGTTGAAATCATTAAAATTCACAATCGTGTAGAAACGTTTTTTTGTAATAAATATAGGTTTTTTTTATAACACTAAGTTGGCAATCAAGCATACGGCCCACCTGATGGTAAGAGGTTGCCGTAGCCTATGGACGCTTGCAACACCAGGGCTATCACTTGCGCGTTGCCGACCCTTTTTTTTGACTCTGAGGAGAAGCTCTACCAGCCGACCTCCCAACTCCCGGGGGGAGAAGGGGGGGTGTGTGGGGCTCTCACCCACCAAATTCCTTAGCGACGCACCTTCTAAACCACTTTTTGACGACATAACGGGATGGCCCGTAGACATTTCACCGTTGTGTCGTCAAGGCGGTTTGACCGCGGTCCGGTCCCTGCTCAAAGTTTCGTTGGGGGGGAGGAGAAGGGGATGAAAGGGTCTCGCGTTGCCGACCCTGTAAAAACCTTTTCACGCCTTTTTTGAAATAACCCATGCTGTACACATTCGAGAAAACCTCTGCAGGGAGCTCATTCCACAACCTGAGCGTACGGGGGAGTAAGTTTCTCTGAAACCATACAGTAAGCGACCACCTTGGTTCCAATTTGTGAGTATGAACTCCCGGTGGCGAGCGGTGCGATGATAGAAAGGGGCCGTGGGCATCATGTCAAATAATTCCTTAGAGCACAATTTGTTAGAACGGTACAAACGGTACAACACTCACTAGGAGGCAAAATCTCTCCAAAGCAAAGTAATTTTTTTATCAAATAAATTTCGCTTACACGCGCAATCGCTATTTTGTCTTTTTTCCTCCCGCTGAGTCAGTCATATCTCTATCCCTGTCTGTTGTTGCTGCATCTTACCATAAAGCTAAAGCGTGGTGGTGTTATGGCCCAAACTCCTCATGTGTTTCTCCCATGTTCCTAAGACCAGCAGTAGGACGCATATAGGCTGGTGATGATGACATTAATAACAAAGGTTTCTTTTTGCAGGTAATAAAGTCAATTCTAAAACAAGTGACACTTCTGGAATCTTCGGCCAGTGATCGAGTAAGTGATCTTAAAAGTTCAGTGAAGGTAAACAGCAATAATTGAATGTCACTTGCAAACAAGTGGTCTGTTTCCGTGTAGCCTTGTCCAGCGACTGCGACGGTATTGGATTCAACCGCATCAATATTGGTCTGCCGGTTGGTTGGCCGATGTTTGTATGATGAATAATGATGATAGAATATTCATTAGTATCACATGAAATGACTCAAAAACTGTTATTTATTAAAATTATACCAAATTTTGGTTTTTATTTTATTAGGATTTAATTTCTTAATGTGTCAATTTTTTAATTTAGAAATGAGTTTGATCATCAAAAAGCTATTAACATTTTTTTAGTGAATAGAATATTTCACAAATATTTAAAAGTAAATAATATGTAGACTATGTAGCACTTTTGTACACAGTGTGACGGTGAATCTTATTTGATGACTGTCAACGTTTTTAGACTGCGATTGTACATACATACTAAAGTGTCAGTCTACGTCTGTATTCGACAGTACGGCGGCACAGGCGGAGACCGAAACGTGTCGTTTGACATTTTACCAAGGTGAATACGTAACTTGATTGTGATCCCAGCTGCTAAGGCAGATCTATTGTGAGCCACGGACAATACAAAACTTCCTTTAAAAGTAGGACAATTGTCAGAAATCGTAATGTTACCCCCCTAAGAAATGTGTATAACATATTCCGAATTAGGTTGTTGTCCGTTTGATTTGTTTATTGTTTTGTTTGATAGATATTTCAGCACAGTTAAGAATGCCTGATCACGGCGGACCTTTTATAGGTCCGTTTATTTATCAGATTTTTTTTTTTTTGATTTTTTGCACTGACCTTGCAAAAACTGTTTAATGTTCATTTACAAAGAAAACAGAAGCTTTAAAGATCATATGCTACTTATGATCCGTATTATTTAGGTGTGTTCAATGTATATTGCGCCATAAAACTAAGAGATCGGTCGACAGGGGCGTCATTAAATCCTTCAAGGAGCTTCAATGCGCTCAGGCTTGGCTTAAAACTCTTTTAAATTAGGGTGACCATCGAATGCTACTAGTGCCGTCCACTTTTAGGAAGATAAGAAACATATTGACCCTTATTTATAGGCGTGTTAGATTCAGTTTAAAGGGTATTTTTTTATACGTACTAAATCCCTCTGAAAACGAACTTTCATTATTTAGTACGTACTTACAATGGCCTTCTTAGTATGTTTTGTACCTTCATACACAGCAACAATGATAATACCGAATCTAGTAGGTACTCACCTGCCTAACTTTTGAATAATTACACGTTTTCATAAATCTAATAACGTCTCCGTATGTAATTCAGTTTACTCGTCTGTTTACCATAACTTTGTTTGTTAATTATAAATTTGACTTTAGTTAGGTTAGGCATACCATATTGGAATTCCTAATTAACTAATACGTGAATAAACAATGCAGACAGTAGTTAACGATGTGTTACGAAAGTAAACATGTATCTACGAAGATTTATTATGGGGATTTGAAGTTTATAACCAAGAAATTATTATTGATTAATTTAATATTGAATGGTGCATCCAATACTACTAATAATAATATTCATACACTCGCACCCATTATCTAGCCCAAAGTAAGCATCATTAAGAGCTTGTGTTATGGATTCTAGATAACGGATAAATATTGATAATAATATGTATATATATTAGAAATATATTAAATAAACATATAAACATCCACGACTCGTGAACAAATGCTCGTAATCATCATACAAACATTTGCCCTTACCGGGATTCGAACCCGGGACCTCTTGATCGAGCAGCCCGTATAGCAAGGGGTACATACCACTCGACCAACCGGTCGTCACTAATAATTATAAATGTGAGTATTTGTTACTCAATCACGCCAGAATGGCTGAACGGATCTTGAACAAAGAGCAAAATTTCGAACATGTCACGTGAGATAGGTAGAATCAGAAATGAGGACATCCTTAAGAGAACCAAAGCCACTGATATAGCTCATAGCATTAGCAAAATGAATTGGCAGTGGGGAGAGGATATAGCGCGCAGAATGAACGGCTGATGGGGCGTTGAAGTTTTAGCATGGCGACCACGTACCCGCCAATTAAGACGGCCTCCCACTAGATAGATAGACCTGGTCAGGTTCGCGGGGAGCTGTTGGATGCGGGTTGCTCAGAAACGTTCCGTTTAGAGATCGATGGGGAGGCCTTTGTTCAGCAGTGATAGGCTGATATAATGATGATGATGATCACTCATGCGTCAATTTTACACAGGATATAATTTCAAGGATAAAAGATTTACTTGTTTGAAAATGTATCTAAGTAATGTTTTGACTTGAAGAGGAACTCAATGGCGTAGGGTTTGAGTTCTCTGGTTTCGATCACGAAAACAAAACCACTTCCATCATGGTTGATCTCGGAATAAGGCAATCAAAAATCATAATCTCGAACTCCTCCGTGCTTCGGAAGGCATGTTAAGCCGTTGGCCCCGGTTTTTACTTTCTTTAACCCACTAAACCTCGTTGAGCCATCGTGATGGTGTTATACGGTTGGCATGTGGGTGGCGTCCATAACTTAGGGGAGTAAATGAAAAACTGACTAACCGTTTATTCGCGACAGCGACCGAATCATGTCACTGCGCGGTAACCACTGTATACAATTGGGATATGCCTTAGAATAGGTGCAACCTGACCGCACAGTGTTATGGCCCAAACTCCTCATGTGTTTCTCCCTTGTAGGAAGGTCTGATCTTAGCCAAGCAGTGGAACGCATATCGGCTGTTGAAGACGATGAATGTTTTAACAAGAACGTCTAAAAATCTTCATGCAAATCATCAGAAAGAGTTTTATTTCTATTTTATTTAATAGCCGGCAACGTATAGCATTTTTATAAAAAATATATCATATAATAACACAAAATAAAACACCCATAAATCGTGAAACAAACTGAATGCTTTTGTGGGTCCTGCATCCATGGCCTCCACGCGACTTATATTTATGAGGACGACCTGCGGAGCGAAAAAATGACGTCATACATTTAGGCTGTCGCTCTGCGCTTCTTGCAGCTGCCGCTGCCGCTGGCAGAGGTCGCGTGCCGTCTCTGCATCTGCACTTTCTAGTAGGTATTTGCGTTCTGCTGATAAGCTATTTCAGTGTCCTAAATTCTCCGTCTCAAAGGGAAACAGCTTACAATAGCTTGCTCCATATGACCCGTGGAGTCAGTCTGAGCTTGTTGAGCTGTTAGTGAGCAACCAAGTTTTATAGCCATGTATATCATCGCTGTAAATACACTCATGATCTTTAATATTATCGTAAATATTAATAAACACTTTTTTGTCCTAAAACGTGGCTCTCAAAACGTATGCGTAACCTACAATGCTTTTCCAAGGGCCTGCTACGTTTATAACTATATTCTAAGATACATCACTCCGGCTTAAGATATTAAAAGAGGAGTGCAGTTTATATCGATGCTTAGGTATGTTATCAGGCATAGGAGTTTATATTGCTTACACGTATTGCAATGTTGGGCTTTATTTCGTTTGGAATAAAGACTTTTATTCTAGAGACACAAATAGATAGCTTTTGGCGTGATAAGAGTAAATTTCAGATTGTTTTCCGCTACATTAATTTTTTAGGCCTCATTGGGATTTTAGAGCCAAAATAAGTGATCATTTTACAACTCAACAACAAATAACCCTCATATTTTTAGAAATCAGAGTCATTATCTTGTTACAAGTGTTCCGTAAGACACTTCAGTATAATTCTTTGATGTTCTTAATTGTAGAAAGGCTAGTTGCAAGTAGGTATAGATAATTAGATATTAGTAAGTACTTTTAATATTGTATACTCTAGCTAGATATTGATGCTCTAGCTTTTCCTCAAAGAATGGCAACGAATAATAATCAACAGTGTATTAATTGAGTAACATAACAATACTCTTCCACTCACAAGTAGGCTATTATCTAATAATTCATATGATTTATTTCGAAATATCGCTGGAAGCCACGCTTGATGACTGCAGCGTAAGACCGATCGTCATTAAGGCTTTGGTCTTTTGACTGAAATGATGATAATGCTAGGTAGTTAAGTGGTTTTAGAACAGTCATACGGATTGTTAAGTGTCGCGAATTTGCACTTGTATCCCGCCCCAGGACATGTCTCTTTTTTAATGTGGTTTTTTTAAAATATTATTTGCATAAATATGAGCTTGTGGTTAGGATAGTTACTAGATTTTACTAGCTGGTAGGCCCGTATGTAGAGTCGTCTGGGTAGTGTACCACCGCCTTTCTTATTTTAGCCGCGAAACAGTTGACTGTGTTTCCGATTGAAGGAAAAGGTAGCCAGTGTAATTAATGCGCATGGATGGCATTTCATCTTAGGCCTCAGGATGAAAATGCACCTGTAATATCAAGTGACTTTTCCTCGCTATTGCAGGTGTCGGTAACCGCTTACCACCAGGTAGGCTAAAAGCTTGTTTGTCATCTGGTTGTATAAAAAAAGCTAACGGAGAAACATACAAATTATATTTTTCAAATAGGAGAATTATAGTAAGCTCTTATTCATGCTAAATTTGAGCTAACAATTATTTTATTTTACTTAATTACACAGAGAAACAGCTACCCAAACTGGGTGTCGAACCCGGGACTTCTGGTTCAGTAGACAGTTTTTAACTACTCGACCAGCAGGCTGTCATAATTATAAGCAACCGTAATGAAACTTAATTAAATTTTGATTTGACATTTTCACAATGTTCAATAAAGTAACCACACGCGACGTAGCAGAAACGACAGAAGCAATGTTGACATAACTTTTTAATTGCACACGGAATAAATTTCATCTCTTTGTCTTTTCATCTTTCAAGTATCAGAGTTTAGCTCTAAATTAAATATCTTTTGCGCTAGGTAGCGTAGTACCTGTAGAAATAAACGGATTTTTAATTAAAACCTCAATACAAACTTGGGTTTAGGCAAAAAGAGAATAACTGGCCTCTTCAAACGAAAAAATAATATGGGAATAAATCAGGCATGAAACCGTTCCAGGAATTTCTATATACTTGTAAAAGTGAAAATATGCTTCGATAAACTTTTATTTCTTCTGGCACACAAACATTTCAAATTCTACGGTAGATTATGCAGATGATTGATTGATTGATTGAGTTTTTAATGGCTTTACAAGTAAATATTCTTTTATGAAAACATTGTTACATACACCCACCTGGGATAGATATTAACTGTGGACAAAGGAGAATTCCCAATCCTGTACCACCTATAACGACGTTGTATGGACTTCTAACAAAATTGATAATTCATGCCACATTTTTAAATATATTTACATGTATCAAACTCAAAATCATATGTGGGGTTTTAATTCTTAATTTAATAAGTACTTAATGCATTTTGTTCATTGTTGTTTGATTCTCCCTATAAAGGAAAGGCAAAGGGCACTAATGCCCATACAGCCATGTCTTCAATATTTCTATATTTCTTCATTTATTGCATTACAATACTGGTGTTACACATTTCAATGCATCTTGGGAGTATTTGACGCGAAAAATATGATGACAGTCTCCTTACGATGCTATTTGATGAGGTGGATAACCGCAAAAAAGTTCTCATCTTATTTCACACCATAATCAGTTTTATTCTAATAATTTTTTAGTTGTCCGTCAACACAAACACTTTGTTTATAAAACAACACCACTTTTATAGCACAAAGTTCGCTCCGACACAATTTTTAATTATTGTAATAAAAATCTTGACTGACACCACAAAATCCAAAACACTCCGCATTTTGTTCATTTAGAATACGTTTTTTTTGTTAATTCTCCCTATAAAGGGAAGGCAAAGGGAACTAATGCCCATACAGACATGTTTTCAGTATTCTTTATTTTTTATTTTATTGCAATGAATTGGTGTTGGTACACATTTCAATGCAAGTTTGAAGAATTTGACGCGTAATATATGATGACAGTCTCCATATGATGCTACTTGATGAGGTGGATAACCACAAAAAAGTTCTCATCGTCTTTCACACAATATTCACTTTTGTTCTCTTAGTTGCACGTCATCACAAACACTTGGTTTATAAAACAACACCACTTTTATAACACAAAGATCGCTCCGACACAATTTTTAATTATTGTAATAAAAATCTTGACTGACACCACAAAATCCCGCCAAACACTCCAGAATATGTTTATAAAGACAGGTAAAAGCAACGGTTTGAATACTTTTACAAAATACTTACGATGATTTCATTCTAAGAAAATACGATCGAAAAAACGTTTAATTATCAATCATGATTTCTTTAATGATTGTATTTCTATTAGATACAATCATTGTAAAAATATAACAATATTACACTTAACATACTTCATAAACGCGATCGTTAACGTATAAATAGAAAGCATAGCCTTACTAAGGATGAAGAAGTATTGAATAGTTATTAAGACCTCTTAATTACTGCAGTGTACAATCCTTTTAGTTTTCTTTTAACAAAAACTGTTTTAAACAGTTTTGTTTCTATTTTTTGGCTAGTATAAAAAAAAATTAAACAAAAATTAAAACCGACTCCGAAAAACTGAAAAGGATAAAATAAGTTAAATAAAATTCACTATTAGCACCAACTCCAAAAATATGTTCCTAGGGGATAAGTACCTACTAAAATTTAATTATTTTATCCTATTCAGTTTTTTGGAGTTGGTTTTAATTTTTGTTTAAATTTTTTTTTCGTAATTTTTAGTCATAACTTTTGAAGGTTAAAGCTAGATGGGTGACCGTGAGCTTATATAGTTTTCTACTATCGTAACATTCACTAAAAATTCATAGGAAAGCAAACATCCGCAACGACTTAATTTTTCCAGTTTTTTTTATTTAAAAACCAAACTACCCAATGGATTTTCAAAACATTTTTATGGGACCAAATGGGAACTATTCCGCATCGAACAAAAAAGAATCATCAATATCGGTTCACCCAGTCAAAAGTTCTGAGGTAACAAACATAAAAAATAAATAAAAAAAAACATACAGACGAATTGATAACCTCCTCCTTTTTTGAAGTCGGTTAGAAATAGATACTTGGCAGTATAGTATATATCCCTTTGTAGTACTAACTCTAACACTATAGCCAACATTGGTAGAGTCCTCGAAACTGTCTACGGGTAGAGTAAACGGTGGAGTACTAACTATACCAATGTAGACAGCATAGGTAGAGTACAGTACTAACTAAAACTGGTAGAGTACTCGGAACTGGTAGAGTAGCAGCCAGTTAACTCGTTCACTCTACTATTTACTTTATTTATGGACAGCACCTTTTAAGAATGCTTTACACGGCATAGTAGCATGGTAGAGAGCTAGCTACGAGTATAGGTACTAATGTAGACAGCATTGATAAAGTATATATATACTACTAAATAAAGAACACTGTTGCATTGCACTGTAGTCTGTAAAAAACTATGTCACCGATACATATATCATTAATCTGTGGTGTCATCTGTAGTAATTAAAGTGATGTCATGTCATGTACTCTTCTTCAATCGACTTCGCTTTGTTTTGCGATTTTGCGTCTGTTCACCTTAATTATTTGCATTATGTCAATGCCTGTTATTAGCAATATACATATCTAATTAAATATACCTACATTATATTAAAAAAAACTTGAATTATCCACATATACCGTTGTAGCACTTATTTATAGGCATTGCTTTCTAACCTTAAAAATGTTAACTTTAATTTTTTTTACAAGAAAACCCCACATAATATTTTTCTATTTTTAACATAATTTGAAAGTATGTTATGAGAGCATAAATGTGTCAAAATTTGGATGCCATACACGACAATCTAAAGTGTTGTCCTTTAAGTCAACTTAAATTGAAGTGCATCATTCTCTTCTTCAAAAAAAACGTGTTTTTACATTTGACGATTTAAAAGACGTAAAAATATTTTTTGTTACTATTCTTGTAAACAGTCAAGTGGCCAAAAACTTACGCGTCTTGTTTTGATAAAGGTGAGAAAATGTCAAAGAGTATAATGTTTGTCGCTGTTTACAAAAACTTTACTATGCCCGTACTTTACTGTATATAGTTTCAAACATGACAACTGTTTGGTGGAATGGTCAGTGCACTATTCAACTAGAGGTCCCGGGTTCGTATGTTATGTTATCGATACTAGATAAAAATCATTATGTGTCTGTATAAATAACAGAAATATATACTTTATTAGGTAATATTAACGAATCATAATTCGTGAAGATAATATATATGTGTTCATCTAGTATTCTTATCATTCCTTACTTTGGGCTAGATAATAAATAACACATAGATATCACAGTCTCAGTATAATACTTCTATCTAGAGCACAAATTAATCAGTAGTAAGAGTTTGTGTTAAGGATACAAGATACTTAACAAAAAAAAATAGTTTACATAGTCTGACGTAACATCTAAAGACTGCAACCTCATTTGTCGCCGTTTTACCAAGAAGAAAAGGGTGTGGTTGGATAATTTTCGAGGTCCTTTTCTGCGTTGGGTCTTGCAGAACTTAGAACCCACTGCATGGAGTGTTTCTACCAATCCGCTATTTATCTCGTCCACTGTAACGCAGCTTTCCATTTGAGGCGTTCCGGAGGTCGAGTTGAAAGCTTTCGCAGTTTTCAACTTGAACGGGTGTTGGTCGTAGCGTTGTTGATATTCAGCGTACGTTGATATTCAACGTGCCTCTCACCTTAAGGTGATCGCTACCGGTTTTCACCCAGGCGATCACTCACAAATCGTTAAATATTTGTCAAAGTCCTCAGTGTAACGACAAACGTGCTGTCTATTGTACAAAAAGTACTATCACTGTCTGAAACGATTCACATCGCCCAGATTGAGTGTGTACAGACGAAAGTAATTTATTATTCTTGGACGAAATGGCGTTTGTTTTACTATCTAGTTACTCCCCACTCTTTTATTTGACTTTTCTTAATAAGGGAAACTGGTTTATTTCTGTTGGAATTGAAATTAATTCTGTGTAGAATAACACTGTCGTGCGTGTAGCGGTGCATTTCTAAATTAGGAGGGGTGAGGTATAGTTGTATTTACATCACATCACCAGCCTATAAAGTGTGTTACACACACACACACACACACACACACACACACACACACACACACACACACACACACACACATACACACACACACACACACACACACACACACACACACACACACACACACACACACACACACACACTATAACAATCGAAAAAACGTTTAATTATCAATCATGATTTCTTTAATGATTGTATTTCTATTAAATACGATCATTGTAAAAATATAACAATATTACACTTAACATACTTCATAAACGCGATCGTTAACGTATAAATAGAAAGCATAGCCTTACTAAGGATGAATAAGTATTGAATAATTATTAAGACCTCTTAATTACTGCAGTGTATAATCCTTTTAGTTTTCTTTTAACAAAAACTGTTTTAAACAGTTTTGTTTCTATTTTTTGGCTAGTATAAAAAAAAATTAAACAAAAATTAAAACCGACTCCGAAAAACTGAAAAGGATAAAATAAGTTAAATAAAATTCACTATTAGCACCAACTCCAAAAATATGTTCCTAGGGGATAAGTACCTACTAAAATTTAATTATTTTATCCTATTCAGTTTTTTGGAGTTGGTTTTAATTTTTGTTTAAATTTTTTTTTCGTAATTTTTAGTCATAACTTTTGAAGGTTAAAGCTAGATGGGTGACCGTGAGCTTATATAGTTTTCTACTATCGTAACATTCAATAAAAATTCATAGGAAAGCAAATATCCGCAACGACTTAATTTTTCCAGTTTTTTTTATTTAAAAACCAAACTACCCAATGGATTTTCAAAACATTTTTATGGGACCAAATGGGAACTATTCCGCATCGAACAAAAAAGAATCATCAATATCGGTTCACCTAGTCAAAAGTTCTGAGGTAACAAACATAAAAAATAAATAAAAAAAAAAATACAGACGAATTGATAACCTCCTCCTTTTATGAAGTCGGTTAGAAATAGATACTTGGCAGTATAGTATATATCCCTTTGTAGTACTAACTCTAACACTATAGCCAGCATTGGTAGAGTCCTCGAAACTGTCTACGGGTAGAGTACCTAAACAGTGGAGTACTAACTATACCAATGTATACTATATACATATACTATGATATGGATCACCGGCAACCCCAGAATTCCAAAGTTTATTTCGGAATTCTGTAACACCTGGTAAACATCCCTCTATGGGCACAGTGCTTCCTACATGGGAGAAACACATGAGGAGTTTGGGCCATAACACCACCACGCTGGCACAATGCGGGTTGGTAGGTTAAAGCGGCTGCAGGAACAACCGGGACCAACGCCTTAACGTGCCTTCCAAAGCACGGAGGAGCTCGAGATTACAAATGTTGATTGACCCATACCGAGATTGACTTTTTTTTTTTTTATACAACTGAATGACAAACAAGCTGACGGCCCACCTGATGGAAAGCGGTAACCGCCGCCTATAGACACCTGCAATAACAAGGAAAAATCACTTGATATTGCAGGTGCGTTGTCATCCTGGGGCCTAAGATGAAATGCCGTCCATGCGCAGTAATTACACTGGCTACCTTTCCCTTCAATCCGAAACACAGCGAACTGTTTCACGGCTGAAATAAGAAAGGCGGTGGTACCTACCCAGACGACCCTGCATACGGGCCTACCACCTAGTAAACTTTGGTTTTCGTAATCGAAACCCAAGCGCTCAAACCACAACGCCATCGAGCTCCTCAGGTTTAGGTTCATAGTTGTGTTTACTGGGGTAGTCCTACCTTTGTGCAGCTAACTAACTTTATTTCGTTTGTGTGTTGTATTGCAGGTGAGAAATGTCTTTCTTCTGATTTTTACAGGATATGCAGCACGTGAATGTCCAAGGTGCTACGAGCGTCTATAGGATACGGTAATCGCTTACCATCAGGCTGGTCATACGCTTGCTTGCCACCCTTGTTGTATAGAACAAGCTTTAGTTATTCGTAATATTTGAATTAAGTATTCCCCATGAATTACGCTCTAAGCCAAAGCGTGTGAGTGGAAATTCAGTATTTGAAGAATGGAAGAGCATAGCAGTATTTTCGACGCGAATCATGACCGTCCAAATGAAGTACCACCTCCACCTTACAGAAATGTCGTAACTAAGAAAAGCTACGAAGTTTGCTACGATGTTGGCTACAAAGTTATGAAGGAACATCGGGAAATTCGGTGTCCATTGAATGGTCATTTATTAAATATTAGTTATTGGTTTATTCACAGTACCGATTGTAACAAAATAATAATCGTCAACCTAAATCTATAACATTTTGTTTAAATCTTCGTTGGCGATGTAAAAAATACCGCAGAAATATACGCATTTGTGTACAAAAACCAAAACAGTAGGAAATTATAAAATTTCGAAATTTCACTTAATTTACGGCCTGGCCACGAACTCATCGCAGTCGCGTCCTGCGTCTCGCGAATCGGCAACCACTGCGAGCTGTCTCGATGTTGGCCTTGGAGCGCCGTGATCGCGCAGTGGTTGCCGAGTCGCCGCTGTCGCCCATTCCCGTGGCCTGGCCGTTATTTGTTGTGTTCCTGCGGTGAATAAGGTCGACAGAGGTCATCGAGGTGGAATTGGGTTGGAGGTACGGGAACTGCTCTCACTCTTATTAATAACGACAAGGAAACCGAAAATATGTAAATCATTAATAATTAAATTTTACATAATATTAACAATAATGCCAGATTTTTGCAAAATATCACAATCAACAGCTAACTCCAGCACTGACACCCAGCAACGAACATGAATCCCAAACCTACCGTAAAAATGTCTCGGCTACGGCCGAGCATTTCGCCGAGAACTGAGATCGAGTTCTCAGTCGAGCCATACTTATAATAACCATAATTTAATTTATCATAAGTATATTAAAAAGTGTAATACATATTTTTTAACAAGAATTATCGAATAAGAATCCTTTAATATTTGCTTTCTTAACTTCAAAACATTGTAAATGACTTTAAAAGTAAATTTCTTTGTAACAAGCTTATTCATAATTTTCCAAAGCGCTGAATATTTTTAAAGCCCATTTTCAATTTGGTTTTCTGAGAAACTTTTTAACGAGGACATTATATAATCGTCGATCAAAGTGCTCTTGTACTGTTAATCGCCAATACACCGCTATTGTTTGCTCGTTGCGTACCTACTTGACCTAATCTCTCGGCTGCTTTCTGCGCGGGAATGGTGACCTTCGAGTATTTTCCTTACACCGACCTAGTTTTCATCACAAAACCTGTGATGTTCTCCATAACACTGGTTGGTAATTTGCTATGGTAATACCACAAAAAGAAACGTCATTTCACCGATATTGTGGAAAGAAACGATATTTAAGTAACTTAAAATAACGAAATAAATACCGAGATCTTGATAACGACAGCAGAAAGCGACGTTGCCAACTTTCGCATTAGTATACTTTAATTTCAATTTCACCAATTTTCACAAAATACCACAATTCAACTAATTCCTACTAAAATTAGAGTGCATGAAAAGACAAAATTCTTATTCTTAACTTTAATAATATTGTTAATTCGGATTTTGATAACGATATCTTAAGTGATATTTTAGCTACGCTATCACAATTATACCGGTATTTCAGTTTTTAATTAAAACCTTCGTAAGTTGGTCTCCGAGTTAAACTATTTCAATATTATATATTTTAAAAACTTACCTATTATGCCCTATCTCTCATTGTTTTTAACGTTGTATGAAGTGTAAGCAATTATAATTTCGCAGGTTGAAAGAAACTTATGTGAAAATTAATGGTGCCCTTTCTGTTCTAGACATAATAAGTATTTTAATATTGATATTTTCGGTTAGTGTAAAGATGTATAAAAACAGGAAAACATAATTGTTTACTATGTCAAATAATGAACTATTTCACATTTATTTGAGTTATGTTGTCATATTAATATTGGCAAAGAAAATTAAGTCTTGGAATTTAAGAATTTTAAGTACCTACCAACCTTCATAACTTATCGGAGCAAATCCTTTCTGGTGGCTTGAAACACTACCAGAAATAAGACGTTTGGAAGTACTATTACCACAATATAAGTGAAATAAAATACACAGCTAATGAGATAAACTTAAAGCTGTTACCATAGCTTTCTTGTTTCTAGACATTCTCCCAGGCATTGTTCTCTGCGGTCTGCCTATGGGTCGCTTTTGCGTCTTGCACCAGGAACCATGTTTCCGAGCAACATGACCCGCCTACACGCTTGATGGATCTGCGACTCCGCTTTTCTCTCTAAGCCATGCGTTTGTTTTGCGGGCCCCACGTGTAACTCCCAACAATTTTCTTTTTAAAGCCCGCTGGGCCACTTTTATTTTAATAATACATCATCTTATTATAGGACCTGAGGTTTTAGCGAATATTATACTATACGTCGTCGTCGAGTTCACAGCAAGCTGCGTAGGTGTCGTTTGATTCTTCGTCGTCCACAGAACAATTGACAGCAGCGTTTAGTTGGACCACAAATTAGTCAGACTAATTTGTATCAATTGACAGTACATTGCTTGTGACTCGTGGCAGGATGTGCTTAATTGCCTTCACACTGGCTACCTGCGCCGATGTTATTAATAATTTAACATACGTGTTGATTACTTTGTACAATGCTATGATGTGAGAATCTGCTATTAAAGTTTAGGAGTAACTAAACAACTAAAATTTAACATACTTATACACCGTCAGGTCGAGTGGTCGGGCTGGAATTGAATTTTATCATGAAAATGAATAGTTATTGTTTACGATTAAAGGGTATAATTTGTATGTTTCTATAGTGTATTTCTAATATTCGTCTATTTCTCCGTTATTTCCTACCTATCTATAACACAAGTTCTTAACGATGCTTGATTTGAGCGAGATAATAGGCGCGAGTGTAGTATAATAATATTATTGTCTTAAAGCCTTGATAATTCACTAACTGTTATAAATATAATACAAATTACTGATCTGAATTTAACTTTAAAATAAAAATGATCAATCAATATCAAAAGAAGATTAGTATGACACGTTTTATCATTTTACTATCGTTTTGAACTACATGAAAGTCGATAGAAAGGATGCTTTGATTGAATATTATTAAAATGTAGATAATAACCTCCTGAACTAGGATAGGAACCAGTGATGATGCGATAAATCCTGCTAAGCCAATAAGCTGGAACGAACTCCTGGTGTCTCGGTCCTTTTGTGAAGGGGATTAATAACAGTTTTATGCTACATTAGGTTCTCGAAAGGTTTCAATGGTTGTCATCATTATCTTTGATAGATAAAATGAACTTTCAAAACATGATGTTTGGGATTAGTCTGGCTTTACCTATTATAGCACAAAATTGAATGGCAATTATTAAAAATTATATTATTTCTCATTATGTTCTGAACTTTAATATGATTTTTTCATAATCCTAACTTACTTGTAGTTTGCAAAATAGGGTGTATTTGATGAGTTCAAAATAAATATTTTTCGGACCTATGTAATTATTGTAATTACTGGATTTTGGTTACTATCTATATTTTTAACAAATTTATAAATGCCTAAATTCATGTGATTATCGAATTAATGACTTATATGATAGAAACACATTTCAAAAGGATTTCTAATTTAATGTTTATTAACAGCAATTCCAGAGAACTTGTTACAGTTCTGTAAACTGCGTCTGCGAACCAAGATTTTGTGATGATCTCTATGAATTGTTAACACACTTTGTAAAATTCTTAGTTTTAAAGTAGTGAGAATTCTAGACTTGGTGACAGTGACAAAAAAGTTTTTAACTGGACAAAAGCCTAATATTTTATGCTCACATCGTCTCTTCGTTCGCTCGTGTAGAAGATAAGAGCTGCTTAACATTCTATTAGCCACCCTTATCCCTCGAGTCCACTATTTCGATTTTCAACTTCAGCGTATCGAGTTAGCTAGTTGACGTACTAGTTTTGCAGTTTCGTTGTTTATAATTCTGCCAGAGTAGCCGTTCCATCGTGTGTACCGATCTGTGCAAGTTTCATTGGTCTAGTTCAATCGGTCCAAGTTGGCTTGTTAGCTTCCTTACAATTGTTTCTTTTGGCAAGTAAATTAGTATGTCAATGAGATAAATCAGTCAATCAGATCTTATTACGGTAAGATATTCGATAGTGGATAGAAATTGGATAGAAGATACATCAGTTTTTTTGATATTTGGCGAGGTCAGTGGTATCGTAACTGGTACATTTTCGTTCTAAAATTTTAAGAATATAGCTGTACCCTTAGCAGGGACACTTAAATTTCGAATCGCCATCGTATCGAGTAGTTACGTTTGCTTTTGTCCGGGTTTTGTTTAAGATTACGATTCGAAATTTAAAAATGTTCGTGCTAGGGATACTGACTATTTATGAGCTAAACCCATCAGTAGTATTTTTGTCATCTTACCTATGTGATAAGATGTCCGTAACAATGATTATTATTTGCTTATTAGCAAATTCAATTTTCCCAGCGCCGAAGAATAAAAGGGAAACAAATAACCCCGTCTTATCTTTATACCAAGTAATTAAGTATAATTTGATGGAATCGGGTGTGTCGTAATTCGCATACCTGTTTCCTAAGGCACGCTTTTAAGAGCTGCGGTTTCTGTGGAGGCTTTAAATGAAAATAAACGACGCAACTGGGATTATAAATTCGCGCACGATTTCACTTCCTTATGTTTTCTTTAGGAATATGAAACTTAAAAATGATTAGATCTCTTTAAACTCTCTCTCTCTTTACGCAACTAAAGCTTCTTTTGTTTAAAAAGAAAAGGATAATACATATCGTTTAGTTACGTTTACGGAGATTAATTATGTTTTACATGATGTAGATTCTGTATGGATTCTTAATTCCTTTTCAAGAGAAGTACTGGTTTTTTTAGTACCTACTTAGGTATGTTTATCTTTTTACATTTTTACCCGAGATTGTAAGAATTGCAGGTGCCCGAAAAGATGATATGCAAGATATAGGTAACAAAAGAGTACCTCGATACTTAAACTTTAAAAGTGTTTAACATCACAAAAGTGCTCGGCATACTTTGAGGAAGTGTACTCTTTACTATAGGAATATATTCTAACGTTGCTACTGGTGTTGCTTAGAGCATAAGCCGGTAATTCTCGACTATTCCCGAGAGAGCTCTCAGACCCACGAGGGTCGTTAGCGAGCTTGTCGGCGCACCACCTGATTTTTTAATTTGAAAAGCTGTCCCTACCTTTTGTGTGCGACGTCAAGTTGCGCAAAAACGAAAGTTTTAGGTTATACACAATTTTTTCCCGAAGTAGACGATGTTTTATAGTTTAATCGCAGTAATTTTGTATGAAAGCTTCAAAGCTAAGCTTACAACGCTGTAACTAATTGAATTAACAACACACATAACGGAGGTGGTAAAGTTTCGGGCCAGCTCATGAGCACCATTTTAGATTGTAGACAATAATGTACTGAATAACATGACCATGTTTTCCATTTAATTACACAATATTATTTTATTGCAAAAAAATAAGGAAATAAAATATGAATTGTACAGTGGAAACGGCGAAGTGCATAGTACATAGCCACAATATAGAAATAAAATGACAATATTCGACGTGAAGTCGCAAAAAACAAAATTGTATTATGATATTAACATTTTGTTATCTTAGAAATGGCAGCCACTGTGATGTTTTTTTAGCAAATTAAAGTAATTCCGCCGCTTCTATCAGTCAAGATTTATGGATGATAATACCTTATCATTTCCATAAATCTAGATGGATTCTTCCATAAAATAACTGTGCAAAACAATGATGCTCATGAGCTTTTCCTTTAGAAACTTTTACCCAAAGAAACCTTTACTACCTCCCTTCTAGTTTCTTTCAATTAACTAGCTAGAGTACCCCCCTCTTAGTTGTTTGCAATTTAGAATTCTTAATTATAGAGATAAGTAATATCTTATTATTAACTATTAAATGTTGAATATGTATTATAGTTGAATTATTAACTATTGAATATATCCCATCCAAAGTTTGTAAATAAGAATGGATTAAAATTAAAAGAAAATAAATTGATATCCTAATTGAAATAGTCGCAGCAAAATTTCGTGATGTACAGCCAATACAACTATGCTGTGCATTCACACCTATCATTGCTTGTACTGCTAGAACATTGGCATGATTAATATTTAACCTTATTCCCGCTTGCCAAAGTTCACATTCATTGTTCAGATTGTAATCTCAGTGGGCTTGTAGAAGTATAAACCTAAACATGATTGACGTCCATTCAAGCATCAAACATGGCAGCAGTTGTAGAGGTTTTTGAATATTTAATCTTTGTTGGAGCATATTTTGTTTAGTTTTCGTTGTGTGTTTTACGCTCTTCTGTCACGAGGGTCTCTTAACGATGCTGAGCACAACCTAATGAGTGCTATATGTTAAACACATTAAATTCTACAAATCACGTCGTGTTAGTTATTACTGTGGCAGCATTACGAATGAAAAGCAAATAGGGAATGTGAACGGTATAATCGATTTTAAATTCTAATTAGCTAAATTGATTAAGCTAAGTATTGGAAATTATTGTGGCACGTGTACGGTTCACTCGTACATGATGTTATTGAACTGTATGGTATATATTCAGTTAGTTTCAAGCTCAATTTTTAAGAAGTATATTCAATATCATTGATTTATGCTTTAATTTGGAACGACTTTATTTCGTTTTTTGTTTTTTTATTTATTTATATCATTATTGTATAATATTTTGTCTCAGATTCGTTTTTTTGCAATTTTCATGTGGGTACTATCTTTTTCCAATAGTCTCTTACTAGCCCGACGTTATTATCACATAAGTTTTGGAACATACAGAACATATGTGTTCATTTTGCATAATTTCCAGCCTCCGCTGGAGCCGAGGGGCGCACTAATTATGATTTAAGAGCTTCCATTAAGTAGGGTAGTTAAAGAAACTTTCCATGCATAATGTCTTCCTGAAATAGACGTCATTAGTATTGCAACTAAACTTGGTATTCTAGTGTATCTTACGTTGCCTTTATGTAAAAGAGATTTTAAATTATGGTATACATTATTTTGAAATGCCGCTGCGTTCTGTAGGACTTCCCGAATTCCTAAGATACCACAACTAGGGCGGATATTGCTAGTTTTACTATCAAATTATTTATTTTAGAAACTAGGCTAAGTCCATCAATTAAGGTATTGTCGACAGCTTCACTCGTAGACCGATTTGCTAAGCACTTTACTAGTTATCGATTTCAGATGGACAAGTGACACTTGTCTCTGTTTGCTAGGAACCCAGCTAAAGTACAATTTAGTATATTAATGGTCCAGACAAGAGTTTAGTTCAATAGATAGCAAATCAACTGTAACAGTTTCACCTCAAGACCTCTTTTACTCCGTTCGTAATATAGGTGGCTTTCCTAGTGTATCTGTTATACATGATATGCTGTCTTCAATATAATATTCTTCGTCTGAATCAGGTTTCTTATAAACGATCAATCAAGGTTAACGATAAGGTGTGCGTAATTTGTACAGTTTAACACGCGGAAATTTTAACATCTTCTACTTTAGTTAGATTTACTGTTGATAAAACTTATTCTTTACATTTTTAATAAAACCAATTTACCAGATTTGACTCATGACCACCATGATAATTACCTTTATTTATTATTAGTTGCTACATTTTACTCTTTACATTTCTTTGCTTGATTACAAAATATCAAGGTTTGAAAGGAGTTTGCTACTGAATTTAAAATGCTGCAAGTTTAAACGGTAGGTAAGCTAAAAGCAATCTTATACTCGTGAACAGTGTCGACATATTTGATTAGCACGATAAGGATATCTCTACACGTCGCTACTACAAATAAACATTTTCTGCAAGGTAAGAGCAAAACGAACAGGAACTCGGGAACGTGATCGATCTACGTGAGCACTCCAAGTGGGAGAATTCTGTAGGCTTCAAAGAACCTAGGTTACGTAGTATAGGCAACCTGGGTACATTTTCCGATGCACCTGGTTATTTCCTGTCACTGCATCGGAAATAGAGGTGGGAATAGAAACAAATGGAAACGTCGTGTGATAAAATCTTTGATTGGGACCGTGAACGTGGAGTTTGTACTTTTGGTATGTTCTGTGCTGATTAAACTTTTTGCCAGCTTTCTTTTTCGATTTGATTGACGATAACTGAATTAGGTAATTTATTTTAACATCTTTTCACAATTTGAGATGATGTAAACAAGCTGAGTACTGTTTAAGCAATGCTAAACTTTTGCAAAGTTAAAATAAACGAACAAACAAAATTGAAAACTTAGTTTTAATAAATTACCTTGCAGTCAATCATAAGTTTTGTTTACTTGCGTGTTTATATTTAAAATAATCGATCTAATTGGCTTTGTCTATATTGATTTGAAAGTAAGCCTTGTATGTTTTGGTTAGCCATTTAGGTACATGGCGTCAGGATAAATAATGAAATAAATTAACTAAAGAGCCGCACTGTACTTATGATTCGGTGTAATTTTATTTACATAAGTATTAATTAAAGTAATGAAGATGTAAATTTATTTTTGTATTTTTAACCGACTTCAAAAAAGAAGGAGGTTATATGTTCCACTGTATGTAATTTTTTTTGTATGTATGTTAATTGATATAAATCATATTATTAATGAGGTAGTAAAACATTTTCTGGGTTTGATTTTATAGCATGGCCTTGATTTTTATAACGCGCTACGATTACAGCTGATTATCAAACGATTGTATCGTTTTTACCGACTTCAAAAAAGAAGAAGGTTACTTTCCACTGTTGTATGTTTTTTTTTTGTATGTATGTTCATCGATTTCTCGGTCATTGTGAACTGATTTCCAAAATTCTTTTTTTATTCGATAGAATATACGCCTGTGGTGGACCTATTGTCACCAACTCAGGATCTGATGATGGGATCCCAGAAAAATCGAGGAAAAATCTCAAATTTTATAGGCACGTAGGTATGACATTTTTTAAATTTTTTTCAAAACTATTTAAGTATTTGCTACTGTCAGTTACCATCTTATGTTGATGAGCTGGTGATGGAAGGTACAACTCCTTAGCGGCTAGGAATTGGAAGATAATTCTTTAAATATTATAGGTACGTATTAACGAATAGTAGTATTCTATCGAGTTATTCGGGTGAACTGTTGATGGAAGGTACAAGGTTAAGAGTTGGAAGATAATTCTTTTAATACATTGAATTAAAAAAGTATTGGAAATGGATGATTTGTTTATGGTTCCAAATTTTTTTGTTGTTGTTGTTATTAAAATGGCACAACTGTTTTCCATTTTAGCGCTGAGTTTGAGTTGCATCTGTTATTTATAATAAATACAGTGCTGTTTTAGTTATATCATATCAAGTGTATAATGCAAATTTCATAATGGACAAAAACATCGAACAAAGAGTTTGTCTTAATTTTGCATCGCCAATAGAATTTCATGTTCGAAATACGGTAATCTTACGGTAAATCGACTTTATTAAAAACACGTGCTTATGGGTGGTACAAAGCGTTCAAAAGCGGTCGACATGTGATGGAAGATTTGCCTCGCTCAGGTTGGCCATCAACGTCTGCAACTGAAGTTAACGTCGCAAAAGTGAGGGAAAAAGTAACTGAAAATCCTCATTCAACTTTGAGAGAGATAGCCGGCGAGCTTTCTGTATCTCACGAGTGGATTTGTACTATTTAAAATAATCACTTGGGTATGAAACACGCCGCTCGGCTAGTCCCAAAAGACCTGAATTTTCTCCAAAAACTCAATCGCATGGGAGTCGCTGAGGACATGCTAGAACGAGTCAATTCCGACCCATTGTTACTTTGTTACTGGTGATGAGACGTGGGTTTACGAGTTTGACATGCAAACTAGTCAACAAGCTTCGGAGTGGCGCCTTTCAACTGAACCGAAACCGAAAAAACCACAGCAAAGTCGATCAAAAGTCAAAGTCATGTTGACTGTTTTCTTTGACTCTCGCGGTGTTGTGCACTCGGAATTCTTGCCGGAAGGTAAAACGGTAAATAAAGAATATTATTTAAGCGTTATGCGGCGTTTAAGAGAGCAAATTCGACGAAAAAGGCCAGATTTGTGGAAAGAAAATTCTTGGATTTTGCACCTCAATAATGCGTCTTCGCACAAGGCCATCATTGTGAACGAATTTTGGCCAAACACTCAACAATTACCATCGAGCTAAGTTGTCTCCAGAAACAATAGAAAGTGAAGCACCAACTCTAAATATACATTTTTAGGAGAAAAGTAGGTACCTAGATACTTAGATTTAATTATTTTTTCCTTTTTATTTTAAAATCGGTTTTAATTTTGTTAAAAAAAATTGTCATAACAAAAGAAACTCAAGTTTTCATGAGAAGAACAAAACTGCTGTTCTAATATAAGCGGAATGTAACAGATATCTTTCTAATAGAATAAAAGAATGTCAACCACGCGGTCCCCCTCGTTCGGGCACGTAAACACTATCATTTTGTAATTACGCCAAATTCTGAGACCCGGAAAATACCCGCTGAAGATTAATGTCTGCCGAAATGGGTTAGGTGCCTTTATCATGATTTATATTTGACGTTCCAAGTATTTTTTTCAATTAGGTACGCTTTGAATACTTAGAATTCTACGTAAAGTTGGTTTTTTTCTTTTGTTCTGTTCTTGCCATACTCTTTCTTATGCCCGATTAAAAATTGAAAATTTAGATGTTGATAGTAACCCTTAATTACAATTTTAACGTGACGTTCATCCTACTAAGATTATAAATGTGATAGTTTGGATATTTGCTACTCAATTACTAAAGCCATAACAACAGATCTCTAGTGTTTGAGCTAGAAATTCCAGAGATAGATTATTGTCTGGCATAAAACATATATACTCTTTCTGCAGGGAACGCGTTCTCATGGGATAACGAAAACCAAGTCGCGGGAAGCCAATAAAGTGTGTAATTTATGTTAGCACCAGTTCGTTTTTATATGAACTAAAAACTGACTGCTTAGCAAACTTTAACTATTTATAAATTGCAGTTTAAAATAATAGCAACATTCTAAAACTGCTCTAATTATTTCAACCTCAGCTATATCTGCCGCTCCGAAACTGAGACCACGCCGTTATAAACATTAGCTACTAAGGGCTTAGCATCAAAAGGCGATAAACATGAGCGTCAGTCGACCATTACAGCTGTTATGGAGTTCTGAGAACTATTTACGTATCAAAATTATGGGCACACGCTGAAATTATGATCTTTGTGCACACGAGAAATACAGTTTGTAAGATGTTGCTAATTGAATCGTTATATAATGGCTTCAATCGTTGCTATATATTTGACTGTCTGTAAAAGGGATATTATACAACCACCGAATAAACTCAAACTTATTAGAGTAATGACTGATTGATCCAGTGAGAATTACATACTGTATAAGTCGTTACGTGTCTGTGGTGAATATAATCTTCTACTAATTTAATTTATCAGTGTCAATGATAGATTAGTCATTACAACTAAATTATTTAGTACTCAATAAAACGATATTATCTCACCTTCATTGAATAAGTTATAAGCATTAATCAACGTAGTTAATTCATGATGAGTAACAAGTGACAAAATATAATGTTAAAATAAAACTTTAAATAAATAATAATGTTTCATAATTTTACACATTGATGTTGAGAAGTAGATACCAAAATTACGTGGAAACTGGTATCAATCTTATTTGACATTAGGCAAGTCTCAAGGAAAAAGTCGAATATTACGGGAACATCCATCACTTAGTATAATGTTTAGTCTGTACTCTGAACACAGACTTGAAGATGTCGTACGTTATGTCGTCATGACCTTAATAAGTTCTATTATATTCAGTCTTCGAATTGAATCCATAAAATATATTGCCAATTTCTCTATTTTATTTACGTCACCTTCTCACGCGTAGAGGATTAATGGTACTCCCAACATCTTTAGTTGCCATTGAAATCGACGTGGGCTAAACATGTTTCCCGCTGTAAGGATTTACCATTGACAGCAGGAAATTCTGAATTTACTGTAACATACAACGTGTAATGTGTACACAGCTTTAAGGCCGTTATTCTACACTTTGTGACGAGATGAAAGATCGGCGAAGTCGCCGGTTTGATATATGATACGCGCGAGATGTCACTGGTATAAATAGCAGGCAGTACGTTGAACTGCCCGGTGCTGCCATATTTTGTCAAATATTTTGCTCAAATCATCAAAATTCATAAAGCTTCCATCCATACCATTCAGTTGATCAATTTACCGGAGATATGTATCATTTAAATATTCAGAATCATTTTGGACCCATCGACATTACATTTGCAATATCCTACCTGTCGTCGCTTGGAAGGCAACTTTAGCTGTAGGTGTGAACGAAGATGAAATTTAATAAAAGTTTACGCCATGAAATGCCCACTGTCGAAGTAAATACTTACTTAAGTGGTGGACAATTTAGGTACAAGTAATGCTCTCCAAAGTAGTGTTTGCCGAAGTTAAGTCTTAGAATTTTAGTATACAATCATATCAAACGCATCAAAACGCACAACAAACACACCAAATTCATCATCAAGTATCATTATATCAGCCAATGACCTCTACTGCAGAACAGGGCCTCCCTCATCGATTTACAAACGAATCGGTTTTGCGCGGTCTACATCCAACGGCCCCCGCGAGCCTGACCAGGACGACTGTCCATCTAATGGTGGGCCGTCCTATTTTGCGCTTTCCGGTACGTGGTCGCCATGCTGAAACTTTAACGCCCCACCGGCCGTCCGATCTGCGTGTTATGTGGCCCGCCCACTGCCACTTTAATTTGCTAATCCTATGAGCTATGTCAGTCTTTGGTTCTTAAAAGGATATGCTCATTCCTGAATCTATCTCGCAGAAACACCTAACATAGCTCTTTCCATAGCTCGTTGGGTGACTGCGAACTTGCACAGAAGGCGAGTAAGCGACCACATTTCACAGCTGTATGTCATCACTGGCACCACACACTGGTCGAAGACTTTCAGCTTCCAGCACTGAGGAATTTTGGACAAGAACATTTACCAATGACTAACCACAGCACACGAACACCAAATTACGAACATACCAAATTACGCATATCAAATTATTGCTATGGCATTCCATTTGGCGTTTTTGTAATTTCACTATACCTACAAAATTCATAGTAGATATGTAATTAAAATAATATAAAACTAGAAAAAATTCACTTGTAGTCAACAACACTTGTCTTTCACTTGTGTTTCAATTTTAGGTGATTTAAAAGTGCTTCTTTGTGGCCTATTGAAATAAAATATTTTTTCTTTCTTTCTTATGTGTTTTGTAGTTCATTATTCCGTATGTTTCCGATGTATCAGATAGGCTCTCTCATGGCAAGAGGGGCATATAGTATGTAGCTTTAAGGTTATTGATTTGGTTAAATAAATATCTGAAGGTCAAGGGCAAAGGTATGGCTATTTTTATCATTTTTGTGTACTTTTATTGCTCTTAGCTTCATTTTTTTGTTATATCTGCACCCTAGTACCTTTAATTGGACGTTTTCTATAAAATTGGAGATTTGTGCTACTTATTTAATCAATATTGCTATTGTTCAAATCCAAAAACATGGCACAACGAACATAATTTTTTACGTCTTCTTAACAGTTTTAATTTCACCGATGAAACAGATAGATTAAGGAGTTCAGGAACCAAAACATTGCCCAAGAATCCGTCTTTAAATTCGCAAGGTGCAACTTTACGAGGGGAAGATTTTTCATTACGTGAAGCACCCTCGCTCTTTCCGTTCCATTCCATTCTTTATAGCTGTAATATTGTTTCGGTGGCTCTCTCCGCGACAAAATAAATGTTTGTATGGACCCTGCGTGCCACTCCTACCCTGCAATTTGAGCGTTATTGGATCCTGTATATTTTACATGAGCGCTTTTTATTACCTACTCTTTTTTATTAATAGCCCATAAGATGGATTTGACGGTGTATTTTTGGGTATGGCAATCGGTTTTGAAGCCGGGACGAATTATGATTGACAGTGTAAAATGGGTGGGTGGGTACCTACCTCATCGTTATGAATGGTATGGAATTCAGAGGGTATAAGTGTATCAGTTGATGATTTGTGAGAGGATGAAGAAAATGGCATACCCCTACAGCTAAAAGATTGAGCATTAAGATTGGAAGATGGAATACATCAAGGTAGCATGCTTGGATAATTTTGTTTTATGCAATACCTTGAAATCAATTTTATTAACTTTTCATCAACATGTACTGCGTGTGAAAATTATTATTTGCCTGGCTACAAAATTTACGGTATAATACTGATGAAACTATGATATATTACTTGCCTTATAAATTGTAACACAGTACTAAGCAATTAAATTTTATTTCATATTACTATAAACTCAAATTTATTGTAAACTGTTTTAAAACTGTTATCTATAAAACTTGGCATAGTTCTTGCGCCTAACAGTGGAACTGGTAAATAAACACCTAGATGTAATATAATATTCTAATAGATGTTACCCTCAGTAATCAAAAGTACAAACCTGAAACCTACAATGTGAAAAAAATAACTTTGAAGCTACTGAAAAAAAACAATGAAACTACTTTCATTTATTATATTCTGAAATATACATATTAATTCCTATTTAATAATGATGGTTGGAGATTAGATGCGAGCCGGAATCAGGTATCCAATTACTCTCAAAGTCTTGTTCTGTCTTTATAAATTCAAAAATGCCTGAATCTAAATGCTAATAGAGTTTATATTGACGAAACTAACAATCGAAAGCGAACTGTGTGTAAAACAGTTGGTTAGCAGCGATGTAGAATTACGAGTCAAACTACGATTTCCGAGATGAAATATTCCGTATTCAATATTCAAGCTCAAAATTTGGAACACGTGAGCTTAGTAACAGCCCCTTAACTAATTGTATTGGAATACACCAAACTACGAGTAATTGTATTGGTTCATTCTGGACTCAACATTCCGGTTGACTGACAGAGAATGCCTTTGTGCAATTGAAGTTTAAATAAATAAATAAGCAATACTTCGATGTTTAAAAAAATTTTCATCTAAGAATAACGTGATAAGAAAAAAGTACATTGGTGAAATTAGCACGTTATTACAGGACATACTAACAATTGGCCATCTAAATCTTGAAAAGAGATTTATAAGTCCAACCGTTCTTCTGCAAAATGGACTTCTTTCTGCATTCAAATCATGTTGGACATTGGACTAATCAACCGGCTGAGAGTTACGATCCCAAGACGCAATGACACTAAAGGAAGTAGATCACTATAAGAAAAGAAACAGACAGCAGCGCTTAAACACTTTGAACTATATCAAATTCAGATTTCCAGTGCATCATTTACTAGTTCTCACTCGGTTTTCTATCGAGATATTGTGGAGCGAACCGCGCAACTTTGACAATAACATTGCGAAGAAATTTTCAATTATTAACTTTATCCTCAAATGGGATCAAGGACTGCATAAAGTTTCATGGAAATTTTTATATCAGGCGAAATTGCCTGCTAGAGCGGAGGCACGATCCGATTTTATTGTTGCTAATGCGTGCTCACAGCGGTTGTTTTTACACTCCTTATTGGCCCTCATATTGGCGTATAAGTACTACTTCTTCTGAAAAATGTAAGATTGCAAATGATGCGCACAATGAAATAGAGTTAAGAAATCAAAATAAAAAAAATACAGACCAGTTGCCATTGAAATAGTGTTCTATTACTATATGTAAGTACTTCTTTTTCTCTCTGATCTCTTTTCTTCTCTATATCTGATTGTTATTATTAATGCCTTTAGTACATTACAACATGAATTATAATAATTGTATGATCGTTATGTAATTACACAGTGTTTCATCTTCTTAATTAAAATTCAAAATGCCAATTGAACTTGTGACTCAGTATACGCAAATAAATCAGAACATATACGGTCGAGAAAAGTTATAGGTTTCTTTACCAGAAAAGTTTATTTTATACTATGTTTATTTGTGTTTTAATGTACTAACAAAGTAAGTTTACAGTTGTCAGAAGCTGCAAGAATGCATCTTAATTCAAGTTGTGCAAGTACAACTTACGACAAGCACCTACTTACAACTTACAAGTCTCTAGATACAGAATAGAACGATAGAATAAAACACGAACTTATAAACCAAGACGATGAAATGAAAATAAATGCCCGTACTTTAAAAAGAGTAAAGATTTTAAAAGTTCATGGAAGGATAATTTTTATCAAAAAATAAGTTAAATATAAATGTTCGGTCACAAAACAGTGGGTATCATTTATGACAATGAGGTGGTTAAACACAAAGGTACCACATGTTCTATAGGTACTTATTGTGACACGGGATAAGAATAAGAATTGTTTATTTGTGAACCATATGTTCACAAATAAACAATTCTTATTCTTATTCTATATCTTATACAGTACAGTCAGTTGTTGTGTTGCTGGGATGATTAAAATAAACTGATATGGAGATGTAATAAAACGACCGCTAGTTAGAGTGACCTGTTTATTACTGAACTCATGAGGCATGCTAACATATAGCATCCGTACATAAGGCATCGATGATAGAAGTCAATATTGTAGTAAGTAGCGCGCGTATATACACAGTAAAACACAATTACCATCCACCGAAGATGTTCAAAATTGGGGTGTGCAAAATCTCCCTTGTATAAATTTGCTTGGGGCAAATTGTGGGGAAATAATAATTTATTGCTTTCTTAGCCTTTTTGATCTACCAGTGTGTTTGTTTTGCATTAAAAAATCCAAATTCTAATACCCCTAGGTAGGGTCGATATAAATACTAAAGGCGTCTGCTTTTTTATATTTAAATAATTAAATAGATTACTTTCTTTTGTGAAGTCAGTTTAAAGTGACCCAAATTCAGAATAAAATTAAATCAGTCAAAGCAGGTCTTCGCTTGCGGTGGATGAAGGAGAAATTTCAGTCGAAGCTCTACTAAGCGTTGTCGTGAAGAGGAGTGCAATTCCTAACAGCGCAATCAAACAAGCAACTTCTTTCTGTTCGTTTTGCATCTGGGATGGTTTGGATGCTTCCTCAGAGGCTTACCATTGCGACGAACGTTTCAGACACAGAATCTATGTTTCATTAGAAGCAACAATCTTTTTCGGAATATAATTCCATGCATACATAAAAATTTAACAAGAGAATGCAAGCTTATATGGTATCCTTTAAACATAACGTTAATAAAGTCTTCTAAAGTACTGAATTTAAGCGAAAACAAAATATGTTTTAAATATTTATATATGTGAAAACACTTTGATATCTTTATTATTTCGAGAGAACAATGCGTTTAAGTTCTTCATTTCGTTTAGTATACTTTGCAAAGTTTCTTTCCACTGTAAATAGTTATCCAACTATTTTCCTGCAGTTGATATTAATTGCTTTAGTATTTAGTACTTCTGAACAAATTAATGACGGTACGAATTGTGCTTAAGAGTTTTAAGCGCTGAATTTATCTTCAGAGAGAATAGCGGTGGAAGAAAAGATACTAAAGAAATCTGGGACATTATTACTATCACAAAGAAGCGTACATTATTAATTCAATAAGTCATCAATAAATGGAATGATTTGTGAAAATATAAAGTGAATACGAAAATAATTCGATAAAAAGAAGAACTAATAACAAACAAAGTATTCGGACTTCCACGAAAAACGGAATTGCTATGTTCAAAATGAATTTAAATAGGTGATAACTTCGGAACGCCTTAAATGACAACCAAGCTATGGTCTTTTCGTGTCGTTGGAAATCTCAAAGTCTCAACTCCAGCCAAGTTGGTCTCTTTTGTGTGTAACAATGAGGTGCTCTTTACAATTTCAATTTGATTAAGTAAATAGGTCCGCGCTTAAATCTTCAAATGCTCTCTGGTTATTGTTTGAAACGAATTGAAATTCACCAAGTAGGTCGGCGTGCCCTTAAATTTAAGCGGGTAAAATTTTCCGTAGAAAGTTTTTAGTGGTTTTACAATTATTTTTGACTAAAGACGAATTGCTGAATTTTGTATTTTCGTTTTTAGACGAATGTAAGAAATATGGAGATTCGCAATACCAGTGTAGATAATGTAACTTACAGAGATACATACAAAATAAAATCTACATAGACAGTTTTATCTTCCACTTCATACTTTTATTATATAAGCAAATAATGCGAGCAGCAAATAATGAAATTAATTTGTGTCCCATTTTTCACGTTAATGGCTCTCGAAAGAGCACTTCCCCAACACTAAAAACTATTATCGAGCAAATAACACCTCGATGTATCAATACTTACGCGCTGCTATTTTATGTCGAACAGTTCGTCTTTTTATTTGGACATCGTTAAATGAGTACTGATTAAATTTAGTGTTGTGAAAACATGTCCAAGTCCTCATACTTACTATGCGAATTTGCAAGGGCAGATGCACACTTCGCAGTGTAAACAAACGAGACGCTTGCCAGTTCAGAGATTATCTCAAAAGTGTTTACTGAAATAAACAAATGCATGTATGTACTGTCGCTTAAATAAATGTTGATCTTTACAACTGTTACACTGAATATTTTGTTCTACTCTCTTGTATTAAGCAATTAGTTCCGGCTGTTACGGTAATAGTTTTCAAGGAAGTTAGGGCACAATGGTTTTAAGGAGCTCGATGGCGTAGTAGTTAAAGCGCTATAGAAAACAAAGCAAGTTTTACCATGGTCGAACCCGGGATGGGTTAATCAGCATTTGTATTCTTGAGCTCCTTCGGACGGCACGTGAAGCCGTTGGTCCCGGCTGTTACTGCAACCTCTTGAACCCACCAACCTTCATTGACCCAGCGTGGTGGTGGTATGGCCCAAACTGCTCATGTGTTTCTCCCATGTAGGAACGTTGCCCAGCAGTGGATCGATACGATGGTGGTATTTGACTCTCGAATTTTGAGTGCCCGATCAAGGTAGCACTTCCACCACAAAGTAATCCTTTTTGCTTCCACCTTTTAGAACATCGCAGCTGAGTAACACTTCTTTATGGTGTTCTGTTCCTGTTGTGAGCTCAATGAGAAAGAATACTCGTCCGGTATGCTGATAACATATCATTTTCTCTGGAGAGTCAGCGCGCCAGTACACAAGGTGCTGCCATCGTCCTTAAATGCTACCGTAAACCGTACACTTGTTTACCACCACAGTCGTATAAAAAATACCATTAGATCGTCGAAGTGGTACAATCAAAATTAGATATCAATCCTAAAATTTTGTAATTTTATTGCATTATGGCAGGGATTGGGCCAGCGAGCGAGGTGGTGTTATGGTCCAAACACCTCTACGTAGGAAGGTCTGTGCAGTGGGATGTTTATAGGCAGGTGATGATGATAAATAAATTGAAGGCTTATTCGTCAACCGTCAGATATTTTATCCAGCAAATATTTTTTACGTTTCTACGGACGTTGACAACTTGTCAAAAAATTATTTAAGTAGATAAATTTTATTAGAGTATTGAAACATCTCCATTTAATCGAGTTACCTTAAACGCAAGATGCCAATGAATCGGCCTTCGTGGACCTAATAAGGCATGTTCTTAAATTTTTTTTCGACATTATTAAAATGTTTAAAGGATGCTTCAAAATTGTCTAGATTAGGAAAAATACATGTCCGGGGCGGCTGTTCAGCTACCTTCCTTATTCCAGGTGATTACTCTCAGCGACCTACCGTGGGCTAGGATAACCTTATGAATTACTTCTGTTCTTGTTATATTAGCAATGTCTACCATAATGTCGAAAACATTGCAATTTATTTTGTTAAGCCGCGTAGGACTCCCGGGACCAACAATTAAAAACCCATTGTGTTTCTAACTTAGATCATAGAATCAAGTCTGAGGTCTCTAATGTGAGGCTTGACAGGTTAAACACTCGAATGACTGTTTTTACAAATACATTAGTTAAGTAAAGTTTAGGCAACCTTTCACAAACCGGGTGACTGCCCTAACTAAGTATAGAGCTACCAACGACTTGGGATAACCTTGCCATAAGGATTCCCTCTATTTGTATTTGCGTTACTTTTCTTTGTTTCTTTGTTTTGTTAAGATGTTGTATGGATTGGCAATGTCTTAGAAACATTAGCACCATATGAATCTTGCTCCATTATCTAAAAGGCGTAGGTAGATGAGACACCTTATCCCAAAGCATTCACGTTAGAGTTCTGCCGTATAAACATGTCATTCTAGGAATAACCAATATTTACTTAAGTCATGTGGTCGTTATTGTCTAATCTCTCTGAAGTTCGTATCGAGAAATCCATTAGGATTGTAAGCTAAACACACAGTACTACTTAAGCTAAAGGAGGAGATCCACTCTCTATTTTCATTTCTAAGTAAGTGGTATGATCAAAGGAGTTAATTGGATTCTTATTCCAGACAAAGCATTCCAGGCTTTGTAGGTTAGTATAAAGTCACGTGCAAAAAGATTTGTATGTATACTTGAAATCTTGTCTATCTTATTGTCTTTGCAATAACAAGAGTCACTGACTGACAAATATACATTCATCTTTGTGCCCGTGACTGCAAGCAAAATTAGACTTCAGTTGTACACCATTACTTTTATAAGCCCTTATAGAATAAGACTAAGTACTTCATGGCAATAAAATGTTTAATAAATTGCCATCTGATTTATAAAATATAGATACAAACAATGTTTCATACCAAAAAATACTTTTACTAGATCAATGGAATATTATAGGCATCAAGACATCAGTTAAATATTGTGCCATTAATTTATATGCTTTATGATATTACATTGACAGAAGTAATATTTGATTATAATAATGAAACATATATAAAATAATAATAAAACATCGATAACATTGAATTTATTATTTACTAGCTTCCGCCCGCGACTTCATCTGCGTTATCTATCACATGGGAACGTATTCCTTAAATAAAAAGCCTATATGATATACCAGACGATAATCTGTCTCTGTACCAAATTTTATTTAGATCCATTCAGATAATTTGGCGTGATAGAGTAACTATCCGTCAATCCAAACTTTCGCATTTGTAATATTAGTTTACAGAACAACAAACATAACAATACATACAACATATAGTCCAGTGTCATAAAAACCAACTTTGGTTTTTCCGTAAGTCAAAGTGAGATGTTCTTAAGAGAACTGGAAACATTCCAACATGCCTACATATTAATGTAAAGCTAAGAAGGATCGCCTTTCTAAATGTCAAAAGAATAAAACAATTCCTAACTTTACCAATATCTGAATGATTTAAGGATAAGTAACGTTGTTTTAGCTCACTCCGAAACTTAGTAAAAGTTGGCAATGCCAAAACAAACATTGGAAGCCAAAATATATCAACGCCTCGAAGCGAGCTATAAAATTACAAATTTAAATTAAACAGTTTGCTTTACATTTTTCTCGAGCAACATTTTTAATGGACCATGACAAACTTGGAAGAATAGTTGTAAACAAAAATAATGCTGCTGCATTCTCAGAACGGCAAGCCGTTTATCGTCACTTTTATTTCTTGCTTCACTGTTGTTGCTATTGGATACCAAAATTGGCTATTTTTACTTTGCGACATAAAAAATGTAACTAGAGATAACTACTCACCAAAAATGTTACCGAAGCAGCATCTAAAGAGATCGATAAATCAAAGATTTATAGATGAATAAGTAGGTGTTTTTGTTTACCGATAACATACTTTTTGTTTTAAAGCCCACAGTACCATTTTACTGGTTGTTTAGTTATTTTTGTCAGTTGTCTGTTGCTGTATTACGACGACCAAATAAAGCTTTGATAAAATCTACATACAATTTGCATTCGTATTGTTGGCATTTAAACTTTTGATATCTATGGAACTTAGTTACATACCCGATATTCCCGTTTCTATAATGCAATAAAAAGTCCAAGATATATCAAGAATTACCTACTCTATCTCTACATACTTGTACTAAGTAATTTATTAGTCGTTGGCGAGACCGAATTCAACGCTCATTACGTGGGATCTTAAGGTAACCACAGCAGGTTGTCACGGGTCTAATAACTAAGTCCCAACGTGTACATCCTATTTGTACTCTTAACGATACACTCGGAAGAATGTAAAGGAGCCACTCCCGAATTCTAACTAGGTTACCCACTGCTCAAAAGAGGTGTCCTGAGTGTCGCATGATGATTTAAAATTTATTCTACACCAATCGAAAAACTTGAAAACTTGCCAAAATTTAGCACTGAAGAATCTATATGACTGAAGTAACTAATGTAATTTAATTGAAAAGAAATAACGTCATATTGTTATTTGTAAACCACGGTTTCATTTGAATAACACACATGCATTCAACAATTATCTATTGTTTTTTTTTTACACAAACACCTATTATTTGGCCCAAAGTAAGCATCATTAAGAGCTTGTGTTATTGATACTAAATAACGTAGAAATAATGATAATAATATGTATATAAATATTAGAAATATACTAAATAAACATATAAACATCCATGACTCGTAAACAAATGCTCGTACTCATCATACAAACATTTGTTCTTACCGGGATTCGAACCCGGGACCTCTTGACCGAGTAGCCTGGGGTACAGACCACTCGGCCAGCTGGTCGTCAAAGATTTATACAAGTCTATCTTTAAATTTTAATTTAACCGGACAGGAACGTTGTATTGTCTTTGTTAAGTCATTGTTGCCAGTGATGACACACGGAACCGAGACCTGGCCGCTTACAATGTGCCTTATATGAAGGCTCAACGTCACCCAAAGAGCAATAGAGAGGGCTATCCTTGGTGTTTCTCTGCGTGATCGAATCAGAAATGATGAGATCCGCAGGAGAACTAAGGTCGCTGACGTAGCCCAAAGAATTGCGAGTCTAAAGTGGCAGTGGGCAGGTCACACTGCAAGGAGGACTGACAGCCGTTGGGGTGGAAAGGTCCTCGAGTGGCGGCCGCGTACCGGGAGACGCAGCGTTGGTAGGCCCCCCACAAGGTGGACCGATAATCTGGTAAGGGTCGCGGGAAGCCGTTGAATGAGGGCAGCGCAGAACCAATCGGTTTGGAGATCCTTGGGGGAATCCTATGCCCAGCAGTGGGCGTCTGATATGATGATGATGATTTAGTCATTGTTGCATGTTTATTATAATTTTTCATTAGACGCAAATTTTAACATTGCTCCTAATTTTATTTTAAAACTCAATCAAGTTAAGATCTTTCGCAGTAGGATGCCTCGTTTTAGGATCCTTAAATAACTTAATTAGATAGTACCGGCAGTGTAATAGTGGCATATAGAAATTTATTATGATCTAGTACAAGACTACAAGTAACTATTGAGATTTTACATACAAAATAAAAATTATACGTCCCTATTCACTGCCACGGTAATGTTTCAAAGCAGTATTCTTTCTTCGTACAAACGGTCGGAACGCGTTATATTATACGCGCCTCGGAGTTCGGTTGACACGTGGTAGAGATACTAGTATCTAGGTGGCTCTTTCTTCGACGACGAATTTCGGTTTTCAAAATGAAAATATAATATTTATGGTCACATAACTAGAAAGAAACTCAAGTAGGCAGATTAAATAAAAAATACAAACTTAAAAAATTTAAGTAACCCCCGGCGTCATTAATCATCTATCTAACACCATCTCATTGAGACTATTCATAAGAGCCCAAACACGCTATATCTGCTGTAAGTTTCTGGAAGAATTAAGCATTTCGCAGACTTTTTGATAGTATAGGATCAGCTCAAGGATAGTACCTATGTCATGAAAATGTCATCGAAGTGACAGTACACCAAATTTCAAATCAATCGGATGTGTAAAAATTAGTAAAACCCTATTATCGTGTAGAAAATGAGCTGATAGTCATCAAACGCCTGAACTGATTTTCATAAATTATAGCTAAGAACCATCGTAGGCACATCAGCTTTCAAACAAAAAAAAAAGAATCAAAATCGGTCCATTCGTTTAGGCGCTATGATGTTCCAAAAGAAACAGACCCTTGAAACCGTGGATCACAGTAGGCATAGTCAGGTGCTTTCATAAAAGAAACCGTATGCAATTACTAGTTAGGAGGAATCCAAATGATATGATTTTAAAAAAATCATTTATAAAATACCGTAACCTTTGTAACCAAATAGCAAAAGATAAAAAAACTGACTACTACAAACAAAAATTCAGACAAAATTACAAAAACAATAAAGGAACATGGGACACTGTTAGAGAAATCTGCAATATCAAAAGTAATCAAACCCAAGCTGATGCATTGTTACAACTGAAACCTTCACCGGTAAAGTCTCTTGATTTGGTAAATACTTACTTTACATCTATTGGCAAAGAATTGGCGGCAGATGTACTATCCAAAAGTGGATCTGATGAGTCGAAATTACTAAAAAATGTCTCAACTACTAGTAACGTTAATTCTATGTGTATGTATCCAACTGACTACATCGAAATAGACAAAATAATTTTAAATCTCAAGACAAATAGTGCTCCTGGAATGGATTCCATTCCTACCATTGTTTTTAAACACTCTCATACTGTTATGTGTTCACTCGTAGCCCACCTATGTAACCTCAGCATTTCAACTGAAATCTTCCCTGACATTTTTAAAAAAGCTGTGGTCGTATTTGTTTACAAGGGTGGTGGAGTGGAGAAGGTGTCAAACTATCGGCCGATATCACTACTCAGCACAATAAGTAAAATTATTGAAAAAGTTGTTAACATTAGACTGACTGGCTTCTTGGAGAGCAAGGGACTCCTATCTGATAATCAATACGGATTCCGATCTGGTCGAAACACCGAGGATGCTATTGCTAGCCTTTCCAAGATAGTAACAAAAGCACTTGACAGTAGTGAAAGATGTCTTGCTATATTCTTAGACCTAAAAAAAGCATTTGACACCGTATCCATTCCGTTGCTCTTGCTCAAATTGGAGGATTTGGGAGTACGGGGCACCGCCTTACAATGGTTTCGAAATTATTTAACCAACAGGAGTCAAATTGTCAAAGTCGCGGATATCACCAGCTCTGCCCAACCTATAAGCTACGGCGTGCCGCAGGGAAGCACCCTTGGCCCAACACTTTTTCTTGTTTACGCCAATAACCTCTGTAAACTCAAGTTGGATAATGGCAGTATATTGGCATTCGCGGATGACACAGCCCTGGTTGTCCAAGGATCAGCAGAAGCGGGTCTCAAAAAAGTTATGCGATGGCTTGACGACAGCCTTTTAACACCTAATGTTCCCAAAACTAAATATATCTGCTTTAGCATTACAAGTGCAAAAGCGTCGCCACCTAACTTCACAATTAAAGCACATACCTCATGTTGCCCCGTTACCAGAAACTCTGCAATTCCCTGCGACTGTCCTCCTTTAACGCAAACCAAAATGCATAAATATCTAGGTGTCATCATGGATGAAAATCTCAACTGGGTTCCGCATATTTCAGCTCTGAGCAAAAGACTTCGGAAACTACTTCATGTTTTTAAAAACTTGAGAGAATCTGCTGATACTGATCTCATTACTAAAATCTATTACGCCCTTGGTCAATCTCTCCTAACCTATTGCATACCGATCTGGGGTGGGCTGCTGCAACACATCTTCTGGAGCTTGAAAGAGCACAAAGGGCTGTCATCAAGGTCATGCGCAATAAACAAAGGAGATACCCAACGGATAAACTATACGAAGAAGCTAACCTTTTAACTGTTAGGCAGCTATTCATATATAATTCGATCCTTCGCCATCACAAAACGATTGACCCTTCAACACTTCCTAAACATAAAAGACGTGTACGTACGCAGGTACCCACAAGTAACACAACATTTGCCAGACGTCAGATAACTCACACAGGACCGTTTCTGTATAGGAACTTTAATGACTTGGATGTAATTTATTCAATGAACAGAGCTACTCTAAAATTTTGTCTGAAGAGTAAGCTAAAGATGTTAAACTACCATGATACTGAGAAAATCCTACAAATCTGTAAATAATGCGCTCAAGTACTTATACTGAAGTATGTGACTCCTTTTAAAACCAATATGAGTGGGAGCCCTGCAAAAGAGTTCTCATTCCTGAATTTAGTGGATTGCCTACACGTTGAAATATTAAATAAATATATATGTATCAGTAATAATAAATAGATATATATGAATATAAGACGAATAATTATAACTTTAGTATTGTGAATGTCATAAATACCAACTGCTTTGAATTCGGTCAACTTATAAACTAAGTATAATAATATTACTAAATATAGCCTAATAGGTATAAGTGGTAATACAGTAGTGTTCGTTTGCCTAGAGGGCCTTGACCATTGTATGGGGTGGAGGGTTAATAAACTGAAATACAGGATTTATCCTAATTCAGGTATTAGCCCGCCATAGTCCTCAAACTCACTATTGATTTACTGCATAGCATTAACTTTACTGTGTGATTAAATGAATGTGTACTTTAGTGTAACCTACCCACAATGTATTTATGTTATATTTTTTTACTTTGTAATTTTTTTGACTATGGTAACGCGCGTCTACGTAGGTACCGGTCGCTATTGTTTTCAAGGACAGGGCCGAGTCAAAATACTGGATGCCACAACACGTCCGTGCTAAAGCAGAGATAAATATAATTATAATATTTATGAGCTTAATGGTTCATGTACACCAAGCCTTCTTTGTAGTTAAAACAACACAATCAATGGAAATGTTAATATAGATCTATCTACTAACTCCATTAAATTCAACTTATCCTTAACTTCAAGTTTCGAGGATCCATCCTTTGGAGCAAGCCGAGCGATTTAAGAGGAGGTGAGTGAATGAAACTATTAATTATGCAACGCTTAGTTCAACGCGACTCTGCTGACCCAATTCGGACCGTGCAAAGATGAGCGCTCCATCCTGTTTTAGGCTCCTTACAGATAAGTGATATAAGTACAGCCCCACTAAGGTTGATCGAGTTAACTGTGTTTAAGAAAAAAAAACATTCAAATCTATCTTTGCACAGATTCTTTCCTGTAAATTTGCAAGTTCTTAATTTTTTACATATTCCAAAACCTACTCTTTTTCTTCTGAGGAAATGGTAGCTAAGAATTTCTTTTTTATTTTAATAGGCCTACCTACTAGACTTACCTACTTGGTCTATATTGTGATTCGAATACCCTTCTATAGTATATAGGTAAGGTGTCATAGCGTAAAGTTCTAATACATTTTTGTCTATATAGGAACGTTGTTGATACTAATATCAAATGTTACTGTTTTGTAGCCAAAAAACAATCTTCTATGGGTAACCTTTTTGATAGATTAAGAGCTTAATACCAGGAGTTTTATAGGTGACTTATGGAACGGGACTATTAATTATGCGACGCTTAGTTCAGCGCGACTGTGACCCAATTTGCCCTCGGAGAGTGGCTGCGAACAGATGCGATCACTAGCATTCACGACTTAACTTACTTGCGTATTATGGCAGCTATGGTAGGAAAGCGGCAGCTCATTGACACGTATTGCTTTAATCGGCTAAATCGTTTCACATACCGAACTCAGAGTAGCAGATATATTCTCAGCCATTGTATCCACTTCGCCAACAGTTCTTGATGATTTAATACCATATTTATATACAAGAAGCCGTATATCCTATTTCGATAATGAATGGGAGCTACTTATGTATTGAAAAAACGTATAATTCATCAAATATTTACAGCGAACTTAAAAAAGCACCGCACTGGCAATGACCACAACCAAAACAATCTGATATCATCCGATTGACGGATACTAAAGTTAAACACCATACTTAGTTACAAAACCTACGATGTACAACTAGCCAGATGCCATGCTTATAAGTACTAATAAAATTATGTACATTTAAGACCACTAAGTGGTCGGAAAACTGTTTTTTCATAACAAAAAGAAATGAATTTTTAAATTCTCATACTGGTATACTATAAGTATGCTAAAACAAACCGTCTCTGCATATTCATAGGATATTAAGGACTTAATGGCCGAGGTAAACATTTGAGGTGAAATAAAATCTACCAAGCTTCGTGGAGTCGAGCATGTGGAAAGGATAAGTGAAAGCTATGTAGTGAAAAGTTAGGAAGCGTTCAGATTTTTACATTAGGTATTGTTTGAATTCAAAAGCATTTGTGAGTGAATAGAGATTTTTTTTATACCACTAAGATGACAATCAAGCACACGGCCCCCTGATGGTAAGCGGTAACCGTATATAGCCATGGACGCTTGTAATACCAGGGCTATCACCCTAACCATACCTGCGATTATTCGAAAATCTGAGATTGATAACTTATCGGAATATATTGTGGAAAACAGCGCTCTTTCACTGGTTAGTGAAAGAGCGCTGTTTGTCACAGAGAATATTTTTACTTATTTTACCTCGAGCTCCTCCGTGCTTCGGAAGGCACGATAAGCCGTTGGTCCTGGTTGTAACTGCAATCGCTTTAACCCACCAAACCGCATTGGGCCAACGTGGTGGTGTTATGTATAGAGTATATATGTGTAGGAAGGCCTGTGCCCAGCAGTGGGACGTGTATAGGTTGGTGATGATGATGGTGAAATAAAGAAGTTTATGAAAGATTTATACGTAAATCTTTGACTTGTATTTTATAAGATATCCAGTTATATGTTTGGTCTAGCTAATACTATTAACTGAAAGTTCCAGAATCAATTAATTTCAAAGTTATTGAATTGAGGAATCTCATTGTTAATAATTTGATGGGCTTACTAATATTTGTTCTCGAAATATTAATCTTTTTTAATGCGTTTTAACGCCAACTTTATTGTAACAATTACAAATAAAGCAAGAAAACGATGAAACAAAGTTATATGCTCCAGGCGGGACTCGAATCCGCGTCTCCTAATTTCGGGCTAGACGCGATTACCACTACGTCTCCGGAGCACTAGGATAACCTGCTAATTTCTTCACCGCTCATCAGCGTCTCTTCATCGTAATCTTGCTTTATTTACAATAAAGTTACAATAAGGATGCATATTTAAAATTGCTAATTATTCATTTATCGAATACAAATATTATTTCCAATTTAGTGTGATTTTATGTAAGTACTTAACAATAGGTATGCTATAGGTCTATGCTCAATGTTTAATTTATTGTAGCTATCAACTTTATGACTACACTCACAGTAATTAGAGTTCCAATTACGTTGTGGTATGGTAATAGTTTCGAAGGGAGTACGAAACTTAGATATACTGACTACGTACGACAGTTTACTACTGCTATAAAATGAACACTTTCGCAGAAGTGTATCAAATCCCCACCGATTTGATCAACAAATGCAAATGTGAGTGTTCTTAGACTTTATCACAGATCTATGTATCTATTCAACAATTTCTGTAGAATTTATTTTTATAACCATTCTAGAGTACCTATCTTTCTTGTATTTTGTAACTAAAGAATATATATGAAGGGATATATCCTTGGTTTGGTAAGCCAGCGGTCCCTAGAATGTGTCCGAATTGGCCCTAATTCTGGTGAACACATGCTGAGTCTAAATTTAAGTTCAGTGCATTTCTTTCTATCAAAAGGAATACGAAAAGGATAGCTGTCATATAATTTGTCATTTAGAAATGTGCGTTCAATTTTCGACCTTATTGAACGTGATAAAATGCAGTGTTTAGGAGGCACCTCCGTACATGCCGTCTAAAATTGTCTATGGTTTCTATGAAATCTATATAAATTTAAGTGACAGCTCTAAACAGATTCTTGCTATCTTTTTTCTATTACTTATTGCGAGAAAGAGATATACTGTTCTTAAATTTAGAATTAAAGTGTGTTCCCAGAATTAGGCCCAATGAAAAGAAAAACAGTTAAATTCTGAAGACCTTGTGAGAAGTACATATAAAATAGGTAAGTTTTAAATAAAACATTGGAATATTGTGTTAATTTGCAAAAATAATACAGAATTAGGAATGACAAGTAATTTAAAATTAAACAACATAAATCAAATCACAACTGCTGAACATAAAACAGAAGCTTTACTAGCGGCCCTGCTTGCCGGATTCAATTACCTATACATTTATACAGCTACGCAGTAGGTGCCAACGGTTAGATCCAAAGCTTTAATAGGCAAGTGAGGATGTCCGGACTAAGGCAAATGAAGGAACTTGGAAACTACGCAAGTTTGGAATAGAAATAGCCAGTGCCGGTGGTGAGATAGGCAAACTTAAATAGGCAAGTATCGAGCGAGCTCACTCAGCTTACAATCTGAGTCTAGATTTCGGATCTAAGTTAATACCTACCGTAAGTTGTCTTCGATGACTTCCAATTGTACCTGATAAAACGAGTTTATTAGACATACCTACTGCTGTTGATTATTTTACATGCTCAACTAGTACCTAAATCTGAAATATTTCCACTACGTATGTTTGTTAACAAAAAAGTATTTTGTTTGAGATTAGTGATCAAGTAAAAGTAAATGAGTACAGACTTCTAGAGAATCCTCAATAAATTAATTTTTGTTAATTATAATTTTGCGAAGGACCCTCAGTAGCTTCGTGATTACAGACAGTTTCTGTTCGCTTTAAGTCCTTTGAAATTGAAATGTTGACATTAATAAGATGTTAACAAAAATAGCTGAATAGTATCATTAATTAAATCAGATTATGAATATAGCAGCCAATTTCATAAGTCATTCTTCACTTTATAGACAAAGCTTTATCTTATTTACCAGCCGGCCGGCACACAATAGATTTTTATTGGGTTTCATATGTGGGTACTCCACAAATTACCTTTACTTTTGAAAATTTGTAAACAGAAAAATGTTGACTTGCGTTACGTTTTTAAAGGTTGTCGCTCCATTAGTGAGATATTGAAGAGTACAGTTGTATTTAGAAAAATGTTCTAGGGCGGGAACCCGTGATCTTTCTCAATCTGGGTGACTGCTCTAACTCTAACCACTGAGATACCTAACAACTTGGGAGAACTTTATGAATTCACTTATAACTTAAAAACAGAAATACTACCTATTCTTTTTATCTTTCTCTATGTAGATTTTTTCTCTGATTAAGTCATAATGCTACTACTGCTTTTGTGTTAGGCTCACAAATCGTAATAAAACTCGAGCATGTTCTTATACTATATATATTATAAATCTCACAGGATAAACATTCGAAATACACTCAAGGTACAGTCAAGGAATGTCAAGGGATACATATTTATTATTGCACTATATTTAAAAGAGTTGAAGGTGCAGGATAGGGAAAAGGGATACCCCAATTTAACAGTGATATAGGCCTCCGATATCCTTACTTTTTTGGTAAACCCTAATGTTTTAAGTGTTTCTTCTATGGATTGTCCAGTAGATAAATAAAAATGTTTTGCTGTACCTGTAGCCTTCAATTAATGATGTTTCTGATCTGAACTCTTGTTCTTCTCTGAGCAACTGACACTTAGTACTCTTAGTCGGAATCCATCAAGCTTAGTTAGAAACTTAAAAAGAAAAGTGTTCAATATACTTATTAATAAGATTAACTCTGTAGATTTCTCATAAATTCAAATTCCTCTAGGTAATTATCTGACTTATAATTACTTGATCAATTGAAACTTGAAACTGTTTCTGTGTGTCTTGTTATAAGTCTATCATAAAATCTATTAACTCCCAAGATTATGTTATTTGTTAAGTTCTGCTTGCTATATTATTTCGAGAATTTATTTTTCTAGAGAGATGTTCCAAAACGGACTGGCTTTCATTTTTAAAACTTGGGAAAAATCTGCTTAAGTCGGGAAAATATTCTATTATTTATATTAGATGTATAGTTTATTGATGCAAAAGTCAAAATATTTACACAAACTATAAAAATGGCTTCGTAGATATGAAGGCATTCATTTTTACCTACCATTGATTGCGGTTAGCAGTAACCATTTCCTATGGACGCCTGCAACACCAGGGGTATATCTTGGAACTCCCTTCTAAAAGAGAGTTCCGAGATAATTTTTCTATCGCGTATACTTGGGTTGTGGAATGAGCTCACTGCGGAAGCTTTTTCTGACGAATGTAGCATGGAGTTACACCCGTTACACCAATGGAGGGGGGGTAACTCCATGGAGTTACTCGTCAGAAAAGCCTCTGCAGAGAGCTCATTCGACAACCTGTGCATACACAGGATAAAGTTTATCTGTCACCTCACAGTACGCAATCTATTTGGTTCCAACGTGTAAGAATGAACTCAATTTAGTCACTTAGTCAAAATAACATGATTAAAAGTTTTTTTATTATATTATGTTCTAGTGCTTTGACATAATAAATAAATTTATAATGGCGAGGTGCTACCTCAGTCGGGTGCTCAGCTCAGTCATTTGAATGCGAAAAACTGCTCTTAATAAGTTTTCTAATTAGTCGAGTACACAAGGACAATCGTGCGAGATTTGTATTTTAAAAACCAAATAAAATATCAACATTGCTTTGAGTGAAACAGAATACTTTTGCTTGCTAACGTCGGTTGTCGTTTAAAATTTTTCATAAACAAAGGATGCCGACTGTCTCCTGCTTATATACTTATATATTTTGATATTGTACAAACGGATTACGAATTTTCGACGCAGGATGGAAGATCATCTGTGTTTGCTGATGAACTATCAAAGGCGGCCAATATACAACCCTTTATAATTTTAATGGTCTTAATATAAGAGTTCATTTTCAAAGCGAAGGCCTTTTATCTAAAATTGTAAGGTCCTTTATTTTCAATGAAACTTCTCTATTTTAATTAAATCAAGCTTAATGTAATACAAATGGAGGATTTCCTCCTAGGTACTTTCCTAATTATTTCATCAAAGGTCGAGCAATGGCTTAATTAATTCCAACAGTATTTTAAACTAGTAGTGTAGCCTCCAGTTGTCATGGGAAACCGTTTATCAGTCTTTATTAACGCAGATCCAATTTCTAATAAATTGGGTCAGTTCGTTCCTCGCGGTATGAAATAAAAACGAGATCTTCCGGGAGCTAGGAACCCTGATTGCAATTATATCGATTCTGCTGTCATTTATCAAGTAAAGACCGGGTTGGCATCGTTCGCTTCATTTTATTCTATCACAAAAATATGTTGCAATAACAGAGCATGATATACCGTGCGATTTGTTACGACTTTCCTGTGTGTAATTATCTAATGTCTGATTATTTTCTTGTATTCAAACATCTAAAATTTCTAGAATAATTTATGTGTTACGTTTATGAGATAGTTATTAATAGTATAAGTCAGGGGTCTCCAAACTTTCCAGTCTTAGGGCCATACTGATTACTCCAGTAAGTTCCGAGGGCCAAAACCATATTATATAACTAACCTTCTCCAAAATGAAGTACACAAAAAATGTTTACAGATCTAAATTAACTGATGAGCATCTTAAATCTCTTTTAATAATTGGTACAAGTAAAATTAGTCCACAACTACAAACTATTGTCAGTGGAAAATCTCAATTACATAAAAGGTTGGGGAAGAAGTTTCTTCGCATTTTTTAAGAAAAATCAAATCATTTTTTAATATAGTTTATTTACATTTAACTAAAGTATGTAGGTACCATTTTGTTCGATAACTTTTCGCCATCTTGTAGGTAGGGACATGATCCCATTGCTATAGAAATTTTGGGACCTCTGATCAAAATACCGCGACAAGTGGTTTTGGCAGTCCTCTCGTGATGTTAACCTGACACTGCCTGGAGAATTCTGAAGAGAGCGAAACAGGTAGAAATCTGAAGGTGCAAGGTCAGGACTATACGGCGGATGCATCAACACCTCCCAGCCAAACTCTCTTAATTTTTGCTGAGTGGCTAAAGATGTGTGAGGTCTAGCGTTATCATGATGAAAAACCACACCCCTTCTGTTGATTAATTCCGGCTGCTTTCTCTCTACTTCTTGCTTTAATCTCATTAGTTGTTCGCAGTAGAGTTCAGAATCGATGGTCCTGCCTGGTGGTAACAGCTCATAATGAATAATGCCCTTCCAATCCCACTACACACACAACATCACCTTGTTGCGAGTTAACCCGGGTTTCGCCACAGTCTGTGAAGCCTGACCGGCCTTTGAGCACGATCTTTTTCGCACGTTCTTGTCGTACGTGATCCACTTTTCATCACCAGTTATCAGCTTCTTCAAAATGGATCGGTTTCATTACGTCGTAATCAAGAATCACAAATAAGTACACGGTTCATTAGGTTTCTTTGATTGAGCTCGTGGGGTGCCCAAATATCGAGCCTTTTTGTGTACCCATTTTTTTAAAATGCGCCAAAACTGTTTTGTGGTAAATTCCCAGTTCTTCAGCTACGTTGTAACTACTGATATGCCGATCTTGCTCCAGTTTTTCAAAAATGGCATCAATTTTATCCGTAATAGGGCGACCAGAGCGATGTGCATCTTTGACATCAAAATTTCCGGATTGGAAATTTTAATGTCAAAGATGCTTAAAAAGAACGCTTAAACCAAATTTGTGCTACTCTCACAGACACTGCACTAGGTCCATAAACATCGCAATTTTTTTTCGCGGTTTGCGTTGCATTTTTACCTTTTTTGTAGTAAAATTTTAAAATGTATAGAATTTCTTCATTAGATTCACTTATCTTGACAGTACGAAAAACAAATGAAAAACACACATTTTCCTAATTTGAATTTGGAATTATCTTTTTTAAAATCTAAACTTTTAATGATACCAAAACCAGCCAGATACAAATAGTACAGCCAAAGAGATTTTATTACAAGTTCATACATACTATAATGCGAAAATACTTTTTCCCCAACCTGATAAATCTCATTAGTATTTCATATGTCATTAAGCTTGTTATAAGTTATGTTTTTATTTAAAATGTTAGTTGGATTCATTTCAATAGTTTGTTAGTTATTATATACTGAATTAAATTTTCTGCATATTATACATGTCTTTACTCATTACATTTCTGTGTTTCTCTAACCAACTTATCACAAAAACAATAACAATAAGCCTACAACAATGTTATGAGTAGTTAGCCCATGACCATATCAATGTAGATGTCATATTAATAATTATTCAACATAAAATTAGAATACTTCAGTAAACTAAATTTAATTTGCTATAAAAAAAAGTTCTCTAAAAGGAGTTTTCAAGTATACTAGCTCTCCGCGGGCCGGACAAAATCTGTCCGCGGGCCGGATGTGGCCCTCGGGCCGTAGTTTGGAGACCCCTGGTATAAGTGTTATAAAATAGTATTTATATAGATATTTATCTACATCCAACACAACTTATTGGTGTATCAATAAACTCATTAAAACTTATTGAATCCTATTTGACCAATAGAATTCAAAAAGTTGTTATAAACAAAACTGAGTCTTCTGGTGCGCCTGTGCATATGGGCGTGCCTCAGGGTTCGATATTAGGGCCATTGCTTTTTTTAATTTATATCAACGACCTCCCTTACTTTTCAAAAAAATTGCGTGAGACGGTATTGTTTGCAGATGACACCTCACTAATTTTTAAAATAGACCGAACTAAAACTGACTTTGAGGATGTAAATAATGCCATTTCAAAAGTGCTATCCTGGTTTGAAAATAATAATTTATTGTTAAATTCAAAGAAAACAAAGTGTATTAAATTTACTTTACCAAATGTAAGGCAGGTTAGTACTCATGTTGAAATCAATGAAGAAACTATTGAATGTGTTGACTCTACAGTATTTTTGGGAATTAAGTTAGATTCTCGTTTACAATGGTATCCTCATATCTCGTCCCTATCTAAAAGACTTAGTTCAGCTGCTTATGCTGTTAAAAAAATTAGGTCTTTGTGTGATGTTGAAACAGCAAGACTTGTTTACTTTGGTTACTTCCACAGTGTCATGTCATATGGCTTGTTATTGTGGGGCACAGCAGCCGACATTGAAGACATTTTTGTTTTACAAAAAAGGGCTGTGCGTGCTATTTACGGACTCAAGCCACGTGATTCACTAAAAGATTTATTTAAAGAAATTAATATTTTGACCATTGCTTCTCAATATATATATGAGAACATAATTTATGTTCACAAATATAAACATACCTTTTCAAAACATAGTGATATTCATAACTTAAACACTAGATATAAAAATAAACTTGCTGTTCCAAGTTTTAGACTTCACAAGACAAGTCGCTCATTCATGGGGAAATGTATACACATTTATAACAAAGTCCCGCCAAATGTAACTGAACTGCCTTTTCACAAACTTAAGTTATATGTCAAACAAACTTTAATGAAAAAAGGCTAATAAGGTCCAAGAATATTTAGATGATAAGAATGCGTGGAAACATTAAAATTCCAAAATGTTTTTAAGTTTATTTACGTGTAAGTATTATGACTATTAACCTCTGTATACCTATTTTGTGATTGTGCATTGTCAGATAGCTTGAAAATAACGATAATACTTTTGACATTGGGTACCTACTTTGTCGGTACGATGATATAGATTCTCTTCTAATTTTAATTATTTTTATCGCTGGACGGCACTGCACTGCTAAAAGTTATATTTTTTTTAACTACAAACATTGTATTTGAATATTTATTTTGAAAAGAGTGACTACACGAGTTTGTTGCCGGAATCTTCTCGGTAGTTCAACTTTTGGAACCGGTGTAAATTCAGACATGACAGACAGACAGAGACTATGACGTTGTTAGTTAATATTTTTTTTGTGATAGTTGTAAAAATGTGTTTTTTTGCCTATTTAAAAGTGCTTCTTTGTGGCCTATTTAAATAAAATATTTTTTCTTTCTTTCTTTCTTTCTTATCCTCATCAGGCTCTGAAGACTATGTTGAGACCACCTACACCAGATATAGAGATTCGGGGTTCAATTCCCGTGGGGGCAGAAATTATAACATCGGTTTGGTTGGTGGTAGGACTTATCTAAGGCCACACGGCTTACTTTAGTTGGCCGTTGTGTTCCGTCTGGCAGTTGTAGGTGTAAAATAGTTGCAAGCCTCAAGTGGCAGTGGGCAGGCCACATTGCAAGAACTGACGGGCGTTGGGGTGGAAAGGTCCAGAGTGGCGGCCGCGTACCGGGCGGGAGACGCAGCGTTGGTAGGCCTCCCACAAAGTTGACCGACGATCTGGTGAGGGTCGCGGGAAGCCGATAGATGCGGACAGCGCAGAACCGATCGGTTTGGAGATCTTTGGGGGAGGACTATGTCCAGCAGTGGGCGTCTCTTGGCTGAAATGATGATATTGGAGGTGTCTAAAGAGATATATAGTTACCTCTTACCATCAAGTAGGTCATCTGATTGTTTGATATTGTCTTGACAACAAAACTGTATACGTACAGAATCCCTGCAAAAACAACCCGTATTATGACTGTATTAGATAGTCGTTTCTAAAGTGTTTATGTTTAGTACTGTCGACTGCATCACTTATAATAAGATTATTCCCTCGTGAAACTCGATAACTGTCACACGGGGCAGATCGCTCTTCATTTATTTTGCTACCTTTTTCAATGTGGTTGCGTAGGACCAGTCATAACCTCTTACCGAAAATAGACCTGTTTCGACCCTTATAAATTTAGCCCTTGTCAGCCCATAACCTCATTCCATAATTATATCATTCATTTATTTGTTTTAGTGATATGAAACAAAGTAAAGTAAAAAAAGAAGTTTTAAGAAAGAGGTAGGTAGGGCAAAGTGGTAATTTTCCATCAGGATTTTTGAGGACTAGGAAGGAACTTCACCTTACATAAGTTTTAAGCTAAATAATTGTAGGGTTGTGTAAGTGTAACTAAGAGGAGTAAGATCAGCAGAGCTCATTGGAGAATATTTATGTTGGGAGTTGGACTTATAACGCTTCCTTTTGATTGAATATAGGGCTGGCAACGTGTGAGTAGTACGTGAATAGTATCTTTGGTGTCACAAACACTATATCTTTCCTATGTGTACCTACCATTGATGAGAAACTCCCAATATCTACTTTGGTCTCCAACAAAGTGGTCGGTCTACTTTGTTGGAGGCCAAAGTAGATATTGGGAGTTCTTGTGAAGATCGCAGGTAGCCACTGGATGCATGTGTCGCACCAAATTATAATTAATAATTGAAATTTATCGTGTTATCACAAAACGCATCATTTGCTAGTTAGCAACTTCTATAGCTTATCTAACAAAAAGTTTCATTGTTACCTAAGCTATAGGATTGACTGTTTACTATGAATTTATTAACTTTATTCTATTTTTATGGAGTATTGTAGCTACTTATTGTACTTAGAGATTCATGTAAATATTTGCTCGATAGCACATAATTAAACCCGTAACAGACGTTCCAACTTTTCGGACTCGACTAATGTTATTCGCTCAGTTATTCGTGTCTTGTCACCTATTATCAAGTGAGTTAGAGGTAAATATAAGTAATATACAGTAAAACCCGTTGAGGACGGGTTTACAGGGACCCAACCAAAAGCGCGTCTTAACAGAAAAGCGTATTATGCGGGATAGGGAAAATAAAAAGTAGGTACTACAAATTATTATGTACTAGTTTCGTATATGTAGGTATTAAATTATACATTTATAAATTACATTGACACAAATACATAGTGTAATTATAATTACGGTATTAAAGAAATCACTTATTTTGGTTTGACAGAAAGATTTTGATGCATTAGCAATTACAAGATTTTCAACTTTTGCAGTGCTTTTTTCGCTTTGATTCAAAGAAGCTACATAGCGTCAATCATTAACAGTAGATAATGCCTGGGCGTTTGACAAAATCGGAGTCATCGTCTTTATCGTTATCAATTATGGCCTCTTTTTGAGTGCTATTGACATTCGCAATAAGATCTTCAATTGATTTCGTACGGTGCCATATCGGGTTATTAGGCGTATTAAACGGGTTAAGCGTGATCGTATTAAACGGGTTCTACTGTACTCTTTTCGTCTAAGTGATACATTCTGCGCAACTCTAGTCAGAACGAAGCTTACAGATGTACCGATATGAATGAACGGCCGGCTTGTTGTAACTTTGTAAACGACTATATTTATCGAGTATTAATAATAATCATGTTGGACTGACCGCCGTACACACGTTCCAATTTGCCGTGACCTTGAGGTTGGTTTCGACCAAGTTGGAACGTGTGTTACGGGTTTTTTCTTGGTTATAACATGAATAACCCTACTTTTACCTTTAAGCTTTTAACAAAGAGTTAGAATCAAATTATTGTAACGAACTCAAATGTTCGATTAAAGCCAATTTGTAACTTGATTATAAAATTTTATTTGCGCACACTCGCAGAATTTTCTTCAAGCATTGATAGAGTGAAGCAATTTCTAACGTTTATTCACAGCCGAGGTGCCCCCGGGAAATATTGAGACGTTTTATTTTTTTCGTGTTTTTAAATAATTTTCCTAATGGTTCGTATCTCGAGGAGCGCTCACTTCATGCTTAATGGATTAATCGTTCAGAACAAAGGAAATTACAACTTAAATGGATAACTAGGTAACATTAATTTTAGTCTGTCATCTTTGAGTGAATTTTAGATGTAAACGCTGATACAGCTATATTTTGGGAGCACATACTTCAATTATTCAGTAATTTGATTATATTCACAACTTGTGAGTCAAATTTTAGTTGGTAGGTACATACGCTTTGATTCTGAATGTGTCAATCGTTTCTATTAAATGCTTACACCGTGAATAGCTCGCAAAGTAATTATTGACTACTGGCAATGTAAACATCACGAGTAAACCTTTTTTATCTATTGATCCCGTGTTTAGCTTGATATGCTATTTACTCTACAGATTTACACTCAACCGAATAATATTTAACATCGAGAAAAAATATCTAAACTAGACAAAAATCATGTCCTGGGACAGGAACCATAAAGAAGAATGGCAAAGACCCAGGCAATGTCAGTGAATTAAAAATAACTGTGATTTACATTTCTCCGTTTTATAAGAAATCTAAATTACTAGAAAATTAAATACTATTAGTGTCTAATATAATTCGTATAGTTTCATAGACTAATGCTTGATTTAAGGCGACATTGAACCTGCCATTCTTCTTTATTATTCTTCTAAATATCTTTAATAATTTTATACTTTCACTATAAAGCTATAAAAACATCAAGAAAATATTAACATTAGAACTGATGTTCAAATAGCCTTATAGGTATTTGTTATATTGTTTCAGGTAATTACAACTAAGAAGTACCTACGCATTATTGCATGCATTCAAGTACTGGCATTGAGGTTTCACTTTGGACAACGCTTTGTCTGCATTCAAGTACTGGCATTGAGGTTTCACTTTGGACAACGCTTTGTTTTTCGAGTGTAAGTTATTAACTTTAAACTTTACATCACATTAAAAAGTAATATACCCTTTTCATAGAAGTATTTTGCACACAATATTCTCGGTTACCAAATAAACGCAGTTAAAAAAAGCTTTATAAGCTACCCAGATTCCGTGATTCAATAATTTTTAGACGATTTTTATTCTGATGTCCTACAAAATAGGCGTGAAAATGCACCTTGTTCGTACGGTGAAGGTGGCTAAGACAGTAATTTTATGCTGAACTGTAATTTTAAAAAAATATTGGCACATACCATCATAGTATTTATAACGTCTTCTGGATTAGATCAATTTTGCCGAGGGTCTTTGTTACCTATAAGAATGGAATAATCTATTAAGTCTCCGTAGTTTCAACCAATCCTTCTAATCAGTGGAGAGTTCCTGCAAGAGGCCCTCGGGGTTATGATATCTATCGAACACAGAGTATGCTTGCCATAATAAATAAGTTACCTGTCAAAGAACACGTTAGCTGGCGAATACTAGCGGCAAAAATGAGATTTGAAAAAATCTGAATGTGGATAACTCACTTATTTGTGTAAACCAAGAGGTTCTGGAATGAAATTTATTTGTTCGGAAGGAAAAAATCCTTATACTATTTAAAAAGCAACGGAAATATTTGAGAGCGTCATCGGTCGACGCCAAATAAAATATTCAGCTAGCGTAATTTAAAAACTTCCAGGTCACTTACCATGGGCCTCACCTTGTCATCGGCTATTTCGATCGTCGGAAAATAGACTTAAATCCGTTGAATTAAAGCTTTTGTTGGTTTGGGCGATAGAATATAATTCGAGTGGAAAAAATGGGTTAGTTATTATTTAACATGTTTTAAGATTTCGTTTGCTGGAACAAACTGCAGTGATACCTATATTTTCTTTTGAAGGAATTTTAGTATTTTCATAAATTTTATAATAATAATAATAATTTATTTATCATTAAATGTGGTATTACATAGATGTTTACAAGATTACTTATAACCTTCTAAGTAAAGCCTTAACGCGAGCTTAAAGCATTCTACGATCTCATTTTGAATCCACGTACCTACGGAACTGGACGACCGGCTGGCCGAGTGGTCTGTACCCCCTGCTATACAGGCTACTCGGTCAGGGGTCCCGGGTTCGAATCCCAGTGGGAGTAATGTTTGTATGACGAGTACGAGCATTTGTTCACGAGTCATGGATGTGTATATGTTTATTAAGTATATTTCTAATATTTATATACATAATATTATTATCAATATTTCTCCAATTTCTAATATCTAGTATCCATAACAAAAGCTCTTATAAGATAAGATGATTACTTTGGGCTAGATAATAGGTGAGAGTGTATGAATATTATTATTATTATATTGTCTTACTACGTATAGCACAAACTAGCAATAACCTTAGATACTAATCATGAATAAGCTACTCATAAAGGAATAATATTCCAAGTAATTTTATAACCACCGTCTAGCAGCAACAAGGGACTCTGTTTACCGACCTATTACACTCTGCTCGTAAGTCTGACTTTATTACAATTACGATGACCCGGTGCCGGTGAAGATAACATTATCTTTTATTAATTACTTGGAAACGTTACCAATGTTCTGGACCTCTACTCGATTGAAACTCGAACGTTAAATTTTAATGTTTTTAATGCGTTTAAAAGTTTACTCAATTGTAACAATTACAAATAAATAAAGAAAATGATGAAAAAAATATATGCTTCAGGCGGGAACCGAACCTGCGTCTCCTGGCGTCCGGCCAGACGCGATTACCACTACGCCACCGGAGCACTAGGTGTAACCTAAGTACTAATTTCTTCACCGCCTTTACACAAAACGCACAAAATCAAAACATTTAAATGTAGTTACTTCCACAATGATAAAAAATGATATTATTATTAGCCAAAAATATTTATTATATAGTATTAAACATAATTATTATTTGAATTAGAGTTATATACGGGATATTATATCCCGTTATATCCCGTATATAACTCTAATTCACATGTTCATAACCATGAAAGTATAAAGTGACATAATTATTATGATATTATGATATTAAATTTATTAATATTTAACATAATACAACTGAATTTATTCGTAACTCATATAAAAGTTATTTGCAATGAAAATGAAAATATCTTTATTCAATTAGGCCCCCAAAGAAGCACTTGCAAAAATAATGTCAGGTGTTTTCAAATCTAAATGTATACAAGCTTTCAAGTCGAAAAAATTGGAAACGAAGAAAACGATTCTAACAAAACTTGCCATACATAAGCGAATCAGACTAGTCTAAAAAGTTATGTGAGGAGTTTTCGACAAGTGTAATAATGAACTAGTTATTGGCGATTTTTGGTTTGTATGGAAAGCTAAAAATTGCTGTTACGCGATTATTATTAGACTTTTCAAAAAGTCCTCTGACAACTTTTCAAAATAGTGTCCATTTACATACATCGCTACATCCGATGGAACCACTGAGAGAGAAAAGCACTTTGCCCACTCGTCCTTTCAAAAGGCCATCGAAGAAATATCTTCGCCGGCCTTTTGAAATGAAGCCACTGCTTCCTCGGCGACCATAAAACGTTTTCCTCGGAGTTTTTCTTTCATTTTCGGGAATAAATAAAAATCGCAAGGCCGGGGCTACATGGCGGGTGACTCAGTAAGTATATCTTTTTCTGACGTCGCCAAATAGTCGATCGTTCGCGTGGCGATGTGTGACAAAGCGTTGTCCTGGTGAAGGAGGATTCTTCTGCGAGGTCGTTTCTACCGAACTTTTACCAAGACAAGTGGCAAACAATTGTTAGTGTAGTTACTGCTGAGTGCTACAGTAACTGTTTTTTGATCCTCTAAAATTATTGTTGCGTAATGACCTGTTATTCCGAAGAACGAAGACGCCATCTTTTTTCCCGCGCTTTGTCCTCTCTTCACTTTAGTTGGCAACTCCTCGGAAGGAAACACCCATTGAGCTTTGGTTTCGGGATCATAACAGTAATTCCAGCATTCTTCACTCGTAAGTATGTCAAACGCATCGTTTGAATCACCTCCGTTAAATCTTTGAACCATTTCATACTTCCTTGTTGACTAATGTCATCGAACGTCATAAAAATCATTGCACAAATTTTTTTCGCATTAATTTCATGCTGACGTAACCCAGACAATTTCCCTCTATCTCTCTCTGTTTTGTCCGAAACAAAGTTATTATACATTGCCCCGCTCAATAGTAGTATTGGCCTAATTTCAAAAGTATCATTTATGATGTGCAAGTTTTGAGAAAAGTCTTCCACACTTCACAAAGCGCGCAAGGGTTCGACGTTAGATCTTCCATTTATCATAAGGGCTTAGCTCGTAAATAATCACCACACACTAGTATTAGGGCAGAATAGCATATTTATTACTATTTGAACCCTTAAATGCATTGATGTATAAATATAAAACTGAGATCATTATTTATACTGTTTGTTTATTTTTTAATGGTGTTGTGTAATTTATCTAAATAAATCTAAATCAGGTTAGAAAGTACAGTCAATTATTGTCGAGTATCTGTAGTAAAATGAAATAAGTATATAAGAAGTTGTGCCAAGAGATAATATAAAGCACATAATTATTCTTATAAATACGGCACAAAGAGAACAAGTTTAGTTGTGAAAACTGTACTATTGTGGTGATGATAAACAATGACATAACAATTCAACTTAATAGCGATGTCGTGTGAGTTGCCATATTTACTTAATAAATAACATATTTTATTTGTTAAGCTAACAATATGAAGTGTTTTGATATGAATCAATTATTACTTTCTTTATTGTCTCGCCAAGTTAACGACTTCTCTGGAGTTTTGTTTGATTGATAATATACACGCGCAAGAAAAATATCCTTCGATAGCCATAATATTACGTCATGGGAATGATAAGCGAATAAAAGAGGATATTTTGCGACCGCAGCAGCAAAAGTGTCCTGAAACATCCCCAGTGTGACTTGTGCACTTGTCTCTTTAAAATTGGATTCGCTAGCCTCTTGTGAGGACACGGCGGAGTGGAGCAACTGATTGCCCGCAAACGGAGCTCCGTAAATTTTATTTCTTACAATATTTTCCTTTTAAAGTAGACCATTCCCAACTTTGGATACGGATTCTGAAACGAATATAGATGTTAATAAATCACCAAAAATGATTATCTTGTTTGGACTTTTTAGCGAGCTGGTAGTCACGAGCTCAAGAGTGACGCCATGTTGGAAATGCCATCGGCTGGAAGTTCATGATAAGAAATAACATGTTTATTTTCACAAGCCAACCCTGATGATACTGAAGCTGGCATTTCACCATTTGGAATGAATAGCAGTGATAAGACGATATTAGGTTTTTAAGTATCACTAGTTAGGTAGCTTGTATGTTTCGAATTTTTGTATAAGAAACAATTTCTAGTTTTTATTGTTTGTTTAAAAGTGTTCCGTTGATAGATGAGAGTGTTCTTTGATTACCTTCTCCTGTATTCATATCATGACTGTGATGACAGCGTGTTATTTCATGCGACCTTCCTACGGATTATCGTTCCCGAAACCACACAATAATAGTAAGTGGCTACATCACAACAGTGTCTATTTTAGTATAGGTTGATCTAATTTCTCACAGCACACATTAGCAAACATGCACTAATTGCGTCACATCGTTAGAAATTCATTGCAGTTGCATATTATTTATAGAGGTGTAGTTGAATTGTCGGCTCGGATATTTTACCCCCAAGATACTGTAACCGTAACGGATATTGATAGCTGGCTTTTGAAATGTTATATATTTGGAGGGGTTTTGAGGCGCGATTGGTATATTATGATAATAATGACTGATGGTTTCATGTTTACTTTTTTTTATAAATCGATACTTTTATTAAGTACTGTTCTTTGTTGAATATAATAATATAAATTATTTTACATGTATTGTAAAAAGTATCAATTACCAGCTTCTAAATTACTTTCCTCGAAACAGGCATGCATGGATGGGGTTATTCTTATTATCTTTTCAAACCACAGATATACTAACATAAGCCTACATTCTAGGCTTGACAGATTAAATATCAAAATTCATTGAACACCTTTTATTTATAATTTTATAGTCAATACAATCATAATTATTAAATTTCAGCAAATATCTACTGACTCACCGGGTCAAGGTAGCCTAAGTTTCGGTATTATTATTGCTTAGGGCAACATTTACTATATGCAACAGGAAATAATTTAAATAATAATAACTGATAGTAATATTGGTTGTACACATGTCAAGTTTAGCAATGATAAAACTAAGTAATGTTATATACTTACTTTATTGCTACTACAAGAGTTCATGTTAAGGGGGCTATACCTATAGCTGAGACAATATAACCTAGGAGGTTTAGGTAGATAATTTAGATAGAAAGAAACTAAAATGGTGGTATAATTTTAGACCATTGTCTAACTGTTTTTTTAGATCCGTCAGTGCGGATACGGATGTCCGGGGCATCCCTAATTATGTGACAAGAGAACGGTCGATAAATGTGTTGGATTAAAGCCAGAGTGTTCGCAAAAGCTGGAAGAAGTTAAAAGGCAAGCTCCGTCGCACACGAGTTGGTGGTATGATGATTTGAATGAGTTTTATTTTTAACTTACCTGAAACATAGAATATAATAATATACACTGACGCAACCTGCCCCTCAGCACCTTTTATACATTGCTGTTTCACGCTATAATGAAACGAAACCTTAGGATATGAAACCTCCGTTACGTAAAACACCGAATATTTTAACCACCGGCACTTGCCATTTGAGTTCGCGAATAAGAGGACTGGAATATCTGAATAATGGCAGTTAGGTAAGCTTTATTTTTTGAATAATGAACACTTTATTATACAGTATGTTCCTAAAGTCCGAAATAAAATTTCAACGGGTGGCTGTGTTCCCCTGTCAAGAGTTACCTCTGAAAGTTAGACACCTTTCTGACCTCTTTTATTTTCCAATTAAATTAATATAAACACTGTCCTGCTCGTAACAACCCTAAAAATGCATACTATTACGTATGGTACGACACACTACAGTTATACCAAACACACACACACACATACTGACAACCCGCGCACATACTACGATATCGACCCCGCGCAACCCCAGAATTTCTGTAACACCTGTTTTTTATTCCGAAAATCACCCGGTATTATAGTGAAACCCCGCGGCTTCGCCCGCATGGATGACGTTTATCGCGCCAAAAGGTTGTTTTCATTATGTGTTATCTTTATCCAACCAAACACCTAAATCGGTTCAGCGGCTCAAAGGTTGCCGCTCTTTGTTTGTGCTTGTAGCAGACAGAAAGAGTTATAATATTAGAATGGTTTAGTATGTTTATTTAAAGGCATTTATTTTTTTCTTTGATGTTCTAAAGTTCTAAGTAATTGTAGTTAGTTATTTATCTGTCATATTATGTTATGATCAGATAAATTAATTTCTGTTTAGAACTTAACCAAAATACCATGAAATTTATGGTAGGTGTATAAATATAAATATGGTGCCCATCTTCATAACACTAATTGCTAATATAATATAAATTGGGCCTAGTAGGTAGTAAGTACGACAATTCAGATGATATCTAAACTAAGTTTATACATGTATGTAATAGATAAGCAAGTAAAATGTTACCGGATATTTCATAGCATAAATGAAAAAAAAAATGTTGAGCAAATCATAATAATATGACACACGAAGATATCTAATAAAACGATTCTAGATGCACTTAGAATAAACGCAAAAACCTTTAATATCGTAACGCCTTATTATGACGTCATCTGTCCTTTCTTGTTCGATTGAAGTGAATGAGCGTCGCAACTTGTATTTAGCTTTAGAATTGTACCTACTCCAGATTTGGCGCCATGGTGTAAGCTAAAGTATTAATTGAACTCACCCTATTCGACCCACCCATTTCATTCTTGTACCCAATAGGTACACACATAATATTTCAAAGAACTTCTGCTCTTTAGAAAAAGGTGTATAAGCTTTTAAATATTCCTTTCATAAATTACTGTTCTTCGTTTGTATTGTTCTCGTCATATTTTCCTTATTCTATTTTCTTTTCGGTGAACGTTTACTTAAGGACTGGGGGGCTTAGAAGCGAAGCTCGATCGATGCTGGTTGGAAGACAGCCAGCCTCGACGCACAGCTAAACCTATTATACTGTGAGAGATATTGCACTTAGCATTTTACCGTCACAAGACTTAAGACAATATCTATTTACCACGACACCACTAAAACTTTAAGAAACTTTTAAAGACAATGTAAAGTAGGTACAGATGAGGCAGATAAATTTTTGATTTCACTTCTGCTGTAAAGTTCGATTTGAATTTTTGATGTAGATGTACACAGGGCATTACAGCCTTTTAAAAGATTTTGTTTTATTTATTTTGTTTGAAAGAGAATTCGATATTATGTCTTGTTATGATGTTTTCTGAAGCAAACAATTTTACGTAACTTTGAATGCAAATATTATTGCTTTAATGTTAGATCATTTTTGTTATTTTACTTACCTTCACCAAAAGTATTTCAAAGCGTATTCATAATAAATACCTGTGTCTGTGTAAGTGCTATGTGTGTGTGTGTGTATTTAATTAAAAAGACGTAACCTACCTTATACAGTGTGTACAAAAGTACAAAAGTCTTAATATAAAATTTAAGAATAAGAGGCTGGTTGTGTTCCTTGTCCAGAGTTAACTCTGAAAATTAGACACTTTTCAGACCACTTTTTTCCGATGAAATTAATAAAAACATTGTCACAACTGCTCGTGAAAACCGTACAAATGCGTACTATAGCGTATCATACAACACACACACACACACACACACACACAACCCGACCCCCGCAACCCCAGAATTCCAAATTTTTGTTTCGGAATTCTGTAACACCCGGTATAAATAAATAAGAAAAAAAAGACAGGTGCAAAAATAAATTTTTTAAATTTAAATTTTATGATAATAAATTATTCTTGAAATTGTTGTAACATATTTCTTATATTGCAAAATATTACAAAAAGTTTTCAGGAGTCGTAACCTGTAAGTACAAAGAACTGCTTGTTCTATTACATCATCATTATCATCATTTACGAAAAAACCACTCATTTTTTAACTTTATCTCTTGTTTGTCGTTTCGTATACTATGTAAATACAGATTTTTGTCATTAACTTAAATGAAGAGCGGATTATTACATATTCATCCGTAGATCAGAACGTAATCAACGCACTTAAGAGCTTTTCAATATTTTTTCATATTAGCTGTATTCTGTTTTCTCGTTTTTTACATGGTATCCTGTATACCTAATGTAAGGTAACCACTGTATCCAGAAGCGGACTGGTAAATGTGGTATTAGAGTCTAGTGTTTGCTGCCCACGCCAGGGCATCACTTTTTTCTATATATTTTTTTTATAAATATTCTACATACGTAACTACGATAATAATGAAATATTCTTATTATTATTTGATTAGTTTATTTGATACGAGTAATACCAGCCAGTTTCTGACCACTATCTAAAAGACCTACACAGATTTCGGGCCCGGTAATTAAAATCTACCATTTAATTTGTATGTTGAGCTTAAAAAAATCATCGTTTCACTTTTGGAAAACACCACATAACAATGTTACATATATTATTTAACTGTGCACATGAAAATAGGAAAGTTAATTGTATTTTGCTTACCGTGCATGAAAATAGAGATTATAGTTTGTTGAAAATTATTAGTTTACGACCCGTTGCCTCGCCACAATGATAAAATATTACTAGGCCGCATCGCAATGGGCTTTGGAGTTTGACTAAATTAGTTTTTGAATAGAATTTTGTACAGACAAGACAAAAATAACATTTGAATTATTCCCTTTTTGATTTTTTTATATAAAAGGAATGGCAAAGGGTCAAGTCCATACAGCAAGTGTCTGATGTAGTTTCTTTATTTCTGCAGTTTGCATACTATATAGAGATAAACCTTTGCTAACTTATTACGGGCATTAACTATATTGTTACTTTGAAATGTAGTAAAATAAAGAACTCTTTATTGGCATTGATAAAAGTGTATTAACTAATACAATCTTATCAAGGCCAGTGCTTTCTTGAGAAGCTCTGGCAAGCGTTGCACTCTTCGCAGCAGGTAAGTACTCAATTTTGTTTTTGTCGAAAAAAAAAATCATTTGGCAGCGACCTTTTGTAAGGCGCATTCTCACCATTTAGCGACCCCAAATACGACCGAAAATTCCGTTACGTTCCATCTCCCGCACACATTGTTGTGATTTTCTTTTATCTGAGCCAAATATTTTCTCCCGCAGAAAGAATTTGCTGGACTAAAGTTTAATTATCAGAGAGGATTTCTGTGCATGTTGAGTTAATGAAAATGGTCTTTATAATTTGGAAATCTAATGAATAAATACTTGATGAAATGTATCGTAGAATCATTAAATAGAAAATACAGTTAACCTGGTATATTCTCTAAATTAAAGTAAAATAAAAAACTATCAGTGATGTCATATATTGTTGATGTTGAGTGTCATATACACTGCAGATATTGGGACTCTAGTTAATCTTCGCAGTGATAATATACTTATCCCTTTTTTAATTCTACTTAAGAAAAGACTGAATATTGACTGACCTACCTATAGTGAAAAACTATCTGGTCCTCTATTAAACTGCATCAATATATTTTTATAAAAAAAAATTACAATAGTTATCAAGGAATTAAATATTACTTGACACTATATAAACTTATGAAACTAATTGACTGGTATTTTTTTCTTTTAACAACTGGTAATTAGCGTTTTCTTCATCGCAATCAGGTTCACACTATTGAAAACTTCGAGGAAAACGCTTAAAAGTTACTGTCAGCTAACTTCACAATTTCTGCAAGTAAACCACACTGGTCGTCGATCAATTAAATTTAACCTGGCAAGCTACACAAGTGGCTTTAATTGTCATAAGACCTCCAGGGGTCTAGTTAGCTTTTTTTGCTTAGCTTTTGCTAAAGTGATCGACATAAATAATGTTCTACGTGAATCTCAAAATATGGTCGATTTACAGATCAATTTCAGAAAACTTGAAAGCATTAAATGCTTCATATTTAAATACCAATGAATGCATAGGTATGACTGAAATTTTATGTGAAACATAACCAGCACTATCGTCTTTGTATACTAAGTTCTATATCAAGCAACTTATGCGTCTGGTTGTCCTATATACTAGCCCGGCCGTAAACTGTGGAACATACGATCTCTGGGGTCTTAACCCCAGACAAATCCACCGAACCTGTGTAACCCGAAGTAACCTCAACACGACATATTTATGAGAAACGGATAATGCTACTATTTTGCCTATTATTTTATGCTCACGCTCTATTCTTATATCACAAACGACTATTTTTACAAATGATGACGATTTGGTTAAGTTAGGCATTGCTGTTTAATACATTTTTCTTGAATTTTATCATGAATGCTTATGAAGTTTTTATTTCATATCATTCAAGCATTCATAATAAAATTATAAATAATGGTCTTGATCTAATATTTGCATCTATTGTTCTAAATTTGAAATAAAATAATAGGTACCTACACGAGAAAGTAGCTATTTAATATTTATTTATACTGTTTTTGAGTTTATGAATCCTCTCTTATATGACAGCGAAATAGAGCTCCAAAGTGACCCAACAAAAAAGGTTCTTAGTGTACCAGCAAAGCCATAGTTTATCTTGAACCCATCGCAGTCATGTAATATTTTCGATGGATTTACTGAATCTGTTTTAAAACGAAAACGACATGAACTGGAATTAATCAATATTAACAGTTCGACGTTTCTTAATAGATTTTGGCATTCAGCGATAGAAAGCGGCATCGAGCTCACCAAAAGCCTAGGGAGTAATCTCAAAGCTTTTTCGATACGTGGCTATTATGTTTAATTAGGCCAAAAATTTCACTAGGTGGTAGGCCCGTATGTACGGCCGTCTGGGTAGGTAGCACCACCTTTCTTATTTCAGCCGTGAAACAGTTCGCTGTGTTTCGGATTGAAGGGAACGGTAGCCAGTGTAATTACTGGGCATGGACGGTATTTCATCTTAGGCCTCAAGATGACAACGCACCTGCAATATCATTGAATTTTTCCTTGTTATTGCAGGTGTCTAAAGGCGGCGGTAACCACTTCCCACCAGGTGGGCCGCAGCTCGTTTGTCATCTAGTTGAAAAAAAACTTCGGTTTTCCCTAATTTTTACAGTATAGGCATGTGTGATTATTAAGTTGCTACGAGCGTCTTTCGGAGGCTACGGTGAGTCGTACGCTTGTTGGCCTCCCCTGTGTGTCGTAGATATAAGAAAAATAACAGTATACTGCTAGTCGTAGGAAAAAGCTACAAATCCGGAGAAGGAAAGCATGTGCTTTGAGTGCGAATTTGCAAAACTAAATAAATGAACTAAATGACTAACCGTCTGACTCTAAGCCATGCAGTATTGCTTTGAAAGCCATTTAATGCTCTATTAGGCGCTACGAAATGACAATATGACGTCCACACCAATTTACAAAAAAAATGCATTGAGGCGGTTGTCCCGCTGGTTTTCTCAAAGTTGAAATGAAAGTCATAACTCACCGGACGTAAATTTTTCACTTTGGAGCAACATTTTCACAACATTCATCAAAGTTAAAAAGCTAATTATTTTATGCATAAAAGTACAACACATGAGGATTCAGTTGCAAAAAAAAATTACGAAAAATCTACTTTTTTTTTAGAAATTTTTTAGGTTGGTCAGGTCGAAAATTCCCGAAAATTCAAAACAAAATTCATAATTCGAAAACTATCAAAAGTCGCGGAACATTACATAGGGTGATTCGGATACGAGGGACTTAAATTTTTTGGACGTCAATGTTCCGGCCACCCTGAATAATAAGAATTAAGTAACTTATGCTGTATTTTATAATAATGGCATTATTCTATTACAAGCATCCATAGCAACACATGCTAAACCAAATTGAAATAGCCACGTAAATTCGTGCAACACCTCCACCCGATTTTACCACATGCAATTCGCCACATTTGCGTTCACATTTACCCGTTGCAAATTTTATTCGCCAATGACTGCCTAACGATGCGTTTCTATGCACATAGTTGCATTAAATAGTTTTAAGCTGGGCATTTGAATAGATAAGTCGTGTGGTTAATTCTGAAATATTCTAATTGCGAGTAGTAAGTGCAATTGTTTGGTGTTAAAAAGAATTGTATATTTGTCTGTTTCGTTGTATTACTGTTAACTTCCTTGTATCTACTGCCAACTTGTGGCAAAAAAAAAAGATGGCAGTGGGCGTACAGATAATTAAAATCTAATAGACAAGAATAAAATGGAATGAAAAATACTGGGAAGTTAATATTATGCTGTGGTTGTTATCGCCAGGAAGCTATGACATATTATACGTTTGATTTTAAGATAATCGACTGTGAGGTTATAATGTTGATTCTGGTAGAATGACACGACGACTTGTAAGGAGGTACGTTAAAATACGACAATTTGCATTTGTGAAGAAAACCGCTAATTAGGTCCTACATGGTTGTGTTCGACGAAACAAATTGATCTATCAAAGTCATTATTAGTACAATAATTGGTTGCTCCCAAGTAAAGTTAGTAAAGTGGGACATGCCCATAACGTTAAATAATTAACGTTGTGACAACCCAACTTAATCATACATAATAGTAACTATGGCAACTATAGTAGGTAATTTTACTTATATCGTCATAGTTTTTATTGTAACAGAATAAAGACTTGACGACAATGAAGTCTTGACTAGTATGAATTAAATCTGGTTGCTATTAAGTGTATATAGACGATAATTTTATAACAAAAAACGTTTGAGGGAAATTCCAATACAGGTGGCGCTTTCGTACTACGCTTTACCCGTAATTAAAACAGTAATTAAGTAACAAAGAACAAAATCTTTTACTCTTGCCACATAACTCATGGGGTGTTTAGGTCGTAATAGTCTGGACCAAACGACCTAATGGTCATTTATGTTTCAAATAATTAAGTGTAATAAAGACAAATAAAAATAGAAATTTTGCTTTGAAGGTATTTCATTGTAGGTACTTAGATATGAATTTAAAAAACCAAAACCAAATGACACCGCGGGCACCGTATGCGTCATTCGGACCACTAAAAATATTTCACAAAGTGACGGTAATTAATTGAGGAGCTCGGTGGCGTAGTGGATTGAGCGCTCTGGTTTCGATCACGAAAACAAAGCAACTTTCGCCATGGTCGGTCCCTGGATGGGTCAATCAAAGTTTGTTATCTTGAGCTTATTTATATTTTAATTTATAATCTTGAGCTCCTCCGTGCTTCGGAAGGCACGTTAAGCCGTTGGTCCCGGTTGTTACTGCAACCGCTTTAACCCACCAAGCCGCATTGGGCCAGCGTGGTGGTGTTATGGCCCAAACTCGTCATGTGTTTCTGCCATGTAGGAAGGCTTGTGCCCAGCAATGGGACGTATATAGGCTGGTGATGATAATGATGATGACGGTAATTAACTTATAAACTTATTAAAGAAAACTGAAGTCTTCTTCTTCTTTATGGTTGTTGACGGTGTCATTGATTTCGCCAGAATCCAGTTTTTAGCTCAGATCTAATTCTTGTGATTTGTTTTCCGTTATGATATGACGATGGCCACTGACTCTACTTATTTATTACGGATTGGGAATGTACAATGCGTACATAAAAAGGATAACCGAAGTGTTAAATAAACCGAGTGGCTGTTGAAATTTCTGAAAAAGAGACTGACATAAATTACACTTTTTAGTATGTTAGGCCACACGAACAAATATCATGTGAACTTTAAACTGTACAGTGATCGAAACGTTCGGATAGAAAACAATAATGTAACATCTAATTGAAAGCGAGTTGAATTCGGTAAAGTGGTTTCATTTCAAATATTAATTTAGTTCACGGTGTGAGGGCTAATAATAAATTATAATTTCAAAGCTTAATATTTTCCAAACGGAATTCTAGTTTTTACACACTTCCCTATTTTTATGAACGACCTTTCCCTGAAGACGAGTTTTGAGTCCGAGTATTTGTAAACAGTCAAAAGAGTTTTGAACTTTTGACTGTTTACAAACACTCTAATAAGGATAGATCTGCGTTGAAATGTCAAACCGTATGAAATTTTTTTGCAATCCGTAAGTTACAAAGAGGGCGTACTTAGTAGTATTTACTGAAGCGAAGTCCTTAAGTCACTATTTCCGGTTTCATTGTTTAAAAAGAATCTTATTTTGCTTTATTTTTAAGTAAAAGTAAAACTTACAATTTAGATTAGTTCGTATTATTTGATTTAACACCAAGCAGAGTAGTGACGCGATAAATAACATGGGTCAATAATCGATAGCCATTAGCTGGTGACCTAATTGCTCTCCGGGAGTCAGGGCTTAGTGGACATCGGCTTTTAAAACCTAATAAATGGTTGGCGGATGTAATAAATAGTGCATTGTCTATAGAAATAGAAGCTATTATTTGTTTAGATAAGAAAAGTGCTAGCATAGGTACCTATGGTCCGCCTGATGGTAGGTAAGCGGTTAGCATGGCCTATAAAGTGTGCTGTCCACGGGTAGAGTTGACTCTACCCGTGGACAGCACACTTTATAGGCCATAATAGCACTGTAGAGTTATAGTTAGTAACTATACTATACTTAGCCCAACTAAGGCACATGGTATTTTGATACAGCTAATGTTGGGATTACTTGCGATACATCAGATTTGAAATGTCGAGATTTTGCCCTTTACAGGTTGGTGCCGTCAATACGGCAATAAATTGAAACATGGGCTATATTAGTTCATAGAAATAGTTTGCCACCTTTAAAAACATCTTATTCATTTGATAATTTTATGACATTTGTTTGTATGAAATAGTATAACATTGGCTGCATTATTTAATAGAAATAACATGAAATTATCAAATGAATAAGATGTTTTTGTAAGTGGCTAACCATTTCTATAAGCTAATGAAGCCCATGTTTTAATTTATTGTCATATTGACAGCACTACCCTGTACAGTAGTTTTTATATAAAAGTTTTTTTTAAGCCTTTACCCCATCATTCCAGACACAATTGATTTTTCAATTGTCATATACTTACCTCCAGAGGTATAACGCCGCTTGACAGATTAGTTTTACACGCGGCAAATAATATCGTTCAAATAAATTAACAGAAATCAGCCTAGATCAATATACATTAGTTTGTCAAGGATTCCCATTATGTAGGACATAGGAATCCCCCGAGAAGCAATGTAATTAACTGTGTTGTAGGAATTACCGTGTATCTAAGTAGATACATTTATAACAAGCGACGTGGTTCTGACGGAAAATGGTTATTCCAAAAGGTTGATGCCATTATACAAGCCTATCAGCCGCTGGCTAAGCGACGGGCTTGTGTGGGGGTTTTCCAGCGCTAGTAGCACTGGAAATACCCTCTAAAACTCCCGGGTAACTCCAATGCCCCTGGCGAGGGTAGGCTGGGCTCTGCCCAAGCAATTTTACTAACCTTACAACCAGGTTTCGTGCCGAAGGAGATTACTCAGACACTTGGCGTGGCGCCCTGTGCAATGCCTGCGTGTTGGTCACCCACGCACGCAGCCGCGCCTAGGGCGCTGGAATAGGCGGCAGACTTAGGTAGGTACCACCTGGCTAGGCGGACTATGAAAAGCCCTACCATTAACCAAACCCTAAAAAAACCCTAGACGTCTGTATCTGAAGTGTCTCTACCACAGAGGCGGGTAAAGAATATCATACTCTTAATTTAATGACATATTGAAATGTCCCTCTTAGATACTTATCGGAATACCAGTTCTCTCTCTTCACCAGTACTCGACGCTTAAGCTCCGAAGTGAGCATAACGTTAATTCTGATTTACTTGTCGAAAAGTTTAGCAATTATGTGCTTTTGAGCAGAGCCGATTTTATAAATTACTCTTACCGTTAAACAACGATATTTCAAATTCAAATTTTGCCGTTATGAAAGTTTGAGCACAAAAATGAGATACCCTGCCCGTCTTTAATTTAGAAGGAATCCAAAATGAGCTTTTTTCTCATTGAATAAACAAGAGATTTGAAGTTTTACTTATTAAGCAGAATCTGATTCTTTCGGCGTATTTAGGAATTATTAATATACCCTCGTTTCGTAGGAACTGAGTCTTGACAATTTTCGACCGTATAATATGACGATTTTTCTACAGATTCTGATTATATAATGTACTTAACCTAATATTTTAAAATAGTGCCTACACGAGTTTTTGTTGGAATATTTTTAGTTATTTGCAGACACGAAAGACAGCCATTGTTAGTAAACATAATTTTGTGGTCGACATACTTACCCATTTGTATGTCGACTACAAAATTATGAGTTTTGTCGAATTGAATCGAAATTGAATTAAGATATTATCATTTTATCTGCTGATATGATTATTAAGATAATCTTAGATAGATTATTAATGACGCGGGGGTTACTAAAAGTTTTAAAGTTTTCATAATTATCTTATCACTAATTTAAATAATATATATCTACTTCTCACCGTTCGGTGTGATTTCGAAAAATATCGTATAAAAATATAGGTATAGGTTGACCCCATGAGTTAGCTCATAACGCCGGAATTTATCAGTTTAGTGTATTTTTTTATACAAATATGGCAAGTAAGCTAACAGCCCACCTAGTGGTAAGTGGCTGGCGTCGCCCATAGACAACTGCAATAAAAAGCAAAAGATATCATTTCGTATTGCAGGTGTGTTGTAATCCTGAGGCCCAAGATGATATGTTTTCCAGTAATGTCATGCCTAGTAATTACACTGGATTCCTTTCCCTTCAATCTGATACACAGCGTACATAATATTGATAAAATACATAATTGTGAATCAGTGCCCAAACCATTTCATATTCTGGAACATCATTTTACACATTCGCCCGATAAATTTTAGAGAGTTAAATCATAAATTCCATCTCGTGCGCCCTCGTCCAATAAGTTGGGCCACAAGTGTTCCGCTCCTCATTAATTGTGCACGTCCTGCATTTCAGCTGTAGCGACTGAACACCTCGCTGCTAACCGCAGCGCAGCCTATGCATATAAGAGTTGCTGAAAATTGTAAGTCAGACACATTTTAATGTTTTTGTTGCGTTTTAACGCCTACTTTGTAACATTTATCCCACCTGGAGCATATATATTTTCAACGTTTTCTTTCTTTTTTTGTAATTGTTACAATAAGTACGTGTGATTGGGCACGCACCTGCAATGTCAAGTGATTTTTCCCTGTTATTGCAGTTATCTAAAATATTGTAGGCGGCGGTTACCACTTACCACCAGGCGGGACGTCAGTTTGTTTGTCATCTAGTTTTATATATAAAAAACGTAAGGCGTAAGCCTTTCTCAGGATATAATTTACCTCCATGCCAATTTTAATATCTTAATTGGTACATTGGTTTAAGAGTGAAAACTTAGCAAACAGAGTTTTGTTCGCATTTATTAGTAGATTATTAACCAAGGGGATAAAGCAGTGTCTTCTGTCGCGGGTGACGATTTAAATCGCGAGCGTAACGAAGGACTCGAGGTTTACTCCCGAGCGTAGCGAGGTTGTTAAAAACTTAAATCATGAGCGAAGCGAGGGATTTAAGACGAGTCCTGAGTGTAGCGAGGGATTTAAGTTCACCCAAGACTACGACAGCTTTATCACCGAGGAAAATACTCTACATTTCGTACCATTTGCGAAAAAATTAACACAATAATAATATGAGATAAGCATTTATTAAAAATAATGTCAATTAAAAGTAAAAGTAAACATTCAAAACATTGGTCCAATTATTGATAGAGTTACATTTTTTTGCGTATTCCTTTTTCAAAAAGATGTATAATGCTTTATGTACAAACTCAATGGTGTAAATACAGATGTAGTTCAGTATAAATTTCGGTAAGTATTCCAAATTTAAATCACATTCTCCCTTTAGAGGATGAATGAATTTCAGTACAATTTTCCTTACCTGTTTTTAACAGATTATAAATGACTATTGTTATGTTCGCTTTTTGTGGCATAGAATGTCACTTTTTTGAGCAAGTGGTCCGAAAAATTTATTTATTCATCACTAGTCTATATACGTCCCACTACTGGGCTGACGCCTTCCTGCCTGAAGTTTGGGTCATAACACCACCACGCTGGCCCAATGCGGGTTGGTAGGGTAAAGCGGTTGCAGGAACAACCGGGACCAACAGCCTAACGTGCCTTCCGAAGCACGGAGGAGCTCGAGATTATAAATTTTGACTGACCCATCCCGGGATCGACTTTGTTTTTGTAATCGAAACGAGAGTGCTCAAACCAATACGGCAGCGAGCACCTCATTATGACTTATTTATTAGTAAGTATGAAATCTATTACTTTCACCATCAGTCTACCACAAAGAACGAAAAGGCAGAATTGAGCTGTGCAAATCGTCTTTATATAAATGAAACAAATAACTATTTATGCTCAACACGTAACATTCACTATCTTTAGCGACGTTGGACAACATTTGCAGTGTGACGTCTTAGAACAAGCGTGACGCGCAGCAATTATGATACACGTTTTTTTTTTCATTCTGTGTAAAATACACAGACGTATAAGTAAGAAATAAGGCGCCAGGGCAGTCGAGGTGGAGGTAGTCAGAACAGAATACTGTAATGTCTTCGCATATTGACGACCGGCTGGCCGAGTGGTCTGTACCCCAGGCTACTCGGTCAAGAGGTCCCGGGTTCGAATCCCGGTAGGAATAAATGTTTGTATGATGAGTACGAGCATTTGTTTACGAGTCATGGATGTTTATATGTTTATTTAGTATATTTCTAATATTTATATACATATTATATTATTATCATTATTCTCCGTTATCTAGAATCCATAACACAAGCTCTTAATGATGCTTACTTTGAGCTAGATAATAGGTGTGAGTGTATGAATATTATTATTATTATTGACTCTTCTTACCACTGCTCATTAGGTATTGAGTCATTTTCCTTGCTTGTAACGTTTGATGTTTGCTTCTTATAAAATATAAAAAATAAACATTTATAAATACCTAACCGATATGGATTCTGAATGTAACTTTTGCCTACGTTTATTTTTTAAGCACTCAAACGTTGAAATCCCAGGAAAATGGAATTTTTTGTCGTCCTCGTAAAAGATTATTTTATTTTGTTGAGAATTGAGATGCACAGCAAATATTTCATCGTACCATAGAAATATTTGCTTTTGATCCAGCTACAACAGTTTGAAAATTCAAAGGCAACATGGAGGCACAATGTGACGAGATTTGACATGACGTGGGTCCCGGATACCTGTTTTTGTCGTGAAAGTTTACATACTATAAATATTAAAGGAACATAGGCGTGAGTTTGCTGTACGTAGTTTTCCAACAAAAAATATTACTCTGTATAACGTTTAGCGCGCAAATTTCAGTCCTAATTCTTTTAGGACAAAATATAAATTGATTTCACTATTTGAATCGTTTAGGATTGTGTTTAGTTTTCCATTTTCTTCTGTTTATCTTTCCTTCTTATCCATGATCATCATCATCATACCAGCCTATGATGCCCACTGCTGAACAAAGGCCTTCCCCATCGATTTCCAAATGGAACAGTTCTGCGCAGTCTGCATCCAACGGCTCTCGCGACCTTGACTAAGTCGTCTGTCCATCTAGTGGGAGACCGTCCTACTTAGCGTTTTCCGGTACGTGGTCACCATTCTAGAACTTTAACGCCCCACCGGCCGTCTGTTCTGCGTGCTATGTGCCCTATTAACTGCAATTTCAATTTGCTAATCCTATGAGCTATCCATACTAATGTTAAAAATACAAAAGTGTCTGTCTGTCTCTTACTCTTAAACCGCTGAACCGATGCAGATGAAATTTTGTATAGAGGTTTCAAGTTTGGTATAGTTTGAGTACTGGAAAAGGACATGAAGAAGGATAATTTTTATCCAGGTATCATCATTTAAGGGTGTGAAAAGGGGGGTTGAAGTTTGTATGGGGAATCAATAACAGCTGAACTGATTTAGATGAAATCTGGTATGGAGATGGTTTAAGACACTGGCCCGACATAGGATACTATTAGGATACCTTTTAACTTTATAGGTAGTAAGAAACATAGTAGATACTTTTACTATTATTATTGTTATACTTATAATATATCTGTTTCATAGGTACTTTAACAAATATAGTTTTTTATTAAATTTTTAAATACATTTTTAGTAGACTCCATCAAATCAGAATACCTATACTTTTGGGTATAGAGATTGAAAAATTTCTAGTTATTATTCTGGTTGTGAAAATGTGTAAACTTATGTGTTATATTGTATTGACTTTAAATTGTCTTTCATCTATTATACAGGCGCGTCTGTGATGACAACTGGAATTAGGCCTGTCTACGTACTATACAATACACCTTTATCCATTACACAGCTAAGCAAGATTAACGTAGCAGTAGCTGCTATAATTATAACATATGTGACCGGAAATCTGCTTGCCATATTCAACGTTACCACGATTATGCCCACGACAGACTTTGTGGCTCCGATAAATGGACTTGAACACAAACGTTAATTTGTCGCCGAGTTTTCACACAACGAACTTCTCTAGCACACATTTGGACGACGAGAAACACACGAGGAGTTTAGGCCATAACACCATCAGGCTTCTGGCCCAATGCGGTTTGGTATTTTTTTAACACTAAGGTGGCAATATAGGATACGGTCCACCTGATAGTAAGTGGTTACCTAGCCTATGAACGCTTGCACTTTTTCACACCTTTTTTGAAGAACTCCATGCTGCACTCATTCGAGAAAACCTCTGCAATGAGATCATTCCACAACCTCAGCGTACGTGGGAGAAAGTTTTTCGAAAACCGTAGAGTACTTACAAATTGGAACCAAAGTCTTTAGTTTCCAATTTGTAAAGATGAACACTCTGCCGGTGGGCAAAGGTGCGTTGATAGAAAGAGGTCTTGTGCATCATGTCAAATAAAAATTTGAAATTTTGTATGTTAACTTCAAATAATCCCCAGATTTTATTTGATATTATTATCAATGATGGCCACCGTTTTAGAGGAGAGAAGATCCTAGTTAAAAATGTGCAAACGCAAAATACTTCTTGTATGGTTTCATTTATTATAATTACAATAATAGCGCGTCATCGTCTGATGCACTTCTAAGTCAATTTTCTTCGTACGAACTTTAGGTGATGGGACGCGAACGCGACTAGCCGAGAGCTTATTCACACGATGTAGTTAAACGACGACGAGGCGACGCGAGACGCGCGCATCGTGTCGGACGTAGGTATAAATTTTACGTTCGTATTAGTACATACTAGTATGTAGGTGGTAGACCCGTATGTAGGGTCGTCTGGGTAGGTACCACCGCCTTTCTTATTTCAGCCGTGAAACAGTTCGCTGTGTTTCGGATTGAAGGGAAAGGTAGCCAGTGCAATTACTGGGCATGGACGGCATTTCATCTTAGGCCCCAGGATGACAACGCACCTGCAATATCAAGTGACATTTCCTTGTTATTGCAGGTGTCTATAGGCGGCGGTAACCACTTACCATCAGGTGGGCCGTCAGCTTGTTTGTCATCTAGTTGTATAAAAAAAAAAAACTAACTAATTCACTCAGCGGCTCATTTGCGTCGAACTCGAACGTCGAAAAAAAAGTAAGCGAACATACTTTTTTAACTTCTAGATGACAAGCAAGTTGACAGCCCACCTGGTGGTAAGTGGCTACCGTCGCCTAAATATAACAAGGAAAAATCCCTTGGTATTGCAGGTGCGCTGTCATCCTCAGCCCTCATTTTACTCCGAAGGAATCTTCTCTCAGACCTACCCGCCGCTGGCTAAGTGACGGGAATGTAAGGGTGTCACTCAGTGCCTGATCCCCAGTAACTCCACTGCCCTTCGTGGTGGTAGCCGGGGCTCTGCTGAAGCAATTTCACGAGCCTACCCCCAGGCAACCCGGCCTTACGGCCAAGATTCGCTACGAAGAGTCACATTTGCAATACCAGACGTAGCGGCCTGTGTAATGCGTTCGTGGGACTACCCACGCACCTGACTATGCCTAGGGCGCAGGAAGACTCGCCCACAGACAGAAGAGAGGTGAAGAACCTACCGCCTGCCTGATTGTAAGCAAACGTTTAGCGTAGCCTTTAAAATAGACGATTGAAAAACAGTTTGAAAAAGAGAAGCGCTTTGCTTACAGCTGAGGAGATAAGCCCCACAACAACGCTTCCTCAATGGATCTCTTATTCTGTAAGGTAATAACACTTTGCCCAACAATCATTAATTTTCTTCTTAGTTTTAAGATCTAAATGTTAGTTGACCTTACAAAACGACGTTGGACTACCAATTAAGTAAAACCTCAATTTCTACAAAACTTTTTGGACATCCAGTAGAGAATGATAACTTTGTTGGGCACCAACCTGATACTTACCAAGTAAAAGTTCCGGAACCCAGTTTACTTGTGTAACTTACTAACAACATCGGAGTTTCCATTCAAGTATTATATTTCCACCTTTGCTTTCGTTTACGTACACGAAGTTACGGAACGACACGGCTAAATTCAGTTCGCAGTTCTCTGAATATTTAATTAAAGTTCATAATATATTATACGTCAAATATTGTTAAAAAAGGAAAAGGTATTGCTATATTGCTTCAAAAAAGTAGGAGCTTGCATTAATTTTGTGGTGCTGGTAATTGACTTTAGTTCTTTTGACGTCTTTACGAAAATAATTTTCAGTGCGTGATAATTAACTAAAACATCTGGAAATGAGGATATCCGTAAGATAACCAAAGTCACTGGGTCGCAGGGAGCCGTTGGATGCAGACTGTGCAGAACCGTTGCATTTGGAAATTTGCCATTTGTTCACTAATAGGCTGATATGATGTTGATGATGATGAATTGACTAAAAAATGTCCTTAGGAGACTTCGAAAACTTATTGACGTTTGGCCATGATTCACTTATTGTTTATTAATGTTGTTCCAAAATTTGTAATTCTTTATCAGCACATCTTTTCCTCTTATATGGGATCTTTCAAAGTCGCGTAAAAAGGCACCATATGGGCCCACAAGGTGGAGTCAGATAGAACAGTGTACAAGGCTGTACGCATATGGATTCCTTGTATCGCTGCTCATCAGGCGGTGTTGAATCATGTTCCGTATTTTAAAAAATTGGGACTTTTCTCAACAAAAGGTATCTAACGATAAAGAAATTAGCCACTTATTGCATGCGCTATATGTGTAAGTATGGTTCAGAACGCTGTATTAAAAATTCTATTAAGCTTTCTATACAAACAAAAGGATAATGTGAGCTCGCCAGCGAAGCGACGGCAGGTGCTTCAATGAACTCGCATTTTAAATTACTTGTGTTTTAGTTTCCAACTACACATGAATTAGATATAGACCTTATCTTCAAGATTGTGTGACCAACTTTCCTTGTGTTCGAGTAAGTTATAGGTACCAGTGTAGGTACAATCTCAAGGAAAAGAACTATCGACAATATAAAATTTTCACATCTCATTTAGACTATTCTTATGAACCCGAACACGTTATATCGGCTGTAAGATTCCGACGAATTAAGCATCTCGTAGACTATATGATGGTACCGGATCACCTCAAGGTTAGCATGTCTTGGGATTTACCACGGAAAAAACAGTAAACCGAATCCCAAATAAATATCGGATATCTAATGGTTAGTAAGACACTTTTGTCAAGTTGGAAATGTGCTAATAGTCATAAAACTCCTAAACAGATCTTCATAAATTACAGCTAAGAATCATCTCGATCACGTCAGCTTTCAGTAAAAAAAAACAAATCAAAATCGTTCGATTCCTTTAGGACATACGATGCCGCAGACACACACACAAATACACAAACAGACACGTTAAGTTATAGATTTGCTTCAAGCACGAAATAAACTATCGATAAATATTTTTAGGGTGAAATTGACTGTTCATTTTCCCAGAAAAAACGCAATGCCTGCAATATTTATAGATTAGTAAATACTTTTACTGTAGGGAATATTCCCTACAGATAAATAAAACAATATAATTACTTTGTGACCCAGGCATAGCAGAAATGAATTTACACCATAGCACCGGAAAGATTATTAGGTTTATAATAATATTCTAGTATATGGTGCCGTCAATGCGACAATAAATTCAAACATGGCCTATATTAATGCATAGAAATGGTTTGCCACTTTCAAAAATATCGTTTTCTTTGATAATTTCATGACATTTGTATGGAATAGTGTAACGTTGGCAGCACTATTTCATACAAATGTCATGAAATTATCAAATGAATATAATATTTTTGAAAGTGGCAAACCATTTCTATAGACTAATATAGCCCATGTTTAAATTTATTGTCGCATTGACGGCACCACCCTGTATAGAGGTAGACCTTAAAATTGTTTTTCCCTTCGTTCATCTTCTTTAGTTCGTCCTTCGCGTTGTTTCAATCTTACTTTTGATTTCTGCTCAATTCACTGATTTCCTCTCCTATTCCGGCCGGCTGGCCGAGTGGTCTGTGCCCCTTGCTATACAGGCTACTTGGTCGGGAGGTCCCGGGTTCAAATCCCGGTAGGAGCAAATGTTTGTATGATGAGTACGAGCATTGGTTCACGAGTCATGGATGTTTATATGTTTATTTAGTATATTTTTAATATTTATATACATGTTATTATCATTATTTATCCGTTATCTAGTATCCATAACACAAGCTCTTAATGATGCTTACTTTAGGCTAGATAACAGGTGTGAGTGTATGAATATTATTATTATTTATGTTCAGTGCATGCTGTTTGGCTATGGAATCTATGCTAGAGTGCATCAGGGGAGCGCGCACATTGGATTCTTTTAAGGATCAAGTTAAAAGTAATTTCTTACTTTATCTTATTAGCTGTGTATTTTATTTCACTTTAATTATATGACATATTAATATGTAAGTATCTATATTTGATTACTAAATTATATTTTGTATACACTTACCTATTATCTATTATCTAGCCCAAAGTAAGCATAATTAAGACCTTGTGTTATAGATAACGCAGAAATATTGAGAAATATACAAAATAAACATTTAACCATCCATGCCTCGTGAACAAATGCTCGTACTCATCATACAAACATCTGCCGCTACCAGGATTCAAACCCCTAACATAGTATAGTCTGTATAATAAGGGATGCAAACATATATATATTTATATTATTATTATTTCTTGCACCCTTTCTACTAATTTTTAATATTTATATCACCCTAGGTTGGCCGGAAGAAAATTGCTTGTCAGCTATAAGGGCGCGCAATTGAACTGTTTTGTTTATATTGATTTACTTTTTTAGTTTGTCTCCTTGTGTGCACACAAGAGACGAATAATAAATGCTATTTATTTCATTTATTTAACAGCGGTTTATTCTATAGAAGTCTACTTTAATTCATTTTTTATAACTGTTATTTGATCTTGAAATAAAACCGACTTATGATCCGATTTACGTGATTCTTTTTTTGTTCGATGCGGAACAGTTGCCATTTGCTCCCAAAAATTTTTTTTCAAAATCAGTTGTGTAGTTTGGTTTTAAATAAAAAAAAACTGAAATCATTGAGGTATCTACGTATGAGAAATTGTTTCTAGGGGATGAGTACCTACTTAAATTTAATTATTTTATCCATTTCAGTTCCTTGAAGTCGGTTTTAATTTTTTATAAAAAAAAAATACAATTTTCAGTGGGAACTTTCTAAGGTCAAAGCCAGATGGGTGACCGTCAGCTATCGTATCGTTTTACTAAAAAGTCATAGAAAAGCAAAAATCCGCAATTTCGCATACGTAAGTAGATGACTTACTCATTCCAGTTATGATTTTAAAACCAAACTACCCGATCGATTTTAATAAAAAATTTGGAACCAAATAGCAAATAATTCGCATCGACCAAAAATAGAATCACGTAAATCAGATCACAGAAATCTCGGCGTAATCGGTGTAAGTACCTACTTAGATAGAAAAAAACATACCAAACATAGAAATTTACCGATTTCCATCAATATTTGTAACAAATGTACCCTTAATATACCTTACTTGCTTTTTCATCTAAAACACGGCCATTGAAGCTCATGTGTAGTCTTAGTCTTGTTTATGTTTTTGGATAGACAAGACTGTCATGTTTTGCTCAATGAAAAAGTGGAACATTGCTAAGCCCATACTTATGTTTAAATAAGAAGACAGCAAACCACATTTAGTATTATCGAATGGACTATACATACGTTACCTATCCTTTTCATATTTATTTATAACTATATTTTACTTTAATGGTACGCCGACGACTTTACCCATTTATCGTATTCTTGTCTATCCTGTCCATCCAAAGGTTGTCTGGAAGAGATCGCTACATAGCGATAAGGCCGCCCTTGCATTAAATTAATTTAATTTAAGCATTATGTTTTAACTGTAATTTTTGGTGAAAGTTTATTCTATCTATCTATCTACATTTTATACCTGTCCATCATTCTTGCAATTGCTTCTTTAAATTATGCTAGATTTTCGTTTAAAAGTGTGTTTAATCAAACTGTTCAACTTTCTTGAGGTAAGGTCACAGATGTTTAATGTTTAACTTATTTAATGTAGGTACTAGCGGAACCAACAACATAATTGCAAAAATATAATCAGAAGACCAAAGTCGCCTCGAATAAATCACAACCGAAAGCCGTGTAGCAGAAAATGTACCTATTTGCGAATCTTAATTTGGAATCCGGGGATTTTATTAAATAAGCCATTTAGTCCGAGATCATATTTTTCTATTAGGCAACCTGGCCAGGCTTTACTTAGAATAATGAAATAAAAAAGCGATAGGAACATTTTCGGGGAAATTTCAATTTCATGAAACACGGGTTGATTATGGGAATTTAGGACGGGTTTTCTGTCAGGATTTATTAGGAAGAAAGTAGCGCCTCGGAAGTTTTCAACATCCTCGTCCAATTATGTATTGTAATTCGTACTAGTTAACTACCTATACCATTGAAGGAGAAATTGGAAAAAAAAACTACATGTTATCATTTAGCATTTGCCTATCTCACTACAAAGTAAAGAAACTTTCACTAAGCATTTGGTTTCGCTTACAGTAATTTACATAACCATTATTTAATAATATACAGTGCAGGTTCTAGTTTTGACTGTGTATCTCAAATTTGTACCGCTCTGGTGCTTTGAAGTTTTTGGTCCGTGTATAAATGAAATAGCAACGGTTGTGTGCACAACTTTATCTAACTGCTCGTAGACCAATGAACTTGCTACTTGCCAATGAATGTTAATAAAGCCCCGGCGGCATGTAGGTCTGTTCGTCAAAACTTAGTTATCACCTTTGCGGAGCAACTCCCGACTTTATGCTAATTATCACAAATACGTCTACTTATAAAGTTCAACAACGCTTGTATGTTGACGAACATGTTTACAGGTGTGGTTTAGTTGTTCTTATGTCAGTAAATAATGAACTTTACTCATTATATAATAGAATGTTAAATTGTATATCCACGTTAGTTGAAGTAGCTGTAGGCTGTTAACGAATTAGGTTATGTAAACAAAAGAAAACGTGTCTTTGAATTTCTTGAATAAATGCGTTATACAACTTAATATATGATAAGTATTGCAAATAACATAAATAGCTACCTAATTTTGATCCGCTCATTGGAAAACTGTCACCGATACGTTGAAGTCAAATTATTACAAGAACGTTCGCTCCTATAAGTTCCCGTTAACACCCTAAATTATGACTAGGTTAAGCCTTTGTTCAGTCCAAAATTGTACCTGCATAATTACGGAACTGAAGTGCGGTACCTACTTGAACCCAGCGCTGTCATTTCAACGGACGGACCTCCAGTGGTGTTGTGTCCATTATATTGCAAAATACAGGATTTTATAGTATTTTTAAGTAAATGTACAACATGTTTTACTGAACTTTGGTATATTGTCGACTGGCTGGTCTAATGGGGTGTACTCCTTGCTCTACAGGCTACTCGTTCAAGAGGCCCCGGGTTCGAATTCCGGTAGCAGCAAATGTTTGTATGATGAGTACGAGCATTTATTTACAAGTCATGGATGTTTGTATGTTTATTAAGTATATTTCTAATATTTATATACATATTATTGTTATTATTTCTCCGTTATCTAGTATCCATAACACAAGCTCATAATGATGGTTACTTTGGGCTAGATAATAGGTGTGAGTGTATAAATATTATTATTATTATACAGTCGACAGCACATGAAGCGTTGACCTTGACTTCGCCCTTACTACGCTCGTAATAAAGGCGGCTTTCGTAATGTTTATTAAGTATATTTCTAATATTTATATACATTTTTTTTTTAAAACTCTTTTTTAAACAGTTTTTTTAAACTCTTCATAACGGGTTGGCTCCAGGCCTTCACCTCACCTGATAGCAAGTGACAATAAAACCGAAGATGGAAGTGAGCTACAACCGGATTTTACAACCACAGGACGATGATTTCTAATATCCTTCATCAGGAAAGTATAAAAACTTCCATTATAAAATAATCGTACACGTATAATAGGTTAGGTATCTAAATGAGACTTTTTAATAAAAGTAAAAACCATTTTGGAAATTCAATGTGACCTCCGTATCATCTAATTATAGTATAGACTTTTTTCATTAAACTAAAGGTCGACGCTGTTACCTACGAAATTAATTTACCTAAGATTTTGTATAAATTATTCTTATGTAGGCGTCCCATGTTTAAACTAGAAAAACAGAGACCCGGAGACCAGCCACACGGATTATGTAAAGCCGGTTTTCACCGGCTTTAACGCTTCCCACACACAATTCATTTTATTTGTAAGAATAAAAATAATAAAGTATGTATATACTATAACATTATAGCTTACAGCTGGTCTCAATTTTTTAAAATTGCAACTCGACGACAAGCAAGCTGATGACCAAATAGTGGCTACCGTCGCAGACACCTGCAATAACAAGGAGAGAATCACTTGGTATTGCAGGTGCGCTGTCATCCTGAGGTCTAAGCGAAAAAGGGAAGGCGGTGGTATCCACCCTGACAACCCTACATACCTACGGACCTACCACCTAATAAACACACTGTCCACCTGATAATTGTAGCACTTGTAACCCAACAGGTAACTTCGGTATCGGCTCGCGCATTAAGTCTAATTGTTATGTCATTAGCACAGGAAAAAAGTTCTCCTGATCATTATACCTATACAATGCTTCCTCGATGACGGGAACGCGACATTACAAAACTACTGTAGTTTGTCTTTCATTTCCTGTATGTTTGAGGTGCCTCCCCAGTCGGCAAGGGTGTCTAACTTCGGGTGAAGAATGCCACTACGCCTTACCCTTCTAATCGAACCATAAATTATAGCGATACTTAAAAAATAATAATTAAAACAGTAGGTAAACTAGTTCGCTGGGAAATGAATTGAAGGGAAAGGTAGTCAGTGTAATTATTGGTTATTTAGGAAAGCATTTCACTTGGGCTCAGGATGCAATACCAAGTATTTTTTCCTCGTTATTGCAGGTGTTTAAAGCCACGGTAGCCACATACTATCAGGTGGGCCGTCAGCTTGTTTGTCATCCAAGTTGTATAATGTTTTATTTAATACTTGAGAAGTTAAAAAAATATTGATAAAAATAAATACCTACTTAATTGTGGTCACCCCAGTAGCTGGTTCTTCACATTTTATAATTACCGTCCCCTAGGTGCAATTCTCCAACACCCGCTAATATTTTCAACGTAAATTTAGTACATTTAGTAGCCGGGGATCATCTATTAAAGTAACAAATGTGCGTTCTTTTATTTTGAAGCCATTATTTCAAGTTGGGTCGACTCCTACTTTTGCTTCCGTAGTAATTACGAGTAAATATACAGACTGATTTTACCAAGCGTGCGTGTATATGTATCTGTGACTGTTAGGAATATACTAAAAGGAACCAAACCCAGTTTGGTATAAACTAAAACTACATTGTTCATCCTGCGACATCATTAGCAATAGCTGGTAGAATCGCAAGTGGCATCTTAGTGACTGAAGCTCTTAATCTTGCAAAATAGATGGATTGCTCTTGAATGACCGGTCACAAGAGTTACTTTCGCATTTATAGGTAATAGACTAAAATAATAAGATAATAGGTAATTATTACTGCGTAAAAGCAGAAAATACCGTTTATTTTCGATATTTTTGTAATTTGTAGTAGGTCCTACTCTTAAAGATTTTGTGAAACGTAAAGATACGTAATTACGCAATATTACTAAATTAACTCTTTTTTCTAATAAAATTATATTTTTAATTGCCTTATTGTATTTTTGTACACATCAGATATTTTCGATGTTCATAGCAACATTTTGTAGGCACATACCAAAATTCGAAGCACCTGCATTGCATGCATTAATTCTCTGGCTAAATTTCTGGCACTAAATGTAGTGGAGCTAGCCCATGTCAGGGAGGTCTGGCCTTTCGGTAAATTTTCCAGTATTTACCGAATAAGTTCTAACAAGCGGTCCACGAGCTAGGTGCTAAACACGTGTGGCGCGAACGTAAATATAGCGGTTAACGGAAGCACGTTCTTCTTAGTTAGCGATATTTGCGAGTTGGCATGTTACAATAGTACAATCAGAAGCGAAATTATGTTTACATTCTGGTTCCTATGTTAATGCGATTTTTTTTTTTTTTTTTTTTTTTGTCACTACCACTTTAGCATAGTTTTACGTCATATTATTATTATTAAAATAAATAAAGTGTTTATTATTATTAAGTAAATTGCTTAGAACTAACATAGAATTAAGTGTAATTTGTTATACTAACTGTTATGGTTATCACCCTGAAATAAACGATTATTATTATTATTATTATATTATTATTATATTATTATTATATAGACGAAAATCGCTTTAATCTTTTTGATACTAACTGTACAGAGACCGTTCATCAAGCTGAAACGTCAGTTGGATAGTGACTTATCGTCATGCGTAAGTTAGAAATAGATTTATTTCAAAGGATTAAGGTACAAAATTTAAATTCCGCAAAGATATAACAAAACGTGGTACAAAATTTAATCTGGAATAAACCTGATGAAGTTATGACGTATCCATTTTCCTTGATTAATAAAAGTGAGAAAGGCACAGATTTAGGCCACGTCTCACTTTACCACGTTATATTTTAATATAATGTGGTACAGTGAGACGGACTGATTTATGTCAGAATAATAAATTGTATTCATTTCATTTTTTCTTTATTGTACACAAAAGCAACTTAAAACAAAGTTTACAAAATAAAACATGATGTACGTACACAGGCGATATTAACACAAACTGTGTTTTCTACCAGCAAACCTTTGAGTTCGGAGAGTGATTTGAGATATTTTTTAATTTAATGCAAATAATTAATAACTTTTTTATAACAATTATAAATAAAGAACGAAAACGATGCAAAAATATATGATCCAGGTGGATAAAGTAAGCGTTTAAACACATTATAAAAATAAAAAAAATGAACTTTTTTATATACAACAAGGGTGGCAAATAAGTTTACAGTCCGCCTGACTGTATAGACGCTTGTAGCACCTTGGGCTACTCCTACCCTGCACTCTCTGCCTACCCTGTAAAAACCAAGAGAAAGCGTTATATTGACATCATAGAAGAAGACTCTCCCTGCTCCCAAAATATCGCTTTGTCAATGAGATTGGTACACATTCACCGCAGGAACACACACAACACTGAAAAGCTGTGTTTTTTTAGCTGCGATCTTCTGTAAGGTTGTAATTGCCTTTGCGACTAAAAGATATTCTGTAAGGCAGCAATTACCTATGAGACTTAACGATCTTCTGTAAGGTTGTAATTACCTATGAGACTAAACGATCTTCTGTAGGGTTGTAATTAACTATGAGACTAAATACCTTATTTTAAAACGTGGTAAGAAATTGTAACTAGGTTTAAAAGTTATCTCGTCCATAACACCATTTTTTATTTGTGTGTGCCTGTGCCAATAATCAATAAATTAAAAACTCTTTTGTAACTATCTCGTGAAATATTTTCGTGTGCATATCAAGTCTTAGATTTCAGAGGATTTGTGTAAAGAGACATTACAGCTTATCTTGTTCTTAAGGAGCTTTCAGAACTGAAACATTTCACTTTGATGTAATCTTATGATAAATTACATGTCATTATGTTAGCTAAGTAGGTACTTGAAGGATTGGATAAATGTTTGTTCTTAATAACGTTCCTTTTAATTATGTTTTTGTTGCTTACTTAATGAAGTAGGTATTTACTGTACTTTTAATTAAAAGAAGATGCGCTAAAGATGTAGCTAATTTATTTATAAAAAAAATCCTATAATAGAACAAGTGCTTTAGGAAAATATACCAACTTACTTGCAAAAAATCGTGATCATGAAAGCGTAAATTTGAAATGAGTTTGAATTCTTTTAGAATTGAAGAGACGTTTTCTTTCCTGCTTCTTGTTTATATAAATTGAGTGAGTTTACAACTCATAATTCGGCACTGGATATGAGTAGATATTAAATACTTTCAATAATGCTAGACTAGAAAAGAAGAAAATACCAATAATAGGATCTGAACCCACTACTATTGACAAGCCATGTCTCTACTTTCACTACTGTAGAGCTACTAAGAACTTAAGAGACATGTGAAATTATAAATAAAATGTAATATGTATTAAATACACAGCACGGGAAATGATTCAACACTATCAGATTTGAAGCGGTAAGCAAAGCGAAGACGCTAGTGTAGCATGAACACCCACTTTTCTAACCGCCTCCACCTTGCCGGATTATAAGGATCATGCCTCTTTTTAAGGAACGCACAATAAAGGAATGAAAGAACACGTGCCTTGAATTTCAAGTTTTTGACTTACTAAACATGTAATTTTAGATAGATACCAATGATAGATAAATTTTAGATACGTGCAATAAAAAGAAAAAAAAACAATTGTTATTGCAGGTGCGTTGTCATGCTGAGGCTTAAGATCAAATGCCTTCCATGCCCAGTAATTACACTGGCTACTGAATCCGAAATACAACAAACTGTTTCACAGCTGAAATCAAGAAAGGCGGTGTTATCTACCCAGACGACCCTACATAAGGGCCTATCACCTAGTTTAATACATTCCCATTGTACTAAATATTTGGTACAAAGTAAGTAGTCCCCTGGCGGACATTTTGTATATTCCCTCGAACAATTGGACCATTCGTGTGAATTGACGTACCAAATACTACACAAAAATTCCAATTTTCGCTGAATTTGACAATAAAAGCGCGGTCTGTAACAAGGGATATTTTCATAAACACGTTGCAACGGCCGTCATTTGGTAAATAATTTTAATATGCAAGTAAAGTAGGTAATTTTGTCGCATAGTCGCGTGAGCGAGCCACACACTCTTTCTACAACACATACACATACGTCAGGATATATATATTATGTACTTATGTAATGTACTAAAAAGATTATAGGTTTTTTTTATCAAAATCCCTTTACAACTGGATTTGTAATAAAAAGTTATATTTTTCCGCTAACGAAACGACGAAATTCCATATTTTTGCTACGTTATTTAACCGGAGTAAATTTTATGAATGCAAATTGTCATAAAATAAATTTTATCTATATATAAAAAAAGGAACTGATTGGCTGACTAATTCACTGATCGATCAATGCACAGCCCAAACCGCAGGGTCTAGAGATTCCTAATTTAGCACATAGGTTTCTTATGAGGTCTAGGGGTGCACTAAGAAAGGATTTTTCAAAATTCACTCTCTATGATGGCGAAACAGGGGACTAAAGTTTGTATGAGGAAACAAGATTACTTAGTTGGTCTATTTTATTCCGAATTTCACAGGATTACTCCCATCGATAAATGAGTAAACAAGTGTTTCAGGTTTTTTCAGAACTCAACCCCTAAAAGGGGAAATGGGGTGACAAAGTCTGAAAATCAACATGGGTATTTCATGTATGCTTTATCAGATCACTGATTATAAAAAACCACAACGTTTTTAAAATCCAACGTCGCCCGACGTAAAATATTATCATCCCCTATAAGGGTTCCATGTTTACATTTTGAGATATGAAACGAGACTCGCGTTATCCTCATAGGTTTTTAAATTTTGTATCTGGTGCCATCTCGAAAGTTGTCAGGATTAGTCACCGGGAAATTATCTGCATCCGTAATAAGTACAATATGAGCAAAGCTGCGGGCAAAATAAAGTAAATTTTAAAGGCTTGTATTTGACTGAGCGTCATACTAATCAAACCTAACCAACGGAAATACTAAGTGCGCAACTAAAAAATCTGACTTCGGCAACAAATCGTTGAATAGTCGAGCAAAACAGATTTTTAGTTGCTAACTTAGTATTTTTTAGTTGCTCAGTTTATTATATTCCAATTTTAAATTGATATTTAAATTTTCAAATAATTAGATATCTGTCATCTGTCTGTCATTAGATATCATAGTCATCTGACTTCGAAACAGTAACACAAAAAGGAAAAAGTAAATAACATTACGTTCTTATCTAATTATTTGAAAACTGAATCTGAAATATCTCACACATCCACAGGTTGGCTGGAAGAGATCTCTTTTAGAGATAAGTCCACGCTTGCAAACCTGTAATTCCTATTACATGTAACTTACTGTGTATATCTAAAGTGCAAAAAAGAGTATATATAATTTTAAGGTATTTTTTGGAGTTACATTTTGTATTGTTTCAACTAAGGTTCTGTGGCTTAAACCATGATGTCCACTTCTGAACAAAGGCCTCCTCCATCGATTTTCAAATGGAATATTTATATATTTTGAATCACAATTTTAGTAAGTAATTTCCAAGGTCAAAACTCGTCAACATTATATTTTTTTTTATTTGAAATACATATATATTAGGTAATTTTATTTTATATCTACCTATCGCTTGAATGTAGTTTTTTAGGAATTACATTAGCTATCTTCAAGAATCTTCATCGTAATAATAATGCGACCGATATGGTTGTATACCCACTGAAACCAAAGCAAATTTATCAGTATGGGTTTTGCAGTTTTTGCGGATATATCGAGCAACATACACACTAAAAATGCTGTCGAGAACACCCTCGTTTTTTTAAGTTGGATCATAATACCAATTTCAATGCCCAATAAATAATTTCAAGAAACAAAACCAAAAAGCTTTCAAAAAATTAATTCCAATACCAATTCCAATTTTGAAGATCAGTTTTGCCTATCTACTCTGTAAGCAGTAACAATAAGTTTAACAGATAAGTAAAGTAAGGAAAATATTGTTCCAAATCAAATCTCCACTACTTATTTACTAACAGGATAATTTTTTCCTAACTTTGAGCGTATTTATTTAGGAACTATAAACAGGTAAATAGTCGCAGATAGATGTAACCTCATCATGTTTAGAATCAAGCGAAACCAAAGGGTGTAATAAATCTAAAGAGCCAACCTCATCCCGCACACTAATCCAGAGGTCTGGTCAGTATTGCCTATTAAAACGGGTGAACTAAACAGAAAATGCCGGCATGTATTTACAATTTGTATAAAGATAATTAAGTGTAATCAAAAGTTTGAAGTTAAATTCCCAAGTTGAATCAGTATTCAAAATTTAAAATTTATCAAAAGTTTGAAGTTAAATTCCCAAGTTGAATCAGTATTCAAAATTTAAAATTTAAAAAAAACCCCGGCCTTATGAATCATCTATCTAACATGAGATGGCTTATTGACACTATTCCTCAGAGCCCAAACACGCTATAGCTGCTGTAAGTTTCTGAAGAATAGGGATCCCACAGACTTTTTGAAGGTATAAGATCAGCTCAAGGTTATTATGTCATGGGAATATCCCCGAAGTGACAGTACCCCAAGTATTAAATCAATCGGATCTGTGAAAGTTAGAAAATCCCTTTATCATGTAGAAAATGAGCTGATAGTCATCAAACGCCTGAACTGATCTTCATAAATTATAGCTAAGAGTTAAGAACCATCCTAGTCACGTCGCCTTTAAAACAAAAAAACTGAATCAAAATCGGTCCTTTCCTTTAGGAGCTACGATGCCACAGACAGACACACAGATACACAGACAGACACGTGAAACTTATAAAACCCCCTTTTTCGTCGGGGGTAAAATAAAACGAACCGTATTTTACTTTTCTCTTTATTCAGGAAACTACAGATTTAATAGATTTGAAAACGCCTCTGTAATACATTAGATATAAGTAATAAAAGTTTCCACTGCAAATATTTTCAGTTAAAAAGCATTTTATAACTGCAAATACGTGCTATTGCGTCCTTTGAACCATAGAGCAACGTTTATATCTGCCGTGGAGAGTATTCGAGACTTTATTTACTCTCTGGGGCACCTGTCTAGTACGGACGTGCGGCATTGATGTAAAATGGCCTCGCAGGTCATATCGTGGCCTCCGGGGCCACAACACCGGCAATGCAGGAAATTACGTTTGCGCCCGCTCCGCCCCTATTGTTTTAAAGCTCACTAGTACATCTCACTGCACTGGCTCGTGATTAAATTGCCACAAATACTGAGAGAGACCATTATACGACAGGTGACGACAATAAATCAAAACATGGGCTATAGAAATATTCTGCAACTTTCAAATACATCTTATTCATTTGCTAATTTTATGACATCTCTATAAAATAATATATTATAACGTTGGCTGCATTATTTTAATTTTTGGTCGTATTGACGTCACCATCCTGTCTGTCAAACTTTCTGGTTTTTTTTTCATAGATGCTCTTTACTTGGTCCTATCTTTTTCTTTAAATGCCTTTTAAATGCCCTCCCCAAGTGCTAACAGGACTTGGGGAGGGCATTTACCGTCAATATCAAATTTTAATGTGTTTTACGGTTTATACATGCCAAATAATAAGAATAAATTCTTACTAAAATAGGATTTTATTAATAGCTTTCAATACGATTTGCTTTTATCAATCATTTATATCCAAATATCAAACACAATTTCCTTTTGTGGGTGAGCGCTGGCAGACTGTTAAGGAACGAAAGCTTAAACAACAGGGATTATTGTATTCTATCCTCCTCATTTGAAGCAACCTAGGGTTTTAATGTCTAAGCTTTTTATTTTATAAATCCTGTGAAAAAATAATCATCACTAGCCTAAATACGACCTCCTGCTGGTCACAGGCCTTCTTACATGAGAGAAACACATGAGGAGTTTAGGCCATAACACCACCACGCTGGCCCAATGCGGGTTGGTGGGTTAAAGCAGTTATAGTAACAACCGGGGCCAAAGGCTTAACGTGCCTTCCGAGGCATGGAGGAGCTCTAGATTATAAATTTGATTGACCTATCCCGGGACCGACCATGGCGAAAGTTGCTTTGTTTTCGTAATCAAAACCAGAGTGCTCAAACCAGTACGCTACCGAGCTTCTCATGGAAAAATACATTAGATTAATTTACATTGAAACCGACACTTGCGTATATTTTTACCGTAGTTAAGTTTTAAGATATTTATTTCTGATTAAAAAAAACCATTGCACGAGAAACACTAATTTCAGTGGTAACCGATTTAGCCGCAGACGATGCCGCAGACGCGCGGGGTTTAATTGAACAAATTGGAATATAGTGTGGTATAGGGTCAAACAATTTGTATGATCACTATTTGTCAATCGATTTCTGTTGCTGACCGTACTGAAATGTATAAATGGTTGTTACTCATAGTCACAAAACTAATAACTAAAAAGTACCCAAGAAGCTATTCCGAATAGTCGAAAATCCCATAATGGGACGTCGATATACATTGTCATACAAATTTTGTTTTACTGGAATAATTGGATCCAGCACTTGGTACGAGTTTTGAGTCAGTTTTCAAGTGTGCTGACCCAATTCCAATTACGAATACGACTTTGGAGTATGGAAATTTTGCGTGCCCTTTATCGGAGTCGTTCAGCGTGTTTCAATATTATCCCCGTTTCTTTCAAGAAGGCATTGCCTTTCAAGCTTGTTTAAAAATATTGTCTTAAGCCCTAAGTAAATAATCCCATGCATGTGTTATAAAAAATAACGTATCGACACGTTAAACGGTTCTGTAGCGGCTGTAATAAATTTAGGAAAAATATCACTTAACATTCGTCTTCATGATTGTAGAGGAATATATTCCGAATCTTTGTAGTTAAGAAAATTAACCTCATATTGATTCTTGCAAGAATTGTGTAGTTTATTGTTACCAGCTCCCTGACAATAAGCTACTAAAGCATCCATTCAATTCATGAAAATACCGACTTTATCATTAAAGTAAATAGATCAGTATTTTCAATGAATCACGTTTTGAAGTACAATGAATTTAAGAATGCTGTATGTAATGATCTCTTGGTGAGGTCCCTGTTCACTTCTCTGATGGTCGGAGTTCTGTAGGTTTGTAAGGATTAAATCGGCTTTGACATAGGTGCGTTGAGTCTATAGGAATCCCTTTTTTAATATTTTGGCTACGGAGTACGGACCCATAAAAGGCTCGTTACTGCCTTAGTAGCTGAGATCTTTATTTGTAATATAATATAGTTTGTAGGTCACATCGAGTAGCGGTTTACGAGTTCCAGTTAGGTAGATACCTACGATAGGAAATAAATAGAAACTTTTGCTTTTCTTGAATTTTGTGAGGAAAGACAGAAAATGATTCTGTTTTGTATTTGTTTCTTTGAAACGTTTAAAAAGCTTTCGAAGAAGATGACGATTCATGAGCTCTTAAAAAAGGAGCTAGGTCTAGAAGAGACTTCACAGCATTGACAGAAACACGCGAACCTGAACCCGAACATAAAATAGACTTTACCTAAATTCTTAAAGCTAACATAATACAACTTGTAATGAAGATAAGTTGATTTCCCGCACACAAAGTTTTTCTTCATTATCATTGTGTATATACACATCATAGGATTCTTACTTCTACAGAAACATTAATTCTACAGAAATATTAAACCCAATCCTGTTGCATAAAAGTTAAACAGACCTTTCTCTTGTAATGATATTTGATAGAAAAAGACAAAAGACTCAATAAAACTGAACGTGTTTTTTTCGAAAATTGGAAAGTGATAGGTAAATAGACTATAGACTATAGTAAGTTACTTTCTTATTGATTTCCATTAAAAGAGATGCACCAAACTCAAATTTTGTTTTGTTAATAGAAGTAAGGAAGTCGGGGCCTTTAGAGAACTATTGGAGTAGCTAGTAGGTTGTTGCTTTAATATAATGCTAAGATAAAGCTTGAAAATTTTACCACTTTGCAACTATTGAACTTCTTTTCAGAATCTCTGTTTGAGCGCATCGATTTCAGAAACTTCCGAACGAACCTTTTTACCGCCAGCCAATAGCGTTTCCCTGAGATTTCTTATTCCTTTGATCGTTAGTAGCGTAGCTCTTTCGAGGCAAAACGCTGAATTTTCACACTTAAATCTTCCTATATAAAGTTTGCTACTAACTGGCTACCGCTCTTCCTCTCAGAAACTGATTCTAAAGCGCTATGGGATTTGAACTGCGATACTTTTGGGGCGGGCGTCAAAAATTTACTGCAATGTCATATAACGCTTTCTGTGCTATTTCAAAGGAAATCTATTGGGCAAGAAATGGTCAATTACTGGTGGTTTTCAAAATATTAAATACAGAAATAAATATCAAATAAAATATAATTATGGGTGAAGTTATTACTTTACACACTATCATCATAATGATAAAAGCTACAATTCTATCTTGACATCCGGCTCGAAGGGCAAAGCAACACAATAATTTCACGAATTGTGTATTTATATCGAAAACTCCATTAATCTGATGAGGCCTATTCATGACAAGAAAACACGTTGCAGATAAAATGAACTCTTTCAAAAGCCAGTCGCCAATTCGCCATGGAAGGGGCTGGGTCTGTGTCAAATGCTATTGTGTAATGTTTAATCATAAACCTTTGTTAGGAAAGGAAATGTTTAGGACTGTTAATCTTGCTCTTGCACTAGACCGCCGAGAGTAACTAGAACAAAGTGCTTTGTGTAAAATAATACTGCTTAAAGTAACCATCTAAAAGGGCCTTGCAATGAAGAGATGGGTAACTCTTGAGCTGATTTGGGTAAAAAATATAAAGGTGTTGCTTTGGTATTGCTTAGTAACAAGATAACAACCAATGACGAAATTGAAATTAAATCAAATTATGGTATATCTACCATTATTACTATTTGTATTTGGGGCTTTCGGTCCTGTTTAGACTGAATAATTCCTCCACGTATTCTTTTACTGCTTTCGAATGCAGTGTATTGGCATTTACTTATAGCATTAAGCGCTGCTAGGCTGTCAGAGTAGATGTAAATTCTTTGGTCAGCGTATGTCAGTAGGTGGTTGACCTGCACACATTCAACTATGGGGTAGACTTCCGCCTGGAAGATGGTTGGTTAGACATTACGGAAAGAAACTCATATGCTGCGGTAACCGGTTACCATCAGTAACTCTACCATAAGTTGATATTGAAAATTGACATAACGTTACTACAGTCGATAGCGTACAAACGCGCATAGAATAGTTTTCATTTAAATTCATACCTTGAGACAAATTAACGTTTACTATACTCGCTAGCGATAGTTCGGTAGAGAGGCGCTGTACATTTTCTTATATATATATTTTACGCCGACGCTGGAGTCCGGTCACTGTTAACTCATGGTAAGGGTGCAGATGGGCCGTATGCTTGATTGCTACATTTAGTGGTATAAAAAAGTTTTTTTTTATGCGATAAGTAAGTTACGAAATATTGTTAAAACAATTACGATTTAGTGTAGAGGAGCAATCTCATACAGAAATCATGTTCAATTTGGAACTATAGGATGTTGTTTTTTCGCTACTAAAAGGTTGTAAGCGCCCAGACATTCATGGCCCTTAAGTGATTCATACTAGCAATGCTAGCAAGCGACTGAGTAAAATGTAGGGCGATCGCCACACTTGAACAGAACATAGTAGACGAACATAGAGACGACCGTCTGGTTGAGCGGTCTGTACCCCTTGCTATGCAGGCTACTCGGGGCGGCCGGCGGCGGCCAAGAGGTCCCGGGTTCAAATCCCGGTAGGAGCAAATGTTTGTATGATGAGTACGAGCATTTGTTTACGAGTCATGGATGTTTATATGTTTATTTAGTATATTTCTAATATTTATATACATATTATTATCAATATTTATCCGTTATCTAGTATCCATAACACAAGCTCTTAATGATGCTTACTTTGGGCTAGATAATAGGTGTGAGTGTATGAATATTATTATTATTATTATAGTAGTGATAGGTGGTGTATTCTCTTTACTTTCATTATCTCAATCCGTTTTACAAACGTCACAACTTGCACTATGGTCTTTGTTAAAATAAAATTCTGCACTAAAAATTGCACAAATATTATGATAATCGAATAATTATGTTACCCCCAGTAACAGCCGGAAGAGTGAAATAAGCCTATTTGTTTGCGATTCAGTGGCTCACGCCCGTTGTCACGGCAACCGCCGACCGCTTACGCTCTCCATTTCGATAATATCATCGTGCACATTTGGTTTTTGCTATTTTAACCAAAAGCCCAGCGGCTATTGTACAGTAGTCGCAATTCGCTTAATTTTGCGGCCTTTACTATCTCTAAAAGCTTTCAGTAAAACTATTAATGGAAAATTGAAAATTAGTTGCGAAGTTAGTGTTTATGTATTAATAACACTCTGTGGCCTGTATTACAGAGCAACAGTAGGTACTTGGTCGTGCTAGATCTGTACTTATTTCTGAAGTGAAGATTAGAGAATCAATAAAACACTAAATAACTAAAGGGTATTTGTTTTAAAAGCGCAGTGCCAAAATTCATATTTTAAAGTGCTCTTTCCACTCGAGCGATACTTAAAATGTATTATAATTCAGATACGACAGACAGACATTAAGACACTGTTAGGTAACGTAAATTCAGTCATGACAGACAGTCAGAATTTATTGTGATGTACATAATATGCAATTTTTTACGATTCAAAGAGATTCTTGAGGACCTAATTAAGCAAAGGTTTTTTTTACTTGTATGGGATTTACGTCTGTCGTACAAGACAGTTAGTAAAATTGTAGTTATGTGTTAAATACGCAATACCAATACACAAAAAGGTCTTATATAAAAATCAACCACTCCAATGAAGATTTATTATTGTGCCGCACATGAGTATCGTTATTAAGGCGTCCATGTTTTACACAGACACAGTTGATGAAGGTAGAAAGAGGGAGAAAATTTACTGTTATGGGGTAAAGGAGATCAATGCCAGGTAGAGCCGTTGCTATGGCGACGGGATGCCGGGCTGGGCTCCGTGTGGAAAACTGGAAACATGAATTTTTAAATCGACGACTGAGTAGAAATACGTAGAAGCCGTTCAATGATCATTACTATGAAAAAATAACTGTGTGTTCATGTATTTCAATTGTTATTATATTCTGTTTCAAAATATTTTATATAAATAATGTAGTAACTAATGTAGTACTAAATAATAATAACTATCTCTTACGTATAAAATCAAGCCATAAGTGTCACTTCTATCATATCACCTAACACTTCATCTTAAACAGTTTTTGTAGTGGGAGCGTGGGGTAAATCAGAACGCGGGGTAACTCTAAATGAGCTGTTTTGAAAAATGATTGGTGTTGCAATGCAATATCAATCATGTGTCCATGCTTATGATCGATATTGAACATAAGTCTCGCTGTCAGCCAGCAAGAAAAAAGAGATTTTCAACTAACCTTTTCTATCTCGCGGATTCACCGCTGTGGTCATGCCCACAACCCTAAGAGACTTCTGATGTCACAAATAGGCTGATTATATTATATGCAAGGCCGTAGTAAATATTTAAAAAACAAGGGATCTTGCGTGATTCGTAACGCAGCAAAGTACTTAGATGATATACGGATATCGAGACTGGAATACCGATGATAGATGATATCAACACAGTTAAAAGGTGGTCCGCCTCCCGGATTTTCCTGTGGAACTATGCCTACACTGTTTCTTGGTCAAATCGTCATATATTTTGTGAAAAACTCCTTTGTAGGCATTTGCACTATGTCCAACATCAGTGTGTGTTCCTACTCCGACTTGCACTTGGCCGATTATCGAGTGGCTGTGACCACAACCAATTTTTAAGGGGTTGGATCCGTGCCTGTTCAAACTTGAATGTCATGAATCATGATATACACGACTTTGTTCAAAATTACCACTTTCAGAATTACCACTCTCTCTCCTTTATCGGACTGCTGATCGGATATCTACTACATTGTACATACTAAATGATAAAATACCTATACTATACCATTGACAATTGAAAGAGTAACAAAGAAGAAACCCAACTTTGTATCACACACGAGCAACGTAGAAAAACATTAATAAAACTTTTATAACTACTTCAAAATCAATTAAGTTGGTTACCCTACTCGATTTTGAAAAGTGTTTATGTAACCATAACAGACTAACTTTCATAAAAAATACCCTGATACGTGCCTAAATTATTTTAAAAACAAAAGTTTTTAATTTATCGGACCCACTTGGCTATAAAATCCCAAAACCTTTCAAAGGCAAACATTTCTATAGGTATGGATATTTTTTTATTTTATCAAATGTTGTTTTCCAATTTAATTGGATTATAATGTTGTATTGTTCATAATAGACACGGCTTACAATACAGCTTTGAAAATTTTGTAATATTAGGTACCTAACCTTTTTAACCATTCTTAAAATTTCCACAAAGGTTTCTTAAATAATTTATTACTGAAAACTTTTTACTGAGAAAACTTCGAAACGAAAACGATTTAAAGGACAAAAAGGTATTTTTCAAATCGCAATAAATTTAAAAAACTCTACCATTGTCTAGGAATTTGTTGACTGCCTTCAAATAAAGGTCCAACACAGAAATCCTTTTAAAAAGATTAAGTATTGTTTTTACAGTTAATCTACTTATTTACGCCCAACCTTTCCTAAGTATTTTTAGATTGCCGCCTAACAAAAAATCCAAACAATTTTTAATCTAAACATAGGGTCACAAAGTTCTGGCATATTACTTACGTATGTTAAATTAAATCGACACTTGAGATAATAGCAATATAACATTAGTCGATTCCTGAAACAATTGATTATTAATTTTCATAAGCCTCCCGGGAGTCTTACATAGCTTGAAAAGTTAAGCTTTAAAGGTTTTGTTTTTTAAAGGACACGGAAGTTAATATACGAAATCCAGGCGGGCAAATTCGCGGACAGCTGCCGTAATTCATAAGAAATACATCTTTCGACGATACGATACATTTGCTTTCCCGCTATATAAAATTGGTCGCACAGAATACATAATGTTATTCCTAGATATAGGACAAGCGACCCTTTTTATGGTCCACTAAATTTCCTGATTCACAAATAAGGCCATAATTATAGACACGCAGTAACCTTTTTCCGTTTGAGTGGAGTCTGTACTATCAGTGGCCTGCTCGATTTTGGATACATTTCAGCTGAGAATGGTGGGACCTAAATATGTCAGAACTAGGGATTTTTTACAATAGATAAATTAGATGTTGACCAGACTAGACTGATCAACATCTAATTTATCTATTGTAAAAATAATAATGGAAACGTAACAATTTTATCAAGCGTATTATGAAAGACGAGAGGAAAGTCATTTCCCCGTGCGAACGTCCATGCGAACCTGCAAACGTCTCCGCCTTTCGACCGACTCATAATAACGAAGTCCTTTCCTTGCTTCACTAGTTACTGATTGTAATTACAGACTTTTTATCTTATGTCAGAATATCCAAAGCTAAATAAGCCAACTTAAAAAACACAGCTACGCTATATGAATCTACATATACTAGAGTCGCGAGTTCCAGGTAAGTTTAATTTGTTGTCGCATTTTTTAAGAATTCCCATAGCTGAGTTTGTAAGTTAGTGCTGAAGTATGAAAATACAGCTACAGCTACGGGACCTAAGTCAAGTTAAGCTAGCGTAGTTCCTAGTGTGGTAATATATACCATAGAGTACATTTATATATATTTTATGATAAACTTAAACTCAACATTCTCAGAACTATCTATGACTCATATCATCATAATAACATTAAATAAAAATCTAAATTGTATTTGAATATAGAATTCTTTGTTTGTCAAATCATATCAAGACTATCTTTTGTTTGTTTTATGACTGGCACCCCTTTCAGTGCTTCAGCTTAAAACTTGTTCATTGAATTTACCGAGCTCAGTCCTACTTCAATGACGTTATTAGGGAAGGGTATTTTATAGTAGTGATGATAAAGAAAGACGAAAGTAAATACTAACAAAATACACTCATGATTAGAGCAAACAAACTGAATCGTACATTAGATATTAATTATCAATAGAAACAAACATTTGATTTTTTAGGTTTATAGTTTTGCTCTAGTCAATTTATTATTGTCTTTTCATCTACTGTTTGAAGAAAATCTAAATATTATTTAGGATATTGAAAGCACTTGATTATTAAGTCAATAAAGACTAAATCAAATTATATAGTTGATGCATTCATTGAGAAAAAAGACACCGAAGTTGTTCATTTACTTCCCAATTCACCTAGTCTATTCGTATGCATAGAATCGCTATTTCCATGCCAGTTCATAAATAGCCTCCGGCACTAACCAAGGACTGCCATACACCTCTCATTGACCGTACGGCTTAAAATGAAACGTCCCGTTTTCGTAGCTATGTGGGTAGTTGCAAAAAAATCACAAGAACTTAGGGCTTCTTTTCTTTGAATATGGTAACCTGTTTTCGCAGCTTGCAAAGATTACCTTCGGGGAGGAAAACGATTTTCTATTTAAAATAAGTAGATATATTTTTTCTTCCGTTCTTTAGAAAATACCATTGGAAAATGTTTAGAGTTGTTTCGTATTTCTGGGTCAAAGGCACGGGTATAGGATTTGCTACCGCGAATTGCGAATCCCGATATTGTACTCCTTTATTCAGTAACGGTATGTACTGACAACGCAATTCCTGATACTTTCGATGTGCTAATTTTGGTTTAAGTATATAGATGCTTTATATTTTTGGTACATTTGTAGTACATAACATAAAAATTACAATATCGTACAATGTGTATGGTTTTTCAACATTTAAAAAAGATTATTACTAATGATATTTAAGATTTGTTTTTATTCATAGAACCTCAATATTGTTTTTTTAGTTGTAAATATACTAAATTGTGTAATTGGTTATTAAAATAACTACTAGGTATATAGACTTTCATAAAATTATTAATTTATATAATCCTTAGAGCTATACAGAAAGTCTCGTGCGACTGTCTGTACTCATAGATACCAGAAAAAGGTTTAAAGTAGCCTTGCAATAAAATTGTTTTGTGAGCTCTTCTAAGAGTAGCTCTTCTAGTTTGTCTAATTTTAAAATTTTTTGCTCTACATGAGGAGTTCTTCAGTAACACGATGTACACCAATATATAACAAATGTCACATAATTTTTTACAATCACTAAATAGGAACTTACTGTGCCGCGCAGATCCAGATACAAACGTAGGAGACGTAATTATTGTAATGGCTTTTGCTATTAACAAAAATGCGTTTTATTTTTATTTGAATTAACAATCTCCTATCTACGTAGACTGAAATCTCGTTTTTCCTGATCTGGGAGTAAATCTTATAAGGTGAAGATACAAAATATCTCTAAAAATAGCTAACATTTCTCACTAAGTGCAATGATGGATGATTATATAACTTTAGCCTTATCATCGTTCCTGGAGGACTTGAATATGGGATACGCAAGAACAAATGCCAGAGTTCAAAATTCATTGAATAATAAATCATTGTTATTGTACGCCTTTCCACTTTTCCGATATTACTTTAGATGTTACAGCCGGAAGTTTCACTGTATTTACTTTTATCTACAAATGAACGGTTCGACTCATAAATTATTATGCTTCAGTTCGATTTCTGTTATAGTGTCAACACACTTTATACCGAGTAGCGTATTTGAACTAAGCCGAGCTTGACTACGCGATTATTAAACAGCGCATTCTGGTGATCAATAATTATTGTGCCCACTCTAACAATATTAGTGTAGACTATTAGATCCTCCTTCTCTTCTAAATTCTTGAAAGATTTGAGCGACTGTTTGTCTTTTTCCATCTAGGTATTCTCTCCAAAGAAAAATATTTGTATCGATACGTGTTACGACACATTTCTCAATCGTGATTGTGGTACGTGTTCTAAAATATTACCTTTAAAGGTATCCTGTATCATAGGTATGACAGTAAATAATTAAAAGCAGTCCAGCGCACTCTTGATTTTTTACTTGAAAGGTTCAGGACCTACCAACCAAAATAGCGTTATAACAATAATCTTGGAATCAGCAACATGAAAATACGAGTAATCACAAGTCGTGACTCGTGTGACATTTTGTACATTTCCGAGCCCAAAAGTTTATTTCTGTGCATAAATAAGTCAGCTACTCCCAAAACCATTAAACTACGCTGGTGACACACTGTGATCTTTAGTACAACATAGCTGTTAAATATTATTGATAAATGTGTATCCGCATTGCAGATAATTCAAGTAACCGGAACTTTATACCTTTTGCTGGCAAACAGAATGGATGCCACTAAAAATCTTTATGCGACGCCGTCATAACCGCCAAAAGATGCTGGGGCTATTCCTAAAATTTACTGCTGAATATGTTACACTTTATTTCTGTGTTGTTGTCATTTTTTTTGTAAAATAAGAGTGACAATCAAGCCTTCGATGCTAAGTGTACTTGTAGACACTTGTAAATTCACGTGTTTAACGTGTGTGAATACACAGATATGGACAGATGTAATACTCGTACTGCTTATCCTAGAGTAGGAGAATACTCTGCTTTATAAAGATAATTTTATTTGTTCTATCAGCCATAGGCATTCTGTCCATGTAGCGTTTCATACGCACACTCTCTTCAATATGTTGTTATACGCTCGCTTCATTCAAACACATTTTTGTAGGCATGCGACTTTGCCGCTCCCATAGACAAAGCTTCTATATGCAAGCGGATATTTAATGAATCGACAACGACACTACGTGCACAGTATAGACCTACTTACTCATCTCACTAAAAGAACAAGACAGTTTAAGGTGAACGTCTGAATAAAGGTTAAGTTTCGCTAATAAATTATTGCCTATTAAAATTCACTAAATCCCAAGAGAACTCATAGACTTTTTCGGCTTAATCTAACAATTTAACGAGTCGTTAACGAGTTAACGACCTACTATGATAAATTATAGATCACAGTAGTAATGAAATATGCAGATCATAAAAGTAATAACGCACAAAGTATTATCAAGAAATGTTTCTCCATAACTTTATTTTAAAAGTAGCTTAAACTAAAATATTACAAAGCTTAGAAGAACATTACTTTAAATACCACTTTATATCTTTATGAGAGAATATTGCATTATAAATTGCACGTAAATTCTTTCGTGGCTTTAGAATCCCTACCACAAAGCTGACATCAGACGGTTTTTAGCCGTGTTACTGAAGAATTTTTGGTTTTATTTTCACTGTCCGAAGACAAGAATTTTTATTGGAATATTTCAATGATTCTACGAACCTTATTGAATAGAATCTAATCCGTCCACTAGTTTTTTGTTATTTGTTTAGTACGATGTTTGGATTTTCTAACTATAATGCCATTTTGTAATTGAAAATATTAAGTAACTTTGTTGCCCATGAATACAATCAATATCACCTACGCAAGCTTTGTTGGCAAACTCACAATTTCGGTTTTATTTTTTGGATAAAAGTAAGGTACCTATAATGTAACCTAATCTTACCAATTACTTTTAGTCTTGTTCTTTATACTGTAATATTTTTAAAATTAAAAATTGAAGCTAAAGCTGTCCTCAGAAAAACGACACCGGAATGGTAGGTTTCACAGTTTGCACACAGACCATAAAGGGTAATTATTTTGAGTAATATTTAGTAATACTAGCACCAGCCAAAGTGGTAAAAAAATACGGTTTTCAAAACACTCGAAGTCCTTCGTAGGAAAATAGTCAGGATGATGGAGTAGATATATCAATCGGTAGAACACAGACTCGCTTCTTGATTGTATCGCACACCATTTTACTACTACAAAAACTTCACCTAATGCCCTGGCTTGAACAAGATGAGTCTTTGGAAGTGACATTATTCTCTTTTTCTGGCCAGAGATAGTGAGGTTGTTGGCATATTACGGACAGAGGAAGTTTAAAAGTAAGGAGGCATAAAATATCCCAAAGAATTGAAGTGGCTCCATATTAACATGACAGTGTTTTTCTTACGAACCTTAACTCTTATTCAAGGTAACGGTGATTCAGTCCAGACTTGACAAAACTCCGCCTCCATGTTTATTACTTTGCTTGCACAGTTCGTTATTATCTATTACAATTTGTGGTTTACCGCAACGAGATTTCTCTTATAATTTCTCTTTATGTAAGAAATGGCAAAACAAGGTATTTTCTTTTGAAGTTTTGAAATGGTAGTATTATAAACATGTATTTTTATTTAAAAACTATATCTATGATTTAAAAACAATATGTCTTTATTTGGTTTAAAGTGACAAACGCCTGCAGATGTAGCAGAGCTTTCGGTTTTGACCACGAAACTAAAGCAACCTTCATGAAAACTGATAACAAATTAATCATGGTTACGCAACTATTACGAGATCGAGCTCCGTGTTTCGGAGGGTAATGTAGGGAGGTCTCTGCCCAGCAGTGGGACGTGTATACCGAGTTTTGATGACGCCTACACATCCAGTGAACAACCACACATGTCAGTGTCAGTTGTAATTTTCAACTGACTCGATACGCTCAATGTGCGGCCATGTGTAGGTAGGTACTTGGATACTAAAAAAATAAATACAAAACGCTGTTACATTTAATGAGTTTTCTTTTCAGTATATTCCAATAATGAAGCATCACAAAATGAAATTGGGAAAGACCATCATTTTATACCGTATAAGTATTATGCTGAATTTAATTTTCCAAATGTATTTCAATCAAACATAAATTATGTTTAAAATGAAGTCGGTTAGTGGAAAGATAAATATTCATAATACGAATAAAACACACTTTTCAATGATAGCTGCTGTAACTGTTATTGTGGTCATGTGGTTGCATCTATTACCTACATGATTAACTGTCCATATTATTCATGAACAATCTGCCTTTCGTCCTATGCCAGCCCACATACAATAGAAAATCTATCGTCTCTTATTTGTGGTTACTCCACAGATTAAAGAATAACCTATATTACATTTAGCAAAATTTTTGTTGGTTAGTCATATCATCACCAAAACTCTTATTTCAAAATCAATACAAAACGTTATACGGTTATTGAGAAAAGGTACAAAAGTGTTAATCGACTTCTTTCGCTGACTGTCGAATTCGAATGATTGAATTTATATTTCGGTTGGCTTTTCGCAAAAAAGGCAGTCTTTAAAACTACTAATCAAATAAATAAAAAACACATCAATATTTAAAACGGACCTTCAAGGCGGACATATTAAAAACTCCACATGGGCGAAACCGCAGATAAAATAATCTAGTAGTTACTTTATTATTCTATCTATCACAACAAAAATTGACTTTTAAATACTTTTGAACTGAATTATAAAGGCAATGTAATAAACGTCAAGTTATTGTACAGTCAACATCACATCAAGCGTAACAGTTTGACCTTGCGACCGCTCTTATTCCGTTCGTAATAGAGGCGACTTTCGTAGTGCAACAGTTAGGCTTGATGTGCTGTCGTCTGTACCATTTAAGGGGCCACACTTACAACTTAAAATTGAACATGTAAATGGACCATCCATATTGCATAAATTTTACTTTGGTCAGTAAGCGCGACCAATTTAATTGTTACGAACTTTTGTTTTAAAGCCAATTGTTTTCCCTTTGTCGTGTTAATGTGTTGTATAACACAATTTCACGTTAGTTACACTAGTTATTTGCGTTTTTGTAGTAAATATCTACTATACTTATAGATCTATTTTGTACTAACATTCCTTTCATAACACTTCATTTCTTTGTTTCAGATATTCGATAATCACTATCACTTCCATCATAATTCAATATCGAAGCGGTCGTTGACACCTGCGCACGAGCACCATGGCAAGCTAGAGGGCGACTCAAGGGTGCGGTGGGCGAAACAACAGCGAGCTCTTTCAAGGAAAAAGAGAGATTTTATACCTATACAGCCTTTACATGACTGCTCATCTACAGGTCAGTTAAAACTACGAATTTGAAAATATAAAACTTGCTACATTTTTGTGCTATCATATCTTACTAATTTAAGGAGTGTTTGAGACATCCTGGTAAAATGTAAGCTGAAACATGCAAAGTGATCTTTTAGGTCTCCTATGCTGTAAACATAACACTTCCTCTAGATTTTTCTTAGATGGTGCAATGCGTGAGTAACCCTCACATAGTAATGTTATTTGCGTCTATAGGCTACGGTACAACTTACCATCGTGAGGGTCGTATGCTTCTTTGTCAACTTAATAAAAAAAAACATAATTATACTTTATAAGTGGCCAATGAGAGATAGCACAATATCGCAGAATACAATAATCGTTATTGTCCGCTCAAACAACGAACGGACCGAGCGCCCGAATATTATCTAAAGTAGCATTTGATCACTTTCTCTTAATTTACTACAATAAATCCATATTGTTAAATTGATTGATAGCCGTCCCTTGTTATACATTCAGAATCAAGTTATTAGCAGCAATACGTGGTGCTACTATACGACTCCTGTTAAATGAAATAGGTTCATAACGCGCAATCGATCCTCCAGTGCCCCTAGCATAGCCTAGAGATAATATGTCTCATAATGTAAGCACAAGTTTCAATCGAAGTGAAACGAAAACGTTCGTCGTCGTGAAAACGGCCAAACCGTATGGAAACGGCAGCAGCGACTCTGTTGTAAATTATTGGAAACCACTTTTTTATATGGATCTGAGTGCCTAGACAAGATGCCATTCGATAATCGCTATCGCAATCGCTAAGCGGAAAATGTATGGGATTTGACATAAGACATCGAACGACTTTCGATAGTTAATGTCAAATCCCATAAATTTTTCATTTAGCGATAGCGATTGTCAAATGGCATCTTGTCTAGGCCCTCTGAGCGGTAAACACGACGATGATCGTTTTCTTTTCGATTCGATTAAAACTTATACTAGGGGTGCCGAGGTTAGGTTTAAGCGATTAATTGTAAGTAACAGCCTGGCCACGGGAACGGGCGGCGGCGGTGGCGGCGGCGGCGGCGTCTCGGCAACCACTGCGCGGTCACGACGACGCGCTGCTCGCAGACAGCGCGCAGTGGATGCCTAGACGCGACGCGCAGGATGTGCGTGCGGTGATGTCGTGGCCAGGCCGTAACGCGGCAGCGATATTGCTTTCGTAGACATTACGAAATGACATGATGACGTCATTAACCATATTTTTTTGTCAAAGCAATGCATTTAAGCGGTAGGGCGTGATAGGGCCGTCAATGGCCCACATTCATTTGTTTCGTTTTCGGTTCAAAAACAAATTCAAAACTTTGTGTTTCTTTAACAGCTGAAACAAAGTCTTCAGACGGTCCAGCGCCGTCATCAGCATCAAAACGGGAAACAGGGTCCAAAAGAGAGCTTCAAAACAGTCGCGTGAAGGGCCGCCCACGGGCTGCCGACTCCAAGTTCCAATTAAATGATCCAAAGTGGCCTCATATGTGGTATCTTGTAAGTATTAAGTATGTATAAATTAAGAGAGTAAAAACGGATATATCCCTCTCCAAAATTAAAAAAAGATCCTATACTTCCAATTTGGAATTTTATCCCAAGCAACGGTATACTTAAACAGTTGACAAATAAGTGATTGTATTTTATTGATAGCTCGTGTACCTTGATGTTGCTCTCGGAATTAAGGCGGGGCATTTTATGATATGTGTTCACCAAATCACACATCATGTGTACAGAAGGTCGGCTTCAAAGGACGAGTAAAATCAGGTGCACACCCACACAGACGCGTACGTACAGATATCAGCGTAAGAAATACCTAAAAGTCTGGGAAAACCTCCCCTTAAGAGTCAGGAACTCTCAGAATTTTTTACTTTTTTACTTCAAAAGAGAAAGTTATCAATTTAGCTTCATGTATATTTTTGTTCTTGACTGTACAATCCTATTCGAAACACAAAAAAACCCTTTTGATGACAGTCACACTGTTGCTAAGTAATCAATCATAATAAACGTATAATTAATCTAATGAAAGAATTAATGTTAAACATATTGTGACCTCTGATATTTTCTATGATGTATTTTTATGGTCTGAGTTTGTGGTTCCGCGCCGCGTTTGCCATATTATATTCAGATAATTTTTTAAAATCAAAATCACATAAAAACATTGAACCAAAATACGTCGGCTACATTTGTAGTAACCAAAATTTAGCGAGATGTAATTGCAGTTTATTTGATTTAACAAAACGGTACATCATGTGCAACTTTATTTTTGCTAGGTGTTATGTTATACAGTCTATTTTTTGAGCAACAGTCTAAAGTTCAGTAGTCATTTTTTTCAGTGTGTATATACCTACTGCGTGTAAAAGGGGCGCTCTCGAAAACGAAAGCAGATGAAAAAAAAGAAAAAAAAAGATAACAGTGCTGGTCATCCTTAACGCAGCTTGATTAGTATCAAATTTAAAATCGCGAAAAAAATCAGCTGTTTCGTACAAATTCTAATATCTAGTCGGCCTGTTTGTATGGAGCAGCAGATTTTTTTTCGTGTGACCATAGCACTGCCATCTGCCTTCGACTTCGAGAGCGTCTCCCTTACACCCTGTATTTATGCCGTAGTCAAATCACAAAATGTCTATTTACTTACTAAGATTTTTTTAAACTTTCAGCCCACTTCTTAAATAGACAATGACCCCATTTTCAGAGTATGAGAAATGAATAAAATTTACCGTACCTTAAATCTTTTGGTATCGGCTTCTGTGAAATGCTAATAAAAAAGTAATATTACCTTGAGGAGAATTCCGATTTCTCAGTACATGTAGATAAAAAGAGAGATCTCAAAGTAAATATACGTAAATATGATGAAAAAATCGTATTACAAATGCTTCGCTTCTCTTGAAAGAAACTGAATACGCTGAATCGCGAACACCCTTATTAAACAACCCTAAGCCTTGTTAACACTGTAAACGAGATTTAACAAACATAGACGGGTCCCAATTACACGATTTCCATAAAATACAATGTGAATTAAATTCGAGCCTTTCTTGATTTGTGTGAACTTTTTCAAGAGTTTATTTTGCAATTGTTTGCGAGCTAAATTAGGTTTGATTAGTTGATGTTGGGATTCTCCAATCTTAAATGTTTATAGATTTAAAATGACTGTTCACTCCTAAATACTCCTCAGTTAAAATTTTGCAGATTGGAAGTAAAATTTAGAAATTATACCTTTTTTGTATAACGGGAACACTCTTCCATTGCTTTTTCTTATCGAGCTTTACACCAAATAAATTGTATCTTAGTACCTACCTAAAACAGGTATCTGTCAAAGTTGGAGATTATTTTACATTATGTATTTTTTTGTTTAGAATCGTGGTGGAGGTTTAGACATGAATGTGATCCCAGCGTGGCGGGAAGGCATCACCGGCCGAGGCGTGGTTGTCACAATCCTGGACGACGGATTGGAGACAGACCACCCAGACTTAGCTGCTAATTACGTAAGCTAAATTTGATATTAACTTTCGCTTCATACTGTACGTTTCTTAAAGCTGGTATTGTAAATGTGACTCAACACCTGTGACCTGATGTGAAGCGGTAAGAAGAGTCCATATACGAAGGCAGCTAGTGAGTGCACACTATTCTAGCCGCCTCTACCTTGCCGGCCCAAAAGGTGCTTTTTCACGCCTCTTTCGAAGGAACCCATGTTAAAGGAAGGAGGGAACACATGTGCCGGCAAAGAATTTCAAGTTCTGGAAGTACGACAAAAAAGCGAGATACTAAATTTCTTTGTGCATGATGTTGAGGTGGAGACAGTGAATGGATGACTCCAAAGACCGGCCAGCGTGCTCTTGAGAAGGAAGGGAAAAGGTGGGATAAGGTAAAAAGCTCTTCAGAGCACTCTCCGTGATATAGCTGATAGAAGGCTCTAAGCAACGCAATGTCTCGATGCAATTGCAGAGGTTCAATGTTGTTCGTGACCACTACATTGTCAATGATACGGACAGCACGACGCTGAAATCTATCCAGTGCAACAAGAAGGTACTTGGCGGAGCCATCTGAGCGAGCAATATTGCACGCTAGACCGGACCTGAGTTTTGTAAAGCAGACATAATTGGTCAGGCGTTAAATATCGTCGCCCCTTGTTCAGGACACCGAGCTTCCGTGAGGCTGGTCAAGGTTTTGATGTAGTTAATGGAATTCAGATCGCAATATATCTCCATGCCAAGCAAGCTTAAAAAGTCCTGTGCTGATAGAGTAGTACCCTGAAGAGAGTGAAGGAGAAGGAATGGCGACATTTTGGCTGTAAACGCACGTATAAAAAAGGGTTTGATTAAAGCGTATCTCAGTATATCCCATGCAAATATTTAGCCTTAACTCACATCAGATTTAATTTACGACCATAATTATAAATGACCGGCTGGCCGAGTGGTCTGTGCCCCTCTGATAAAACATTCTCGTACAGATACCAGAATCTGTTTTTTTTTTGTACATTACTAGGTGGTAGACCCATATGTAGGGTCGCCTGGGTAGGTACCACTGCCTTTCTTATTTCAGCCGTGAAACAGTTCGCTGTGTTTCGGATTGAAGGGAAAGGTAGCCAGTGCAATTACTGGGCATGGACGGCATTTTATCTTAGGCCTTAGGATGCCAACGCACCTGCAATATCAAGTGCTTTTCCTTGTTATTGCTGGTGTCTATAGGCGCCGGTAACCGCTTACCATCAGGTGGGCCGTCAGCTTGTTTGTCATCTAGTTGTATTAAAAAAAAAACATTACTGCTGTATATGTGACGATAAAACTGTTAGGTAACATTACCAGACTGTTCTAGTAATATTCCGAACGTAAATATATAGAAACGCATTGTAACACACACACAGGTACGTTTGTCAACTTTACTATTTTATAATTACTTTTTTTTAAGTTGTCAACTAATAGATACTTGGGTTACTAGTATAGGTTATTTCCTAGACCAATAAACCTTTAGTGATCTACACTGCCTAATTTTGTTTGTGCTAATACTATTAATATACTTAGTTATTATAATAGTAAATGTCATTGTAGTGATTGCTGAAATGTTGTTTATAGTTCTGTATCTTGTGTTGGGGACTATTCGTACTGTTTGTCAATGGGATAGTTGATTAAAAGCTAAATTTGCCCCTTTTCAGAATAAGAACCTACTTATTCTTTTAAGGCGAGTATAACCTCGAAAGTTGCACCGTCACTAGTTTAAAAAAATGTATATATACAAACACATATGATAATGTTATAAATTCTATATAACAATTTTGTTTGGCTCAGTATAGTATTTTTTCAAGGAATGACTAGGTAAAAATGTGATGCTAGGTATAATTACATTATTAGATAGTAATTCCTTGTAATTGCACAAAGTACTTAGATAGCAGAAGTGTCAAAATAAGCACTTTAGTCATCAAAATTGTTATCAATGATTTCATATTTATAAAAATCACTGTTTTCGGGGCTAATTACAAAGAAATCCCTAAATACAACGAAATCAAACACCGACCGCAATCAATCACCGACCATTATCATCATCACTAGTCTATATACGTCCCTCTGCTGGGCACAGGCCTACCTACATAGAAACATATGAGGAGTTTGGGCCATAACACCACCACGCATGCCCAAAAGCGGTTTCAGAAACAACCGAGACCGACGGCTTAACATGCCTTCCTAAGCACGGAGGATCTGATGATTACTCGTGTTCCACCCAGGTGTACCACGGGATTTTTTTACCCGTGGTCCCCGTGGTATTAAGAAAGTAACCCCTTAGTCTACCTAGATAGGTCGACTAAGGGGTTACTTTCTTCCCTTTTCCCGTAAGTAGATCAATTTATTTATGTGCCTATTTTCGATAGGGTTTGTTCCCATTGACCTATAATAGTCTCATTATTCATTTATCATGGTGCATAAGAATATGGCCAAAGTAGGTTGTATACATGCATTACAATGCTCCATTCTAAACTACCAGGCTTCCTTAAGTATATCAGAGGTTATTTAATATAAAAGATTATTTATATCCATATTAAGATTGTATATGTATACTAAACATCTCCTACATGGTTATGATTTCCAACCTGAAGTACCAGGCTGGTACTTCAGGTTGGAAACTCAATCAATTCAATCAACAAACCTTTTTAATACCCATAATATTCTTTCGTAATAGCATGATGTAAACATGTGGACATTCTGGTGTACCAAGGGGAAAAAAATCCCGTGATCCACCCAGGTGAACAGCACAGCTGGAACACGGGTAATCAACGGCCCCTCCCCTCGATAATGCTAAATAATTTTATACACAACTACGAGTATTGGACGGATATATACTACAATACGTATTTATTATCACATTACATGTGCATCGTAAAAAGATATTTATTTTTACTACAACTCATTACCTCATTAAATCCAAAAGTAATAATAAGCTAGGTATATATAAATCTCTCGCGCCAGAAAGTATATCAATAAAGGAAATAGTGTAATATTAATGTAAATAAGAAAAGTCTCGACGAAACTCATTAGCCGAACTCACAATATCCGGACTACAAACAAACGGGGCAAAGAGGTAATTTAATATTCCGTGCAGCTTCATTAACTATTTAAACAGGTGTAACTATAGTTAAGAACTGACATTGTTTTGTACTCTGAATGCAGTTAATATTCAGTAACTCCTAATGAAGCTTTCGGTGACTTTAGACATTGGTTCCCTTGAAAGGTATGGTACGAGTATTGAGTAAACTTGTCTACAACTGACGAATGTAAAAGAGATGCAATCTAGTAAATAGACATCGATCGTACCTACTTTACGGTGATATTGCTAAATTTACCAAAAAACAATTGGTTAATTTAGGTAGGTACTGGAGATTGTTAGTTTAATTAGTCTACAAGAAAGTGTAAGAAACTTCCTCGTACTTTAGGTAGAGTTTGCCAATTCTGCGCTCTACCGCAATAGAATAGTGATTTCTTTCTTCTGTTCACACTCTAATCTCTTCTTCCTAACATACAAGATTCAGAAAGAGTAAGCTCTTTCACTTAGAATAATCTAAGCCCTTTTAAGAATAATCGATCTAAGGCTAAATAATAGTAAGGCACTAACTCCCTTATTATAAAATACGGACTTATTTATTCCTTATCTAAAACTTATACTGTCTCTTTTATTTGTTAAAAGAAAGACAGTGACAGCGGGTAAAGAGTTTTGGTATGATATGACAAGGTATGATGATGTACATTTAATTTAATCTTACTAAGAACTCAGTAAATATTATTTGTGATTTATGTAGAGTAATCTATTTGTAATGGCAAGAACAAGACGTGCACTGTTTCTGCAGTAGTAAAAGGATATTTGTTATTTAATGAAGTGCAACATAAGTGATTCGCCAAATTAGGTAATACTAGGTAATATTTAATTTGTGTAATTTACATTTAAGGAATAAGGTGTAAGTTAATAAATCTGAAGTACTACCTATAAAATGAGAATTATTGACAGTTATCCCACATTAATTTGTAAAATATTTTTGATAAATTTAAATGTGAAAGCATCAGAAAAATATTCAGAATTCTATTCTCAAGCCCAAAATATTCATAATATTTTTATCGCCAACACAAATAAAGCGGCTGATATAATTAAATGGAAAATATGTTTCAGATTCCAAAGCGGCAGGCTTTTTGTAGCTGCTTCATTACAAATTTTTAAAAAAGAATCTGACGAGTTTAGGATCATGAATTTTTTCATTGCGGCTTTCTATTTCGGCCCTTTTAAGAAATACGGGGACGAAATGTTATGACCAAAGTTACTACTTACAACTCTTACAAGATACCAAAAAAAATGATGCTAATAAAAAAAATTTTAGGTATTTGTAGAATTGAATAGCTATGTTTGAATTGAATTCGAATGACTCATGTTTGAACTCAATATTCATGATACCAAATCTGCAATGACGCATGGGGCTTTCTTGTATAAGAAATCAACTTTTTGAGCTAAGATGGCCAGGGATTCTACGGTAAAAAGTCCAGAGTGATAAATGCCGAACATATTGCTGCTTTTGCAGCGGTTTCAAATTACACGATTCATCTCGCCAGCTTTAATTTCATTGTTGCTGTTCGGGAAATAGGGAATTGGGTCGCGGTTGCGCCTAGGCGATTATGTGCTGCAATGTTAGAACGTGGGGGATGTCTTAATGCCTTTAAATGAGATTACGGTTGATGCCTTAATGCTGCAGCTTGCATGTTGTTACATCCAAGCTGCAGCGGGATGAAAGCCCTTTTAGGAGATTTACACTCTTGAGATAAAGTTGGAATCTTTACTGCTGTGTTACCTTAATCTTTAAACCCTAAGCTTTGAATTCTAAACTAGTTAGCTTAGAATTTAAAGCTTAAGCTATTTGCCAGTATTTCGATCATGTTAATCTTTCCAAATAAGATTGACCTAACTGACAAATCGCTACTTAATAACTTGTTGCAAAAGGTCAACTTTCTTTTATACAAAGTACGGCAAATGATACGAAGTCAGCTAACTCGGCATCGAACATACTTACTATCTTCACCTTGTTAGACCATAATATAATGCCTTTTCATGCCTCTTTGATGAACTCTTGGCAAGAAAGTAAAATATTTATTCATAAAGTAGTCACACATGCTTGGAAATGACTGATATCAATGCAATTATGGAATTCCTATCGTGTTACCCTTTTCCATTTTTTTGGTAGAACTTCCTACCGCTCTATCCTGCAATATTGTTAACTAGTCAGTGGACCGCTATGTAAATGTCTCGGAGCGATTATGATAACCCGGATCAGCGTACCCCTGTTCTATGCCCGAGGCTGAAGATCTAAGTGGGTTACAGGACCGACCGATATCGGTGTCGTGGAAAGTGCCAGCGTAAGCTTATCCTCCTTCCGTGACATGTCTCGCAGAAGGTGTGCTTCGCCTACAACGACCTGTCATACGTCTCCAGAGGGAGAAGTGGTTCACACCCCCGCATCAAGCTCTTGGCGTTCACCTGCGCACGATGGACACACATGGAATGTGTGCTGCGTGCCCTCTTTGAGATAGCTGTCGTAATGGTGACACAGAGGAGCAGCACATAAAACAAGTGTTATTCTTAAAAGGTTATACTCACGTCTACGAAACCCTAAATAAGTTTCTTAGTTTTATCTAAATAGGCTGTAGGTTTCTTAATATTATGCCAAAAGTCAATCAGACCCCAAACACCATCGAAGTTAATTTTTGATTCAATCAGAAGACAAACTTTAGATACCTATCCAAAATGATTTTCATTTGAATTCGGATTTTGAGTATTTACAGCTAATTGTTTGCAGGATCCAATGGCGTCATACGACGTGAATTCTCACGACTCCGACCCTCAGCCCCGGTACGACATGATCGACTCCAACCGCCACGGCACCAGATGTGCCGGTGAAGTCGCCGCCGTTGCTAATAACTCATTCTGCGCAGTCGGCGTAGCTTTTGGGGCAAAAGTAGGAGGTAAGTTTGAAATGTTACTGAAGTGTGTATAGCTCAAATTTCTATGATCCGAGGTGTATAGTTTTGAATGTTCAATTCGAAATTTGCTAAGAAAATATAAAGCTAATGAAATGTTTAAGAATGTATGCATATAACTTTTAATCGCTAGTTTAATATACTACATGAGTGAGCCCATCCTTATAATCCGGACCATTATCATATAAATAATCTTTATAATCAGCGAAATAGTGTAAGCACAATTTGATTTTGGCAGTTTCAAAGTGACGGTAGACGGTGTGTCTAGTTTAGTTAATCTAAGTTACCTTCAACCTGCCAATCATCACCAAAATACCTACTGGACGATGCTAATTAACTATCTAATCGGTCTCCGGCTTAAAAGAGTATTCTAAGCCACTTGCCTATAAAAATTAGAATATGAATTCCCAGCCGAGCCACTTTCAAGTACGACATGGCTTTGCATTATTTCACTCATTACTTTCATAATTTCATAAAGAGATTGGGGTCGACATAATTTTATAATTTCTCGGTGCCCCAGTATCATCTAAAGTAGTTACCTTATTTCTTCATCGTCAAAATAAATTGAGGCAGGCGTAATGTAGAAAATATTGTCTCTTTCTCGTCTAAGTAGAACAGACGTGCTTCTAGGAAAAATTGTCGCACACAACGTCTGGAGGAAATGTAACAATAAAAATGCTCAGGTTTACTCAAAGCGGGCTTCTTATGTCGCGTCATAAGTTTTTATTTCACACATTTTTCTTATAATCATAACTCGAATAAAGTTCGCTTGGTATACACCCATAATATTCTCCCTTTGTAAACTTACTGTGCCTTAGGGCGCCGTTCTATAGTGAATATACGACAAGTAAAAATATTTGTTTATTCGAATCATAGAGCTTTCAACGTCAACATTTTCTGATTGGCTACCTTAAAAAAGAAAAAAAACTTCAATACAGCTCATAGGAACACCACTGCGCTCGACAGAAATGAAAATGCAACTTATAATAATATTCCGTAAAGTTCGAAGAATTCCAACTGTCGTAAAAGGACAATTTAACTTTGACCCACAGCTTTAACGGCTTTTTATAGGTAACATGGTGTAAATTTCTTATTATTACCACCCCGGAGTTTATAGAAAAAGTTAAGATGAACGTATACCCAAATGGAATAGGTAAACATCTGGCTTTACCAGACCGCCATCGTTCAAACGTATTAGAAAAACCTTAAAATAATCAAGATTCAGATTTGACCAAAAACTTCATAGACGTAAGTGGCTGGTAATGAACAAAAGGTTACAAGATTTTTTTACTATACTTAGTGGAAACATCACTCGTATAGTTAGTATATAGTAGAGAAATTATGAACGCGGTGTAACTCCAAATGAGATCGTTTATATGTCATCTCATTAAAGATAAGGGTAAAGAGTACATGCTCAGTGCCTTTTTTAACCAGGAGAAATCCATTGAGCCAGCGGCGGGTAGTTCCCTCCGCTGCTGGCGAAACAGCAGGCGTGTGCTGAGCTCGCCCAGCGTCTAAATTGACCCTGGAAATACCCGATAAAACTCCTGGACAACTCCCGTGTCTTTCGCGGAGGTGGTCTTCGGTCTACAAAGCTAATTAACCGGATCAGGCTACCTGGCGTTACGGCCCGCCTTCGCTCCGATGAAGATTGCCCAGAGTTACCATGGTCCCCATGAACCCCATCCCCATGAAAAGAGAACATGTCTGTCCCTATTCTTAATTTTTGATTTTAACATTATTATAAATGTTTGAAAAATTACTTAGTAATTAAAATATAATAAAACTAGAAAAATTTCACGTCCTGAGGCAGGAATCGAACCCGCGACCTTTCGCAATCCGGGCGACTGCTCTGACAACTGAGCCACCCAGGACTTGGGATATCCCTGTGAAATTCTTCTAGTCTATTTGTATTTGCGTTTATGAGCTAACGTCCACCCTACAATGTCGAAATATTCTATTTCAACATCCGAAACGAGTATTCGCGCGGTCGCGGGTTCGATTCCTGCCTCAGGACGTAAAATTTTTCTAGTTTTATTATATTTTAATTACTATGTCTGTCCCTCTCAGCTAGTAGTGTAAAAAGATATTATAAACAATCCTTTTCTATCATGATGTGCATAGCGTTAAAATTACCCAGTGTTCGAAAATGAGGAATCGTTTCCTATGTTGTCAATATACTTAACGCTTTCTCTTGTTTTTTTACAGGGTAGGCCACACATAAGTAGATAGTGTCCAAAATATTAACAGGCTTCTGGCTTTTAAAAATATTCATTCAGTAACGACATTTCGCACGATAGTACTAAAGTTCAATTACAAAAACCAAATATTTTCTGAAGTAAATGAACACCCAATAGACAGCAGGCAATGTTGCAAACAAACTTGACGTATTGTAATGTCGACTCGCAGACAAATTAGCATCGTAGCTATAAGTTGACCGCAGAGCCGACTCGACCTAGAACAACTCGACGAAGTATGTGGCGTATTCCCAAAACTTAAGTTTATTCACATCAGCAGAATCACTGACCTTTTTAAATTACTTTGTGAGAGTTTATTATGAACATTAGCTTTACCGTTTGATTTTCCAACTCGAGGATCATATCAGTATCTAGTGAGTTTGTGAAGGTTTTGGGACGGCAGGAAAACCACAACTTGTACCTAAGTTTAATATGATTCAAACTTATTTTCATTTTAGGGGTCAATGTTTTATTTCGCAGGTTATACGCGTGAATTCAGATTAAGCAATATGTTTCCTGTATGTGTTTAAGATCATACAATATACGGATCTTGCTTTCTGACAGAGTTTGATGTTAAGCAACAAGTGACTCACTCTCTCTCACTCACTCTGATTGGTGTTCGATGTCACTAGATCTGAGAGATATTTAATTACATTATCTATTAAATATGAAAATAATAAGTTCTTAGAATTAAATTTTTCGATTCCGCTCTCCATACATTTTAATATTCAAATTTTCATTTTAGATCACCCACCTACATAATCTATTTTCTTCCAGGTGTACGCATGTTGGATGGTGACGTCACAGATGCTGTAGAAGCCAGATCTCTTAGCCTTAATCCTCAACATGTAGACATCTACAGTGCATCTTGGGGTCCTGACGACGACGGCAAGACCGTTGATGGGCCTGGTGAACTGGCTACTCGGGCTTTCATTGAAGGAGTCACTAAGGTACTAAAAATGAAGGCTCAATGAGGTTCTAGACGCTAAAAACTTTGTTAGAAGCCTATTATTTGAATTATGGATGCCTACTCATGTTTTAAATGTTTATTCATCTTTGGTAAGTCATTTCTAGCCATGAATCTGAGAAAAATATGCAAGAAACTTAAGACCCAATTTTATATGTACTTATATCTTTATTACCTGTTGCTACCGAAGCCACCGCGACCTAAGTTTCATAGGCGGGGATCGTTTTTTACCTGTATAGGAGACTCACATACAGAAACTTACAGCCTGAATGAAATAACAAAGGTTTGGCCGTCACGGGCTCTAGGCTACAAGTTTTGACTCCCACTTCGTCATTAAAGGCCCATTCACACGATGTTAATTTCTTTCCTGTAGCATACAATAAAATTGAAAGAAGAAATGACCTCCATAGTCTGATGTGTTGTTTCGACTATGCACGAACCCCTAGCACGAACATTTTAAAATTCCGAATCGTAATCGTATCGTTCAGTCACGCTTGAAATTTCAAAAAAAAGCCAGACAAAAGCTATTGTAACTACTCGATACGATGGCGATTCGAAATTTAAAAGTGTTCGTGCTAGAGGTACTGGTGAATCCTTGCTTCAATTTAAGCAGATAATTGTATGCTACAGACAAGAAACTTGCATCGTGTAAATAGGTCTTAATAATTGTTTTAAATTGTTTAAATCTACAAAGGAAGTAAAAACTATTATTGTGTTAGACAGGTTAGAAAAGGTGATATATAGCATCTTATCTTCATACCAAGTGATGTATTCCTTGTTATTGCAGGTGTCTATAGGCGGCGGTAACCGCTTACCACCAGGTGGGCCATCAGCTGATTGGCCTCTAGTTGTATAAAAAAAAACTTCCATCAAAGAATATAGATAATGTAGATTATTAAAAGTATGTTGGTAAATTAGGCTATTTCAGTATCAAAAAACAATATATCTGTCCACACACATTTTTATCATCATAATATTACATATTACTGAAAAATACTCCTTTAAGATATCATCAAACTTTGACATGAAACAAAATTGAAATTTGCCTAAAGGACTTTTGGTAGGACTTTATTATGAATGTAAAAAGCCACTTGTCTCAAGACTATAGGTTATTACTCCTTGTAGTGTTCTGGTAATGATACGCATTACCTGTGCTTTAAAATAAAACCAATTTACCGGATTTAGCTCGCGTTTAATTAGATATTACATTATTATGATTTATGATACACCCGACGTTTCGATTACTAAGACAAAGACATAACAAAAAAATTAAAGACAATTACTGGACAAAGCTGAAGACAAATGAAAATAAAAAAAACAAAAAAGTATTAAACATTAAAATAAATCTACCTACCAAAAAAAAGGGAGTTTGTGGGGAATTTTGCTGTGTCAGTCAATATTTTTATTACAATAATTAAAAATTGTGTCTGAGCGAACTTTGTGTAATAAAATTGGTGTTATTTTTGAACCAAGTATTTGTGTTGACGTAGGTACAACAAAAAGATTTAGACGACGATGTGAACTTTTTCATAGTTATCAAATAGAATAAACCAAAAATAAAGGAAAAAAGAAAACCGAAAAGCCGAAATTTAAGACAAAGGACAAAAGCTACAAGCTAAATCGATTTAGCGGATTACTAAATTAATATGCGATTATTATGGAAGAGTGTTCTGCATGGATCGACTTCGTAAGCACTCGACTTTCCATAATGAACCTGACGTTCGTTAGCAATTAATATCGTTAAAATTGCAAGTGGAAATACAAGGGGCCCTATAGTCTGTTGTATTATTATGTCAGGTACCCCGGCAACGTTTTTCATTAAACTAGGGTAATCAAAACGTACCTACAAGCACGTTCTTTAGTCTCTCTCTGTCACGAAGGCTTAAAGTCACACAGGCAACTGTAAAATTCGCTACTTTATTTTGTCATTGTTATATCGAACAGTCAATATTGAACCTTGCTCACTGTGTCTTAAGTTTACTTTTAAATAGCATTTCGTTGACGATTTAATAACTGAGTTAGTGAAGGGTGTAAGAGCAGAAACACGACATTGCCACGTAATTTGTGTAATAACGCAATTATTTTTCCGTTTCCCGCACTATATGGTCAAGTGTCTGACGGGGGATTTACATAACCTAGTTGGCTACAAAACTAAACCAGTTTAGAAAATCCCCTTTATCCTCCCTTCGAGTTTATGGCTTATGTACCTACTGACTGTAATGGGATAAGGGTACAACTGAAAGTAAAGGAACGAGATAAACTGCGGCTGACGCGAAAGGAAATGAGATTTCCCAATTAACGTTATAAATGAACTACGATACCTATTGAATATAAATCTATTTATACCATTTGCTAATCTACAACCTGCAGATAAAGTGTAAGACTATGTTATTGGTGGGTTGCTTAATCCGTTGTAATAAGAACTGATGCATAACGATTTACGATTGATATATTTATGTTCGTCTGTACATGCTCAAAATAATACTTTTGTATTGCTAGCTGATGTGTTCCGCTATATTTGCGGCCGTATACACTTACCTGCTAAAAACGATAGCTTTATATTGCTTATATTGCTATGTACGAACTTAGAAAAGATTAATATACTTCAAAAAAGGTGAGGAGCTCGGTGGCATAGTGGTTTGAGCGCTCTGGTTTCGATTTTAAAAACAAAGCATCTTTCGCCATGGTCGGTCCCGGGATGGGTCAATAAAATTTATAATCTCTCGCTCCTTCGTGTTTCGAAAGGCATGTTAAGTCGTTGGTCCCGGTTCATACTGCAACCGCTTAAACTCATTAACCCGCATTGGGCCAGCGTGGTGGTGTTATGGCCCAATCTCCTCACGTGTTTCTCCCATGTAGGAACGCCTGTGCCCAGCAGGGGAACGTATATAGGCTAGTGATGATGACTTCAAAAATGGAGCCGCTATTATTATCATCTTAATATATATATTAGATTATGCTTAAACCAAAATGTTTAAAAAACGACTTCATGGAGTCGGTTCTGGTTACCGTTATTGAAGGAAACCAGCAGGCTTTCGATGAACCGAATGCTCTTATGAAAAAACTGTGATTTAGGTATACCTACAATAGTTATTTGTTATACAAGAGTGCAAAGTTGCTTTTTAACCGCGTGCTCAATTTTGATGACCGAGCAAGCGAAGGATTCTAAAATTAGAATCCTGAGCGTTAGCGAGGGAATCAAAAGAGAACGAGGTGCAAAATCTTGGCACTCGAGTGCAACACGTAACTTTTCATCCCACCTCAACGAGGAAATGACTAAATGCAAAAAAAAAACATTTGCGCATTATTAACAGTTTCAGTCTATTCTGTTGGCGTCAAATACTTCTTCGTCGCTAGAATCACTCATTTTAGGTATCTTACTTGTTTTCAAATTTTGTATGGTTTTAACAAATATGTCGCGAAAAGAAAATGGCGCGCAAAGCAAACTAAACAAAAAGTACACCAAGATGGTGCCGAGTCTGAGTTTTTAACAAGTTCAAAAAGGTTGTATGATAAATTCGGCACCATGGAGGTAGAAGTAGGTAGAGGTAGAAGAAAGAGGTTTATGATGTTTTGAATTCACAAACTTAGTGCACACAATGTTCTAAATTCAATTTTACTTTATCTTCTAGCGGGTAAAAAGGCTTTTGCATTCAAAAATACTCTTTCCGAGATGGGGGGAGGAAAAGTAAATTTTCAACAGTTGTGAAGCCAACTCTGAATTATCGAAAAAAAACAGCTGTCTCTGGTGTGGGTAGATATTGAACTTTTGTATGGATCAGTAAATATTCAGTTTGTTCAGTTTTTTTTCATACATCTAGATGACCAACAAGCTGACGGGCCACCGGATGGCGAAAACACCCAGGTGCTGAACTACCTGTTTTTATCTGTGGTTAAATATTATCTTTACTTTAGTTTTAAGGCTGAGAGAGTGTTTCAGTATAATATGCGATCATAGAAATTTAAGAGAAAAATAGAAAATACTGCAAACTTATTTTTTATTATTGATTTTCTTCCTAGGGTCGTAATGGCAAGGGGTCGATATTCGTTTGGGCTTCTGGAAACGGAGGTAGAGAGCACGACAACTGCAACTGTGATGGGTACACCAACTCAATATGGACGCTGTCGATATCGTCCGCGACGGAGCGGGGAGAGGTGCCGTGGTACTCGGAGATGTGTAGCTCGACATTAGCTGCCACGTATAGCAGCGGGGCTCTAAACGAGAAACAGGTGAGTCTAATTATTATTGTTTTCTAGACAGACATTTTTAAACCGCCTCTGTGGTCTAGTGGTTGAGACCACCTGCCTCAGATCTAGAGGTCCGGGGTTCGATTCCCGTGGGGGTAGAAATTTTCTGCTCGATTTGTTTGGTGGTAGGGCTTTTCTAAGTCCGCCTGGCTAGCTACCACCATCTTACCTAAGTATGCCGCCATAGCAATAATGTTGACGGCATTGTTGTGTTCCGGCAGTTAGAGGTAAGATAGCCAGTTCCTCAGTTCCTCTGTGGTTGAGGAATCCGGGTGTAGCACGCGTCCATCGTCGGCCTTATCTTCACTTACCATCAGTTGAAATGAAGGTCAAGAGTTACCCCGTTAAGATAAAAAAAACATGTAAATTATAAATAATTTTATTAGAATTTTTTCATTCTTTACTGATAACTGTTGATCTCCATCTAAAAATATTCATAGTTCATATAATAATAGTTAATTTAAATGATATAAGCAATTCAATAACATTATAAATGTTGATTTTTTTACCTTTTTTATAAATTTTGTATACCGTACAATTTCAATATTATTCCAAAACTTTTAAGTTTGAATTGTTTTTATGTGTAACAGTGTGATATTTTGTAGAATTTGTGAAAAATAGCGCCACATTAAAACTTAGGCAACATCCCTATTGATAAATGGACAAATAAAGAATAATAATAATAATAATAATAACCACGGAGTCGGTGGTCGGTGGTTTTTTGGAGTCGGTGGTTCACTTGCTATTGTTTCTGGAAACAACTTAGCCCCAACTCCAAAAAATATATTTCTAGGGCATAGTTAGCTACCTAAGTAAGTTTTATTTTTAGTGCTTTGTTTAGTACTTTCTAATTTTCCAACTATCGTATCGTTTCACTAAAAAGTCATAGGAAAGCAAAAATCTGCAATTTCGCATACGTAGACGACTTGCTGATTTCAGTTTTTTTTATTTAAAAACCAAACTACCTAACTGATTTTGAAAAAATTCTTATGGGACCAAATGGCAACTAATTCGCATGGAACAAAAAAAGAATCACGTAAATCGGATTAGTAATCTCGGCGTGATCGGTGTACATACAAAGAAAAAAAATACGTAGACGGCTTACTAATATCAGTTTTTTTTACTTATAAAAACCAAACTACCGAACTGATTTTGAAAAAAATTTTTACGGGTCCAAACGGCAGCTATTCCGCACCGAACAAAAAAAGAATCACGTAAATCGGATCAGTAATCTCGGCGTAATCGGTGTACATACAAAGAAAAAAAAAAACATACCGGCCGAATTGAGAACCTCCTCGTTTTTGAAGTCGGTTAACAAAAAAACAGGGTTTAGTTCGCTTCTGTCATCGCAGTTGTGTTTTTAGACATAATTATAATTTAATACCATGTATGAATAGTAATTCAACTTTTGTCGTCTAATCGGTTATTAGTTCGAACAAAAGCCATAATAAGCAAGTCAAGCTTGAGAAACTTGGAAGTTTTGAAAGTCAATATAACTTGAAATGGGCTTATTGTACTCTGTCTATATACTACTTATTTTATACTTTACTTTAAGCTCGTCTTGACTAGGTATTGTAGCTATACCTAGATATAAACTACAAAAATCTACTGTTTTTAATTAATTTTCGAAAGATATTATAATATATAGATTAGAAGAAATTCACGAAAACATGACGTGGGAGCGCGGGTCGAGGGGTCCGTACATAATTATTATAATCATAGACCAGGGCTGACCCTGTGCGGCTCACACTTCTTCTGAACACTAAACGTCTATAGATTGTCAGGCCAATCTAGTATATTTGTGGCAGCTATCTGGTGAAATTAGCCGCTTAATTGGACGCCTAGCCCCCTTATTGAACGCCGGCATCCAATGAAACTGCTGAAAGACTACTTGCCAAGTCGTTTAATTAGATGGCTGAACGTTTAGTTAAATAAGCCATTCAATTGGACGCCTAGGCAGGACGTTTAAATCGAAGAGCTTTTGAGTGACTGTTTGAGTGATTTTTAGGTTAAGGATTATTTTTTATGAACAATTAAACCAAAACGATGTCGGTTATAAGTGGTCTTAAAAAAAACCTTGAACCCACCAATCAAACCAAAACTCTTTCCGCTAAGACGATCCTTTCATTATGTCAAATCGTTAAACGTTAAGTAAGTCAAGTTCAATTAACTATTTGCCTAGGCATTTGATTGGATACCGGCGTATAATCAACGGGCTAGGCATCCAATTCAGCTACGAGTTTAACCAGATGACGGCGACATATTCATTATTACCAGCTACATTTATACTGTCCGCCGTTAAGTCCCCTCCTAGGTAGTTCTCCCGGCAACCAGAACAGAGGAACTACTGCGCTACACTAGTTTTTTTCTAAACAAAGATTGATTGATCGAAAGATGTAGGTATTATTTTCATTCAATTGATTTAACTTTCTGTATTTGGAAGCTTTACAAAGGAGGCCTTATTAAAAAAGCTTTATCTTACAGGTAGTGACAACCGATCTGCACCACGATTGCACTGCGGGCCACACCGGGACGTCGGCGTCTGCGCCGCTTGCCGCCGGCATCTGTGCGCTCGCGCTGCAGGCGAACAGGGATCTCACGTGGAGAGACATGCAGCATATCGGTAAGGCAAAATGCGATACAGTATTTTATCCTTGTTTTTTTGATAAGGTATACAAAATCTGAGCCTGTTATTCTTGGGAAAGATATTTCACAGGTTTAACAACAGTCATGGTTTTTTCATGCCTATTGTTACATGGCAAATTAACACAATTTACTTATAGGAAAGCAGCAACGAGTTTGAAAATGTCAATGATTATCACCCTAGACTGTCGAAATGAGACTTACTGATAAGTACATTAAAAAAATCAATATACACGCAATTGAAAACGTAAAAGTCGTATAATATATGGTTACTTTAATTATCAAGGCATTTTATCAACAAAATAGCAAATGTAGGGACGATTAAAAAAATTAACGACTTTTGATGAGATAAGACGAATTTCGCGATGTGGATGTTTTATAGAAACCACAACGCGCTGTGAGTGGTTTTTCGCTCAATAAGCTTTTTTGTTCTTTGAGTGAGCTTGACACGTATAATAAGTTACTAAAGAGGATAATACTGAGAGGAGTATTCTGGCAAATAAATATTTGAAATTGAAAAATTTCGTCTTAATTCCAGACATAGGTACCTACTGGAATACCTACAAGAAATAGAGAATCAGGAATTAGACAAGTTTTTATGTTTCATTTTAAGTGCGTGAAATTAAACAAATAGGAACCATATTTAGTCTCAAATACCTACATAACTAGATAAAATCAACACAGAAAATTAAATTCTTTAAAGTTAGTCATCGCTAGTTGATCAGTTAAAATTTATTTAAAATAAAAGTTCCACATTATTTACTTGAATCGAAGTTTTCCGGGATATCTGAAATTAGCTGACCTACCCGAAATCAGGTCACCCGAAATACGAAGAGATTTTTAAAATACTCTGCAAATATTAAAGCCTGCTCCACATAATACTTATCAGCCCTTTGGGAAGGTAATCAATTATGGTGTTACTGAGGATCGGAACTTCCGCTATTTCCGATTTTTTTGTTTATCCAATAAACAATATTTATTCGGATTTTTCAAACCTTTAAGCTTCAACAGACTAAAAAAGAGAACCGTGATATGATTTTTTCTAGTCTTTCTGTTTGCGTTATATTAGAACTTTTTAAGCTCCGCTAAGCTTTTCTACTTTAACAAATCTTTTAGATTTTTGCAAGTAAGCAGGTCCCCCGGATTGTGTAAGATAATGGTTTCGTAACCCACACAGTTAAGGACTCGTCATTCTATAAATATTTATCTTCAAACATTTATACTATGCAGGGTGGTGCCGTCAATGCGACAATAAATTTAAACATGGGCTATGTTAGTCCATAGAAATGGTTTGTTACTTTCAAAAATATCATATTCATTTGATAATTTCATGACATTTGTGTGGAATAGTGTAACGTCGGCAGCACCCTGTATAACATTTCTACAAAATCCCAAAAAGTAATTTTATGTTTGTACCTATATTTTGACGGCGAAAATAAATCAGTTATTTTTACACTTTTAACATTTCTATTATTCATTACTTGAACCAAATAAACCAAAGTGTGATTTTACTGTAAGTATAAGAAATACTTGTTGTCAATAAAAAAATGGGTACCTATCTAGAATACAATTACATAATATTTATTTTTACAAAATAATGGAGGAAACTACTTTAAATGAATTTTTAAAGATTTTCCTTAGAATCTAATGACTTGTAATAATCCAGGCTGTATTTTTCTATTTTAAATAAGTACCTAGCCGGTTTATTAAAATGTTATCTCATTATACCAACATAAATTCACGCTTATTCAGATTTTTTTAATGAATTCTTTCTTGCCTTTATTGTGAAAATGTGTTGTTTTTTGTAAACTATTTCGTCTGATCAAACTGTGATAACTATCGGGGATATTGTAAGTTGTAAGTGACAGATTTTGATTTTTTGGATTATGTATTCTTTATTTCAATAGATTTTATGATAATATACTTATAAATAATATTGTATACTTAAATAAAAATAAATAACCCCAAATTTTTTTTTTTTTTTTTTTTTTTTTATACAACTAGATGACAAACAAGCTGACGGCCCACCTGGTGGTAAGCGGTTACCGCCGCCTATAGACACCTGCAAATACAAGGAAGAGCACTTGATATTGCAGGTGCGTTGTCATCCTGAGGCCTAAGATGAAATGCCGTCCATGCCCAGTAATTACACCCCCATTACGCCCAAATGTACAAAATTGAGTTACCTGCATTTCGTTTGATATTAAATGACAATAAAAATACATCTCCAATTCAATTTATGTATATGTCTTGCGTTTCTGCTGATTATTTCTGATCTTTTAAAATAATCTGTTTTTTTTTATTCCAATACTCGTACACATATTGTAGCACTACACAGTAGTGTATTGTATGACCAGTAAGCCAGAGAATTAGTTTATGGATCTTACAGTGGAATACACTGGTCAGAGAAAGAATTAAATTATTATTATTTATTTAAAAGGGCTGATAAAATAACGGTCAAAGTCACAAATAATTATGGATGGGAAAGTGGTCGCTTGCCAAGGAAAAGTGGTCCCTAACAAGCACAGATTCATAAGCATTGGAGAACTAGAAAGCTGATGTAGTATGTTGGCAGGGCACATAGCAAGCAAAAGGAATGGCTGGGGTGTTTGTATGACGGAGCTGGAAATAACGCAGTAGCGGGCTTCCACTGGGATGAACGAACTGCAGAACAACTGCCTAACTTTGAAGCCATATTGCTGTCATAGGTGTGCACTTAATGAAAATATCGTGACGTCATAAACCATACCAATTTTCAAACCAATGCATTTAGACGGCCCACTTGGTAAATGTCGCGTAGAGGCAATTGATATTATTATGTAAAAGGACGATGGTTGAAGTCGTGATCTGTCTAGGCCAGGGCGAACCTTAACGTATCAAAGATTTTAAAAAGAAATGTTTATTAAGGTCGTAGACGTGCCATCAAATAATTTTGGCTTTGTGATTATTAGGCAAAATAATAGATAGTAATAAATACTATCAACTCAAAACTCTTATATTAACCGAGTCTTTATTGTGATTTATTCTTCTAGGAAAATCATCTCGCAAGCAAAAGTTGATAAAAATATCGTTAAAATAGCATAAGCCAGCTTATTCAAACAATTGAATGTGTCTGGTGCCCAAAATATTGTGTCGCGTGCCATTAATGGCGCGCGTGCCATTGGTTCGCCATCCCTGGCCTGGCAAAGACGTCGGACAAGGTTTTTTTATAACCACCTACAGCTGAAATCATTTTGGTTACATGAGTGTGTCGCACAATAGCCTTGAAACTACCAATCAAACAAACACTCCTCAGTACTAGACGATCTGCCTAGGCCGATCACGATATGCCAAACTCAACCATCGGCCTTTCGTGCAATTTGTATTGGACAGATACAATAGTGCACAACACTGTAACTTATGTTTGGTAATTGTAGGGCAGACCTTAGTTCATCGGTCACACAACGGTGTATCACAGGTTGTGATGATGTTGAATTACTTAATGAACTCCTTATTTTTCTGCTTTAATATATTTAATCCATCCAATGGTCATAAAATTACAAAAAAAATAAATGCCAACTTATGTACAGTCGACAGCACATCAAGTGTAACTGAGGCAATAGAGGCGACTTTCGTAGTGCAACTAAGCCGTACGTCGTAAGCCTATATACATTTTACTCTATGGTGCAACTGTTACACTTCATGTGCTGTCGTATATACGTTAAAAATAACCAAAACCCATATCAAATTAAATTGTTTGCGTTCCTGCGTAAAGAGAATCATTGATCCTAATCGAACTTTTGTCACGTCATACTATTTCATGAAAGGCCTGGAGGCAAAAGATAAGGCAATTGAACGCGTGAAAATATCCCTCAGATAAATAGGATATGTGAGCCTTTTGACAGCGAAATCCTTTTTTACTCCTCTTGATATAAATTTTCTTTTATATTATATAACTATCGCATCTATGTTTTCTAAAAAATGATAAGTTATTGACTGTAGAAAATTAATCTAATATCAATAACGGTTGTGAGAAGCTGCAAAACAAGCAACTTTCACCACGGTCGAACGCGGGATGAGTCAATCAAAATTTGCAATCTTGAGATTCTCCGTGCTTCGGAAGGCACGTTAAGCCGTTGGTCCCGTCCCGGTTGTTACTGCAACCTCATAGGGCCAGCGTGGTGATGTTATGGCCTAAACTTCTCATGTATTCCTCCTTTGTAGGAAAGCCTGTGTCCACGAGTGGAATGTAATTAGGCTGGTGATGTGATTGAAAAAGCCTATATACAAAGTTCAGACATTTACGGATGATAAATCTCGTTCATTTTGAGGTTTACATTGAAATGGCCGCGGTATGTTATTTGTTACGTGTTCATTCATGTCTAAATAGCTACAGATGTTCCAGTGCTTATTCGACTTGGGAGTGAAGATCTTCATCACCCTCAAGTTTTGGAATAGCTATAAAGAAAGTAGTTTTCTGTTAGTTATCCCTTCTTTTAAGTAAAGGCTGACAAACAAGCAATGACCCGCCCTACTGTTGGCAGCTCTTATACTCGGCATTGCCTAAGTTTCTGAAAAGTTGAAGTGTTTTTAAGTCGGGCCAAGTCCGCTAACTACTTTTATAAGTTTGATTTCTTTTCTAATTCAACTGTTGTAAACAAAATTATCGTAGTTGTGAGCGTTCACGTCGCACGTTGGGAAAAGAAAAAAGCGATTCTAATAGGACTTTTTAACGTATATTACTTAGGTACATTCATAGGGAAGTCACGCTAGTTCAAATAGCTGAAGAATTTTAGAAAAAAAGTATTAGAGAGTCGTTCGTAACTCAATACACTACTATTTACAATAGGCAAAAAACTTTTATCACATTTTAATGTGTATAATGCGTTTAAACGCCTACTTTATTGTAATACTTAATTACTTATAAAGAAAAACGATGAAAAAATTATATGCTCCAGGCGGGAATCGAACCCGCGTCTCCTGATGTCCGGCCAGAAGCGATTACCACTACGCCACTGGTGCTCCAGCTATTCCCACCTGCATCATATAATTTTTTCCTTGTTTTTTTTTCTTTATTTGTAATTATTACAATAAACTTTCATTTAAAAGTTGTAAATTAGAAATTGTGATATCACAAGTGGATAATAGCCATTTGTATGTTTAAAAATATTATTTATCCAGTTTTTACTAGCACCCTGTGAAATTGTCCTTTTTAGCATAAATTATTTGTATACAGTTGTGCGAACAGCGAAGCCCGAGCGGTTGAGCCTTGGCGGCGAATGGCGAATCAATGGCGTCGGTCGGAATGTGTCGCACTCGTTCGGATACGGACTCCTCGACGCAACTGGCATGGTCCGCCTCGCCAGGACCTGGAAGACAGTGCCGCCGCAGACGCGGTGCGAGCTGGCAGCTCCAAGATCACAGCGCCTCATACCCCCGAGATCTTCCATCACAGTTCAGGTTGGTAGCGTGCGGAGTATGTATGTATCAGTACGGTCTAAATAGTTTGATAAGTGACAGTGTTACTTTTTCAGTGTAATATGGTATCTGGAGGTAGAAAATTTGGAGCTGGTGTATGGTGATGACCTTCTCCTTAGAGAATATTCTAGGATAGTATAAAATAAAATAAAGTTACTGCCAGTAGGTGTACTAGTTTCAACTATTATAATCTTCATTAAGCGCCAAGTTTTGTTTTTAAGTGTTGCAAAAATTTTAGATTATAAAAAATAATTTATAAACTAAAGTGACATTTCTCATGTAGGTATGCCGTCTAACAATACGTTGCATATCCATAACATGACTTACTTAGCTGTATTTTACAGCACAAAGCAGGTTAAGAGTAAAATATACACTTGAAAAACCGCTTCTATTTCTACTGAAAAGGAAACTCTAGATTATCTGGATTAATTAGTAGTTAAATTAGACGAAGATTTAAATTTGCAAAAAGGAGTCAGTTCAAATTACTTTAAAATGTAAAACTTTATGTTCATTGACTTGAATGCACTTGCAGCTATAATTTAAATAATTCATACCTTGTTAACAGTTGGACGTGGGATCATGCCACGGTGTCAACTACTTAGAGCACGTTCAAGCCCGTGTCTCGCTGTCGGCGGCACGTCGCGGCGACATTCGCATCACGCTTACATCGCCTGCTAATACAAAAGTCACGCTGCTTGCCCCCAGGTAATTAGACACGAAGGATCGAGCTAATAGCAACAAGACATTAAACATTTTTGTGACTGCCTTTACTACCTATGACCAATATTATAAAAGTAAGTCATTTGTCTGTCAGCCCGATTCTGAAACCAGTGAGATGAAATTTGGCATGGATATAGATTAATTATCCTAAAATAGGACTAAAGGTGGTTTTCCACCAGAGGGGCGTTTTGCGTTTTTGGCATTATGCGTCGAAAGGTTATAAACGCCCATGAATATGCCTGTTATATGTTAAACATGGTTTGTCATTTGAAATAATTACCTGTGTAAGAGAAACAAAAACAAAACAAAGACATTTAGAACATCAGTAATTTTGGGAAAGATGATTTTAGGATTTGTCCTAAGAGATTTATACGTTGAAAGCATCTTCCTAACAGACCGGAATTGTTTTAATGAGTGTTTATTAGTAATGGGGCGTTGATTAATTAATACTTAAGTAAAACATAATTTTTTTAATCCTAATTCCCAAAATAGCCCCGTACTTTCAAAAGGAATGAAATAAAATTGTGCTTCTCGAATTTTCATTTTAGGGGTCGGCTGACGTACACCATCAAATGTAATTTTACATTTAAAAGGAAAACCACAATACGCTCATCGCATTGTTTCAGCCCATAAATGGGAGTCGAAAACGCTAAATTTAACGGTAAACCTGAATCTCTACACCACAATGTAAAAAATAAAAGAGAAGATAATTCAGCGCTAACAATAGAAGGCTGTAGCAATACGAACAATATGCGAGTGTGGCGCGAACTTTCGTAGTGCATAATTACTAGAACTTTACAGGGACAGTCTCGGTTCACTTATTAAACAACATCTGAGATGAGACGGGACCAGATGCGCCTTATGAGAGCGGTTACTTCACAATTAACTAATTGACTGGAGTTTCGTAGTATCCTAATTAATGTATAAATATAACAAACCATTTTCATCTTAGTATCAATTTTCAGTGCTGGTAATTGGCGCTTTTACAACTTTTAGACAGCTTTCTATTTAGCTTGAAACGTGAACTTGTTAAATAACCGTTTTCTATAAGATTCATCTATTTAAGTTTTTCGAAACAAAAACTAGAAGATGCTTGTTACAGCTTTTGGAAAATAAGTGTCTTAACTGTCGTTTCCGTTAAAACCTAATTTACCTTAAACTTTTATTCGTGATTTACGTACCCGCTTTCCTAATTGCGGAACTTTGTAATTAGATAGTTAATTTTCAGGGCGCATGACTCGTCCAGAGCCGGATTCAACTCTTGGCCTTTCATGTCCGTGCACATGTGGGGAGAATCGCCTTTAGGCGTTTGGCAGCTTGAAGTCTCCAACGAAGGCAGATATTCTGGTAAGATAATGATAAATACTTTTTATTAAAATGTGTTTTCAATTGACAACCATGGAAATGTTTCAACTGTGTTGGTTTCTTTAAAAAATAACATGCCAAAATCATGAAAAGAGAAATTGTGTTGCTACAGATTATGAATATTCGTACTTCATTTTCATTGCTAAGCAGTATTTCATGTTACAACATTAGGTACACATAATTTGTTTTGAATATTTGTACAAAAATCGACTATCATTGTATGGTAACCACATTCGAGTGTCGTTGTATATATCATTAGTATCATATTTCAATACATAGGTCGAGCAACATTACAAGACTGGTCTATAACGTTATACGGAACTAGTACACCGGCTGCAAAAAACGATCCGATGCCGTTCCGGAATCCGATTACGGTTCGAAACAAGAGTAACGCGACGAGACCTGTCGTGGTTCAGTCCGGACGAAAAAACAGCAGGGGAAAAGCTGTCTCCATTGTCCCCACCTACACAGTCGGCTTAGTCAAGAGGAAAAAGAACAAAAACTCCAAAAACCCCAATCGGAACTCTCAAAAGTCAAAGCAGACTCGACCGGCGACAAGGTCCCCAGTAGAGAGCACGACAAAGACGACATCGGCGGCGCCAGATTTGAGTTTAAATTTGAGGGGGGATATGTCAGACCCCTTGGCGGATCCGAGAGGTCGAAAGATGTCGAACCTCTTCGAGCAATATCCGAAAATCCAACGGATATACCCAGCGCCGCTCCAAGCCAACGGTATGAGTTGGCAATGCATGAGTTGTGTATCCGTAGGCGTTCGTTTTATTTGGCCGCCTAGTGTGAGCCCGCACGTCAATTACCTTTGTTCCGGAGTCCGCTCTTTGCATGTCGTGTTTGCATTGTTAAATTTTTATTTCGTAGTGGAAGTTTATTTAATAGAAGTGTTCTGTTCGATACAAGTTTATTTTCAGTTGCAATTAATTTTTCGTTGGAATCAATTTTACATGCAATTACTTTGGGTTTTTTTTGTAATTTCATACGTAGTAGTTTTTATCTTCGCTGTGTTGTTCTAGCTTGTTTAATTTTTTGCGAATTAATTTACAAATATTTTTGATAAATTTATTATTACAGCCTTACCAATAATCATTGTATAAGCCTTTTATAGTTGCACAGTATTAATATCTCCTTCGAATTCAAGATATTATAATTCAAACGAACTTGACAAAACACTGTGTAACTATACAATACATATACAATGATTAATTATTAGTAAGGTTCTTCAAAATTTAAACGTTTGATATTTCGAAAAATGTATAGACTATAAAAAAGGCATATCTTGGGACGGTTGGAAGAACCTTGTGAACCTCTCCTCCGCTTTTTTTTTTCTAGTCTATAACTTTTTCGCATTATTGTAAGTAATATTTTTAATATAGGCTTACATACGTCGTAATTTATACTTAACGCTTTTGGTGTTTTCTATGTTTACATTTAAAACTTATGATACCGTGAATTTTCAATGGTTTTGAAGCCCAGTCCCTATTTCCACTACCAGTTCCTTTTTTACGTTCGTCATAGGGACCATCTCTGAATTCGCAAAAATATCGGATCCATATAAAAGTTCAATATTTACCCACACGAAATGCATGAAACAGTTTTTTTTTTCTGAAATTTAGATTTGGATCAATTGTGACAGAAGGTCATTGTGACTGAAGGTTTGAATACCAGAGAGCTTCAAAAGCAATGAAAATCCATCTTGTATAGTTAGTTCTAACAAATCATTTTCCTATACAGCGGGACCACTATCTCAGTGGGAGTTGATTTTCTACGGCTCTGAAACCCCACCTCAAGAGTTTGATTCTTCCCCTGAGACCAATGCTTTACTGCCTAAGGCGGGTCCAGCAGTGCCTTCATGGAACCCTCCTGAGGAGCCAGAATCTATAGAAGAAGTAAGACAGAACGCCATCGACGATGACTTGGCGTTGGTGTGGCACGACTCTCACACGGTGAGTTGATAACTTCGTTGAACCTTTCTGAGACATTTTATGAACTTTAGTATGTGGCAAGTAGGTATACAATACCTAAGTAAGACAATTAGAGACGCCTGTCACAATATCAAAATCTGCTAACCCTTTGACGATTAGAAGAAAAAAATAATATTATATATAACATTAAAATAAAATTTGTCAAAAAAAGGAAAATTTCTAGACAAGAAAAAATGTTCTGGTGCCGGGTTATCGCGGTCTCCTGTTAGAGAAGTTCTCGTAGCTCGCAGTGGTCAGAGAAAGACTGCGTGTTCGATTCCAGCCCCAGTACATAAATTTTTTCGTGTCTTGATATTTACTGACACTTTTAAGGTAGGTATCTGTTAGTTTTAGTGATTGTGATTGGAAGAAAGAGAAGAGAAGTGTACTGAAAAAAAAGGAGTACGATAAGATACAAGTTAATGATCAAAACGCAATACCTATCCTAATTACAAAGCTGGTAGTTATAATTACATATTACAAATCCCTACATAAAGAACCGAAATAGTCTTAACTAAACAGTCGTCGTAATCACCTAAGGAATCAATTGAAAGTAGAATGCTGCTTCAGATATGTCCAAAAAATGCATATAAGCCGTATACCTATGTCTTAATGTCAGAGCCAATTAGTTTCTTGACTTGTTTTGTATTACAACGGTTTATTATACAGGTTTTGATGTAAATAAGTTTAAATATTTAGATGGCCATTTGATTGAGCGCAGATATTTTTTACTTATAATAAGCACAGACATTTCAGGAGTCAGTATATTTCTAATATTTATAAACATACTAATTATGATTATCAATATTTCTCCGTTATCTAGAGCCCATAATACAAGGTCGTAGTTGCTTAATTTATCATAATTGATATTATTTTTTCATCATCATTATTTGAGCCGGATAATGCTTACCTAATTAAATATTATCTGGCTGAAATGATTATGAAATAGGTGTGAGTGTCACAATATAGTGAGTGTCGAAATAGGGATGAGTTATTGTTAATTCGTTTTCTGTAACTCTGACAAGGCTTACGAACAAATTAATAGATGATGGCGTACGTAGCTCTTCTTGCATTGTGCGTCTGGGTAGGTATTTCGGTCTTGAAGCTGTTGTGTTTCATTCAGCATAAAGTTAAAGGTAGCCAGTGTAATTACAGTCCATGGAAGGCATTAATCTCTTGGGACCAGAATGTCAACGCATCTGCGGTATGATTTCCTTGATATTTGAAATAATAATTATTTAGATGACATTAGTAACCGACACTGTATTCTAGTGACTGAGAGTTGAGACCACCACCTACCTCGGATCTAGACGTCCAGATTCAATACACGTGAGGTATAAAATTTCCTGCTCGGTTTACTTCGTTATTGAGACTTTCTGAGTCTGCCTGGCTAGTTACCAGTTAAGTCTGCTGTATACTTAATGTCGAAAGCATTATTGTGATCCGGTAGTTGCATGTAAAGATAGTCAGTTCCGCTGTGGTTGAGGAATCCGAGTGAAGCTCGCTTCCATCATCAGGTGAGTTCAAGGCCAAGAGATAGTCCGTTAAGAAAAAATAGAAGAAAATCAGCTTAATATCGCAATGCTTCAACAAAATTAAAGGTGTAGATAAGCCCCCATTTCTTTAGACTAAAAATAATTAAAACATACAATAACTCCCAAATCTCTGATAAATCAGTTTATGTTTCTCCAAGATTTTGGAGATTTTTATTGGCATGGTACAAAAGAAACAGCTACATTGGTTGGTATAAAGAGAACACTCTTAATCTAAAACACGATGAAATTGAAATGCTAATAAGCGTCACACAATTCTCTCTACAACACGTACATTCGCATCATGGCATGCGTGCAGTAATTTGCAACCTATGTGTCCAAATCTAATCCCGTAGCTTAGCTGGTGGCCCGATGTTAGGTCGCCGATGAATAATAACAGAGATTACTAGTTGTGACACTCCCATATTGTAAGAAAACCCCGCTTTGACGTAATACACGTCGCCCGAGAATCATTTCGTGTTCGGGGACCCTTGTCACTGTTACGCGTCATCAATCAAAGAATAAAGCAACATTATTCTGATAAAATTTCAGCGCTCACTCATAATCGTATTAGTTCAAGATTATATTGCTTGTTGAGAAAACAATTACAGATTGCGATGAAATACTAATATTCTACTGTTATCTTGTATAGATTTTTCGTTTTTGCTGAAAGCTGAACGCATCGAAATCGAAAAAATCGGTACGAAAATAATTTTATTGAATTATAAACGTTTAGATATTGAGTAGATGAAACGTATTCTTGTAGTTTTTTTACCAGTAATATGCTAAGTATCTTTTTTGTAGCTTTTATTAAAAATGTTTATCCAAAATAGTTCTGTCGGTATTATGTCGTTAATTAACTTTTTGTATTAACAAGTTTTCTAATGAAGTAGGTGGATCAATTATTAATAATGTGATTCTATGTTAACTTTATTCTATTTTTAATACTGGTATATTTACAATCAAGTTTCTATATTCATAGTGGTTATTTCAAACCTTGCAAATAGAATGGTTAAGATTTCTAACATTTTTAATTTAAAATTCGTGTCTTACTTTAAATTATAATTATAAAACTTCGTTTTCTTACCTTTTATGTAGAAAGAACTACAATTCAAAGTGATTGATTTGTAAATAATGTTTATTTCTTCAATACGCTCACATTTATAAAATTTATCAGTAAATTTTGTTTTTAACGACTTTACAATGAATATTGTCGTTTTATTTCTTCATAGCCAGGGTCAAACAACTTAGAAAAACAACAAAAACAATTCAAGCGCACCAACAACATTCACGATTGAAAAGTCAACTTTTCAACAGCGTTATTGTGGCTATGGACTATGCACTTTTGGGCATTTTTATGACTTCTATGTTGCCATTTTGTTCATTACTTACATATTTTATTTCATTATTTTTGCAATTTTTTTTTTTTATTTTTTTATTGGAAACCGTGTTACTCAGTACATTATTATCTACAGTATGAAATGGTGCTCATAAACTGGCTCAAAACTATACCATTTCCCTAACCAATATACCAATCCCGGAAGGAACAATTGTTTGTATAATGAGTACGAGCATTTGTTTACGAGTCATGGATGTTTATATATTTATTTAGTATATTTCTAATATTTATATACGTGTTATTATCATTATTTCTCCGTTATCCAGTATCCAGAACACAAGCTCTTGATGATGCTTACTTTGGGCTAGATAAGAGGTGTGAGTGTATGAATATTATTATTATTATTATTATTATGCTAAGTATAGCTGATATGTAGGTATATCAAAAAAAAATGTATTTTATGTGATATAAAAAATAAGTTATGTTATTGTAACCATTGCTGATATATTTGGAGGATATTGCATTGGATGTAACTAAAGTAAGGGCGAGAACTACTGCCGACAAACTGTTACGCAATTTGGCAGACGGGAATGTGATATATGAACTGTACGTTTTTTGATAACAATAAATGAAAAAAAAAATGGCATACTTTCTGTACCTATGTCAATGCGACAAGGATGAATATGCCGCATCAACCATGCCACTCGCAATAACCAATTATATCACACTAACAACATGATATGTAATTTTAAAGTCGGTCTACTTACGATCTGCACTTCATAATTCATGCTTGAATTAAATCAGTATTTTTGTCTAGATACGCGAAGAGAGCCTGCCGTCCGGCGCGAGTAACCCCAGCGACGTGAATCAACAGTTCGCGGGGAACAGCGCCTGCGCAACTCACGCGCAAAAGCCCCCACACCATTGTCTAGGTTTGTGTCTCTTAATTCTTCTCCTCCTATCAACAGTTGATGTATCCCATACTCCTAATAGAACTAAAAGCCACAAGGCTAGGTTAAGAAGCGACTGTGTGCTAACTGCTAGTCTAAGCTTAGATTTAAAACCTCAGCTAGTTAGTTCGAGACCGCCAAGGGCTCCGTGCTTATCGGCGTAGTGTTTTTATGGCAACATTTTCCTTCACATATAATTTCTAGTTATACATTACTCTCGTTAAATGGTTCTAGATTGGTAACATTTTCTTTAATTTTATTTTGTATCAATGGATAAAATAAATTGTAAAACGATTAATAATATAATTGTTGTGTAAATTAATTAAACTAATCTACGGGTAAAATATAAAATCATTTGAATATCTTTTGTCAACCTAGTGCCATTTAATGAGCACAGCATAATAAGAATTATTTAATTGAACACACTTGAAACAATTTACCCACTCCATTTATGTTGGCAGAATCGAAAAATGGCAATTTATTATATTTTTATACTTATAGTGTGATATTTTCAAATCCTGTTTACATCGTTATTTATTTTACAAACTTAGATTTAGATAAGTTAATATTATATGGTTGTACTGTACTACTTTTCTTTGTCTTACTTTGGCAGCAATGAAATTTTATTCGGAACGGCAACTATCGCACAAAAAAAACGCACACGAATCCTTATACCGTTAACATCCGATAATAGTTCGTAACAGTTCCATACTCAAAACGGAGAACAGCAAACGCTGTGTAGTTATAAATGAGACCAATATGTAACCTTTCGCGCAAAACGTCTAAATAAAAGGATTTCCAAGCTGGTTTTCTTCATATACGACGAGTTAGCACAAATTAGTCAGTTCAATGGGGTCACATAACTTTAACGAGCCTCATTAGTGGATCTTTACCGGTTATTTCCCTCTTTACCGATCGGAGGGGTTGTTTTTCTGACACTGGTTACGAGTACAATTTCTTTACAGAGAAAATATCTCGTAAAGGAAAAGGGCCTTCTGTGCAAGTTCGTAGTCACACAAGGATCTAGACGAGCTTTGTTAGGTGTTTCTCTGTGAGATAGAATCAGAAATGATAACATCCGTAAGAGAACCAAAATCACTGACATAACCTATAGGATTAGCAAGTTGAAGTGGCAGTGAGTAGAGCACTTAGCACGTAAAAAGACGGCCGGTTGGGCGTGGATGGGCGACGACCCGGTCAGGGTCGCGGGGAGCCTTTGGATGCGGGTTGCACAGAACCGTTTCATTCGGAAATCTATGGGGAGGCCTTTGTTCATCAGTGGGCATCATAGGCGTTGCGTAAAACATATTTATGTCTAGATATTTTAGAAATACCTACCTTATTACCGTTCGAAATTGGATCGAATAAATTTGATGATGATTACCGAAATAGAAAAGTGACCAAACACGTAAAAGGTAAAACATAACAATGCTCACAAAACTATAAGAAATAAGAACATTAACTACGGTGTTAGGATTAAATTATTCAGGGGGTCCGGATTTAGGAGAAATCGATAATGATCACATTACCGTAGATTCCGGATACTAAGCACAAGGCCCTCGTAATGAGTTTCGACCCCAACACGACGACCCTATTTCCTAATAATACAACACATCTGATGCCAATATCGTTTTTGCTCACGTGCAAAATACTCCAAACTGTAAATAGTTCAATTTCGGTTCCCTAACTTGTTAAAGCACAGGGCTATAATAGAATGATGCTGCTATATCACAGCGCTTAATTTAGGAATATCATGAACTTTTACCTACTTAATTAGATTATACGGTCAGATTTAGTCTTCCTAATATATCTATCATACCATATAATTATCTCGTTTAAATTTTTGCCTTTTTCGCTTCTGCCTTCATTTTTTACATAAGTTAACTTTTGTATTGGTGTTTGAATCCTGAGTGTAGCTACTTGATATTTAATTTTGTCTTTGTCTTTGCGTTTTTTTACTGCACTTATGAAACTCATGACATTGAAGAAGCGTGTCGCATTTTGCCAACTGTAGCGAAATACAACACGCTACTTCAATACACACGTTAGATCGTGCAAAAATAACTTGAAAAAAGAGTTATTTTGGATTATTGATTGACACCTGTCTTCAAAAAGGTCTCGAAGTCACGCAGTCTTTAATATCGCCAAAATAATAAAAATCTCAAATACCTACACTCATAGGTTCATATCATGTTATAGACATCCTTACTCGTCGCCGCATAATACGGCTTGTGATTTTAGTTAAAATTTACCAAGTTATGAATAAGTACAAGCAAATAATTATACCTTGTTTATTTACATCACGTTTACTTTAAGTTGTTCTCCTATCACTAAAAGTATTTGTATTACTATTATTAGTTAGGAGTGAATATTGAATGCGTCTCAACCTAGCTTTTCGTACTTAAGTTAGGAAGTTAATGGAACAAAAAGTTCAAGTAAAACGATGTTTGGTTCAATATCTCAATTTAACTGTGTTTGTGTGAAATTCAACTTTTAGTTACAGTAACCTTTAAAGAATAAACCAAACCCAACTTCTAACCTAAATTTTAGTTTTAAGGTTTAGATACCATAGTCATGACACTATTGGATTTCCTCTTATTTGACGTCGATATAAAAGGCACTTGCCTTAGCTATTTTACCGGCGCGGCGGACGCTCCCTGCTCCCTCGCTGTACTCCCTTTGCTCGTATTAACTGAGCTTAATTTTGACCCCTCGAGTTTTTTGTAACGAGCACACAGAACTTTTCTTTGTTGAATATTTGGACCGTTATAAATTTACTAGATATTTGGCGCATTTAACAATTCTTTGTCCGAGATATTTTTTGTGTCTTTTGTCAAATCCTACTCCTTACTCGTTTTTGTGTTCTTTATAGAATACTGACTATTAATTTCCAAATATACCTATTTACCTTTACCTGATAGTTCCTAATAAGATCACACAAACACAGTTAGTCAAATTAAAAATTTTGTTCAATGGACAATTATAAATAATACTAATTTGCATAATTATTGAGGAGGAAATAAAAAGTGCAATTACATATAATAATAATAAATTTACGATTTCAATATAACGTCCATTTTGATCGTAATTGCATCATAAATAATGTACATTGATGAATGAGGAAACTGCCTAAAGTTTTGTATATGAATTAAGGTAGGATCTATCATATTTTACAAGACAGCTCTGTATGCGTAACGGTTTGTTTGACTTTTATGCGAATCCACTACTGTTTTAGTATGTAAGTAGCATTTTCATTTTAATATTATTAGTTAGAACAGAATATAACATAATATGTCAAACAAAGCAAACATCTGATTCAGATGTTACAATTTTAGGTTGTTCTGGTGTATTATTCTATTTGAAGTTTTTTTTTTGTTTAATTGAATCACTTACTGGTTAAGTAGTACTTATATTGTAATTTATTTTCAATCAAAAAGGCTTATCTTCCATTAAGTTCTTTAATAAATTTTTGTATATATATTTGCGAGAAATAACAAGTATTTCCAAATTTATTTGTTGTTTTTTAACATTTTTATTTTATTTCAAATCATATACACCTTTTTGTGCTGCTACCATGAGATAGGTCTTTTTGAGCGTTGTATCACTAGCTGTGAATTAAAGTTTATACTTAGTTACTTAAAAATTGATTCAATCAAAATCCACATCGTATACTATGTTTTTTTTGCATAATATTATAATATACTACCTATATAGGTATTTTTTCGCTATGTAATGAAATATACCAAATCTTAGCGCATTTATTACAAGTTTCAACGTTTAAGTTAAAATAAAATTATTTATTAGAACCATTAAACATTTTAGATAGATCAATTATTTTAGAAACGTTTTGGCGACACTTTTCTCATAGTTATCGTGTTCATAGGAATTTGTAGGAGAAGTAATGGAGGAATGAAATTCATGTTTGAAATAATCGCCATTACGTTGAAGTTATATAAAATGATTACGGAGATACATATCTGTTACAATAAGTTCCAATGTTAAATTATTACCTATTACCAACTAATAATCTGTTCAGTGCGATATTACGGTGTTTATGACATCACCAATATCTATATATTTAATAATTCTGGATAATTTAGCTTTTAATGATAAAAGTTGTGGGTAAGAATAGCAGGAAATATAGCGAAAAGCAAACAAGCAAGTCCCACCACTCTACTGTGGTACAAACGACAGCACATCAAGTGTAACAGTTGCACTACGAAAGCCGCCTCTATTACGAACCCAGTAAGGGCGGTCTCAAGGTCAAACTGTTTCGCTTGATTACTGTCGATTGTACATTTACGACTGCGATTGCGACTGTTAAAACTTCTCTAAATGCCCATTGCTAGTATATCGTTGAGAGCCCCACAATCTCCTCTCCTGCACTCCCGGGAGTGGTAGTAAGGCTGGTTGAGCTTTCTCTTGACGGCAAAAAGGATCGACCTATTGGGCCAGATTAGGAAGATGGTTCGGTTTGGCATAAATATTATTAGATTTTTTTCTACTGTTATATTCTTATCTAACCCAGTACTGGGTTAGGTTATTGAGTCATGCTCGAAACCTTACTGATTCTCTGACTATACTGAAATATAATTATATCGATTAGGTATGATATACATAAGTATAATCTCGCAAAATGTACCATACTTTTGTTATAAGGTAGGTATATTGTTTCCAGTAGGTTATTTAATGCGTTTCTGGTATTCAATTGCACATTAACTAAATAGATTCGGATACAGAGGTTCATGTGCTACTTATTTTGCTATCGATTAAATCCATTGCAAGAACCAAAACAGTTTTAATTTCCCCAGAGAATGCATTTCGCTCTCATACTCAATTGTGGTGGGCACTGTTTAACTGAGCCGCACCGAACTCATCCAACTATCTCAATTGCAAGTGTTTTGCAAATTGTGAAGCGATATACTGAAGTGGCAATTGTATTTTTAACGATTGCTTTTACCTGAACAGTAAGGCATGTTTTATTTCGGTAGCTATTGTTTTGAGTCAGGTTACTGAGCTTATTTATTCACTTACAGACAGACAACAAATTCTTTAGGAAATATTTAGTGAGATCAATATCCATTTGTCGAAGGTTAAACCTTTGGTTGGATATGAATTTCTAGATAACCTAAACATTTAGTGGGCTTTAATAACCAGAGCTGAGTTTAGGTTTGGAGAATTAAATTATAATTTTGTAGATTAAATTATGAATTTAAAATGGTTGCGTCACAAACTCTGTTTTAAAACCGCACTGAACGTACAGTAGTTTCATGTTTGAAGTAATGTGTAGATATTAAAAATGCATATTGTGGTTGTGATCATAGCGAAGATTGCCAATCCATCTAGAGTAAGTCTACCATATTGTATATATACTAAGTAGCTATGATATCGGTATAAATAAATTTTGAGACTTGTACAAATTTGCTCATGATAGATACTGTTAATTGAAAACGACTGAACGATCACGATATCTCATCGACTGGTAGTTAAAACGTATTTGGGCGTAAATGATGCGTCGATAGCTTTAAAATTAAATGAAGAAATTACTCAATATTCCATCTGGATGCGTTTGTGTTCGAGTTCTATTCGTGTAGGCAGTGTGATCTGTTTAGTGTTAAAAATGTGTATTTAATTATAGCAGTGCCCTATTACTGAGTGTACACTACAGTTTCTATGAGTGATAATTGTGTTGGTATTTAGAGTTTTAAGTTCACAGAATACTGTAATGTAGACACGATGGTAACACTCGACTTTGCGATATAAGAAAAATCGTGAAAGCGCTCATTTTTATAACAATTTTGTTGTATAAATGTAAAATCACCAATCGGCGTTAAGTAGCGATCCAATGAATTGTATTTATTACTGTAAATGTTGATGCATAATTTGTATATATTGAATCTAATAAGAAAGGGATTAATAAAAACAATCTTTTATTACAAAACGTGTGCAGATTTTTATTTTCGAACAATTGTAAATCACGTGTCTTGTCTCTGATGTCAAATATATTATTAGCAGTTACACACATATCGTTTTATGTTACTTTTTAAAGATATTTATTTTTTCCCGTTGATTTTATTTAGTTACAGCCGTTGTGTTGTCTTGTTGCATGTCCGCTTAGCTTGTTATGCGCTTTCATATTCTTACTTACTCTAACCCGCCACTCAAGCTTACTAAATATTCTTGTTGTAGACCTTACTTAGTCACTCTGTAATACTTGCACCTTTTTTAAAATCACTTTAAAAGCATGTTCTTCGTTTCATTATTTACTATAATCTCTGATTTCATTTAATTTTGTGCACGTTTATCTTTGTGCATGACCAATTGATCAACCTTCCCGTAGTCTTGTTTTTTTGTTCTATCGAAAACAAAATTATTTGAGATCAGTGACAAGATTCTTTATACCTGTTCCTGTCCTCATTATTTTCCTCTAACTCGGTAAGATCTAAACTTACAAGGTGCCTCTTCGTGCGACGCAACTGCCTCATTGGTCCGCTGCAAAGATGCAACTGCATGGACGCTGGAATTCTGCTGGGTGGTGGCAGGCCATCTCACAGTTTACTTATAAAATTAAAATGTTATTGTTCTTTCTTTCACTAGAATGCGCCAAGGGTTTGCACTTGTACGACGGTCGATGCTTCGAACATTGTCCGGCGGGTACGTATCCCAGCGAGGTATTTGAAAGGATATCAAGAAAACTTAGCCTTACTGAAGTCAGTCGAGTTATTATGAAACGGCAGAGCCCTGAGATACATCAGCAGGCTGCAAGTGCGAGTGAAGCTTTAGACATGGAACCTCAGAGGGAGACAGGACCTCTCACGTGTCTTCAGTGTCATTACACATGTGCTACCTGCTCCGGGCCATCCAATAGCCAGTGTTCCAGTTGCTTAGATGACGCTAGACTAGTCAACTTAACCGATACCGAACCAAAATTCTATTGCTACCCTCAATCAGTATTACCGCAACTAGAGAACGCTAACTGGCATTACAGACTGAACGTTGGTTTGTCTGTAATACTCTTTGTAGTATCCTTTATTTCTTTATACTTTTTGCTAGCTTGCATTTTGAAACGGTATTCCTATTTGTGTTGTGGGGGTAATTACAGCTCTAACATCAATATAGCGTACAATAAGCTTGCTGTTGATGATAAACATCAAAGCGCCGTAGAGGTCGAAGATGAAATCAAGAAGGCTATAGATGATTCAAGTGATAGCGATAGTGAAGATGATTTAAATTTATAGCATTTGCTTGAATTCCATTGTGAATACTATGAACTAATCGATCAATTTAGTATAAGTTAGTTTTAAGCTGTTTAAACCATATGCAGGTTTGTTAATGTGATATTGTAATTTGATTGTCACAATTTTTCGATATTTTAGAATTACATTTAGTTTTGTAATATAATTATTAGGAACAAACCATTCAGTTAAAATCTTGTACAAAACAAAGTTTGATTAGCGTTTAGGTTTTAATTCTTATAATTATTATTTGTTCGATGGTCCAAAGAACTAATCTGAAATCTTTAAATTACTTTTTTATATTAATTTCTTTTGTAATGACTTCAGATATTAGTATCAATGATTTTTTAAATTAAGTTAGTAAGTGCTTTATTTTTACAAATCTAATCACATTCCATATTTCTAAGTAGGCTAGTAGCCCCAAAAGTATTTTAGGACTTCTTTAAAAGGAGAACCAGTAATAATGTATGAAATCTGCTTTACTAGGTTGAATAAGACCACTCATAATGAGTTCTGTTTGTCCATTCATTGTGGCGATTTTTCGAAGGTGGATAATATTATTAAACCCTAGGTTTGTCACTATTAAGGGCATACCTTCACTTCTAAACTGCTCTTTCCCTTTATTTTAGTTCTTAATTATGCTCAATCGGGACTCGATAATATTAAACATCAAATTGATATAGAAAATTATATTCTTAGAACCAACACAAAGAGGTTAAATTTTCAATGTCTAGCTTGAATACATAGCAAACATAGGCTCTCTATTGTTATTTCCGTGTCATTTTCAACTTTATTTCACTGGAAAACCCCTGAAATCTACAGTTAGTGCATCATCAGCAAATGATGCAAATAACAATTAATATTTTACCTACGTTAGGTTTAAATTAATCATTATGTGTGGCCAACATTTATTTCATATATTTTGCCCGGTTCTCTTTTGGAGCTTTATTAGAATAATTCCTTGACAACGAATTTTAAGAATAAAAAAAAAGTTTTGAAAAATATTTTCTACTTTTTAAATCGTGCTTGTTATATTTTACACAAAGAAATTTCCCTCTTGTTTTTAAATATTCCGCTATTTTTGAGATTAATTATCATTTTTATAGTTTTGTATTGTATTTCAAGATTATTTTTTATTTAACTTTTAGATTTAATTTGCGCAAAGCGACATTTTTCATTTTAATCTAAATAAACTAAATTTATTAGACTAAAAAAGAATGCTGTAACAAGTTTCTAATCACACAATATTTAGTTTATTGAGATGAATAAAAAAATTGACATAATAAATTTTAAAGCATAATATTACTTAAGTAAATTTGCTCAAGTTGCCATTCATTTATTTGTAATATTATATGTAGAGTTCGAGGTCTCTTCTAATGTAAATATTTTGTATGTAAATAAATGAGTTCCTATTTTCATTTGACGTTTTATTGGTAGCCCGCTTTTAGGTGATTTATTTTACGTTTGAAATGAGAGTAACAAGAAGGTAGGTACATCACTCAGTTAGTAATTACCTTAGTAGCTGAATATGTTTTCCAGTGCCATATACCACAGGGGAAAGTGGGGTAGTTACGGACCCCTCAGGAGCTGTTGACCAGATTCTCAATTCACCAGAATCGCAACTCACCAGATTCTCAATTCAGCAGATTGTAGTAGTATGTCCGTAAAACAGGTGACTGTATTTCGGATATATGGAATAGGTAACCAGTGTAATTACTGGGCAGGATGACAACGTACTTGCAGTACCAAGTGTTTTTTTTTCTTGTTATTACAGGTGTCACCAGGCGACGGTAACTATTTACCAAGCCGTCAGCTTGCTTGTCATCTAGTTGTATAAAAAATGCTCAGTACCGGCATGGAATTTGTGTCTCCCTTTTAGCCAAGAGAAAGAGATTATCAACATATATTTTGAGTCAGGGTGTTAATAATTAAAATAGAATAAAACTAGAAAACTTTCACGTCCTGAGGCAGGAATCGAACCCGCGACCTTTCGCAATCTGGGCGACTGCTCTGACCACTGAGCCACCCAGGACTTGGGATATCCCTGTGAGATTCTTCTAGTGTATCTTGTATTTGCGTTTATGAGCTAACGTCCACCCTACAATGTCGAAATATTCTATTTCAACATCCGAAACGAGTATTTTTACAAATACCGACGATTCGGTTAAGTTGGGGCAGTGCTTTCAAATTTTCTTAATTTTTGATTTTAACATTATTATAAATGTTTGAATAATTACTTAGTAATTAAAATAGAATAAAACTAGAAAAATTTCACGTCCTGAGGCAGGAATCGATTCCTGCCTCAGGACGTGAAATTTTTCTAGTAGGCCTTGTTTACCACTCTCCCCGATAATTTGAGAACAAGTGTTGCGGAAAATGTATCGCGTGCACACACATTCTATATATTAGTGAATACGACTAACTAGGTACAATTGTGACAAATATCTACAAATTTTGTTAATTTTTGATTTCAACATTATTATAAATGTTTGAAAAATTACTTAGTAGGTAATTATAATATAAAACTAGAAAAATTTCACGTCCGACGTGAAATTATATTTTAACATACTAATTTGCTTTATCACAATTTATGTCCCTACTATTGCAGTATTTTTTCCATTACCGCATATAATAAGAAGCCGGGGGTAGCTAGAGGGTACCTCACATATAGTTTACGAAGGGCTAGAAACTCATTATTAAGCCGAATATCTCCAAATAAGGGAGTTCGCTTCAAAGGATCAATAAAGCTAATGTTTCGAGTAATAGTAGAAATAGTAATAGATGCAGATACCTTCTGGAAGTGACAAAATATAGAATAAAAAGTTACAAGCATTTATGAGTACTATCAGGTAAGTAATATAACCTGCTTACAAAACAGACAACTCATAGGTAATTTTGTAATCTGTAAATACGTAAGGTAAGGGAGAATGGGTTAAAATATGGGTTTACGAACGGAGTCACGGTTTCACTTCAAGTTAAGAGTAAACCTTCAAAACTAGATAGGTAGGTGATATCACCTAAGTATTATGATAGATAGATTAATCTCCTGTCATTTAGCCTATAGACGCTCGTATAGTAGGTACCTATTTATCCTGTGAAAATTAGAGAAAACATTATCTCGACAGCATGAGATATTGGACTACAACTTCCAACACAACGCTTTCTCCATCAGCTCAGGCGACCTTAGTTACCACAGGAATACAATTCTTTTTACTCTTCATCATCATCATTTCAGCCGAGAGACACCCACTGCTGGGCATAAGCCTCCCCCAGGGATCTCCAAACCGATCGGTGTGGCGCTTCAAGCGACCCGTAGTAATAAATATTTATCTTCTGTAGCGTGGGGTTCTCAAAAGGACATTAGAAAATGTATGGAGACCCGTCCAGGTCTCTGTACACTAAGTATACTAAAACAAAGGCAAAAATATGCAGTACAGTTTTCTGCCCACCGTGGGCCGTCAGCTTGTTTGGCATCTAGTTGTATAAAAAAAATAAAAAAAAATGTGACAATTTGACCCACCTGATGGTAAGCGGCTACCGGCGCCTATAGACACCTGCAATAACAAGGGAAAATCACTTGATATTGCCGGTGCGTTTTTTATTTGCTTTGTTTCGTGGTACAAGCTAGAGTTTTAATGGAAAAAAGTGCTATACAGCCAAATAATCATCTTGGCGTCTATTTCACTATCATGACGTTTAGTTGACTTTTATTGCCATATTGAATTAATGGTGAAATCGGCGAATCATTTTGAATTTTGTACAGATGACAGCACGTCAAGTGTAAACAGTTGTACGGTGGACCGAAGTAGCTGAACACTTTAGTACCATGTTACAACGACTCTAGCGTCAATATAGTACGGTAGCAACTATAAAGTACGTGCACAAGATCGGTGTGACATGGTACTAAAGGGTTCAGCTACTTCTGTGGTCGACTGTACTATGAAAGCCGCCTCTATTACGAACGTAGTAAGGTTGGTCTCAAGGTCAAACTGTTACGCTTGATGTGCTATCTCTCTACAGTGAAATATACATCCAATCGAATTATTAGTAGGTATTGTTCCCAGCTTCAGGAGATTTTTCCTGATTTTCCAAATGTTTGCCACTAATAGTCTAAAATAGTGTACCAATATACCTGGCTGGATATAAAACATCTTCTTTGGGTGGTAAATACCTACCACTATGCCCTACCTCTATTAAATCTGTTGCTCGATGGTTATTATGTATTTATAAATGTTTAAAATCTAAGTTAAAGTAAAAATACTTTCCTATTACCTACGTCTTCTATTTCACGTCTTACAAAATGTTAGGTATAGAAAATATGGAAAATCTTGACACTTTTAGTGTTATATTATTATAATCTTTGTAGAAATTCAACATCTCAACCCCTGTCGGTGTCACCTCTGTAACTGGAGATTTCTTTCGAAATACCAATAACTTCGTTTGTGGGGGAAAAAATATTCGTCACTTTCCTGTTATTTTTTTTGTGAGCCATATAGATATCCTTATTTAGAATAGATACGCACGATGGTCGACTATTTCACACCTCGAATAACAATAATATACAAGAAAGTAAATGTAAAACATATCGCAAACACTAAATAAGGAAGTATGATAGTATTTGCTAAACGATGTTTCTAGGTAGTACCTATATACGATTACTTTCAGTTACATAACTATAAGATATCCAATCTGAACAACAGCTATTAATATATCCATAAGATTCCGTAACCACTTTTTTTTAATGTACCACACTTCTGCACACATTTTCTAGTGGTTAATTGAGACCACCTAATTCAGGTGTAGAGGTCCGTGGTAGCTTTTATCTAATCTTTGAGGTTCAGTCACAAATTAGTTAACCAATATTTAAAGTTCAGTTTCTCTTTTTCATATTTTTTCTGCTCAGTTTGTTTGTCTTTTTGTAAGTCCGCCTGGCTGGCTACCACCATCTTACCCAAGTCTGCCGTTGTAACAAACTTAGAATTGGTAGTTGCAGCAAATACACACACACACACACACACACACACACACACACACACACACACACACACACACATACACACACACACATACACACACACACATACACACACACATACACACACACACACACACATACACACACACCTCATGATTATTATTATCCTCACTTATAACCTTTAGAGAAGTGGGGGTGGCTGAAAATCAGCGTTGCACTGGAATTCTTTTCCTGGACAACATAGGACTAACTTTCAAAGGTAAGTTTTGACAAGGAACACAATGAAACCCTGAAATTGTATTTTAGACTTTTGTATCACACAATACAAAGCAGGCAAAGACACGGCCAAAGCAAGTCATAGATAAGATACCTATAACCTTAATCGCTTCATTTTCTCCCACAGGGTAAAACACTATAAAAGGCACCGAGATTGGCTTATACCAGTTACTTTATATCAAAGCTCGTTCTTGCACAGATAGATATCTTTTACGATCTGTTAAGGCCTATCAGTGAAGCGTGCTGATTTATGATCGGTGACTGGAAATGCGGATCGCAGTCCAGATACGAAATATCGAATCAGTATGAGAAGATAGGTACCTATTTTGTTTTATTTTTTTAAAAGCTTTTACACGCAACTTTGTCGTCGTGAATGTCAGTGCTATCTCGGATCTTCTATGCTAAATTTCATCTAGATTAGTTCAGCCGTTTTAGCGTGAATGAGTGACAAACATCCATCAAAAATGTCGCATTTATAATTGTTAACGGTAGGCTGGAGCCCGTGGACTGTATATTAAAATGGTAGAAAGAAGTGGGAACTAGGAAAACCACGTCTTTGCACTTCACCAGTATATTGACAACCATCAAAAAACAGACATATAGCAAAACCAGCAACTGACACATAAAAAGTACAAAAATATAAAAACACCAAAAAGGCTGATAATCTATCAGCAACATCCTCCACCCCCCTGGCGGAGCCGACTTAGTCAGGGGGAGGGCAACTTACTGGCAGCTTAACAATCTTGGTTACTGGTCGCCTTCTAGGAGCGATTAGTGGAAGGTGCTCCCTCATCCAGCGAGACCAAAACATATTCCGCAAGTCTCCGGGATTTCCTCCAATCGCTTCTACTAAGCAAATCTCCTTCATCAGTTTTAATGGGGTGAAACGGTGATGATGAACCTATCAGAATATAAAAAGGGGGGCAGGGCTTCCGGTGCATCAGGTTCATTCGAGACATCAGTGAGTGGCCGGCTATTAATCACGGCTTCGGCTTCCGTAAGGACAGTGCAAAGAAGCTCTTCCCGTGGCTTTCCTTCATTCAGAACCGCATTCAGGGTTCACTATTATGGTTCGAACCATTCTCTCCCACTATGTTATTGGAGCTCCTGGAGGAATAAAAACGCCAAGAGATGTGGTTCTGAGCGCACTCGTTTCCAAACCACTCTTGGTAACTCGCCAGTGGAAGATTATTGGCCCCCACAACTGCTGTTCCATTATCGGGCAATATTCTGGATGGGGTACCTTACCCAGCGATAAGACGTCGTAAACACAACACAGCACAGCGTCGGCAGAGAGGCTAATAACAATCATAAGGTGTGGTCTGCGAAGTCTAACACGAGAACAGTGCGCCATACCTTTTCTCTCGCCTTCTTGTGATTGGTCGGCGATGATGAGCTAAGCGTTCTGGTCGCTCAATGGAAGTGGAATTGGCTGGGAGCGACGGATCGTGCAAAGTATGCAACGCACGTAGCTAAATATGTTTCCAGTCGAAGAACCCAAAATCTCTGATGGTTTTCATTTACGGAGAGTTCTTTGCCTCCTTGAACTGTTTTCCTGTGGTGATGAGTTGCAAAAAGTCGAGTCACACGACGTTGGCCATCCAGTATGATTGGACCGTTTGGCGGACATGAACATGTCTTGGGTGGCTGCTATTTTTGGACAGACGTAGATACACCCCGTCTGTATCAAGTAGGAACGGTGGAAAACACCATAAGCGATTTTGTCCTTGGAGGGCAAGCGGCGACGAAGTAACTCCCAACTCCTCAGGCAAAGTATCTTCTTGACCCCTACGGTTGACGGGTAGCTCCGCCCGAGAAATGTCCTCATCATTTAAAGGTGCTAATGAGCGAGATGAATGAGATGACTGAAGGCTATGTGATAGTGAAGCCAAAGGTAATGCCAAATTATTGTGTGACCCCAATTCAGAATTTTGATGGTTGCGAATAATTTTAATAACCTGATGCGCACGAGCGGTCGTACGCACGATTCGCAACCAACTGTTAAAACGCGATGGGCCTGCCGGTAAAAATATCAATGCCGGCGGCGAAGAAGAATCTTGATCATCGTAATTCTCTGAACAAATGATTTCAATAAACGTGCTTCAGCTCGCAACCAGCGAAGCATGTTCATCGAATTAATCCACAATACACTTCTATTATGCTGTTACGACATGCTCTGCTTGGATAGTCGCCGCGAGGGTAGTAGCCAGCAGAGCACCTTGTAACTGATGTCGAGCTATTGGGACCTTCGCCTACTCGCCATACCCTTAGCAAGAGTATTCTGCTATGACTTTTTCCTCGGCTTAAAATAATTGCAAGATGGGCCATGCAAAACCCAGCCTAACTTTGATAGTGAAGCTACTGGTTGAGAACGCGAACCTGTTCTAAACTCTTTTGGTAAAGTCAAAGGCCAATCCTCTGCTCCGATGAGAATTGTAGGCTTGGCATCCTCGTAAGTAAGTTCAGAAGAGATTCCACTTAAGTAAGGATAATCGATCTCTTTAATCCTAATAGTTTGATTAGAGAGATCGAGACCAGTAACAGACCGAGCGTTCCGTATTTGATAAAAATCTTTTCTGAACTTTCCTCGAATATTAAAGGAAGCATGCTGAGCTTGTTCCTCGCAAGACATACCTTTAACACCTTTAATTTTTATGAGTCTGTCGTTACCGCGAGCACCTATCTGACGTGCAACGCTAGAGTCAATAAGGGTAGCGGTTGACCCATCATCCAGTAAGGCAAATGTGTCAACTTCACCTTGAGGTCCTTTTATAACAACAGGAATAACCTTTAAAAGTACTTTCCGACGCGCATGAAGGACCACTGTTAACGGTAGGCTGGAGCCCGTGGACTGTATATTAAAATGGTAGAAAGAAGTGGGAACTAGGAAAACCACGTCTTTGCACTTCACCAGTATATTGACAACCATCAAAAAACAGACATATAGCAAAACCAGCAACTGACACATAAAAAGTACAAAAATATAAAAACACCAAAAAGGCTGATAATCTATCAGCAACAATAATAATATATTTAGTAACTAATCTTGAAGATTGACCGTATTGGACCAACATCTTAAAATACATAGTAACCAATAAAAACAGACAGCCAATAAAAGGTAGGTATCCAGTTTTCCTGTAATACAAACAGCGTAAGGGGTGTAAGGGGTCCCGGATAACACCTCACGGGATCCAAGCCAACCTCACCTGCACGTGGTGCACCCTGCTGTTCAACAGACGAGGCTCTGGCGCTCCCCACCAACCCGCACTGGGCCAGCGTGGTGGGAGACGGCCCACAACCCCCCCAAACATGAACTCACAGAGAAAAATAAAATAAGCGCCAACTTTAAAGCTCATGAAGGAAAGACGTGCACTGCAGTCTTCCGAGGACGCTCGTCGGCAACTCAACAAACAGATCTCCAAGTCATTGACCCGCGACATACGCCACTTTAATACAGAATGTATTAGAGAGGCAATCGAGCGGAACAAAGGCTCCAAAGTGTTCGCCCGAGATCTGTCGATAGGACAGAGTTTGCTGACGAAGCTGAAAACGGAGGATGGCAGAATCGTTACATCCCGACCTGAGCTCTTGGCCGAGATTGAAAACTTCTATGGACAGCTTTACGCGACATCACGCACACCTGTCACTAAGGCCACCGATCCAAGAGCCAAATTAACCCGACATTACACGGAAGATATCCCGGACGTCAGCCTGTACGAGATTAGTGTAGCTCTCAAACAACTTAAGAACGACAAGGCGCCGGGCGACGATGGAGTTACAGCCGAGCTTCTGAAAGCAGGTGGACGACCGGTCCTGAAAGCTCTTCGGAGGCTATTTAACTCCATCATGCTCGAGGGTAAAACGCCAAAGGCATGGCACAGGGGCGTGGTGGCACTCTTCTTCAAAAAGGGTGACAAGACTCTATTGAAGAACTACAGACCCATCACGCTCCTGAGTCATGTCTACAAGTTGTTTTCGAGGGTTGTTACGAATCGTCTCGCACGCAGGTTTGACGACTTCCAGCCTCCCGAACAAGCCGGTTTCCGAAAAGGCTTTAGTACCATAGACCACATACATACGCTGCGGCAGGTTATACAGAAGACCGAAGAGTACAACCTGCCATTATGCTTAGCGTTTGTGGACTATGAGAAAGCCTTCGATTCTGTCGAGACCTGGGCCGTGCTTCAGTCGCTCCAGAGATGCCAAATAGACTATCGGTACATCCAAGTGCTGCAGTCACTGTACGAAAACGCCACTATGTCAGTCCGCCTCCAGGACCAAGACTCGAAACCAATACCACTTCAGCGGGGTGTGAGACAGGGCGATGTTATATCTCCGAAACTGTTTACTGCCGCGTTGGAGGATGTTTTTAAGCTTTTGGACTGGAGGGGACTTGGCATCAACATAAACGGCGAGTACATGACTCACCTTCGTTTTGCTGATGATATCGTAGTCATGGCTAAAAACCTGGAAGATTTGGGCACAATGCTCGACGACCTCTGTAGAGTCTCCCAACAAGTGGGTCTTAAAATGAACATGGATAAGACGAAGATTATGTCGAATTCTCATGTCGTACCCACTCCTGTGAAGGTTGGAAGCTCTACACTGGAAGTTGTTGACAAATACATTTACCTGGGACAAATAGTCCAACTTGGTAGGTCCAACTTCCAGAAAGAGGTCAATCGACGGATCCAACTCGGCTGGGCAGCGTTCGGGAAGCTACGCAGCATATTCTCGGCACAACTACCACAGTGTCTCAAGACGAAAGTCTTTAATTCGTGTGTGTTGCCAGTGATGACGTACGGAACCGAGACGTGGCCGCTTACAATGGGCCTTATACAAAGGCTCAAAGTCACCCAAAGAGCAATGGAGAGGGCTATGCTTGGTGTTTCTCTGCGTGATCGAATCAGAAATGATGAGATCCGCAGGAGAACTAAGGTCGCTGACATAGCCCAAAGAATTGCGAGTCTAAAGTGGCAGTGGGCAGGTCACATTGCGAGGAGGACTGACGGCCGTTGGGGCGGAAAGGTCCTCGAATGGCGGCCGCGCACCGGGAGACGCAGCGTTGGTAGGCCCCCCACAAGGTGGACCGATGATCTGGTAAGGGTCGCGGGAAGCCGTTGGATGAGGGCAGCGCAGGACCGATCGGTTTGGAGATCCTTGGGGGAGGCCTATGCCCAGCAGTGGGCGTCTCTCGGCTGATATGATGATGATGAATCTTGAAGATTGACCGTATTGGACCAACATCTTAAAATACATAGTAACCAATAAAAACAGACAGCCAATAAAAGGTAGGTATCCAGTTTTCCTGTAATACAAACAGCGTAGGTAGGTAATTTAAGACAATGAGGTATTCTTAATTTTTGATTTTAACATTATTATAAATGTTTGAAAAATTACTTAGTAATTAAAATAGAATAAAACTAGAAAAATTTCACGTCCTGAGGCAGAAATCGAACCCACGACCTTTCGCAATCCGGGCGACTGCTCTGACCACTGAAAATTTTTCTAGTTTTATTCTATTTTAATTACTAAGTAATTTTTCAAACATTTATAATAATGTTAAAATCAAAAATTAAGAATATTTGAAAAGCACTGCCCCAACTTAACCGAATCGTCGGTATTTGTAAAAATACTCGTTTCGGATGTTGAAATAGAATATTTCGACATTGTAGGGTGGACGTTAGCTCATAAACGCAAATACAGATAGACTAGAAGAATTTCACAGGGATATCCCAAGTCCTTGGTGGCTCAGTGGTCAGAGCAGTCGCCCGGATTGCGAAAGGTCGTGGGTTCGATTCCTGCCTCAGGACGTGAAATTTTTCTAGTTTTATTCTATTTTAATTACAATGAGGTATACAAAATATGTCTTTAGTGTAGGTAGTTCTAATAGCAGCAAAGCCGGAAGTTTATTTTATAAGATACTTACCTTCACTTTATTGGATTAATTAAAAAAAAATGAAAAACCGACTTAAAAATACTAAAAAGGATAGTGTTTTGAAGTCGGATTTTTATTCTTTGTTTTAATTTTATTCACTTTTTCTAGTAACCTAAAGTTAAATCAAACCGTATTTTTTTTTCTAATGTAAGCATAAGCATTTTTAGTTTAATAGTTATCAATATTCAACGTAGGTTAATTTTAAACGTGGTAAGATATTTTTTAGAAATGTACATTTAAGTGATAAAAGTGCAAACGTTTGTTGAATTCTTTGATAATTATACGTTCACGTGTCATGGCTTGGTATTGGTAGATAGTGTAGCTGATGAAGGTCACACGCTTCCAATTTGACATAAAAAAGAGTGGGAACACACAATTATATGATATTTTTTTAAGTCCTAGAAGATCGTTAAGTACCTAAATACTGTTTTAAAAATGCATTAAGCATTGAAAGTGCACACATTTATTAATTATACTTTCACGTGTCATGGCTTGTGGATAGTATAGCTGATAAAATAGGTCACACGCTTCCGATACGACCATCAATTGCCATTAAGCACTTCCCGCAAACTCAGAAATGAACAGAAATATTACATTTTATTTAACGACTGTTGAACAATTACTAATTTACAAAAAAACCATGCTACATTAATGTAGGTCTGCTAAATTAAAGCGCCCAACTGGGGAGCCCCCATTACAGAAGATCGCAGTCAAATAACAATGACTGTGCGGATCCTGGTTAAATTATTCTCCAAAATCAAATTTAACTCATAGGTATGCTTTTCTTATTCTACTTCAATAAGGAAAGTACCTAAGTATACATTTGGAAATGATGACAATAACTGTCAACTACAAGTAATCTGGGGTCCCTGAGGTAATAACCTCACGATAAATAAATAAAAAATACAAAAGAAAGCAAAACTACCATTTGGTAGTATCTTTTGTGTTTTTTTACTACAAATCCATTAAATATCTTTTAACAAAGGATGTAGAGCATTGTAGGTATAGAAATCTGACTATACAGAAGAAATCCAATCTCTTTTAAAAGCATAAAGATATTTGCTATTATAAAGGTGGAAATATTAAAAACAAAAGAGCTGGTGTTCCGCCCAGAGCAATATTCGATAAAACGTTTTGTTATTAAAAAGTGGGACTGAAAGTGCATTACTCGATAAGGCGATGTCAATATTTAGATTGGACAGGTTAAAGGTTTTGCTTGCCATGCTTTTATCTTGAAGGGTTAGGACTCTTTCTTGAGACTATCATGACAATCGTTAACTTAAGAAGTAACTTAGTACTGAGATTTTGAAAGTTGTGTACGAAGTGTAGAGTCAAATGGATACATAAAAGACTCCAATGAGTTGAATATATTTATTAAAGTAACCGTTTATTATAAAGAACCCAATTAATTAAGCACAAGAAAGAGTCAAGGAGCACTTTCTGTCACAAGATTTGTAACTACCTATGTTTTTTTTGTTACTTCACACAATTTCATGTTGATTATTTATATGTATATTTATATTCATAGTTTAATATTGTATGTATGTATTTATATTTATTATGTGTTAGGTATATGTATTATTATTTTATGGTGTTTGCGCTTTTTTTTGTCACTCACTATAACTATTAAATTATTTTACCACAGACCAAAGGTTTAAGTCCACCCTTGCTCACAAAATATAAATTTAACATTTACCATGTAATGTTTTAATGCAATAAAGAATATAATAATAATAATAAGATAATTTCTAATGTCTGATGTACACTTGCATAAGTACAGTAGCGAGTTAACTTGCGGTCTTGGCGAGTTAAGTTCATAACATTGTTTGGACAGGAATTTGCTAGTTAAGTAGTAACTTAACAATTAAGTACAAAGAATAGAATGATGTTCTATTTTTTCGGCAAGTCAAGTGCAAGTGCACCCCGCCCGTGCGTCTTCCTCACCCCGCCAACTAAACTCGCCGTGTCGCCGTGCGTGTAGACGGGCCAGTTTAGTACAGTTCATAAGTTGACAGGTTGCAACTTTTGTTTGACTATCAAAACTGGAACCAATAACTGTAATCTTAGTCGCGGAACTGACACTTATAACTTAACTCGCTAAGCCAACGTTTGGACGATACTTACTACTTAGAACTTATTGCTCAACTGTCCGGTTACTAAACTCGGTACTGTACTTATGGAAATGTAAATCAGCCTTAATCTCGATAATTTTTCGATTAGAAAACAATTTCAATTGTTCTTAATTTTACTTTTTGCATTTTACTTTCACAATCTGTGTGACTATTCTAATATTAATAGACTTCGGATGACCCAATGAATTTCTTGTAGTCTATCTTTATTCGGTCCCCGCCCCAGAATGTTTTTATACCACTAAGGTGGCAATCAAGCATACGGCCCACCTGATGGTAAGCGGTTACTGTAGCCTATGGACGCTTGCAACACCAGGGGTATCACTTGCGCGTTGCCGACTCTGTAAAAACTTTTTCAAACCCTTTTTGAAGAACCCCATGCTGTACTCGTTCGAGAAACCTTTGCAGGGAGGTCATTCCACAACCTGAGCGTACGCGGGAGAAAGTTTCTCGATGACTCGTGAATCGTGACTCGTTTCGTGAGTTTCTTCTAGTTTGGATACTATTGGGATTGTCTCCAGGAAGATTCTTAGGTTTAGATAATATAACTACGCAACGCAACAATAGTAATGACATATGAAACTCTCACCACTCTAGGGTTACAAGAGGTACTTACCTAAATGGTATAGCACCAAATTAAACTTTGGGGTCTGGGTGGTATCTGAAAGTTAATTTAGATTGCCCAATATTTCCCACTTTAAATAAAATCGTACAGGCATTTTTTTATAAATGACAAACAAGCCGACGGCCCCACCTGGTAGTAAGTGGTTACATTTTTTTTTCTTTTTTTGAGATTTGTATTGCGACTTTTTTCGCAATAAACAGCTCAAAAAAAAGAAAACTCCTTAAAATTGTCTGTCTAAGATAACAAAAATTAAAATTGAGTTTGCTGCCACTTTTTGTTCCAATTAATTCATTAAGTAACCACAATTTACATATAGTACCTAAAAACATTATCTAGTTTTACAAAACGTGGCTTGAAACCCCATAATACGCTACTCTCTTGGCAATGGGCAATGGTATTCATCATTATCATAATCAGTCTATATACGTCCCACTGCTGGGCACAGGCCTTCCTACATGGGAGAAACACATGAGGAGTCTGGGCCGTAACACCACCACGCGGGCCCAATGCGGGTTGGTGGGTTAAAGCGGCTGCAGTAACAACCGGGACCAACGGCTTAACGTGCCTTCGGAAGCACGGAGGAGCTCGAGATTAGAAATTTGATTGACCCATCCCGGGACCGACCATGGCGAAAGTTGCTTTGTTTTCGTAATCGGAACCAGAGCGCTCAAATCACTACGCCATCAAGCTCATCCACCATCGAGCTCTTCAATAGAGTTCGAGTTCATTGGAGGCAATGGTATACTTTCAATGTTTTTTTGATAACCACTTCTTGAACCCCGCCCAAGACGTGATTTTTTTCTAATTAAGATATTTTTCTATGTAACCATTTCTACTTTACTATAACGTCATTGTGATATCTAACATCGTAACGCAGCAATGGATAAAACAAGAAACTACAGATATAGCTCATTACCAATGCGATTGTAGTTTGTAATAAGGGGGGGCTGATTTAAAAAGACGCTGCCCATTTTTAGTTTACAATGGTAGACAGAAACTGCATTAGGACTAAGTTAAGTTCACATTTCACCACGATTTAGAACTACAAATCAGAAATATTTTGACGACCGGCTGGCTAAGTGGCCAGTGCGAATTGAACGGGACCCCTGGCCAGGGATCCCGGTTCCAAATCCCAGCCGGGGAGGATGATTGATGTATATTTTTAATATCCTATTTTAATATTAACCCGTTAATGTCAGATTCAAGACACAATTGATTTTTCAATTGTAATAGAATATTTTTCGCTTGATAGATTAAAATATATATTTAGATAGTAAATATGTTTACCGTTATCTGGTATTCGCTCAATGATGACTTTGGGCTAGACGATAGGTGTGAGTTTATGAATATATAGTTTTCTAACCGATACCATACAACACAGTCCAGTACATCAAAAGTAATATAAACTTATGAACTAATAATACTCCCACTTGTATAGCAATACTAAGTTGAAGCAATATTGCGGTTTACGAGTGTCCCGAATGTAGTATTGTGCCTAAGTTGGTCGGTATTGTGAGGATATTACTATCCACGTTTCATACAATAGTCACTTCATATTTTCGCAATAAAGATATTTTTAGATATTAAACAGAAGAAAAGTGATTCCCTAATGTGTTTATAAATCTAAAAATGTGTCTTTTAATATTTTACAAATAACTGGTAAACTTGTAAAAAATTTGTTAAAAACTTAAGTGTTCGAGCACTACTTGCGACCTAATGTGAATGCGCCCTTCTTTCAATTGAGGCTTTATTAGACATTTTTATACAACGAGTTTTAATTTATAATGACCATATTCATAATTTTGCACCTCATATCTATTATTAGCGAAGACCAGAGGTTGACTTCCATACATACATAATTGGGTAATTATGACTGGGCTGGCACTTCCATCCTTAAAAGATCGCACCTAAGTTATGCTAATTTTGAACGTTGCATACTTAGTGAGCATAGTCGTTAGGGCTGAATAGGATGTGTTAGGAGCAGGGAGACTCATCTCCTATGATAAGGTCAGCCTCATCATCACCATAAATATCAGCCTGCTGATATGCTAAGCAAAGGCCTCCCCCGTCGATTTTCAGATGGATTTGTTCTGCGCAGCCTGCATCCAAAACGGCTCCCCGTCACCCCGACTAGGTTGTCTGTCCATCGAGTGGAAGGCCGCTCTAATTTGCGCTTTCCGGTATATAGTCGCCATCATGGCCATTGTGACCATACGTTACGCGTCAGTCTGTCCTAGTGTCCCTAGCGAGGCCGACTTAATCCATAGCTTTTGCAAATATAATTTTGAATGTACTTTTCCCGCTCGAAATGCGTGGTACAGCACCCCCCACGGGAAGGCAGATTACGAGAGAACAAAATATGGACAAGTGATAAAACACAGTTAAGTATCTCAGTAATGAAAACTATTTTGATTACGAAGATTAATATTATTCAATCATGTAGGTACTGATTTCCACACTTATCTAAGACAAGACCCGATATTTTGAAAACAATTTGTTCAGCCGACAAATACAAAAATACGGCTTAGAAGTCACGCCACTACTAGGGCTTAGTAAGCCGTGCCTTGTTTATTGCTTTGATTATTTTGTGTTTACTTAAGAGTCTTCTATAATAAAAAAAACTATTGAATAACACTAAAAAAAATTTTTATTATATAAATCCGCAGATGTCCCGCTCTGGCAAAAAAAAGGTCACGTTCGGCCGATGGTCAACGGCCATCGGTCGTTAGTTCTGCGTCTATGTGCCCTGTCCATTGCCACTTCAACTTGCTAATCGTATGAGCTATGTCAGTGACTTTAGTTCACTTACGGATATCCTCATTTCTGATTCAACGCTGTTAACATAACGCTTTTTCTTAATATTTTTACAAGGTAAGTTACGCGTGACTAGTGCCCAAGGTGCTACGATAACCGCTTGCCATTAGGCGGATTGTACGCTTGTTTTTTTTAAAAAAACTATGCTTACTACGTGGCTGTGATGTCAGCTCTTATACGGAGTACACTGTGACCACAGAGGAAAGGATAATATTACCCTATATCCTTCCCAGGATCTCAATTTCGGCTCAGCGGCTTAAGCGTAAAAAGATAACAGATAGACAGAGTTACTTACTTTTGCATTAACAATATTAGTAAAGATGACAGTAAATAATTGTCTTTTGAACATTTAAAGGTATGAAATAATTTTCAGCCTTACTAACTTACTACCCAAGAAACAACCCCGCGAACACTATTTATTCTAGACCTCATTAAAATAAGCAATAAGGACGTTCCATTTGTATAACTAAAAGTATCTATTCCGCTGCTATTACAGCAAACTTATATTACGAGCTTATTTGTGAAAACAACTACGATTTTCATTTCGACGACTACGAAAGATTGCTTATCGGCATCTCATAAAACTATCTGGAGCTCATCTTATAGCGGTTTAAGAGAGATCGACGCCACAAATCGTGAGTAATAAAATTGCCAATTCGTTTCGTATTTGGAACTGATATTTTGTATTTAAAAATAGAAAGACTTTTTCTTAGTATATTATATTTTCAATCATTTCTAAGTACTGTCAATAGCCAGACGTAAGTTATTAAGTAGTAGGTAGTGGTAGAGTCCACGGCATAGTAGCACAGTAGAATTGCTTGTTTATTGCTTGTTTTATTGTAATTATATCCTAGCAAGCTAGCTATTGATGATTGGTAGCTAAGAAATGTCTCAAGAATCGTAATGGTAGGAGGAATCGCTGCCGACTAAGATACAAGATTGTCCTAGTTTAGAAAGCAGAAGTTTCTGATATTGTTTACGCAGTTATCAAAAAATCTAAATAGCTATACATAGCTGTTGCTGTTATCTGTACTGTTAAATAAACTATTTATTTATAAACTATTTAAAGAATAAACCGCCTTCTTACTTGTTTAATATTTATTTCTTATAACAGCATTCTTTTTTTAATTATCTTTTAGATGATCATAATCTTCTTATCAGATTCGATTATGATAATTTTCAGATACAGGGCCGGATTTGTTGATAATTAATTTTCAATAACCCCTTACATTATAGTTTCGTATCACTGTCAAAAAAAGTGAAACCAAAACATTAGTCAAGAACATTTATTCTTATTATTTATTTATATATTTATTAATGTACTAGGAGTACTTATAAAAAACTACTTCAAAGCACTAAAAGGAAACAAATAATTAAAATGAAGTAGTTAGGTACCTACTTATCTTTTAAAAAGGTATTTGTTGAAGTCAGTGCTTCACTTTATTGTTTCTGGAAACAGTTTAGCACCAACTCCAAAAAATACCTATGCTGAATATACTTATCATTTTTAGCTGTAGTTGTGTTTGTGTGTACACAAAGACAACCCACTATTCGAAAGTTTATTTCAGAATTCTGTATCACCCGGTATACATATAGCTAGGTATATAATAGGTTCGCGTTAGTGTAGGTATAGGTAGATCATTTGGTAAAGGTACGCTATTTGAAAATTAGAGATAGCCTTGCTGCAGGCCATAACTATTTCTAGGCTCTTACTAATTTTCAACAGTGTCTAGAAACATTTATCAGAATGATTCTATTTTCAAATCCATTGGTATGCTATCTCATTGGTTTCCAGTTGATTGGCTAGATTGTCAAGCCAATCACATCCATTGTCTACGTTTGCATTGCGAGTAGCGTTCTACGACGTGCGGCTTCTTTGGTAGTTATCTTTTCTGATAAAAAAATTACATGACTTTTTACTTACCTAGTTACGTATTTATTCCAAAAATGACATCCTGAGAGAGAGACAAGAAATTGTTGCTAAGTGTGTGTGAAACTAAAGCCCAACGGTGATAGGCGAAACGTACCTATCCTGGATCATAAATCTCATTCTGCGTGTTCGGAATATTACACTGTGTGTCGTCACGACGTACAAAAAATTACGTTATAATCTTGAAGGTTGGTGCATATTGAGCCGGTAGTTCCTGTGTGAAAATAAGCCTTTTCCCATAAGTACTACCGGCTAATTATTAATTTACTAATTGGGTAAATGCGGTGGAGTTGTGGCCCAATCGCTCATGTGTGTTTCTTATATACAGCCGACAGCACAGCAAGCGTAACAGTTTGATCTTGAGACCACCCTTACGCCGCTCGTAATAGAAGCGGCTTTCGTAGTGCAACTGTTACACTTGATGTGCTGTCGTGTGTACTAATGCTTCTTTTATAGGACGTTGATAATGATGTGATGACGATGCTAAAGTGAAAAAGTTGGTCAAATGATGATTTTTTCCGGAATAAATACTTTAAAAGTAGCTTAACGGTTATTAAAATCGGTCCTGAATGCATAAGTTCAGATGCTCATAAAGGAAGTTGGTGATGTTTGTAAAAAAAGTCCATTTTTGTAGTAGTTTATTCTATTTAAAATGGATATTTACAAAAAAAATAAAGAACAAAAGAAAGAAAAGAAGAAGAAAGAAAATATTTTTTTAGTAACACACAAAGTAACAATACAAAAAGGACAGTCACTCAGCATGTGTCGGTTGTCACAGACATCCGACGCTGGTCTACCGTAGTCGCCTAATTTTTCTTTTGAGAGCACTACTACACTGTGTTTAAGCCACCAAGTACCTACTCATTTGACAACATAAGTATAAAAGTAACAAGTATACGTTTTAAAAATAATATTAAAACGTATACCTACTTAAACGTAAACTGTCTCTGTGTGTAATGTGTCCTTACACATACACGCGACAATAAATACGTATGACAGTTCAAAAAGCTATCAACAAAACAAAAGAAGAAATAAAACACTAATTCTATAATATAGAAATGAATCACTTAATGTGTTGCTAAGGGCAAATCTCGAGAACAACTGAACCGATTTCGCTAATTCTTTTTTTACAATATTCCTTGAAGCACGAGGATGGTTTTTACGAGAGAAAAAATTAAAACATTGCATGAAAAAGTCTAAAAACAACACTTTTCTATACTCCCATACAAAAGATTCGTAATAATACTAAAAACTCAATTTGAACTTTAATACCATACCATAAAGTTTAAGTGTTAGTGGAGGGGTTCCGGTAAGGCAAAACGATTGAGCGACGTTAGTATCGTATAAATATTAATGTCAATATAAAATTAAATAATCGACTGTTAGGCGGTAAGAAGTTCGCTGGGTCAGCTAGTAATTAATAAAAATAAATACATATAATTTTTTTTTGGATTGCATGATACTCCAACCTCCTCTTACCTTCTGTTACGTTTTCACTCCATAACAGCAGGAATGAATTAGATGAAAAGCAGGATATAAATTACATCCTGTGAAAAGACACAGGCCAGCTTTTGGCGCCATAACTGACAACCACGCAGGTGACTATTAGAAAATTATGATAAAGCTTCATATAATAAGTATTAATTATATCCTCACTCTCCCGGAACTCTGTGACACAGGGTATCCTATTACACGTTCCCGCTCTCTTACTATGGCTAAGTGCATGGATATATTCGCCGCTATTTGGTTAAATTCGCCGCTTAATTAGATGCCCTCGTTGATCAAACGCCGGCATCCAATTAAATGCCTAGGCTGATAGTTAATTGAACTAGACTGACTTAACCTTTAACGATTTGGCGTATTGATAGGATCGTCTTGTCCGAAGAGTTTTGGTATGATTGGCGGGTTCAAAGTTATTTTTTATGACAACTTATAACCGACATTGTTTTGTTTATACAGGATGGTGCCATTAATAAATTGAAACACGGGCTATATAAGTTCATAGACGTGGTTAACTACTTTCAAAAATATCTGCTGCAAAATAACATTGGCTGCATTATTTCATAGAAATGTCATGAAATTATCAAATTAATTAGATGTTTTTGAAAGTGGGAAACCATTTCTATGAACTAATACAGCCCATGTTTCAATTAATTGTCGTTTTGACGGCACCACCCTACCCTGTATGTGGTCATAAAAAAATAACCTTGAACCTACCAATCACTCAAACAGTCACACAAAAATTAATTACTAATTTAACGTAATGTCATTTTTGTAGGGCTAAGGTCGACAAAATGACATTACGGTGTAGACAAACCGTTTCTCGAGTTTCTCGTGTTCCTTGTGCTACGCCTGCAGACGGCTGACAAGACGTGCGGCCATCTGGTTCTTAATAACTTGGCTAGTTATCCTTGAGCAGTTACCATTGGATGCCGGCTTTCAATCAACAGGATAGGCGTCCAGTTAAGCGGCTAATTTAACCAGACGGCTGCGACAGATACAGCACCCGTACCACCATCTTTTATCTCGATCCAGTTTAGGCCCTAAACTGAGTAGAATCGTTAATTCGTACTACGACGCTATCTAGACTATGACAGCGATTCAGTTTAGAGTTGAATTGCTGTCATTGCTGTCATTGCTGTCATTTCTGTTATTATAGTCCATTTTTTTTTCATTACTGCCCGAGATGTAAACAAATATGGCGACTATGACATTTATGACACCGCTAGAGATGGGAAAACCCTGAGTTCAGAAATGTCTGAAATAGTTACATTGTACTTATTTCAAAATAACAACGACTATAATATTTAAATAAGTATAAGTCACATAAGTGTAGCCATCTAGCAATAATTTTGCCATTTGAACCCATTCTTGTGATACAAATAAAAAATTAAAGACGAAATTTTATTTGGTAGAAATAAGAATAAAATAGTGGGACCGTAGCCTAACCTGAGAATACCTGTAAATAGCATTTTTAATGACATGTGTGGTGTAGACTTTTGATTGAATGTATGAAGCCTGGGCTAAAAATAATTTAATAATTTTATCCAACTCAGTCACAACAACATCATCAGATTAAAAGAACAAATTAAAATGAATACGGCACGGTTGATCACGAATGAGTTCAATAAATAAATAATAAACCTATATTTTACCACATTTATATTATAATTTTTTACAAAATAATTTATATATTAAAAACTAACGCACAAATCTCTTAATTAACGTAATAATTTACATATCGACAATCTAAAATTACAATCACAATACAAGCAATTATATTCTACTAATTCATTTGAACGAATAACACACAGCACTACGGTTCATTCAATCGGTGCAAACGCAAATCAATTCTAGTAAGATGATGTTATGTACGAAAGAAAACGATGCAGTTTAGGAACCAATACTGAACCGAGCGGAATATGAATCGCTTTTATAAAGATGGTGGTAAGGCCCCAGTATGTTATTCTATGTTTCGTTAGTATTTGAGTTATGTAATTAAGATAGATAATATGTAATCTGCCATTGTGATTGATAAAATTAAGCAGTACCTACCCCTAGCAGTACCTATTACGCTATTTTTATTTTTATTTGATAACAGAAAATAGCACACACACTTTAGAAAAAATATTGCGTTTCATATTATATTACAAATATAATCTTATGTAGCACGTATCCACAAACGTGCAAAACACTTCCGGAACTTATCCGGTAACTGCTCTGTGTAAGGCGCCCTTGCGGCAATGATGCCAGCCCATGCCAGCCGCTAAGAGAGAAGTCTTGATTGTCATATTATATGATACTGGGACGTTAGCTACGCATCTTCCGTTCGCCGTTCCGGTGGGACGTTCGGGATATTTCGCTGTCGTAGTTTTCTATAGATATAAATATTGGAAATCGGACTGCTGTCCAAGTTATCACATTTTCATCTAAACTGCAAATTGGCTTAATAGAATTATACTCTTTAAGAAAATTTGCATCTGAAATTTACTTCAAATTTATGATACGGATGTTCCACCTAGTGAATAATTTAAAGTAAATTCCAGATATACCTATAATGTACACATTTTAATATTGAAAAGACTTTGCTTTTTAACGATACCTTAATAAGTTTAAATATTTAACTTTTACAGTTTTTGCGGTTGTCTTATGTAATATGACAGAATCATTGTTACTGCAAAGGTTCCGTTCGACTCAGCAGTCACTAGTCTCAGTAGGTTCCGTTCAGTTATACTTCGTAAATGCTGTAAAATAGCTACTTACTGTGCATATTTTTGCATTTTATTTTAATACAGATAGTTCATTTTCATCTGTCAATATACCTCCGGAGGTCGATGACAATTGAAAGATCAATTGTGTCTGGAATCTGATGCTTGACGGGTAATAGTTACTTTTCCTAAATAAAAATATTTCACAAGCTACGTATTTTTTATTTGTTGTTAGCATTATGGTACCATTTTTTAGTTTAAGATAGATACAGTAACATCTAAGCATAATTATGTTTTAATATGAAAATGAATCTTATGTATTGAATGAATACCTACCTCACCGACAGGTTAGGTATTACCACTGCTGGCCGCCCGTGGCTCTGCCCGCGAGAGTATCAGTTATCGCACCAAAGATCCTTTCTCCTTCTCAGGATGCAATTTTCATCGACATCGGATCAGCAGCTTAGGTGTGAAAACGAAACAGACAAATCCACTTTAAAATTTATAATTAGCATGGATAGCGCAACCGCCTCAAAGATATAAATCCATTCAGGACACACCTGCGTTGAATTATACTACAAATTAAAATTATTAAGTAAACAAGTTCCTTAAAGCTGAAGTTGAACCACTCGTATTCGGCACGGATTAAACCGCTGATCCGAAACTTAACTAAGTAATTACTTTACCGACATACAAAGTTACCTCTTGCAAGTCTTCCGACTGCGGAGTTGTGGTGGATAATTAATGTCATTGTAAATTTGATGATAGCATAAAGCGTGGTTTCATTTTTGTTAATATCGTTACGAGATTTCCTTTTGCAGCTGGTATTCGGATCATGTTTACATTGATTTTATGGAAAAATATATGGCGATATATACTCCATGAAGACCATGAAGATGTCTTCCTAGAAATAATGGAAACGATTGGAATTGACGGGTGGAAGAATTTTTTCTAGTGTAAATATTTTTATAGGTAAGTAGGCTTATGAATATATTTATTAATATTTTTAGTGTAATCGAAACGCCTCGATCGTCGCGTCGCGTCATAGTGTTCGTCAAATCGTATGAACAAAGGATATTTAATGTATTTCGCAGCCGTCTGGTTAAATCTAGCTAAGTATTCAACTGGACTAAGTACTTTGACAGCAAAAATAAAACGCGTCAAAATATCCGCAATAAGTATAAATATGATTTATGTATTCCAAAAATAAATAACTGCATGTATTATAAAAGTACTTTCAGTATGTGTATAAAAGTATTCAACAACCTTCCATTAAACATAAAAAATCTTGAAATGCCAAATTTTAAGTACACACTAAAAAACTGGCTAATTAATAACGTTTTTTACAGTATGAATGAATACTTTGATACAAAACAAAAAAGAGTGATTGTACCTATTATTTAGTTTTAAACTAAAATTGTATTGCATGCCCGATATGGGTATACTGTTGATCTAATGTATTGCAATATCATCCGCACATTGTATATGTACACAGTTTTCGCAATAAATATTATTATGATTATTATGATTATGATGCCGGCGTTTAATGCTAGGCATCCAATTAACCGCCGAATTTAGCCAGATGGCGGCGACATATATACCTATTCTGTGCAACTTACTTAAAACTACAAAATCAATACTAATACGTTTTGTTACACCACTACTTACCATATTTTAAGTAACGAATGCAATACTTATTAAAGTACAACTTACTTTGTAGAGTCTTTAGGATAACAAAAATATGGAATATGATTTAATTTTTTTACATTCCCACTCCTGTAAAGGTTGGCAATTCTACACTGGAAGTTGTAGACGAATACATTTACCTGGGACAAATCGTTCAACTTGGAAGGTCCAACTTCCAGAAAGAAGTCAATCGACGGATCCAACTAGGCTGGGCTGCGTTCGGGAAGCTTCGCAGCATATTCTAGGCACAACTACCGCAGTGTCTCAAGACGAAAGTCTTTAATTCGTGTGTGTTGCCAGTGATGACATACGGAAACAAGACGTGGCCGCTTAAAATGGGGCTTATACGAAGGCTTAAAGTCACACAAAGAGCAATGGAGAGGGCTATGCTTGGTGTTTCTTTGCGTGATCGAATCAGAAATGATGAGATCCGGAGAACTAAGGTCGCTGATATAGTCCAAAGAATTGCGAGTCTCAAGTGGCTGTGGGCGGGTCACAATGCAAGGAGGACTGACGGCCGTTGGGGCTGAAAGGTCCTCGAGTGGCGGGCGCGTACCGGGAGACGCATCGTTGGTAAGCCCCCCACAAGGTGGACCGATGATCTGATATGGGTCGCGGGAAGCCGTTGGGTGCGGGCAGCGCAGGACCGATTGGTTTAAAGATCCTTGGGGGAGGCCTATGCCCAGCAGTGGGCGTCTCTCGGCTGATATGATGATGATGGATTATTATTATTACTTCATCACATTGAACGCTAATATCTTTAAGTATTCACTTAATATCCAACATGGTTTTTCTTGTGTGTGAATTAGACGGCGGGATCGTAAGGAATGAAAGGTCAAACCTTTACCCCCACATAAAAATCAATAGAAACAAATATTCGACATAATAAATACAAAATCGATTGCTTTTTCCGTAGCCTCGAAGTTACCCTCAGAATTCGCAGGCAGTTTTATTTTTTGGCCACTCTCCGTTAAACAAGTTAGGCTAATTGACTCTGGCGCGAGGCTCCGTTATTTATTACAAAGGGAACGCCGTTGACTAACGGGCTCTGATACGCTGCGATATCAGACTTCCGAGCTATCCGATACATCGGAAGGTGTGAAGCGTTATTGTCAGTCTTACGAGCATCATCTATTTAAAGTCGAGTGAGATCGTGTCATGGTAATTTTTCAGGGCTGGCAACGTATTACGCCACAAACGTTCCATACAGAAGATCGCAGCTAAATAGCACATTTTTGTATTGATTGTGTACTTGTCGCGAATATGGCTGCCAAAAGATTATGTTGGGATAAGGCAGACTCGTCTCATATGCTGTCAACATAACACTTTATCTTGTTTTTTATAGAGTAGTAATGCCGGGGGTGATCTACGAGCTACGGTAACCGCTTACCATCAACTTACACTTTTTGTAACCCTTGTTAAAAAAAATGGGTATATTACCAACCTCAGGATAAGCCATACGATGATGAACCTTTGAATTCAGTGGGTGGACCATTCCAAAAGAATTTTTTTGGTGGCGCTCTAAGTTTGGTTTGGTATGGTTTCACTAGAGAACAGACGTAAATGTAGTGATCTCGTGCATTCACACAAAATAATTCACTCACACATTGATTCTCCGACATTGCTCTCTTCTCTATATTTCAATATTGTATAAAGAAACCGTAGCATTAAATTGTTTTTCCTACAAGTGTATAAGTCATATTACAATCCGGTGGTCCGTATATGTTGCCTTTACAATGAGGTTGATCAATCAAATATCCTAATCCAAATTCTTTCAAATAATTAAAATCATTAAAAAAGATTTTTAAATTATTTTATAAATGTACGTGTATTACTCGTGAATGTAGGTACCTATTCTTAAACATTGAAATTCAGGACTGTATAGTATAAGTTCAATATTTGAAAATATGTATAAGTATTTTAAGTAAGGTACCTAGATATAACATGTTTGTCTAGAGATGCATACTAGTGAGTTTTATACTGAAAAAAATGACAACTGAACTTTTGACCTGGCCAACAAACTAGCCAAAAATAATTTTGTATAGAGATGTAACATTTTGTTAAATCAAATAAACTGTAATTACATTTCGCTAAATTATGGTTATAACTTTTGTAACCGAAATAGTTTGCCTAAATAATTTTTTCAGTAGGTATAGTTTGGCATTGAGTGATCGGTTTGAAGATAATTGGGGGAGGCCTATGCCCAGCAGTGGGCGTCTCTTGACTGAAATGATGATGAAGATGAATGACATTTACTATTTATTTGAGTAAATGCGTATCATTATACTATAGGTAATTATGACAATTATCCTTTTTAATATATCGTGTTTGAGCATATCACTCCCACGATTTAGTGTCATTTAGATAATCAGGTATCATATTAAGCTTTAATACACAATTTTGCCTATATTTCTACTTTTTATTTTGTTAACGAGCGAATCTCCTTTATAGATTAGAAGCTTGTTGCTAAGGCGTGGGTATACATTGTCCAATAATTCTGTGTAGATGACATTTTTTTTAACAAATGCATTTTAATTTTAAGTATAGAGTATAAAATTCTATTTTTAATTACAATATTAGTCATTGGTGGTGAAGAGGCCATGAACAACCTCGAGCCTCTGGAATTGCGTCGAGCGAGACATTGCTTCGCTTAGCGCCTTCCATCGGTTATATCACGAAGAGTGCTCTGAAGAGCTTTTCGACCTTATCCCACCTCCACCTTTCTACTCAGAAGCACGCGTGCCAATCCTCGGAGTCATCAATTCACTGTCTCCACCTCAACATCACCCATAATAGTAGATTGTATCAAAGGGAGGAAAGAAATATTTTACGGCGAGTGCACTTTAATTTGAATCTAGAGTAATTTCTTTTTTAAATAAAGAATGCGCGCCCGCACACCGTGGAAGCCAGTATCTTTTTTCATACAATATTTTCGTTCGACCACATTGGTTACGGAACTCTGAACTATTCTTTGTTTTTAATTCAAACCCGAAGTTACAAATTTAAAACTCATTTCTGCCCACTACAAAAGTCTTGTACCTACAGAAAATACCTACTTTGGTCACACTTATGTGCGCTTTTGGAATAGATAGGTTTATAACGTTGTGATTCTATTCTCTTTGGATGGGCTGAAAAGAAAAAATAGTGCTTAACTCATTTCTCTATCATAGATAGATAGATAGATAGAAATTCTTTATTTTGCACATTTACATAAACATCACAGAGAAAAAACAAACACAATATGCCAAAATGGGCGGTCTTATCGCTAGAAGCGATCTCTACCAGACAACCTTGTGGTAGGCAGTTTACTTACTAAACAATAATGATAGGTACGAAAAAGTGGAAAAAAGTCAAAATTAATTTAAAATTATACATATACATAAATAAATATATATTAAATAGTAATAATATTAATACATAAATATATATTCACATTTGAAGGAAATTTAGGTAAACAAAGTGATTGGAGGAAATTAAAAAGGAAGAAGAAGGATCAGAGAGTGAGGAAATGTTTATACACCAGATGTTTAAAAGAAGATGTAGATTGAGCACGTTTTATATGGAGGGGAAGACTGTTCCAAAGCCTAATAGCACGTACAGTGAAAGATTCATTATAGGCCTGAGAGGAATGGGAAGGGAACACAAGGAGAAGGGTGTCGACGGAGCGAGTGTTCCTGCCGTGGGATGACTGAAGGAAGCAAAAGCGTTCGTTCAGATATTGGGGAGTCTTAGGATTAAAAAGGATACAGTAAAGGAGGGAAAGGATATGTGCATCACGGCGCTGTCGAATACTGAGCCAATGGAGTTGAGAGCGATATTCCGACACATGGTCATACTTGCGCAGGCCATATATAAATCTTATGCACAGATTTTGAAGTCGCTCCAGCTTGTCAAGAAGATGTTCAGAGAGGCCACAGTAAGAGCAATCTGCATAATCTAGAATGGGAAAGAGGAGAGCTTGGGGGCTTTGGAGGGGATCATACTTCCAATACGAAGGAATTCTTTGCCTGCATATGTGTTCCATCCTTCCTATGACATGGGCTCCTTCAAAAGAGGCGTAAAAAATCACCCTTTGGGCCGTCAAGGTGGAGAGCGGCTGATAGAGCAGTGTGCATAAACTGCACTACTTAGCTGTCTTCGCATGTGGACTCTTCTTAAAACTTTAAATCAGGTGGCGTGAATCATTTGCCGCGCTTCGTATTAAAAAAAAACTGTAATTATATGTGTATTGTTGGTTTGTTGGTTGCGTATCCAATCCAATCCATCCAATCCATGTGTGTGTTCAAAAAGTCCATTCAATATCCTAATTGTTATCAGTTGAAAATCAGTGTCTGATTTGGAAAGGCCAGCGTGGTTATTAAGCACTCGCGAGAGCTTCAATTTGCTAAGTCACGCTGATTGTTCTCTTTTCTTGATTTTCATCAAGAAAAGATTGCGTTTTGCTTTAAAGAGGAATTTAGTTGAGATTGATGGGTTTTTAGTCGTTTAATGTTTTAATACTTGGAGGGCTTTTGACAATTTTTCTTTTTTTTTTAAAAGTGACAGTCTTCCTGTAAATCACTTAATAAAATTGTTTCCGGCTGAATTTTAAAGTAAAAGTTTGTATATCTTATTAATCTTGCTTAGTAATATTGAATGACCTAAATTCTTGTGCTTCAAGTAAAACTAAAATGTGTTATTTATACCTTTTTATTGTCACCTAATAATGTAAAATTAAAAATTTTAAGTAACCTCCGGCCTCATTAATCATCTATCCAACACTATCTCATTGAGACTATTCCTATGAGTCCAATCACGCTATATCTGCTGTAAGTTTCTTAAAAGTTGAGTAGCCCACAGACTGTTTGTTGGTACAGGATCAGCTCAAGGTTAGCATGTGTTAAAAATACCACCGAAGTAAACCAAATTTCAAATCAATTGGATCTGTGAAAGTTAGAAAGACCCACGACCCACCAAGTAGAAAATGAGAATTTTTCATCGATTCCACCATTATTCAACATGGCAATATGGCGGGCGACATAGAAGTCAACTAAACGTCACCAAAGAGACGTTGCAGCTTTAAAAATTCTTGTTCTGTACCACGCAACAAAGCAAATAAAAAGAAAGTGGCCAATTGAACACTGTTTTTCATATTTTTACCTACTTTTCAGTATTAGTTATCGTTTCAGTTATAGACCTGGCCGGGTATCCATACATTTTTTGTACATCTCTTTTCGCTGTTAGCGACAAGATACGTACCTACATATATTTTTTTTTCTGTTTCTTTATATAAGTGATGTGTTGAACTCAATCTTGTTATGTCAAAATCAATTCTGAATTCGCACTGTATCTGTTATCTACAGTATTGGCTGCGTTGACACGCCATTGCCCAATCAACGGATTCAGTTATGAATCATCAACTCCAGGCGTGTTTGTTTCCCAAACAACTGGACGTCTCCGAAAGCAGATACGCTGTGTTTGTTTATACCTATATCATAAGCTATACACAAGTCGGTATAGACATGCATATATAGAAAACAAAGGAGTTTTCTGCACTGACACGCAAGTAGTAATGAAATAACAAAATTAAACATCTAAAACTGAACACTCCAAAAAAGTTTTAAAAACAATACCTATTCTTAATTAAACAAAATTAACATTATGATAAATAAAAATTACAAATTAAGGAAAGAAAACGATAAAAAAATTAATTGCTCCAGGTGGGAATCGAACTCGCGTCTCCTGGGATCCGGCTAGACGCGATTACCACTACACCACCGAAGCTCTAGGTGTAGCCTACCAATTTCTTTAAAGTTTTTATAGCATCGTTTTATCTCACCACTCATTGAAATTAACACCTCTAGTGATCCGAAAGAATCACTTCAAATTTCAATTGTGAGAATTTTTTCATCGTTTTCTTTCTTTATTTGTAATTGTTACAAAAAAGTAGGCGTTATAAATTAAATATAAATATCATTATGATAAAGTGTAAACTAGAAAAGTCTGTCTGGGACGGGGACCGAAGCCGCGACCGGGAGATTACTATATTTTTTTCTAAATCTTTACTTAGTTTCTCACTCATTACCATGCAATCCCCCACTGGTTTAGTTATTAATGGTCAAATTTGAAACCAAATCCATTCTAATTTAGTTGCTTTTAGTAATAGTATTTATTAAGGACTAAATAATAAATACAATATCTTACACTGCAAGTCCAGTCTACGTCAAGTTTTTTCATCGCCGATCCCACAAAGCCTAATGACAAAAGTCTTCAATCAGTGCGTCCATCCCGACATGACACATGGTGCTGAGACGTGGACACTCACAGTGCAGCTGGTAAACAAGTTTTATGGAGCAGGCCATGCTCGGAGTTTTCTGAAGGACAGAATTCGGAATGAAGTGATCCGACAGAGGACTAAAGTCATCGATATAATCCAACCGAATTGTAAGCTGAAGTGGCAGTGGGTCGGTCATGTTATCCGCGGAACTGACGACTGTTGGAGTAAGCGGATACTTGAGTGGAGACCGCGGCTCGGCTTGCGCGGTGTGGGACGTCCTCAGGCTTGGTTGAGTGACAACCCCCGCAGAGTGGCTGGCATTAACTGGATGAAGCTAACCATTGATCGAGCCAAGGGGCCTATGTCCAGCTCCAGCAGTGGACTGTTGTGGGCTGATGATGATGATCGTATACCTATTTAAGTTTAGGTAGGTATATACCTACGCCTGCGTGCCTGGACTAGAAAGTAATTATGCCACAAAAATATTGCTTATGTTAAGTTAAAACTGTGTCCTTAAAAAATAAAATGAATTTGTGGCCGAGGTTTTTGGTCATTATAGCCCTCATGTCCGTTTTCACTAACCTCCTCTAGACTTAGTTGACTCTTAAAGACATTTGTGTCTTTCTATCTTCTTTAAAAAGACTGAGATAAAAATCTAAGGGATTTGAGATTTAAGCGTTAAGACACTAAGCAAATGTTAGTGAAAACGAGCATAAGTGTTTTCAGATAAACATTAATCTGAAAACACTTATGCTCGGTTTCAGGTACAAAAAAAATTTTGTAACTGAAACTGAAAACCATGATAAACTATAAACATTGTGCAAAGTGATAATAATTTTTCTTTTCTAGTTTTAATACTTACAAGTATTTAGAACTTTTATAAATAAACACAGTCATACGCAAATCACTGCTGCAACTGCGTCAGTCTTTTGAGAAACGCTTGGCAAAGAAGTTCCGAGATTATTCTATTGCGCAGGAGACGCCGGCGGGCTAGCAGGGGCAATAGTTCAATTAATCTTTGTTAACATGTAAATAAAACACCAGTTTTCTAAAAAAATACTTATTTATGTATTACAATATGACAAATAAATATGACATTGCTCACATAACATTTGCTTTCAATTGTAACACTAATTAGAGAGCGGCGAGTTTTTTGAATGAATTGTTAGCATTTTTTAATACTTAATACCTCGATAAATGGACTGTAACACAAAAATAATGTTAAAATTTGATTCAGTAGTTCCCGAGATTAGCGCGTTCAACCAACCAAACAAACAAACTCTACAGCTTTATAATACTAGTAAGTATAGATTTAACACTGCAAAAAAAATAATATCTCAACATGAAGAAAATCCAGGCGTGGGCACTATCCATCAGCCGGATTGTGAAAATTCTCGGGTGATGCCCCGGGACATATTTTTGTAGTTAAGATATTTTTATAATTATTTTGAAATATTGGTGGCGGGTTTTGTTATTAATTACTTACTCAGCGTAAGCGACATTAAGAATTTGGTCGTTGTTTATTTTTACACAACTAGATGACAAACAAGCTTATGATCCACCTGGTAGTGAGTTGTAACCGCCGCCTATAAACACCTGCAATAAAAAAGAAAAGGTCACTTGATATTGCAGGTGTGTTGTCATCCTGAGGCCTAAGATGATATGCCTTCCATGCCCAGTAATTGCCCTGGCTACCTTTCCCTTCAGTCCAAAACACATGCTACCGATAAACGGTTAAAACAAGAAAGGCTGTACCTACCCGTACGACCTAGTAAATACAAATATCTGAAAAAGCAGATTAAGCATCGCAATTCAGCGAGGTAATGCGACCAGCCTTGTTGGTACACTTCCTGTTTCGCAAGATTTAGGGGGTGTTTATTATTTGTAAGTTCTTTTTTTTTTTTTCTAATGTCACGTTGCAATATATTTAGGATTAATTAATTATTTATTTATATTAATAAATGATCAATAAAATAAAATGTCAACAATATCTGAAATAAATTTAAGTATCATCCATCATGGAGAATGTTATCATATGGTACGCACCAAACTCTCCCAAGATGAAGTAACAATGCATTAAGTAACTGTAAAAATAATATACAATGCATCCGATATGGCTCCATTGCCTTCCTTTATGAACAAAGACAAAAGAAATAGAGCCGTAAGCTCGAATATTAACAAAATTTTACAGTTTGAAGTTTGTTTTTCCCGATATTCAACCCTTAATGCCGACACGCTCTTGACTTGTTTAAAATACTGTCTAGTCATCAAAATTCAAATTGTTTGTTTGTTTTTGTTCTAACTAAGGCAGAAGGGAGTCAGTAACTAAATTAAGTACTTTAAGTTTATCCACAAAACAAAAACAAATTTCGAATTAGCATATTATTATCGGAGTACGTAACTCTATTACTTAGGGCGCGCTACAAGCCTTAAGAGCCACGAAAGTTCACGATAAAGCCTAATAAAAGGCACCCGCGCTATTAAGGAAGCACTTGTAAGTAGGCTCCAAGTTAACGCAATTTGCGAGCAGAACTCAATTAAAAAGTTAATGTAAACAAGCCGAGGCGGTGTGACGTCATTAATTAGCATTTTTGCACTCATTTTCATATTGCGTATATCGAGACAGATGCAGTTTGGAAGTGACTTTTTTATCTGGTGTCGATTTTTGTTGTTTTAATTGCCTATTTGGGAAAATTAACGTACGATACTTTATTTCAGATATTTGTAATTAAGGGTATTATTGTTGTCCTATTTACATTTTGACGGCTTTCCGATTAAGTAATCAGTGGCCTTAACCACTAAACTAGAGGTTTCGGGGATCGAATCCCGGTGGGGAAAGATATTAGTACAAACATTACTTCACAAGCTTACAATTTGATTATGGTTGATTTTCATTTGCTCAGGAAAGGTACGCTCCGCTCATATCTGCGTCAATGAATGAATGAAGTATGTTAACAGCCTTTTATGCTTCTCACGAAGCGTGATATCGGTGGTCCTGATGCGCTGAGCAGAAATTCAAAATCAATTCACAGGCGAGTCCGCTACTTGTTGCAAATAGCCTTATATATCAGTGGCAGTTCCAGAAATCTCACATGACGAAGACATCGCTGTTGCTTCAAGTGTTTTTGTATTGTTTACAGGGCATTCTTTTATGATCACATCAGCCTATCGGTCTGGTCACGGAAAATTCATATCATATCAGCGAGAAACCTCCACTGTTGGGATAGACCCAACTGTGGAGGTTTCTCGCTGTATATCTCGAAACCTGCGCTTCCCGCACCCATCGGCCTTCCGCGACCGTACCAGATCGTCGGTCCACCTTGTAGGGGGGGGCTACCAACGCTTCGTCTTATGGTACGCGCCAGCCACTCGAGGACCTTTCCGCCCCAACGGCCGTCAGTCCTCCTTGCAATGTGGCCTGCCCATTCTCAATTGAGATTCAGAATTCTTGGGGCTATTTCGGCGACCTTAGTTCTCCTACGCATCTCATAATTTCTGGTTTCAATCACGCAGAGAAACCCCTTAGGCCAGCAAAGGCTTAGGCCTCTCCATTGCCCTTTGGGTGACTTTGAGCCTGCTTACGGCACGACACGGGAAATTCGTTGCGGCGAAAACTTGCGCTTCTAGTCGCGCGAATAAAACAAATGTATGGAAATAAACTCAGCACGCCACGCGTAATGGCGACCGGTGAGGCGACCTGCGAAATCAGCCGAGCGAAAAGCGCGCGCGATTGGCAAATAAAAGAAAAGTATGAGAAGTACAACGCTTGCCACAAGCGTCAGGCCTCAGACGCGGCGGCTAGCACAGGAGACAAATTCGTCTTTTTTAGATTTTTAAGTTAGTTCAGTAAAAAATGAAATACGATTTTTCGATGTATGTCAATAGGTGTAAATAGGTTAATAATATTATTATAGTTAACACTTAACAGTACATCAAGCTTACCGGCTTTTCTCGTTTTAAAAGGCAAGGGCTTATTCAAGTGTAGATGCGCATTAACGGGCTATAGTATAAACGTCCTACTGCAGAGCACAGGCTTTCCTACATGGGAGGAGCATATGAGGAGCTTAGGGCATAATACCGTTGCGCTAGCCCAATGGGTTAGTTAAAGGAGTTGCAGTAACAACCGGAACCAATGACTAAACATGCCATCCAAAGCACGGAGGAGCTCGAGATCACAAACTTTGATTCGACCACGGCGAAAGTAAATTTGTAATCAAAACCAGAGCGCTTAAACCACTACGACGCCAAACTCTTCATTATTAATATAAAAAATAAATAAAAAATAAAATAAAAAAGACACCGGTCGATGATATTCAGTAAAAGCGTACAAGTCGCCACTATCGCGCCCGCGCCGATTATTTGAAGTGACCGACTTCTAGCGGACAGATCGCGTAGTACCATCACACGCTAGCCAGCGTCGCCTGCGCCGCTTCTAGCAACTTTCACAAAGCGCGCGAGGGATCTGTCGTGCGTGACTCGACTAGTGATATCACGCGCCGTAAGAAGCCAGTAATATAGGTAACCCTAATTAAATTACTTCGTTAATAGCCCATATAAACTAAAGAGCACTTTAATAGTAGCATCTGTTTGAGTAAAATAATTGTATCATTCATGATTTTACGGTGAGCTTAAGTTTATACGAAAAGTTCGTTATATACTACGTGATGTGACTAACGATACTGTACTGAGCGTATTTTGATGTAATGCTATTAAACTACCTGTTCATAACGAGGTTATATCATAAGCACAAATAAATACTTACTTAGTGGTAACGACGAAGAGCTTTCGCATGTAACTAACGGCTTGGATTCGTATATAGATGTACTAAATAGGTCCATAGAAGATATTAAAGTGTCGACACTTTATAACAAAACGAAAAAATTTATTGCACATTAAGTTAATTAAAGAGAATTTACTGAACTAGAAAAAGTCATGTTTTCGCGTAGGTGCCGAAACCGCGACCCTTTACAATGACCAATAAGCTACAAAAGGACTAAGGATAACCCTATGCATTTTCTTTTAGGCATTTGCGCTACTCGTGTGTTTCTCCCATATAGGAAGGCCTGTGCCCAGCAAAGGGACGTATATAGGCTGGTGACGACGACGATGATTTGCGCCACCACTAAGCCGTTTTTCCTAGTTTACATATTTATCTAAATATCTTTCAAACATGGATAATAATGTCTGATGATACCACAGGCTTATACCACAAACATATTATTGTCTCAGGCACCAGTTCTCTCACTACTTACTAGGTGTAATAGGTATATAACTGTTTTACAAACATGTCAATCAATGTCATCAATTGTGATAACAAAAATAAATTTAGAAAGCGTTATTCTGAAAGCCAATAAGAATTCCCCCTTCTCTCAACATAATCCTCCTCAATGAGCTCAGATTAAGGAGTACATTTCTTCTCTGATGATAATATGTTTACAACAAAACACTATTTTTTTAATACAAAGAACGGCAAATGATTCAACGTTACCTGATTTGATTATGCAAAGATAGCTAGTTCAGCATGAAGCACGCTGGTCTAGCTGCCTTCACCATGCCATCCCAAAAGGCGCCGTTTCACGGCTCTTTTGAAGGAACCCGTGAAAGAAAGGAGGAAACACATTTGCCGGCTAAGAAGTCCATGTTTTGGAAGTACGACAAAGAAACGAATTACTAAACTTCTTTGTGCGTGATATTGAGGTGGAGACAGTGAATTGATGACTCCGAAGACAGGCAAGCGTGCTGAGTAGAAATGGAAAGCTTCTAAATAGAAAAATAAAGTCAAAAGCACTTTATTCTTCGTGATAAAACCGATAGCAGGCGCTTAGTGGTTGTGACTTCTACGTCGTCAATGATACAGACAGTACGACTATAGTTATTTGGTTCCGATCATCTATAAGCGGGAGGTGCCACCACTAACGGCGCTGCTATGCGATTCTCTAAAGTTAGCCGCCATGAATTCGTGGCTGTCGTCAGCGCTGTCATACTTTTTGGCTTATGTTTGACAACCGTTGGCAACACCAGCATTCCGACGACGACAACGGTGTGAGCCGGAACTAATAGGTTGTTGATTATTATATCTTTATGTAAAAATCAATCAAATATTGAATGAAGTCATTGCGATAAAATTTTTCACAACAAAAACAAAAATATCGATTGTACTTCATGTCGCATAGGTAACCAAAACAGAGACAACTATACACAGCCAAGAGACCGACGTAGAGATAAGTGAATACGCTTGATTTGTTGCGTGGTACAAAACAAGATTTTTTATAGAAAAAACTGCAACACAGTCACACACAGCGCTAATGTCACTTTGGTGACGTTTAGTTGAATTCTATGTCACCCGCCATATTGTATTTATATAAACTATCAGTATTTTTCCCAGATTCAGGAGATTTTACCTGATTTTTTGAGATACTGTACATACACCTGGCCGGATATGAAACATATCTTTTATCATTTCCTAAAAATTTCGTCACTGCGTGGAAATCTTTTATTCTATATTTCACCGACTTCAAGAAGGAGGAGGTTCTCTATTCTGTTGGATTTTATTTAATATACTTTCCAGAGTTCACTTGAAAAGCTAATAAACCTAGAAATATGTAGGAACATTTCCAAAACTGCAATTTCTGTGTAACCCCGATACCCGATACCCAATTGCAATATGGTGCTTTTGGTTTGGTCGAGGGATTCAATATGCTTAATTCCTTTCCTCTGAATAAAATATTTGAAATTTATTGCGTGGTAATATCATAATACAGAATGTATCATAGTCGTATTGAGTTTCTATGTTTGGTATGTTAAAATTAATTTCTTAGAATATAATAGAACCCTCTTTTAGTAAGAGATATCCAGGACCGCTGGTGAAGCAGCAGGCGAGTGCGTGGGATCACCCATCATTTTAAATTGACGCTGGGAATAACCCGCAGTAAAAGTCTTGGATACCTCCACTGCCTTTGGGGGTCTGCCGAAGCAAAGTCAACAGACCACCCCCAGGAATACATTATCTACATTATTATTATTTTAATTACTAAGTAATTTTTCAAACATTTATAATAATGTTAAAATCAAAAATTAGGAATACATTATCTAGTTAGATATTCCGCATTCTTATACATAATTATATTTAACATTAAATTCTTAGCTATAATTAATATCTTCATTATGTCTTTCTCTTCCGTATCTGTTTTTAGCCATATCATCATTAGCACATATCAAATAACTCTTTATTTCAATATACATATATTAAAGTTAAGTTCTTTTAAATCGACTTAATTTAATCCTGGCAAAGTAAATTATGGCGAATATTTTAGTTGTCATAACCATCCACAATGAAATTTTCGTCATTAAACGGTCTTCCTCCATCTTGATTTCCATAAAAATCTTCAAGGCAACTACTAACGTACGCAGAAGTAGCGAAAGTGTTATCATTGCCCCAAAAAAATAGAGATATGCAATGGGCATAGTGTTATCTAAGGATTTATAAAAACCTTATTGGGTACGTATCCCGGAAACAGTAGCGTGAAAACCCGGTCAGGAATGAATACAAAAACAATAGATCAATATATGGCTGTAGGATGGAACAAATACACGAGAAACTTTGTTTAATTCCCACAAGACAAGATAATAATATATCTTAAGAACCGAAGTATTGTTGTATACTAGTAAAGAAATCAGGCCGGATGAAAAAAATAAAATATTATATATGTTGGTACCTTCTTTAGCCTTTCATATAATGAATATATTATGTTAAAGATCCATTCATTTTTTTATACCCTAAGGTGGTAATCAAGCATACGGCCCAACTGATGGTAAGCGGTTATCGTAGACTATGAACGCTTGCAACTCCAGGGGTATCAGTTGTGCGTTAACGACTCTGTAAAAACCTCAATTAATGCCAATCTAGAAATAATAAACCAATCTAGCTTAGACCATAGAAATTATATTTTAAAGAAACCTAAAAACCGGCGTCATAAAGGGCAAAAAAAAATACATTTTAGAAACTATGTATGGAGGCGATGCTAGGCTGTTTACAAAAAAGAAACAAGTTGCAAAGTCAAGAAGAACAAGTGAGAAGTTGTCAGAATCGACAGTTCAGGAAACCATGGGGCTTAATTGCTTCAGATACTGAAGGACCTTGTGTCTACTAGGCTATATTTCTTAAGCGTGGGTATTTAAGGTACACATTGAGGTAGTAGCCAAAGAAAGTAGTTTCAAAGAAACCCTCACCACAGGCCGTCGATGGCTATCAGAAGTTAAGTGTGTATTACATGTGTCATACTCGTGGACAAAATCTTGATCTGCATATACTTCTTTCATGAGTGATAAGGCATCTTCTGCAGAGGTAGTTTTTATTTGGATTTTCAAGCCACGTTTTACTTGTTTTTAAGGGCGACTGCAAAAGTTTTTGAGTATTTTTCAAATATCGAACTTTATTTCTTAATTACATAAAAGAAAATTTTCATTAGTGAGCTGAATTTTACGTATCAGCACAAATCATACTAGTGTAATCGTAGCACTCGTGTCGTAGCTACGCACGCCCGTAGACCTTTCGCACACGTAGTACGTAGGGACGTCGTAGATACTTCGTAGCCTTCTTTTTCACCTCAATGCGTCCTGTGTCCATGCTGCCGGCCGATGCGTTATCTCACTATCTTAAGTATCCAGGTACTTAACGTCTTTTGGCTGAAATGGTGATGATGATGAAAGGTTTTTAATTTTAATGTATTCCGAGCCTGCACAGTCAACGCCCTAAGAGGACATAAAAATCAGCAAAGCAAAAAATAAACTCAACACGGTATCGCAACTCGACACAAATAAATAGAAATATAAAAGACTTCACGTGATCTCTTATGTGATTTTTTGAAATATCCCCAATGTTTCATGAGAGGAGGCGAGGCACTGTTATATTCTTCAATGGAATTTAGAGTGTCAAACTGAGAAGTCTTCTAATTGGGCCTGAGTCTCTATGAGAATTCAAAATAAAAGTATTTAGTCAAATAACTTATTTTAAATTTTTAACAAATAATTTATAAACATTGAAACGTGCAGCACGCGCTGTTTGTTCACAAAACGCGTGAGTCTGCATTATTTATTTCGAAAGTAATTTAAATCTTGATTTATATTTAAAAAAGCTTAAATCCTTTAAGCTCTGTTGTTTATGAATTTGTTTTCCATTGCGATAAATCTAAACAAGAGGGATTGAATTTTTTTTTTCCTAGATTCAATAAAATTCAGGTGGTAATTGAAGTTTTGAATCATGTTGAGTATTGCGACACAATTCTAACCGCCTGTGGTTTAGTAGTTGGTACCTATCTCAGATCTAAGGGCCGGGCTTCAATTCCTGTGGGGGCAGAAATTTTCTGCTCGGTTTGGTGGGTAGAAGGGCTTTTATTTGTAAGGCCGCCTGGCTAGCTACCACCATCTTACCCAAGTTTGCCACCATAACAACAGCATTATTGTGTTGCGACAGCTTGAGGTAAGATAGCCAGTTGCTCTGTAGTTGAGGAATCCGGGTGTAGCTCGTCTATCTTTGGCCTAATCTTCAGTTACCATCAGATGAGATGGAGGCCAAGGGCTTGTCCGTTAAGAATAGGATAATTTCAGCTGCTGTGAAACTGCATTCAAATGTACACACAATAGCACACCAAGCGTAATAGTTTGACATTGAGACCGCCTTTATTACGTCATCTAATTTTATTAAAAAATGTAAATAAAACATTCCTCTTAAGCCTTAACAGTAGTCAAAACTAAAAAGGCAAGGATCAAGAGTCCGTAGAAAGAGTTTTTATTTAAAAAAAATATTTAACAGTTTTCTTCGACAATCGGATTTGAATATTGTTGTCTGGTTTAACGGATAAGTAAAAGTTATAACTTTTTGCTATGCAAAGGATATGTCATAGTAGTTTTGCCATTAATAGAAATTCTTAAGCCGAATTTGCTAAATGGCTTTCCTACTAACAAATACTACTGAAATAGTGCCCCTTGTTTAGAGAGTAGGATTTACTTTATTTTTCTTAACTGTAACCACTTGATTTAAATGTTTTGCATTGCAAAATCTTCTGATCATTAAAAATATCGGAAGTTTTCCCGGAAAAAATAATAAATGAAAACACGACGTGTTTAAATAATGAATAGAAATTCGAGGAATTTTTAACCCGAATTTTTATACTTTGACTAAAAACCGAACACATGATTGTGTTACGGCTACGGCACATTACGTCCGGTTGTTGGTAGTAAATATTATTCTCACATGACAACACACAGCTCCAAACGTGACGCGAATTCATAGAGTAAAAGGTGAGGGCATTCTAAACTGGGCCGTTATTTCACTGCCGAGCGGACAGGCTATTAGGGGAAGCAGTTTTTCATCAACCGTTACCGTATTTAACCCCCGAAACAAAAAGAGGGGTGTTATAAGTTTGACGTGTCTCTCTGTGTGTCTGCCTGTGGCCTCGTAGCTCCTAAACGAATGGACCAAATTTTTAACCGACTTCAGAAATAGAAGGAGGTTATGTGTTCCACTGTATGATTTTTTTTTTGTATTTATGTTCACCGATTTCTCTGTCAATTGTGAACCGATTTTCAAAATTCTTTTTTTATTCGTAAGAGTATTTTCCTGAGGTGGTCTCACTGTCACCAAGTTAGGATAGGCACGTATAACGGGGGGTGGATGCAGAGAACCTCCCCGTGGTACCCCCTGGAAGCTGAACTAGACCCGGTAACGCAGGTGTCTAGTCAGGCTGATCCTCTGCTTGGATTGTTTATATTGTACTCAAACTGCTCAATATGTCTACTGTACGGCGCTCAACGCGACTATCAAAAGGCCCTTCTCAGGGCCAACCAAAAGGCCCTTCTCAGGGCCAGCCGGATGAGCCGGTCTTAGTCCCGTCCTGTGTTGGGGCGGTCTCTCCGTCGTACTCTGAGGTGGCCAGGGCATACGACTGGTCCATGGAATCGGAGGGACAGTCGGATGTCGAGGCTGTTGATGGGGCGGCCAAGGGAGCTTCCCCTACATTTACGTACGCTGGGGTAGTTGGTCAGGCTGGAGGAAGGAAGGAAAGCCGTTCTGGCCGGCACACTGATGAGGAGTCCCTAAGAGAGGAGTCGAGGCCGTCGTCGAGAAAACGACCCCTTGGAGGGAAGTTCTTCGCGGGAGTGTCGTCGGATGACGACTCTGACGTACAGGAACGACGACCAGGACGTTTAGCGCCGAAGGTCGCACGCTCACGGGGCGGAAGGGGGGGGGCCTACCACCATACGGGCCTCTCCGAAGCTCGCAGAGAGTTAGAGGAGGGAGGTCTGGACTCGGACTCGGAGTCGACTCTTACTGAGGCAGAGCCCAAGTCCGGGGCAGGGAAGACTCCAAAAAGGGTCGCCTGAGCTGTCAGTAGATGAGCTCCTAAAAAAAGCGGAAGACGGGGCGGGCCTCATCTACCAGGCTACCCGAAAATCGAAAAATTTCAAGGGCACCTTTATTAGGGAGATAGATGAGGCCTCGCAGGCGATGCTGAAGGCCGTGCGATCACTGGCTAATCGAGGCTCCTCTGAGGAGATGCGGAAGTTGCAGGCAGACAACAAGCGCCTGAAGGGTCAGTTGTCCGCCGTGATGGAAGAGCTGGCAGCTTTGAGGCGGGCGTTCTCCGAGCGCCCAAGCCCTCGAGGCGAGAAAAGGTGCCCCGTGGCTCTGATGGTGAGCCCCACGCCGGAGTCGGTGCGGGCTGAGCCAGTATGCTCGATCGGTCAGGCGCATGACCAAGACGGTACATTGACAAGGTCCGAGTTTGTGGATGCCTTCCGTCAACTCCAAAAGGAATTGATGTCCCACGTTGGCGCAGTGGTCGGGGCCAGACTGGAAGGCCTGGAGGTGGATGGAAGACTGCTGCCCGCCCAATCCCACCGCCCGCCACTAGCCACGGACCAATATCAGACTCGTGACTCTGAGGCTCCCCGGGGTACCCTGTTGGCGCCAACTACTCTCGCTCCGCCGGCAAACATGCCGAAAGAAGCGAGGATGAAAAAGCCTAAGGCCGCGTCTCCCAAGGCCTTGGATACTCGAGCGGTGGAACAGATCGCGGGGCCTTCGCGCCAGGAGCAGCCAGTGGTGCTGGTGGAGGAGGAGGGCTGGAAAACCGTAGGCAAGAAGCCTCAGAAGGTCCCAGCCCCGGCGAGTTCAGAGCAGGGAATTCCAAATAAGGGTCAGACCAAGCCAGCCAAGAAGGTAGCCAAGAAGGTGGCCAAGCCTCTCAAGGCCCCAAAAACCATGGCGGTGGTGGTCACCCTAAAGCCTGAGGCTGTGGCTGAGGGGGCCACGTACAAGGAGGCTATTTCAAAGGCCAAAGCAGCGGTCAGCCTGGAAGCCCTGGGCATCGTGGGCCCCCCAAAATTCAGGAGGACTATGACGGGGGCTCGACTGTTCGAGTTCCCTAAAGCAACCACTGCAGCCCAGGCTGACGCCTTCGCCACCAAGGTTGGGGAGGCACTGGGTGACGCAGCAAGGGTAGTACGCCCCGTGAAACTAGCCGATATCCGTATCACCGGTCTAGACGACTCAGTGTCGGCTGATGAGCTTCGAGCCGCCTTAGCAGAAAGGACGAGCTGTGCTCCGGATGTCATCAGGCTTGGCGCTGTCTCGAATAGCGCCGGGGGCGTAGGATCGGCAGTGGCCTCCCTCCCCGTTGAGGTGGTGGGCCGGTTAGTGGAGGCTGGGCGCCTTTGTGTAGGATGGAGCTCTGCCTCAGTCAAGGTGCTCGAGCAGCGCCCCATGCGGTGTCACCGCTGCTATGAAGTCGGCCACACATCGCAGCGTTGCCCGTCCAAGAAGGACCGCAGTGGTTTGTGCTTCCGCTGCGGTGCGGAGGGTCATAAGATGGTGGACTGCCAGTCTGTCGAAGCCAGGTGCTCCGTCTGTGCGGACCGAGGGCTCCCTTCAGCGCACCGGATGACGGGAGTGAGATGCAACCCACCCCTAGTCAAGGGCCGCCCCGTCACCCCGGAGACGACCCCCTCCCGAGCAGCAGTGCCTCGTGCCGCCCCTGTAGTGCCAATGGAAACAATCAATGCCTAGTACCCCCATCGGCAACATACTACAGGGAAATCTAAACCACTGCGCCGCGGCACAGGATCTTATGTGCCAGGCGATGGCGGAGTGGGTAATAGATCTGGCAGTCATATCGGAGCCGTATTACATCCCTCCTTCCCCTAGGTGGGCTGGGGCGACAGACGGCTCCGCCGCTGTAGTAGGGTCGGCATCTAGCGATGCTGCCCCTCTGGTCCCTGTGGATAGGGGGCCGGGGTATGTGGCGGTACGATGGGGAGGAGTGGTAGTTGTGTCCACATACTTCTCCCCAAACCGCAGCTTGGCCGAGTTCGAGTGGTTCCTGGCTGCGGTTGAGGCAGTGCACAGTGGGACATCCATAGGTCATAAATCTTAAAAACCTGCTTTCTTGTTTTACATTTTATTCCTTGTCGTTACATTGGATAGTTGCGGTACCTTCTGAAACTATAAATAGGTCAGTAATTAGAGTGCGCCTTCATTATCTATTGTGCATTCAAAGAGAGCGCATCGCCAATCGTAAATACTGTTATCAGTGAGTCATTAAAAAGCGTGACGTCATTTGTTGTCATTGCGGGACCTGTGAGTGCTGTGTGAGTTTTTTCTGAAATGGATATCCAAGAACAGGGTATGTAATAATTAATATTTTTATTTTAATTGTATCTTAGTATATATTTTCTTTAGTATGTCATTGCTACGAGGCGACTTTTCTTGGAGTATTATATTTTAATATTCAAAGTTTGAATAAACTTTTAAATATGTTCCCACTCGCTCCGACTATGGAGGTATATTGCACCATAATCTTTAGACTTTCTTATCTTAGGAAAATTAAAACTTGGCTGCCCTTATCTGCCCTTTTGGCGATGACAAGGGTGCTACGGTTGCCAGATTATCTCGTAGCATTTGCTACGAAATTAGTTTATTTAGTCTTAGTGCTTTGTGTAGGTTTTGTGACTGAATTTTAACCGTTTTTTTTTTGTTTTAGGTAATTTATATATATGCTCGTTTTCAAGAATGCATATTCTTGAAATATGGCTAACTGTCAATACCGATAATGACTCGGAAAAGTGTCGTCAAGTCCTACAAAGTTTGTTGACTACTCTGAACGATGCTGAGAACATTGATATTCATTATTTAGAGAAAATTGTTAATAATTTATGTAAAGCTATTGCTCGATTCTGGAAAAAATGTAATAGGGATAAAACCAAGCTTTTATATAAGAATTCCGATTGGTTTAATGTTATTGAAAAAATTCAACTTGTGAAAAATAATAAGCAATGTACTCCGTCTGAAACGTCGCCGTGTCATTCACGTGGTCGTCCTCGAAAACCTTTTACGCAATGTAGTAAAAGGACTAAACGTCGGAGAGTAGCTGATTTGTCAAAGTCTGATGATTCTACTGTGAGTGCATTGCTTGATGTTTCAGACTGTTCATTCGATTCGTGTATATCTAGAGTTAGCACTGATGATGTCTTGTCACTTGTGACTGATGCTCAGTTGACAAAACATCAGTATTTATTAATTAAAAACTTTGTTAATAGTAAGATTTCTCCTAATGTATTACCATGTTACCAACAAATTACTAAAGCGAAACAGAGATGTTACCCTTCTAATATAACTGTTTCCGAGTCTTCAGCTGAAGTTGAATTACAAAGTCTTTTTGATCACACAGCTTCTCGAATCCTTGAATCTCAAAAAGAGGTCTTAGATCAGATTCCTGATGATTGTTTGTCTAATATCTCTTTACTTGGGAAATGGGGATTCGATGGCAGCACTGGACATAGTGAATACAAACAATTTTTTTCAGATTCAACTTTAGAAGATAGTAGTTTGTTTGTAACATCTTATGTACCCCTTCAAATTATTGTAAAATTAGCTGAAGATAATTGTAAAATTTTATGGAAAAATCCTCGACCCTCTTCCACTAGGTACTGCCGTCCTATTCGATTTCAATTTTTGAAAGAAAGCACAGCAGTGTCTTTGCAAGAGGAAGCTTATTTTAAGGATAAAATTGAAAGTTTGCAACCTACTTTTATTCAGATCGACAATCGTGAATTGGTCGTTTCTCATAAGTTGCAGCTTTCAATGGTAGATGGTAAAATTTGTAGTGCTTTAAGTGAAACATCTACAAGTAGATGTTATATATGTAATGCTACCCCTAAAGAGATGAATAAAATAGACGAATGTTTACAAAAACCTGTAATAGAGAGTAGATACCAATTTGGATTATCACCACTACATTCTTGGATACGTTTCTTCGAATATTTTATTCATCTTTCATATAGATTAGACATAAAAAAATGGCAAGTTAGGCTAGATAGTGATAAACAATTGTTATCAAATAAAAAACAATATGTACAGTCCCAGTTTAGGGAACGATTAGGTTTAATAGTTGACAAGCCGCGTAGTGGTGGAAGCGGGACGTCTAACGACGGAAACACGGCCAGGAAGTTTTTTTTGGAATCAGCTGTATCTGCTGAAATTACAGGTTTGAATAAGGATCTCATAGATCGTTGTTGTGTAATATTACAAACGTTATCTTCTGGACATAAAATTAATGAATGCAAGTTTAAAGACTATGCATTACAAACAGCATACAGCCTGGTCGAGGAATATCCGTGGTATAGTCTTCCTGCTTCTGTCCACAAGGTGCTCGTACATGGATCAGATATTATAAGTTATGCATTGTTATCTATAGGAGAACTTTCCGAAGAAGCTGCTGAAGCGACAAATAAGTATATCAAAATTTATAGACGAAGTCACACTCGAAAAATGTCACGTGAAGTTACCAATCAAGATTTAATACAACGACTATTATTACATTCAGATCCTTATATTACAAGTCTTCGGAAACTTCCCCCTAAAAAGAAAAATACTCTGTCACAAAGTGTAATAGAATTGTTACATGTTTAATATTGTTAGAATAAGAATAATTTATTTGTATTTTGTTAGTTGTTTTGTTTTTTTTGTATTTAATTAATTTTAATTTATTTATTTCTATTATTTTATTATAATTAAATAATGTTATCAATGTTTTGACTCTTATTTTATTTAAAATATATGTTTTACATTCCAATTTTTAAGTGTTTGTTCATGATAAATTTAGGTAAAAGTATGTTATTGTTTATATTTGTTTTTTACTGAAGTAAACGTTTTTTATTCCGTAAATACATGTACTTCTTTCATTTTAATGTTCCTAAAACACTTTTACAACTATAAGTCACTAAAATAATACAATGTATTGATAGTAACAGGACTTTAACTATTTATGACCGCCCTTGTATGGAGCGTGTCCCTCCGTGCAGTGGTGCGACGGGCCGCTCCCCTCCCGGTACTGGTCGCAGGGGACCTAAACGCAAAATCTCAAGCGTGGGGGTCCCCAAGCACCACCGCTCGTGGTGCCATCTTGGAGCTCTGGGTTTTGTCCCTGGGGCTCCAAATCCTTAATCAAGGCACCACCCCGACCTGTGTCCGGTGGCAGGGCACGTCGAGGGTCGACGTGTCCTTTGCTACCCCATCGCTTGCCGCCCGAATAAGGGATTGGCGGGTAATGGATGATGTGGAGACCCTATCGGACCATCTATATATCCGATACGAGGTCTCCACGGCATCCCCAGGGTCCCCAATCCATCTGGGGCCCTCACCAAGGCCCACCAATTTTCTGCGGTGGACCCTTGCCAAGCTCGATAGGGAGCTGGCGGAGGAGACGGCGATGGTGAGGGCCTGGCATGATGGGCCCAACACCAGTGCCGGGGATGCCGACGACATGGCCGAGAATTTTGCAGAGGACATAAAAGCCGTTTGCAATGCCGCTATGCCGAGGACACGGAGCCGCCCCCGCCGGGGGCAGGTGTACTGGTGGACGCCGGAGATATCGATCCTGCGTACCGCCAGTATGACAGCCAGGCGTGCCTTCTATAGGTGTAGAAGGCGCGCCACAGTTGCGCCCGGTGAAGAGGAGGAACGTCACCGGGCATATCGTGAGGCTCATAAAGCTCTGCGTACGGCGATCTGCAGGGCCAAGGCTGACGCACAGGAGCGTTTCATCGCGCTCTTGGACGACGACCCCTGGGGGAGGCCATACAGGGTGGTGCGGGGGAAATTCACGAACGCCGCCCCCTCCACATCCTGCATGGAGCCGGGGCTCATGCAACGGGTGCTGGGGTCTCTGTTCCCCAATCCCGGACCGTTCGCGCCCCCCAGGATGGCTCCTCTCAACTCCACTTTGGAGGTATGGGCTGACGGTCTCCCCGTGTCAGACATGGAGTTCGACATCGGGAGGGACAAACTCCGGTGCAAAAATAAAGCACCGGGGCCGGATGGCGCCCCATCAAAGGTGGTGGGGATAGTTCTCGGCCCCCTGGAGGAGCGGTTTCGCGCTTTGCTCGACAAGTGCATCGCGTCGGGTCGCTTCCCCAGAAGATGGAAGGTTGGGCGACTTTGCCTACTTAGGAAGGAGGACCGTCCCGCCGACTCGCCGTCAGGCTACAGGCCGGTGGTACTGCTAGATGAATCCGGGAAGTTTTTCGAGAAAATTCTCGCTTCCCGGATCACTGAGCACCTGGAAAGCAGAGGGCCGGACTTAGCGGAGTGCCAGTTTGGCTTCCGCACTGGCAGGTCAACGATGGACGCGGTGGCCCGCCTCAAAAGGTGGACTAAGGCGGCAACAGCAAGAGGGGAGGCTGTGATCGCGGTGTCTCTTGACATCGCGAACGCGTTCAACAGCCTCCCTCACGAGTGTATAGAGGAGGCACTCAAGTTCCATCGAGTGCCTCTGTACCTCCGCGTCCTCGTGGGGGACTACCTCCGCGGGAGACAGATTCTCTACGAGGACGCGGAGGGCCGCGTCCAGTCGTGGTCGATGGCAGCAGGTGTACCCCAGGGTTCCGTACTAGGCCCCTTACTATGGAACCTGGGGTACAACTGGGTTCTGCGCGGCGCGCTCTTGCCGCGGATGGATGTCGTCTGCTTCGCGGACGACACGCTAGTCGCAGCAAGGGCGCGTGAATGGGAGGAGGCGGTCCAACTTGCGTCGGTCGGCACAACCATGGTCGTCCGGCGGATTCGCCTCCTAGGGCTGGAGGTGGCTCTCACCAAAACGAGAGCCATGTCCTTCCATGCCCCGAGACGCAGACCCCCACCGGGGCTTGAAGTCCGAGTGGAGAGGGTGCGGATACCCGTCGAGGTGCACCTTAAGTACCTCGGCCTGGTTCTGGACCCTCGGTGGAGCTTTGAGGAGCATTTCAAGCTCCTCGCTCCTCGGCTGTGCGCCGCCGCAGCTGCGCTTGGACGGGTCCTCCCAAATGTGGGTGGGCCCAGCTCGTCGTGCCGTCGACTTTACCACGGAGTGGTAAAGTCCATGGCACTGTATGGAGCCCCGGTGTGGGCAGAGTGCCTCTCCCTCCGCACACGGGCCCTCTTACGACAGCCACAGAGGGTTATCGCAATCCGGGCCGTGCGGGCTTACCGCACGGTCAGTCATGGGGCTGCCTGCGTTTTAGCAGGTACGCTCCCGTGGGAGATTGATGCCCTGGTTTTGGCCAGAGTGCATCAACACCGGGTTGCGACAAGAGAGCGGGGGGAGCGTCCCGACCTTGACGAAGTGAGGCGGATCCGCACCCTGGCGCAGAGGGAGGCTCTGCGCCAGTGGGGGGAGGCACTCGTCACTCCAACAGCCGGCCACCGGACGATTGAAGCAATTCGTCCGGTGTTGGAGGAGTGGGTTGGGCGCCGGCTGGGCAGCCTTACCTACCGCATGGTACAGGTGCTGACCGGACATGGTTGCTTCGGTCACTACCTGTACCGTATTGCCCGTCGGGAGGAGACGCCGCGGTGTCATCACTGCGACTCCCCCGACGATACGGCTGAGCACACCCTTGTGGAGTGCCCGGCCTGGCGACACGAGCGCCGCGAACTTCGTGCGGCGCTCGGTGGCGGTCACCTCTCACTGCCAACCATGGTAAGGGCCATGGTTGGTAGCGAGAGGGTATGGGAGGCTGTCGCCTCCTTCTGTGAGACTGTGCTCACGCAGAAGGAGGCAGCGGAGAGGGAGCGGGAAGAGGATCCTCTGGCCGCCCCAATCCGGCGTAGACGGGTGGGTGTAAGGAGGCGGGCGGTGATCGCCCGTTTTCCTGCGCCCTAGGCGCGGCCGCATGCGTGGGTGGCCCCCACGCATGCATTGCATAGGCCGCCACGTCTGGGATTACCCATGTGACTCTGGGTAATCTCCATTGGCGCGAAACCTGGACGTAAGGCCGGGTTGCCTGGGGGTGGACTAGTGAAATTGCTTCGGCAGAGCCTAGGCTACCCCCGCGAAGGGCAGTGGAGTTACCGGGGAGTTTTAGTGGGTATTCCCAGTGTCATTTAGCGCTGGGCGACCCCCACACACGCCCGTCGCTTCGCCAGCGACGGGTAGGTCTGTAAACAGATTTCTCCCCGGAAAAAAAAAAAAAAAAAAAAAAAGGCACGTATAACATGTTTTACTTTTTTCCCAAACTATTTAAGTATTTGCTTCTGTTCGTCATCATCTCATGTTGATAAGCTGGTGATGGAAGGTACGATTCCTTAACGGTTAGGAGTTAGAAGATAATTCTTTCACTATGTATTTCAACCAAAGCCTGAAAGACAGACAAGACGATAATGCTGACAGTCACCCATCTTGCTTTGACCTTAGAAAATCACTTAATGATGTAAAAATTTTTTTTTTACAAAAATAAAACCGACTTCAAAACAAAAAAGGAAAAAATAAATAAATTTTAAGTAAGAAAGAAAGAAAGAAAATACATTTATTCAACGCCATACAAAATACCTAGATACTTACCTCCTAAAATGTATTTTTTGGAGTTGGTGCTAAGCTGTTTCCAGAGACAATAGAAAGTGAAGCACCAACTCCAAAAAATACATTTTAGGAGGTAAGTATCTAGGTACTTCGTATGGCGTTAAATAAATGTATTTTCTTTCTTTCTTTCTTACTTAAAATTTTATTATTTTTTCCTTTTTTGTTTTGAAGTCGGTTTTATTTTTGTAAAAAAAAATAGTTTCTTTTTCTTCTTTGAAAGGTGATGTAGTCGATATGGTTGTAAGCTATACTTAATGAAGATCTCTTCGGGCGTTTGATGACTATTAGCTCACTAAATTTCCTACTTGTCAAAAGGGACTTACTAACTTTCACAGACCCGATTGATTTTAAATTTGGTTTGCTGTTGTTCGGTGGTATTTCCAAGACATGCTGACTTTGAGGTGATCTTGTACCATCAAATAGTCTGCGAGATGCTCATTCACTCAATTTTTATGTTTCGTAAGCACTTTAAAAGTTCAATAATAAAATTATATTGATCTTTTAATAGTCTGGGTAGACCATTGAAATATGACCGAACTTTTTCAAGTGTCCGGAGTTTTTCTATTGATATAAACAGCACCAGGAAAATTCTGAAACTGTTTGACGAATTTGTCAAAACAAAATTACAAGTTTAGTATTTATGCGATTTAGGTGACAAAAAAGTTTTATCTCAAAATAAATGTCAGCACATATCTATACCCATGTCTTAAAGTCTTTGTTTTATCTCTGTACAGCTTATGAAAATGAAAAAAATAAAGAAATTCTAGTCCTACAGGGTGATACGACAATACAACATGAAATCAAAACATGGGCTCTATTAGATCATTGAAATTTAGAAATATTTTGCAACTTTCAGTTATCTTATTCACAAACCTACATCTTATTAATTTGATAATTTCATAATATTTCTATGAAATACGAGTATTGCAGTCAATGTTCTAATTTAATGTCCCTGTATATTAATATTTACGATATCAAATATACAAAAAACGCAATGAATAAAATTTCGATTACAGAGACACGAAAATTCATAATAATTAACATAACTTATCGTCGCATACCAACCCACCCGTGTCTCTTCAACAATAGAATATCTATTGTGACAGTTTTGAGACACTTCACAGATTACACAATGTATGTAATCGTAGGTATATTATTCTATGTTATTATAACGGAGGATTAGAGAGGTATTATCTACCAAACTATTCACTACCTATAGTTTGTGAAGTTATTCTGTAATTAAATTAGCTACCTCTTCGTGATTTTGATTCATCTATAGTTGATTTCATTATCTACTTAGCGGAATTCCTGTAAAATTCCTGGTGAAATTAAGGTCGACTGAAAAGGGGACCGCTAAGTTTATCACAGAAAAGCGGCAAATTGGTTCATCGGCTTTGAAATACAAACGTGGTAGACAGACAGACGGAAAGATAAAGTTACTTTTGCATTTGTAATATTAGTAATGATCGATGATGACTCAGCAAAACTAGTTTGAGCTCTACGCCAAAAACAACTAATACGTAAGGACTCCATATTAAAATTAAGGTTTACCGGACTTCACTTCACAACTGACAAGCTGCTGTTTTTTCCATACGATTTGAAAGTATCTATTAACTCTCACTAGGGTCTAAGCAATGTCTCTGATGGAAAGTTTTACATGTTTTTGAAAATTTCGTATTTGTACTTTATGTTGATATTGACAAACAACTCACACAAGGCACGTTTCGTCTCTCACATTTCAAAACTATTTATTACGTTACTACCAGTTATTCCAGAAATTTATCATCTGAAGTCTTGCTCAATTTGAGTTATATTTGAAGTATCTGAAATCGGAAAGTTTTGTTTGATATTACCAACCGATGAATTTACCAATAACTCCAATTTGATTTCCCAAATAAAGTACAGTCAACGCCAGGGTGAACACAGAATATTAGATGAATCGTGCGTGATGTTTGCTCAATTGATGATGATTTCTCCTTCATTTTTATGTGAAAAGAATGTAAATTCGAATTAGAACTGTATTCGGGATATTTACAATGTTCGTTCAATTATTAAAAACCATGAGAGTATAAAGTGCTTTAATGTAAGCTTGAATGGAAAAACTTTGAACATAACAAGTAATTTTAACGATTAACAATAAAAACTTTAAGAAGAAGGATAGAAAACCGTGAAGAAATTAGTAGGTTATACCTTGTGCTCCGGTGGCGTAGTGGTAATCGCAAAATATACTCTTTGGTAATCGCGTCTGGGTGTTTTGAGTGCACTGGGTAAGCAACCCCCGCGGAATCATCCCGGGCAACTGTTTTATTATGTTAGTTGCCCCATGTCGGTCAACATGTACCTCTAAATCCGGTCACCTACAAATCCCCACGGGCTGAAAAGTCGCCATCGTTTGTTCGCTCGAGTTGTCCGTTAGGGGCGGTATTCTTTGATGGGCAGGGTATGGTGACCTCCAAGATCGCGGACCGGCTACAGCTGAGACCCTATCACCAGATCCTGACTTGGTGAAAATGAGACCACCTCAGGAGTATACTGTATAGAATAAAAAAATAATTTAAGAAATCGTTTCACAATTAACAGAGAAATCGGTAAAGATACATACAAAAACATACAGGGAATATGTGACTTCCTCCTTTTTATAAGTTGGTCAAAAAGTGATCACAAATTTTACTGATGGTTCTCTGATGATGATGATGGAACTCAAGCAGAGTATTCTATATGTTGGATACATTATGGATTCTATATTCACCCAAAAATCTCACGAACCAGTATTTAGTCTAGCTGAAATACATTTTGTGCCTTTTAGAGGATTACGCAATGGTACCTAAAATCACCTATCGACGAAATGCGTAACGCGGTAAAACTCGGTCGGGAGCAAATATTATTTGCGCATGACAGCCTACTGTAGCGAACGTGATTAGAATATGCGACTAACAGTTTCCAAACACTTCTAAATGTTAGCTGTCGTATATGCCGTTGGGCAATCTTGAAATTCGTTTTTTCTCGAAATTCTGTGTTCTAGCAAAATTCCTAAAAGGGGAAATGTAGCTAGGTATTTAATTTTGTGTGAGTAAATAATTTGCTCTTCTTTGTGGAAGTTTTCTGTATTACTTCAGGAAGATTCTAGGTTAATATTTGAACACTGAAATGCAAATCCTTAAAAATATATAGGTATTTGATAAACTTTTGCCAGCATCGGAAGTTTTGAAAAAATCTGGTGTTCGCTATTATCCTACGACATATAATATGGCAATTTTAATATTCGAGTTGGGTGTTGAAGGTGGCTTTCAAATTCATTTGAGGACTTAGCAAAATTGAAACCTGAAGTTAATAATAAAAGAATAAACAAAATTTGAGCGATTTATTGCCTTTTCGACTGCAGAGCTGTATGTAACAAATGGTGTTTTTGATTGTGATCTTTTGTAATAAGAAGATAGATGGATGAAATTACTCCCTAATTACACCAATTAGGACACCTCCCATTTAGGAAGGCCTGTCTCCAGCAGTGTATATGGCTGGTGATGATGATAGCTTAATTGCATGCAACCATTGAAAAAACCATGAGCATTTACATATTTTACGATTACGCTGTTAAGCCGACGACACGTTTTGTTAGTGACTGATACACACTTTGTTCTCTATCTCAAAAACTACTCAACCGGTTTTGATGATACTTGCATAGTTTCCTTAGTTAGATTTTATCAAGCCTATCAAAAAAAAATTTTTTGCAATGCAACATATAGTAATTGAGATATGAGCGGATAAACATACAAAGTAACTGTCGGACTCATGAAATTTGGCACCAATGTTCAGATGCTGGTATAGGTATACAAAACATGTGCAATCCTGACAATATTACATACCTTCGGGTCGTATTAACAACATCCTTTTTTAAAAAAAATACGGGCGGCGGCGGCGACTCGGCAACCACTGCGCGGTCACGACGACGCGCTGCGAGGCAGACATCGAGACAGCGCGCAGTGGTTGCCATTCGCGAGTCGCAGGATGCGCGTGCGGTGAGTTCGTGGCCAGGCCCTTAGAGCGAAAAAAATGTGACTAGAGACTTTATAAATGTGATACAAATAGATAAATAAATTCCATAACCAAAATTTGGACATAAGCTATTATTCGACTACATGTTGGTTTGAATGTTATGGTTTCTTGAACCAAATTCAAAAGTAATAAATTAAGTGACATTGTGATTTCATGCACAATAATAGTAATATCAGAATTGATCTCGTGCGTAAACCAAAACCTGATAAAACAAAAATGGAGCTTAAAATGATGCACACAAAACATTGTATGTTACAGACAATACAATGAATCTCGAGAAATACAACGAATACAAACAGGCCAAGACATTTTCTTGATGCACGATAAAATCACAATGAAAACTATGTCAGAACGCTAAAGGGTATCGATCTTTCTCTGAGAGGCTCGTAAACTGTTCCGGCTTGTGAAAAGGGACAAGTCTTCAGCGCCGCCTTTATTGCTGGATACGTCATTTTGTATGAACTGGCTGGATGACATGAAGCGTCATAAAGACGGCCTATGCGGTATATGTCGGACAAGCAATTAACAAGGTTTAGATATTTCGCTGGTGGGCATGCAAGACCGCGTAATATCAGTTTGCAATACCGCGTATTTACAAAAGTTACAAAATGGAACGCCACGTTTTTGGTGTGAACGCGCGCGGAAATACATTTTCTTTCTAAATAAAATTAAAAGTAAAAATTTTGGTTTCCAAGGTGGACCAAGGTATGGATGTACCGTGGCCTATATCCAAGGTGATAGTTAGTTGGAGGACCAGGGTTACAACATTGTAACAATTTTTATTTACAAGCTTCATAAACACACTTAAAATTAAAATGAGCATCGAAGACTTACACCATCTATTACCTATATATATATATATATATATATATATATATATATATTATACTTACTGAGATTATAGTTTAAATAAACAGTTTTTAATAAATGTATAGTATATCATGCTTAATAAATAGGCAATAAGTAGATTCCGAAAACGTACTTTTGGAGCAAGAAATTAAAACCCTTTTTATCTGCACTGATACGGTACCTGCGAATCACAACTAATTTCACGTTAGAGTTGAAAAAGGATGCTTCGACTGCCATAAACAATTTTAAAGTGCAGGAGCTTCCTCCCCTATTTTTCTATTTCGTAAAATTATAAATTAATGTACACAAATGAACTAACACGTCCTTGTAGCGCTCTTTTGATGGTTATATGTATACGAAAACCTACTTCCTAAAACGAGGTTTCAAATTTTCCCAGTGTTGGTCAAAATTGAAGACGAGGGTGACTATTAGTGGGTGTGGGGATGACAGCGGGCGGAAGGTCCTCATTATATTTATGTTTTTGCACGCCCTTTGTGGACTTCACCGTATGATTTGTTGTATTTAGGCTTGCTTCCGAGGCTGTATTGATACTTTTAGAGCTTTTTCTTAGAATAGCCGCCAGTTTACGTCGTGACCTACATTTCATTTACATTCGTTGAAGCTGAAAATAATAAGAGTGAGGTGAGTTTAATAATAATTCATCAGTCTACATGTTGCAGATATTTATTTGTATGTATCAGTATTCAGTATACTTTAAAAAAGTTCATAACAATACGTGTATCAATTTTTATAATTCTCAATATTTCAGTAAGTAAATAATATCTGCCTACTAAAATATTTAGTCAGCGGGTTTTTGACAGCTTTTTATGGCACCATGTCATACAAATATCAGCAAGATTGCCGAATTATGTTGTGTTGCGTATCACCTACATTCATAAACGTAGTGCCAGGTTACTACAGAACAACCCAATTATATTCAGACTAAACAACTTATAGGAAGCTACATTTGCAAGTTACAGTTTCATCTGTGTTTTATAATAACTTCTTGTTATGGAATTAGTAAGTTAATCTGGTCGTGAGACTCATGTTACCTTATATGTTAAAACATTGGACATGTGTATCCAGATCTTAGCAAGCAAGCAAAGTTTCCAAATAAATAGAAAAAAAGATCACATAATAACAGAAACAATCCTATTACGGGGGTAAACAAAGTCAACGCCTGTTGACTTTAACTACCGCCGTAATAGGACTGTTTATGTTATATGAGGATAAAACAACACCTAATTATGTTATAAATGAACGCTGAAAAAAGAACTAGCAACATATTTCATGAAAGTTTTAGTGTTTTTGATTTTAATATAATAAAAGACTCCGTTCTTTATCGTTCCACTGTCCTTTCTCAAAATGTAATATGTCCATACCAAATTTCATTAAAATCAGTTAAGCAGCTGAAGAAGGTAACGTAATAGACAGAGAGTCTAAGTAGAATTTGCATTTATAGTATTAGTATGCATGGCAATACTTAGTGGTATTTTCCTTTCGAATCCAATGCACCAGACAGGGCAAGCTCGTTTCCTTATAAGTTTTACATAATTTACTACATCCTGGTTGTCAAAAGTGTCTATAGGCTTCGGAAACCGCTAACCTCTGCTTTTACTAGGTGGCAGGTCCGTATGTAGGGTCGTCTGGGTAGGTACCACCGCCTTTTTTATTTCAGCCGTGAAACAGTTCGCTGTGTTTCGGATTAAAGGGAAAGGTAGCCAGTGTAACCACTGGCCATAGACGGAATTTCATCTTACGCCTCAGGATGACCTGCAATATTTATTGCACCTACAATTTTTCCTTGTTATTGCAAGTGTCTATAGGCGGCTGTAACTGTTTACCACCAACCATGGTTGGCCGTAAGCTTGTTTGTCATCTAGTCGTATAAAAGAAACCTCTAGCCGGACGATTTTGTATGCCTCATTTGTAGTCTAAAATATAGAAAAAATATTTCTAAAAGTCACTGCCCTAGGGGCGGTAAAAAATAAGAAAGAAAGAAAAATAAATAGTTATCGACTTACACCAAACTTACACATTTTGGTACATTATAATTGGGTTCATTTCGGTTATTAGTGGTGGTGTACGTACGTAAGACACTGGGTTTGTGGAAACGCTTACTTTGATGGTTTCGTTGCCATCATGAAAAAGCGCTGCCCTGATCAGTGGGAATTGGGACAGATAAAAGATGATACGTTCTGTTTATTAAATTTAAACAAAAACTAGAAGAGTAATTAAGTTTTTAAGTATAAATACTGACACAGTGACACCACTAACACACCGTAAATTAACTACCAAAATAAAATGATAGATTGAATTTTATTGTAATAATATAAATCCTCGTCCTGCGGAGTACTAAAAGGTTCAATAGATAACCTTTGATTAGCAAGGAGGAAAGATTTAAGTTTAAACATAGGTACATATAATCAAAGTAGCTTACATACCTATTTCTCTACATTTTTAATGTTCGTTAAAGCATACGAGTATGTCAGCAACATTTTTTTGCTATAGAAAATCTACTAGTTAGTGCAAAATCAGCTCAATATTAAATTCAAGGCATATTTCCAGTTTTTTATATAAAAACATTGCATGTCAGCTCCTTTGAGACTGGCCGGAATCTTTCCGCTGCAGGATCTAAACTAAGCGGACGAATAGCCAGCAGCGCAGACTCATTATCGGTTTAATTACCCGGCAACTTCTTTTCTCATTACTGTGAGCTCATTATAAAGCTTTGTTCTCATGAGTGAAATTTATTGGATAAATAGCTATGCTTTCAATATTCTTAATTTAATAGTATCTAAGCTACCATAAATGTATGTCCTTGGGAACCGAACAAGGGACGTATCCATCTGAGCTACCAAGGTCTTGGGATAACCCAATGAATTTTATTTTATTCTAATCTATCTGTATTTGCGTTGCAAGCTAACGAAAACGCACACAATGTCACCCAGATTGTGAAGGGTCGCGAGTTCGATCCGCGCCCCAGGAGATAAATATTTCCTAGTTTAAATACTTTTTAATACTTTTTAGCTATGCTCTTCTCAATAAATTCTTTGATAAAGCTAACAAAGGTGTTGCGTAATATTTAGAAACTGTTCGTAGAATCTCTTTACCCCCGACGCAAAAAGAGGGGTTAGCTATAATTTATGAAGATCAGTTCTGGCGTTTGAGATGTCTATGAGCTCATTTCCTACTTAAAAAAAGGGTTTTAGCAACTTTCACGGATCAGATTGGTTAGCAATTTGGTTTACTATTACGTTAATGGTATTTATAAGACACGCTAACGCTGAGCTGATCTTGTATCATCATATAGTCTGTGTGATGCTCAATTCTTCAAAAACTTACAGCAGATAAATCGTATTTTGGCTCATAAGAATATTTAGTCGCAATGAAATAGCGTTAGATAGATAATTAATGATTAGGGTTACTAAAAATTTTCAGTTTTGTTTTATTAAAATTTGTACACCAAACCTTTAGTTTAGATTGTTCCGAATCTGACCAATTGTTATTTTACCATCCCCTAGGCTTCATCAAATCAAAGAGAAGGTAATTAATTACCAATTGGCAATCGTACTTAAACCTGTCTGTTAATTACGTAACTCTGATAAATCAGAATGGGTTTCGTTTAGCATTTATTACATATTCATTGATTAGCTTACTACCAATATATTTTTTATTCTACTTCGTGAAACGTTAATGTATGACTAATAAACGTCACAGGATAACGAAGAGATACGTAATTAAGGGAATGTTTCATTAATGTCGGTTATTTTTTTAGTTTTATTTTTAACATTCTATTAAATGTTTGGACGATATATTTGGTTGGCTTGGTTTGGTGGGTTTAATGTCAAATAGTCAGCAGTGATCATCATCTATTTGACTGTCGTTAAAATAATTAGCTCCTTTTTTTCCACGCTCCGGTACAGTTCCCAACTTAAACATGTCAACTAAATTAATGGAAATCATATCATACCGCTAAATAATCATTAAAAACAAAAAAAAATATTCAGTAAATCAAGATACACAAAATTATCTACTTAAATTTTAAAACAATTAGCTTAATTTACCATTTAAAAGTAAATGAACAAACTCTCCGCGTATTTTTAAAATTATTTATTTATTACCAAACAAACAACGTTTATACTTAAAATTTTAATCAGCCAAACTGCGTGGAAGTTGCCGACATGGTTGTTTTTTTTAATTCACTTAGTGAATAACAAATTACATGCATATTTTTTTTGCATGCTGTACAGGCGAAATTTAAAATTAATGCCTGCTGTAGTATCTAAGGACTAAAAAATCAACTCATAATGTAATTAAATAAATAAATTTAAACTGTGATTAGTAAAATTGAATCAACAGTTCCGGGGGAACCCCAAAACTGTTGACACAAGACTGTCTGTTTCTACAGATTAAACTCTGACTCTAATAGTGTTTACTGTAAAGCGAAGATAGATAGCCCTAATATTTATAGAAATAGAGTTCATAGTAGACTAAGCCTGCTCATTGAGAGCAATACTTTTTAACCGACTTCAAAAACGAGGAGGTTCTCAATTCGGCCGGTATGTTTTTTTTTTTTTTATTCTTTAAGGCGAATGAATACACTCCATCAGCCATCAGCATATGTATGATTTTTCTTTCATTAGTTTTCTCCACAACCTTGTACAGGCAGCTTTATCTTTACTTCCTACAAGGGCTCAGTTTGGAACCGGGTCACGCGGACATTTGCATAATTCCCCCGTATTGCGACTGGTTCAAACAAAAATATGGCTAAACAATGTAAATTGTCTAATTACTCAGTTAGATCTTGTCTTTAAGTTTTTTGTTGTTTCCGTTTGTTTATTTCATTAGTTGAGATTTTGTTTATTGTTGAGCTTGATAATAAACTTATCTAGATATTAGAGAATTTTGGATCGTTACAGTCGAGCCCCTGCCAATCGTTATCATTATTTACTGTATATTTTTCAGGTTATAATAGATCCCCAACATTCTGTTTAAGATGACAGTCAAGAGAAAAAGTGGTTATAACCGGTCAAGTGGCGTTATCCCTCAGAAGAGCTATGACAATGAAAAATCAATTGTGTCTGGAATCTGATGCTTGACGGGTTAAGACAGAATATAAATGTTTATTTTCTAGTTTACATATTTTGTCCTGCTTGTTCAACACCTGCTTTACAAAAAGCGTTTAGGTACGAATATATTCCCACCTATGAATATTTCTAGTCTAATTAATTGTAACGTGATAATTTGTATTGAATCGAATCTTCATTATTATTGGTATGTACGCAGTAGACAAGACATAGCACAAATATAATAACTGAGCAAAATAAACGTAAATAGATGATTGATCAGAAACCGCTTTTGCAATCGGATCAGTCGCAGAAGATTAATTTGAACCCATAAAAGGCAAGTTACCGACACAAATGTTGTGTTTGCTACGAAGGAGTGTAGGTAATGGAAGTTTATGAGATAAATAAGGCTTCTATTGCAAAATAAAATCAGCGTATTCGTTACTCCTTGGAAAACGTTTTCTGAACGACTATAATAAAAGAGTAATGTGTGTTAGCTCGTAGTGTTGTCGTATAAAATGTAGGGACTGGTGGTTGAAGGTATTCGCTGTGCACGTTTTCTAAAAATATACAATCTTGTCTAAAAAGATGTAGACTTTCAAGGCTTCAAAATATATGTACAACACCTTATTGCTACTAAAATTGACTCTATTTACTCTACCTTACCCATCTTTAAAGCTTTGAGTGTTTACATCTTTTTTAGAGTTAAGCGTGGCTGTAGGAATAATAAAGGAACAATTTTGGTAGGAATAACGACGTAAATAATGATAGAGAATCTTCAAAATATGATCGGATGAACATAAAATACATAGGTCTATATAACTGAACACTATCGGTCGCAATGTTTTCGGGCTACCCTGTGACATCGGCAGAAGCAGCAAAGAAGTATATCGCTGAGGGGTTTAGTGGGTGAGAGGTCAACACAAACCCTTTTCTTCTCCCCAGGAGTTAGTGAACAGGGTAGAACAGCTCCCTTTCAGAGAAAAAAAGAGCAGGGGACTCAAAATTTCCTATACCGTCAACATAACGCTTCCTCTACAGTGAAGGCAATGCGTGAATAGTTGACATCTAAAATCCTTCGAAGTGATGCTTAATTTTTTTATTCATCTAAATATTTATTCATCTAACAGGGTGGTGCCGTCAATACGAAAATAAATGTTTTAACATTTGCTATATTAGTTCATAGAAATCGTTTGCCACTTTCAAAAACATTGCAGCCAATTTATATTATCTCATACAAATGTCATAAAATTATCAAATGAATAAGATGTTTTTGAAAGTGGCAAACCATTTCTATGAACTAATTTAGCCCATGTTTTATTTATTGTCGTATTGACGGCACCATCGTATAAAAATGAGACTGAGTGACCGACTGGCATATTAACGCACAGCCCAAACCACTGGGTCTAGAGATTCTAAATTTGGCACACAGGTTCCTTTTGAAGTCTAAGGGTGCACTAAGAAAAGATTTTTCAAAATTCACCTTCTAAGGTCTTCCTCATTTGAAAAAAATTGTGGATATTCGAACTTTCCACGAATTTTCGACTAAAATAAATTATAGGATATGAAAACAATGCATTTCATTCATTATAGACATTATGTTTCTTAGTAACGTTTACTGCTCAAGGCCTACACAATCGATATCTAAATAGAAATAGTGTGAGTTTTATTTTTCAAAACGTTCGGGTTCGATTTCCGAGATGAGTATACATTTTTTTAAAATGTATGCATGCAGTTTTTGTTATTATTAATAAAATCGATGACAATGTTCCTAAGAAGAGATTTTCGTATGTCTTATAGTTTCAGACTTTTCCCTACTGACCGATCTAAATGTGCCATCCTGTATATGCATTTCAAATTATAATTTTTATCGTATAATATTCTCAAAAAATATACCTATTCTTTCTTTTCACATAACTTTTATCTAGGGGTTAGCTGAGTACCAGCCCCCATGCATTTTCAGAACATGTCCTTTAACTGTTTTGCCGGTTCTTAAATTGTATTCTGACTTTTGTTCGGCTTATTCTACTAAACTCCAGATAATTTTCCTTTATAAGTTCCAAGATACTTTTTAGTGAATATTTTATTGGCTTATTCCTCCACTTAACTCCAAAAAACTTTTCACGATATGATCATCGTGAAGTAATCTTTTTACCGGCCATAGTTCTTCCACCCTAGCCAATAATTTAAAGTTTTACATAATTTAACTGAAATATCCCTCTGTTTTGAAACCTACCAAATTATGGGCAACGTCTGAAAATGTATATATTTAAAATTCAGTTGGATCTTGAATTGTAAGTACCTACTCATTTTTTAGCGCAAAGAAAGTCCCACTTTTTTAAATTTAAAATTACCCCTAATTTGACGCGAGCGAAGCCGCGGACAAGAGATATTTTATATAGAATCAATAATCTTGTATACTGCTAAATGCAGCACAATCATTGAGACGTGTCAGTGGCCAGCTATTAATTTATATAAGATTACAATTATTATTTTTTTGCCTTATTTACTTTTCCGTTTAACATAACTCCACTTAAATTGAGCTATGTAACCATGTATATTTCTATCAAAGTCAACGTTTAGTACTCGGTCTGAAATGAATTTTTAAAACATCAATTGTTTATGTAAGATAATAAAATCGACTAAAGAGTTGACTCTATTTTGCTATTTCTTTACGGATTTGCCCATCCACGCACTTTTCTCCAATTTTATCCTGTTTATGCATCTAAAAGGTAAAGGAGCGATTGCGTCTTTGTCGCATTTGTTTCGTAACTTTAAGCCTAACGGCTTGTGCTTGAGGCACGTAGAGGCTAAGCTCAAATGCCATCTACTGTGATCGTTGCTTTGCTTTTACAGTCGAAATACGAATGCCTAGAGCTTTCTGTAGTCAGTTTGTTTGGTACTGTAATTGCAAAATAACTCTCTTATTTATGAATGCATAGTCAACTTTTCACCACAAATTTTGTTTCGTATGATCGTCACCTGGTACTGAAAAAAGGCATTATAATATGTTAAGGCACATTAACAGGTCATAGTAACTGTAACTTAATACGAAAAATACTAACTAAAGACGTTCATACACAAATTATTTTTTCAAAACAATCTCAAATTCAAAAACGCATCACAAGACGGGCTAACAATATTTGTCTGAGACAACCTAGGACTAATTACGGAAAAAGAAATATTCTGTTCAAAGGAGCGAAATTTTATAATAAATTACCAAAAGATATTAAAGAAGTGAGCTCATTTTGTACTTTTAAAAGATTACTAAAACATCACATTTTAAAGGAATTCTCATTAATTAATAAATACATAAGATATATCTAATAAATTTGTATTATCTTTAAATAAATATCACAGTAAAACATCGCTGACAGGCACTGTGGTATTGGCCTTAATAAATACGCAAGTGATTTCAGACTACCCACTGATAGAAAAACAATAAGCAAGTTAGACTTTATAATCTTTTTAAGTGAAATTATTTCAATTAGGTTCGATGAATTGTGATTGATTAGAAAGTTTTTTTGCAGTCGGTATAATATTAACGTGTACATGTGTTGTCTAGTAATATTAACTCACGGGATACTGCCAAAATTACTATCATACGGCTATACCAACACTGCTTGCCAACACTTAAGTTTAGTTTAATTATGTTTTCTCAGTAAGTGAATTTTGTAAGTTCTTATGAGAAATAAATTATTCTCTAACCTTAACAGGCTCTTTTCAATTTAGGTGTCACTGGCAGTCCTCTGTACGGAGCCTGCATGGAGGCTGAAGAAATAGCCGCTCATGTTGGTACCTGGTATCTATGGATATCCTCTGGGAAGTATTCGGCGACATCAAGGTGCTGGGTGAATTGCTGGAGACGTAAAACAGACGCCATACGAAGAAAGAAGAACAAGCCTGCGATCTGCGATAAGGACGTGAATACGCCCTTCCTTAACTGTGAGTAAATTGAAGTAAATTTTGAAAGGATAGGTACCATAACCGATTATACCAGTGACGGAAGTTTTGGTCAAGTGGTTCTGTGTACAAAACAATAGGTTCCGGGTTTGGATCCCGGTACGAGCAGATGTTTGTATAATAATTAGGAACATTTATTCTCGAATCTTGGATGTTAGTGTGTTTACTTAGTATAATATTTCTTGTTCGTTATCTAGTATCCATAACAATGCTTATTTCGTGCTAGATAATAAAATGGCGTGTATATTATATTGCTTATACTTATTATATATTTCCTCTTCCCTCTCAATTGCTGTTTCTTGGGTAGGTCCATTAATGAAAGCTTGGCTTTCACACAGGTATAGTTTATAAGGCACTTTTTACACTTTATTTAATTATTATTTTAGTACATTCAGACACGTATTCTCGTTGGCTTCATACAGAGAGAGAAACAGCTAATCATAATATCTATCTGGACAAAATTAAATTATTTTATTTGGCCAACACGCGGTGCTAGTAGAATAAAGTACCTATTATGAGTTCTCCTAAAGATATTTCATGCGGCATTCCTCAAGGCTCCATAATAGGGCCATTATTGTTTTTAATCTACGTCAACAACATGAGTAAAATAGGACTTACAGGACACCTCACATTATATGCCGACGACACATGTTTGTTTTACTTTGATACATCTATTCACACTATAATCACTAACGCGCAAAAAGACCTCGACATCCTGAGCGAATGGCTGCTGTCCAACTTATTGACTTTCAACACAGCCAAAACATCATATATGATTTTATCCGCTAAAAATAAAGAAATTCCTGACTTCGCGCCACTTATATTAATGGTGAGGTTATTCAAAGATCACACCAAGAGAAATATCAAGGATTACTGATCGATGATAGACTAACGTGGAAATCTCACATCGAGCTTGTCAAATCAAAGTTAATGTCCGTACTAGGAGCACTTCGAAAGATAGCACATTGTATACCAAATAAAGTTAGACCAATTCTATATAATTCCTTAGTAAAATCTCATCTTGAATATTTAATTGAAATCTGGGGATCAGCCGCACCAACTAATTTGAAATCGTTGCAGAGATCACAAAACAAAATTATAAAGGTTTTGTTCCATTATCCATTTCGGACGCCAACTAAACAACTATACGGCAAGACCAACATAATGGATCTATCCCAATTATACAAATATAACACATGCTTACTAGTAAAAAAAAATAGTACAAATAGCATTAAATGTAATTTACAACTAAATATAAAAAAAATACACATAATCTTCGAAATAAAAACAAACTTCAACTAAATACGACAAGAACTAATTACGGGAAAAAGACAATATTGTTTGAGGGAGCACAGCTGTTTAATCGATTACCCCAAGATGTGAAGAGTTGTGAGAGTATTAATACATTTAAACATAAACTTAAGTTGCATATCGTAGAGAGTACCAGAGAATTAATATAAAATCTTACTGTATTTAGTATAGTAATTAATTATTGTATCTGTATCTCATTATAAGTGAAATGTAAATTTCTTATGAGATTAAAGTTCTTTAAACCTAAACCTATTTGGCTACTATTTTGTTGTTTGTTTATTTGTATATTAGTTTATTAGCAAATTTATATGCCGATATTCAAAAGCTTAATTTATTTACCTACTAAAACATTTTTCATATTGAATAATTATATTATTAATATTTTTGTCTATACTTAAGGCTTTGCCAGACAGAACGCGTACTTACCGCCGCGTTAAAGCGTCAATAGCGTTGCGTTTTAACGTCGCGTTCTTTCATATCACACACACTAGATTGATTAGTTAGCGGAACGCTCCAACGCAGCGTACCATTCAACAGAGCGCAGTGCAGATCTTTTGAAAGTCTTTGGAAAGTCTCTGTGCTATTGAGATGTGGAGTGATTTACATTTGGAAGAAATATCCTTTAACACGAAAAAAAGAGTATATGTTCAATTTATTAATAAAAAGAGAAAGGAATTAGAAGAATATCATCGTCTGGGTCGCGAACTTTCATCACATGAAGATCGTTTTTTTACTTACTTTCGTAATGATTGCTTTTCCGATTTATACTCACAATTTTGCCTTTATTGTTACATTTTTATAAGTATTATCCTTCGTATTATATAAACATAGGTGTTTCCGAACCAATGCTGTTAGTTTTTCAGTCATAATCGCAATATTTTACGTTAAACACAATCTGTAAAAAAATACAACGCCCGGCGTCAAAGCGTCCTAGCGCCGCGACAGAGCGTTGCGTACTGCTAACGCCGGTGTTCTGTTTGACGGCTAGTACCTTTCATAGTACAACACAATTTGACGCTAAGTATAACGCGGCGTCAGACTAACGCCCTAACGCGCGTTAATTACGCGCTCTGTCTGGCAAAGCCTTTAGTGTAACTTAATATAATTTGAATGTGAATTCCACACAGTGTATCCTATTCCAAAAAAAAAAGGTTAATCTACAGCTTCTAAAAAGTAATGTAATTTGGCTGTAATTCATTTCAAAACAACTTCTAGTTCCTAAACCTAAGCCTGCTCTATCTCTCAGCTTGGCTGATTCATATTTCAAATCTCGTTACTGTTACACCACCTGCAGATAGCATTTGAAGGTACCTTAATCCGTTGTACCAAGAATCATTTTTCAACGTGTTGCGCTTGATCCATGTACTTCCCACCCCAATCAAATATGCGTAATAGTAGCAAAGCCCGAGGCGTCCTGCTGTAATTGGACAGATTTACTATTTAGCCAAGTCACAGTACAACCGCAGATTATGTTGAGTCAGCGTTACTCGGCCACACAATGCAAAGGCAACCTAATCATATTCTATATAAGGTCACAGATATATGTGACTAATTTTAAAGTACTTATGTACGTAAATATTTTATACAGGTAATGCCGTCAATACGACGATAAATTAAAACATGGACTATATTAATTCACGACATTTCTATGAAATAATGCAGCCAATATTATGATATTTCATACATCACTATTTCAGATACATACATTATTTCAAGCAGTAAGACAGAATTATTTTTACTATTGACGAGCCTTGTGGGTTTCTCCTGCTCCTGAATTTACATTTGTGTATTTAGGACACTTCAATCTAATAAATGCAACTCCTTTCGCTAGCAAAGCATGGGCGATCAATGGATAACTACGTCGGTTATAGGTTGCTCGTTTTCATAGATTTTGTGCTCCCCGCATTATTAGGTCAGGAAGATACAGAGCATGCTTCACAAAGAGAAAGGAAAACTATGCAGGTTTCAAACAACGTTAGTTTTAACGAGAAACGTATGTATCTTTCCTAAGTAATTATTATAGACAAGCTTGCTAAATTATGGACTAAGGTAAACATAAAACCAAACAGTGCTCGTTTGAAGTCGACCGAGGGATCCCATCGCAATATAACCGCCTCATGGAAATAATTCAGGACACGGGCACCGCAAAGCTCGTAAATACAGACGCTGGGTGCGTTCATTTGGCCGCCGACACGATCGTAACGTCTATCGCTATTGGTGTGTGGTGGATGGGATTGCATCCGCGATCCTTTTAATTATCGAATAAATTCTGTGGAAAGTACTTACAAAAAAAATGGCTTTAGAAATGTTTCTGATTTGGAAACTGCAGTGTTTGAAAAAAATTTTAGCCACTATTTGGTGGACTGTGTAATAATATATTAATGACATTTGACGGATCGGGCCAACAATTGTGACTACAACCTAACAATTAACAGCTTAATACTTATATTTATTTAGTACTGCCACATAACAAACAAACAATTCTGATTCATGTTACAAAACGGTGTACATAACACTCATTAATAAAGTATATAAATCATAAATAAAAATAAACAGAACAATACCAATATAAACTAATCACTCAACTTAACAATTTTAAACAAAGCTGTCACCAAATATATCGAGATCTAAAATTTAATTGGAGAAGAAATTGTATTCATTACGAGACTAGCTGCCCAAATTGGTTCTTACGAAGGGTGCCTCAGATGTCTTGACAACACGTTGCCTAGGATACCGTTAAGGTACAGACAGCGACATACGTGAAAGCAACTAACTACATTGTATGTGCCCACTTAGAATTTTGTGAGCAAAACACATATCCAACAAATGTCTGCGATCACTAAGACTGGTAAGTTTGAATTTAGCTAGCCGCTGAAAGTACGCCAATCTGTGGGAGAAGCCGCTGCTGTAAAAAGCAAGATGCCTGGTGAAAGCCCGTTGCATATTCTCAACACTTTGAAAATGTACGGTATAAAAATGACTCCAGATACATGACGTAAACTAGAGATGGCGCGATGGCTATGGAGAATCGCTTTATCATCGCTTTATTATTTATAATCGAGACTTTAGTCATACCAATTTTAGTCATCGCGCAAACACGCGATTTTTTTATCGTCAATTCGCGCGATAATTGCACGATAAATACTACACAAGGACCAATTGGACAAGGACAAGGACCAATCTCTCAATTGAATCGGCATTTTAGCTACACCTAGCCCGTAACAGCAATTTCGTAAACCATGTGTCTGCGTTGAAGGACAATAGGGACAATAATTCAAATAAATGTTTACTTACTGTAAAACATTCATCAGACTTGTCATCACAAACGTCTGTGCTCATTCTATATTTGGCGTCAAACTGTCATCGCGAGTTGATTTTTGATCACGAAAAAAATCGACTCGCGATAAATTTACTATTAAAGAATACAAAAAAGTACAAGGTAGCAAAAAATATGATATAGTAGCGCGCATGACGCCGAACTGTACGGGTGTGTTTTTGCTTTTTTTAACTGCAAAAATTGGACTAACGAGAGTTTAAAAGTTTCTGGAGCGGTTACTATCAAATGCAAAGCTACTGTACAGGATAAAATAGGTATAGGGGTCTTTTGAATATGGTTCTATGGCGTCTTCTCTTTCTAATACAACTCAATCACGCGATTTGCGCGAATTTTGTTCGTACGAACTCGCGATCAAACATCATATGAAAGTTTAAATAAAAAAAATAATGTTTTTTTATAATTAAAAAATTGGTTAGAGAAGTTCCCGAAAAAATATGGTTCATTTTAAGCTAAACTTCAACGGAGTTAAATTTTAAAAATTCTTATATAAATACAAAATGGATGTTTTATAGGTACTGTAGTAACTGGCCTTCTTGGTCTGACCTTAAAAAGAAATTTGTATTTAAAAAATAATCGGATTGTCAGAATTGTTCTAGACTTTGAGAGAGGGAATGGAAAATGAGGCCCACGGGCCACGCGCTAGACTATTATATAACTAGACTATTTAATATATAATTTTATGCGGCAATACGTATGAGCTTCCCAAGAAATACGCGAGAAATACAAGCGATTCATAAGAATCCCCTTGTTTGATTGCGGCACAAGCTGGGTCTAGACAGTATACACTTATTTCATACTTCAGCTGCGTATAGCAGATTCAAAAAACATTTTTAAAGGTGTTTAAAAATATGTAAGCTAGAAAAAATATATAATGTCCCGGGGCTGTGGTCAGAGCTGTCACCGGGGTGGTGAATAGCCGCGAACGCGGCTTCGGTTCTCTCCCCGGGGAATGAGTTGTTTCTAGCTTAGGTATTTTTCCAAATATTTTTAATTTTATATTTTCATTTACATTTATTATAATGCTAAAAACTTTAGTAAGAAAATATCAATCAAAGGTTCTAAATAGACCGTTTGCTGCTTAAATTGGCTTCCAAGTTTAGTAAGGAGAAACATTGCTAGATGCATAAAGATATAGCTAATACATAAAGTTATAGAGGAGCTCGGTAGCGTAGTGGTTTGAACGCTCGAGTTTCGTTTACAAAAACAAAGTATCTTTCGCCATCAAAATTTGTTATCTCAATCTCCTCCGCGCTTCGGAAGGCAAATTAAGCCGTTGGTCCCGGTTCTTACTATGCAACCGCTTCAACCCACCAACTCACATTAAGCCAGCGTCGTGCTGTTATGGTCCAAACTCCTCATGTGTTTCTCCCAAGTAGGAAGACTTGTGCCCAGGTGATGATGATGATGACATAGTTATGTTTCAGCCGCAGCGTCATACATTTCACCGTCGTAGAATCATTGAAAGGAACTCTTTTAAAATAAAAGGAACACAGACTTCAAAGAGTCAAAAATAATTAGTTTAAATACTTACTGTTGGTTCATATTTTAGCTGTTTAAAGTTTTTCCACAGTTTTTTGTGGTAAATTTTTAAGGTCAGTTAGAAAAGCGAGGCTAACTCTAAAGATCCTAAGATAACTACCAAATTAATTTGTGACCAAACCGGTAGTATACCCGTTCAAAGAAAATAATAATCGAAATCTGTTGAGATTTTAGGGAGACTTCGCGGAACATAACACACAAAAAAGCAGTTGAATTGAAAACCCCTTTTTTAAGTCAGTTGAAAGCTCCGCTTTCAGAAGCGTTGGCACATGAGAAATATTAGTTTATTTACAAAAGCATCCAGTGATTTTTAAATTTTCCTTCGCAGAGCAAACATGCTGTTGGACCGGACCGAATCACAGCTCTTTTATGTTAGAAACACGAGAAACTACAAGGCATTGAAAATTTAATTCTGATAATAACTGAGGCAAATACGTTTATGTTGGATTAGCTTGGGCTTAATTCGTTTTCGTTTGAAACTCCTTTTCTGTGAGCGGATTATTCTAAATTTTGGAGGCGCTCCGTTGGTGAAAACCCCTGATTTCACATTTAAAACTCAAACATTCATGAACCAGATTCTATTTATTCTGACGTTCTCATTTACCTTTTTTTATCAAGGGGGAACAAAGGCATTTGCGCCCACCCTGCATTGTGGGGAAAATTACAATTATGTGGGCCTCCTCGGTCGAAGATGGTAAAGACCGAGACTACCCACTAAAACGATCGCCATGTTCCTTTTTCATCGCAGTACAGGTTAAGGTTAACAGTTGCCCTTATACCAGGCCAGTACGCGATTCGGTCTGGGCTCAGCTCTAGCACATAGCCTGTGCATGGTGATTACTCCGCGGCGTTACAAGGAACACCCAGTAACGACACTACCACTTCTTCGGGCCATAATCCTCAGTAGTGGGTTTCCCCACCCCTACTCGGGACCTAATGTTCTCATTTACCTGCCATATTAGTAGACAGTCTACTGAAAATAATTTCTGTTATCTAAATTATGTAATGATCAAAGACTTAGCAGTTGATTAGTCCGAAAGATAAATTATTTTCGTTACTGTTTAGATTAATGGTTGATATATAAAATATCGTCGTCGTTAAACCTATATCTGCTATGTGCACGTTTCTGAGGATCATGATTCAGAATCTCGTGACAAAAAAGAAACGAGCACATTCCATAATACAAGCTCAGTAAAATATATATATATATGTAGAATTATTATTTTATACGTAAAAAATAAAAGTTAAGATAAAATGTATTAACTAAGTAATTACCTAACTATTTTTATGTAAAGTTTAAAGAATTGTTGTATTTCCAAGACTCCGCTGTCCATCCAACCGTCTGTCACCAGGCTATACCACATGAACCGTGATAGTTAGTTGAAATTTTCACAGATAATGTATTTCTGTTGCTGCTATAACAACAAATAAAAATAATATTTAAGGGTCTCCCATACAACAAACGTAATTTTTTGCCTGTTTTTGCTCGATATACGGCAACATGTAGACGCTTGTTTAAAGATAATGGTATGGGACCCTTCGTGCGCGAGTCCGACTCGCACTTGGCCGGTTTTTCTAATGATATCTGAATTTGCACATAGCTAGAACAATAATAATAATCATACACTCACATTTATTATCTAGCCTAAAGTAAGAATCATTAAAAGCTTGTGTTATGGATACTAGATAACGGATAAATATTGATAATAATATGTATATAAATAATAAGAATATACTAAATAAACATAATATACATCCATGACTCGTAAACAAATGCTCGTACTCATCATACAAACATTTGCTCCTACCAGGATTTGAACCCAGGACCCTTTGACCGAGTAGCCTGCATAGCAAGGGGTACAGACCGCTCGACCAGCCGGTCGTCAAATGTCAATGTGTTCATACTGCGCTAGCTGTCTTCGCATAATAATGGACTCTTCTTACCGCTACACTTCAGGCGGTATTGAGTCACGTGCCGAGCTTTCAATGTATCAATTCACTGTCTCCACCACAACATTGTACGTGATAAAGAAATTTAGTAGCACGTTTCTTTTCCGTACTTCCAGAACTTGAAATTCTTTGCCAGCACATGTGTTCCCTCCTTCGTATAATAACATGGGTTCCTTCAAAAGAGGCGTGAAAAAGAACTTTTCGGGCCGGCAAGGTGGGGGCGGCTAGAGCAGTGTCTGAACTGCACTAGCTGTCTTTGCATATGGACTCTTGCTACCGCTTTACATCAGGTGGTGTTGAGTCATTTGTCGTGCTTTGTATAAAAATAACGAACATAGATTACTCTATTCTTAATTTTTGACTTTAACATTATTATAAATGTTTGAAAAATTACTTAGTAATTAAAATGTAATAATTAAAAAAAAAATCTAGTTTTATTACATTTTAATTACTAAGTAATTTTTCAAACATTTATAATAATGTTAAAGTCAAAAATTAAGAATATTTGAAAGCACTGCCCCAACTTAACCGAATCGTCGGTATTTGTAAAAATACTCGTTTCGGATGTTGAAATAGAATATTTCGACATTGTGGGGTGGACGTTAGCTCATAAACGCAAATACAGATAGACTAGAAAAATTTCACAGGGATATCCCAAGTCCTGGGTGGCTCAGTGGTCAGAGCAGTCGCCCGGATTGCGAAAGGTCGCGGGTTCGATTCCTGCCTCAGGACGGGAAATTTTTCTAGTTTTATTACATTTTAATTACTATAAATTACTCTAATTCAAACCTAATGAAAAAGCTGTTTTTTCCATATATATAACAATCGCTTATGCATAAATATTTTAACCAAAGTATTAGCACCATGCCGTATACAATTATTTTGGTATTCCTCTAAATGTTCATGTAAATTGCTCCTTGTTTTTGGTATCAACTTCTTCTAATTAAAAACCACTCGTTTCGTGGCGCCTCGTAATATATGACTTTAGGCTTACTATACATGATCTGACTATTAATATAAAAAATCTAATTTAAAATAAAATAAAAAGGCACTACAGCAACGAAAATAACATTATGTGTTACCATAATGATATACTTACCACAAAACTTGAAAACTTGACTAGGAACATAGATACTTAAAAGTCATAAATTTTTTACCACTTGGCACCTAATAGCGTGCAAATTCTTGTTTTGTATGGTGATCATTAATAGTACATTATGGTACAAGTGTGTAATGTTGGTGATTACCGCTGAGGCGCATTGAGGCCTGAGCCGTCAGGCGAGGGTCTTAAGGAGCCGAGGACGGTAATCATCAATACACACGTGTATCATACAACGTTTTTCAACACACTTCTGAATAAAATAATACTTAAATAAAAAACCATTTTACATAGTAGATAAAAAGTTTATTTAGAGAAACAATTAGTAAATGTGCAGTTAGTAAAATTATAATTAAATATTTTTGATGATATAGCGGTCTCATCAGATAGATTATTTACTGAAATACTTTCATGTTCTATTGTTATTTGTGATGGTTCATTATTCGTGTAGGTAGGTGAAATCCAATCATTGGATGTACTTGGTATTTCGCTAGTAGGATGCGTCTCAGAATCAAGTTTAATTCTTTTTGTGATTTTCGCACAAATTTCCTTCTTGTTTTGTATGGAATCTTCTACGTATGATTCTGCTACATTGCTAGATCGCCACCCGCCATGTCGCTTCAAAGTCATTATATCAGCTCCTGAATTTGCCAGCAATGTAGCTGAAGTTCTTCTGAAACTATGTCCAGTGTAGCTCTCAGCATCTACTAAACCCAAAAACTTAGCGATTTCTTTAGGCATATAACCAAATTTGTTTATACCTATAGGCTGACAGGTACATTTACCATTCTGGTAATTTAGAAAGAAACGGTCATTTTTTGTTTTTGGCGAACGCAAACTTTCATACTTCTTAACAATATCATAGAATGGACCGTGTATGGTGAATGACCTAGGTATTTTATTTTTCGTGATAGGTATCTTCACTAAAAGCATCTGGCCATGGTTTTCTATATCTTTTACAGTTATATTTGTTAATTCTTGTATCCTACAGGCACCAGTTACACCAAATATTAAAGCAACCTGAAACAAAAGAAACAATAATTAAAGTCAACAAGCTGCTATTAAATATTTAATTAAAATTAATTTAACTAACCTTTGTAGCCAAATATTGGTTATCTGGAGCATCTTTAATAAATTTTTCAATATCGTCAGATGATAAAACCTTTGATTTTTTGCTTCTAAATCCATCAGATAGTCTCTTTAGATAAGCTGACAAATTCGAGTATGTTTTTAAGTCCACTCCATTCTTTGTTCGGACTGTACTTTTTAACATTGAGTAAATACACCACAAAGAGCTAGGTTTGTACTTAGAAGATAATTCTTTAAAGTACGCCATGAACACATTTTCTGAAAAAGACTGCGTATTCTTGTTGTTCTGCCATTGTATGAAATTTTGGTACGCTAATAGATATTTTTCCTTTGAGTTTTCTGGTAGTAAACTTTCCATAACGTTCTGGGCTTCACATCTTATATCGGGCAGTGTACAACATAAATAATTTTCTTCATAAATTGTATTTACAGACATCTTAATTAATAACTAACTAAATAACTTCAAAAGAGAAAACGAGACGAGTTGTGGAAAATGTTTCGTAATGGCGGGAAAAATTAATCAGTTTTCCTATGCGCGCGCATCGGCCATAGACTAAAAAATGAGGTTTCTTTTTTTTGGGCTTTTCGCGGATAGCTTTTTAGCGCAAATGTAAGCGTAACTCAACCAATAATATTAAAGAAAGAAAGAAAGAAAGAAAGAAAAATATTTTTATTTGACATGCACATAACAAACAACAACAAGAAGCTTAAACAATAAAAAAAATAAAAAAATAGACAAATACAAACAGTTTATACTTAACAATAAGTGCAGTCAACAAGGCCCTATCTCAGCATAAAACTTTTGCGACATTATAAAAAACGTCGCAGAAGCGCTGTTATTATGATAGGGCCTTGGGCGTGACTTTGGATTTTAAACTACATATACTTACACATATACATAAATACAAAAAAATACATATACTTACACATATACATATAGATAAGTGACATAAACTCAATCACATCAGACATGGCTGTATGGGCATTAGTTCCTTTTGCCTTCCCATTACAGGGAGATTTAACAACAAAAAAAGAAAAAAAATATATATTGGCAATTTTAATTATTAAAAAAAAAACTATTACTCACTAGTGAATAATAGTAATGAAAAAGTCACAGTTTGATTATAGGTGGCATTATGTGCCTAATTGCCATGGGATTAGAGCCACTTTATGAGGAAGTGTGTTGAAAATTACCTTTTTGCTATGATAAAGGATGATATTATTTGGTCTATGCTATGATCAATGCTTTACCTACTATTAAAGTCATTTATTGTTATATAATGATTGTGCGCTCATTGCCAGAAACCAAATTTAAAATCTGGTAAAAAAATGGATTCGCAAGCTGACACAGCTAAGTAGGACACTGCTGTATATCATAGTTAAGTTATCTTTTTTAAGGATGGTTACTATTTATTGAAAACGTAAAACATTTGTCAAATTAACGCTTACTGCTATCCTATTGCAGTACAACTCGCGTGCGACTCGCCTTAGCATGTTTGTCGGGCGACGTCCGGCCTTTATGCTAATTGGCTGAAGTTGTGCACAAAGGCCCAGTCGGGTTTGATCCCAGTTGTTTGTGTTCGGCCACTCTGCCCCGCGCGTGACGATTAACAGTTTAACCTCTTTCTGCAACCGTAACTCTAATTGAGGTCTGCGAGCTTAAAGGATCTACATATCCGTAAGATTAAGGTGGTTTAATGGGTCTAATGTTATTAAGACACAAAAGCTAATGTTTCATGCGTCGCAGGTTAAAATGAAAACAAAAAAAAATTTTGGCAAACTCGATCTCGATCCGTTTGATAGTGCCTTGCCAACGGATAAAGATTAGTAGCATTCTTGCTGGCATACTAAAATTTACAACGATGACGCAGCGATATAAGTGGCAGTACCTCTAATAATACAGGTAGGCTAATAATTGCCATACGTTATTATGACGTATGACAATTATTACAAGACTGACAAAACTGCTGGTTATGTAAGCATAACTAGCAGTTTTGTCAGGAGTTTAATAAAAATAGTCTGTTTTATTTTATATTAATTATACAGTGGAACTGTATGAATGATATACTGAATTACAACTTCACGTTGGTTTAAAATGTGTTAAAATAAGATTTCGAAACTATAATTAAACAAGCCATGCCAATTTTTATTGAAAATTGAATAGAGCAAATACTTACTGATTTTGTAGCACGATGCCTACTGTCTCACTTAACAATCGGTAGCACCGTTCTTAAAATAGGAAGTTAACCTACTAAAAGTACAGTCAAAAACTGAAGTAATTATTTTCTGAATTAATTCTTCTTTATTTATTTTATAATTGTTTCTAATTAAACTAAACCGACAATGCGACAAAAAGTAATTCAGTCCGTTGATTCATTTGATTCGTTGATACCTAATAAATGTATATTTCTAATCCAAAGTAGTTACCCGGCTACCATATGTATATCAGAGGTTATTTATTGTACTCCTACGGTTATTACATAAATAAAATTAACAGTAGGTATGCTAAACATCTCCTCGATAGATATGCTAGCCTGGTACTTCAGGGGATGATCCAGCTACATACGTTATTTCGATTGAGTGAGATCGAAATGATGACAATATTGGCAATTTACTGTTTTTTTTTACTAATTATCAAGAAAATTAATGTAAGATTTTTGAATACTACTTTATTATAGTTTATATTATACTATCACGAGACTCGATTTCTTAAAAAGGTGGCACATTGCGATATACCTGCGATAAAAGAAAAAAAGTAGGCATAGTGCGATCTCTATGAAGGTTCCATTAAGTACGCATGGTGCTACCGATTGCTTGAAAAAATCGAAAAGTTAACAAAGGGCGATAGTAGGCATCGTGCTGTAAAATCCCTAATTTCGCTTATGTTACCAGTACGAAATTATGCAAAAAAAATATTTGTGGGACCATTTTTATCTCTGCTCGGTATTAAATATATTCCGGTTAGCTTACCTTGACATTTCGGTACTAAATGGCTTTCGTATAAAAATGTTGTCATTTGTGAATGCAATGTTATTTATTTGAAAATTCTCGTGGTAACTTCGCGAAGTTCTGCAAACGATGGCAGGAAATGAAAGTCTGAAAAGCGACTTTCCTCGACCTCAAATTCAGTGGTGAAAAGCCTGTTAAATGTAAATAGCTTTTAAACAATTTGAAAGCTGCTATTTATGAGAGGATTTATTATTGAGCTGTTATCTGAATGGCAAGAAAACCAAATAAAATCAGTATTGACCAAAAATATTCTTAGAACTCACAGCTTTTATTGCATAAAATATTCTGGGGCTTCAACATGATCTCTCATAAAACCCTTAAGACTTAAGAGCTTTTACGTCTCACGGCGTTTCATATAAATTCTTAAGCCGGAAATATTGTAAACGAGCAAATCGATTATAACAATACTTGCTATGTTAGGCTAGTCTAAAAAGTTATCAGAGGATTTTTCAAAGATCTAATAATAAAAAAATATTATTGTATGAAAAGCTAAATATTGCCATTACTCAACTGAAGAACTGGTTTTAGAAAAAACCTCTAACGGATATTTAGACTCGCCGGACTAGCTTATGTATGTAAAGTCTTATTGGATTCGGTTTCTTCCTTTACTTTTTGACTTGAAAGTTTATATGGTAAAGTAATGAAATAAAATGAAAAATAGAAGCACTCTCGAATCATCAAAAATCCCGTATACATGTATAATACAGAAAAAATAGTGTTAACAGTGTATAATGTATATCTGTCTTTTTCTTTTCTAAAACTAGATGACAAACAAGCTGACGGGCCACCTGGTGGTAAGCGGTTACCGCCGCCTATAGACGCCTGCAATAACTAGGAAAAATCAATTGATATTGCAGGTGCGTGGTCTTCTTTTGTGATAAATTTATTTCTTTCTTTCTTTGTCATCCTGAAGCCTAAGATGTCCATTCCCAGTAATTACAATGGCTACTTTTTTCAATTTACTTCAATCCGAAACACAGCGAACTGTTTCAAGACTGAAATAAGAAAGGCGGTGGTGCCTACCCAGATGACCCTACACACGAGCCTACCACCTACTTACTAGGTAAACCTGTCTGTCTGTCATGACATGTTTGAATTTACGTTCAGTAACAATGTCATAATGTCTGTCAGAAGGTGGACTAACGGCCGATACTCAAACGTTTCTTAAATTTCCCTCTTAAATATTTTAAATAAAAAAAAACAAACGGCAAATTGAGCGCAATTTAAAAAAAGCGGGCCATAAATCGGAGGAGCTCTATGGCGTAATGGCTTGAGCGCTCTGGTTTCGTTTACGAAAACACAACATCTTTCGCCATGGATGCCCCCGGGATGGGTTAATCAAATATTGTGATCGCGAGCTTCTCCGTGCTTCGAATGGTAAGCAATTAATCTATCAAGCTGCATTATCCCTCTGGAGATCGATGACAATTGAAAAATCGATTGTGTCTGGAATCTGATGCTTGACGGATTAAGCCTTTGGTCTCGGTTGTTCCTGTAAACCACGCTTTACGTGGTGGTGTTATGGCTCAAACTCCTTTGTGTTTCTTCATAGGCTGGTGACGATGAAGATTGTTGTAAGAACACATGATTAGAGAGCTATGAGAAAAGTAAGTTCCAATTTTTCGTACCCTTTCATGCTAATTCATGCATTTCAATGCGCAATATAGCAGTAGAGTAGGTAATGGTGTCAGCGTTTTGTTATATCAGAATTCGCACTCGACTTTGATTTCATTACGATAGTCATATTAGGCCCACGCATCCGGCCAACGATTAAGAGTAAATCTCTACCTCATTAATTACTCAGTGCGTTAACCTAAATTAAAGAGAGGTAAGGCATATTGTTTCATTTAAATATAGGTAAGTATACAGGGCGTCCCACGGCCATGCCACACGGAGGGAAAGTATATTAAATATTGAACGTAGGATATTTTACTAAAAGAAGACATCGTTTTATTTTTAATAATAAGTAGAACTGCATTCACAGATTTTTTAAAAATCGCCTACCTCAACCGGGAATCGAACCCGCCAAATGTGATAGAAAAATTACATGTATAAGGAACCGGTACAACAGTGTGCAGGAGTTACAAAATGAACTTAGACGTATTATTTCAAACATCCACCATGCAAAAATAAGTAAATCGACAGGGAGAGAAATTATCAAAAGAGTGAGAATTTGTATACAACAGAACGGATCACATTTTGAGCATTTGATAAATTATTTTTTTTTAAATAAAATGAAAAATTTTATGATCTTAGTTTCATTTAATATGCTAGGTTATTTAGGAAAAAATAATGCTTATGAGTAGCCCTTTCAAACGCTATTATAATATACAAGTAATTTTTCTATCGCATTTGGCGGGTTCGATTCCCGGTTGAGGTAGGCGATTTTTAAAAAATCTGTGAATGCAGTTCTACTTATTATTAAAAATAAAACGATGTCTTCTTTTAGTAAAATATCCTACGTTCAATATTTAATATACTTTCCCTCCGTGTGGCATGGCCGTGGGACGTCCTGTATATGAAAAAAAAGACGTTTATTTTGTCACAATTTTAGGAAATTAAAAAAGAGATTAAGAATAATATGGGACGCACTTTCAACTCCAAAGATCGAAGCTAAATAACACTAACTCGTAATGTTGTTTTTCTGCGATGAGTAAGGTCGCCGCAGCTCAAAAAGGAGGCTTTATTTTGGGAGCAGAGAGACTTGTCTCTGATGCTATCAGCATAGCGCAAAGTGTCTCGAGTAAGTATATACGCCTTTGGTGTTACAAGCTACAATAATCGCTTACCATCAGGCGGGTCGTGCGTATACTTGCTTATAGTCATAGTCATAGTCAATTGTTTTCAATGTAGGCTTTCAACAAAGCACTTATTGACGTGAAAATAAAAACATGAAATTTAATATTATTTAACTACTTAGTAGAATTTAGAAATATAAATTATTACTAGCTTGTAATGTATTTATTATATATCGAGTAGGTACATACCTACCTACCCTCGTCAGTATAACTAAAAACTAAAATAAGTTTTATTGCCATGGATGTTTGTCTTCGGTGAAGTCTTTGACCCTATAGTATGCCTTATAGTATTGCTTGAGACCATTGTTGCTTTAAAAAATTGTAGAAGGGCCTTTAGATGGATGATGGTGCCTAAGTATTTTCTGTAAGGTTGATTAAAAATAAAATTTACTATGGCATTCTTACTCTCGTTTCAGCATTAAATGAAACAAAAGGATACAATCAGACTCCAAAGTTGATGACTCGAATAAATTACACTGTTGTAACAGTTGTTCTTAGCGTATCTAATATACATTGATTCCCTTTCTTCATTTGAGAGTCATAGTAATGTATAAGTTCGTATTAAATTAATTGGCTGAATTTATTCACAGCTATTGTGAGTTCTCGTAGAAATTGTGATTGGGACGCAGCATCATAAAATGTTCCGATTAAAATGTGGTACTTATTAGGATTTATAAATAAAAATCAATTTTCCAATTTTAAATGTGACGTGTAGTTCAACAAAAAGCAATGATACTCTGACTCTTTCTATCAGACAGGCCCCTTATTGTTAATTATCGGATCACGGAGTCGATTCGAAAAGTGACATGTCGTCTCGCTTTGACGCACCGCGATAAAAAGTGACAGGTATACAGTTTCCGAAATTGTAATATTTTCCGACAGTTGAGAATAAGGCGGCAGATTTTTTTTCACAATTAATCCTGAAAAAGTTACAAGATGAAGAGATGTAATGAAACATGACACAGACTAATGGTTGAGCGGCTCGATGTCACCTTTTCATTACTGCGGGTGATCAATTGAAATAACCGTCCGTCGCTCGCGCCGGTAAGCCATTAATCAAACAATAATTAATCCGTTCTAACTCACAGTTTAACCCTGTATTGTTGTAATAGAGCTTGAGATTTGATTGGGAAATTGTTGTGGAAGTCCCTAACTAGCTTGATGGTTGAGTAGAGTTGTACAGCGCGGTATATTTACTCGGTGCAAATTACTCACACAAAGTCATCTTTGAACCAACTTAAAAAAGGAGGTTATCAATTCGACCCGTATGTGTGTAATATTGTCAAAAATGTGCATTGTTTGTTTATTTACTAATTAAAATATGTAAACTAGAAAAAAATCACGTCCTGAGACCCGTCTCAGGACGTGATTTTTTTCTGTTCTGTTTTGCCCGGATTGTGAAAGGTCGCGAGTTCGATCCCCGGATCGAACCCGCGACCTTTCACAATCCGGGCGACTGCTTTCTGCTGCTCCGGGCTTTTTTGTATTTGTAAGTCTTTACCAGATTCTGAACTCTTTAACCGAGGGAACTGTGCAAATTTCATCAAAATCGGTGAATTGGATTTTGAGATAGAGAGTTAAGTTTGTATCAGTCAGTAACAAAACGTGTCGTTGACTTAACAGCATAATTCTAAAACAAGTCAGCGTAAAATTTGAATAAGACTTATTGGTACTAAGCTTATATCTTGCCGTCATAGAAACAAGGTTAAATCTTACAAGAACTAAGTATTTTTATTATAAATATAGCAAAATAAAGTATTGTAGCTAGGTCGTGTGAATTTTACTATATACTTTATTTCAAGAAAGTTGAAGCCCACAATTTCTAAAATACATTTTAGTATGATTAAACTCACTCTCAAATTGGGCTATACGGGGCGACATCTGCGAGGAATTATTGACCAATTCTAATCTTCACCCTTCTTTATGACTCGCCAAATGGTAAGGAATTGTAGTTCCAACTGTTCTAATAAATATTAGGGCGACGTAGTAGATCTTTCAGGAATAAAATAATGCTGAAGTTACTCCTACGTTAGCTGAAACTGCAAGTTAACTAGTCAAAAATTGAAATGGGCCTCTATAAACCATAGGTATTATTTTATCGAGTTGAACATACTCCGAAAGAAACACGTTGACTGGTTCAACTTTTTGTTGTATTTCATAGCCTGATCTCTCGAAATACGAAACCTCTGATGTCGTGTCCATACAAACTGTCACTGTATTTTCGAACTGATACTCAATTTACAATTCAATTACAAAATAAGAAATAACCTGGTGATCTTAACTGCTCTAATAACGTATCCACAGATTCGACAAGTATGTAAGCTGCGAAGAAGTGGTGAAAAATACTCCACCAGATTGTATTGTGAAATGTATTGTGTTGACAGAATAGCAGATAAATTCTACTTCTTTCAACAAACCGTTTTCTCACTGAGCTCTGGCGACTTTACTCACGTCAGGAACACAACACTACAAAACAAAGTCGGTTATTTGGTGGACGTTCTACCCCAGTCATGATAGCTCTCTCGAACGAAAGGCGGTGGTACCTACCAAGACGACATACGAGCCTACCACCTAGTTATTTTTACATATACAGGGTGGTGCCGTCAATACAACAATAAATTAAAACATGGGCTATATTAGTTCTAAGCTTCCTTGATTTTGTAATAATTTACCTACATATTTATCAATAGTATCATTTTTGAGGGATTTTTGAGGTATATGGCATTATAGGATATTATATATAAAACAATACAATTATTATTGTAATGACGTGGTCAGACAAGTGTTTAAAATTAATGAAAGATGTTTGGCTTTATTAGGTCTTTGTATATTAATTGTTGACCTTTGTGTATTGTAATACCTATATTGTGATGGTGCATTGTCGGACAGCCTTTAAATACAGTAAATATTCTTGTCATTAGGTACTTATTGGTACGGTAATATACCTTTTTTATACTCTGTGCGACACTGCGCTGCTAAATACTATTACTGTGTAATTAAACATTGTAACTCAATAATTGAAAAGAGTGACTACACGAGGTTGTTGCCGGAATCTTCTCTGTAGTTCACTGACAGACAGACAGACAGACAGACAGACAGACAGACAGACAGACAGACAGACAGACTGACTGACTGACTGACTGACAGACAGACAGACAGACTGACTGACTGACGGACAAACGGACCGACAGACAGACCGATAAACAGACATTATAACATTCTTAGCTTACGTAGATCCAGATAAGACACAGAGACAAACATTATGAAATTGTTAGTTAGTTAATATTATTTTTATGTGATAGACATAAGGGTTTTTTTAAAGACGATTCGAAAGTGCTTCTTGGGGGGCCTAATTGAATAAAGATATTTTCATTTTCATTTTCATAGAAATGGTTTTTCACTTTCAAAAACATCTTATTCTTTGATAATTTCATGACATTTGTATGAAATAAAATAACACTGGCTGCATTATTATATAGAAATGTCATGAAATTATCAAATGTGTAAAATGATTTTGAAAGTGGCAATCCATTTCTATGAACTAATATAGCCTACTTATGTTTCAATTTTTTGTAGTATTGACACGATCCTGTAGTATAAGTTTTTATAAGTTGTTATTTAAAAGTTATTTGTTAAAAATGATATTAACGCTGTGAAAGTATAGTACGCTAAAAACAATGGAAGTTCCAGAGGAAATACATAGGATTCCATCAATTCCTTGGTGCTTGAGTGATTAGAGCAGGGTTCTGAAAGATTGTAGGTGCGCATCCCGCCCCGGGATATGTCTTTTTTTTAGTCTAAACATTTTCTAATCTTCATTCAGTTTTGATGTATGTAATATAGAATCTTACATGCGTTAAGGAGCACGTAGTTCTTTACTCAACCTATGAATATAGCTGGTTAACCTCTTGAAGAGCGTTAATTAATATTGGATTCTCGCTTCTAGGCGGAGCCGAAATTGGTACGTGTCTGAAGACGCTTGTTAGCAAGCTCGATGTTTAGTTTGTTATTAGCTTCAACGGTTTGTAAGCACGTTGAACAGGAATAGTCATCCAGTCGTTATCCATATAGGTTATCGACCTACCTTGCTAATGGCTACCTTGACTTAGACTAGATTGATGTACTGTGTTGCCCTCTATCATCGTCTTCGTCATCATAGGCCTCCCCCAAGCTTCCCGCGACCCTAAACCGTCGGCCCACTTTGTGGGGGCCTAGCAACGCGGCAACGCTGCGTCTCCCGGTACGCGGCTGCCACTCGAGGACCTTTCCACCACAGCGTCAGTCCTCCTCGCAATGTGGCCTGCCCACTGCCACTTGAGGCTCGCAATTCTTTGGGCTATGTCGGCAACCTTAGTTCTCTTCCGGATCTCATTATTTCTGTGTGATACAGAGAAACACCGACATAGCCCTCTCCATTGTCCTTTTGGTGTCATTGAGCCTTCTTATGAGGCTAATTATCCTCTATAGTTAAGCCAAATTCATAAAGAATAACCACTCGCATTTTATTTGAGTGATGATCAAGAAAAGTAACCAGGGAAAGGGACAAACCTATACAAAATAACGATTGGTTCGGTTACATTTATTTTTATCGAATTTGGCTTAATTTTACTAGTATTGGGAGAAGTTCCTCAACGCCGAACACCGATTAGGTGACAGTTACCATTAGATATGTCTTTATTTGAAAAATATTTAGAGGCAGTACATAACATATTGTTTGTTATATCTGAAACGCAAAACTATCTGTTCAAAACTGTACATGTACGAGAAAAGTCGTTTATGAGATTGATAGGAAATTGTTTTTTTTTTTTACTTAACAACTAAGTGATTTGCCCGTTTTCATCAGAATTAGGTCTCCCGGTAGTTTCTTAAACGGGTAGCTTAGAATGTACGCTCAAGTGTATTCTGGAGTAGGTACGAACGCTGAATAAAAGTTTTGGTTTTAACTCTGTCGTGTCTTTGGTTACCTAAGGAGTTTTGATTTTATTTCGTGAAATCAGAAAAATAATTAGGACGAATGATAATAGTGGTGATATGTATTCATCATTCATCCCACTTACTTATGGGTTGACTGGAAGAGATCTCTTATAGAGATAAGTCCACCCTTGTTAACTAATTATCTTTAATTGTATTGATAAACTTTGTTACAAGTGCAATAAAGAGTATAATTACTTTTCAACCTTGGTTAGGTTAGATAGAACTGAGTTTGGTTATTTTTAAGATATTTTTAGGTCACGAAACAATAGGTTTTAGTGTGTGCCAACTAAAATAAACACTATATAAATAGTCGGATATGTTTGACATTTGGCGAGGTTGCTGAGATTAGTTTTTTTTTCTCTTGCTCTAAGGTGTGGAACTACACAAGTGGTTTTTATAACCATAAATTTTGACATTACATACCTCAGATCATAGAAATAAGTTACATACACTGGTCTATGTTATGTCACATTTTTATTATAAAAAAAAAATGAAATGTATTTTTGTTTACCACCAACCCTTTGGATCAAGACATCACCATCTTCATCATAACAAGGAGTTACATCATTGTCTAAAACTTATACGAAGTCCTCCATTTCGCATAAAATTTTCTGTATTAAGTCACATACAACAATAGTTGTTAATAAATAAAGCTTTTAGACTTTTATTTACTTTAATTTATAGTAAACTAAAAATAGGGCGTGCCTTTTTTGAGTTTTGACATATCCAATCTCATATGACGTTTTATACGGCAGAGTGTTTTTAGCCATCAAATCTGACCGCCAAAAAGTTGCATCTCTTCGAGGCTTGGAACAGAGTAGTTGTGACAACCGAACGTCATCCCGAAAGGCACGGAACGGCCATACAGTAAAAAGTTGTGTGTGCATGCGGATTGAGTGATCCTATCTTCAATCTTTACAATAATGGACGAGGATTAAGTATATAATTGTTAAATTGGTCACGGTGAAGTAAAAAAATTGTAAAACTTGAGATAAAACAGATATAGTCCATAAAGTGGATCACTCATACCGCATGCATTATAAAAATGTCATAATGTATATCTCATAATATATAACAGTTCTGCTTCTTATTTATACATCAAAAAATTGTAAAAAATTGTTAAATACCATTACCAAATTATGAATTAGTTTGCATGTCCCGTTTAAAAATTATAACGATTTATTTGGATCACTCACACCGCATGGTGGCCGTATGAGTGCTCTTTAAAAATAATACCTTATACTGAATAAATACATATAATTTTATTGTACATTATAGCTAAACGTGAGGTTAAATTTGTTAAATAGTGATCTTGACAAAAACTTATAATAGATGTAAGAAATTCAAGTTTCCCGTTTCCTTCAGCATGCCATCTGAGTGATCCACATTTCGGCCTCTATTTACTTTCGTATACCACCTACATAAACTGAAGATATACCCGAAATTGTTAAATTTTATTTACTAAAATTTGGCATATTTTCTGTTAATGTACGTGCGATACTTAAGGAAATATCTCGTTTCGTAAATTCCTGAAGAAAATGACTGAGTAGGGTGTGTCTGATTTTTCATTGTGTGAGACTATGTGATATATCCTTATTGGGACAGATGAAACTAAATAAAAGCTTGTAAAAAACAGAATCGCCTTTTATTTTTGCTAGCACTATACATTTGATTAACCAAAAATAAAAACCAACTTCAAAACACGCCAATTTATTAATTTAAAATACCACACGACATGATTAACCTTTTACTCTTCATTCCAGATAAGTAGTCTGTAGTTGATGAAGCGAATACGCTGTTGTTGGTTGGCTCATTCTAAAATGAACATTTTTAATATAATCAAATAGAATTTCTCTTTAATGAAAAAAATGCCATTTAAACCAATGACACGTAAAAACCTAACGTCCTGTCGTGACCGAATAACATACATTCAAAACACTAAAAAGGAAAAATAATTAAATTTAATCCTCAAAATGTATTTTTTTGGAGTTGGTGCCTCATTTTCTATTGTTTCAGGTAACAGCTTAGCACTAACTCCAAAAAATCCATTTGTAGGAGATATCTTACTATCTTTCCTGTGCGTCTCTGTAGTGTCACGAGGGGTACCCAGTGGTACCGTTATTACTCCTGGGCCTTAGCTTGAGCAACGGATTTCCCTGATCCAGTACACAAAATCATATTTGAAACATACAAGTGTGCGACAGCGTTGGCTTATTTTTTTTTCTTCTACATATTTGAAACATACAAGTGTGCGACAGTGTTGTCTTATTTTTTTTTTACATAATTTCTACAAAGCGGATTATAATCATAATACTTTTTCTAGCGCAATGCTGGTAATAAATTTTAACAAAGAATTATTTATGAAAATTGAAATAGAAAACTATGCCTATGTCAACTTGTCAAATTGTAAAATATGGGAAAAAATATTCCCAAATATGGTACAGTCAAGCCCATAATACAGGCTAAGATCGGTACACTACCAATCGGAGTACCGATCTTAGCCTGTATTATGGGCTTGACTGTACTTTTGGTAAAGTTAAGTAAGTGATAAAAACAAAAACATTCAATCGTAGGAATGAGAAAAAAGATTCCCGCTCCTCCTACCAATCGGAGTTCCGATCTGAGTACAGGGAAAGACCCAAATTGAGAGTATAGTCATTGATGTAAATAATTTATAGATAAATTGTACCGTAAATAAACTGCATGATATAGGGTTTTATAATTATAATATATGTTTTGTAGAACATGTGGTTTTTCATTTACAGATCATGTATAACTTTCATTATAACATATAAGTAGGTGAATAAAATATAAAAAGATTAATAGAAATAAATGCACCAGAATACTAATCATCGGTCTCAATCAACAGCCCTGTAAATTATAGGCATCCAGAATGCTCGGAGCACAAGGTAATCTTTTTCATAAAATATTAAATAATATGAATCAATATAATAAAAACGCCTGGTCATGTCCCAGTAAAGATATATCACATAGTCTCACACAATGAAAAATCAGACACACCCTACTCGGTCATTTTCTTCAGGAATTTACGAAACGAGATATTTCCTAAAGTATCGCACGTACATTAACAGAAAATATGCCAAATTTTAGTAAATAAAATTTAACAATTTTGGGTTTATCTTCAGTTTATGTAGGTGGTATACGAAAGTAAATAGAGGCCGAAATGTGGATCACTCAGATGGCATGCTGAAGGAAACGGGAAACTTGAATTTCTTACATCTATTATAAGTTTTTGTCAAGATCACTATTTAACAAATTCAACCTCACGTTTAGCTATAATGTACAATAAAATTATATGTATTTATTCAGTATAAGGTATTATTTTTAAAGAGCACTCATACGGCCACCATGCGGTGTGAGTGATCCAAATAAATCGTTATAATTTTTAAACGGGACATGCAAACTAATTCATAATTTGGTAATGGTATTTAACAATTTTTTACAATTTTTTGATGTATAAATAAGAAGCAGAACTGTTATATATTATGAGATATACATTATGACATTTTTATAATGCATGCGGTATGAGTGATCCACTTTATGGACTATATCTGTTTTATCTCAAGTTTTACAATTTTTTTACTTCACCGTGACCAATTTAACAATTATTTACTTAATCCTCGTCCATTATTGTAAAGATTGAAGATAGGATCACTCAATCCGCATGCACACAAAAGTTGTAGGCTGGAACGCGCAGCCTTTGTTTTAAAGTCAACATAAGATAATCATTATTTTCGAACGCTTCTCGATTTTAATTTATTGTTACATTACGCTTTGTGACGTAATTTGACAATAAATTCAAATCAAGAAGCGTTGGAGTTGTTGCGTCGTCAATAACTTAGCCCCCAATCAGACTAAGTAGGGACTTGAAAGATTTGATTAGACAATAGAATTTTGACATCGTACAAGAAGGTGAACAAAACAATTATCTTCATATTAGAATATGATCTAAGTAGACTTAGAAGTCGCTTTCATTTGATGGATATCAGAGAGTGATGAATTTAATATAATTCTAGCTTTGTTTGTTGTAACCACATTAGACGTTTCGATGTCTTAACCTACGCAGTGCCTATTTTTCCTAATTATTAGCATAAATAGATGCTGCCATTCTTAATATGTTAATATTATGAAATGTAGAAGCATACAAGTATAATAAACGTAGCATCATACAAGTATAATAAACGTCGCAGCATACACGTATATTAAACGAAGCTGCATACAAGTATAATAATTGTAGTTCATCCATCAAAGTTGTTTAACGTTGTCATTTCATTTCTGTAAGGATCAATGTCAAAGATAAATATTTTAGGGCCTTATAATAAAGGTCTCCTACATAGCCTCTTCCTTCCTACAACCTCAAAAATATTCTCATCAGCGTTGGTTGCGAGTGTTGCGACTACCTTAAAAGTTACCAAGTTTTTGAACGGATGAGGCAATGAAATTTTTTTCGCACCAATCAGCGTGTGAAATACTAGTAGTTTTACTTCTTACAAATTTTGGTATATCTTCACATAAGGGCTGCAGCCCCTAACTTTTATTTTATTTTTTAAGACCATCATTGTTCGCGGACATTAAAAAGAAATGAGAACAGAAGATATGTAGGATTGTACCTACTTATCTTCTGTTCTCATTTATTTTTAGTATAAATACCTACTTCGACATTTGAAAAACCCAGAGAGACCGTGAACACATTTCTAAGGCGTTTATTTTAGATACCTTCCAATTAGACAATCTTGCCCAAAGTAAGCATTGATAAGAGGTTGTTTTATGGTACTAAATAACGGAATACATACTTAATAATTTATCGCTATTGCTGTCGAAATTAGAGAAGGGCTTACTACAATTTAATGTAAAAAAAACTGGCTTAGGTATATAGAATGTTATTTACATATTCTCTAGTCTCTTGTCGCACTTTTCACTGTATTACGACTGTGTAATTCAACAAGTTACTCTTAAATCTATTTACTTGCAAAAGAAAGGCTTAAGGAATTTAAAGCGTTTGCTAAAATATCTCTGTTTAAAGTTTAGTTTTTATTTATAAAAAAACAATCGAATAGACAACTTTTTTCTTTTTAGAGTCGGTTAAAAGCGTTGTATTTTGAGGTTACAAATACAATATGAGTTGTTTGCAACCGTGCAAAAATTCTTTTAGAAAGTCATTTCTTCGTGATTGTCAATATCTGTGAAATATTAAATTAGTGTTTAATGATTTCTTTTATCTGAAAAATTTGATTGTTAGTAAACCAGGTATAGTCGTCACGTTTGTTATAACAAAGGTAATAATAATAATTGCTATACTTTATAAAGTATATTTTAAAATATGTATCAATTATTATTGTCTAATTCTTCACGGCTAGAGTTCAATATCGATTTTCGTAATACTCCGAACAAATTCAACGACATTATCTGTGCCTCTTTGCTTTTTCTTTTACTTGCCTTACAAAGGGGGTTATTACTTGTGTGATCAAATGTTCAGTAAAGGATGTGTGTGCATTTATTTCCGAATATTTATTACCTACATACAGAGGAGTAGTTTCAGTGATTACCTTCAACATCCAAACTTACTAAGTTTAACTATTTTTAATATTAGTGGGAATAGATACTAGAGATGAAAGCTGTTTTGAGCATCATTAGAAAGTGCTCCTTAAACAGAATGAAAAAAAAACTCTTAGTGCAAAATATAGTCTAATAAGTAGCCCCTAACCCTGGCCTAAAAGCATTAGGTACTACAATCATAAGTGGATCAGCAAAATCCTTAATGAAAATAAACACCAGCTTATAAAAATGGCACTTGTTACCTTTCGTCCCATAAATAAAAACCACAAACAGTGTTTGTTGTTTTCTAAAATGTTGTCAAAAATAACATTTTTTTTGCAGCGCCAAATTGTATAGGACTGTGCAAAAAGTTGGATTGATAAAACTCAATCAAAACTACCTATAAAGTCTTCCCCTCGAAGATTGATGAGAACGTTCCAAAATTGAAATGCGATTCGAAATATGAAACTTGACAGCAGTATAAATAAATGTGTTTCATTCCGGTATTATGAAATTCACATAAGCGCGTTCGATTTCCTCAATAAACAATGTTGAAAAGAGCTTTCAGTCCGAACAGATAGTAAACATAATCTAAACAAAATGTCAACTTCATTAATGATTGCTACCAATTTCAACTGCGATGCTTTATTTAGAGCATAGGATAAAAATCGACATTGATATTCGACATTGTAGGGTGGACGTTAGCCCATAAACGCAAATAAATACAGATAGACTAGAAGAATTTCACAGGGATATCCCAAGTCCTGGGTGGCTCATTGGTCAGAGCAGTCGCCCGGATTGCTAAAGGTCGCGGGTTCGATTCCTGCCTCAGGACGTGAAATTTTTCTAGTTTTATCATATTTTAATTACTAAGTAATTTTTCTAACATTTATAATAATGTTAAAATCAAAAATTAAGAAAAATGAACTGTTTTCTCCATAATATATGTTAACGGCGCTGAACTAATAGCCTCGGGTCATGTCGAACCTTAATCGGGATTGCAATTTCAATCATTCGATACATTAGCTTTATTGGTGGTTCGAATGTTGACTTTGTGAGGCGAGCACATGCGACAAAATATTACTGCCATTTTAAAATCAATAAATCCTTTTCCTACTTACAAATTGGTTTTGTTCTGCGAGATGCGATGAAATTTTTATCTGTCAGTATTTTATTACAACCGTAGAAAACGAACAAGATATTCTTGGTAAAATGTCATAGGTGAATACGGTATTTTGTATGTCCTTTATGTATTTTTGCTATTCTCGGGGTAAGATTTTCTGTTTTAGCCGTTAAACAGTTCGCTGTGTTTCTTCTTGAAGGGAAAGGTAGCCAGGTAGCCACTGGGCATGGAAGTAATATATTCATATGCCTCAGCACAGGATGACAACAACGCACTTATAATACCAAGTGATGTTTTTCTTGTTATTGCACTTACTACATCAGTTTGCTTAGCTCTATCTACGAATCTATTATATATTAAAATAAGGCTTCTTAATAATAGACCTAAAAATACATTTCTATACAAACAAGTATGCTGACTACTGACAGTAGGTCTATAAGTAACTCTTAGGGTGTCCGGAAAGCTGGGGCTGGGGGCCTTAACGACCAAATAGATAAGCGGAGGAGTCGACTCCATACAACTAGCGATGATAAGCGTACGCACACAGAACACAGACACGGCTATACGGCAATCTCAAATGATATAAAAACGAATCGTGATTCGACTTTGTGGGGACAGATCTTGGACAGACGTACCAAGAAAGTACCTGGCCACGCCCGTTTTGTAGCCCCCGACGAAAAAAGAGGGGTGTTATAAGTTTGACGTGTCTGTTTGTGTATCTGTGTATCTGTGTGTCTGTCTGTGGCATCCTAGCGCCTAAATGAATGGACTTATTTTGATTCGGTTTTTTTTGTTTGAAAGCTGATGTGACTACGAGGGTTCTTAGCTATAATTTATGAAGATCTGTTCAGGCGTTTGAAGACTATCAGCTCATTTTCTATGTGATAATAGGCTTTTACTAACTTTTACAGATCCGATTGATTTCAAATTTGGTGTACTGTCACTTCGGTGACGTTCCCATGACATACTAACTTTTAGCTTATCCTATACCATCGAAAAGTCTGCGAAATTGTTAATTCTTCAGAAACTTACAGCAGATATATCGTGTTTGGGCTCTTATGAATAGTCTTAATGAGATGGTGTTAGATAGATGATAAATGACGCCGGGGGTTACTTAAATGTTTAATTTTGTAATTATTGATATTATTTTACTCAAAGGGTAATTGACGACAATATTTTTTTTTAATAATTTATTATCACAAAATAATACACTGAGTTTACAATTCAACAGTCTGCTAAACTGTGTAACAGTTTATATGAATAGATATAAATAAAAACATGGACTATATTAATTCATAAAAATGTTTTGCAACATTCAAATAAATCTTAATCATTTGATAAATTTCTATAAAATATTACAAAATTGGCTGCATAATATCATAGAAATGTCATGAAATTTGTCATATGAAACATTATTGTCTAATATGTCTATTTTACTTTGAAATGTATTATTTTGTTATTTGTTCGTCGCCGTGTTCTTCTGTACTTTTCCAGCTAACGTTTTATTATGAAGACATCAGAGGCTGAAGGTAAACGTTGTTTCCGTGAACAGGCTTCGAGGCGTATTAGTCTTGGGATTAAATAATTATTATTCCGGGTTCGTTCCCCGACAAGAATATGGGCTAGACGGCGCCCACAAGATCGCTTCACGTACACTCTCACTTATTCGTTATATTATGACTTTCTGTATCCATTGAGTTGGTGTCATGACGGGGTTCCGTCGAGCACTGTCCTTGCACTGATTTTATACGATTCCTGTACTGACACTTTACAAAATATTTTCACTGTAATTGATGCGCACTCGCACCCACTTTGGGTAATAGCTGAAAATCTGTGTGTTGCTTGTCAGCTGCGCCTGTCAGGCAACATAACAACTACCTCTGAGCTAAGGCCCCTTTGCGTTACTGCAGCACCCACAAGTAATCTTTTTTAATCTATTTACTTAAGATCTATTTAACTTTAATTTGTAACCTATCCACCATGTCGTTGTTTTTACTAAAATGGATTGTATGATTTTATATTACGTGAGTGCCTATAATGCAAATAAACTTTTTATCTATCTATCTATCTATCTTTTTATTTAAGACGGTCGTCTGTTCGAGTGGTCAGAGCCGCTGTCGACTAAATTACACGTTACGGGCTCGACTCCCGGTAGAGGCAGATGTTTGTATCACGAGTACGAACAATGATCACGAGTAATGGATGTTTTTGGACGAGGCAGTATGTTAGCGTCGAAGGTGAAGTAGGAAAAAACTTAAAACTTAGCCTATGGGCTTGATGAACAAAGATTAGAGCATCTTGGGGATTGTGCTTAGGCTCGCTATTTATGAGACCTGACATCATCATCATCGTATAAGACTGTGGTGTCAACAGCTGAACAAAGGCCTCCCCCTCCCCTTCGATTTCCAAAAGGAACGATTCTGCGCAGCCTGCATCCAACGGCTCCCGGCGATCTTGACCAGGTCATCTGTCCATCTAGTAGGAAGATGTGCTAATCTTATGAGCTATGTCAGTGACCTTGGTTCTCTAGCAGATGTCCTTATTTCTGATTCTATCTTACAGAGAACCTGAGAACTGTAATCAATAAATGATTTTCATTCGTACTTAACTAAGTACTATTGAGAATTATTAAAAAAATCATAAAACTATTATAACTTAAACCCATTGATCTTAATACTACCTATTTTGCACCAACTACTCCAATAAATTCACTGGCACGGAATGCTCAAGGGCAGCCAACTGCCGACTGCCAACTGTACCTGATTTTCAAACGACTTTAAAAAAGGTAGAGGTTGTCAATTCGATAAGTTATTTTATATCAATCAAATGACGATCTTTTTAGATATTCTTTATGTTCAAATTAGTATACTACTCGCTTGGTCCCATATAATGGTGACCAATTTAAAATGCTGAAGGTTACCCATTTAGCTTTGACCTTGAAAATTGATCACAAAAAGTTGAGAACACTTAAACTATTAAACATAATTATAGTTCACTTCAAAAACTAAAAGGCAACTACATATTATGTATAAATGTATTTTTTGGAGTTGTTGTCAGGCCGTTTCAATTGGAGCGTCATCTATGTAAGAATACCTATAAATTAGTTAAGTAAGTAGGTACCAAGTTAAATTATATTTGGTTTAAAATTATTTTTAATAGAAATAAATTGAACTAGACAAGTGCTATATAAACAGCCGTATAGGATATAAATGCGGTTTAGTGTGTACTGTCACGAAGTTACACAACAACTCTGGCACGGAGTTTAGTTCAAGTATCCACCCCCATATTGGGTAAGTTTCGTATTAATCGTCTGGATAGTTCAACACAAGGATGACACGTAATTGACTTCTAACTATCTTTACAGACTACTTTTACTGATAATTTCTTGCGATTTAGTATTGTAATTTTTTTTTCGAGAAAAGAAAGTGGAAGACAATATTGCTGCATCATTATTTAGGCCCAAACTTCGTAGCTTCATGATGATGATCGTGTCTTAAACGAAAAAAAAAACAAGTGAATTTCTCAGGCAAATAAATGAAATTAGTATTAAATGAAATTGCAGAGGGCCCTCGAACAGGCATTACCTATAAGCCTAAAACTCCAACTTACAATTTAGGCTATTAAATTTTATTATTTTAATTAAAATTGTGGCCTTAAATGTTACTAGTAAACTAGTGAAGGCTACAGCAAAGTCAAATACCTCTCTCCGAAGGCTCTATTGTTGTTGTCGCCCTCAAATACAAGCTGACGTAGTACAAGATTGCATTATTCTACGGACGTGTTCGAGGAAGACCAGGTACAGTCTAGAAGAGACAACGCTTTAGCACTGTAGTGGCAAAATAGCATTTGTTTCAAAGGTATAAGGTAGAGTATAAAGTTTCTCTGCTCTTAACTGTAAGCTGAAGCTAAACACTGCATGTAACTACGAAACACAAAGAGGTGATATGATATGTGATATGTTGAAGTTATAACAGTTGTATAAATTATACAACTTTCTTTGCTTGTTTCCAAAATTATCAATTTTCTTATTAGTGTAATGGGGTATTATTTATTTCAATTGTACAATCGTGAACATAATTATATTATTATAGGGGACTTCCCGACTGCGACTTGCTGTTAGTGTACAAGCACACACGCGCGTGCGTGCGCGTGTGTGTTAGTCGACAGAACATCAAGCGTAACAGTTAGACCTTGTGACCGCTCTTATTCCGTTTGTAGTAGAGGCGGCTTTCGTAGTGCAACTGTTACACTTGATGCGCTGTCTTCTGTACATGAACCTTATTACGGTATTGCAATAAACACCTACGCATATAGGCATATAACATTAGTAAATGTCTGTATAAAATAAAAATAAATAAAAATAAAGAATAATTTTTAATTTTTGTTTTTATTTATTTTTTATATTTATTAATAAATATATATCTTACATTCTTAAATCTATTATATGTAGTGAACCTGTATTTGTATTTATTTGTAGCAAGTATGAAATAAATAAAGCTAGACTATGTAGGTAATTTCTTTACGTTTTTTTTGCTCTAAGTAACATCTTTTGCCGGTTGACTAGTAGCGGAATGCCTTTGGCATTAAGTCCGCTCATTGTATTGTTTGTGTAATAAAGATTTAATAAATAACTAAACATCGTAGCTAAATCTACTAAAAGCTTCTTTGTAGTATTGTGTTCCTGCGGTGAGTAAGTTCGCCGGTGCTCATTATAGAATTATTATGTCGGGAGGATGACGTGTGTTTTAGGCTTCCCTCTGATTTTTACAGGGTTGGCAACGCATGAGTAATGCTATGAGCATCTACTTATAGGCCACGGTAACAGCTTTTAACTTATCATCAGTACCCCTAGCACGAACATTTGAAATTTTCGTTTCGTTATCGTATCGTTAGTTTTTGTATGAAATTTTGAGCAGCGCCCCTGGAGGACAATTTTGGAACTATCATTCGAAACTTTCGTCTCGTCACCCTATCGTCATCGAGCGTAACGACAGCATTTGTATGGGAAACGTTAACATGAACAATTATTTTGCTATCGAAAACGACGAAAGCGTTAGGTGTCAACACTGACATTTTGAAAGTGTCTTAATATGTAATCAACGTTAATTAATATTATTAAAGTTAAATTTGAAACTAGTATTAGAAATTTAAAACATAAAAATAAACCCATGTTAAGACAACGCTCTTCGTTGTCTCAAATGCTAATATGGGCCAGAATATTGCGAATTGCAAATCAATCACGGTGAGTAAAAATTCAAATACTTAGATCCAATGAACAATTTATTAGAACAACTGCTATTAAATAAATTACTTTATTTATTTAATTTAGTAAAACTTCAAGGCAACCTGGTGTTAGAAATTCTAATACTCATCTGAGTAATACTGAATTTATGAAAAGGTTTAGATTTACCAAGCCAGCTTTTGATTTTTTATGTGAAGAATTGCGCCTAAAAACTAGGCAGGCAGAGAGTTCCACTCCTTGGCAGTTCGCATTAGAAAGGACTTGTCGAAATGCTTGGCGAAATATATTTATGAAAATCCCTAAAAACTTTATTATACTGTTAAATTACAAAAAACGGATACTAAATTAGACTGTCCCTACACTTCACTTTAATAAATCAGAGTTAAAATGTGCGGCTGGCATATTCGCTGCGAATACAAACATTCTGAGCGTTCCTTTTCACATAAACTCATTGTGATTCAAATCAGTGTCCGATGGCGTTCGTATTAGCGTCACTCAAAGTAATTTGGTCGTAGCTTCCACGGCAGGCTTGGCCCACGCCCAAAATATACTGATACCATTTATTGACGGATAAGGTTGTTGTAAAAAATTATGTTAAGGCTCTGAGAGGACCGCTCCAAGAATAAATTCTGAGCGTTACCGTGGCCTATAGACGCTCGTAGCACCTTGAGCACTCACGTGCAGTTAGCACATCCTATACAAATACAGATTTTTTTTGGTTCATTCTCCCTGTAACGGAAAGGCAAAGGGAACTAATGTCCATACAGCCATGTCTTCAGTATGTCTTTATTTCTTCATTTATTGCATTGAAATGGTGGTGATACACATTTCAATGCATCTTAGGAGTATTTGACGCGAAATATTTCATGACAGTCTCCATGTGGTGCTATTTGATGAGGTGGATAACCACAAAAAGTTCTCATCTTCTTTCACACCATAATCATTTTTATTATAATAATCTTTTAGTTGTTATGTACGTCAACAAAAACGCTTGGTTTATAACAATTTACACCACGAGTTCGACTCGACAATTTTTAATTATTGTAGTAAATCTTGACTGACACAACCAAATCCTGCCAAACACTCTACAAACACAGAGAAAGTGTTATGTTGCTAGCATATGAGACGATTCCCCCTGCTCCTAACATAACGATTTCTCGATCCTCGATCTCGCTGAGCTCTTGCGACCTTACTTACGGCAAAAACACAAAACTATGCAGTAGTTTCGTAAATCAATTTTAAACTTCAAAGATAAATTGTCATAAATAAATAATGCTGTTTAGATAATATAGGTACGATCGACCACAGAAGTAGCTGAACACTTTAGTACCATGCCACAATAACTGTGGCGTTACTTAGTACGGTGTCAACTATAATATAATACGAAAAGACTTTTTCCCCGTACCTAATATTAAGTACGAGCTGTTATAGGGTCCCTCCCGAAGGTCTTTTTAAAAAAGAAAATATTTGTTACACTGTAAAAGTTATATATTTAGGATAATGGATTTAGGGACCCTTAGGCAGCCACACCGGACAATGGTCTAACACGGACTGAGCTCGCGACGGCGCGAGCTCCAATACTAGCAGAAACTGCTGATTTAGCAGTTTCGTAGGGGTAAGCATTATTACTAACATATCCAGGGTATAACATCTCCCCCCTTGGAAAAAGAAACTTCTATGTTTTTTTTAAAAGAAGTTTCTATTTTAAATTACCGATCTTATAGTTGGTGGTGTATGGATGTTATTTTCCTGATCAAGATCTGATTCTAAATTTGACTCTATATTTATTTCTGGCAAGGGTTTCTTTCTAAACTGAACGATATAAGAAGGGCTGCTGCCGGGTTTTCGGAAAGTTACATAAATCTTGTACAATAAGAAACTTAATATTATCACTATAATTAAAATAGTTGCTATGGAGTAATGTGTCCCATACCTTACTATGTGCGGGTTTTCTATTAGCTTATCAGAGTCAATGAGGATTTTAGAAAGGTGATGGTTTTCTGAATTTATACTATTTAAATCTATATTGTGTAGTTTGGTAGGGGGCACTTTACTGACTACATTCTGTAATTTGTGAATGTTACAGCATGAATCATTTAACAAATTAAAATCTGATATAATTACTGGCGAAGTTATATTTAAAACATTATTATCATTTGGAATAAGGGTAGTGCTTTTGCAGTATGCTTTACAATTGCTAGGAATTGAAAGAATTCCTATACCTAGTATATTGGTCTCGAATAAGTTCTTATTAACACAGTCTATGGATAGTTTACTGACTTGGGATTGTACAAAAATCCATTGGTTATTGGATAAATAGTTCCATATATCTAATTGGCCGTAAATAAATTTAGTTTCACATTCTTTTGGAATTTCACTTATCACTGTAGTTAATAGTTCACTTTCACAACTTGGTTTTGAATCGGCCGCGAACACATTTGTGACGTCACAGAGGGAAACCCCTGGGACCATTGAAACACAATTATTTAAATTTTCTAAATTGAAGTAATTCGATTTATCTTTGGTCATTGCAATATATTTTCCGGGCACAATAAGACTAAAACTATCAGGTTTGTTTACATTATAAGGTATAGGTAGTGCTATGCTATGGTATAACATATATTCTTCAGCGGAAACTAATGGTATTTGTGTAACAAAAATTATTTTATTATTTATATAATAACATAATACGGTAGAAATCCTTAACACAACATGCATATTATCTAATTCTAAGCTAACAGGTAATTCTAAATTATTAGGTAGGTGTCGGTAGCTATCAGCAAGCTCGTGATACAATCGGGCGGGCGATAAGACCGCTGGGTGTAGGATGTTTTGACTACACAACGTTATAGCTGTTACAATATCTTCCATTTGGAATGACAATGTAAGCAACGTACTTTCTAGGCTATTGAATATAAAGTTAAATTCGGATTGTATGTGCAATTCATTTGAGGTGATGGATAAGTTTTTTATCTCATTTGCGAGGTTGTTGACAGCTTTATTCAAAAGGGCTTCATTAATTTTTATTTTGGACAAAGTACTGTTGTAAAAGGAAATTACAGATTGGGTAATTAAAATATTATCTTTAATCAGTGAAGCCATTTTCCTTTCGTTATTCTGTAAGGATTCTATTGCTTCATCATATCGTAGCCCATCATCCTCATCCAAGTTACCGAAGATGGTTTTTATCACCGTTCCTAAGCCGCCTATCCACGCACTTCTTTTAGATCTGTTATCTACTAGATGAGAAATTGAATTGAACTGCGTAACTATGTTACGGTATCTAACATTGACTGGCTCTAAAACATTGTTGCAATCTATTTCTTTTAATATGCCAGATTGTTTACATATGTATTGGGCCGTGCCTAGTATGGAGTCAATGTTTTCTAGATGCGGCTTTATGTGTGAAATATCTATGGGAGATATTACATTTAAACGGCTATTTTTAAATTTAAGTTTTCCGAGGTAATCAAAGTAAATGCCGGATCTTGTGGTGATTGGTCGTATGTAGTCTTGTTGGCCATGAGCTTGGGTCGGCGCCCTGAGAATAATTAGATATTTAGCTATGAATCCAGGCCTGATAACAAAGTTATTCCTATACCTAACTACACTTATGTTTCTAATCCTATGTTATCTATGTATGTCTATGTAAAATTTTTATATTTATGAATATTTTATGTAAGTATATATAAAGTATCTATTTATATTTTATATATGTATATAAGTGTGTATTTATACTATACTAAATATATGTATTTATCTATTCTAGAGTTCCTTATTTTAGCCACTACTAACTTTTATTTAATAAAAATCAAAGTTATTTAGTCAAAATTAATATTTCTTATTCCCTATACTTATAACTAAACTATTACTATATTTCGTTTACAGGTTTTCCTCGACGACGGCGAGTTTAACCTGGTCAAAATGATGTTTTACATGTCGGCGGTTTATCAGCAAAGTTAATGTATTATTCCCGTGTACTTTGATCACTTTGTATGGTCCTTTCCAAACGGGTGACAGAGCTTTGCGTAATCTTAAATGATTCTTTAGATAAACGTAGTCGCCTGTTTTATAAGATTGGGGGCGAGTACGTGAGTCATAGTATGTTTTGGAAGTTTCTTTAGATTTTTGGATGTATTCTAAGGCTTTCTGTCTTGAGTAGTTGAGACGACTCTGTAGCATTCGCACATATTCAGGGTAGGTAGCCCCTGGTCGCTCTTCGAATATAGAGTTTGGTATAAAGGGCTTATTGCCAAACATTAACTCATACGGAGTATAATGAGTGGTAGAATGGACTGCGGAGTTATAAGCTAGCATCGCAGTATAAACGTATCGGGGCCAGTTAGTTTGGTCTTCAGTTACATAAGACTTTAGGTATTCTTTCAATGTAGAGTGACTTCTCTCAAGAGCGCCCTGGGTCTGTGGGTGATATGGTGATGACCATAACTGTTTAATTTTAAGGAACTGACAGGTTGATTTGAAAAGATCTGCCGTGAAATTTGTGCCTTGGTCAGTAAGAATTATTTTTGGAATGCCAAATATAGAAATGAAATGCAAGAGACATTCACTGGTCTCCTCCGCAGTAGTACTACGAATTGGATATGCTGTTGAGAACTTGGTAAGGTCGTCTTGGATGGTAAGTATAAATTTCAGTTTTGCAATACCGGATTCAGGAAGTGGACCGACTATGTCCATGGAGATGCGTTGGCATGGCTCGGTTGAGGAGCTTGTGATTTGCATAGGAGCGCGGTTGACCTTTCGCAGGGCCTTGTTTTCTTGACAAGACTGACAGCGTTTTACATAGTCTTCAATGTCACTGCGCATGCCCTTCCAATAGTAGGATTCTTTAATGCGGTTATACATGCGCACTGATCCTAAATGGCCAGCTATGGGAATATCATGATTGTCATGAAGGACTTTCTTTACTTCTGTAGGTGAAAGATAAGTGATGTTGTTATGATATATATTTATTATAATAGAAGTATCATGGAAAAGATAAAGCAGAATGTTATATATTTTAAAAAATGAATGTTTCTCAAATGCGTTACGGAAATCGGATATACTTATGTCAGGTACATTTTCAATTTTTATAAGCTCGTCCCTGACGCATCTGATAGTTTTGAGAATTTCAGGATAGGAGGCCACATCAAAGTGGTTTACCCTCGTTAGCAATAGGAAGTAAGTTTTGCTATTTGAATCGAATTTATAAAATGAATATAGTTCCTTTTCAGCATCGTGGACGATTGTAGCGTCATCAACGTGATGCAGGATTTCCTGAAGGTAAGGATTGGATTCGTCTAAATCAATGGAGACAGGTAAAAGAATAATTTTAGATGTGCTTTTCATAAGGCTTTCATTATGTTCTATAATGCATGTGTTTAAAATTTTGTTTTTATCAGATATTGCTTTCAGCATTACAGAATAATCTCCGGATGATTGAGATACGTCAGACGTCAAACGGGAAGTAGACGGTTGCGGTTCTTCTTCAGGTAAGTTAATATCTTCGACACGCGGAGTTTGAATCGAGGAATCGGTGCCGTCAGGACTGTAGGTAAGTGATGGTAGATTACTATTATCAAGGAGATCTATGGATGGGAGATCTCTACTGTTTATGTCGATCGCCTCAAGTGGACTGGGAAGAAACTGGATATCTAGATCTCCAAGTGTTATGGGACTAAAAGGTGATGTCCCGTTGGATTCTTCGGGATTTTCGTCCACGGGCTGGTCCTCCGTGGGTAGAGAAGGATTCTCGTCTACAGGGGAGTTCCCTGTATGTATGATAGGATTTATTTGGATTCGAGAGAGAGCGTCGGCATTAGAATTAGCTTTTCCCTTTTTGTAACGAACTTCGTATTCGAATTCTTCTAACTTTAACCGCCACCGGACAAGTCTAGAGCCGGGGTCTTTACAATTGAACAGCCACTGTAGGGGCTTATGATCTGTTATTATTAAGAATTTGTGACCATAAAGATACGGACGGAATGTCTTCGTTCCGAAGATTATAGCCAAACACTCTTTTTCAGTGACGCTATAATTACCCTCAGCTTTGTTTAGGGTTCTCGATGCATATGCAATAGGACGGTCCTGACCTATGGGACCTTGAGATAGGATGGCGGATATAGCGTGATTTGATGCGTCACAGGTGAGTATGAACGGCTGAGTGAAGTCTGGATACGCTAGGACAGGAGCAGTTACGAGCTTTTCTTTCAAGATATCGAAAGAGAGTTGCTGTTCGTTTTCCCATTTGAAAGTTACATCTTTTTTCAATAGGGAGGTTAATGGCTTAGCTATTTTTGAGAAATCTTTTATAAAGCGCCTGTAATATGACACTAAACCAAGGAAGGATTTTATATCCTTTGGTGATTCTGGAATAGGAAAACTAGTAACAGCTCGGATTTTGTCAGGATTGGGTTTGACGCCATTTTCATTTATAATATGCCCCAAATAGATCACTTCTTTGCGTAGAAATTCGCACTTATCAGGTTGCAATTTAAGGTTAAATTTCCGGAGTCTTTCGAATACGCTATCTAGGTTTTTAATGTGGGAAACCAGATCGTGACTATAGATTACGATGTCGTCTAAATAGACGAAACATCGGTTGCCTTGCAACCCTGATAAGCAGTTATTCATTAGTTTTTGAAAGGTTGAAGGGGCATTCTTTAGCCCAAATGGCATTCTGTTAAACTGGAAGTGTCCTTGAGGTACGGAGAAGGCTGTCTTTGGAGCATCAAGCGGATTAATAAGGATTTGATGGAATCCTGACGTAAGGTCTAAAGTACTGAAATATTTGCTGCTACCCAGCTGGTCGAGGATCTCGGATATCTGCGGAATAGGATATGTTTCTCCGATTGTTATATTATTTAGTTTTCGATAGTCTATGACTATTCTCCATTTTCTCTGACCTGATGAGTCGACCTTTTTGGGAACTACCCAGATTGGCGAGCTCCATGGAGACGAGGATGGTTCGATTATGTTTTGGTCAATCATTTTACTTATCTGAGTTTCTACTTCTTTTTTGTGACACTCAGGGAAACGATAGGATTTCGTATGGACAGGGATATCATTTGTTGTCTGAATCTTATGATCTAATACGGAAGTGAATGTTAATTGGTCATTCGGGAGATGGAAAATATCTGAATAACGAGAGCAAAGATCGATTATGGCTTCTGATTCTTCCCCGTTAAGATGTGATACTCTTAAGGAGTCAATTACTTCTCTGGTTCGAATAGACACATTACGTTGTGTGTCTGAAATACGTAAAGCATGGATTAGGTTAGGCGGTAACATTTTTAGATTCAAATTTGATTTTACTTTTACTGGTACTTCTGATAGGTTTGCGACTGTAATGTTAACTCGTTTATTATCTTTTACTTTGACAATACAGTTAGCCATTAATAGAGATGCAGATAGGTGTTGGTCTAAGATCATTCCCTCTTTCAACTCAGGATTTTGAACTGTACATTCTATAACAGCTTCAGTACGAGGGGGAATTATGTACACTGGATCATAAAAGTGGATTTGGACATCCATTCCATTTATTCGAAGGACATCTTTATTATAGTCGATGTTACAACCAAACGTTGTGAAGAAGTCGGTGCCTATTATACCGTCGTAGGGAAGATTGATGTCTTTAATGACATGAAATTTATGACATATTCCTTTATTTTCAGATATTTGAAGTTTTAGGGATATGTGACCCAAAGTAGGCGTGGCTTCATCTCCGGGGTCTATGCCCTTTATGTTTATAGGTTCATTGACAAGTTTGACATTGCTGTGGATACAGGATTTTTTTACTAAGGAGATTGCTGAGCCGGAGTCTACTAATAAGGTAAGTGGTATTTCAGATACTTGAGTGTTGACCAGGATATGAGGTAAGAGCTTTTTAGAAGTATCGATGTGGACTTCATAGACTTCGCTTTGGTTGTTGGATTCAGACAACTTAGGAGATTGGACGCTTGCTTGGGGCTGGTTACCCGTGTGGTCCTTGGATTTCAAGGATTGGACGCTTGCTTGGGGCTGGTTACCCTTGTGGTCCTTGGATTTTAAGGATTGGACGCTTGCTTGGGGCTGGTTACCCTTGTGGTCCTTGGATTTTAAGGATTGGACGCTTGCTTAGGGCTGGTTACCCTTGTGGTCCTTGGATTTTAAGAATTGGACGCTTGCTTGGGGCTGGTTACCCTTGTGGTCCTTGAATTTTAAGGATTGGACGCTTGCTTGGGGCTGGTTACCCTTGTGGTCCCTGGAATTTAAAGATTGGACGCTTGCTTGGGGCTGGTTACCCTTGTGGTCCTTGGATTTTAAAGTTTGGGTGTCGTTGGTCCGGTTAGGGTGCGCTGCTAGTTTGGATAGGGGTCTCACGAGACACCGGCGTGAGCCCGTTATTCGTTTAAAATTACTTTGTTCTTCATCTTGACCTACCTCTTCGTAGTCTTCTTCTTCCACCTCAGGCGTCTCCTGGACATGATGTACGCGCCTGGGTATCGCATTACTTGAATTGTGACCTGGCTGTGAGGTAGGATATGATCGCTGATAGCGATTGTTAAAGAATTCTCTTCTCTTACAGTCTTTTATGTCGTGTCCTATTATTTTGCAATATCGGCAAAAATTAGCCGATGAGTTTTGTGTGTTATTTGTGTGTGTAGGATTCGTTATATTCTGGAAAGTCGGTTTTGGAACATAACGTTTGTTATTTATATTCGTATTATTGTTCGCCCTTGCTTCGGGAATCGGGATATTACGTTTATATATAGATTGTTGAATTCTCTCTTCAGAAATGGCGAGGTTGATAGCCTCGTTTAAGCTCTTAGGAGCCCGACATCTAACGATGTTTGATATTCTGGGGTGAAGCCCCATTAAATAATGGTGAAGGGCTAGGTCTTCCATGGCTGCTGTGCGCCCAGGAAGCTCCTTCTGTTTCGATGTAGATAAGGAGATTTCTGTTAATAGTTGTGACAAACAAGTTTCTATTTTTAATGAAAATTGACTAACGTTTTCGTTGGGACCCTGTTTGCTTTCCTGTAGGTCCGTAAGGAGGTGGGCGTAATGCTTACGCTCACTAAACTGAGTTTTGAGGAAGTCTTTGAGCTGTTCCCAGCTCGTGAATTCTTTAATAGAACAGGCAGTTTCGGCTTTGCCCTGCAACTGGCAGAGGATATACTTAAACAGAATAGGTTTGTGTTTCTCCGAAGCAAGGTCGAAGGCGTTATTACAGTTAACTATGTAGGAATTTAGAGTTTCTCGGTTTCCGTCATATGGTTTAATAAATTTGAGCAGAATGTTCAATTCAATATCAGTTGACATATTGGCTGTGGCTGATCTAGTAGTTTTTTTAAGAACGGGGGAACCAACTGGCGATTTAATGTCTTCGGTAAACTGGATTTCGGGAATATCGATGGTAAGTCTGGTGACGCTCTCAGACTTGGGTGTTTTTGACATAATATATTATACAAAAGAATGATGCGAATGTGTTACTTAATTAGGAATACGGATTAAGTTAAATATTCTGGATAATATAAGCAATGACCAAAGACTTACAACACTGTTGCATAGACGGCGATCACGACGAACGGAAGTGAAGCTCGCATTCCGAACCGATAAGGAGTCACGTCTCGGGAACAAGCCTACTGGGCTTCGGCAAACGGCAACGTAGATTATCCGTATGCAACTTTGTTGCACGGACACGCAGCAATCGGTTGGGGCTGTGACAATGATGGTCACGCAGGAAACACTCGCGGATATATTTTATTTATGTTTGCAGGACGCGCACTGGACACTGGACGCGTAAGTATTAGTAGATTTTCGAAACACACTGGACACGAAGGTGAGTTTATATGTTTTGAGGATTTTGAATTTCACACTGGACACGAAGGTGAGTTTTTATGTTTCAATAATTCTGGATTACACACTGGACACTGTAAGAGTTTTTTCTTGAAATTCTTGCACTGGGGATATTCCGATCCCACCGCTGCCACCAAAATGTTATAGGGTCCCTCCCGAAGGTCTTTTTAAAAAAGAAAATATTTGTTACACTGTAAAAGTTATATATTTAGGATAATGGATTTAGGGACCCTTAGGCAGCCACACCGGACAATGGTCTAACACGGACTGAGCTCGCGACGGCGCGAGCTCCAATACTAGCAGAAACTGCTGATTTAGCAGTTTCGTAGGGGTAAGCATTATTACTAACATATCCAGGGTATAACAGAGCGCAATAGTCGGTGTGACATGGTTAAGTTACTTCAAATCAAATCAAATTAAATTGTTTATTGCTCCATAATGTACATACAGATGGTAAAATATTATAGGAGATTTAAGGTAACAATTATGGGCCTTTTAAGGCATTGCAAACATTTTATAAATAACCACCAGTCATATGGTTAAACACAATTCAATATTCAACATATCAAACTAAATTTATAATTTATCATTCAGGTATTCACTTATGCTATAATAACATTTATCTATAATAACTGTTTTAATATTTTATAACATGTTTTATCGCTTTTTTCTTGTTTTATTACTTCAGATAGTTTTTTATAAATTTTTATCGACATTACAAACGAACTAGAAGAGTGAAGTTTCATGTGTGAGGTCGGGAACAGAAGTCTAAGTTTATGGCGTAATTGGTAAGTAAGTGGTCTTCGCGTTTTTTGTAATAATCTGGATGCTTTTTTACAAATTTGCAGATTTCATAGATATAGAGGCACGGTAAAGTAAGGATATTGTGTTCCTGAAGCAAGATGAACAGGACATGTGCGTCTGTACTGTTTCCCCACAGGATGATCCCATAACTTAGCCACGCGTATGCATATGCGTAGTAGGTAACTAACGCTGTTCGTAAGTCCGTAGTTTTTTTAATTTCACGCAATGCAAAGGAAAAAATCGTCATTTTTTTGCGTACTTTCTCTAAGTGGGATTTCCAATTAAGGTGGGTATTGATAATTATGCCTAACAGGGTAAGGTCGTGAACAGCTTGTATTGGTAATTTTTATAAGAAAAGTGGACTTTTATTGGTGCTTTTTGGTATGGATATAACGGTATTATTTTAGGTTTTTGGAGATTTCGCGGCCGTCTTCTGCGGTCGACTGTACGTTAAAGCATGCGACCGTGCGAGAAACTAAGAAAGCTTGTTCTAGCGAACGGCAACGGACTTACCTATTTTATTATTATGTTACACTTGACAGGTGGTTATTTTTTTCGGCGGCTTAAAATAAGTTTAAATTGAAGCACGCCTCAAGATGTTGCCAATCTGTTCAGTGACACCTTTCATATATGGCAATATAGTAGGTTGACGTTCAACTGTGACAGGTTTTGCTCGGCTTCTATGACTCTAACGTGGTATCCCGGAATACATGCTTGACATGCTGAAGCTCAGCTCCCCCCGTATATAGGGTGGTGCCGTCAATACGACAATAATTTAAAACATGGGTTACATTTAGTTCATAGAAATGGTTGGCCACTTTCAGAAACATCTTATTCATTTGATAATTTCATGACCTTTCTTTGAAATAATGCAGCCAATTTTATACTATTTCATATAAAAAATGTCATGAAATTATCAAAAGAATAAGGTTTTTTTTTTGAACTAATGCAACCCATGTTTTAAATTATTGTCATATTAACGGCACCATCCTGTATACCGGCATCTTGTATGGGAATGTTACCCTATGAAATTCTTCTAGTCTATCTGTATTTTTCCATCAGAAGGTTATCCCAAGTCCTTGGTAGCTCAGAGGGTTAGAGCAGTCACCCGGATTATAAAAGGTCGTGGGTTCGGCCCCCCGCCCCAGTACGTGATTTTTTTCTAGTTTATATGTTTTTCTAAGTAAATATAATTAGGGTAATTGACCAGCCAACGTAAGTAAATACAATAATTATGAAATAAAAATACGATTTTGTTGCAATTAATACCTACAATATACACACGTACACGGTAACAAATATAGATAATACACGTTTTTATTGTGTATTTGCATATTTTCATGAGCATTTTTGTAATTTGTCTAGTCTGGATATTTTTTTAAGTAAATATATTTTTTCAAACATTTAAAAATAATTCATCAATCAATATTTCATGTTGAAATAAAATTAAGATTACGCTAATTATGCTTTTTACGGTTTTTGTAGGAGTTGCCCTCCACTCCACAAAGCGATTAATATCAATAAAAAACAGTGAACGCTAGGTGAGGCAGGGTCAGTAACCGCATACTTAAAAAGAACTAAACCAACAAACTGTAAGCAGCACATCATGATGGATAATTCTATTAGCCTAATTGAAGATAAGTTCAAACAAACATTTATAGTATCGGTGCTACCAGGCCGAGATGTGTGCAAACAATTTTCCTAATCAACAACCACTTAACTGATAATTGAAACGGTTTATAGTTCCATTTTGTGTTGTTGAATTAGGTAGAGTCACATCTAAAATTGTGTATACATTGAGGGCTTCAAAAATTTGTATTCATCACCTTATTGCTACTAAATAAAGTCCATTTCTACATATTTTGATGCTTTGAATATTTACATGTTTTCGGGCTGACCCGTATACACACACACAGAATAATTGAATAGGATAAGATTTTTCCCCTATGTAGGAAATAACTTTAAATAAAATTCCTCAAAAGTGAGTATATGAATAATTAAAACACTAGTTTCACGAGGGCATTAACCTTTCGTCCCTAACTAGCCCGTAGTACCATAACCAAAACAAACCAAAATAAAAAAAACAAAATATTACGTCGGCTTAGTATTCATTATAATCTTCATTAAATAGTTAATTTATTATTTTATTTTCAGAATTAATTAAAAATTTTTCAGGAGAACACAATCTTGTTTCAATTAGCCTTGTGTGATTAAGCATACTGCTCAAATACACAAGGCTAATTCCCAAAAAAAATTGAAATAAGATATTGTTAATGCCGCGGTATATTTTTATTATTATTATTATACAATTTCTTCTGAAATTATAAAAGAGTATAGCGTAATTGTCTTAAGAATTATACTGGTCCCCAACATTTATGACTTTCGGGTTATGGGGTTTGTAACTTAAATTGAAAAATGAGGAAATGATAGCACAATGAGGAAATGAGTTTTCTTAGAGATTAAATGAAAATAAAATGTTCTTTAATATTTAATTAAACTTTTTTAACCAACTTCTTAAAAAGAAGGAGGTTATCAATTCGTCTGTATGTTTTTTTTATGTTTGTTACCTCAGAACTTTTGACTGGGTGAACCGACATTGATGATTCTTTTTTGTTCGATGCGGAATAGTTCCCAATTGGTCTCATAAAAATGTTTTGAAAATCCATTAGGTAGTTGGGTTTTTAAATCAATAAAACTGGAAAAATTAAGTCGTCTACGTGTGCTAAGTTGCGGATATTTGCTTTCCTATGCTTTTTTATTAGTGAAATGGAATACGATACGATACTAGAAAACAATATAAGCTCACGGTCACCCATCTAGCTTTGACCTTCAAAAGTTATCACTAAAAATTGCGAAAAAAAAATTTATACAAAAATTAAAACCGACTCCAAAAATAACGCTTCACCATCAATGGTTTCTGAAAACAACTTAGCACCAACTCCAAAAATATGTTTCTGGGGGATGAGTACCTACTAAAATTTTATTATTTTATCCTTTTCAGTTTCTTGGAGTCGGTTTTAATTATTGTTTTTTTTATTTCAAAACTTTACTTACTACAATAGAAAACAAAATAACAATATTGTCGAAACATACAACCGTGAATTTCCCGAATTCATTAAAATGTATATCATTCCCTCACACAACCGTCATTCCCTCACCAACAAATCGTAGAATGAGAGAATGACTGTGAGGGAATAACGAAATAAAACGTTAAATGTACAAAAGCTGTGAACATAACCTTACTTTTCTATTCCATACGATAAGTAGTTTACATAAGTAATCAAGCACGCATTACATTTCATTAAAATTTATTTGTTATTTCAAGGTGTTAAGGCGAATATAGAGTCACTACATTTCTTTTTCAAGGTATACCAATACAGTTGTGTGCGTTCGTTAATTTATTATTTTTATTTAAATTGATAATATTATCTTAGTTATTATAGATCTATTTAATATAAATAAAATATTTTTGTTAATATTTATTATATTAATCAGTTATTAAAACTATTTATTATTATTATTTTCATCTTTTTGTTTTATTTTTACTCGATGTAATTGCATCGGTGGTTATGACATCCACGGGCCGCAGCCAAGTGAATATCTACCAATGGATGGATGTGGATGAATGGATATTTTCCAATGGCTGTGATATTATATATATAAGCTTAATTCAGCCATGAGGTTCTATCGAAACTACATACTAGCTGAACCCATCAAACCCTGCCTATGTTGTCTCGTTACATTGTAAAAATTTACGCACTATTCTGCAAGTATTTGAAATACATGCCTTTTGGAGTTGTGTATATGTGTAATCTGGTAGGTCGAGATTTTTTAATGAACGGAAAATTTGGCGCGGTAATACTCCTGTGGCGGATAAAACTATTGGGACTATAACTACTTTTTTTTACTGCCAAATCCCTGCTATTTCGTCTCTAAGTTCTGTGTATTTGGATATCTTTTCAACTACGGTCTGTTGCAAGTTATGCGTATTTGGGATGGCTATATCTATTAAATGGGCTATCTTATTTATTTTATCAACTAATGTGATATCGGGCCTATTAAAATGAATTGTCCTATCTGTTAAAATTGCTCTATCAAAATATATTTTGTGGGTATATTATTATTATTTATACCACTAAGGTGGCAATCAAGCATACGGCCCACCTGATGGTAAGCGGTTACCGTAGCCTATGGACGCTTGCAACACCAGGGGTATCACTTGCGCGTTGCCGACCCTGTAAAAACTTTTTCAAATTGTACTCGTTCGAGAAAACCTCGGTATATAAATATTTTTGATGGTACTTTGTGATACCTAGGTATCAGTAATTGCTTACGTGTGGTGTGAATCCTTTACTTATGTGTCTAGTAAGGTTATAGAATTAATAATTGTTTGATATGATTAGGTATGAATTTTTGTAACGTTGAGAACGATTCTCTACGAACAACGCCAGAGTCGTATTGAATACACAACAGTTTCATATTAAATAAAACGAATATTGTGTATGCTGTGTGTAGTGCAGAAGTGTAATACTAGCAGCAAGGACAAAATATTTGATTGTTTTTCAATAGGAATTGTTTTTCTTACATTCTAAATACAATTTAGTATATTTTTTGCAACGCTCCTATCCGGTGTAATATAATAATACTATTATTATTTGTATACACCGAATAGCAACGATACATAAAAGCTACCTATTTAAATGTCAAACTCTAATGGAATAGGTTCCACGAAATAGACTAGATAATTTATTGGAAGAACTGTATAATTTTATTTTAAGTAACAAAAAAAATATTAGTCTAGCACAGAAATTTTCCATGTTGATAATTGAAGTGCCACCACTAATTTTGAAATCTCCTCGTGGCCGTAGCTCCTACGCTCGTAGTTAATTTGCTACGACCGCGTCGGCGATTTTATAATGCGGTCGTAGTCTACTGCTACGAAAAGATCCGAGATATTTCGTAGCATAGTCGTATGATGTGATTAACATGAACAATATAAGGTTTCATAAATATTTTTACTTGTAGAGTTTTCTATACATACGTGTATTTTTTGTTTTCATTTGACTTTTTTAATATGATTAATATAATTACGTTAAATATACGTCAGACATTGTAACTATATTAAATTATTGGGTCTTCAGGTATGAAATTGCTGTTTTGTATGTAGTATTTTGTGTAAATTAGAATTATAATGCTATGTTTTTTATATTAATATTTGAAATTAGCCTGGTTTTTTTTTGACTTTTTTGGATTCATTTTTAATTAACTAAATGCAGTAAAAGAAATAAGTTTTAAGTAAAATGGGCTCCCTACCTACTTACTCTACAAGCTCTAATTGACCCTCATTTTCAACAAATCTTTTTTACAAAAAAATAATAATATCATTCGAAAATCCTGCTTGTTTACTTCATTTTGAATATAAACTGTCATATTTTATGACAAAAATTAATTACAGTTTATATTATGTGGACATTCATTAAAAATTAAAAGGCAATTTCATATTTAAAGATATATTTTTCTAAAAACTTAATACGACATTTTGGTGGCTTTGTTTTGGCTAACTTTGTAAGGACTTAATTAACTGTTTTCATTGGTAAAATTGAATAGGAGAAGACTAAAATTATACACTGAAATAAATTAAACAGCAAAACTAGTCCCTAGCTTTGATTTAGATTGAACGTAAACGATATCGGGGTGCTGGAAATAAACGGGAAATACGATATAGTAAATTTCCTGGCGTCGAGGAATAGCTCGACAAAATTAAATGTGCATCGCATCGCTTATTACGTTATATTTATTATGTTACCTGTAATATCATCGTAACAGTTACGATGATATGAAATGTAATATTTGGAATGGTTCTTTGTTATGATATAACTACTTATTAATAGGCATCTTTATAACAGTAATAGATTTAAAAATAAATGTACAGTCGACAGGACATCAAGCGTAAGGGTCTGATCTGGAGACCGCCTTATTCCGTTCGTGATAGATACGGCTTTCATAGTGCAACTGTCATACTTTATGTGCTATTGTCTGTAAATGAGTAACCTTAATCTTTATTTTAGATTAATACATTAATCATTATTAAAGTATTAATATTATTCTTACCTAATAACTACTTTTCATTAATCATTATTGAAAGACGACCTGCCCCAAGTGTTTTGATAATAATATATCCTGTATTGCACACATAAAACACTTAAAAATATATAATAAGGAAGGACATGTAGTACAGGCGTTAGTACATTTTTGCATCATTAGTCCTGTTTTTATCAATAAAACCACATACTTTCTTAAGCTAAATGTAAGACACATATTTTTTTAATTATTACAAACTATTTTATTAATAACTGCCTGTAATACAATTTTAAACTACACCAGACCGCAGAGATTCATTTAATATTATGTACATGCTAAACCTTGATTAATTAATTTATCTCTATCTTTAACTCATCAAGCAGCCTATTCTCACACGCCATTAATTAGTATTATGTCCGGCAATAAAACATATAAGCTGATAAACTACTTCAATATTCTGCAGCTTCCAGAGCATTTCTCACTGCGATAGTAAACGTTTCTGACATATTTTATGTCAGCTATGCCGTCTCATTCATAAATCTGCCATTGAAATGGTAAATTATAGCAGCCATATTAGCATAGAAGGCCCAATGTAAAAGGTATGTTTATGATGATAATGCATAATTTAAGAGCGATAAAAGACTTGTGGTAATTTCAGCTGTCATTTTAAATTTAAAGTTATCTTTTAAGCTACCGTCACTGTTTACTATTAGGCGGACCATTTTTATAAAATGTTTGAAAGTAACGAATACCTATCACTTATTTATAATTAATAAATTATTAATTAAAAATTTTTTTTCTTAGGGAAAATCTCAATTTCAATAAATATTTTGATATGTTTGCATTATATGTTTAACATTATTCTAAATTATTTGATTTTGAAAACAAGTAGAAAATAGTAGGAAAAGTACTAAAAATTATGAATATTCGCGATATACCGCATTGTTATCGCGGGATTCCTTTGGGTGTTTTTCAAGTATATTTGTATTACCTGATCAAAAGTTATTGACGTGCACTGAGGAGCCAAAGTCTTAAAGCTACTATGATACCTTATTCCATTAGTCATAAGAATTATTCTGCAGCAACAGAGCCATGCCGTGTTATCTTGTTTGTACTTTGATTGACGATCGCTTTTCGTGCTTAATACAATTTTCGTGTTTATCCGTCAAATGATAATTAGCTAATTAGAAATTTGAAAACAATGTCGAGGTAACGGACGGTGTTATAATAATTTATGTATTTTACCACTGTACAGTCGGCAGCATATCAAATTTACACGTGCTTCAGTGCAGGGCTATCATAATAAACAAAATATAGACACCAACTTCTAAACACTAATTAAAAAAGGAGGAGGTTCTCAATTTGGTTGGTATGTTTTTAGGGTCAACCTGTATCTCATGAACCGTGATAGTTAGACAGTTGAAATTTTCACAGATAATATATTTCTATTGCCGCTATGACAACAAATACTAAAAGACAATAAAGTAAATATTAAAGGAGGACCCATACAACAAAACGTGTTTTTTTTGCGCGATATTGTTAAGTTAAGTTAAGTATATTAAGTACACATCTTTAGATAAATAGACTATGTAAAATCAAATTGAACTGATCTAACTAATCACTCATCTGCTACCGCTTCGTCTTTAAAAATACTAGACTTTCAGCAGAAAACAGCGCCATTTGTAAAATACAGCTTATTCCCTTTCTTCAACTAATTATCTAGTGGCTGCAGGCCTTAATAGCATGTTCATTTACCACAATATTGCATCCTATCTCTTAAAATAACTTGATGCAAACGTCGAACTTAGTTCTAAAATAATGGAATAAATCACAACCAAAAGAATAACAAACGAAATTATGAAAAATTATACCTGTAAAATACTTTCTCAAGTTGCCACATTTGGTGCCAACTTTGTAAAGAGGGTCTTTACGAAGTTGGCTACTTTTCTGGAGAATTAATTCCAGTTTATGTTATAGCATCTGGGAAATATTGAAAAAAAAAACAATAATGTCCTAAAATCTGTAATTGTTTGCTAAAATACAAAAGAAATATAATAAAAAGCTCCAGAATCCTTATAATGAATGCTATCTACCTTCCCAAGTATATACTGTTAATCTAGTGCTTGCTGTGGTCGCTTGATATTTTAATTGCAATCACTTTTTGTAAACTACTTATTGCAGTGCAAGAATCATTATAAACTCTGCAGGTGATCCATTTTATCATCATAATCGTCATCATATCAGTTGAGAGACGGCCACGGCTGGGCATCTTTCACCAAGGATCGCCAAACCTATCAGTCCTGCGCTGCCCGCATCCATCGGCGGGCTTTTGGGGGGTCTAGCAACGCTGCGTCTCCCGGTTAGCCTGCCACTCGAGAACCTTTCCGCCCCAACGGCCGTCAGTCCTTGCAATGTGGCTGCCGATTGCCGACGACCGCCTGGCCGAGTGGTCTGTACCCCAGGCTACTCGGTCAAGAGGTCCCGGGTTCGAATCGCGGTAGGAACAAATGTTTGTATGATGAGTACGAACATTTGTTTACGAGTCATGGATGTTTATATGTTTATTTAGTATATTTCTAATATTTAAATACATATTATTCATTATTTCTCCGTTATCTAGTATCCATAACACAAGCTCTTAATGATGCTTACTTTGGGGTAGATAATAGGTGTGAGTGTATAAATATTATTACATTATTATTATTATATTATATTGCCACTTGTGGCTCGCAATTCTTTGGGCTATATCGGCGTCTTTAGTTCTCCTGCAGATCTTACTCCCTTGCGGGTGTTCCATCTATATAAAGAAATCAATGTTTGTAAGTTTGGCCCCTTTGCTCTCCGAAACTATTGAACAGATTGTGATGAAACCAAAGTAGGGTGGTGTTCTGGGGACGCCCGTGTATGTTCCTGGATTATAAAAACCTAATCGTTTTCTCTTTACGAGCATTGCATGCTAGGTGCAGCTAGTAATCAAATGAGACGCTAAGAGGGACATAGGATACCTTTAGCAACTGGCAACTGGCATCCACACGTGTGGAGCCGCAGGCAGCCACAGTGCTTTATAAAAATACCGTGCGGGTATGTATGTTCTATCGCAGTATGTCAGTATTGAATCGTGATTTAAAAGTTAGTAGTGATTTTTCAGCCAGTTAACTTGGTCACTGTCTGCACCACGCGATATGGTGTCTAATTTATTCGGAATCAGTCGGAGTTCTCTAGTCAGCCGGACTAACACTTTCACAGATAGCTTAAGTTTACAAGACTTCAACTCTACAGCTCTATCTAGATTACATTATGTTGTGTACGTTTCAATATATTTGTTCTAAGTTTGTATTGATTTAAGTATATCAAGATTATAGTACCGCATGACAAGTTGAAAGTTAAGGTTAGTCTTAGTATCTAATCTACAGGATAGAAATGGAAATGTTACCATGGACATGTTATTTAGTCAATTCAGATTAGCACTTACCTACTAGTGTGCGGCAGTAGTGGCGGCGGCGGTAGTGATAGTGCTAGCCCTGATTAATTGTAATATTATTCCTAAATGAGATCACTGTTACTGTTGTAGCTAATGAAATTAATTAAAGTGATTATTACCTATTGTGTTACTTATCTAATTACGAACTGATTCGATCATTAATTATTCATGATCAAATACCAGATGTAATGCTTCATGCCCATAACAAATTAATGTGTCTCTTTGTCAGCCCATTAGGAATTGAATTTCGAATGTTTGGACACATCTTATTAGATCTGCCAATATATTTTAAATAGTTTCAAATACATTTTTAGTCTTCCCGTAACCCCGTCCGCTGTAAAGTAATAGAAAGGACGTGTAAAAATAAAAATGTAACGTCTAATTAAACGCGAGCTAAGTAAATCCGGTAAAGTGGTTTTATGGTGTCAGTGGAAAAGTTTATTCGGAAATAATGTAGTCTTTAACCCTGACAATATTATTTTGGGACTCCAAAACACTGAAAAGGAAAATAAAATAAAATTTAAGTAGGTACTATTGTGACCCGCGGGGCGACCGCCTAACTTTATTGATATGAACTTAAGTAGATATGGTTTATGACCTCAAATTAAAAAAGGATGGCAGACAATGAAAATGAAAAATGAAATGAAAATATCTTTATTCAATTAGGCCCCCCAAGAAGCACTTTCGAATCGTCAAAAAAACCCTTATGTCTAACACATAAAATAATATTAACTAACAATGTCTTAATGTTTGTCTTTCTGTCTTGTGTGGATCTACGTAAGCTGTATAATGTCAGTCTATCGGTCTGTCTGTCGATCTGTCTATCAATCCGTCTGTCAGCCTGACACGAGAACGAGAAGTAAAAAGAGACAGCGGAGAGGGAACGGGCGGAGGATCCTCTAGCCTCCCCTTTCCTACGAGACGGGTGGGCGCAAGAAGGCGGGCGGCAATCGCCCATCTGCCTGCGTTCTAGGTGAGACCGCGCGCGTCGGATGGCTCCCAGGCGCGCAGAACAAAGGCCAAAGGCAACGTCTTAAATTGCCCATGATAACTCTGGGCAATCTCGATCGGCGCGAATCCGGGCTGTAAGGCCGGGTTGCCAGGGAGTGGTCTGGTGAAATTGCTTCGCAGACCCCAAACCGCCTCCGCGTCAGGCACGGGAGTTATCTAGGAGTTTTAGCGGTTATTCCCAGGGTCAATTCAAACGCTAGGCAAGTCCCGCACACGCAGGCTGCTTCACCAGCGGCGGGTAGGTCCGTCAATGGATTTCTCCTGGTAAAAAAAGCGGTTGTTGTGTGCAGTGGTTTGAAACCTTACTGCCATCAAAAAACAACTTCAGTTGGTTTAGAAAGATTGGTTGGCCAAAGGCCAAACTCCATACTGTCAGGTGGCACACAGCCGAACCGCATACAGCCGGACCAATACTGTTGAAGATTCCTGAATAAATGGAGATGTCATCACGCTGACTCTCCGACAAGTATTATTAGTATTTGTCATAATTTTTAGTTTCCGCAGCTAAAAGGAAATCCATGCTTGCACCATTATTACAAAATGTGGTCTTAATTAATGAAGACCACAGCTGATTATGACTACTTTAAAAAAAAGTTCGGAATTTTATTGCAACATAATTAAAACGTAGGGTCGTCGTAAGTCCTTGATGGTAGCTTATGGATTTCACTTGGAATGTGAAAGGTTGCGTAATCACATCCAGCCCCAGAGTTTCACTTTTCTTGTAGTTAACAATAAAAATAAATTACCTACTTACTATTATATATTGATGCCTTGATGACTAACAAAATAAGTCAATTAAAAATTTAATTGCGTAACCTACCGTGAATTCATAGTAAACAAAAATAATTTGCTTTCGAAATAAAATACGACAAGTATTAAAAGCCGCATTGAACGATTTTGCCCACCGCAAATAACCATGATGAAGTTTTAAGCGGAAATTAAAATCGTAATGGACAGAATACGCCTGAAGTAATTCCATTAAATGTTGGCTAATAAAGATTACTATCCTATTAAAAGAATTGACGCTCAGTTATCCGAACGGAATGCGGAAGTTACAATAATATTATAATATTTCACACTCAATTATAACTGTGTGAAACCAATTACCAAGGGTTATCTTATATTTACGTCGAAGGTCGGTGATAAAATTTTGCACATCATGGTGTGTTTCTTTTTTATACAAAGCACGACAAGGGACTCGACACCACCTGATGTGAAGCGGTAAGAAGAGTCCACATGCGAAGACAGCTAGTGCAATCTAGTGCCACTAATCTAGCCGCCTCCAGCTTGCCGGCCCGAAAGGTGCTTTTTCACACCTCTTTTGAAGGAACCCATGTTATAGGAACGAGGGCACACAAGTGCTGGCAAAGAATTCCAAGTTCTGGAAGTATGACAAAGAAAAGAGCTACTAAATTTCTTTGTACGTGATGTTGAGGTGGTGAATTGATGACTTCGAAGACCGGCACGCGTGCTCCGAAGTAGGAAGGGGAAAGAAGGGATAAGGTCAAATAGCTCTTCAGAGCACTCTCCGTGATATAGCCGATAGAAGGCGCTAAGCGACGCAATGTCTCGACGCAATTGCAGAGGCTCAAGGTTGTTGGTGACCTCTACATCGCCAACGATACGGACAGCACGACGCTGCAATCTGTCCAGGATATCGAGTAGGTACTTGGCGGAGCCTTCCCACAAGTGCGAGCAATATTCCACGCAAAACCGGACCTGATTTTTATAGAGCAGGCATAATTGGTTAGGCGTGAAAAATCGACGCACCTTGTTCAGGACACCAAGCTTCCGTGAGGCTGTTTTGATCACGGTTTCGATGTAGTTCCTGGAATTCAGATCGCAACATATCTCCATGCCTAGCAAGTTTAGGGAGCCCTGTGCCGAAAGAGTCGTGCCCTGAAGAGACGGAAGGGGAAGGAACGGTGACATTTTAGCTGTGAATGTTTCCTAACGGAAGCATATCATTGATATGAAGAAGAAGGAGTGTGGGGGATAGAACAGCGCCTTGTGGTACACCAGCATTTACTGACTAGGCACAAGCTGTAAACCAAATACTAAGTATTACGCAGGGTAGTGACGACAATACTATAATAAATTAAAACATGGGCTATATTACTTAACAGAAATGTTTTGCAACTTACAAATACATCTTATTCATTTGATAATTTCATGACATTTCTATGCATTAATATAACATTGGCTGCATATATAAATATCATGAAATTATCAAATGAGTACAATGTTTTTGAAAGTGGCAAACCATTTCTATGAACTAATATAGCCCATGGTAAAACATACAAAATAAATCAGCATTATTTCATAGACCTATGGAGGAAATTTCAAAAGTCCGCGTTTGGTTTTAGTTGGTCTAACTTTTGAAACCTACGGAGTTACGGACTTTTTATATAGTTTTAGGCATTTAAAGACGGCTTTAGATTATGAGTTCCCCAGTCTGTAAAAATCAAAATAAAACTTTTTCGGCAGCAAAGGAAACGAGATTCTCTGGTCTTAAGACAATGTTTCCTTGATGATCTTTGGTCACCCACTGGTGAGGTGAGTGGGAGCAAGAACTGTCACTACAAAAATATCAATATCTATTATTCTTACTCCTTTTCTTACTAATTCTAATCATCTCAATACCTAACGTGCGATACTAACTATAAATGCCAGTAATTTTCGCTCGACGTGCTGCTACTAGTAAAGTTGGAAGCAGTTGATAATTCACTTAATTACACTGTTAAACTACGAATAATATTGTATAAAGTGCCATCCTTAATTAGAGTATGTTTCAAGTGGAGTACAGCTCCTGAAGCAAGGTGAATAGTTTAACGGTGTAAGGTAGCTATTAGGTCGGTGAGGGTATCATTAGCTGGGATATACAACACTCTAAAGCACCTTCCGATTAACATAGTACTGGGAGCGTGTTTGATGTCACTAAGCTGCAATGTATTTACTTTTTCTTTGTATGAGCGATATATGAAGTATTATGGAGCTAACGACTAATAATATAAATAGACGACTTCGGAAGGTGTATACAATTGAGTGTCGAAACCTTTACACCTGTCGAATTGGTGCGTCAAAGCGAGACGAGTTGTGTCTCCAGAAGAATAGGGTACTGTAAGTGTCCCACTATCTTGATCTCTGTGGCTTGTGCTTTCAATTACCAGTTATAAAAAATTAGGTGTAGGATTCATAAGATAAACCAAGTAGACTTATAACTGTCCTTTTCTATAAACTAGTATCGGTAAGTATTGTTTGTTAACTTGCGTTAAGTAATTTAACGGCCATGAAATCAAGTGGATTTAAGCAAATAAATAAAAAGCGTTTATTTCAGACATGTAATAGTGTTAGTACCTAACAATAATAACATTAAAATTAAGGGTTGAATTATTTTAGCGTCTTAGACTAGATGGACACAGTTCACTGGAACTGCATCCACACACGCGTGGACGTAGACAGTGCCCATTATACAGCACTGACCTTTATTCTGGAGAAGACATGATAAGTTTAAATTTAACTTCAGGGCATCTCGTTTTCTCAATATGAATACAAAAAGGATGGCTATCATATTATTTGACATTTAGAAACATGCGTTCAATTTTCCACCTTATTGAACGTGATAAAATGCAGTGTTTAGGAGGCACCTCCGTATATGCCGCCTAAAATTGTCTATGGTTCCTTTGAAATCTGTCTAAATATAGTTGACAGCTCTATACGAATTGTTGCTATCTTTTCCTGTTGCATATTGCGAGAAAGAGATATACTATACTTAAATTAAATTTAGAGTGTGTCTCCAGAATTTGGCCCACTGGCTGTATTATGGGCACTGTCCATGTCCTGTCTCTTCGTCTTCAGGGGGTGATTGGAGCTGCCCTGCACCCGATGCATCAGGGACGTGATGCGCTTTCTAATGATAGCTGAGAGGCTTTTAACTTCAGCTGTTATTATCTCTGAATCAAATGATACGTATTGATTCGAAATTGTACTTTTCTTTATATCCACTATCACCAGTATGTTAAGCTTATAAACTTGTATTAAATGTAACGGCCAATTCGGTAAACTGTTCAAATTTCTCTCAGGCGACTTCGGAACTGGCATAATTGCAACAAAGTGAAATTGTATGAAGGAGATTAACGACCAAACCGCATTGGAGCGTGACTTCACCGTTGCTTGCCGCGCCGTAGATGAAATTGTGTACTAAAACTAGCGAATAGTTTGCGACTGACTACTCGTTTACAAATTGGTGTATAAGTCGAAAGACGAAAGAAAGATGAGCGATATCGAGGCGGTCAGTTTGATTAAAGTTTATGAGTAATAAAACCCAAAAGCAAACTTTTTGTGGAAAATATGGAAATAATATTAATTGTTAATATTTTATACAGCTAGATAACAAACAAGCTGACGGCCCACCTGATGGTAAGCGGTCATCGCCGCCTATAGATACCTGCAATAACAAGAAAAATCATATTGCAGGTCCGTTATGTTATCTTGAGGCCTAAGATATAATGCCGTCCATGCACAGTAATGTTCTGCTTGATATTTTTTTTCTTTATTTCCAAAGGTTTGGAATTCATCAGCTTTATCAAGGTTTGGATACGTGTTCTCTCCTTCTCATGATAATAATTATGGAGAAAGAAAGCAATAATATGTTGGGAGGAAGTCCTCCCCTTTGTGTCAACCTAACATTTGCTCTTGTTTTTTCAAAGTAGGCAATGCATGAAATAGTTCCCAAGGCAGTTCTCAAAGTGCTACGAGGCTACGGTAACCTCTTACATCAGACTATGCGCTTGTTTTTTTTAACCCTATCGTATAAAAATAATAAGAAAGTGGAGTCACTATATGGGCCGGCCGTGTGGAAGCTGTTGCATGTCTTGTTGCATTAGCTGGAAAAAAAAATATACTTTATGTGAATGATATCAATATAATTTTAATATTTCTGCCGAAAGAAATATCCTTTGTAGGTAATTCGGTAAATCGAGATAAGTATCGTTTCGTTTCTATCGTCGGTATCTGGCACAAAATTATATTCTTTTTCAAAATTATTTGTACTTTTTTTAGAGTTAATGCTTGCATATCGTGACTTTTATCGCCCTACGAAATCAAGTTACACTCTGTCATGAACACAAAACTACATCTGGGAAAGTGTTGTTTACCCATCGGGACACAAGTGTTGAAATAAGGCGAGAGGCCGGCCGATGAACAATTCCTACCAGTAAAATACATAATAGAAGATACGACTGGATGTGGCTTTTGAAGAGAATAATTATTTTATTTATACTGTAAGGGGGTTCCCTTACAGTATAAATAAAATAATTATTCTCTTTTGGAAACAAACGAAGATGGTAGTGTTGGAAATAAATTGAATCGCAAAAAAACATCACCTACTCCAAACTTAAATGTGCTTAATACCAACACGATCTGTTTGTATGGAAGAGCTGATTTTATTTTCGTCATTTGATTTTTTTGATAATGTGTAGAATGGCCAACACTACCATCTGCTTTCTATAACAAGAGCGTTTCCTACTGTACGCACACATTAAACTAGAGGTAAAATAAGGGATTGCTTAAGTCATGTTCGGATTTATTTATTTACCTTGGATACTCTCACGAAGAAATAAAGAGAAAGCGTTATGTGCACAATAAGAGAGAATAAAGACGAGTCCTCTGCTCCCAATTCAAATCTTTTTCATTGAGCTCTTGCAGCCTTAGTCGTCGCAGTAACACAACATCACCGCGTATTGTCATAAGACTGCGATCTTCTGTATAAGGGGAACCTACCCCGGTAGAGCGCTCGAGTGAAAATTTGCTCTACCTCTGACTTCGATATTTTGCCCCAGAAAGTGCACAATTAGCTTGGGATCTCGATTGCATCTTTTTGTATTGATTTTGCAGACTTTCTTTCAAAATAAATAGTAATAATAATATATGTACACTCATACATTATCCTAGTCCAAAGTAAGCATCATTTAAGAGCTTGTGTTAAAAATACTAGATAGATAACCTCCGTTACCTAAAAATAATATAGTTGAGCGGAGCGATGGCTGGCACATGCGTCATACCTGTGAACAGGTGCCACTAGTGGAAATGGTCATCTCTAGCTTCCTTGATTTTGTAATTATTTACCTACCTATTCACCAATAGTATAATTTTTGAGGGATTTTTGAGGTATATGGCAATATAAGAATTATATAAAACAATATAATTATTATTGTAATGACGTGGTCAGACAAGTGTTTAAAATTAATGAAAGATGTTTGGCTTTATCAGGCCTTTGTATATTAATTGTTGACCTGTGTGTATTATACCTAATACCTATATTGTGACGGTGCATTGTCGGACAGCCTTTAAATAAAGTAAATATTCTTGTCATTAAGTACTTATTGGTACGTTAATATACCTATTTTTATACTCTGTGCGACACTGCACTGCTAAATACTATTACTGTGTAATTAAATATTGTAACTTACAGACAGATCGATAGACAGACTGACATTATAAAATTTTTAGCTTACGTAGATCCAGATAAAACAGAGAGACAAACATTATGAAATTGTTAGTTAGTTAATATTATTTTATGTGATAGACATAAGGGTTTTTTTTGACGATTCGAAAGTGGTTCTTGGGGGGCCTAATTGAATAAAGATATTTTCATTTTAATTTTCATAAAGGATATTGATGATAATACGTATAAAAATATATCACATACTTACATCTGCCCTACCCGGATTAAGGCGTAAGGGGTAAGTATGTAAGTAAGAGGGGGGGGGGGGGGGGGGGTAGTGTAGTAAGGAGTACTTACCACTCGGCCAGCCAGTTGTTAAAATAGTTAAAATAACCTTTGTTTCATAAGAATCGATAGCCCCTGACCATAACGCAGTACCTACTTACCACAAAATAAATTAATTCAAAACCACAAAACTTTCAGTTGAGCTGGTAGTCGCTGATTTTAAATGTTGATACTAAACATTATTCACAATGGACAAATCCTATTACTTAACAGTCATTTCCACGACGCATGCAGTTTACAACAGATCAAACGTAACACATTAAAATTTATTTCGATCTTATTCAGTTGTAACAAGGAACATTTTTAGTGCACCTGTCACACTGGATGTGCTGTCTGTACAAAATTGACGAGAACGTTTGACTAGACGTCCATGTCAGTTTCAGAAATGAATTATTTTGCTCTCCGGGAAATGCTTTCCGAAATCATTTAACGGGTTCGGTCGATCATGTACAGTCGACAGCATATCAAACGTAACAGTTTGACCATGAGACCGACCTTATTCTATTCGTAATAGAGGCGGCTTTTGTAGTGCAAAGTGCATAATGACTATTATCTATAATATTGGCATGAATAATTTTTAAATGACAATCGTTCAAAAGCTGCAGGAGTAACTTTAGGCTGGCGCCGTTTTGTCATCGCTCAAGCTCAAAAAGATTTTCAATGTCATGAGTACTAACGCCGTCTGAAAAATTTGGTATCCGTTTTCGTATCTGTATCCGTAGATATAGGTACTTTAACAATGGTACATTTTAAGAACAACGCAAGATCGCATTATTCGTGCGATTATCGACGAAATCTCACAAGAGAGCTTTGACCTACTACTCTGCAATATGGTTAAAAATGTTGGTTCTAAAATGTAATCTGAAGTAATAAAAAAATTAAAACCGACTTCAAAAAACTGAAAAGGATAAAATAATTAAGTAGGTACACATCCCCTCTAAACATATTTCTTGGAGTCGGTGCTTCACTTTCTATTGTTTCTGAAAACAACTTAGCACCGACTCCAAGAAATAAATTCTAGGGGATGTGCACCTACTTAAATTTAATTATTTTATCCTTTTCAGTTTTTTGAAGTCGGTTTAAATATTTGTTTATTTTTTAACCGACTTCAAAAACGAGGAGGTTCTCAATTCAGCCGGTATGTTTTTTGTTTCTGGAAACAACTTAGCACCGACTCCAAGAAATATATTCTAGGGGATGTGCACCTACTTAAATTTATTTATTTTATCCTTTTCAGTTTTTTGAAGTCGGTTTAAATATTTGTTTATTTTTTATTTCCCAATTTTTCGTGATAATTTTCTAAGGTCATAGCTAGATGGGTAACCGTCAGCTTCTATTATTTCCTACTATGGTATCGTTCGACTAAAAAGTCATAAGAAATCAAAATCCGCAATAAAGAAATCTCGGCGTAATCGGTATACATACATAGAAAAAAAAACATACCAACCGAATTGAAAACCTCCTCGTTTTTGAAGTCGGTTAAAAACATGGATTATTAACAGATTGACTTTATAGCGGAGACTGTTTCATTTATGTTAATAAAGTCAGACAAAGCCTGCATCCGTTTTAAGCTAGGTTTAACTTCAGACACCCTTAGAACATTAATTACAATAGTTTAATAGACAATTCATTGATTTACAGTCAATTGTAAATGGATTCCATGGAATCTGTCCCAAACAGATTGAATCTTGAAGCGATAAACAGATACAGTTCCGAGACAAAGTAGCGCCAATCAAAAGTTGTCTAACACTGTAAGAAATACAATTTTGGGTTCAAATTGAAAGCGAATGAATTACGGAATTGAGGGCATTTTATACTCATTATTTTGTTGAAAAAGGTATTTTGAGAAGCAACTTCCTTTTAGAAAATAATAAGGTGGCAGTGCAAGTGGTGCCGGATACAAAATTATACGAGTGTGTATTGAGTATGAGCTTGGTTGTCTCCAAGTATTTCGAAACTGATTGTCCAAGATAATTGTAGCCTTCTGAGCGCAGTACGTCGCGTCGTGCGAACTTTGGTTGAAACAAAAAATTACCTGTGCGGTTAAATAATGTTTTTCTCATTTATTTGATAGAACTTCATACCTACTATATTTTACCTGACTACTGCCAAACAGATTATGAGATAACATGATATGATATAATCATTTAAGAAGAACGGACACGCCACTACCTTCGCATGTTTCTGCCTTATTTTATTTCGATTAAACTATTTTTGATTACTAGTTAGGAAAAAAGGGCAAATAAAGAATTTTTTAAAGTTTTTTTACTGTAATGTACCTATTTGCCATTAATTATACAATCAATCTTTCAGCAAAAACCTTTTCTCAACTCCACCATAATCCTTTGGTTATAAATTACTCCGGCGATAATTAAAGGCTTTGCATAATAAAGACGATGTCGACTATAGCCTACTTCTGCTTAATTTAGCTTAATGATGATTGGTATTTTACTATGGGAAAAGGCACTTGCCAAACCCATTAAGTGGAAAGTTGTCTTAATTTTATAAATTTTAAAAATTAAGACTTCGCACTTAGAAAACATGCTTATTTTTTTTAACTAAGCATCATTTACTGCTTGTATTTCAGTTGTTTTATACAACTAGATGACAAGCAAGCCGACGGCCCACCTGGTGGTAAGTGGCTACCGTAACTTAATAGACACCTGCAGCAACAAGGAAAAACTCACTCGGTGCTTCAGGTGCGTTGTCAGGCCAACGCAAAAGTATAATGCCTTCCATACCCAGTAATTACCATGAATACGTTTCCCTTAAATGTTTTGTGACGATAGGAAAGGCAGTAATTAGGTGAGATGACCGCGGAGAAGTCCGCCTGAAAATAAAAATAAAATAGGCCACCAAGAAGCACTTTCGAATCGTCAAAAATAACATTTGTATGACTATTACAAAAAGAATGACTAACAACGTCATAGTGTCTGTCTGTCTGTCATGTCTGGATTTACGTTTACAATCTCATAATATTTGTCAGTCTGTCGTGTCGGATTTTACACCGGTTCCGAATGTTGAACTACCGAGAAGAATCCGGCGACAAACTCGTCTATGGAGCTAGTCTGTATAGGCAGCCAAAATGCAACTTGAAATCAAACAAATAAATTAATTTCAAGTTAAATTTTATAGACAGCCTCATAGGCGGACTTCCCCCCTGTCACCTAAGTATCCTGACGACTCAACATGCAAACCTTCCACCTCGTACTACTAATTAACGGATAAATAAACATAATATTCTTAACAATTACAAATAAACGAAGAAAACGATGGAAAAAATATTTGCTCTAGGCGGGAATCAAACCCGCGTCTCCTGGGGTCTGGCCAGATGCGATTACCACTACGCCACCGGAGCACTAGGTGTAACCTACTAATTTCTTCACCACCGGCAAAAAGCCGGCTTTTTGCCACACTCCAACCGCCCGCACACTCCAACAAGCCGGGATGTGGCCTATAGAATAGGGCTCCATCGTTTGCATCACCATCCGGTGTGGTAGGGATATCCTATATTCTTCCGCGATATCCCTTACCTTTTGTGGTGGCCTGCTGAGGCTAGCTGCACCACGCAGACGCCTACCAAGTTCCCTGTGTGGTCGCGTCGCTAGGCAGCGAGGTAGGAAGAATTGATGGTTTTTAGTGAGTATGCCAGTTGGATACTCTCACATAACCCAACTGTGGCCCTTTAGCACAGCTCGGTAGCTATAAAAGCATTCCCATCAAAAAATAGCCCTTATAAACGCACAAAATCAAACATAAATGTGATAATATTCTTAGTTTTATTTTTAACATTAAATTAATATAAATGTTGGAAAATATTAGAAAAGTATCATGTCCTCGGGCATGAAACTGAACTCGCGATCTTTCACAATCCGGATGACTTCTCGAACCATCTGAGCTACCGAGGACTTGTGATGTCTTTGTAAATTTCCTCTAGTCCATCTGTATTTGCGTTAGGTTGCGGGTTCAGTTCCGGCCTGAAAACATGTTTCTTTTTATAGTTTAAATACTTTTTAAACATAAATATATTAAACACTAGTGGCTGCCCCACGACCTTTATTACTAGAGGCTAAAAGGTAGATAGCTTTGTTCTTAAAATGTATCTGACTGACATAGTTACTTTTCCATTTACTATGTATATTAGTATAGATTGTGTATTAAAGGAGTTATTGGTTAAGCACAACACTATTGTTCAGTAAAATTCCTGTTAGTGATACGCTTATCCCTTGGACTATTGTATTATATACAAAATGTAATAATATACATCCCTGATGGATTCTCCGGAACCACTTAGTATGGGTATTCGGGTATACGGTTTCAGCAAGCTGTGGGAAGTAGGTTGTACCTGTGTACAGTCGCGGTCTTAAAAGTATTTACCACCATAAGGTTTATAATTGCATGCACAAATCACAGATTTGATTTCATGAAATTATCAAATGAATAAGATGTATTTGAAAGTTGCAAAATATTTTTATGAAATAATACAGCCCATGTTTTAATTAATTGTCGTATTGTCGTCACCACTCTGTATATAGGCTAATGATGATGATGATAAAAGTTTTAAAACCCTAACACCCGTATTCACAAACGATACTTATGTAAGTGAAGGAGCAATACTATGCGAAGTAAGGCATTTCTCAGTGGGTTCACTATGTCAAGCCTTTCAATTCACAAACAATACTCAAACGAATCTTTACTATGCGGACGCATAGCGTTGAATATAGCTCTGTGATTGGTTGATTAGTGTTACGTAGTTCACTTCATTGTCTGACATTTAAATTTTATTGTTTATTTGCTTTTTATCGTTTTACTTTACTTGCTTAAAGGGAGAATCTTTTGAATTATAACCTTAAACCTGTATGTATAATAAATGAATTTTTGAATTTTTTTTTTTGAATATCGTAAACTCCGTAGTGATACATTCTCTTTGGTGAGCTCGACACTATGCGTTGATTAATATAGCTATCAGGCTCCCTTAGCTAAGTGCTCATTATGACAAACGCATAGTGCCGATTGTCACTCAAGTATTGTTTATGAATAGGAATTTGGCACCCTGTGCGTCCGCGGGCACTGTGAGACCTCATAGTGTCGTTTGTGAATACGGGCGTAAATATATTTTTGTAGTTGTGTGCTTTGTTCCTTTGTATTAGCGTGATGCCGTAGCCGACTGCATCCGACGTGCCACCACGATACTATTGGTTTCTATGCATTTCTCTCAAATATCTGTCGTAACTTGTGACACGTTAGCGGCCCTCTCGGCCTCACTAGCAGGCGACACGTAGTCCGCCCGCAGACCTAGTACCTTGTGCCGCCGATGCGACGCAATGGTCAAATATAAATAAGTTTATCCTTATCTTATCCTAAAGTTTATCCTTCAAACCCTTTGCAATACAATGCTGTCGTCAACTGATGAAGTGACGACGCTCCCTGCAGTGCGATTCGAAATCATGACTGCACGACATGACGCTGCATACGACAGACTGTTGCTGCCGCCTATACCTATAGCTGCAGTCGACTATGGCATCGCTCCCATAATGCAACAACTTTTTCATATATCTGCACCACTGCTTCATTCTGCTGTTAAATATTTAAATTCTAATTTATTATCAAACAAAAATAATAATGATTCGTATAGGATCTCATCCTTATGAACGAGTTGCTATGCATCGCAGCGACCTGCATGACTCAACTGCAATCACAAGGTCGATGATATTATTTGATTAAACATAGAGCGTAGATTATATCACACGAAAACCGGTCGCATTATGATGGTTATATAGAAAACCTTTTTCGTTAAAAGGTTTCAAAATATTATTTGAAAAAATAAACAAAAATATACGGACAATCAATTCATCAATCTATTATATTCGGTATTTCAATCATAATATTTTTTAATGTAATTGTAACAGATACATTTCCTTTTAAATTCGTCAATTATTAAATTAAAACATGAGATTAATCATCGAAATTTCCTTACCACTCTTTCAGTGAATAGATGCTTTACAAATATTAAAAAGTAATTAGTATGTACACTTAACATTTCAGCCATTACTGCACTGTGTAGCAGATAATCTAATTTGAAAACTGTAATACATTTTTAGACCGCGATTGTACCTATGGCAGCCGCATATCAAGCATCTCATTACTCATGTAAATAGAAAAATGACTCCTAAAACAGATTAAGATATCAACAAATCGCAAAGTTATATCATGATCTGCAGGCAGTATACACTGCAATACGTAGTCGGCGGTCGAGCTGTTAGTACTACATTGTTTATCAATCCAGAGGGTCCCGAGTTCGAAACCCTGTGATGGCAGATGTTGTATGATGGCGAGTCTTGGATGTTCGTATGTTTATTTAATACTAGTGGCCACCCGCGTGGATGTTGGTTATCGCATCAACAGGTAGTCTATGTCATCCTCAATATGTAGGTAATATATCTCCATGTCAAATTTCATCAAATTCAGTTCAGAGGCTAAGGTGTAATAACGTAACATACATAGTTCCTTTTATATTTCCAATATTAGTATGGATTTTTCCATTGTCTGTCTGTAACACGAACTCATCATCATGTCACGCTCTAGCCGTGTGAAGCACGGCCAGGTGTGCAGAATAGAACGAAATAAAAGAATAGTTACTTTAACACTATTTATTAGCTCAGGGCGTGGATAATAGGTCCTAGCTCGGTGGTTCCCAGTGGAAAAAAAGGGGACTTAGCTTCGACGGTTAGCGAAGGAAGCAGTAGGAACAGGCCACGTCGACTACCAGCGTGGTCGGCGTGGGTTCAGCCTCGGCCGGTAGTGTGGCACGAAGCACAGCACGGAGCAGCAGGGTAGGCGGCTGCCCGTAGGTAGGATCCCCAAAATAAGTACGGGGATCGCGCACAAAGTAATATTTACTCAGATTTGTAGTATATAAGCAATAGCCGGCGAAAATGCAAGAGAGACTCTTTCTCCGGACTATAAGCTTATATACTCCAAATGTTCTAGAATATTTCGAGAAATGGTAGTGGGAGTTACGATGTTAAGAATCATGCTACCATAAATAATAGATAAATTTAAGAACGGTTCATACTATGGTATTATCTATGGCCGAAACTAATGGTAAATTCTGATTCACAAAGTTATTTAAATTTGTTAATCAGAATATTCCACGTAATCCATTATAGCAGAAAAACACAATTAAACTATATTAATCAATAAATATAGTTTATTGATCAAATTAGATTGGACAAAAAGGCTTGTGTCCAAGTTCGAATAATTTTCAATTGGAGGGTGTTTGGAATTATAATCAGAATAATATAATTCAAATGTAGGTACCGGCGTTAACCGATACGATAACTGTCATTAGTAGACCGATCATAATAAGTTATTTACAATAACAATTGATGTGTTTATATTTGTATTAAAAACAAGTAAAAGTTAATATTAATATAGTCGTAGAATATTTAATTAGAGGTCTCAAAATGTGATGCTTTGTTTTGTATGGATTTTATTATTGAAAATCAAGTAAGTATGTAATATGTTGGAAGACGGGTTTAGAACCGTGACATATCCCCCCCTTTAGTGTAGGATTTTGCTATGGCTGAAAATAGTATTGTCTATGTCACGGTTCTAAACCCGTCTTCCAACATATTACATACTTACTTGATTTTCAATAATAAAATCCATACAAAACAAAGCATCACATTTTGAGAGATCAATACTGGAAAGATATTTAGCATCTCTGAGATTATCAAGTATCTCAGTGATATAAGGTAAGCTATAGGCATCCTTACGAGTGACAGAGTTTAGTTTCCTGCTGTCTAAACAAAACCTATATTCACCGTTTTTCTTAGGTGTAAGAAGAACGGGATTAGACCAGGGGCTTTCGCATGGTTCAACAACGTCTTCCCTAAGCATCTCATCTAGTTGACCGCCGAGGATGGATTGTTTTTGAGGAGACATACGGTAATATCGTTGTCGTATAGGAACCGCATCACCAGTATCGATAGCATGAGTTATCAATGAAGTACGACCCAAACCACATTCCTCATAAGAAATTCCGCGAAATTTGAAAATGATATCATCAGCAGCTTCCTTTTGTTCCTCCGATAGTTGAGCGTATGAAAAAATATGTTTAGGTTCGTCAAGAGCTATGTTAGAAATGTTAGCCTCCTGAAATGCTTTGACTACTAGGCCATCGAGTTCCCTAGGAAACAACCCAAAAGTTCTCCAGAAATCCATACCTAAAATTAGGTTGTTTTGTATTTCTGGTACAATATAAAGTTTTATATTATAGGTTTTGGTATTAAAAGTTAAAGGTAAATTTAGGTATTTAGAAGCGTAAAATCTTTGACCGCCAGCTGCAGAAAGCTGTAACGGATTACAAGAATAAATTTTATAATTTTGTTTTTTGAAATATTCATTAAAACTATTACCCAATAAAGATATGCCTGAACCAGTATCCAAGAGACCAACGAGTTTCTTATTATTAACATATACGTTTATATAAGGGCGTGAAAATATATTTTGAGAATCCAGGATTGGAGACACCGAGTGGTTAGAAAAGGCGCTCGAAACATAGGATAACCATTGATTCCACTCGGTCTCACTGCAGAGGTTATTAAATTTTGAGCGATGAGGGTCGCTATTTCTCCAATCCTGGCAAACTAGTTTTTTGGGTTGCATTTAGTGCAATCTGGAGTACGTACACCCTTTTTCCCACACTTAAAACATATTATTGTTCTTGGTTGTGTACAAGCCTTTAGGCTATGTGAGTTAGTACGACACCTCGGGCAGTATAGGGTTGCTGAAGCTACAGCAGTAACAAAAGACTTCGGTTTTATAGTACCGTTGTAAGATTTATAAGCAGGTTTTTCAACACTAACAGAAGCGCTGGATTTGCCTTTATAAGCGAATTCAGGAGCTAGAGTTGAAGAACTAGGAGCAGAAGGCTCATTAAATTTTTTAAACTGGCATTGTACCTTTTCAAAATTTTGGCATACAGCCTTAAGCGTGTCAATGTTTAGCACCGGCCAAACAGAAGCCAATGCGTTAGCATAGCAAGGCCGGATGCCATGTGAAATGATCTCTAATTTCTCAGTCTCAGGCAGGGGCCTTGAAAGACGAGAGAACATACCGTCCATGATAGATAGGTAAACACTAATGTTCTCGCCCTCGCCCTGAAAACGACCCCTAATTTCTGCCAAAAATTGGTAGTCAAAATCATGTGGACTAAAATCTGCTTTTAGAGCAACAACGACTTGAGACCAGCTATCCACCTTGGGCTTGATGCACCGGAACCAATGAAGAGCATCTTCCGTGAAAATTTCATAACCAAAAGACAGCAACTTATCATGATCAATGCCTCTTGCCTCAACAAATTCGTCCACTTTTTGAACGAACGCACGCACACACGACTTGCCATTAAATTTAAGTTTTGATAAATCCGGAGTACGGTTTTGATCAACGGTTAGACCACCAATTGCCTTTTGCAAATCGTTAATAGAAAAGGTAGTCTTACTAGATGGTGATAATCTTCTAAAGTCGGTCATTTGCGACTCAAAATTTTGTTTGCAGTCGGAAAGAACCGCCTCCAAATCATCATCGTCAACTTCGATCCTATTCATCCGGTGATAAGTATGGTTGAGTAAGACTTCCGTTCTCAATAGTAATTTTTTATCGAATTTGTTATTTAAAGTTTTTATATTTTTTAAAGATTTGTCCAAACAAGCCACAACTCCGTCTAAATCCTCAGAAGGAGGTAAATGAGAAAGTAAAATTGTTTCAGTTGGAAATTCCTTACTCAATTTAACAATTTGTTTTCTTAACTCCAACACAGTATCAGCCGGAGTTTGACCACGCAAAGCAACCTCATATTCGAGCTCGGACTTTTGTAACGAAAGGAAATTAATACTATTTTCAGCCATAGTAAAATACCAAGTTAAAATTTAAAAAAAAAGGAACTAGGGCGAGTGTGTGCAAAACAATTCAATTGCAGCGTTAAAGAAAAAAAAATTTTTTTTTTTGAGTGGGTATCTAATAAAAACTAACAAAATGGCAAAAGAGAGTTATTTTTTAAATAATATCTAGTGATAGCATAGGGCTATCACCTAATGATAATTCCACGGACTTTTAATTATATTAAAAGTTAAAAGTTAAAAAATAAAATAAAACTAAAAATTTAAAAGTAGGTACCCACCTAAAACAAAAAAATTAAAAAAGAAAAGAAAATGAGAACCACAGAGCGAAGAACCCTGAGCGAGCTGGGCGCCACTGTCACGCTCTAGCCGTGTGAAGCACGGCCAGGTGTGCAGAATAGAACGAAATAAAAGAATAGTTACTTTAACACTATTTATTAGCTCAGGGCGTGGATAATAGGTCCTAGCTCGGTGGTTCCCAGTGGAAAAAAAGGGGACTTAGCTTCGACGGTTAGCGAAGGAAGCAGTAGGAACAGGCCACGTCGACTACCAGCGTGGTCGGCGTGGGTTCAGCCTCGGCCGGTAGTGTGGCACGAAGCACAGCACGGAGCAGCAGGGTAGGCGGCTGCCCGTAGGTAGGATCCCCAAAATAAGTACGGGGATCGCGCACAAAGTAATATTTACTCAGATTTGTAGTATATAAGCAATAGCCGGCGAAAATGCAAGAGAGACTCTTTCTCCGGACTATAAGCTTATATACTCCAAATGTTCTAGAATATTTCGAGAAATGGTAGTGGGAGTTACGATGTTAAGAATCATGCTACCATAAATAATAGATAAATTTAAGAACGGTTCATACTATGGTATTATCTATGGCCGAAACTAATGGTAAATTCTGATTCACAAAGTTATTTAAATTTGTTAATCAGAATATTCCACGTAATCCATTATAGCAGAAAAACACAATTAAACTATATTAATCAATAAATATAGTTTATTGATCAAATTAGATTGGACAAAAAGGCTTGTGTCCAAGTTCGAATAATTTTCAATTGGAGGGTGTTTGGAATTATAATCAGAATAATATAATTCAAATGTAGGTACCGGCGTTAACCGATACGATAACTGTCATTAGTAGACCGATCATAATAAGTTATTTACAATAACAATTGATGTGTTTATATTTGTATTAAAAACAAGTAAAAGTTAATATTAATATAGTCGTAGAATATTTAATTAGAGGTCTCAAAATGTGATGCTTTGTTTTGTATGGATTTTATTATTGAAAATCAAGTAAGTATGTAATATGTTGGAAGACGGGTTTAGAACCGTGACAATCATGATATTAAATTGGGTTCGATACGAGTATGATTTTACGTAATCTGTGGGTTTAAATGTAGTATTATCATTATCATGTTCCAATAAGTGTCATGAAATACTTAAAATACAAAACAAACCCAACACACAAGAAAAATGTGTTAAACAATAGGCAACCTTACAATTAAATTAAATAATTAAGAAAATATTATTAATAGGAGGTATATTTAGAAAATATTAAATCTACCTTGAAAATTATAAATAAATAATTAAATAGAGACCAAATAAAAAAACCTAATAAAAAATATTGCAAGCAAATATATATTGGCACTTTTAATGGCACTTTTTTAAAAGTTCCCTTGATATTTATATTATTTTAATAAGGGTACCTGCTTGTATTCATTGCTTGTCAGGATCTGAACATTTTCTTCGCAGAAGTTCTCGTAATAATATAAAGGAAATACAGAGAATCATGCTCTCAAAACGACTTCCAATGAAACTAGGGACGAGAATATTGCCTACCTACTAATGGGCCCTATTCTAAAAACATAAACAAGTCTATTTTTCATTACAATTTATATCTTTCTTTCACTATAGCAAGATCAGAACTGCCGAATTACTTAAATTTAGACCGCTTTGAAGAGCACATTGGGCATTACTCAAGCGCTGTCTACCCTTTCTTTGTTTTCTTTTTTTTTCCGGGGAGGAATCCGCTTACGGACCTACCCGCCGCTGGCTAAGCGACGGGCGTGTGTGAAGGTCGCTCAGTGCCTCATCGTATTGGCAGTGGGAATACCCACTAAAACTCCCCGGTAACTCCACTGCCCTTCACAGGGGGCAGCCTGGGCTCTACCGAAGAAAATATTTTAAGGCCGGGTTTCAAACATTTTGTTGTCTTCTCCTTTATCAGTTATCTAGTATCATTATGTTACTGTAAATCACATCTGAACACCAACCTAACATAACCTACCGGTAAATATTAGGAGTTAGAGGATTACCTGTGAATTTTAAGATTTACCATACATCTTCTGGCTTTAGCAGTAAGATATAAAATTCAAAGTCCCGACTGATGCATCAACGCACAGCCTAAAGCCGCTGGCCCTAGAGACACGGAGGGCGTGTTCTTTGTGAAATGTAGGTATCCACCAAGAAGGGTTTTCGAAATTTCACTCCTAAGAATGTGAAATGAGGGATTGAATTTTCTATAAAACTTTTGATTCTATGAGTCGATTGACTCGAATACTGTTCAATTAAAATTATGAGACACGTGTGTAAACATAGATTTTCTAAAATCATCCCCCAGCAGAGTCAAATAGAGCTTCCAAAATTCTACACGGCATGGTAGTCGGTCGCATGACTCGCATGGCGCGCAGCGCATTGAAGCACGGGGAGTACCTACGGGGGTATGTGGAGATCTCAGGGGAGTCCGGGGTATTGCAGGGGAAGGCGAGGGAGCGTGAAAGAGTGCAGGATATGGTTTTTCGTTGTGTGTAATATTAATTATTTTATATCCAGTTCTAGTTAGACAACTAGAACTGGATATAAATATAGATATTTTCACATAGAATTTCAGTTCTGTTATCACCATAATATGAAATAATATAGTTTAGTTTTACCGAGAACATATTGAAAGTTTGTATGCCTATTACCATTCTCTCCTGTAGGCGCGCGGCGGGCGGATCCGCTAACAAAAGCTAGTATCTACTATAGTAATTGTAGCGAAAACAATATCAAAGGACTCGGAAATAAATTTACTTCCGTTAACAGCAACATAAGTTAGAGCATCCGACAAAGGAATAAAACGGAAACAATCCACGAATGTAGCAGAAAGCTCGCTCCGTCCAGGTGTTTTACACGATTTTTAAACTCAATAAAACTGATTGCGAAAGTTTCGAGGTTTTATTTTAGTTCTGTATGTGCTAAAAACTTTTTAAAACTAGATTCGCTGCAAAAAATATATACGAAAAAGTTTTTATTAAAACCGGCTATACCGACTTGTTCATAAGCAAGTTTTAGGGTTCCTTCGTCAATTATGAGGAGCTCAGAGAATTATAGTACTAGAAAGCTGTAATGCTTATAGGTACAAATTATAAAAGGTTTCGTAGAATTGTAAAATAATTATGACAAGCTTAGCCAAGTACATAGATATAAATATCTACAATGTGACACCAATATGGCATGCTATAAATTAATTTTAATTTTAAAAACCTCTGTGATATAGTGGTCTAGCGGTTGGGAATTGAACCTCGGAGCTCAGAACTAATAAAAGTCTGCCGCCATAACAATCATGTTAGCAGCATTGTTGTGTTCCGGCAGTTTGAGGTAAGATAACCAGTTACTCTGTGGTTGAGGAATCCGGGAGTATCTTGCTTGTATCTTCGGCCTTAGTATAACTCACACACTCACACACACATCCAGACATACGTAATTATCGTTTACAGCAATAGACAGAATTTACAAAAATACTGAATAATTAAGTACTTAAACTGTTGCAGAACAAAGTTTTCAATTTCAAAATCATTAAAAATAGATAAACAAAGTGTTATACAAAGTGTTTTTAAAGAGAACCTTATCATAATATGCCTACAATGAAAGCGCTCTTAAGCTCATAAAAATATAGTAGCGATAAATATTTCAATACTTACTTACTCCTCTTGTGAAAAACGCCGGCAGAGAATATTTCAATGGTCGAAAAACTTTTTTAATGTCCAAATTCGTAAATTATGAGAATCCACAAGATTATTTTTTATTAGAAAAGTTTGGAGTACTTTAAACGCCTTATTAAGTGTCAGTGAAATATCATTATTATAATTCTAGGTCTCGAAGTTTCAGAAGCTTTTATGTAAAAGAAAAAAGAAATGTAATTCTGGTTAATATTATTAATTCTATCGATTCTACTAAAACGAAATGACAGTAAGTATTCGGATAAATGAGAAAATACTGAACCTTGGCTTAACAAATATGTATTAAATTGTACCTATTTGTGCTGACATAAAAAATATGTAAGGAATAAAATTTCTTCACCGGATTTAACTCACGTTTCAAATCATTATCATATTTTAAATCATCATCATTATCTATATTAATACGTGAAGCAAAAACTATGTAGGTACTTACCCCTTTTTACAAAAATTGCGCGGACGGAGGATTATGAAATTTCGCAAACTTATAGTTTAATATAGAAGGAGTGCAGAATGCTTATATTTTTTTCACATTAAGCCTCAAAAATACAATAGATTAATTATAAAAACATTACAAACACTACCATGTATTTGACACACACGCATATAATATGTCAAATACATTTGTCTTTATTACTGAATGCCCAACGTAACCGTAATAAAAAAAATACAAAAAAAAAAGAAAAAAAAATTGAAACAAATGTGATTATAAAAGTATAGTCTTTGAGAATAGAACCTTAATAATATTCAAACTTATAATTTAAATTATTTATGGTCAAATTTCGAGCACAAGGCGACCACTAGTATTATAATGTTATTATACACTGTGGTTTCTCTTAGTTTACAGCGATCGCGGTTACGGGTTGACTAAAGATGTCAGTTGTCTTACAACAAAAATAAACTTTAAAAAATGATGCTTAAAAATATTTCACGTCATGATCTTTTTAAATCTAGTATAGATTAATGTAAAATGATAACAGTAGTGTTGATGGTTTATGTTTTTACCAAATAATTCATTCAACAAATAAGATAAAAACAAATCCCAGATTAATGTCAATAAAGAATACTGACGGTTTAAAAGGTTAATGGAAACAGTTGAATTATTAAACGTATTTTAAATATGCACTTATGCACAGACCGCAGTAACGCTTCATTAATATTTTATATGGCTTTTAAAGGTAACACGTCACGAAACTTGATTTATTATGCGGTAAAACTTCAGCTCAACATGTCCAACTTTTACGACAGTTAAATAATTTATTTTAATTACCTTGTTGCGTCAAGCAAGCCACAATTTCAGACAAAAATCACAATTGTTTTTTAAACTGTAATGCATCTTTTTACTGCGGATTAAAGGATTTAAAACGCAATCTTTAGTATAGTTATAACCTTAAACTTTATTGAACCCCAACGCCAGGCAACTACTCGTGCACAGTTGCTGTCCACGGGTAGAGAAAACGGTAGAGTGAACTAGCTACTACTCTACCAATGCTGCCTATATTGGTATAGTTAGTTTGTACTCTACCGTGCTTCTACGCCGGTTTCTCGACCCGTGTACGGCATCCCTTACAATCCGGTCAAGACTATTGGCTTAGCGGCGAGCGGCGTCCGTGCCAAGACCGCTCTGTAGCGTTTAGCGGCAACGACCAAAGTGGACGTATGTAGACTTTTTTTTAAATTCAGGAGTGCTTAAATCAAAATATTTAATATCCGCCGCGCAAGATTATGCATATGTATATCACTTGTACTCCGACAAAACCTTTTTGAGTGTATGTTTACATTAGTGTAGGCGACACGATATACTTTGTGTAATTTCAGTTAAAATACTTTGCAATTATTAGTAACATAATTATAATACTGATTGTACCGCACATCAAGCAAAACACCTAAGCTGAAAAATTAAAATAGGTAGCTAGAGTCGATCTGAAAGATTAAATGGGTACCTATCACTCCTTCCTTCTCAGTAAATTTAATAAGTGCTACAAAACCGCTCTAAAATCACCTAAGATATTTTGTTTAGAAAGTCGTTGCTGAGTCCGCCCCTCCGCCGGCCGCCGCTGTCCGCACCGCTCTGAGTCGTGGCATGGCACTTCATCCACCATAAATTTGTTTTCACCGCTCGCTTTGCCGCGCGCCGAAACCGCTCAGTAAAAACCGTTGCCGCCGAAAAACTCCTAACATTTTCGTAGATTTGTTTTTGCCGCTCACCGCCACCGTTCTAAACTGCCGCTGATAGCGGCACGGTCGTGGTCCAGTCGTTAGGGCCAGCAACTAATGTCGTTGCACGCATAAGAAATAACAAAGCAGTAAACAGAAATAGATAAATATTGTCAATATTTCTTAATAACAAATTTATTGTTATTTCTTATTTATTTATGTCAGGTTTCTTTGGATTTGTGATAATAAATTAAAAGAACCAGACATAAATGTCTGTCTGAGAGTTTATTTTCTAATTAGTCATAGAACTTTAAAGTTTTATAAGCATGGATGTGATAATGTAAACATGGACTTTTCTTGCTGACAATATGACTGTACCTAGTACCTACCTAATATAATCTCTGTACTATTTGTAAATGTGCAAATCAAATATTTTCTCTGTAAAATGTAGGTACGCATAATTGCACTTAATGATATTCAATGCATACACACAGTCACGACTGAAAAGCTTTAAAATATGTTTGTATAATTTGGACTCTTCTGCAGTAGCAATAAGGTGTTAAATACACATTTTAAGTCATAAATGTATACATCGTTATAGACTTGACTGCACTAATTAATACCTATCTTTGCTCGGTCAACAGTGTGCATAAAAAAATTAATCTTAGTAAACTTTCCGACAGATAATAGCCCACCGAACGCCTCGAGAACTCTTCTCCCTCTCGAACTAACCTCATAATTCCTGAAACTTCTACCACAATAGCAGCGCAGCAAAAAATAAGCTCCTTAATTAAGTAACTCCCATAGAAACCGACGATCCCTGCCGGATAAACTATGGTCGTTCCCGTGGGAATAAGTAACCACTAACTCAGTTTGCGAAAGCCCGCTGAAGCTGCCGGAGATGTGGATAAAAGATCAAAGTCTCAGTCCCGTAGGTGTTAAAAACGTCTTTTTTTACCTCGCTCTAGTTCTGAAGCAAGATGGCGTCTGACTGATAGCGTGGAGTGGATTTTTAATAGAATATCCTTTTATCACAGAGGATTACGTTTTGAATTTGCCACAAATGTCCCTTAGCAAGAAAATAAGTAAGTATTGCTGTTTATATTCGTGTGACGAGGCCCTGTCTATGAAATCAGATGTCACGGGTTCTAATCCCAGTAGAGACAGGTATTAGAATGATATGTACGAACATTTTTGTAAGTTTATTAACTATATTTAAACATTTTATATATACCTAATTAATTTGATTATCTATGTCTGTTATCTAGTATTCGTAATACAGGCTCTTAATTTTGCACAATTTATTTAGATTAGTATAAATCATCTTATGGTTGTTTCCTCCGAATGATCTCTAGCTTAAAGAGTAACTCACCTATTCTCATCTTTAATAATCCTATACTAATATAATAACATAGCGTGATATAAATGTCGATATAAGTAAGTCACATAAGCCTGCGGGATGGTTTAATAGAAACAAACATTACTTATCTTAAGCGTCATTAAAATTTTAAGGGTAAATACAAAGCCAAATATTTTAATTAATGACCCCTCATCACTTTTTATAAGCTTCAAATATCTATTAAAACCGCAGAGGATTTTGGTTTAAGCCATGCTTAGCAATTCCATAAAAAGTGGCGTACAATTTCGAAATTATGCAATAGCGAGCACCATGCCTTAATACAAGGTACATTAAAAAGATATTGGCGATCATAATATAAAGAAAGTTACTTAATATCGACAACATTAGAAACTCCGTTTAATTGGTTTCTGCATTCAAAATTGGACTGAAGTTTTCATATTGATTCAAAAACTTAACTAATATATGGCAGATAATTTACTAGCTTCAACGTTATAATTCACCTTTTATATAATTCATAACTAAATAGGTGCTAACAGTAAAATTACTGAATAACTTTTACCCTCTTATTATAAAACGCGGATTAAAGTCAAGTATTACTGGTCGAAGACTGATGCCATTACTATCTCTCTTTTAACCAATCTATGCGGGGAATAAGGTTTTAAAAACCCAATTTGACTATGGCATTAGCGTGGTATTATAAACACCATATCAACAGCCTCTTGATAAGTTACAACTAAGTAATTTGAAAACGCAATCTACTGAAAGGCAGCCTCCGATCCGATTTACGCCACCAGCATCTTAAATTGTACCACGGAGTGCTTATATTGTATAAAAAAAATGTAAAAATCCGAAATAAAACTTAATAACCAAACATAGTTGTTATTATTACAATTTTAGTATAACAATGCTCAGCATTGAAATAAAGACACAAGACATAAAGATGTTTTGATACTTGGCACTGTATGGATATTTTTTTGTTTCCAATTTCTTATTTTTGCTACCAATGTTTGTTCCAAATCTTCTTTACTCCATCCATCACTCTCTAATTTTTTAAAAAGTTGCCAAGTAAACTATTACAACCACCAGAATTATTGTGTTATATGCCATCTAAAGTAATACAACCACCAGAATAATTAGTTTGGTTATCATTCTATAAAAACAGCAACATAACCTTCGAAGATCAAGTATTGCTCGCGATGATTAAAACAGCGCTAACAGCTTTCTTACTGAATATTTTGTTAAATCACTACTGTACTGACCTTTTTGATGAGCTACCTCCTTACCTTAGTCAAGGCACAAAAAATAACATCAACATAGATTTAAAAAATATTTGCCACTTTCACAGTCGAAATATTTTCTAGCAGAAAAATAACATAATCGCGGAATTTTTCCACTTGGCAATAGAGTTAAAACTTCTGTGGCGCTGTAGTTAACTCGTTTTGTGTTGCTAATGCAGAAAAATAGTGTCATTTAGTAGAAAATCCAGAGGTGGTACAATTTAGAAGACGGTAAAATATTGGTTACTCTCCCTCTCCTCTACATATTTTTATACAGCTAGATGACAAACAAGCTGACGACCCGCCTGATGGTTACCGCTGCCTATAGACACCTGCAAGAACAAGGGAAAAATCACTTCTTATTTCAGGTGCGTTGTCATCCTGAAGCCTAAGATGAAATGCCAGCCATGTCCAGTAATTACACTGACTACCTTTTCCTACAATCCGAAACACGGCGAACTCTTCCACGGCTGAAGTAAGAAATGGGTATTTTATGAAAATGTAATAATTTATAACATCACATATTACTATACTCTATTATTATTGTCAGACTTTAACAATATTGACGCCCAAGTATTTTTTTATTAATCATAAGTAAGAAACGTAAATATATAATATTAAAATTGTTTGGAATTTTTCTAGTCTGGCCACGTTTACTAAATGTAATAGATGTCAATACGTTTTTATTCTTGATAACATGCGCACTGGATGGCAACAAGTGGAGTTGACTGAATACTTAATCAACTGAATTATATTTTATACGACAAGAGTGACGGCCGTATGCCCGCTTGATAGTAAGTGGTTGCCGTTGTCTTTAGCGACTCGTAGCATTTTGGATACTTGGTACTAGAGGGTTCGATCCCGGGATCCCGAAGCCCGGGATCCCGTTCATATTTTAGTCCCGAAATTTTCGGGATTAAATGTAATGAATCCCAGGATTTTCGGGATTGATTTATTTTTTATATAAGTCAATAAAAATGTGCGTGAAACGAAACGCACTTACTTTCATTTGACGTTTTGACGGCCATCTTGTTGACAAAGCTGACTTTTATTATTTTTGCTAACGACCGGTACCGGATTATGTGTAAAATTTCGCTTCACGTCGTGTAAGTATTGATATTTTTTTCTTAATTGGTGATAATCTGATAATCAATGAATTTATTAAAAATAAACAACCAAATTTATTAAGTTTCTAGGTTCTATTAACATTGATCTCTTTAGCATATAAGTAGTCTTTTTATAGTATATCTAAACAAGTCTTAAAAAGTTGATTTTTTTAAGTTTGTTGCAAAATGAAATTAACAAACTAGGCAATTCTGTAAATAATTCAGTAACTATTTCATAAATTATTTACAGAACTAGTTTGTTTATTTTATCAGAAGGAAGTATAATTAAATTACGTTTTTTAAAGAACTGAAGATTAAAAATAAAAAGTTGATTTTGATACGTCTCACTGTCTTTTTGTAACCACTTTCTATTACAATACATTCCCGGGACCATCCCGGAATCCCGGGATTAACTGTAGATAATACCGAAATACCGGGATTAGAAAAATCGACCGGGATCGAATCCTCTACTTGGTACTAATGCGTTGCCTACCCCTGTTTAAATGAAGAGAAAGCATTATGTCAACATAATGGAGGCGAGTCGCCGTTTGAAGATTTGCGAACTTGACGTCCTGGGTGGTGCAGATACTATCTGAACATGAATGCGAGATACGCCAGGCAGACACGAGTGCGATGCTCCGCTTAGGAGAATGTTCCGCTTAGGGTCCCCAAAGGCACACCTGGATGGCCGTCTTTGACGGGAATCTGTCACTAACAAGTGTTATTAGTGCGATGCTCGGAAGAAAAAGAGCCTAGGAGGCGAAGGTTTCCTACTGTGAGTTCATGATGTTTCAGAAGGAGACTGCAGAGTTGGTTAGAGAAGGTAACACCGTAGCTGACAAACTAAGAAGGCGATATACCACTTGCTTCTCCTATACTTGAACCCTAAAGAAATTCAATTGGAATAGTCGCACTTTAGGCTATAAATTACCCATTTAATATATCAAATATAGCTACAACGACGGATTCATCAAAATATTATCATACATATTCGCAACATGTTGAAGGAAGGAACCGTGAAACAGAACGTGTGTTACTGCCGCAAATTGGAACGTATCGCCCTATACGCCTCGTTCTTTATTAGTTCATTACGCTCAAACGAGCACCACTCCGATACTAGTTTCGTTCTCGTGACGACGGAATAAAAATATATTAGAATTTTGTATAACTATATATATCGTAAAAATCGTAAAAAGGAGCTAAAAAAAAATATTAATATTCAGAACCTTTGGCCTTCTAGACGGCCGCAGGTTCTGATCAAGAAAATAAACTACGAAACTATCTATCGATTCAATCAAAAGGGGCCTAGCGTAATTTATCCAAAAGATACTAAGTATTTGCCTTATAGCATAAGCAAAAATATAAGAGAGGTAAAAATAAATCAACCATTGTTTATCCATTCATGAATTATAATCACTTTTGTTACTACAAATCTAATTTGATTTTTAAACAACAAAACAAAAGAAAATCGGCATAGGTTCTACTTACAATTCTTTTCAGCTCGAAAGATCCACACAAACTGAACTCTCGTTCTATTTATAGCCGCTTAGCAACGCCATCTTTCCCGCCCAGTCAAAATGAGTTACGGGTGTCAGATGGCGCTGCAGGCGCATACGTTTCAATACTATTTTCTTAAAGTATCAGTAAATCGGTAATTACTAATTTAAAGCAACTTACAAGATTCATAATCTATTTAACGGAGCTTATTTACAAATTAATCTAAGGCAAACAGCCTTGCAATACGAAGGACATTACTTATTTCGATGTACCACATAGTATTTGACGATCAACAGTCAACACAATGTTATTTGTTTACTATTTACAAATCTCACAATCGCAATACAATTATTAATCGTTTAAATTATAAAGATAATAATTTTAGAAAGAATTATAATCTAAACACTTAAGGTAATCACTTTATTTATAATAGATAACCGTCAGTTGATTTCTGCGGCGACATTTATTATTTTTAAATCTCACAATCTCAATACAATTAGTAATTGTTTAAATTTAAATCTAAGTAATAATATTAGAATAGAATTATTATCTGAAAACTTAAGCTAATCACTTTATTTAAAATAAATAACCGTCAGTTGATTGCTGCGGCGACACGGCCATTCTGATAAACAATGCGTGCTCTGCATTGTTCCTGCTCCAGTATGATGTTTTGTTCTGAAATTTAGAAATTACTGTTTTGAGGCTAGGTACATCCACAGTACTCTTAGGCCCTGTAGTTGTCATTATGCCAGGCATACGTACTTCCACAGTACAGTATACCCAATATCTGTCAACCGTCATAACATCTGTAAATACTGTTCACTCCACGTGACAACAGATAATATGTGATGAGCTATGAATTTATTATACAAGGGAAGGTTAAGGTGGTGATAGGTCGATGCTGTTTTAAGTAACAGAGGCTCTAAAGGAATGTGGGATAGGTCGATGCTGTGCTCTGGGCGGTCGCGAACGCCGTGGTACACAGGGGACTATTTTTCTTTTCGGATGGGGGTTTACTATTGAACGGCTCCACACGTCAATAGTAATTTAATAACTGTAGTTTTACATTCGTCTCATAAGGTTTTTTTTTTTTTCATTTTTTTTTTAATTATTATTATTATTTTATTAGTTTTAATGACGATCATGCCATGTGACCGATAAGTAAATAATATGAAAGGTTCTCACCAGTAGTGAATTTCGTTGTAGTTCTCAGCCTCACGATTGAGTGTTACTGGCTTGTTCTGGCGTCTCCGCCGATACCAGAGGGTTTGAGGGAGTTAGTGCAAGACCGGATGGCCCTGGTTGTGAGTCATGTGACGGCGACACGGCCTCCTGCACACCCACGCCCGGTTGAGGAGCGCGCCGCAGTTGGTCATGTGCCACTTTACGGGGCCGCCCGTGGTGACCCACCACTTTCTTCACGAGGTAGCGGTCATTTTCGAGGACCCTGTGAACTTCATAAGGCACACTAAATTTCAAGTCTAAGGATGTCTGATTTCTTGGATTGTTTTTTATTAGTACAAAATCTCCTCGTTGAAAGTTACGAATTTGAGCTCTGCCTTTGTCAAATCTTTCTTTGTCTTTTGCAGACTGTTCGGTCATTCTTTGCCTCACATGTCGTTCTAATACTTCTATGTCGATCGATGCATTATCGAAGTTAATGAGATTAAGTAATTCTGGAGGTACGCAATTCGATCGCCGAGTGAGCAGTGTCAATGGGGCAGTACCAGTAGTTCGGTGTATAGTGCAGTTCAGAGCCAGCTGAAGACTTTCCAGCGCCGTATGCCAGTCGGGAGTTTCGTAATTTTTTATCATTACAAGACCATTTTTCAGTGTAGCTATGAGTCGTTCCACCTGACCATTTGCCCTGCTTACACCCGGAGCTATAGCGTGTATTTCAATGCCGAATCTGTCGCAGTAGTTTTTGTACTCGCCAAGAAATTCGCGTCCTCCATCTACAATGATTTGACGTGGGGCTCCGAAGAGGTGTATTAATTGCTTTAAGGCGGCGAGGGTACTGTGCTGACTTTTGTTGTTAGTGTGTCTTAGCAATACATACTTAGTATATGCGTCGATTGTGACCACCACATATTCTTGTTCATTAGGGGTGCCAAGCTTACCGGTTATATCCATATGTACGACTTCAAAAGGCACCGATGGTTTATTAATAGGGTGTAATCGTACTTGCGTAGGCCCTGAAGTTTGCTTTGATGTTCTGCACACTATACAATTATCGACGAAATCTCTGACAATGGTACTCATTTTATCGAAATGGTAAGTTTGCCTTATTTTATGAAGGGTCTTTTCCCAGCCTGGGTGCTTAAGTGCGGTGTGAAATGTATTTATAAGGCTCCATTGAAAAGATTTCGGTACAACGATTAGCTTTTGAGCTCCCGATATTTCGTCTCTTTTTTCATATTTGAGCACGTTTTCTTCAAGATGATAACCTGGGATTTGGTGTCCATTGTGTAGCGATTCTATAATAGATCTCAGCTTCGCATCACGACGCTGTTCTACGTTGAGCCAATCCAGATTATTTGTCATAGTATTGACCGTCAGAGGATCGGGATTTCGACTTAAGAAGTTTGCATGTTGCATCCGCTCGCCCTTCCTGTATTCTATATCGAACTCGAAATTTTGAAGATATGCCCACCATCTATGTATACGCGGTAATAGATTCTGTTTGTGCTTAGAGGCTTTTAGCGCATTGCAATCGGTAACCACCTTAAACTTGCGCCCGTACAAAAAGTGCCTAAAGTGTTTAATGGCCCGGACAACTGCAAGAGTTTCGAGCTCGTAAGAGTGGTATCTACTTTCTATGTCTGTTGTTCGCATGCTAAAGTAGGCCACGACGTGCTGCCTGTTGTTGATTATTTGGACGAGAATGGCTCCGAAGCCGAGACTACTCGCATCGGTAAACAATTCAATGGGTTCTCCCTTTTGAAATATGGTTAAAACGGGTGTAGAGGTGAGGTGGTGAATTATCTTTAGACGAGCCTGTTCGTGAGCTAAAGTCCATTGCCATCGTGTGCCCTGTTTGGTTAGATCATATAGGGGGGTCATGGTTCGTGCAAAGTCGGGGATAAAGCGGCGAAAATAACCGGCAAGGCCATTGAATTGTCGAACTTGCTTTACTGTGCTAGGCACCGGAGCCTTTACGAGAGCTTCAATCTTTTTGGGACTAGGGCGGACTTGACCATTTTCTATAACATTACCGAGATATTCAATTGAACGTTTGAAAAATGAGCATTTATCAATATTAACTGAGAATCCCGATTCACGCAGAGCAATTAGAACTCTTTCCAGGTTTAAAAGACCAGAATGAAAATCGCGGCATTTACTTATGACGTCATCTATGTAGACTTGGGCAATGCTATCGTTATACTTCTTATCTGCACTACCAGGGCTTAGAAGAGCTCCTAACGCTCGATTAATGCATCTCTGGTACATTAGATGGTGCATTACAAAGACCGAATGGCATAGTAAGATATTCGTAAAGACCGTCTGGGGTTATAAAGGCCGTCTTTTCAATAGACTCTTCAGAAATTAGGATCTGATGGAACCCAGACGCCATGTCAAGGGAGGTGTAGTACTGTCCACCAGCCAACTGGTCAATTTGGTCCGCAATCAGTGGTAGAGGGTAGTGGTCGCGTATAGTGTTTGCGTTTAATTCCCTATAATCTACACACATGCGATCATCGCCGTTTTTCTTTTTTACTAAAATGATAGGACTCGAGTAGGGAGATTTACTTTCACGGACAATATTATTATCGATCAGTTCTTTTATTATTTCTTTGACCTTTTCACGCTCGATTGGACTCAGTCTGTAAGGCCTTCGCTCAACAAACTTAGCTTTGTTCTTCAAACGAATCTCCAACATGCCGGTGTTAACACGGGACTTTGCCAATCCACGCGTGAAGAGATCAGAGTACTTATTTAACAAAATCATAAGGTGGTCAATTTGTGATTCGTCAGTTAAGTCGTGATTTATAGTGTCGAACAAAGGGCTAATAGACTTTATGTGCATTACGCGAGAACAGGAGTACAATTTAGCGCTGTTTTGAGTTATAATAACACTTAGTCCAGTGTCATGAAGTATGTCTGCACCAATCAGAACATCTGACGTCATTTCATAATCCGGTAAGACATAGAACATAATCTCAACGTTAATACCATCAATAATGCAGATGGTAGTAATTGTACTCATAGATATTACTGGAAAGGGGCCTATACCTCGCAGGTAACTAACAGTCATGGATCTACGCCCTGGTAATTTGTCAGCGATTGATTCGCGCATTACTGAACATTCGGCGCCACTATCAAAAACAGACTTTATCGTTATATCTCCGACGCTCATATGCATAGTGTTCAATCGGCATCCGTTTTTGGATACAGAATTTATATTAGAAGTTATTTGTTTTTCGCGACGGTAACAAGTATCATACGTATGACCAGACTTGAAACAAAATGAACAATGCTTATCGTTTGGCCTAGTAGAGGGAACTTTCTCAGTTGATGTAATATCAGAGGTTGTGTTATTTTTAGAACGACAGTTAGCTAAGGTGTGGCCGGATTTCTTACAATAGCTACAGAACATGGCATTAATTCTATTATCAATAGAATATCTAGGACGTTTTGGCTGAGACTGATTATTACACTGATTAGGACGCTTAACTCGAATTGAAGATGCAACGGATATCAATTCGGGCACCGATGTAGCTCTGGCATTCATTAACTCAATCCTAAGGCGTTCATCACCCACCGTTCCAATCACCGCTTCAACCGCGTCCCCAGTGTCAAGCCTATCTTTGGTCACTCGCCTCCATAGAATCCATGACTGTGTTAAAAATTGGGCGATATCCTTGGATGGGTCATAGCAGTGATCCCTAAACCGAAGAACATCACGTGAATAACGGCTTTCAGGTTCGAATGTGGTAACAATATTCTGACGCAGCTCTTCCCAGGTCGATGTCGTCACAAGCCAGTTATCAGCCCACATTTTAGCACGCCCCTTCAGTAAACTAGTAACTTTCATGCGAACATCGTAATCATCAAGTTGGTAGGTAGATTTTGCCATAGAAATATGATCACACCACTCGCGAACTCCAACGTTACCGTCCGGGTCATATGACGGTAAAAACACATCAGTTATTTTTATCCTATCTGTTGGGAGTAGAGTAAAACCACGTTCGTGTTCACATTTGTAATAAGACTGACTTCCAAAAACAATAGAAAGTAGAAAAACATAGGAAAATACAAATTCATAAAGAAAATATATAAAACACTGTGTGCTAACCAGCCAGTCCACAACAGGCCGCCCCCCTGTGTAACGGACAATTTAGGTTAGGACTGGCTCACTAAAGGCACCAGCATTAGGCATAGCTGGATGTTTCAATACTCCGCCTCTGTTTACGACTTCCACCACTGTGACAATGTATAATTTCACTAGCCAAACTTTCTTAACCTAACCAAGCGGTTATGTCTATCTGGGTAGTAGTACGCTATCCACCACTATCAACCATCTCCGCACAATGGCTGACTGCTGGTGTTGGTTTATTGTTCGGTCTTCTGCAAGGTTTTGGCCGGTACTCCATCGCCCATCTGTCATAAATGGTCGGCACCCTGTTCCGTTCCTGTCGACTAATCAGGTCAGAATCTTCTAAAGGGTGTAGCATTGGGCCATTGGACAATGTTCCGAGAATAAAATGGAAGGTCGTCAGGGCGGATTCCGTATCAAAAACAACTGGTACATGGGTAAGATGAGAGGCCGACTGTTTATGGCTGCCTTCGCTTCAAGAAGAAGTATAAGTAAAGTTTTGTTTTTCGGAGGCCTTGGCTTGAGTGTCGCCGATCACCCATGAATGGAGCCGCCGGCGGGATGGAGGCCCAGGAAATCTTGTTTAAGGTCGTAAGGTAAAACCTTGTGCCATCTTCGCTAGTATCTTCGACGCCCCGACGATCATTTATAGGGCCGAAATAGCCCAAGCCGACTCTTAATAATGAGCTAGAAGCAGTAATTCCATCCTCTGGTAAATCTCCCACTGGAGGTAAGTGTGGTGGAATCCTCCTTCGACGACAAGAGATGCAATTCTTGGAGAAAGTCTTCCCAGCTGGTCGTAGACAAGGTATGCGATAAAGCTGCCGTAGCTGAAGAACGATTGCTTCCTTAGAACCAACATTGAACTCGCAGTGATAGTGGTGCATGAGCAGATCAACTACGTTCTGTTTGCCATCTAGGTCAATGAGATTTACTTCGCGATTCAGTGGTGGAAGGCTTTTAGCTGCCCAGGTGCGACTCGACATTCTCAAAAGTTTGTCTGGATTAATAATCGAAGAAATTCGTGCCAGGCGACTTCTCTTATGACTAGGCTCAAATCTCAAAGAACATAAATTCTCACTCTGTTCTGTGTGGCCACGTAGGCTTCTCAATCGCTTTGATATAAAGTCGGTGTTCTGCCTTTGTCGGGCAGAGTGCGAAGTTAATTTTGAGCGAATTTTGAGTAAAGGTGGCCGAAAGATTATAAAACATTTTCGAAAGCAAGCCGTCGCGCGAGCTGTACGAGTCCAGTCGCTAATACGCGAGTTGTCCGCAGCCACCGGTAAAGGTGACTCAAGCGGAGAGATCGAAGTTAATGTGATCGTTTCTGGATGAGTTTTCTGCACTTTAAGCTCATCAAGTAACGAAGGTACTTCCTTAACTGATTCCACTGGCCGGTTTTTTTTTTAGAGTAAAAAGGAAAGATAGGCCAGCGTACCATCTATGAGAGATATGAAAAATTGCACGCAGCCAGAATGAAACGGTAAGACTGTCTGACCAGACATAGGAGTCAAGTGGTTTTACTTTATGGGCCTCTTGGTTATAAGAGGCAAAAAAAGCGACGATAAGGGCCGCTTGAAGCTCCAGCCTTGGCATGGAGAAAGGTTTTAATAGGGCCAGGCGAGCCTTACCGCCTATAGTAGCTAACTTTATATCACCAGTCGGAAAGTCACAACGCCAATAGGCCGCGCACGCGTAAGCATTTTTGCTGGCGTCTGTAAATACATGTAGCCGACATTTTGTAGAATTATAAGCGGCGGTATAACAACGCGGGACATTTAATGCGTAGAATTTTTTAAAGTCCTGAAACCATTCTACCCATTTAGTGACAAATTTCAACGTTAGCCGTTGGTCCCAGCCTAAGCCGCATCCCTTTAATATCATAGGAGTAAGAAACCCAAGCTGATCATAAACGCGCATAAGTTGTAAAGAAACAGATCGCTTTATTAATTTCTCAGGGACCTTATCCGGAAGAATTTTGAGGAAGCTAAAAGGAATTGACGGAAAGCTCCTCGAAATTCCTAAAGTTCGAATGATACTGACAGACGGGCCTAAACTACTATCAGTTGCGGTTTGGTAAACTTTTTTAATAATACCGATGGAATCGGGCATGAAATTATATTTATTTAGTCTCTCGGGCAATCTTTCAGAAGACTTGTCAGAAAGCACAGCGTGATTGATAAAGTGTGCGGAATTTGTTTTACTAGAAGCGAAACCATACAAGTCCCGACCTAGTGCAGTCTCTATGGCTACAGGTTGATTCAGTGTACCTTTCCTAGCAGAGTAAGGAATAGAAAGATTCCAATTATCTACGCCAATCAATATCGTAGGCTGAACGTCATCGTAACAAACAACATCTATTAGTGGTACGTTACCCATTTGCAGCGGTGCTGTCACCTGGTCACATGGTCGAGATACGTTGGCTGTAGGCAGGTTCGTCGTAGCTGTTGTAGCTGCACTGGACGGGCTCTCAGCTGGCGTTTCCGTATTGGAGTCATTCATGATGCTCGATGCTTAAATATGCGCTCGATGTGCCAGGAAAAAAAAAATATCAAGTTTAATATAGTGACCGGGCAAAATAGGGATCGCTGGAGCGATCCCACTTCTGATATCGTAAAAATCGTAAAAAGGAGTTAAAAAAATATTAATATTCAGAACCTTTGGCCTTCTAGACGGCCGCAGGTTCTGATCAAGAAAATAAACTACGAAACTATCTATCGATTCAATCAAAAGGGGCCTAGCGTAATTTATCCAAAAGATACTAAGTATTTGCCTTATAGCATAAGCAAAAATATAAGAGAGGTAAAAATAAATCAACCATTGTTTATCCATTCATGAATTATAATCACTTTTGTTACTACAAATCTAATTTGATTTTTAAACAACAAAACAAAAGAAAATCGGCATAGGTTCTACTTACAATTCTTTTCAGCTCGAAAGATCCACACAAACTGAACTCTCGTTCTATTTATAGCCGCTTAGCAACGCCATCTTTCCCGCCCAGTCAAAATGAGTTACGGGTGTCAGATGGCGCTGCAGGCGCATACGTTTCAATACTATTTTCTTAAAGTATCAGTAAATCGGTAATTACTAATTTAAAGCAACTTACAAAATTCATAATCTATTTAACGGAGCTTATTTACAAATTAATCTAAGGCAAACAGCCTTGCAATACGAAGGACATTACTTATTTCGATGTACCACATAGTATTTGACGATCAACAGTCAACACAATGTTATTTGTTTACTATTTACAAATCTCACAATCGCAATACAATTATTAATCGTTTAAATTATAAAGATAATAATTTTAGAAAGAATTATAATCTAAACACTTAAGGTAATCACTTTATTTATAATAGATAACCGTCAGTTGATTTCTGCGGCGACATTTATTATTTTTAAATCTCACAATCTCAATACAATTAGTAATTGTTTAAATTTAAATCTAAGTAATAATATTAGAATAGAATTATTATCTGAAAACTTAAGCTAATCACTTTATTTAAAATAAATAACCGTCAGTTGATTGCTGCGGCGACATATATATTCTATAACTTTAACGTCCCGCTGCCTTTTCTGTGTGCTATGTGCCAAACCACTTACTAATCCTATGAGCTTTGTCAGTGACTTTGGTTCTCTTAAACACCTAGCACGCACACATACATTGAAAAACACATAGCTCGTTGTGCGACTGCAACTTGAACAAAAGGCCCTTAGTAAGCGACCACTTTTCACAGCTGTCTGTCATCATTGGCAACAAACAGTGGTCGAAGAGTTTCGAATTTTTCAGAAAAAAATATAGTAGAAAAGTACAGGATTCTATGTCAAAATACAAATTTACAATTTTTCAATTTACAATTTCTTAACACGTTGACTGTCCATGACCCACATGTGGGTCATTTTGGGTTGGAACGAGACGTCCGTGCCAAGCATGTGGGTCACTGAACTTTTCATACAAAATGGGTTCTTACTTTGTGGGCATAAGAGAAAAATACTAGTGTTGTTTATGGACGTATGAGTAATTATGTAAGTAAAATAAAAAAGGAATGAGCCATCGAACTTTTTTTCACAAAAGGAATTTCCTTTGAATCCAGAAACGAGAAACAAAGTTATTTTTTTGACGTATAAATAAACTACTTTTCTGGTCACATTTAGTCTCATATTATTTCTTTTTTGTAATCTCCTAAAATTGTGACCTAATAAACGTCTTTTCTTTCTTTCTGCACCCTGTGTTTAGTCTTGTATTTACGTTTATATTTCAACGATATTAACTTTCCTAAAAGTTCGATGGCTTATTACTTTTTTATTTTACTCACATGATTACTCAGTGACACACTCGTGTGTCATGGACGTTAAATGTCAAAGTTATGAAAAATACGTTAATAAAGTTATTAAAAACACGTTGTACTTTCCATAACTTAGACATCTAACGTCCATGACATACGAGTGTGTCACTGAATTATTAGCATAAACGTCCATGACATATATATGTGGGTCACTGGTGAAAATGTGGATTCTGTCCGTGCGGTGACGGATTAAGAATACAATTCACCGCCCCATTTCTTCCCGTGGGTGTCGTAAGAGGCGACTAAGGGATTACCGAGCTACCAACTGCTCGACTGGTGGTAGGGTCTGAACACCCGTCTGGTTAGTGACCACCGTACGCATGGCGTAAAACCCGCCAAGTGACCACTTGTGGTCGCGTTCCGGGATCAGTCAGCGTACAACCAGAGCTTGGGGAGACGTTGCGGCGATGGATTCGGTCAGTGACGGCTTCCGTCTAACCAGAGCCAGGTGGACTGCGTTGACCCGCCGACCAGGGAGACCCGAAGAAACGGCTGTTCCGCTGGCCGCCCGTGGTACAGTACAGGGGCCCAAGCGAACCTAACCAGTTCGTGAGGCTGCCCTATCATGCCACGCATAATCTTGGGGTGGTCCGTCGTGCCGGTTGGTGACCGGGTGGTGGGGTCCCGGCGGCCATTCCCGGGGGGGTTCGGGGGCCCTTCCGTTCGGCGGGTCAGCGCTTCTCTTCTGTCGGCTGTTAACTGGGGAAACAGGCCTCACGCTTTGACCGTCTATATCGCGGCAACGTTCCCTCAATTCACGCCTCTCCTCCTTACATCATCTTCAATGGCAGCGCTCAAGAACATGAACGGTCGATCAGCGGTGCACACCCCCACCACAACCACGCTGTTTGAGGTCGGGCTCACTAACATCCGTGGGCTCCATGCTAACCTCAATGCCGTCCACCAACATCTCGAGACGGCTCGACCGGCTATGCTGTTTCTGACGGAGACGCAAATACTTCGCCCGGCTGACACTAGCTACTTGGATTACCCCGGCTACGCTCTTGAGGAGTCCTTCAAAGCGAAGGCCGGGGTATGCTTGTTTGTCCGGGCGGATGTTTGCTGTCGCCGTCTGCGCTGCTTGGAGGACCCTTCCTACTCGATTCTTGGGGTGCATGTGGACCTGGGCACACATAGCCGTGTCTACGTGTGCCTCTATAGATCTCACAGCGGTGACATGGAGACAACTCGACTTTTCGAACATCTTAGTCGGGTGGCAGATGTTGCGCTGGAGCAGTATCTAACCGCGGAATTGGTGTTTTTAGGGGACTTTAACGCTCACCACGAGTCGTGGTTAAGTTCCTCTAAAACTGACCATGCTGGTAGAACTGCCCATGCTTTCGCTCTCACGCACGACCTGACACAACTGGTAAACCAGCCCACCAGGATTCCAGACATTGTCGGTCACGCGCCCTCATTGTTGGACCTTCTGCTGACGTCTCGTCCGGACGGATATCGGCTTGAGGTTCGTGCTCCTTTGGGAACATCGGATCACTGCCTGATATCCGCTGGGGTGCCACGGGCGTCGCCACCGGTACCTATGGTTGCCAAACGCCGCATCTGGCACTATGCGTCGGCAGATTGGGATGGTATGCGGGATTACTTCGCATCTGTCCCTTGGAGGCAGCGCTGCTTCAGTGAGCTGGACCCGAGCGCTAGCGCTACTGCTGTTGCTGATGAGATCATGTTAGGGATGGAGTACTATATCCCTCACTCCGATCTCATCAGTAGGGGTAGGCGTAACCTTTGGTTCAACCGGGAGTGTGCCATAGCTGTTGAGAACAGACAGTCGGCATACCGCGCTTGCATCAGGGGTCGAGCTTGCGGAGATCCTAACATTGACTCGCTGAAAGCAGCTTATAACAACGCCACCAAGTCCTGCAAGAGGGCATTCATCAGAGCGGATGCACAGCGCGTTGCACGAGTTGGCCAAGAACTACTCACGCATCCTACGGGAAGCCGTAGCTACTGGCGTCTAACCAAAGCCGTGCAGTCCAACTTCTGTCAACCCTCGCTGCCCCCGTTGAGATGTTCTGACGGCTCGCTAGCTCACAAGCCGCAAGAGAAAGCCGATCTTTTGGTAAAACTCTTTGCTGCTCATTCCCGAATCGATGACTGCAACTCACAGCCACCAACACTCTCCCACTGTGGCCACACAATGCCTAATATCCGTATCAGGCAATGTGATGTACGTGCGGAGCTGCAGTCAATCGACGTCCGGAAAACTAGTGGACCTGATGGCATCCCAGCGATAGTACTAAATAAATGCGCAGCGGAGTTGTCTCCCATCTTAACCCGGCTATACCGACTTTCTCTCTCTTCTGGGTGTGTGCCGGAATCTTGGAGAGAGGCCAATGTGCAACCGGTCCCCAAAAAGGGAGACCGATAAGACCCAGCAAACTACCGCCCAATAGCTGTCACCTCAGTTCTTTGCAAGGTCATGGAGCGGATCATAAATAACCAGCTGATCCGATACCTAGAAGGTCACTCATTAATTAATGATCGACAGTACGGGTTTCGGCCGAAACGGTCAACGGGTGATCTTCTAGCGTACTTAATGCATGTCTGGGGTGAAGCTATTGATAAACGTGGTGAGTCACTGGCTGTTAGCCTTGACATTGCCAAAGCTTTTGATCGGGTCTGGCACAAGGCTCTTCTCTCCAAGCTCCCGGCATACGGTCTGCCCGATCAGCTCTGCAACTGGATCGCCGGCTTCCTACATGAGCGGAGAATACGCGTCCTCGCAGATGGATGCGCTTCGCTGTTCATGTCTGTGAATGCTGGTGTACCACAAGGCTCTGTTTTATCCCCCACACTCTTTCTTCTTCATATCAATGATATGCTTCCATTAGGAAGCATTCATTGTTATGCGGATGACAGTACAGTGCATGGGGGATATTACGGTCGCCCAGGGGCTGGGCGCGCTGAAACCGAGAAAGAGAGGGAGAATCTTACTATTGAGCTCAACAGGGTGTTGAACCTCGTATCTGAATGGGGATCTAACAATCTTGTTGAGTTCAATGCTAAGAAAACACAGGTGTGTGCGTTTACAGCCAAAATGTCGCCGTTCCTTCCCCTTCCCTCTCTTCAGGGTACTACTCTTTCGGCACAGGCCTCCTTGAACTTACTCGGTATGGAGATATGCTGCGATCTCAATTCTAGAAACTACATCGAAACCGTGATAAAAACAGCCTCACGGAAGCTCGGTGTCCTGAACAAGGTGCGTCGATTTTTCACGCCTGACCAGCTATGCCTGCTGTACTAAACTCTAGTGGAATATTGCTCGCACTTATGGGATGGCTCCGCCAAGTACCTCCTCGATGTACTGGACAGATTGCAGCGTCGTGCTGTCCGTATCATTGGCGATGTAGAGGTCACGAACAAACTTGAGCCTCTACAATTGCGTCGGGACATTGCGTCGCTTAGCGCCTTTTATCGGCTTTATCACGGAGAGTGCTCTGAAGAGCTTTTCGACCTTATCCCACCTTCCCCCTTTCTGCTCAGGAGCACGCGTGCTGGTCTTCGGAGTCATCCATTTACTGTCTCCACCTCAACATCACGCACAAAGAAATTTAGTTCTTCGTTTCTTTGTCGTACTTCCAGAACTTGGAATTCTTTGCCAGCGCATGTGTTTCCTCCTTCCTATAACATGGGGTCCTTCAAGAGAGGCGTGAAAAAGCACCTTTTGGGCCGGCAAGGTGGAGGCAGCTAGTGCATTGTCCGTTTCTGCACTAGCTGTCTTCGCATATGGACTCTCCTTACCGCTTCACATCAGGTGGTGTTGGGTCAATTGCCGTGCTTAGTATAAAAAAAAAAAAAAAAAATGGGGTTCAAGGGTTCCTTATTAACTTTTATGGCCTTTATGTACCTAAAATGGAATAAAGACCAGTACCTACTCCAGTACATAGGAACTAAAAAGTAAATTGGACGTGAGAGGACAGTTAACGTGTTAAATTAGGTTATATGAATTTCCTTTGTAGTTGAGGAATTACTGGTGATAAGGTTGAAGATGGAAGCAAGCTATCGCTTCCATCTTCAACCTCATCGCCAGTTATCACCAGGTGACATGAAGGCTACCCCGATAAGAATAAGAATTAAAATAATGTTTAAGTAGAATTCTTAAATTTTCTTTAATTTTATTACCCATTATAAATTTTGTTTTTGTTGTTTTTCTATGTAGAATTCTTAAATTAACCTCAAATATTGATATCGACAGAACAATAACTTATCTCTTAAGAACTATACTGGAGGATAACATTTTCAAAGGACAAGAAAATTAATGATAGATCTCTAGAAACACTGAAATCCGATCATTTATTATAGCTGGGACTAAATTAGTTGGTAACTGCTATTGTAACAAAACGAGCAAGTTATAAGCACTTTTGAAACGGTTACTTTATTACAAGTGGATATTCATTTAACTTGTGTACAGTGGGCTAACAGGTCAAACAAACACTTCGTCGTCAGTGCACCGTATATCTTTGTATTAAGGCGATACCTCGTCGGAACTAGCGACAACACTTGATTTATATTAATTGTGGTGAATAAAGAACATAATAAACAAAAACGCTTTAGTGAATGACTAAAGAATGGTATTTGTAATTTTTTGAGATGTGCTCGGTATAAGATATTTCTCTAAATGTAACCAATTTTTTCATTATTGCCGAAAGTGGCCACTTTTAACAATAATAAAATATTTGGTTACTTATAGGTAGACACTTTATACAAGATACATCTTTAAAAATTACAAATACCGTTCTTTAGCAATTCTCTAAAGCGTTTTTGTTTATTATGTTCTAAATTCACCATAATTAATAACAATCAATTGGTGTCGCTAGTGTGCACGAGGTAGCCCCTTAAGAGCCTATTTTGGAGGGGCGGGTCGGCTATACAAACAAATCGAAAGCTTAGCTTATAAAGTGATGCCTTAGGTTTCAAGATGAAATAACTGGGACGGATGTAGTTGACACTGACAGCCACTTTGTAAAGATATCATCTATAGATTAATAATACTCGTTACGAAGATTGAGTTTGTCTTGTTTAATACAACTTATTGTTAAAATGAAGTTATCAAAGCTAAACTGCTCGGGATCTAAGTTACCTAATAAAATAAACTTTTCTCATAATCATTTACTGAGCCGAGATTGACTGACATTGTAAATTGTAAACAATCCAACGATATTCAGGCAAGGCTTTGTATTATTAGTTTTTATTATTATGTATTTATTTATTGGGACAACCTATGATCAATGTTTGAGCAACAGCGAGTGACTTAAAATCTCTGTTGGTACCCAATAATTAACTTAGAACTAGATGCTTGTTTCAAGTGCCATAATGAGGTACAGACATGCTGCCTACTCGCAATGACTTTCAGGATGGTGTTAGTATTGCTCCGCTTCATTACACTGTGCTCTCACTTTGTTTAGCAAGGATTCCATTTTTTCCCATTGCACAGATGATAAGCTGCCAGTTCACGCCTCATCAAAGATGGCAGATGGACTCCAGAATTGGGACAGCTCGAACAACATCCTGAAAGCAATAATGTACTGTATCCGCAAAGCGTTGTACGACTTTTGGGTTACAAAAAATATTTAAACAAAAATTAAACCGACTTCAAAACACTATAAAGGATAAAATAATTAAATTTAGGTAGATATAGAAATAACTTTCTAAAGTCAAAGCTAGATGGGTAACCGTCAGCACATTATACTTATTGTATCCTACTATCGTATCACATGCTTGCAACACTATCGCTTAGTCATAGTGAAACAAAAACCTGCATTTTCGCATACACAGACAACTTAATTATTCCAGTTATTTTGATTTAAAGCCAAACTACCTAATCGATTTCGAATAAATTTTAATGGGTCCAAATGGCAACTATTTCGCATGGAACGGTAAATCGGATCAGGAATCTCGGCGTGATCGGTGTGAATCGCGGTAAATCCCGGCGCATAAGGTTACTAGAATATACATATACGATTTTACATAAGTACATAAAAAATATACCACCCGAATTGAGAACCTTCTTCTTGTTTAAATTGGCTAAAAATAAGTTTGAGTATATAATTTGGCAAGGTTCTGTATTTCACTTCTTGTATTATGTACACAATTTCATGAAGAAGTAGTGTTCGACTATCACATTTGATTTAGAGCGAGGCAAATAGAGCCTTAACGATTTAGAAATACAGCTTACCTAAACTAAACGCTGAGTTTAGGAGTCTCGGCATACAGAAATTTTTCTCACTCTATTGGAAGTAAGTTTTATCTTCTTCACAGTTGACTTCACAGAAAATCTGTTGCAAGCAACATTGGCCTGCGGCGATGACGTAACAAATCGGCGTAATTATCGATGTTGAATACATCGGCTAACTGCTATGACACGAGCAACCTTTCTAATCTGTAGAAGAAAATATGCTATGTAATTATTATAAGGCCTTCTTTACGAAAGTTGTTTGAAACTTTGGTAGCTATATGACTTTGAAACTTAGTACTCTATTCGTATTAGTTGTAGGAGATGTAAGGCGTATATTATTTTCCACTCGAATTTGAGCGCCAGCTTGGGGAAACACGGTAACACCAAATAAAACTATTTTTTATTCATGTTGTGCTCCAATGAATAAGGTCACCAGAGATCCTTGAAAAAGAAAGAATTATTTTACTGATTACAAGCTATTCTTGCTTGTAATTAGTAACAAACTCATATCAAAATTAAATTAAAAATAAATAAAATACTGTAATTAGTCTTTTATTTAACTCTGTCATATAGTCATATCGGGTCGCTCCGTTCCCTATAATATGACTGAGCGGAGCGACAGCTGGCACATGCGTCATACCTGTGAACAGGTGCCACTAGTGGAAATGGTCATCTCTAAGCTTCCTTGATTTTGTAATAATTTACTTACACACCAATAGTATCAGTTTTGAGGGATGTAGGTATATGGCATTATAGGAATTATTTAGAACAATACAATTATTATTGTAAAGACGTGGTCAGACCAGTGTTTAAAATTAATATAAGATGTTTGGCTTTATCGGGCCTTTGTATATTAACTGTTGACTTTTGTGTATTATAATACCTATATTGTGATGGTGCATTGTCGGACAGCCTTTAAATAAAGTAAATAATTTTGTCATTTTAAGTACCTACTTCTTGGTATGTCAATATACCTATTTTTATACCCTGTGTGACATTGCACCGCTAAATACTATTACTATGTAACTAAACATTGTAACTTAATAATTGAAAAGAGTGACTACACGAGTTTGTTGCCGGAATCTTCTCGGCTCGTTCAACTTTTGGAACCGGTGTAAATTCAGACAGACTGACAAACAGACAGACAGACTGTCTAACTGACCGACAGATCGATAGACAGGCCGATCGACAGACTGGCATTATTACATTGTTAGCTTACGTAGATCCAGACAAGACAGAAAGACAAACATTATGACATTGTTAGTTAATATTATTTTATGTGATAGAAATAAGGGTTTTTTGACGAATCGAAGGTGCTTCTTGGGTGGCCTAATTGAATAAGGATATTTTCATTTCATTTCATATTATATACAATCGTGGTCTAAAAATGTTTACCAACTTAAGGTTTATAATTGCATGCACAAATCTGTGTCACGGGGTCGATGATATTATGGCATAGATTGATTCACAAAGAAAATCTGTCGTTATAGGATGGTTATCTCATGATACGGAAAACCTTTTTTGTTTAAAACTACAGAATATTATCTGATAAAGAAACTAAGACATTACATTTTAAATGACGGGTCAATTTCTAAATTAAGATACGACTTTGATAATTAAGAAGTCATTAATATTCTTTGATTGAATATATTGCTTCTCAAATATAAAAAGTAATAAGAATTTAGGCTTAGGATTTTAGCCTTTGTTTACTGCTAAAATGCTCACAGAGAATCTAATAAACATTTTTAGACTACGATCGTGTATGGCGCACAATCATTTAATTTTATTGACTTTGTCGAAAAAGAACAGTCTGTTATACATTATCGGAAGTTTTATCGCGACAACGCGAACACGAATCTTCGCGATTAAGTGTGGCCCCACCATTATGAATGAAAGAAAATAGAGAAAATAATAAAGTCATGAAAAGGTATTGCACCTTTTCAATAATATAATGTCATATTTTTTTTATTTAAACCAGACTAACGGTCAATTTCAAAGTTCTTCTAAAAAAGGTTTTCAACCTTTTAAACAACGACCGAGACGTAAGGTCAAGTACCTACCATATCAAAAACTGTCGATAAGTTAAACTATCGCAGGCGTGATCTAACAAAACAACATATGTCAGGAAATGTTTGTATATGTACATTATTCCGTGGATTTGAAGGATACGTCCATAAGTTATAGGTAAACATTCTTTTTCCCAATATGTGACACCCACCACTCTCATTGTGTATTTTAGCTGAAGGGACAACATCAGCACCTGTTCAATGTTTACTTAAACGCGTTACAGTGTTTAGGACACCTGACGCTTATGTCGCGTTTCGCTTAGCTATGAAAATATTATCATACACGATTAATAGTTCGGGGACGACAAACCTTTTTCGGGTCTGATTATTGGAAAAACATAAACGTACTTAACCAAATGTGGAAGGATACCACTGTTTATACCACAAGCAAGCTGATGGCCCACCTGGTGGTAACTGGCTACCATTGCCTATTGACATTTGCAATAAAAAAGGAAAAATCACTTGGTATTTCTTTTGCGTTGTCATTCTGAGGCCTAAGATAAAATTATTTCCATGCCTAGTAATTACACTGGCTACCTTTCTGTTCAATCCGGATGACTTCGATCTGTTTTACGGCCGGAATAGGATAAGCGGTGGTATCTATTGATATGACTCTACATACGGGCCTACCACTAGCACAGAACAACTAATAGTCTAGCAGAAGGTTCACTCCCGAACAAAAGAAGTCAAGTTTAGATATAAAAAATTGCCTACTCTTGGAACGCAAAATTGAAACTTATCATGTGACACGAGTGTTCATATTCCTTTTGCCATCGCTGACTCGAAACCGGTTTGGCGGCACGAGCATAGGGTTCTCACTCGTCGATATCTATAGTTGTTTAAAACGCCGCGACCCGCGCGGTAACGTACAGCAATTTGTGAATGTACAGTATACAAAATGAAAACCTGCAACACAATTAACTTCCATTTATTTTAATAAGCAGATAAACAATTTTGATGACCTTCGTGTGCCAAGCGAAGTTAGGCAATGATAAACCGAAAAGACCCACCTCTTATATTCGATAGAGCATTACGGATGGATCAGCCACACCCAAGCTGTTGTTAATAAATAATAAAGAAAGAAATAAACAAACGAAGCATTAGCGTACACGCATTTCTGTTCTCAAATCGTTATCCAAACTCACACTCTCGCAAATGTTGCTGATTTCACTCGAGAGATTATCAAACGATGAACCTACCTATATATCAGTTATCCTTGAGCGAACTCGGCGTGAATTCTCACGTGAATTTGTAACACGGCTGTTCTCTGTGTCTGTGTTGTCTGGTGTTGACACATAACAGTGTACCGAATCTATTTAATCCTTACAACCCTGTTGATAATTTGCAACCACGACGGTGATGTCACTATAATTGCTTATCAACTTTAGCCAAGCTTTATATTTTTTATTATTTTGCAACTTGAACATACTGCCAAGTAAAGCGGTCATTTAATCCACGACTGTGGCGTACTTAAAAATGAAGAAACCTCTAGAAAAATATTTCTGATTTCGGGAGTTCAAACACAATATCGTTGTATCGTTTTGGAAAAAAATCTGGACTCGGACTCCCCTAACTCTCATTTCAAATAAATATACATAATAATAACTTTCTTGATACAATACGCACTAAAAAGACTAGTGCTTATTTAGTCAAAGCATATTTACAGACGAAAATAATTTCGTCTAATGTGTGGAAAAGCTAAATACATACAGTTGGCCCAATATTTTTCATGCGAATGAACCAAATCGTAGCAATCTCAGAAGCGGCAAGCGTGTCGTCTAAATATGCATAAAGCCTTATTTACTGACGCGCAAACATTATCAGAGCTCCGATTATTCTGTACACATTTTGTTCTTAGGGCTGTCAGATGATTACGTAACATCGTATTCACAAATTCACTGGCAATTATGATCCTTTGTTCCTATCAACTCAATTAGAAATGCTTTATCTAAGATCGATGCTACGGCGTACTGGTAGTATACTTGATCGAGATTATATTTTCCCGTCGCGTGCTAATTAAAACTTTGTTTAGTTTTTGAGCATGTCATAAACAAGGGTTTTAGAAAAGCAATGACAATTTATTTCTTACTCGCTTCCGCACGCGAGTTCGTCTGCGTTATCCTATGGAAAAGCAATCCAGGATAAAAAGTAGCCTATTACTTACTGTACTATTCCAGACTTTAATGTAGGTACTTATATCTAAGCCAAATTTAATCCAGATTCGTTCAGTCGTTCTGGCTTAACTAACATCATTCCATGCTATATATACTATACTATACATTACAGAAACTTCTGTATTGTCTAACACCATTACAATTTTTCACATAATATTATAGTTTTTTTTTTATTTTTATTCTCAAAACTAAATTATGACACTTTCAATTTGACATTTCAGTGTTTCTCAAGCTAAAGGACTGCTGAACATATCTTACAGTTTTTTTCAGCTTGGTAACATGTATTTATCAGTCAATTTTTATTATTTTTGTGGGAATTATTTTTTGGATCGTAGGTCGTAATGCAAGCTACGTAAGAATAATCTATACTAATATTATAAAGCTGAAGAGTTTGTTTGTTTGTTTGGTTGAACACGCTAATCTCAAGAACTACTGATTCAAATTGTAAGATTATTTTTCTGTTGGATAGTCCATTGATCGAGGTATTAAAGGCTGTATAACATCACGTTACGACTAATAACAACTGAGCATTAATGAAAAATGTTGCAAAAACGGGGAAAAAAATAATATTTTTCAGAGCATTCGTTGCGCGCGCTGCGTAAACGGTTAAAATTACGCAAAAATCATGTATGCAGGAATTGCTTTTCATTTAAAAATCTAAAAAAAAATTCGCGACAGCATAATGTCTAACTTTTGAAATTGACTCACTACTAAAATCATTTTTTTAATCTTTTTTTTTAAATAATGCCACTATCTGCGAAGGTGTTTCTGTAAACATCATAATTATTCCTTATCAAAATAAATACATTAGTCAAGTATTTAATTTTGAGCAAAATTATTCTTGACGTACATAATTGGGTTTCTATCTTATTCTAGGATATCATAGTTTTAAAATAACTCCGCAACAAAGTAATGATGAGGCGGGTGCGGGCTCAGCAATCAATGCATTACCTCATTGCAAAGGTGTTTTATAAACATGATTTCAATCTTTAATCAATTAATAAACGCTCAAGTTAAATGAAGTAACCAACCCTACCGTTGTTATTTTCCGACATCAAGGTGAACGAAGTCACGGGCACAGCTAGTGCTGGATAATCAATAGCAGGAGAAACGTACTAAATACTGGATACTTTTTAACCGACTTCAAAAACGAGGAGGTTCTCAATTCGGCCGGTATGTTTTTTTTTTTTTTTTCCTATGTATGTACACCGATTACGCCGAGATTACTGATCCGATTTACGTGATTCTTTTTTTGTTCGATGCGGAATAGCTGCCATTTGGTCCCATAAAAATTTTTTCGAAAACAGTTGGGTACTTCGGTTTTAAATTAAAAAAAAATGAAATTATGAAATCGTCTACATAAGCGAAATTGCGAATTTTTGCTTTTCCAATGACTTTTTAGTGAAATGATACGATAGTAGGAAACAATATAAGTTGACGGTGACCCATCTAGCTTCGACCGTAGAAAGTTATCACTAAAAATTGTGAAAAAAAACTTTAAAACAAAAATTAAAACCGACTTCAAAAAACTGAAAAGGATGAAATAATTAAATTTAAGTAGGTATTCATCCCCTAGAAACATATTTTTGGAGTTGGTGCTAAGTGGTTTCCAAAAACAATAGAAAGTAAAGCACCGACTCCAAAAATATGTTTCTAGGGGATGAATACCTACTTAAATTTAATTATTTCATCCTTTTCAGTTTTTTGAAGTCGGTTTTAATTTTTGTTTTAAAGTTTTTGAAAACTAGAAAAAAATAGCAAAATAATTATTAAAAACATTTATTTATTGCAGTCATAGTAATAAGTATCTTATTGGCTAAACATAACAAGAAGAAATATATTTTTTAACTCCACTTATCGGTAAATAATTTTTTTCTTTGAAATTGCAAAAATCAACATTGTCATTGTTGCTAGTACACTACAATAACGAAGCGTTTGCTTGTTTGTTATGTGTTGTTATTACATAGAAATGTTTTTGTAATTTTCTAAGTCGTATACGTGATATAAATTTAAGTTTATTTTGGTTTTTATAAACGGAAACTTACATAAAATTATAGCAATATGTATATCTTAAACAATGCGTTTGACTCTAGCTACACCGTACTCCGTGACAGCTCTCATTCTCGTGCTTAAAATCAAACAATGCTATACATTACAGAAACTTCCGTATTGTCAATAAAATAGAAGTTTGTGGGATTCATTTAATTTTGTTTTATTAGCTTTCCCGCAATACAATTTAAACATAGATACTATTTCACATAAATAATAGGTATGAAGCTAAACAAATCAGCATTTGTATGAACGAAATTGAGAACAAATATATTTCCATACAATAAATATTCAATGTTATTTTAAAATGTGATTTTGATTTGACCTAGCACTTCATTAAAATTCTGAAATTAAACGTATAGTGGGTAAAGTAATGAGGGTATTTAAAAGCATCATGGAGATGTTTTTAAATGTTATGCAAATGTTTGGTTAATTAAAGTCTATTATAAAATAAGATTTCTTTCTCATGTTTTTAGTTGACCAAAACCTGTCATAAATAAAATGTGTCAATAGGTCTAATTATACTATACAGTTCTAAATAATAGAAACAACCCTAAGCTTACTGCAATAGCTACCAATTTCATCGCTACAAGGATAAAAGTAGAAAGCATATTATATCTGTACGTGACTCGATATATAAACATTATAACGTAGCGTAATAACAATGGTCGTATTGTCAAATGGTATGGTATTTATTGTTACAACGACTGGTCAAGTAAGGAGCAACGTAAATATATATTAGTATAATATTACGAAGGCTTAACTAACTAACTGTATTTGTGAAAAGGAATGTCTGATCAGGCATTGAATTTATCAAACAAAATAATATAATACATATATCCTTTTGAAATCTGAATACAAACTTCTAGAGGTATTAAGTTCCTTGGAATCTTATTTAAATTCATAAATATGATAAGTAGAGAGGGATATTATTTCTTTGAAATACCTACTATTTTACCAAAGGAAACTTACTGAAAGACATCTAATATTTTTAAGTAAATATAAATTACCCGGCATTGAGAAGTCGTCGCTGATTTGAATAAATTTTATACCTGTTTTGTAGCAATAATAACAAAATAATCTTCATTAAAAAGGTACTGCTATATTTATGATATCAGACATTCTACTCAAGCTGAAAGGAAATTGATAAATCTTTCAAGTAGAACATTAAATATAAAAGCAAAAAAAAAGTTAAAATTGAAATAAACAATAATAAAGAATGACTTTTCGTATTTGGTTTCAGACTATAGATTCTATCTTTGCTCCTTCCTTTGACGTTTTCAATTATCTCAGCGAAAAGGATATTACTTGGCACCAACTGAGAGCCTGATGTCCATCAAATCAAGTAATATCTTCTTAATGTGGGAGAGTTATTTTGTTTGTTCATTCCGTTGACCTAGTTTCGTAGAAGGCCTTACCAATCACTGTACATTCTGTAACATTATGATTCCTCCAAATTATTTACTAATGCAATTTAAGCTGCCTGATTAAATAGTATACGGACTGTAAAAGTTTGATATGTTTTGGACACTGTCCTTTTTAGGAGCAAAAGAAAATGCGCGTTTAAAAGTTTTTTAAGCAATTTATACAATAACAGTAAATTGCTTCACATACGACACACGCACAAAGGCACACACGCATGCATGCAGGTATAAACAAACACGCACACGCACATACACACTCATCACACGTCCTGATTAAAGTTTCCTTTCATCTTACAATTAATTGTAAAAAGAAATTACTTTATTTAATTTCTTCAAGAAGGTCATCATGTCTGATAAGAATATTCTTAAATTCAAACATTATTTTACAATAACTTACGCACGTTTAACGTTATTTAACCAGTAAGCATCTCTTAAAACTTGTTTGTGCTAAGTAGTAAAAAAATTTAAAAGGTTTATCCAAAATAGTTTCTATTTTTCATATACGTAACTATTTATTTTGGCACTTTTAAAAAGAACAAAAAGTTATTGCCGGTCAACTATATTTTTTCTCTTTTAAGCAAAGAAATAGTAAAAGTTAAGAGCAAATTTAGGCCTTCTCACGATGATGTGACTCCTTGATAAATGGACCGTCCGCACCACGGCAGCCTATGACTGATGGCCACTCCTTGCCCCCTGATTTTGGAAAGTTTTTTATACTATATCCATTAAACTCCGTCATGTTTGGATACGTTTCGAATTAGGAAAAGTTGAGAACTCACGCTCGTAACATTTGTTAGTTGGACGGGTTGTAGGGTGATCCGTGTATTTCTGCGTTTAATCAAACTTTAATTAATTTAATTTTAATGTTACAAAAGCTGGAATGTTTTATGTGCTTTCCCGAGTTTGTTTCCTTTGCGTGTGTACAAACAAGAATAAAAAATAAATAACGGAGTTTCATTCAGGAGATGGTTTCAGCTTGCAATTATTTTTCCTGTGTTTGTTGATACGATCCCGTAATTATTGTTGTATAATATTTTTTGCGATAAGCTATCGCAAAAAATATTATACAACAATAATTACGGGATTATTAATAATATTGGACTTTTAATACATAACAAACAAAAATGTATTACGACAATAAATTAAAACATGGACTCAATCAGATCATAAAAATGGTTTGCCATTGTCAAAAACATCTTATTCATTTGATAATTTCATGATATTTTTCTATGAAATAATGCAGCCCATGTTATATCATTTCATACAAATATTAAGAAATTATCAAATTGGTTGGGAAAATCCTAAAATTTATGGAAAGTGCCCAAATCAAGGCTTTATTATAAACTATTGGTCGCAAGTCACAATAGATCTTTTAGGTCGCAGTGACAAATCAGTTTTAACAAGACCGAAAAGCCCCAAATACAAGATAATAATAATAAGAAAGTATCAAAAGAGTAAGATGTTTTTGAAAGTGGCAAACCATTTCTATGAACTAATATAGCCCGTGTTTCAATTTATTTACATATTGAGGGCACAATCCTGTACCTATATATAGAAAAATGCTATTAACTTTTAAAGTAGGTAACCCTTTGACCATACTCAATGAACTCATATAACCTTAAGACTGATATGTTTGCTAGAAAATTATTTTTTACTATACTTTTTGATTCTATAATTTATTTATTTATTTATTTAAACTTTAATTGCACAAAATGAGTTACAATTTGGCGGACTTAATGCCATTAGGCATTCTCTACCAGTCAACCGGAAAGTTGAGTCCGAAATGATTAAATAGGTAGTGCACAAACAAGTGTTTTAAAAATTAAAATATACAATAACAGCGAATGCACTGCATAACAATTAAAATAAAAATTGTAAGATGAATAATTATGGATAAATACGCAATTAATATATACATATATAATTAATACATAAATAACAAATACATATTTAATAAATACATATTAAATAAATACAGAAATAATGAGGATAGTTATATCAATTGGATAAAGGAGGAGACTCCAGAAAAAGACTGCGAACTGACCGCTTGAAAGCCAGTTTGTTTTTGGCCTCTTGAATATGGGGAGGTAGTGCGTTCCAGAGCCGTATTGTTTGACATTGAAAGGAATTGGACATGAAGCCAGTGCGGTGAGAAGAAAAAGTTAGAGTAAGTTTGCCGCTTGAACGAAGGACACGATTTGAGAAGCACCCAGATACTGAAATTTACATTTCAGATATTCAGGAGCATATGTATCATTTAGTATAGAAAATAGAGTGGACAGGATTCTAAGATCCTTTCTTTGATGAATCGTCAGCCAATTTAATACCTTACGGAATGAAGAAATGTGGTCGTACTTACGAAGATTGAAAATGAAACGTCTACAATTGTTAAGTAAGCAATCCAATTTGTTTAGAAGTTCTTCAGTAATATCAGCACAACACACATCAGCATAATCAAAGATTGGAAGAATTGTTGTTTGGACAAGAAGAATCTTAGTTGGAATGGGAAGGAAATTTTTAAAATGGTAGAATGATCTTAATATGCCAATGACTTTATGACTGATAGAATCTACATAAGGAATCCAACTCAACGTGTTATCTATGACCAAACCCAGATTCTTAACATGAGTAGTAAACTCAATAGATACATTGTTATAGGACAGTGCTGCAACCATACCCATGTCTAGTTTAGATAGGGTGCGTGAACTGCCCACAATAAGACCCTGACACTTGCTTGGATTAACGCGAATACCAAAACTACTGGACCATTCAGAGATACGCTGCAGATCTTCATTGATAGTGAGAATTGCAGCATCCAAATTGCAGATCTCAGCCTGAGCATAAATTTCCAAGTCGTCAGCATATAGATGATGAGAGTTACGGAGAATAGGAGTGATCAAATTGAAAAACACTGACAAGAGAAGAGGGGAAAGTATTTATGTCAGGATCTTGAAAAGTTTTTACAGAGTCTGCCTCAGACCAGTTATTGTTCTGAGGGGTCTGCCGACGTCATTCGAGCAAGTGACACTGTGACACGCTTGGTGTTGCTAACGTCCATAGTTACGTTAACTGCTAACCAACAGGTGCGCTATGTCCCTGTGCATACGTGCTTTATGGCCACTTGCCACAAAGGCCGGAAAAAGTATTATCATAAAAATTCTGCTATAATAAATAACAAATGAATGACAAAATATATGCAATAAAAGTTCTGTCGCCAATTCTGACAAAATAGACACCCAACATAACACCAACGAAAGCCAGCATGAAAGGTCTTTGTCAGCTTTCGCGATTTACCTAATAAAGTGTCTAAGTAATGTGGACAAAAAGAACGCGTATGGAAAATATTTACACGAATGTAATACTTTTCTAAGGCCGGGATATTACGTTATGTCAATTTATGCTAATACAAACCCCTAAGAAAGATGTATTGTACGCACTTTATGAGTTTGAGAATTGGCTGCCGTCATTTCGTATGGAGAAACGGGTGAAAGAAAAATATTAGTCGTCGTAACATAAAGGCGAGATTATACACGCAACCCAAATAGTTGTTAAATAGATGGGGAGAAATACGAATATTCTGGATATCATAGTAATCTCCAAAGCTTCCTCAGTTAAAAAGCTAGACGCTGAAGTTGATTGAAATTGACTACGGTATTCGGAGCTATCTCGCTATCTCGAGGTTAGCCTAGTTAAAAATTAGAATAATAAGTGAATGGAATATGGCAATGTATTTATTAGATGTTACATTATTATTAATTTATAGTGTTCGCAACAATAAAGATAAAACTAATATGGCTATGTTTCAAAACTAAGTTTAATCCGGTGTACCGGTGTAAGTTCCCATCTAGGTCCAATTCTATTTTAGATTTTTTGAAACATAAAACAGTTAGATGTCGCTTTATTCACTGTGAGTTTTCTGAAATTAAACCTTTGCAAATGGGAATCGGCGTTTGGTATCAATAGCTGCAACATCGATATCGACACTCAAAAATAATTGTTCTAAGTTTCCGTATTAAGAACATCTAACTAAAGTTTAAGGCAAGCAGATGTACGTACGTAACTATGTGTAACATAAAGAAATTTAATATTTACAGTATAAATAGTAGCCTTATCGTGTGTATGGAGACTCTGAACATCAAAGCCAATCGACTTCTGGTGCCTCTATAATGTTTTTTCTTAATTCTTGCAGACCTATAATTATCTTCGAATTATTATCCGCCAAACTCTTTTGTTGTTAGGTACAATTCTTATTACAATGTCCTTCATATTGTTTCATAGGTCATAGAAATCAACATCAAGAAGTATTTGGGCCTCAACACCACTACATCAGTTGTTCAATGCAGGTTGGTGGGTTAAAGCATTTGCATTAACAGCGGCTTATAGTGTCTTCCAATCGAAGGAGTTTGAGATCTCACATTTTTGATTGGCTCATACAGGATCAACTTCTATACTAACGAACTCTTCAGTTATGTCGTCTTTTCATTTCATATTCTACTATTTACAAAAAGTGGATTTAATTTCGCCATGTTCTGTTGCTGTACAGCAAACGAGTGCTGTATCTATTTTCCTTTGAATTCAACTCCTCAAGTCACAACCAGTTGTATTCTACCTTTAAAAACATATTGCAGGCTTATTTTCTAAGCATACTTTCCCTTAGCATTTTGTTCGTAATCTAAAATTATGGCGGACAATATTTATGGTTACCTTGTCTTGCAGCTCTTTGAGGGCGTAATAATTCAAATTTAAACTGAAAGTCGTAAAGTCGGCAATATGTATGTATAGTCGACAGCACATCAAGCGTAACACTTTCACTTTGGGGCTGCCAATACTCCATTAGTAATAGAGGCGGTTCTTGTATTGGTACTGTCATGAAGTGCTTTCATTTGTACCATTTATGCTCTTGGCCTTTACGAGTATCTCGCCTGATCGTAAGTGATAATAAGGCGGACAGTAGTTCAACTGAGCTAATTAGTAGGATATACTTAGAAAAATAGGATATCTCTATCCCACTACTTACTTGTATAATAAATGCGATTTTAAAGTTAATTTATTACCTACATTAATTATGTCATTTTTTTTTTATCTACAGATTATTTTATAATAATTATAAAAAAATGTAAAAAATAGGTAATTAAAACAGTAATTAATATGGCTACTTAAAAAACTACAATATTTATATTAAGTACTTAATCAAATTTATATTTGTAACAATACTATGTCTATCTAGCCACCTATTGACTTTGTCACCAGAGACTGGAGACCAACTATATTATAGTCTCTTCACTTTGCCATGCTATCCAAAGAGCAAGAAATAGAGGGGGAAAAAAGAATTCGTCGTCTTCCGAGAAAGATTTTCTTATTTATCATCCCACGCTAGGCCTACAGGCGGCTTAGCCCTAAACATATTTTTTATGGAAAAAACTTAACTATGATCATCTTCAAGTGGCATTACCTATTCAAGGATTTAGAAATAATTTAATGGAGGAATTGTTTTTTTCTTGAATTAGGTAACTCTTTAAGACATTCATGAACTAAAGATTTTCCATTTAGGAACACAACCATCCCCTTAAGTTTCATTTCGGACTTTTGTAATACACTTTTGCATGTTTGAAAGAATACTCATCATCATCATCACCAGCCTATATACGTCCTACTGCTGGGCATAGGCCTTCCTAATTGGGAGAAACACATGAGGAGTTTGGGCCATAGCACCACCACGCCTGGCCCAATGCGGGTTGGTGGGTTAACTCGGTTACATGAACAACCGGGACCAACGGCTTAACGTGTCTTCCGAAGCACGGAGGAGCTCGAGATAACAAACTTTGATTGACCCATCCTAGGATCTGGTCGATCCTGGGCAAAGTTGCTTTGTTTTTCGTATCCTCCTCCTCCTCCTCTCCTCCTCAAAGCAATCTAAGCATACTATGACTAGTTTATATTTAGGCAATATTTATCGCAATGCTGAGAACATTTCGACAGTTGATCCGGCATCGGCGCTGATTCCGAGGTAGTTTAACGTTTAGTGAGTTAGTTTTTAAATTAACTAAATGCATGGACCAAAGTTGCTTAATGTGAGTTCAATACCTCTCTTTCCTTCTAGTACTATCTTAGATAAGAATAGAATGACTTGTAGAAGGATCAATATTAATCACAGGTAAGATAAAAATTTAATGCTGACATAATTTAGGTAGCATGTTTTAGCTATAAAAAATAGGAACAAATTGCATCAAAGTTTTATTAAAACTGTCATCAATACTTTTCTTTTCCGATTGCAGTGAACAGATTTTTTTTATTATTTTAATTTCAGAGAATATAGTTTCATATTACAGAATCAGCCCCACTGTATGCATTATCGAAATTAACACTTCAACCAAATTGAAGTACCTACTTCATATTGAGTATGGAGATGAAATTTTAATCGAAATTATATGGAATAGCCTCCTCACTTCTAATTTGCTTTGTATGACAGGTTCTATGCTGTACATAAACCGACATACCGACCATACTTTGATCCGTACCTTACGTAACTCTTCCACTCTAATTTTAGACATTCCTCCTCACTCCACCGATTTTCTATCATATTCTTTTGTTGTGCACGCTGTCCGGTTATGGAACTCACTGCCGGAAAATATCAGGAAAGCCCGGTCATTGGAGTCCTTCAAAATCCAAGTAAAAAATTACTTCCTTAATTCTAGTTAGCTGTACATAAATAAGCTATTTATTATTATTATTATTATTGTTTATTGAGATAAGTCAAGCTTAATTCCTATCTGGTTCATATATATGTATAAATATGTATTTCTGTGTGTATTAAGTATCTATAGGTATATTTATTTTATTAGTAATTATGTATAAATTTGTTTTTTTTTTCTAATGTTATTTGTCTTTCTTGCACCCACTCTCTCTTTATTTCCTTCTGTATTATTTCCTTTCACTCCAGGTTGCCTGGAAGAGATTGCTACTTAGCAATAAGGCCGCCAATTGTATTGTTTATCTTACTTTTATTGTATTGTTGATATGTAAGTGTCCTATTGTGCAATAAAGAATATTTGATTGATTGATTGATTGATTGATAAAATTCTATTTATTATTTAAGAACCTTAACATCACACTAAAATGACCATTAAAATGTTACTATATATATAGTAAAATATATTGACAAAATTAAGATAATTTAACTAGCATTAACCTAATATTTACAAAGCTTAAAACGTGGCAATAAAATTGAGCATAAAAAAACTAGGTACAAGTACCTACTTATTTTTCTTAATTTTTGATTTGATTGTTTAATACATATTTGTGCGAGATTGTATAGTGGTTATAACAAAGTCAGTGTTGCAGCCGTGTAGGTATTATTGGTTTCTTGAGGAAACTGTACAGACTTACAACTTCGCCTGAGGCTATAAACTTAATTAAGTTGGAATACAGTGAGTTAAACTAAACGAAATAAGCGAACTGTCATAATTAACAGTTCCCGCTACCTATTTTTAACAAAAATACATTTGATATTTAAATACGACTATTAAGATAGAAGGAAACCAATTTAAACAATGTTTGCATTATTTACGTGATTATCTTTCGACACAGACTCACTTCCTAATTGGAGCAATAACATGGTGTTTTTACACACACTGGGGCACTTCAAACATCGCTACTAATCATGGTAAGAGCCATGGTTGTAGCGAGAGGGTATGGGAGGCTGTCGCTTCCTGTGCCCCAGGCGCGGCCGCGTGCGTGGGAGGCCCCCACGCACGCATTGCACAGGTCGCCTCGTTTAAGATTGCCCAAGCGACTCTTGATAATCTACAACCTCGCGAAACCTGGCCGGCAGTGGAGCTACCGGAGAGTTTTAGTGGGTATTCCTAGTGTTATTAAAGGCTGGGCGACCCTCACACATGCCCGTCGCCCAGCCAGCGGCGGGTAGGTCTGCAATCAGATTTCTACCCGAAAAAAAAGCCACTTCAAGGAGTGCCCTATCCACAGCAAGATGATTACTGGCTCTCTCTCTGTCTGCAATATTAGGGCTAATCGCATTTTTATGTTTGGAAGAACGAATCGTTAGTATAATATTTATTAAAATACTAGTCAGGGTGTTTATATATTTATATCGACTGTCGACATTAGCCTTTAATGTAAAAATAGTAGAGATTCATAGGTCTCTTTTGGAATTAAACCATCCAGATTTTACCGGATTTAACTCGCGTTTAATTAGATGCTATGTTATAAAAATACACCCGACGTTTCGATAACTTAATTTACAGCGATCGTGGTCACGGAAAGACAGAAGATGTCAATTGTCTTATTTGTTACAGGTTTCTGCTAATTCTCCGGTAGCTCAGCGGCAAGAACAGTCACCTGTATTTTGAAGGCACGCGGGTTTGGTAACGTCTTAAGTTTTGAAGATTTATGCTCGTTTTCTTTAAGTGTCTCTTAGCGATTTTTATCTCAGTCTATCCAAAGGAGATAGAAAGAGGCAAATGTCGTTAAGAGTCACCTAAACCTTTTTTTTTTACCAGGAGAAATCCTTTGACGAACCTACCCGCCACTAGCGAAGTAGCGGACGTGTGCGGGGCTCGCCTAGCGTCTAAGTTGACCCTGGGAATACCCACTAAAACTCCTGCATAACTCTCGTGTCTTTCGCGGAAGTGGTCTGGGGTCTGCGAAGCAAATTCACCAGACCACCCCCAGGCGACCCGGCCTTACGGCCTGGTTTTGCGCCGATGGAGATTGCCCAGAGTTACTTTGAGCAATCTCAGACGTGGCGGCCTTTGTATTGCGCGCGTGGGAGCTACCCGACGCACGCGGCCGCACTTAGGGCGCAGGCAGACGGGTGATCGCCGCCCGCCTTCTCGCGCCCACCCGTCTACGCCGGAGAGGGGCGGCCCGAGGATCCTCTTCCCGTCCCCTCTCCGATGCCTCCTTTTGCGTGAGAACCCTCTCGCAGAAGGAGGCGACAGCCTCCCATACCCTCTCACTGTCAACCATGGCTTGTACCATAGTTGACAATGAGAGAGGACCGCCGCCAAGTGCCGCTCGTATCGCTAGGCCGGGCACTCCAACAGAGTGTGCTCGGCGGTGTCGTCGGGGGAATCGCAGTGGTGACACCGCGGTGTCTCCTCCCGACGGGCGACACGGTACAGATAGTGACCGAAGCCACCATGTCCGGTGAGTATCTGCACCATGTGGTAGGTGAGGCTGCCGTGCTGGCGCCCAACCCACAGGGAATGGTTAGTGAAAACGGACATTAGTTTAGGACACGAAGATTCCAAGAGGTTGTTTTGACGTGATCAAAACTTGGTTTGAGTGTAGGTACTGGGATTCAGATCGCAGTATTATGTCCATGCCGAGTAATTTGATAGAGCTCTGCGCCGAAGGAATTGTGCTCAGTGGTGGAACGAGTTAAAAGTTAAAAGTATTCGCCGATTCATATACCGTTCATATTGGTTTGAATCAATGAATTCACACCGTAGTCCAAATATATTGTGGTGTGTAACGACAGAAAATCTCTCAATCCGATTATACGTGCTGTAGGTGTATAAAATACAAAATGTATACTATCTATGTTATTTCTTAGGATGTAGTCTATCTCAAAGCCAAACTTCATCTAAATGATGCGGTTAAGGAGTAAAAACGTAGCAGACAGACAGATAGGGTTACTTTCGCATTTATACTTCTATAACAATTAGTGGTGAACATAATTTTATAATTTCGTAAAATCACATTTCCAAATGCCTTAGTAGATAAGTACGTTACCAACTGTCAACCCCTATCCAGACTTTTAGATAATTAATTTAAATTATTCCAAGAGTTTTCATTAGCCTTAAATCCTATTTCTGTGGGTACTTCAGGTATTTAAAAGAACCCTTCAAATTATTCAACGAATTAGGACATTAAACAATGGAGGCTAGGGTTGCGGAGTAACGTTTATCCGACTTCAATGTTGAATATAACTTGAATACTTATCACTAATACTTAAATAAAATAGTTTTAATTCATTTCGTTTCACATCATCTAAAAAAGTTCCTATGAAAGACTCTAGATAAACAAATCATTGGTCAGAAGAGCTTGTTGACGTTGTTGGTTCAGCGCTCTGGTTTTGTTTATGAAAGCAAACATGTTTCGCCATGGTCGATCCCGGATATGTCAATCAAATTGTAATCTCGATCTCCTCCGTGCTTCGAAAGGTACGTTTAGCCGTTGATCTCGGTTGCAACCGCTTTAGCCCTCAAGCATCCAGCCGCTAGCCACCCAAGGCCAGCTGGTGGTGTTTTGGCTCAAACTTCTCATTTGTTTTCGTATGTAGGAAGGCCTGTGTCCATCAGTGGGACGTAAAGGATGCTGATGTTTTTAAAAAAATAAAATGGGGTCACTCTTGATCCCATTCTTGCTCCGAGAGAAGTTAAGAGGATGTCGACGGTGTAGCGAGCTTACCCAGAAGGTGCCTATTTAATCCTACTTTAAAGGAATTTAGGTTATGTGCGGTAGGGAACACAGAAGCCGGCAGAGATTTCCCTAACTGACCGTGCGGATTATAAAAGATGAAGAAAAACGCTTAGTGCATGTTTGGTAAATTAACCAGGTATGGATAGTTGCTCTCCGAACGTCTAGTAGTTCTCTGGTGAAATGGGCTAGGGGGAATAAGCTCATGAAGTTCCAGCACATACTCTCCAAAGTATCTGTAGAAGACCGAAAAACAAGCAACATTACGGCGGTTGTCGAAGCTATGAAGCTCAATCTCCCCCAACCTCTCGTCGGCAATACGCCTTTTGGCTCTGCGTTCCACCGAATCCAAAGTGGCAAGTTGGTATTTGGCTAAGCCGATCCATCGTTGACAACAATACTCTATGCAAGAACAGACTTATACATTATAAAGGGTAAGAAGCTATCTAGTGGTGAAATACCACTTCCCTTTATGATGATGCCCAGTTTCGTGGCTGCAATTTGGGCTTTGGTTTCAATGGTGACGTCAAAGTTAAAGTTAGACGTCAACTCTATTCCAAAAAGATGGATAGTAATTGGAACTAATGTATCCAAGAAAGGAGGGGCCCCATTGGACAGACTTTTCTTTCAGGTGAAGAAATACGCCTGTGTTTTAGAGGCTTTGAACTTCACCATATTGTCGTTTCCCCGGCGAGAGACTCAATTTAAAATCTTATACGTTCGTTTAAACATATTCTCCCTGAGGGAATGAACATTTGCCAAACTCTCCTTTGTACTGGATATGTCTCTCACCGTGACCGTACTGTCGTCTGCATACCCAATAATGCTAGGCATAAGCAAGTCATTGATATACAGTAAGAAAAGAGTCACAGAGTGAACAGACCCTTGACGAAATACGGCATCAATTAGATCAAAAGAGCAGCCGTCAGCAACCATTCTTATCGACCGTTTACTCAAAAATTCAGATATCAGATATGTCCTGAAGGCAGTTGGAATACCGGTTATACGAAGGAAGCTTGCTTATAAAAGGCTTAGAAAAGGCTAGCATGCCAAACCGAAATAATAATGAAATCATAACTCTGATAAGATGAAATCTTAACTCCGAATGAAATTAAATACTTAGCTTTGATTACGTACTGAAGAAAGAAGATTGATGTTGAAAAATAATTTACGATCTGAACAAGCTGCTCGAAGGTAGTACTTGAATTATTTTTGGATGGGTTCTAAATGAGATTTATAAGATGATGGGTAATTAATTTGTTAAGACTATTATACTCTGCGTGAAACATTATCCTAATTATTTATATAACGATTCTATGTATTCTGTACAAAAAAAACCCTTTGTACTTAATATTAATTATGTAATTCTCAAGCTTGTTTACCAATTAACGTGAACTTGTAAATCATCATATTCCCCAAATAGACTTTTACAATCATCTTCTTAAAAAGTACATACTTAAGTTGAAAGTTATTAGAATACAGTGCCTCTAGCACAAACACTTTCGAATCACCATCGATCCTTCGCGCACGCTTAAAATTTCAAACAAAAGCCAGCCAAAAGCTGACATAACTAGTCAATACAACGGCGATTCGAAATTTAAAAGTATTGTACACTACCTAGCACGAACATTTTTAAATTTAGAATCAGCTGTAGTACGAAAACCATCGTTCTACGTGGAATGTTTTGAGTGCACTTAGGGCAACTTACGATCCACAGTACTCCACACAATCAGCGTACCTAACGCACGATTCGCTATACCAGTGTATTGAAACCCAATTTGCATCATTAGATGTAACCAATCAAATAGACTTGCGGTCTACACGTAGTGAAGAAAATATTGCCGTGGTAGCTGAGATTGTACGCGATGACCGGGATAATCAATTCGGCCGTTCGCAATAGCTTGGCTGGTCATATACCTACTTCAACAAGGATCTTGGCTTAAAAGCATATAAAATTCAAGACTTGCAAGAATTGAGGCCGCCTAACCTACCGAATCGTTTTTTAGCCTTTGTATTCTTGAAAAGCTTTGTTCAAGAATATTTACTGTTTTCAACAAAAAAATTGTTCAGTGATGAGGAGCATTTCTGGCTTAATTGCGGTTGCTTGCGCTTCAGCCCAGATACGGCAATTTTGCCTACATCAATAGGTAAAATTGCCGTGTCTGGGCTGAAGAGCTACCTAAAGATATTCAAGAGCTGCCATTACATCCAGAGAAAACAATGGTTTGGTGTAGTTTATGGGCTGGTGGAATCATCAGTCTATACTTCTTCAAAAACGAAGCCGGTTCTGACCAGCTTCGTTATACTGTCAATGGCGGCCGTTATCGTGCCATAATAACGGACTATTTATAACCTGGAATTGAAGCCCGAGAACTCCAAGACATTCGGCAAAGATAAGACAGCGCGTACACGGCATACAAAAACATGGGTTTATTGAGAGAACAATTCGGTGAACAGTTAGTTAAGGTGGATTGGCTACCTAGATTGTTTGATATTACACCTCTAGCCTTTTTCTATGCTATGTAAAATGTAAAGTCTACATGCATAAGCCGGGATTAATTGAGGATTTGTAAGCCAACATTACTCGCATTATTCACCAAATACTACGGGAATTCTCGGACGCGTCATCGACAATTGTAAATGCAGAATAAACCACGATAACCGCATTATGGTCAACATTTGAAATGAATAATCTTTTATAATCTTTTGGATTTTTATAATTGGTATAGGAGAGTCTGATATCCAGCAGGTGACTGAAGCCCGGAATCTTGGGGTCCTCATGGGTCATGACTTAAAAGTTCATAATCACATCCTTGAGACTGTCCAAAGTTGTTATTATAGGCTTAAGGTACTATGTCGTGTTCGGGACTTTCTGGAAACTAGTGTCAGGGTCAAACTATGTGAATCCTTGATTTTGTCCAAGTTGAATTATGCAGATACCGTTATAGGAGGGTGCTTATTCGGTTATACGAGGAAACTCATACAGCGTGTCCAGAATGCATGTGCTCGATTTTGTTTCCATATTCCGCGTAGATCCCATATAACACCGTATCTTAATAAAGAAAATCTTCTGAATATGGAATCCAGGCGTGCGCTGCATTTTGCGTGTTTTTTATTCAGTATAGTGAAAAAGCAATCACCTTCTTATTTGATTGAAAGATTGACTTTTTCGGAAAGATCAGTCAGATTGGCATCGTGCATTTTATGTCCAAGGCACAGCACAGCTGCGTTTCGTGGTAGCTTTCGGTACGCTGCCTCGAAATGCTGGAACAATATACCACCGCCTATAAGAAATCGACAAACACTTCGGTCTTTTAAGTATAACTATAGGAGTTACTTACTGAATTTACAAAAACGTCAAAACACCTAAATTTGGCATGGCTGTCTGTGTGCATGTTGCTAAATATGGTCACAATTTTATTTGAATTTAATTATGTAGTTCAATTTTTAGTATTGAATTTACATTACATTTAAATTTTATTTCATTCTTTTTAAATATATTGTTCTGAATAACGGTGCGACGCGGTGTACAGTCTTACTCCCACGTTTAAGGTGTCCACGGAAGACCAGCGTCGTGGCGTATTAGACGCCCGACATAATTATGCTGAGTTGGGCTCCTGTTCAGTACCGCAATACAATTTATATAAGTTAAGCTTTTTTTTTTGGTTTGTGTCGCACTTTGTAACATTGTATTCTTGTATCGTATGTGCTGAATAAATTTTTATTCTATTCTATTCTATAAAATTAAATGTGATGTTTTTTTTTGTGTGACAATAAATACAGTAAACCCTGTGAAATTACTAATTTTTAAATGTAAATTAGCCAAGATTCATTTTTATACGCTTTATTTAGGCTAGATGTGTGAGTAGAAGTATAAATTATACAATGGGGTCTTTCTAGGTTGGAACCCCGTCCATAACAGAACAACAGCTCATTATCATCAAAATGAGTGTCTCAAATTTCCGTGCCGTATCGCGCTGAAATCTTTCTTGTAATCCGATCTCTCGACTTCGCCTCCACTTTAGGCAGCGGTTGCTCTTTTTAAAATGCTATCAGCACAATGAAGCTATTTGCTTCAGTAACATTTATTAACATAAATAGACATTTGAGAAATTTGACTTGCAAAAATGGATAATTTCATTTACAATAATCTTTATGTTGTATTAATGGGTTATAATAATATACCTATCATGTACTCATATTTTATAATGTTTGATTTTGTGATTTTAAAACGCCTACTACTACTAGAACTAAGCAAAAATCTTGGGAGAGCAAGACACCTTGGGAGCGTGCTAAAGCACGATAGATACAGTCAACGAGTAATGTAAGTATATGGGAAAAGAGCGCCCACTCGCGGCAATTTTTTGTAACATAAATTTGCAACGCCATTAGCGCCTCTGGAAAACAGTGCGGGAACTACTACTATATATACGTAGCTATAGGTAGGTTTGTATCTAAAGATTTGAAATCTTAATGGCGCGTATTTCCCAGATATGAGTTATTTTATTTCATTGAGACTTTAATTTAATGTAAGGATAGCTTTTCAACATTCAAAAAACATTATCTCAATGAAATAAAATAACTCGTATCTGGGAAATACGCTTCATTAAATTAATGAATTATATTTATTTCAAAATAAATAAATAAAACAGCACATAATCTGTGACTTATTTTTATAATTTTTATATTGCGTACAATATTTTTGGACCGCAATTTTCATTTTATCGTCTCCAACGTATACAATTTTCCGTTTTAATAATCTATTCACTGCTCTTGATTTTTTCATCCATAAATACAAAAGAAGGGCATTGTAGCAATTTTGTAATCCACAGTCCACAACACAATCAGAGTTCAAAATACACAAAGCGTCTATATCACAACATAGCGTCTCCTAACGCAAGTAAATACACCAAGTCTTCAAGTTATAGAGTCGGTTGACTCGACACAACTTTCGAAGAAAAAAATGGCTTCGATGTAGCGATATGGAAATCTGGACGGTGAAGTACTCTCAATTCAACGTATGTTAGTACAGAAATAAATTAAAACCACTAGAACACACACGAAATTGGATAACTAAAAACAACGTAAGCGCAAATTTCGGCAGCCATTACATGAGTGAATGACGCAGTTATAATGCGGGTACTAGGTACAAGGGTTGCCAAGGGTAAAAATATTATTCCTTACAGCTAAAAGTCATAAATAAAATAAAAATAATATACTTATCAACCTTTTACCAAAGAAATATCAATTTATTGCTATTATTTTGTTTTTAATTCAATAATATTGTTTGTTTTCAACCTAGTAGCGGCAGCAGCGATATCTTACGAGACACTTTGAAGACTTCATTAAAAAGGTCACCGCTAAGCTTCATAGATGGCGCTACTTTCTTTGCCAATAGCATTGTTCTAAGAGTGCCCCCCCTGGTCACGAGCACTAAGATGTGTACGCTTGTGATATCTCGCGTGTCTTATTCTCTGTGCTATAAGAGTCACAGACTGTCAAAAGTGTCATAGCTGTACATGCTGCCTCATTTAATTATGAGGGGAAAGTCGACAGTGAGCGTCGCATGGGGAAAAAGTACGGGGGGTACGTAAAAGTAAGTGGGTGCTTTGTATAAAAAAAAAAAAGTCTTGGCTGAGCAACATCCAAAAATTGACAGGAAATACCTTATATGCGTCGAGCAACTGTTTCGTCTCGCGATGGACAGAGAAGGGTTTGCGAAGCTAGCTACTGACCTTCAGGGACGAATAGGCACCACAACAAGAAGAAAGACTAAGCGTCTCCCAATAGGTAGGTATAATAATAATTTAGAGAAATTGTTTTCATTTTAAAAATCGCTTCATTATATATTTTGAAAACGTATATTTATAGTATTTAAATCTTTTGCTATGACTATAGACTTGTTTCTGGTTATAGTATCACTACGCTTAATTTTAAGTATTGTGGGTAGTTAATAAAATATTCTTTTTTGAACTGTTTACAATTTTCTTCATTTTGATAGAAATTATACAAACCAGACTTACGTTGTGTCAAGTTCTTCAAGACTCCTGCTGCCCATTTTATAGATTTCTATTAGTTTTCAATAACTCTTCCTAAAACTTTATTTATGTTATCTATTCTTACACTAACATTGGCGTAGCTAGAGATTTTTCATAGGGGGGGGCATGGCCCCCGCCGCGAACTTCGTGCGGCGCTCGGTGGTGGTCACCTCTCGCTACCAGTCATGGTAAGAGCCATGGTTGGTAGCGAGAGGGTATGGGGGGTTGTCGCCTCCTTCTGCGAGACTGTGCTCACGCAGAAGGAGGCAGCGGAGAGGGAGCGGGAAGAGGACCCGCTGGCCGCCCCTATCCGGCGTAGGCGGGTGGGCAGAAGGAGGCGGGCGGTGATCGCTCGTCTTCCTGCGCCCTAGGCGCGGCCGCGTGCGTGGGTGGCCCCCACGCACGCATTGCACAGGCTGCCAAGTCTGAGATTGCCCAAGTGACTCTGGGCAATCTCCAATGGCGCAAAACCTGGCCGTAAGGCTGGGTTGCCTGTGGGTGGGCTGGTGAAATTGCTTCGGCAGAGCCTAGGCTACCCCCGCGAAGGGCAATGGAGTTACCGGGGAGTTTTAGTGGGTATTCCCAGTGTCTTTGGCGCTGGGCGTCCCCCCACACGCCTGTCGCCTAGCCAGCGGCGGGTAGGTCTGCAATCAGATTTCTCCTCGAAAAACAAAAAAAAAAAAAGGGGGGGGGGGACATGGCCCCAGCCATGTTTTTTTATACTGCTAAGGTGGCAATCAAGCATACGGTCCACCTGATGGTGAGCGGTTACCGTAGCCTATGGACGCTTGCAACACCAGGGGTATCACTTGCGCGTTGTCGACCCTGTAAAAACCTTTTCACGCCTTTTTTTAAGAACCCCATGCTGTACTCATTCGAGAAAACCTCTGCAGGGAGCTCATTCCACAACCTGAGTGTACGCTTTAGAAAGTTTTTCTGAAACCGTACAGTACGCGACCACTTTGGTGGGCTTCATGTCAAATAATTTCTCAGAACACGACTCGTTATACAAACGGTAGAACACACACAAAGAAGCAAAATCTCTCCTTAGGCTTAAAGGTTTAATACCGCTTGTGAGCTCAGGATCGTCCAAAATTCTCATAGCGCGTCTTTGGAGCACGTCAAATGGTCCAAGCTGGTATCTAGGTGCTCCCGCCCATAAATGGCAGCAGACTCCATATGGGACCTGACTTGAGACTTATACAGTAACAGTCTTTGCCCCGAAGTGACATAAAGCCGCGCTCTATAGAGTACACCAGGCTTCTTGGATGCCAGCTTGACTTTATCCTCCAAAAATGACTGCGGAACTGCACGTCACTAGAGATATCAACACCAAGGATCCCGATACTCGTAGAGATGGAAAGCATGGTGTCAAGGAATTGTGGATCTACAGCGAATGGAGTTTTTAAGTGGTGAACGCTCAGACTTGTGTCTAAGTGGGGTTGAATTGGACTAAGTTTAGTCGTCCCCAATCGGAGACTCTGATTAGAGACCTCTCGATTTCAGACACAAGTCGACCGCGACTTTCCTACACTGTAGACCGAGGGGTATTAGCACGACTCGTGTAGTAAGCGTCAGCAGTACTGTCATTTTCATAACAATGCAGTCCATCTATAGACATATCATTGATATGCAGCAGGAACAATGTTGGAGACAGCACCGAGCCTTGCGGGACGCCAGCGTTAATGTCCATGCTATCCAAGCAACTGCCGTCAACGATGGCTCTTATGCATCTGCTGGGAAAAAAGCTAGCGACCCATTTGCACAACCCCTCAGGCAGCCCGTAAGTTAGTAACTTCGAAAGAAGACCCCTGTGCCAGACCCGATCGAACGCCTTCGCTATATCAAGGCTAACAGCCAATGCCTCACCATGACTCTCAATGGCAAGAGCCCAACGGTGCGTGAGATACACTAGAAATCACCTAGTCACATATTGACGGTCACTGATTAGGTCATGACCCTCTAGGTACCTAAGGAGTTGCGTATTTATAACACGCTTCATCACCTTTAAGAGAAGAAAGGTTATAGCGATTGGCCTGTAATATTACGGGTCTGATCTATAGCCCTTTTTGGGTCGGCACTGGGTGCACATGGGCAGTCTTCCATGAAGACGGAACTTGCCTGGTGGAGTAAGAAAGCGCGAAAAGACGCGTCAGAACAGGACACAACTCAGGAGCACACTGCTTCAAAACCACTGCCGGTATACCATCTGGCCCGCTCGACTTATGAATATCCAGAGATGACAACTCACGCCGTACCTCCAATTGCGTAATGGAGATCTTCGGCATAGAGTTTCCGCACCAGGGAATGGTAGGTGGTGCAGCACCTCCGTCATTCAAAGTCGAGTTTGAGGCAAAGACAGCACCCAGTAAATTGGCTTTCTCTTTAGCGCCGTGGGCCAAGTTTCCGCCAGTCTTACGTTGTGTTGGCAAGGACGACCTACAAGTTTCCCTCGGCAGCTTTGGCGAACGACCAGAAAGCGCGACTCTCGGAGAGGTGTATTGCAAGTCGATCGACAATTCTGCCGACAAAATCGAATTTCGCTCTGGAAAATACTCTTTTACAGAACCTGTAGAGAGAGTTGGGATCCTGATTGGTTTGGGCCGTGGTCCAAGCCTCTCAAACGCAGCGTGCCGTCTTAATCGGCCGGCCACGGCAAGGTGGTCACTAACTATCAGCGCATGCGCAACTTTGTAGGTATCAAGTATGTATTTCAGTTATCGTATCCTATTATACAATTATTTTTCTTTTATCTGTGTCCTGACCAAACCAGAAAATCTACGTAATGCGGCTACTCGCCGTTATCTTAATTCAGCTACTCCCTACTAGATGGCATACGATGTTGCGCTTTTGTTGACGCGGGCGAATGTTGGTATTGATATTCCGTGCTGCTTCTTTCTTCGTCACTCAGATGTCACTGTTAATTCTAGGCATTTCGGTCGGTAACACATCTTAAAATGTCGACGGCGTAGGTAATTATTTAAGCTTTTTGTTTGAAGACGGTTTTCGGTTTCGGTAATTGAGGATGAAGTTATTTTATGTATTATGAGGAAGGGTATTTTTCTAGGGTGGGCCCACAGCTTTCTAGGGTGGGCCCGGACCTTAATTGGTAATTGACAATAAATTACACAGGTTCCTAATATCTCTTTTGTGGATAAAATAGAGAGATCGACAGTGACTGAATCAATATCATCTGAATCTGTATCAATACTCGATCTTATCTTATCTTATCTTATAGTGGGGCCATGACTAAGTCACAGTGCACTTCGACCCATTAGGATCTTTTGTGCCTCCCCTGCGTTTACTCTTCCTGTGTCCAGAATATAGATGCCATTAGCCTTACTATATATTTAGGCAGAAAGAGCCTGTAGTCTTCTAGCTTTGGATATGCCACTCCCAGAAGACTCATTCTGGTTCTAGCAAGGGCATCACAATGACACAAGAGATGCATCATTGATTCCTGGCATTCACCACATGCTCGACAAAGTTGTGTTGGGGAGAGTTGCATTTTATGTAGCATGTGGTTAGTAGCAAAATGCCCTGTGAGCGCCCCAATCAAGAAGCGAGCTTTTGGTCTACCGTTTGCATAGATGTATTTACTCCATCCTCCTACCTCCTCCCCTAGGAAGGATTTGGAGTGTTTTAATCCCGGTATTTTATTCCACTCAGATTTATGTCTGCTTTTGACATGCTCTTTAATGGCTGTGCTTATGAAACTTTGTGAAGGTGCTAGAAAGTGGTTTTCCGAGCCCTTCCTTGCCAGTTCATCAGCCTTCTCATTGCCCATCACTCCCACATGGCCGGGCACCCAGATCAGTCTTACCCCGTTATGCCTACCAAGCCTGTTAAAAGCTTGAACAACATTCAGGACCAGATCTGAGTTGATGCGCGGTGAGCTAAGTGCCTTGAGAGCTGCTTGGCTGTCACTAAGAATGTATATTGTTTTATTCTTAGTCCGTTGTTCTATAATTGTCATTACACATAGGATAATAGCATACATCTCCGCTTGGAAAACAGTTGCTAAATTGCCCATGCTTTGATATAGTTCTATATCTTTATTATAGACACCAGCACCCGTTCCTGTGTCCATCTTGGATCCGTCTGTGAACCAAATGAGACTATTTTTTTTCAGGAACTGGTGGTCTACATTTCCATTCCTCCCTGGTAGGAATGCTAATTCTGAATTTTTTGTCGAATATGAATTTGGGACTTATTTTATCACATCCCATTTCCATATACCCGTCTAAGACAGATGCTCCTGCCCATTTTGTGTGTTTAAGCAGAGGTTTGGTGTTGTCCCACAGACTTGAAATCTTAAGCCTATGTAGAGCCTTCCTCGCCTCTGTTTCAATAACTATGTGCAGCGGAGGTAGGTCTAGTAGTACCTCCACCGCTGCCGTTGGAGTGGTTCTAAACGCACCAGTGATCGCTAGACATGCTGTTCTCTGCAACTTGCTAAGAACAGTTTTGCAAGTTGCCAGCTTTGTTCTAGGCCACCATACGATACTGCCATATGTTAATAGAGGCCGCACCATGGTTGTGTAAATCCACTTTATTATCTTTGGTTTCAGACCCCATGCTTTACCATAGGTGGAGCGACACATACCAAAGACTCTTTGAGCTTTTGTCACAGTTCTCTCCATATGGAGTTTCCAGGTCAGCTCTTTATCTAGCGTAATGATAAGATATTTCACTTCGCTGGACCATGACAGCTCCGATTTGTATAGTTGTAGCGTTTTGAGCCTGAGTAGGTTATTCTGCCTTGTAAAGGGGATCAACGTCGTTTTACTGGGGTTTACTGACAAATGGTTAGTATTGCACCATTCTTCCAGTTTTCCCAGCGCACTCTGCATAATCTCCGATACAGTGCCAGGGAATCTCCCGTTGGCCATTATGACCAAGTCATCTGCATAGCCCACTGTATGCAGCGGTCCTTCGTTCAGTTTAACCATTATAGAATCAACCACAAGGCTCCACAGATTTCAGAGTAAATGATTCTGCCTTTAAGCATGCAGTTAATCCACTTTCTAATTGTGTGGGGAACTCCATGCTCCTTGGCAGATATTCAGATGGATTCAAAAGTTGTGCGATCAAAGGCACCCTCAATGTCTACAAAGGCACCAATGCACACCTCCTTATTATCCAAAGCTGCTTCTGCCCTGCTTACTACATAGTGCAGGGCTGTCTCCGTGGATTTGCCAGGTTGATATGCACTCTGTAGTCTATGTAAGGGGAATTTCCTTAATGGCCCCTCCCGTATGTAGTTATCCACCATTTTCTCCAGAGTTTTTAAAAGGAAGGATAAAAGGAAAATCAGATTATGAGGAACCAAAAGCATTTAGGCCTACCAGGCCTAAATGCTTTTGGTTCCTCATAATCTGATTTTCCGGGCTTTGGAATATAGATTACCTTGACCTTTCTCCATGTTCTGGGAATGTATCCGAAGGCAATAGATGCTTTGTATAGCCTGCATAGATGCTGTCCAAGGTAGGAGATACCTTGTTGTAGTAGTATAGGATAGATGTTATCTGGTCCTGGTGCTTTGAAAGGTTGAAAACTAGCCAGGGCCCATTTTATTTTTATCTCATCTACTACCCTTTTAGCAGTGTCCCAGTCGAATTTAGAGGTTTTCTCTCTTAGTTCCTCCAATTCAATAGGGTCTTGCTCCTGTTCTATGATTTCTGACCCTGGGAAGTGCGTACCTAACATAACCTCCAGAGTCCCCTTCCCTGTATCTGTGCTTTCACCATTTGGGGTTTTAACTATTCCTAATGGGATCGCATTGGTCGTCGCTATTGCTTTGGCTAACCTCATCCCTTCTGGGATTGAAGTTATGTTCTCACAATGAGTTCTCCAAGCCTTTCTCTTTGCTTTCCTAACTGCAGTACTATACCGTGTTAGCGCCTTCCTATAATCACTATAGTCGTTTCTAGCCTTTGCAATGTTAAACGCTTGCCTTGTCTCTTTTCTTATTTTAGCTATTTCATGTGTCCACCAGGGCACCTTTTTCCCTACCGTTTTACTGTCTGGGCAATTATGCTGCCACACTGTCCGTACAGCATTTGTCAACCTCTCCGCTTCGAACTCGATATCAAGTACTGAGTTGAGGTTGCCGTTTTGATTCCCTAATTCAATCCTTAGATCGCGTTTGTAATTATCCCAGTTAGTAAGTCTCGGGTTCTTACGTTGTACAGTTATCGGTTGCCCGATGTTACCGTACCTGAAGCATATATAATTATGATCTGAAAGTGAGACCTCATTTGATACATGCCAGTCCGTGATATATCTAGCTGCCCTATTTGAAGCAACAGTTATATCAATTACCTCAGCCCTCAGAGCATTAAAGAAAGTGGGCTTACTGCCTTTGTTAAGTATTTGCATGGGTGAACATACCAGAAAATCCAGTAACCTTTCTCCTCTTGCATTGACGTCCGAGCTCCCCCAGACGACATGATGTGCATTTGCGTCGCAGCCGATGATAATATCCACACTATCTCGACGGCCATGGCTGATCAAATCTCGCAGTTCCTTTGAGACCGGATCAGCTTTTTCATATGGAAGGTAAGCTGATGCCAATATGAGCGTCCGCCTATCCCTTCCCTCCCCTGAATAGACTTTAATTGCTGTGAGGTCCCTGTAACAGAACTGTGATAGAGCCACCGCATTGTAGCCCTTCCTGACATAAATGCAAGTTCTCATATCCTTAGTAGAACATGAATAGTACAATGTGCCACCTGTTTCCCTTAGTCCTTTGATTTGTCCCCGGTAAAGATGCGGTTCTTGAATCAAAGCAATGTCATATTTTCCATATTGCAGCTCTCGTGCCAATAGGGCGGAGGCTGCCTTACAGTGATGTACATTAATTTGCACACACCTTATGCCTGCCATGCTGCCATGGGTTTTAACACTTTTGGCCTCAGTTTCAGTCTGGCCCTCATCACTGATTTCCCTGGGCCTCTTGGTCCGGTCCACTGAGGCATCAGCAGCTTCCTGTCTACGCAACTCTGCTCTCTGACGCCTCTGGGAACCTGACTTCTTTTGTCTCTTTCTGGGGTTCTCCTCAACAGGTCCAGACATGGTTTCTCCAACTACCGCCCCCGTAGGTGCAGCCGTCAGTGACCCCGCCGCCTGATCCTCTTGGAGAGTCCCCCTCAATGGTGCCTCTTCCCCCCTGACATTTGGTGCAGCACCTTCAGTACCCCGCAGCCCGCTATCGTTTCGCAGCGGATGCTGCCCATGTGGGCGGCCAAATCCACTACTCGACGTCGCAGGGCCAATCCGAGGCGATGACTGTGCCGCCCCCCAGTCCCAGTGGGCACCCCTCCCCTGGTTTCCTCTTCCTCTGCTTGGTTGGCTCGGCTCCCGTAGGTTCCAAGACCCCCCTTGCTTTGGATAGGACCCCTCCTTGGACGTGCCAGGTTGGCACTCTCTTGCAACTTGTGCTTTCGGCCCTCCCACAGTGGTCTGGCCCCTGCCTTTATTGGCTTCAAATTTCAGCAAATTTTTGCCCCCCCCCAGAGTACATGGGGCATCCCGAGCTAAGCTCGGGGAGGGATTCTCCAGCGGAGCTGGTACCCTCCTGGGGTAAAACATTTTTAAAATTTGCCTCCATTTACCGATGTAACAATGTTGGAGTCGAGGTTGTAATCCCTCCAGGAGAGCTGGGAGTTTAAGGATAGGATAGGACAGATATTATTTGGATAAGGCACATAGGAAGAATGGGAAAAAGGTTTCGCCTGCTGTGTGGGACATCACAGCAAGAGAGGACTTTGTTTTAGAGTCGAGGTTGTCCAAACCTCCAGGAGAGATGGGATATAAAGGGAATTTTGAAAGGAGGGTTAAGTTTAGGTGTTGGGATCACAGGAGTGGGGTAAGGGTTATCTCCTGCAGGGAGGGAGATCACATACAGGCGAAGCCCAACACGCTTTGCTACTGGGATCACAGGGGTGAATGGTAATGTGCGATGCCTGTTTTTTGACCCCAGCATTGCCCAGGGTGTACGACCCTCCTGAAGGGGAAGGTTCACCGCTACTCCTTTCAGACAGCGGTGACGTGGACGTGCATGTTTGGACTTGGCGGTAGATGCTGCTAGCTCAACATCGCACCCTTGAGCAGACACCAACCGCCCACATCCCTAGGCCTTTGGCCATCATCAATACTCGATAGATAATGGCTAAAAGAACTTGAGTTCAGGCCAGTAAAGCAATCTAAAAAAAAGTCGACCGATACTTTGGATACTTTATAGCCCGTACTAGGCAGTCCACAGATTGGTGATTTAAGTGTCGATACGATAGTCAGTTAAAATTCCACTATAATTGATTTTATTTAAAAGCTTGGACGGACCTTGTTTAAAACTTATAAAATCATAAAAAAATAATTTAGGTGAATTTGTTATAATGACATTTTAAGACGCTCAAAATTTACTTCGACAAATGTTTCGCCATTGTTCTTTCTCAACGGTTACATTACGTCTCATCTCTATATACCTACTTATAGCCTTCAAATAATTTACAAAATAATTGTTTCAGCTCCTTTCACTGCTCAAAGTTACCTGAATAATAATTTATCTTCAGAAGCTCAACTCAGTTCACTATCAACGTAATAAATACTATATAAACACAGTAACTAGTTTCCAACTAGTCTCATAGACTCAAGGATACTTACAAGAAATTTAATAACAATGAGTATCGGCACAGAATACATACTTATAATGTATAGGTTCGATTATTCTTAAGACGACTTAGTGACCTTTGTTAGCTCATATCTTTTGTCTAGTCTCTTGTTTCAGTAATGACATCATTATTTTCTATCCTTACAACAATTCTGGGAAAATATTCAGAATTATATAGGTGGCGTAAAGCACAGCTATTATTATTGTGGGATAGAACGCAAGATGATCACAAGTGCTCATGTGGGCCTCCTTCTATCCTAAAGGCAAATAGTTAAATTACAATGAAGAATAACCTGACCTGAATTAACTTCATACACGAAGTTGCTTACTTCGTCTCCCAAGTAAGTTACTTCGTTTTATGAAGTAATCTCAGGGTCTTGGGCTGCTTCTTATTTATGTCGTTGTTATCCCAGATTAACAAATATAAAACCGACTTCAAAATACTAAAAAGGAAAAAGTAATTAAACAGTACGTCGGTACTTACCTCCTAAAATGTATTTTTTGGAGTTGGTGATTCACTATCTATTGTATCTGGAAACAGCTTAGTTTTGAAGTTGGGTTTATTTTTGTTATTTTTTTTTTACATTTTGAAGTGATTTCCTAAGTTCAAAGCAAGATGGGTGACCGTCAGCACTGTCGACTTGCCTGTCTCTCAGTCTTTGGTTGAAATACATATTGCAAGAATTATCTTCTAGCTCCTAACCGTTATGGAGTTGTACCTTCCATCACCAGCTCGTCAACATGAGATGAGGACTAATAGAAGAAAATACTTGAATAGCTTTGAAAAAAAGTAAAACACGTCATAGGTGCCTACAAAATTTGAGGTTTGCTGACTTAGTGACCACCTCAGGAGTATACTCTATCGAATAAAAAAAGAATTTTGAAAATCGGTTCACAATTGACAGAGAAATCGGTGAACATACATGAAAAAAAAAATAGTGGAACATATAACCTCCTTCTTTTTTGAAATTGCTTTCTTTTGAAATTTTTGGGTTGCTTCGTCCAAAAATCAATTTTTAACCGATAAAAATTGATTTTTGGACGAAGCAACCCCACTAATAACATGGTGATCAAATAACGTAATAAACGCACAAACTTTAATAAGAAACTGCCACCTGTCATATTTAAATAAATTAGGGCCCACACAAAATTACGTAGAAATGTTCTGACCGTACCAATAGAACAGTGCTGACTATTCACATTTTGCACCCAGGGAAGAAATACAGTAAGCTGACATAGGTTTATGTTTTTGGCAGTACATAAAACTCCACACTGTCATGGAAAAACATGATGAAACTGATGGAAGAGACAACATTTTATTTAATGGTAAAATTATTATAAAGTTATTTTAGTTTATTTGTTGTTTGCAATACTTGTTACCGCCCTGTTTTCATGTAACGTTTGAAGCATAATACACGCATCGCAAGCTATCTCGACTTTTCTTCTACAAAATCACCTAAACGCCTATTTAAAACATACAACTCTCGCTCAGAAACTGAGACCACCGCCTGCACAAAGAAAGAAGAAGAATATGGCGTTTTGTTAAAGACAAAGTGTGATTGACATAGAGATAATAAAGCTATAAAGCTGCCTAAAGAGGCAGATTTATACCCGCAGCTTTATATCTAACATGGTTTACACATGTCGACCTACTAAATAATCTTAATCCAAGAGGTGTCATTGACGTCTAAGACAAATGGTATCTCTGAGATGTTCAGGCATGACTGTTCGGTCGTGCCTTATCAAGTTTCTATCGCAGCCATTCGTCTTACACAAGCAGCAATAGCACCCTTATTAGCTCAGCAAATGTGGGAGCTAATTTAAGGCCTATTCAAATATACGTAATAAACCCGGATAATAATATTCAATGGAATGATATCAAAATGAAAATGTTGCAATGATCCTGTGAGGTCTGGTCTTTCTAGGGTTTTCAATGGGATTTTTTTAGATTCAACACCATCTGGTGTAAAGCGGTAAGAAGAGTCCATAATTATGCAAAGACAGCTAGTGAAGCTTGAAACACACTGTTCTAGCGCCTTCGTGGGCAACTGAGCCCACACACCACTCATCCCGCGGGCTCAGTTGACCGCTACTGTTTATGTTGGGGGCGACTCAGACCACTCAGTCAACTCAGCCCGCGGGCTCATTTAACCACTGTCTACCGCTATAAGGTCAACTCAGTATGGGAAAGTTTGAAACTGTAAGACATAGGAAGATCTGTTCTGAAGGCCCACGTTACTGATTTTAGTAACAAGGAAAACTGAGTAGACCCCTTGGCAAATTAATGGGCCGAGTCGCCCCCGACATAATAAAAGGTGTCCATTGAGCCCGCGGGATGAGTCGTGTGTGGGCTCAGTTGCCCACGAAGTCGTTCTAGCCACCTCCACCTTGACGCGCAATAAGGTGACTTTTACGCCTTTTTTGAAGGCGCCCATGTTGTGGGAAGTGCTGTAACATGTGCTGGCAAAGAATTCCAAGCTTTGGAAGTACAACAAACAAACGCGTTACTAAACGTCTTTGAGATTTTTCAAAAAGTGGGGCTTTTACCCTATAGCCCTTTTATAAAACCAATTCATCATTAGGATTAGCTCTTATAGTTAGTTTCCGAAAACCACTTGAGTTTTTAAGAAAAGTACAATTACGTGAAAGTGACTGAAAAAAATCTAAAAAAATATTTTATATGTATCCAGCAATTACTTAAAGCCGCTTATAGAAATTAATGTTAATTTGTCGACAATGATTCCATGGAATATTTTTATGGCTAAATTATTTTTAAGTTACTAGCGAATATGGTAATAAGATAGCGACACTTTAAATTGTGACATTCATTGTTGCTATCACAAAAAAAATATGAAATTATGGCAAAGGTCTTAATCTCAGATTTGAGGGAATATCGACTGTACAGTAATACCAGTCTTTTATCCACAAACATTTGTATAAAAAGATTGATACACTCTTGAACGCATCGCATGTAATGTGATGACTGATCTGCTCATATCTTCCGTGGAAGTGTTCTTCGTGTAGAGTACATAACACATTATGTTTCTCGGTATTGCATAAAGTGCTATTACGGATTCCGGGAAGACGACAAAGTGAACAACACCTTACCCACGAAGCAAAATGTAAACCATTTCTCATTTTCTACGGGTTTTTGGCTGTGTTCGGATGCCGTAGTGGACTGTATATTTTGTTAAGCTGCTTCTTGGTTGAGAGTTAAACCACGCTTAGTTTCACAAGTACTATTTATTGGTGGCATACACTAAATAAAATTAATTAATTACCACACTAACAATTGTTTTCCTACTTCAAGATAATTTTTGGACAGCGATTCAGGTCTCTACCATTACCAAGTGCAGCTAACCAGGCTTGCAGAGCTTAAAAAATGGACTTCGAAATCACTTTTCAGACCCGGCCAGGCCCAGGCCATGTAACAATGGTGGCAAAAAAGCATACGATCTTCCTGATGGTAAGTAGTTACGTAAGCTTTAAAAGTTTGTAAAACTAATACACAACATTAATTAATTTATTTATAGATTCTTCCAGAACTTGGAATTCGTTGTCCTCCTTCGTCTAACATGGGTTCCTTTAAAAGAGGTATGAAAAGGCACCTTGTAGGCCGGCAAGGTGGAGGCTGCTAGAATAGTGTGCTCAACATGCACTAGCTGTCTGCGCATATGGACTCTACTTACCGCTTCACATCAGATAGCGTTAAGTCACTTTCCGTGGTTTGTATAAATATAAACTAAGAGGTAGCTTTAATTATGTTGACAGCAAAGGGGACTAGTCTCCCTGCTTCCAACCTTACTCACGGTAGGAACATAACATTACAAAGTAGTGTCACTATGCTGCGATATTCTGTAAGGGCTTATACCTATATTGTATAAGAACCACAAAGACAATATACTGGTAGATCTAAAGCAAAATTAAAGTCACACGCATTTGAAAAATCACCGCATTTTGAAGCCACGATCGCATTAAGCAAAAACCACGGTAGCTGTTAGCTAAATAGGTCGAGTGGATGAGTTCCACGCGCCGATCCATCTGCGTCAGTCTGTGCCAGAAAAATAAATCTAAAAAATATACCTATGCCCAGTTTTTATTTCGTGATATTATGATGTTCTAATAAAAACAGTTGGTAAAAAACAAATTTTTTATATTATTCTTTGACTATATACGAATTTTCACTAGCAAATCGAACACACTTCTATAAAATCAATTCATCATACTAATGATGAATTGATATTGATGGCAAGCTTTGGCGAGAAAGTAAAAGAATATACCTAATTTTTCATATGAATAAAAAATTAGGTATATTATTTTACTTTCTTAGATATATTCTTAAATTTTTATTTATTATAATGATCTAATAAATAGAAGTTTTTATAACTCAAGATAAATCTCAGGCGAATCTCAATCTCAATCAATACTAAGTACACATCGAAAAGCTAGCTCTGTTTATATAAACTTTTAGCCATATTGTGAAGCTAAGTATTGAGTATTTTACACAGAACAACTAATAGTTAGAACAACTAATAGTTTTATGCTCGTTTTCACTAACATTTACTTAGCATAGCATAGCTTAGCATTATTTACTTAGTTTAGCTCTTAGCGATTGTTAGCTCTGTCTTATTATACAGGAGATAGAAAGAGACAAAAGAGATGTTTCAAAAATGTTTGGAGACCCGGCCAGGTCGATGTATAATATACTGAAAAATAGGTAAAATATGCAGAGCAGTGATCAATTGACCATTTTATTTTTATCCGCTATGATGCGTGGTAAAAAAACAAGAATTTTTATATAAAAACTGCAGCATAGCCAAATATTCATCATGGCGCGTATGTCACTTTAGTGACGTTTAGTTGACTTCCATTTCTATTGGTATTTTTCGCGGATTCAGAAGATTTTTCCTGATATTTGAGATACAGTACATATACTTGGCCGTAATTGAAAATCTCATTTAAGATAAGAGTCACCTAAGCCTCGGGAATAGTTGTAACTATTCCGGTTACAACTAAAACGGACATAAGTAATAGGTAATTACAACACCCTCTTATTTTCATTCAGTTTATTTATTGCTTAATTAATATGCTTGTTTCTTTTTTCCTACAACATGAATCCTATGACCATATAATAAAAGTGATTGTATAGGTTCCTATATTTAAAACAGGCCTTACACTAAATGGAAGTTGGAGTTCATAATTCCCCGGTTGCCTCAACTCTGGCTTTACATCCTTTAGAAATGGTCGCACATCATGATATCTTTAAATCTCCACTAAAAACTAAACAAACTATCTGGTAACAAACGATCCAGTATCAAAAATATCCAACGTAACCCCTCATCCGGTCCCAGCCCGAGGCAACTTTTTGATGAACTGTTTGACGTAGTGTGTTTACGACATACATTATCTGCTGAATCCACGAATCCTTTGAGATTGCGGCCCCTATATTGTGTTCTCAGTTCTGTTAGTTTACGGTCAACTGAAGGAGTTGGTGGAGATATATCAACAGACGCGTTTCCGGACTTTTTGGCAAAATTTTATGTAGAAAAGTTTATTTTTGCTGCTTACGACCGAATACTTAAACTCTTCACTTTCAAGACAAAATTGAAGCCCTTATGATTATTTAAAATAATATCAAAGTCAAAATTTTGTACAAAAAACACGTATGTTAAGCACTATTTTTGCGGGATTTGGAATAAATATTTTTCTTTCGTAAGTGCTTATGGTCAGCAACAAAAATAATCAATAATCAATATAGCTCATGTTTTAATTTATTGTCGTAATAAATTAAAACATGAGCTATATTAGTTCAAAGAAATGGTTTGCCACTTTCAAAAACATCTTATTCATTTGATAATTTCATGACATTTGTATGAAATAATATAACATTGGCTACATTGATTTGATTTACGGCACAACCATGTATTGTATATGATGCGTTACGGTAGCAGAATACCGTTTTGTAAAGTAAATAAATGCAGTATCTAATTTCCTAAGTCCAGTGACAAGAAGAGTTGAAATTTCTGTGGATAGCAACGATATTCTGATGGAGCGGATCAAGACCTTGAACTGATCCTATACCATGAAAAAGTCTGCGGAATTCTTAATTCTACAGAAACTTACAGCAGATATAAGTAGCGTGTTTGGGGTCATAATAATAGTCTCAATGAGTTACACAGATGATTGGAGGCCGGAGGGTTTACAAAATTTCAATTTTATATTTTTTGAGCATAGTGTTTGTTGGCGACTGGACGCCAACCTTTTTAAATACCTACTGTTTATACGAAATATTCTTCTAAGTTTATTTCCACAAATTCAACAATCGTCTTAGGTCATATACATTGCTTTTGCTTAAGTTACACTTTAAGAAAGCGTAGTGTTCACGACGCGATGAATAACGCAGGATACGTTGGGATCACTGTCAAAATATGTACCCCTAGCACGAACATTTTTTAATTTCGAATCGTAATCGTATCGTTCAGGCACGCTTAAAATTTCAAACAAAAGGCAGACAAAAGCTAATCTAACTACTCGATACGATGGCTATTCTAAATTTAAAAATTGCCTATGATAACTCTGGGCAATCTCCGTCCGGACGAAGACGGGCAGTACGGGCAGTAACGAGCAGTAAGCAAATTCACCAGACCACCCCCAGGCAACCGGGTTGCCTGGGGGTGGTCTGGTGAATTTGCTTGCAGACCCCAGACCACCTCCGCGAAAGGCACGGGAGTTATCCAGGAGTTTTAGCGGGTATTCCCAGGGTCAACTTAGACGCTGGGAGAGCCCCGCACACGCCCGCTGCTTCGCCAGCGGCGGGTAGGTCCGTCAATGGATTTCTCCTGGTTAAAAAAGAAAAGGGGTAATGACGACTTTAGACCGTCTGCTTTCGTTCGATCGTGACACAAATCTTATTAGTCGTAGGTATTATGCCTCCATATTCTAAAAGAGCGTATAAGCTTTGAAGACATTAGGTTCCCGTATATTTGCGGCAAACGTGTCCTATGTCCGTGTATGATCTGTGATCCACATATTTCCCGGTATCACCTGCTTTCCTGTAGGTGAGTATATAGATAGATAGATAAAAAGTTTATTTGCATTAAAGGCACACGTAATACAAAATCATACAATCCATTATAGTCAAATCAACGACATACTTAGTGGATAGGTTATAAATTAAAGTTAAATAGATCTTATGTAAATAAAATCAAAAAGATTTGTGAAAATTAAAACCGACTTCAAAAAACTCAAAAGGATAATATAATTAAATTTAAGTAGGTACTCATCCCCTAGTAACATATTTTTGGAGTTGGTGCTAAGTGGTTTCCAAAAACAATAGAAAGTGAAGCACCAACTCCAAAAAATATGTTACTAGGGGATGAGTATCTACTTAAATTTAATTATTTTAACCTTTTCAGTTTTTTGAAGTCGGTTTTAATTTTTGTTTAAATTTTTTTTTTCACAATTTTTAGTGGTAACTTTCTAAGGTCGAAGCTAGATGGGTGACCGCCAACTTATATTGTTTCCTACTATCGTATCGATTCACTAAAAAGTCATAGGAAAGCAAAAATTCGCAATGTCGCATACGTAGACGACTTAATAATTTCAGTTTTTTTTATTTAAAACCAAACTTCCCAAATGATTTTTTTTTAAATTATGGGACCAAATGGCAGCTATCCCGCATCGAACAAAAAAAGAATCACGTAAATCGGATCAGCAATCTCGGCGTAATCGGTGTACATACAAAGGAAAAAAATATGTACTTAGACGACTTACTAATTTCAGTTTTTTTTTATTTATAAAAACCAAACTACCGAACTGATTTTGAAAAAATTTTTATGGGACCAAATGGCAGCTATTTCGCATCGAACAAAAAAAGAATCACGTAAATCGGATCATTAATCCAAAAAATGGCCGTACGAAGCAGAGTCATAGCCCTTCGGTGGGGTGCTTAACGGATTAATAATTTACTTGAGAAAAATACATAATTGTGCATTGTGTTTTTGCTGTGTTGTATTTCTTCATTTAACTCGAAATTAGTCGCGTTTGGTGTCTGTGCACGACTGCGCCAAACGTTTTATATACCTAACTAATTATTTTTAAAAAGAGAATAATATAATATTTTCCTGTCAGTGCGGTTTCTTTAATTTCATAAAATAATTTGTATTGAATGGAACATAGGAAAGAAAGTCGGGAAATGTACATATGAAAACATAAATAAAAACTGACAAAAATGTGAAACCAAAGCGTTTATTTATTCAAGAAGTTTTCGAATTCAATACGTAAAACATACAAGGTAAGCCGATTGGACTCCGTTAAGCCGCGTTCAAACGTGAGGACGAAACAGATTTTTAATGGAGTTTTTTGTAATATTAACTCCCTTTTACATTATGTAAGCATTTGAATAAAATATTATCAGAACAAAATTTTGTACTCGCTCTTTGTGGAAAGCTTGATAAAACAGAATTCTCTCGACTTTGAAATAATTGATGATGGTACTTACGAACAGCTAAACTTAAAACAACACCGCGAAGAGAATCTTCGAGAAAATTACGGTGCGGTGTCACATGTCATGTCACGTTACCAACCAAAACGCCAGCATTCCTAAAATCATTTTAGGTAGGTACTTCAAAATTTCGTTTACCTAAAAATGGTCTTTATTACGACTAAAATATTGTCGGCTTATCAAGTAATAAAAAAAGGTTATTCAAATTAGTAGGTATACAAATATCAAAGTGGTTGGGACCAGCCTAATAAGCATATAAACTCCTTCTGTCAGGAATACAAAAGTTTATTTATCAATACATCATTTCATCATCACCAGCCTATATGCTTCCCACTGCTGGACACAAGCCTTCCTACATGGGAAAAACACATGAGGAGTTTGGGCCATAACACCACCACGCTGGCCCAATGCGGGTTGTTGGGTCAGGTTCAGTAGTTGTATCCAAAATAAAAGAAATACATCACACTATATTAAGTACTACCTTGTCTAAAAGAAAAAAAGGGCGATTGAATAACAGGGTTATAAGGTGACATTTTATCTTCGCTTTGAGAGCTAGTTTTTTCGCTTTTGAATTTGCAGCAAAGAATAATATTATTCCCAATTCTCCGTCAGATATATTTCAAGCGTAAATTTTTTCATGTTTTTATCGCCTTTTTTATCATGTACATCTGTTCTCTAACGAACCACACTGAAGGACAACTCTAGAACTAAAATTAGTTCTCCTACCCTTTTAGTTGAATCAGAAAGAAAAAAATGCAATTAAACATAATTTAGTTTTGGCAAAAAACGACATTGTGACTTTACTACTGTATATAGGTCTCTTAATAGGCGACAGCAGTCACCTGCCTCCGTATGAGTATTCTATGATTTGACCCAATCAAATGGACTCAATTCACATCATTCTTGCCCTACACAAAGGAACTGTTCGCTAATGGCTTGTCACCATAGAAAGGCGTGGAACAATATCCTCTGGAGTAACAAACAACGTTATCGTCAAGACTCCCTTCATCATCGTAAGTGCCTCACTGTCACTTCAGTTTATTTATGCGTGTTGCTGAGGCGGCTGTCACTCAACGCTATCTGACTACCCACATACATCACTTTGTGCTGCCTGCAGTCAATTTGATCTCATAATAGAAACGACAGAACACGGCGATCGAGTCCAGATTTTCATTCAAACAGCGTCAAGGTTTATATACAACGCAACTAATGCTCCAATCTAGGAAATATTTCCCTCTAGACGAACTATTCCAATTTATTGAATCCTAAACGAGGCGAAAAATTTAATATTTTGCAACGAAAAGCGTATAAGTTAAAATTTTCCCACTGCTTACATAAATGAAAAAAAAAATATTGTCTGGACGTTAGTTTTCTCGACGCTAATTTATCTAATTTATTTATTTATTTATTTGCAGTCCACAATGTCATACAGGTGTTAAAAAGGCTTAAAGCTAAACAGATCATTAAATTGTGAGCCCTGACGGGCATAACAAATATTAAGAGAGGTAATTCAAATTAAATTCTAAATTAATCGTATTTACATAACAACAAATTAACTAAAGAACTAAAACACATTACATAAAATTATTTTCAAAAAGCAATGAATTACACAGTACAGAAAAATCTATTATAATTAGTAGGAACTTTACTGATTTACGTCATAATTGAATATTTTATCCCTGTGTACAGTCACGAACAAAAATATATAGCAAGGTTTTTAGTGAGTGCGAGTCCCAAACACCCTTTAATCACCCCGGGGTGATAGAGCTTTTCCACAGCGACCGTAGCAAAAAAAGTACTATATAGATTTTTTTATTGTTTATTTTGAGCTTCTGTTTGATGTTTATAAAATATGTCAAACACATTTTACTTAGTATGTAGTCTCAATGGTTAAGGGAAAACTGACTTAGTGTCAAACTGGCCTTCCTTTTTATTTTATATTTTTCTGGTCACAGTTCTAACTTAACCTACTCTATTTTTTCTTAGGGCCAGGTGGTCATAAAAAATCGGCATGTGGATATAAAAAAAAATTTTTTAGAAGAATAGGTGCCATAAATTACCACGAGAGTAGAATAAATAAAAACTACTCACAAACACTGTCAACGGACCAATAGCTTCGAATCACGTACATAGGAAAAAATCGCGTGCGAGGAATAACAGTATTTCCGCCTCTCTGTGTATATTGCCCCACATTTCTTCCCGAAGCATCATTCAACAAGGTGTTTTATTGTATCGGTATTTTCAGATCGGAGGGTAAAAATGTCACTGAAAGGACGATGTTTAATGATAGTTTGGGTACAAAACACTAAAAGTAAGAAATGTCCCTTTATTTTTTAATACATTTAAAAGCTTAAATATCGGCTTGTCACCTTTTTGTTCGATTGTCTTTATAAAAGGAACGGCAAAGGGCCAAGCAAAAACAGCTTTATTTGATGTAGTTTATTCTTTCTGCTGTTATTTTTATTGAGATGATTACAAAATTGTGCTCTCAAGATGTATTGAAATGCAAACACCCGCATTTAAATGCATATTGGGAGTGTTTGGCGCTAAATGTTTGTTGACAGTCTCCTTGATGCTACTTTGATGAGAATGATATTGGAAATGAAAATATCTTTATTGAATTAGGCCCCCCAAGAAGCTCTTTCTAATCGTCAAAAATCCCTAATATCTATCGCATAAAACAATATTAACTAACAATTTCATAATGTTTGTCACTCTGTCTCTCTGTCATGTCTGGATTTACGTTACGAGTCTGTCGGTCGTTCTGGCTGTCTGTCCGTCTGTCATGTCTGAATTTACATCGGTTCCAAAAGTTGAACTAACGAGAAGATTCCGGCAACACCGGATGAGGTGGAAAACGAAGATAAATTTCTCAACATACAACAATTTAACGTTCATTACAATGATAACTAAGCAAAGCAATGATTCTCCGTGGTTTTCTTTGGCATAGACAAATTGTTTAACACTCAAATACCGACAATGTTGCAACCATTGTAATGAAAATATTTTTCCATTAATACAATTGGACAAAGATTTCTATTCCTCTAATTGATAAGTCAAGGAGTTTAGGCGACATAAACTCCTTGACGTACCACTAATTGGCTCCCTCCTTCGATTTTTCTTAGTGCATTCAAAGAAAACTTATTTTTTTTTGGCAGCATTCCGACAAAAACTTCTGGTTCTCCAAATGTAAAATATATCAGAAGCCATTTCTGTTTCTTTTGTCATCTTCAAATTTAAAAAGAGATGCTAAGTTGGAATTTTTGTATTTTTGAAATTTCACGGATTTTACCTTCATTTGCTTAGCCGCGTATAACTTCCGGAAGCATTAAAATTAAGAAATGAGTTTGATCATCGAAAAATCATCAACACTTTTTCAGTGAATAGATTTATTTAATTATTCTTTATTGTACACAAAACAGCATAAAAGAAAATTTACAAAATAAAACATAATGAACACAGGCGATCTTAACACAAAACTGTGTTTTCTACCAGCAACCTTTGAATTCAGATAGTGATTTTGATAGGCGGGCATGGTAGTACGTGTAAAAAAAATCATAAAGAAATAGTTTTACATACTTACATAATTATTACAAATACGTATCATACATAAATACATAGGTGTAAATAATACAAATCATACATACATACATAATATAAATACAATTACAAACTTAGGTTGTGTGAGGAAATGCTCTTTAAGCCTTCTAAGTAGATGCTTCACAAATGTTAAACTTATAAGCACATGGACTTTGCATTTTAGCATTTCCTACACACAGAGTGACGGAGAATCTAATTTGAAAACTGATAAACATTTTTAGGCCGCTATTGAACAGTCGACAGCACATCAACCGTAACAGTTTGACCTTGAGACCGCGCTTATTGCGATCATAATAGAGGCGGCTTTCGTAGTGCAACTGTTACACTTGACGTGCTGTCTTCCGTACATACACCTGGCCGAGGTCTCCGTACATTTTGGAACATCTCATTTATTTCAATAGTTAAAGCTACCAAATACAGAAGTACAGTAGCGCATCAAATCTAACAGTTGCGGTACGAAACCCGTCTCTATTACGAACGGAGTAAGGGCGGTGTCAAGATCGAACTGTTACGCTTAATGTGCTGTCAACTGTACAATTATTTTCCGAACAGTAATTTTCCGTTGACTTGCGACTTGGAAGTCTTTGATTACGTTTTATTGAACATATTTTCATTGGAAAAATGATTCCAGAAATTTGACAATAGCAGAATACCCCACATTAAGTTACGTAATTTTCATATTGAATTTCATTAAAGATTCTAACAAAAACATCTTGTCACGTTTATGGATTCTTACATAACCTACTTTACCTTTCTTCTATTGCCAGCCCGCAGGAATCTCTTGAACAATACAACACCTATTGTATCGATTTGTACTTAGTTTGCAGGCAAGTACCTGCATACCAGATACATAATTAATATTGATAATATTTTTAGACATTTAATATGTTCTTCTCTGTATAAGTTATGATAAGCACATTGCAACACTGATATAAGTACGTAAAATAAGTGTTACAAGTTTCAATTCATGTACAGAAATAATATATTAAAGTAACACACATAAAAATTTACATAGCAAACATTTGCAAATCGGAATGTGGAACAAAGTGCTTTTAAACGCAAATTTAAATGCACCCGACACAAAAATGTATTCGCGCCGCAATAAATTACTGAATCGAAACGCGCACCATTTACTTTGTTTGTATTACATTTCGATTGGTTGAAAGCTACGCGTACGATTGACGGCAGCGACGATCCGTTGACCGTAAATTGACGACTGGCCTACAATTAATAGCGCGAAATTTGACAAAAGCGAGAAATGTTTTATGGATCTACCGAACATGGGTATAGAAGTCAATTCAGCTTGACTGGGTAGTCAAGCTGTATTAACTTCTATCCCCATGTTACGATTACGAACAGTCTGTATGCATCCGAAGGGTTTCTCTAAGGGTCAAGTGAATAGTAACTCGTTTCTTTGTCGGACTTCCAAAACTTGCAATTCTTTGCCAGCACATGTGTTTCCTCCTTTCTTCTCTTCCTCTTTCCTCCTTCAAAAGAGGCGGTAAAAGGCACTTTATGGGCCGGCAAGGTGGAGGCGGCTGGAACAGTGTGTTTCAAGCTGCACTAGCTGTATCCGCATTATGGACTCTTCTTACCGCTTCACATCAGGTGATGTTTAGTCATTTGCCGTGCTTTGTATAAAAAAAACATTGGTTACGTAATACTTACTTTTAACACACATATTTTTTTTTCTAATGAGCTATTAAATTACATATTGTAACGTTGCACTTACATAAATGCCTAATATACCTAGTCTTGCCATAAATACTGAAACAAAGAAAAAAAAATTATGTTGCAAATAACATTTATTACTTTTACAGTGTGTTAGTTTAATACATAAATTTAAAACAATTTAAAATATAAAAAGCTTATTCGAAGTGGTCTCTATTGGCTGCAATACAGTCCTTTAAACGTTGAGGCCAGTTAATAATAGAAGCACGCACTCTTTCCATGGGAAAATTCTTCACTGCCAATCGTACGGATTGTTTTAGGGCCATGATAATTACTCCAAATTATCATGGCGTTTAGAGCAGGCCGTACTCTCTAAAACTGGCCATAAATCATAATTCAGCGGATTAAGATCGGGACTAGACGACAGCCAGTCTTCAGCTCTGATGAATTCCGAAACGTTCGCTTCCAACCAAGACTGCGTAGCCCGAGCCTTATGACCCGGCGCCGAGTCTTGCTGGAAGGAACTTGGTTATTGAACATGGTATTGTTAAGGGGCTTCACTACTTTCTCAAGAATGGTATCTTGATACACTTGTGCCGATGTTTAGATACCTTTTTTACAAAAGTATGGCTCAGTTACTCCTTCATAGCTAATGTACCCCACCTAACCATCACTGAAGTCGGATAGTGCCCACGTTGTACTCTGTCGACTAATTGGGAAGCTTCATTATAGCTTTGAGCATAAAATTAAATACGGTCATTTTGTTTGTTAAAATGTTGCTCAATTGTAAAAATTTTCTCATCCGTAAACAAAACTTTTCTGTGACCTCCCTATACGTACCGCTTCAGTAGTTGTTTCGATTTTACCACCCTATTCTTTTTTAAATTATCAGTTAAGAAATGACAAGTACGTTTATTATAGGCTGCAAGTCCTAAGTCATCTTTTAAAATACGCGACATGGTTCTAGGTGCTATCTTCATCTCCCGAGATAAAATCTTTTGCTTTTGGACAGGATTTCTTCGAATTCTTTGCCTTACTGCTTTGACCACCTTTTTTCGTACGAACACTACGTGGTCGGCCAGGTCTTTTTCTGTCACAAACAGAGGAGGTCTTATTGTACATATTAATAGCCCGCTACATAAACATTTAACTAATACCAAGCGTATGGAGATTTTTAAAAAATGCATTTGGCTCCATACTTACTTTGTGTAATGCAATCACAGCGATTCTCTTTATCACCCCACTCTATTTTAATATCGCAAAATATTGTAACTACAATGTATTGGCGCCAAAATGAGAAAACTCAATGAACAATCATATAAAAATAACAGATTCCAAATTCAAATGTAATACTTTGTTTATTTTTAATTGTAACAGTATTTATGGCCAGACTAAAGTATATTTAAAAACCAAACCTAAAAACAAACAGAACACTGTAGATATATGCTATATGTGTAAGGCGTACGAATTTAACTATCATTCGAACGAACCTGACAACTCAATGAGTGAGACGTAGGTATACCTGTCACGATTATCTAAGCAAATAATAGTACATAAAAATATAAATATACAATTTACCCTAATTTAAAGGACTTCACATGGAATGGCACAAATTAAGGTAAATTTGTATGTTTTCTCCCAGATAATTAATATTTAATTAAGAGGAGTTGAAATGTTTAATTAAACATATGTTTGAAAGCACCTTTGTTCCTATACAGTATATGGGGATGAGGGACTATTGGGTTGAGAATGGAATAAAAATTTGAGCCCCAAAGGATAAGTACCTACCTACCTACCCCGATGATTCACAGGTTGTTATGACCTGTGAAACATCGGCATTGATGCATAGCCTTGTAATGACGACAACGCAATACGATGGTACTCAACCATTTTTTACGACAGAAAATGCACACCACGGGTGTACAAGCCGTTTTCTAATATTTTTAATAATTTAGATTGCTACGCCGATGTACTTTGAACATAATTGCTAAATATGACCTACTTTAAGCATGTACATTATTTCGCATTTATTTGACAGTGCAATAAAGACGTTCGGCTTCTACTGACGTATTTTTAATTAAATCTCACGTAGGTCGTCCCGTGACAACGTTGACATATTCCTGACTTCCGTACGGGCACTCATACGTACGGACTCGCACAACGGGATTGTAGGCAGCTCCGGGGCTATGCAGGACTCCTCCCTTCTTGTGGGAGCTTTATCTACTAAAACTGCCGCTTCTCGCGTCAAGAGGCTGCATACGGAGATTGGACACGAGGAACTCGTGTAGACGTTCGCATCCGACCCGCAGCTCGGGCATTTCTGGCCGCCGCCATTCCCCACTCTAAAATGGAATAAGTAATAACTGGGCATGGAAGGCATTTCATTTGAGGCCTACTCATGATGACAACAAGGGATTTTTCCGTGTTTTTCAGGTCTCTAAGCGACGGCAGTCACTGACCGCGGTGCGCCGTCAATTTGTTTGTCATCCAGTTGTATTAAAGAAAGTGAAATAATAAAACCGTACAAGTGCATGGAAAGTTTTGTGCAAACTGCTATGCATTATGCAATACATGCGACAATTCGCCTTGAAGGACTTCCTTACCTTTGTAGGTAGTCCATTGAACAAAAGCAAAATTAAATATAAGTTTGTGAGCAATTTTTTCTTTTTTTTACCACTATGGTCAAGCATCCAAGCATCTTTTTCCAATATTTGGAAATTTAAGATAAGTAACCCTTCTTTTTCCCTTTGAGCTACGGAAGCCTAAAACTGAAATTAGTTTCAGTTAAATGAAAGGGAACACATAGTGTAACAAACAGCTATGCAATTCAGTGAATTCACTGAATTCAGTAATTAATTCCACGTCGAAAAAATTAAAAACAGTAGGTATGTTCTAGCTTGCTGAAGTCACGGTTTGAGAGCTCTGACTTTGATTATGAAACAGAGCTTTTTCATCATGTTTTATCCCGGATGGGTTATTGAAATTCGCCACAAGCTTCGGCTTAGGCCTAAGTGAGTTTCTCTCACATAGGAAGACTATTGCCCAAACTGCACTGCAATGTTTTTAACCGTCTTCAAAAAAGGAGGAGGTTATCAATTCTGGTATGTTTTTTGTTTTTTATTTTTATTTTTTATGTTTGTTACCTCAGAACTTTTGACTGGGTGAACCGATATTGATGATTCTTTTTTTGTTCGATGCGTAATAGTTCCCATTAGTCCCATAAAAAATTTTTGAAAATCTATTGGGTAGTTTGGTTTTTAAATCGAAAAAACTGGAAAATTAAGTCGTCTACATATGCGAAGTTGCGGATATTTGCTTTCCTATTAATTTTTAGTGAAATGATACGATAGTAGAAAACAATATAAACTCACGGTCACCCATCTAGCTTTGACCTTCAAAAGTTATCACTAAAAATTGTGAAAAAAAATTTAAACAAAAAATAAAACCGACTCCAAAAAAACTAAAAAGGATAAAATAATTAAATTTTAGTAAGTAGGCACTCATCCCCTAGGAACATATTTTTGGAGTTGGTGCTAAGTCGTTTCCAGAAACCATAGATAGTGAAGCATATATTATGTTTATATAACGGAACATATGCGGTTTATATAACAGAGCAAAACGGGCATATATTATGTTTGTAAACGGAATGTAACTAAGTTGTTAACTTTTTTATAACTTTATATTGTAGTGTTTAAGCCAATAAAAAACTTCTTTCTTTCTTTCTTACAGACATTCGCGCAGAAAATCAGCAGGTCTCAATATAATTGGGTAAATGTATTTATTTCTTTTATTTATTTACTATACAAAAATTCACAGCTTACAGTGCTAAAAATCTTATTTAGTAAGATAAGTACACAAAACCTCAGCTAGTTACGGATTCTCACTTTGTTATGTATTTTTTTTAATTTCTTCCATCACGAGAAAATCAACATACTCAATCATGTATGTACATTGTACAACTCGGATGGGTCCGAAAAAGCCAATTAATATCCCATAGAGGTAAATTCTTAAGTCACCTAATACATGTTTCTGCTAGATAATGCTCCCGAGCTACTATAATTATGCCATGGGTTTGTCCACAAAAAAGCGTGGCCGACAAACAAGTTTGTTCAATTCACACACGACGCGGATGAAGGCTGAAAGCCTGTCCCGGACCATTATTACGAGTGATGAAGCAAATTGTTTAAGCTCCAGGAGGTAGAATACTGCTGGATGGGTGACTGTGCAAGCAATTTATTTATTTATTTTATTTATTTCTAATTAAAACGGACATGCCAATTACATTAATTAGTAAAAAAAACTTGTAGAATAAAAACTAAATTATTTTAATTATATAAATTATATTTTATTTTTTATTTTATTTATATTTTATTTTTTTATCTTTATTTTTTTTTCAAGTTTTTTCACTAATTAATTAGTAAAAAAAACTTGTAGAATGCAACACAGGTGGTAAAAATAACATAAAAATTAAATTAAATAAGAGGATATACTTAATTAAACACAAGTGGACTCACATTCATTCTTCTCGCAAAACATTAACCAACTATACGAAATATCCTTCCATCCATCCGCACACATATCGCATTGTTGATGAGCCAGGAGTGCATTTAATGTTTTAGTAACATCTGTTATGTGACGGTTGCATGAACTTATAATAAATACCAATAATACGTAACATATTAGTTTTCTTAATTTTAAATGTTGAAATTGTCTTCGCTATTGAGATACCTAGCTTTGGAAACTGTTTGGAACTACTACTACTGAGTGTCCTGAGTGTGTGATGTGATCTTTGTTGAGGTTTCAACATTTGAAATAGATTCCAAAAGGTAAGAAACTTTTATAAACGAAAATCAACCACTAGAGTTAATCTATCACGTGTCACAAAGAGGCAACGGAATATAAACATTGTATTAGGTATTTAATTTAGTTTTGAATTTTTCACAAATTATAATTGTGTCGATTGAGCGTAATAATTATATATCATTGTTAGTGTGCTTCTTGTGATTCTATGGGCCTTATTCATAAGTTTAAGTTTAGCATATTATAGGAGGTTGCGCAATAAATAAACATTCTATTAAAAGTTAAGATAATCAGTTTTTGTTTTATCTCTGACATATAATATACTTACTTATATATATATACTTATAAGGTATTTCTTCATTGTTTCAGGAGTAGGTAGCTATAAAATAATAAAATGGAAGAATTTATAGAAAACACCAAAAAAAGTCAAGAGAAAGGTAGTGTGTGGTCATATTTTTTTAAAATCTACCACAAATGAGAGGGCGAAATGTAAACTTTGTAATAATGTTTTAAAGTGCGCTGGAGGTACAACATCCACCTTAAGAAGTCATTTAAGGAACAAACATAAAATTGTACTTAATTCATCGGCTGCAACAACAGTTCAGGAGAACGAAACTGGAACATCGACATCAACTGTCTCAAAAAGACCAAAAAAAATAACTGACTATATTCCCAGTGCAGAATCTATGGACCTTACGGTTGCAAGATTAGTGTGCCTTGATGGTTTGACCTTTAGGGTGTTTGCCAACTCAGTTGATCTGAGAAGATTGTTCAACAAAAGTGGATTTACTTTGCCAAGTTCAGCAAACTCTATACGTAGTATAGTTATGCAATTTGGTGAAAATTGCATAACTATACTACGTATAGAGAACAGAAATCGACGTTTCATGAATATTAATTTACATTCTCCAATGTTACACAAGAAACAATTCATTAATTTGGGCTTAGTTCGAATAGAAGGTTCTGCAACAGCTCTGAAATGTGTTGATAGTCTAAACATGCAGTTAAATGAATTTGATTTGAACTTAACAATAGACGTTGCTGGTCTTACAACAGATGGAGCCAGTGTAATGGTAAAAATGGGGAAGGCTTTACCTGTTTACCATCAACTGTGTTACGCACATGCAATTCAATTAGCGGTGCTGGACGTCTTGTATAAGCCAAACCAAACACAAAGAAGTTCTGCCATTAACATTCAGGAAGATATTCATTCCGATTCTGAAGTTGACACTGATGATGAAGAAGATGGTATTGCAGACATCGCAATTGATGAGGAGAACCAACAAACTCTTAATTTATCCCATCCTCAGAAGAGACATTTGATTGAAAAAGTCCGACGTTTATGCAAACTTTTCAGAAAGTCAACCACAAAAAATGACGAAACGTTGCAAAAATACATTAAAGAAAAATTTGGACATGATTTGTGCCTAATGCTAGATTGCAAGACAAGGTGCAGCTCCATGTGTACGATGATTGAAAGGTTTTTAAAGCTTTACGATTGCGTCCAAAAAGCTTTATTAGATCTGAAATCAGATCTTAGATTTACTGATGGTGACATCACAGTATTGACTCAGATGCATGAAGTGTTGGAAATATTAAAAGGCGTCGTAGAGGTTTTGTGCCAAGAAGATGCTACACTTCTTACTGTAGATGCTGCTTTAAAGTATATATTCAAAAAACTTACCGGCATTCATAGCGATTTGAGCATTGAACTACAGGTCGCACTAAGAAAGAGGATTGCCGACAGATACCTTCCAATACAAGGTGTCTTGAAATATTTGGACAATCCTCGAGAATTTTTCGAAGAACAAGACTATAATTATATTTTCATTAAACCTACACCAGACGTTATAAAATCAGTTATTACTGCATTAGTACCTGAAAGAGAAAATATCTCTACTGCTGGATCCGAAAGTGACGTTTCGATGCCATTGCCATCACAATGTTATGAATCTAATCCTATTTTTATAAGTTTTAAAGATGAACTTTTGCACGTTCTGAAACCAAAGACTTCGGGATCTTCAACAACAGAAACAGAGAATAAAGACTTGGCGGAGTCGTTACCTGAGATGGTCCTATGTGAAATGGCTCTGCACGAAAATGGCGGAGGGCGTGGAAAATTTCTAACAAAAGCGTTTAACTCATTGATTACTATAAAACCAACCAGTGTCGAAGCAGAGCGAGCGTTTTCAACAGCTGGTTACTTTTGTAGTAAAGTTAGATCGAGATTAAACGATTCTACTTTGAACACACTAATTTTTTTAAGATCATATTTCCTGTCAATTAAACAAAAGTAAAGCTACAAACTCATTTCTATTTAGTTTAATTTAGCATAGTTAGCATAGCTAGATTATTCAATAATTTTTAGTTTGTAAGACATTTGATTTTGTATCAGTATAACTTACGTATATTTTAAGTGTGTGATTTTCGATCTCATGATTAATCTATTTAATTCTCTTTGCTGTTATTCAAAATTTAAAGTTTTATTTAAGTTAAATACTGCAAAATATTTCTGTTAAATTGTTAGTTAATTTTACTTACTAATACATACTTATAACATATCGTTGATTCTTTAAATTTTTACTGTAATGTTAAATGATCTATATTTTCTTGTGATTGGATTTTAAGACTTAAATTTTAAATAAATGATGCCAAGAGCCCTTGAAATTGGTTTTTCTTGTTTTTATTAATGTAAAAAAATATGCCTAAAAACCGGGTTTTCCGGTTAACCGGTTTTTTTGCATAAAATCCGAAAGTAAAAACCGGTTTTTAAAACAGTCCGGTTTTGCATTCGCTAGTTTGGACTTAATGATTTACCTATTTATTCTTTTTTTATATAAAATAAAATTTTTCTTTTACGTTTTCATGGTTTTTTCAATTTTTTTTCTTTTTATACTGTATACATTTATTTTGTTTTTATGTTTGGTGCAATAAAGAGATACTTTTGGCCTTAACGTTGTTATGTTAGATACTTACGTCCTTGCGGGCTGGATGTCAACACGCGAACGATCACATCCTTAGTGACTGCTCTACCGAGGAGTTACCGAGGAGTTGGGAGATCCCTTTTAAAAAAGACTAGCAAAAATTCAGATGATTCTCCCTAGTTTTCGGTAGCTCAGTGGTTAAAACCTGATTGTGAAAGGTCGCGAGTTCGTATCCTGCCCCGGGACATTTAGTCTTCACATTTTTCTGAATGTATCTCAATATTGATTCTTCACATTACCTACTCCCATTGGTTTTTCATTGAAAACTCGGTAAATTTGTCGGAACGAGTCAATGCCCGGAACGACTATAATAATATAATATTGTAAATTGTACAAATATAATCTTCATGCTTATCCGTCGTTGCCAATGATCTATCAAATCCCGCAGGAGTACATAGTAGCACGCTAACAGCAGCAATACCTTAGCAAAAGCAGGTAATTACCGTCAGTATTTGCATAATTTATGGGAAACTTCGAAATAGAAGCACTTTGTGCTTTGTGCGTTACTTGCTAATCCTCAAGTAGTACCAACTAGCTACACGAAAGCTTGCCATAAAACTATTATGTTTGCCAGGCTATTAGTTATGAAAATATATATTAAGTTACATTGTAAAGTAATAATTATATTTATTAATTATTCTTAATACAAACTTACAATAGAATGAAACGTATTAAAAGAGTTGAAAAGTTAAATTACACAATTTTAACAAAAAAACTAAGTAACAGTGTAAAATACGGTAAAAATATCGGCCAAATCATGAGGTATCCACCGGGCACAAAGCTTTCTCGCCGCTAACTGTTCATGGAGGATTTTTTGCACTTCAATCTAAACCGATAATAATAATAATAATAATAATAATATTTATACACTCACACCTATTATCTAGCCCAAAGTAAGCATCATTAAGAGCTTGTGTTATGGATACTAGATAACGGAGAAATAATGATAATAATATGTATATAAATATTAGAAATATACTAAATAAACATATAAACATCCATGACTCGTAAACAAATGCTCGTACTCATCATACAAACATTTGTTCCTACCGGGATTCGAACCCGGGACCTCTTGACCGAGTAGCCTGGGGTACAGACCACTCGGCCAGCCGGTCGTGCCTAAGCTTGTACGAATATGTATTTATTTTTTATACATAGCACGCCATATCACCTCAAAATCACCTGGAAGCGGTAAGAAGAGTTCATATTCAAAGACAGCTAAGTAGTGCAGCTTGAAACACACTGTTCTAGCCGCCTTTACCTTGCCGACCCATAAGTTGCCTTTTCACGCCCTTTGTGAAAGAAAACACACACACACACAAAAATTATATGAAGGAGGGAACACATGTGCTAGCAAAGAATTCCAAGTTTCGGGAGTAAGACAGAGAAATGAGTTACTAAACTTTTTTGTACGTGATGTTTAGGCATACTTAATTGGTCAGGCGTGAAAAAACGAACCCGCTTGTTCAGGACATCGAGCTTCCGTAAGGCTGTTTCGATCATGGTTTCGATATGATTCCTCTGATTCAGATCGTAGCATATCTCTATGACGAGCAAGTTGATGGAAACTTTTGCCGAAAGAGTAGTGCCCCGAGGAGAGGGAAGATACTTTGGCTGCGAACGTGTACACCTATTTTTCCCTATTCAGATATGAGGTTCAACACTCTGTTGAGCTCAGTAGTAAGATTCATTGCCCTTTCGTTTTCCACGCAACCAGCCCCTGTAATACCAACCATGCACTGTACTGTCATCCGCATAGCAATGAATGTTTCCTAATGGAAGCATGTGAAGCAGCTCTTTCTTCTTCATATCATTGATATGAAGAAGAAAGATAGTGGGAAATAGAACAGAGGCTTGTGGTATACCAGCATTCACTGACATGAACCCCGAAGCGCAGCCATCAAGTAGGAAACGGATTCTCCACCCGTGCAAGAAGCCGGCGATCCAGTTGCAGAGCTGAGCGGGCAGACCGTAAGCCGGGGCGGGGACAGCATAAAAGACAAATCGCCCTGGCTCCAATACGTTTTCTCATTACGGTTTAAAATGAAGAAATGTGCCAGCCTTTTAATTTTCTAGCTGGTTATTCTCAGTAAAAGCGGTCTTAAAATTTACGAATAGAGCCACTTATTAGGTTGGGGAAAAAGTCTTTTCGCATTATAGTATGTATGAACTTGTAATAAAAACTCTTTGGCTGTACTATTTGTATCTGGCTGGTTTTGGTATCATTAAAAGTTTAGATCTTAAAAAAGATAATTCCAAATTCAAATTAGGAAAATGTGTGTTTTTCATAAGTTTTTCGTACTGTCAAGATGAGTGAATCTAATGACGAAATTCGATACATTTTAAAATTTTACTACAAAAAAGGTAAAAATGCAACGCAAGAGTTAAGTTACGGCGGGCGAAATTACTATTAAAAAATATTTATTTATTATTTAAAATACAAGTTTATTATTCAAATGTTACTACAAGACTGAGTTATAAAATAATATAATAAGTTTCTTTAATTATTTCCTGATTATAATAAAATGCATCGGCTGCGAAGTCAGCAATCGATGCGGTTTTGGACTTCGCTCGATTGCTTAATTCATCCCTCCTTAAGTTGGAAGCGCGTCCCGCAGCTTCCCGCAGCGTCCTCGGTGCGTTCGGCATTTTGTGTCCGCCTGTGTTGTCTCCACTGATGCAGCTTCCAGGCGATGAATGCTGTGAGGATGAGGTAGAGGCCCAGTGTTGACCAGCTCGGTGTTGCCATGATGACTGTCCAGTCCATGTCGTTGCTGTCTTGAATGTCTTGCGCTCTATCGACTAGTTCGTGGATGCTGTCCAAGGAAATGTCTTCTAGTTGTAAGGTGTAGCGCACGCTGTTCGTGGGAGTGGGTTTCTGGCTCGGTAATGCAATGATCTCGTCGATTGCTTTACTTTTAAGTGTTCTATTTAAGACGTCTATCTGGCAGTCGCTTGAGATACTAGCGATGTAAATTCCAGACATCCTTTTGTAGTCAGACTTCGGTCCACAGCGTGTCCTTAGAGTAGTTTCTTCCCTCAGGATTATCAGCCATTTGTTATCCTGAAGTTTTTGCACGTTTCCTTGTGCCAGATTCATTCTTTCAGATTCATTCTTGCTTTTATGCAGTTTGTTTCTTGATGTTTCATCAGTGATATTACGCAATCTTCTGTCTTCTCTATAGTTTGTGTGTTCAACGAAGGGCCGAGTTGTGTATTTTGGGTGATCTTCTTACAGCTTTCTTCTAGGTATGCGTACTCATCGTTTCCCAGTATTAGGTATTTGGATTTGGGAATTATAGTGAGGTTTTGTTTATCAGAGATAAAGAAGATGTGGATAAGGTCATATAGGTTGTTATCTATGGATGGGATTTCAAGTATAAATTTTAGCGTATGTTTTGTGCTGTAAGCTTTTACACCTATTGATTGTTCAATGCTATAAATATTCCTCATATTAATGATATCGACTGGTATAAGTGAATGTTTTTCCTGTATATTTTGTAATTCATCTATTAGTTATGGGGAGGTATGATACTAGGGTGCATTACTCCTAACTGAGCAAATGTCATTGCATCTTCGAGAAGAGCTGATTTATCTAATATTAATTGTAAACTAAAACTAATCTGAATGTATAAGTCTAGAAAGTGCATTTGATTTATCATTAAATTATTACTAGTAGTGGTATTGTTTAGCATTTCAACTATTTTATTTTGGTTTCTATTTAATATTTTTATTTGATTAGTGAATTCTCGTATGGTATTTTCTGCTAAAAATAATGTCTTTTTTCCAGTAGTTCTTTTCCAGTAGTTCTAATATGGTTAACTGAGCTTTTTAAGTTAGATATTTCTTTTTCAAACTTTAGGGCATCTTCGTAATCTAAATTTCCGGTAATCGCTTGCACCATGGAACCTAACCCGTTAATAATACCACGGCTAACTCTATGGTGCGGGGATATAAAAATAATTTTCTTACCTATTAAATTTAAACTATGTTCTATCTGATTCTTATACGTCTTATGTATATCTTTATCATTCTCAGCATCTTTAGTGCTGCTGCAAAGTGCTATGAGTTGCAAAAATACTTCATGAATGTAGGTAACCTTATAGACACAAGCAAGACTAAAAGTATCCACCTGTTTTAATATTTGGCCTTGTTTCAACAACAGAATACCGTTTCCATTGTCGACAGGGGTTAAGGTCAGGTTGGCTGCTGCGTTGAGCACGAAGGCTCCTGTGATGATTGCTCTGGAACAAGGTGTGGCCTTCGTAAGAGCCTTTAATGTACCCTTATAGATTTAGAATTTGGGTGGTTACCTATAATTTCAGCGATATTATTAGGGTGCAGGTGAATGATTTTATACGGTCCTTTGAAGACGGGCTTTGTTTTATCATTCCTCGCAGTTTTGGCGACCTGTTTATATACCATCTTACCTACCTTGAACATGATCTCCTCAGCTGCCTGGTTACGTTAAGCTATAACCTGTTCCTTATTTTTAGACATCATAGCTGCTACGTATTCCTGAACAGCTTCCGCATTAAGACGATGTTTTATTACAAAGTCTTGGTAGAATTCCTTGGGGTAGTATAATTCTAAAGAGTTCCTAGATGCTGTATGGCCAAACAAAAGCTCGTGGGGCGTATAGCCTGTAGTCGAATGTATCGCGTTATTATAAACAATTATAGCGTATTTCATTAATGTCTGTATAAGTTCATCTTTGTTAGTCATTCTTTGTATTCTTATTATCTCTCCAAGGGTGGAATGGAAACGTTCTACGGAAGAGTTAGAGTTTGGATTGTAGGGTGTCGTAAAGTGGATGTTAATATCATGTAAGGCACATATTTCCTTTATAACGTCGTTGTCAAACTTACTGTCAGAGTCAGTCGTTATTTTTAGAGGTAGTCCCGGTATTGAGAAAACTTCTAATAGTGCTTTTGCTATGTGAACACTACTTGAAGCACTTAATGGTATGGCTTGAGCTAGTTTGGAGAAGTTGTCGATAATTGTTAAAAAACTTGCTCTGCTGTAGAGTAGAAGTCCATAAAGAGATGCTGTAAAGGCTTCGTAGGAGTCTCTGTGAGAACCAAAGGTGGTTTCAAAGGATTTCTCTCATACTTTGCCTTAAGACAGGTCTCACATTGGTTTATATATCTCTGGACAGTCAGTAGCATACTGGACCAGTGATAATTCCTATGTAATTGCTTGTAAGTTTCCTGGATACCTCGATGCATTGTTTTGCCTTCGTGGTATCTTTTAATCAACTCTTGTTGATTAAAAGATACCATGTTTTGCATCTAATCAATTTTGGTCCTCTATCATTAAAAATAGTTGTATATACTCTCGAAAAGGCTAAATATAAATGTTCATCATGGAAATAACAGTGAAAGATACGGTCTGCTATGGTATGTTCCATAAGGAACTTAACTATCTCAGCTTCGGTATTGTTAATGGGTATAAAAACGTCCTTTATTACCGTCCTTGAATTTGTAGATCTATCCTCGACTCTTTATGTCGATCCCGGCGTAGATCTTATGTAAAATTGTTTGAGTTGCTTATCAATTGCATCAGATAATATTGGGATACCTTTATTTTCGTTATCTGGTTGAGTATGGTTTGTGGATATTAAGTCAGGATCAGGGTCAGCTGTCACACTCGTAGTTGTTGTTACTCTGTCAGTTTGGGATTGTACGTCACTTAGCATTTCTACGTCAGGGTCACCGTCATTGCATTTGTCCTGTTTGTCTTGGTTGTCTGTTACGTCATTGTGGGCTTCAACGTCATTATTAGTTTCAGCTTCCTTACGTGCATTATCAAATATTCTGTCTATAATATCGTCATCGTCGTTATCTTCTAAGTTAACGGCTAAGGAATCTATACTTTTGTGATAGATTTTAGCTCTAGATAGTGTGTCTGCATTGGTGTTTTGTCTACCCTTTTTATAAATAACTCTATAATCGTATTCCGCTAATTTTATTTTCCTTATTATTAATTAGGGTATAAGAATTAGGGTCCTTGAGTGACATAAGCCACATTAAGGGTCTATGGTCTGTATAGATAGTAAACTTACGACCATACAAATAAGGTCTGAAGTATTTAACCGTCCATACTATGGCTAATAACTCTTTCTCTATTGTTGAGTACCGAGTTTCAGTGTCTTTTTTTTTTATACAACTAGATGACAAACAAGCTGACGGCCCACCTGGTGGTAAGCGGTTACCGCCGCCTATAGACACCTGCAATAACAAGGAAAAGCACTTGATATTGCAGGTGCGTTGTCATCCTGAGGCCTAAGATGAAATGCCGTCCATGCCCAGTAATTACACTGGCTACCTTTCCCTTTAATCCGAAACACAGCGAACTGTTTCACAGCTGAAATAAGAAAGGCGGTGGTACCTACCCAGGCGACCCTACATATGGGTCTACCACCTAGTGTCTGAAAGGGTTCGGGACGCGAATGCTACCGGTTTATCGGAGCCAAAATTCCCTTGGGATAGAACTGCACCTAGAGCTACGTCAGATGCGTCTGTTGTCAAAGTCCGGGTATTGAAGTATAGGGGAATTTGTCAAGATTTGTTTACACTTATCTACAGCATCTAAAAAATCTACGGTATGGATAACTTTTGCATTCTTTTTCAGGCACGCTGTTAGTAGTTTTGTTAATTTTGCAAAATCTTTTATAAATTTTCTATAGTATCCCACCACTTTTTTTTCCGCTTCTGGCCTCGTTGAGAAAAGACGTGTCGTAAATTATTAAAATTAAACAAATAATCTCTTGCAAAATCGTGCCCTCGTTTTGTCAATAACCGGTAGTAAGGTAAACTGTGTCGATTGCGTGTTTAGCAATTATGTGGATAATTACTCAGTGATAGATATAATGATATAATCAGTGTAAAGTATACTTTATATTATAAAAAATGAATAGTCCGTTTGACCGGAGTGCCAGGACAGCCCGCTCCCCGCCTCCTACGCCATCCACGGAGGCACCCCGTCCAAAATCGCAGAGCCATGGGGATGGATTTGAAGCAGTTTCTACACCCGAAATTCAAAATTGGATGTGCACTATTGAGCAATGCTTAAATGAGGTAGGCTGCATTGTATCCGAAGGAAAATTAAACACCGAGCAAAAACTACGTATCAGCAACTTATGTCGGAAAGTGAGTCACGGTACCTCGCAGATGGCAGTTCAATACCAAGCCCTTAAGCAAAAAATCATCCAGGCCCACTCCTCTGTCCAAACACTCCAAGACCAAGTTGACCTGTCTCAGCACCTAAAGGACCTAAAACTAAGTATTGACGAATCCTCGAAGCCCGCCGCATCAACGTCCTTTGCGGAAATTGTCAGAAAAGGGACTAATAAGTTCATACAACCATCAAATGTAAGTTCAGTTGCTATTTATCCTAACAGCAAACTATCCAGCGAGGAGACTAAATCTATGGTCCAAAAAATTATTTGCCCCGAACAAATGAAGCTGCACGTAAGAGGCTTACGGAAAACAAGGAATGGAGGAGTTATAATTAGCACAGATAGCAAGGATGACATCGACAAATTGAAACAGTCGGTGCAACTGACAAACTCTGGGTTTACAGTAAATGAGCCTCATAAACGGAATCCCAGAATGATTCTTATCGGAGTGCCCTCATCGATGCATGAAAAAGAAGTTTTCACCTGTCTCTACAGTCAAAATTTAGCCGACAAACTTCAAAATACCAACCTTGAGACGTTTATATCTTCAGTTAGGTTAAGTCATAAGTCGGGTAAGAAGGATGCCGAGACCTGTAATTATACAATAGAAGTATCTGCCGCTATCCGTAAAGCCCTGATAACAGGAGATAGGGTTTTTCTGAACTGGTCATCATGCCCTGTCAGAGACTTTACACTGGTCACACGCTGTTATAAATGCCAGCAATATGGTCACGCCGCCAAGACTTGTCGGGAATCAAACTACACTTGTGGTCACTATGGCGATCAAGGCCACTCAATAAAAGACTGCACTAAGAAGACAGAGGAGCCAAAGTGCGCTACCTGCTGGCAATTTAAAAAGCCTAGTAACCATAATACTGGTGCTGCTGACTGTCCAGCGAAACTAATGGCGGAAAAAAGGTACATTAATACAATTGACTATGAAGGCGCCTAGGAGCGCCGCAAATTATAAATTTCTGGACGTTTAGTTTTTAATTATGATTAATAATTTAATTGACGATTTAGATAGTTTCTCTGTATCTGAGTCAAGTGTTTGTGAAGTCGAGAATTGCAAGCAATATCTGTCCTCCTATAGTAAACCACTAACAATACTAACACAAAATATACGTAGTATTTATAAAAACTTCGATAACTTTAGTGCTTTCCAGCAAAGACTAAACATTGACTGTGACGTTATTGTTTTGACTGAATGTTTTCTTGCAAAGCAATATAACGTACCCTTAATGCCAGGATATAGTATGCATAGGAGTAATATAAATTACAATCAAAACGATGGGGTTATGGTTTATGCGAAAAATCATCTTAATCTTACCGTAGAGGAACCGAACATACACGATTGCAACAGATTGTTGATTAAAATTGGCTCAGATTTTGCGATACTCGCATTGTATAGACCCCCTTCTTTTAAAAATATAAACAATTTTATTGATTCTTTAAATGATACCCTGCAACAATTATCATCCTATAAAAACGTCGTTTTGATTGGAGATATTAATATCAATATTATTCCAGGAAACGTCGACGCGGCTGCTCAAGACTACCTCAACCTTTGTTCGTTTCATGGCATGCTCCCCGCACACACGTTAGCTACACATCAAAGTGGTTCTTGTTTGGATCATATTATTCTTAAAACTAAGTTACCTTCGCTTGCACTTGTTATTAACTCAACAATAACCGATCACAATGCTGCCCTACTAACCATTAACTGTAAATTATCTAAAATTGAAAATAATCGCGTAGTGTCTAAATTAAATATAAATAAACTTGAAGAGTACTTGCGTAACATTGACTTCGCCCCAGTTTACAATACCGCTGACCCGCAATTTTGTATGCTTTATCTTATAAAAAATGTACAACATGCGATTCAGGTAAACTCAGTTAATATTCGATTGAACAATAAAAACTATAATTTGAAGCCGTGGATCACTACAGGTCTCATTCGATGTATGAAACGCCGGGATAAACTGCACATGAAAGCTAAATCTAACCCAGATAATTTAATACTGCAAATATCGTACAAAAGATACCGAAATTTTTGTAACGATCTTCTTAAGAAAATAAAAACGGCCTACGACAAAATTGCATTAGAAAGAGCTGGCACAAACAGTAAAAATATTTGGAAACACATTAAAAATTTAACTTACAGTGCGAAACAATGCGAGTCATCGTCGGGTTTATTAAGAGCCACTAACATCCGCTAACTTTGCAAATAATTTTTTTGGTAATATTGGTAAGTGTCTGGCAGAATCAGTTCAGGGTCAATTACAATACCCAAACAGCTGTACTGTTACATGTACTAACACTTCTGTAACATCATTTGCGTTGCTAGATACTGACGAAAACGAGGTAGAGAGTATCATTATGAGTTTGAAGGACGACTGTGCGGTTGGGTGGGATAATATTTCAAATAAAATTATAAAACAATTCAGACAAATTTTGGTACCACCACTTACTAATATTTTCAGCAAATGTTTATCTACAGGGATTTTTCCCAGGTGTCTTAAAAAAGCCATTGTTGTCTCTATTTATAAGTCTGGCAGCAAAGACCAAGTAACAAATTATAGGCCTATTTCTTTACTGCCTTCTATGTCTAAAATATTAGAAAAAATTATTAACAAAAGATTAGTAAAATATTTGGAGGATAAATCGATATTATCAAAGATGCAGTTTGGATTTAGATCTAAAATATCAACCGCAGACGCCGTACATAATTTAACTGACTATTTGGTACAAAACCTTGATGAGGGTAACCGAGGTAACGAGGGTAATACAGTAGGAATTTTCCTGGACCTTGCTAAAGCTTTTGACACAGTTTCTATCCCTATCCTATTGCACAAGCTTGAAATCTTAGGTATAAGAGGCACTCAGCTGAAACTTTTCACAAGCTATCTAGAAGAGCGTTCGCAATGCGTTAAGATTGGTAGTGTCCTCAGCGATGAGCAGAAAAATACTTCCTTTGGAGTCCCCCAAGGAAGTATTTTAGGTCCTACCTTATTTCTGATATATATAAATGACCTTTGTAACCTTAAGCTCAATCATGGCCTAATCATATCATACGTGGCTGACACTGTACTCCTTTTTTCAGCCACTTCAGAAGAGGAGGTCTATAAGCATGCACAACACGGGTTCAATATTGTTAATAAATGGCTTAAGCACAATTTACTAACACTGAATTCAGATAAGACAAACTTTATTAAGTTCTTCATGCGCAAACTAATGTCAAAAGAAGCTAATCCAATGTTGTATGCTCACAAATGTATAACTCCCACTAACCAATGCGGATGCCCTCGTATTAAAATTACAAATAATATAAAATACCTGGGTATTATAATAGATGAAACCCTCTCATTCAAACAGCATATCGAAGCTTTGACTAATAGAATTCGTAAGATGATATTTGCCATCAAAAAATTACGGTACATTGCAGATCAAAAAATAATTAGACGGGTTTACTTTTCTTTATGTCAATCGATACTCAGCTACTGTATAACCACCATGGGTGGAGCAGGTAAAACATTGTTACTGCCGATTGAGAGAGCTCAACGAGCAATACTAAAGGTGTCTACCTTTCGCCCTTTCCTTTTTCCCACTGACCTTCTGTACAAATCATGTGAAGTACTCACTGTTCGACAGTTATTCATAATGAGCATAGTATTTAAACAGCACCTAGCCCTTCCCTACAGCACTGAAATTATTAATAAGAGGAGGAAAGATATAGTATGCTCTCAAAAAGGCACAAAACACGCTTTCACATCGAAATTCTACATGTACTTGGGTCCATTTCTCTACAATAGATTAAACGCAAAAGCAAACATCTATCCCCTTAATTACAATAATTGTAAAAAGGTTCTCAAAGATGCTCTTCAAACTTTATCCTACGAAGATACAGAGAAACTGATAAATGTATTGAAATAATTAAATATAATTTCCTGTGTTTTATTCCTTAAGGACATTTTATTTTGTGTTTTTATTAAATGTAGGTAGTCTTTATTTTAATTGTATTGTTTACCTGTAACTACGCTTACATTAATTGTTATGTATACTGCCTTTTTTAATTGTATTAGGGTCTTTTAGCCTGAAACACAGGATTTCCTAGTTCAGGCACATTGTTGTTTATAATACCTAAGTAACATTGTAACTATTTTAAACTATTTTGTTATGAAATTTTCTTTATGAATAAATTATTATTATTATATTTAGTGTAATAAAAGTTTACTAAAGTTTACTAATCCTAGGTAGGATTTGATGTCCTTCCGGGTCTGGGGAAAAGGGAAGTTTAAAACGGCTTTAATTTTGTCTTTATTAGGTCGCAATCCTTGGTCAGTCAATTCATGTCCCAAGAAAGTAACCTGTTTTTGCAAGAACTCTGATTTGTCAAGTTGGATTTTAAGGTTAAGTAACTTGAATCTGTCAAACACTTGTCTCAGTTTTTCCATATGCTCTTGTAGTGACGTAGATACTATAATTACGTCATCGAGATAAGTGAATACGTTATCTAAGCCTCTCAGGATATGGTCCATCAAACGTTGGAAAGTACTCGGTGCGTTCTTAAGACCAAAAGGCATTCTTAAGAACTCGTAATGACCTCTTTCCGTAGTGAACGCAGTTTTTTCGATATCTTTAGGGTGCATTTCAAGTTGGTGATATCCGCTTGCTAAGTCTAGGGTGGTAAAGTACTGTGCGCGGCCTAACCTGTCAAGTATGTCATGTATATTAGGTAGGGGAAATTTGTCTTCTACGATCCTGTCATTAAGTCGCCTATAGTCAATAACAAGTCTCCATTTGATCTTTCCGGACGCATCTGCCTTTTTAGTTAGGATGTGAACGGGACATGATCAGGGTGAGATACTCTCCCTGATAATTCCTTGTTTTAAAAGATTATTTACTTGATTCTGAATCTCTTGTCTTTGGTGTGGAGCCTGTCTGTAACTTCTAACGAAAATGGGGGTTTCATCTGTCAACCTTAGTTCAAGTTTTACTGTATGGGTAAAAGACAAGGGTATATTCTCAGAATGGAACATATCTCTATACTGAAAACACATTTTCATTATTTCTCTTTTCTCCTCATCGTTCATGTGGTCTGTTCGGATTTTATTAAGGTTTTCTTTGAGCTCACTGTCTATGTCTGTCTGTATGTTTATGTTGTTCATTTTATAAGAATTTAAGTTTTCTGTCAATGCTACTGCTAATGGTTCAAGTGTTACCGGACCGTGATTACGCGTTATTTTCTTTTTGTCCGTGTAATTGATTACAGAGGTTCGAAACTGCCCATTTCTGACTGTTACTACTGCTGGAGGTGACAGAAGGTGTGAACCTTCTGTCCAATAAAAGTTGTCACAAAATGTACTGTCCATCAATATAGTTAGTTTTAACCACGATGAGTTTCTCACATCTGGGTTCAATTTTTATCTTTGTGATCGGGTAATCTAAGTGAATAGGTATTTCGGAATCACAAGTCCTTAGTACCTTATTCCTAAAGTCGATACTACATCCTAGTTCTTTTAGTAAGTACCGATAAGGCCTTTATATTTTGGGTCAAAGTCAAACAGCAAAAACTTATGGAATTTGTCAGTGTTAAATTCGGGCGGTAACGGTAAGTTTGCGATGTAGTCATGTCTAGATGTTGCATGCTCGGTTTTAACAAGAAATGGTTCGCGTTTAACATAATATTCGAAGTTAGTACCGGCTATTACGGCAGGGGCTATCATACAACGAGACGCTCCTGTGTATAATAAGAACTTACCTTGATTTTCGCCTAGTTTAATGTATGGTAGGTGATCCTTACCCTGGTGGTTAAGCTCGATTAGCTGTTTCTCGTATTGTCCTCCTCCTGGTGAAAATCCTAAAAGGATGACTCCTGAGGGATCTCTGGGGATAGTTCGTAGTCTTGAGCGTTATGAGAGCTATTGTCATAGTACTCACCTTGTTCGTAGTAGGGCTTGTAGTTATTCTCTGAATACTCCTGATCTGTAAACTGCGGTGGTTCAGGTTTGTTAACTGACCTCATTGTAACATCGGAGACCCTCTGCGGTGGATTAACCTGCTGACAAGGAACTTTGGGCTGCTGCCTGAAGTTCCCTGAGCTCCTGAAGACTCCTGAGCCGCTTGGTCTAACATTACATGAAGTGGGTCTGTTTTTCCACGGGAGCATGGGCTGTGCAAACTGTTGCCTCTGATCTTGGTTCCAATTACGTTGCGCCGCATAGTTGGGGCTAGCTAGATTCTGTTGTTCAAACGGAGGCCCTCACCTAAATGGGTGACTTATTTGGGGCATCTGCCAGTGAGGCCTTGATGTCTCTTTTGGTCTAGCTTTCATGAGGTTAGTAATTGGGGCATTATTGAATTTATTGTATGCTAACCGCGCCTCCTCCTGTCTAGCCGCCACTATGGCTGCTTCAAGTGTATTAGGCTTAGCAATACGTACGCCTTTAGCAACGTTGAATTCTAAATTATTAACGTACTGGTCTATTACCAAGTTTTCGTAATATGTTTTATCTCTATGTTTACCTACTGAATTTAAGCTATCTAGTAATTCTCATAGACGTTTGCCGAAAGCTTCGGCATCCTCCTGCTTATTACGTCTTATGCGACTTAACTCCTGCATAACCTGAACTTCGTTACGGGGTTCGCCTAATCTGCGAGTGAGAACTGACTTAATGGACTGCCAGTTGTCTAGAGAGTCCTCATAAGCTATAGCGTCAACCGCGGCACCACTTAGCTTACTTTTAATAAGTCAAGTGATTGCACGGTGCTCTCTGTCTGCTGCGTCCAGCAACAGCAGGACGTTTTCTACTTCCCTGATAAAATAATTTAGTGACTTCGGGTTACCGTCATAACGTGGCACAAGTTCGCTTATGAATTTAAAGTTTAATAAATTGTTTCCCGACATCGCCATTGTATAAATTGCTATATGAAGTCAATTATCCTCTAGAATCTATAAAGTAATGCTATGTCAAAATGCTTATTATCCTCTAATTTACTTTTATATTAGAGAGATTAAAATAATATAGTTAAGGGGCGAGTAAACTCGGGTGAAACAATATGTTAAGGCTTTAAATATATTTCTAATACTATTCAATGAGTATAACTAATATAATTCGAGTTACGGTTTGCAACAATAAGTAGTAAACACGTAAGTAATATGATCTACCTATTTCTTAATAAAATCTATGAATATAAATAAATTTACCTATCGCGATTCGAGCGTAGAGGGATTTTACTAAAACTATTCTATGGCGATTGTAGCACACAGACAAAACACACGAAAATATATAATTAAAAGTAAATAACGACAGGAAATAGAGCAAAGGAAACTGGGAAAACAATAAGCACTTACCCAAGTAATCTCGGCATCTCCAGCCGGGTCTTGTAGAACAGCAGGACTTCTTATTCTGCGGAACTCCCGCGGGATAGCCGCCGTACGTAGGTTCTTGTTATCGGATCGCGAGGATAACGATCGGTACCGTTCACTCTTTTACCGAAGATATTGATTCGAGATTAGAGTGTCGCGATCCTACCGACTGCGCCAGTTAAGTTACGGCGGGCGAAATTACTATTAAAAAATATTTATTTATTATTTAAAATACAAGTTTATTATTAAAATGCTACTACAAGACTGGGTTATAAAATAATATAATAATTAAAGAAACTTATTACTAGCTTGCACTATTCCCTAATCGATGCGGTTTTGGACTTCGCTCGATTGCTTAATTCAAGCCGCGATTGTCAAAATCAAAATTTGCGATGTTTATGGACCTAGTGCAGTGTCTGTGAGAGTAGCACAAATTTGGTTTAAGCGTTTTCAATTCGGAAATTTTGATGTCAAATATGCACGTCGCTCTGGTCGCCCTATTACGAATAAAATTGATGCCATTTTTGAAAAACTGGAGCAAGATCGGCATTTCAGTAGTTACGACGTAGCTGAAGAACTGGGAATTGACCACAAAACAGTTTTGGCGCATTTTAAAAAAAATGGGTACACAAAAAAGCTCGATATTTGGGTACCCCACTGAAAGAAACCTAATGAACCGTGTACTCATTTGTAATTCTTTATTACGACGTAATGAAACCGACCCATTTTTGAAGAAGCTGATAACTGGTGATGAACAGTGGATCACGTACGACAAGAACGTGCGAAAAAGGTCGTGGTCAAAGGCCGGTCAGGCTTCACAGACTGTGGAGAAACAAGGTGATGCTGTGTGTGTGGTGAGATTGGAAGGGCATTATTCATTATGGGCTGTTACCACCAGGCAGGACCATCGATTCTGAACTCTACTGCGAACAACTGATAAGATTAAAGCAGGAAGTTGAGAGAAAGCGGCCAGAATTAATCAACAGAAGGGGTGTGGTTTTTCATCATGATAACGCTTGACCTCACACATCTTTAGCCACTCAGCAAAAATTAAGAGAGTTTGGCTGGGAGGTGTTAATGCATCCGCCGTATAGTCCTGACCTTGCACCTTCAGATTTCTACCTGTTTCGCTCTCTTCAGAATTCTCTAGGCAGTGTCAGGTTAACATCACGAGGGGACTGCGAAAACCACTTGTCGCGGTATTTTGATCATAAGCATCAATATTTCTATAGCAATGGGATCATGTCCCTACCTACAAGATAGCAAAAAGTTATCGAACAAAATGGTACCTACATACTTTAGTTAAATATAAATAAACTATATTATATTAAAAATTGTTTTAAGTTTTCTTAAAAAATGCGAAGAAACTATTTCCCCAACCTATTATTTAGAATACTTATTTCATAAGATATTTGTTCATCATCATCACCAGCCTATATACGTCCCACTGCTGGGCACAGGCCTTCCTACATGGAAGAAACACATGAGGAGTTTGGGCCATAACACCACCACGCTGGCCCAATGCGGGTTGGTGGGTTAAAGCGGTTGTAGTAACAATTGGGACCAACGGCTTAACGTGCCTTCCGAAGCACGGAGGAGCTTGAGATTAATTTTGGCTGACCCATGCCAGGGTCGACCATGGCGAAAGTTGCTTTGTTTTCGTATTCGAAACCAGAGCGCTCAAACCAATACGCCACCGAGCTCCTCCGAGATATTTGTTATGTGACTGTAATCTAGACCTCAACAAGTAGTCGGATAAATCTTTGTGGAATAAATGATTTTAAATTTTAATTGTTAATTTGATTTGATCAGTCTAATCCCAGCAGTGGGCGTCTCTCGGCTGATATGATGAAGATGATGATGACAGTCGCTTCGAAAAACACACCAACCCAATTGAGAACCTCCTCCTTTATGAAGTCGGTTAACAATAAAATACTACCACATCTAGAATATATTACTTCCTCAAAATGGTAGTATTTCCACAGTGTTTTATAACTGGGCGCGTGGAGGCTTTGTGGGGTGGCTGGTGATATTAGTTATGATCCGTTAAGCTAACGTAGTGTTTTTGTATCGCGCTAAGTGTCTTTTTTATCAACCAACTTCAAAAAGAAGGTAGTTCTAACTTCGGTTCGTATGTTTTAAATGTATGATGTACGATCGCGGTCTAAAAATGTAAATCAGTTGTCAATTTGGATTGTTTGTCACACTGTGTGCAGTAAAGGCTAAAATGCTAATTTCCATTTTCACTTACCATTCCCTAGGCTTAGGTGACTGCTAACGACATTTGTCTCTTTCTATCTCCTTTAGATGGACTGAGATAAAAATCGCTAAGAGACTCTTAAAGCTCAGCAAATGTTAGTGAAAACGAGCATAAGTCTATATACTTATTACTTTTAATATTTGTGAAGCAATATATTCACTCAAAGGGTATTGATCACATTTTGATAGCTCGCGAAAACATAAGACAATACTATAGTATTGAAAATATGAATACATCCCTACAAAATAAGGGTAAAACTATCGATGGACACTATACTTACTTTGTGACGGATCCAATTCCATAAAATGGGCATTGTCCTTTTCTAAACCGTACAATATCAACAATACTCCATAATTTTTAAGTTTGAATTGTTTTTATGGGTAACAATAGCTTCTGTTCGTGAAAAATAGCGCCATATTCAGACTTAGGCAACATCCCTATTGTAAGTTCTTCTCTATACCAGTGTGTATGTTTCAGGAAACACAGAATTTAGTTAATAAAATTAAATAATAATTATATAGATATGGCAATAGCACTTCTAATGTGAATATTTTGCGTATACTATGCTATGACGTCCGCAGGTGACTAGACGTGCTCGATTGACAACACACTGCAATCGTGCCTCGCCATGCGGGGGGTGCGGGTAAAATTTGTTTTTTTTCTAGCTTTAGGCGCACTGTTAATATGCTGTTTTTTACCAAGTCTAAAATATCTCCTAAATTGGGGAAGAATCCCCTTTACACAGTAAGCTTAACTCCGATTGAATTAAATCCCAACAAAAAAATAGTTAATAAGTACCTAGGTACAGCAATCAGCGAAATATGCTTCCATTGTGAATAGTCAAATGCGCTGCAATTTCACAAATGCTATTAATTGTTTTGTATAAAACGCAGAACTGTAAAGTTTTTAATTAAAAACGGCTAACGGGATGAACCGACATGAAACTCATAACAATTTGTACCTACGTTGTCGAAATTCTGCAACGTTTCCACTATTTTTTAAAGGAAAAAATTTTATATTTTTCGGCCCAAAATAACAACGTGTAGAAGTAAATTAACGGCTACGGCCAGGTTCGCATGGGTGTCGAAACAGTCTCCTCTGTGCTTTTAAATTGTCATAAGTCGCGTAAGACCCCTTTTTTTCGGGGAGGAATCAGCTTACTGACCTAATACGCTAGGGTGCGCGCCCGCCTCACTTCGTCAAGGTCAGGTCGTTCCCCCGCTCTCTTGCTGCGACCCGGTGCTGATGCACCCTGGCCAGAACCAGGGCATCGACCTCCCACGGAAGCGTGCCTGCTAGAACGCAAGCAGCCCCGTGACTGACCGTGCGGTAAGCACGGTCCGGATTGCAATGACCCTCTGCGGCTGCCGCAAGAGAGCACGTGTGCGAAAGGCAGAAGGAAGAAGAGGCACTCCGCGCACACCGGGGCACCGTACAGTGCCATCGATCTTATCACTCCGTGATAAAGCTGACCTTATCACCCCGTGATAAAGCTGCCCCCCCCCCCCCCCCCCACACACACATTAGGGAGGCCCCGCCCGAGCGCTGCTGCCGCGTAAGACCCCTGGGGTTCATATGAAAATTAAAACGAATAGTGTCTGGAATATGTGGAGTATCTACTTTTAGTTATTTTATGGCTGTGGCTTGACAAGTTTAAGGCAAGGTGTTGCTTTTGCAAGACCGCATTCACGTCAAAGATGTTGAAAATTGAAACAGTGCGTTAAAAAGCTAAAGATGTTCTTACGTGATGGCGCGAGCTCAGAGTGTAAAAAGTGACACAGATAAAATACCACCAGATGGCCAGCACCCATAAGTCCATCCACCGAGTTGCGATTGCCAACATTAAATTGTGTGATGAACAATCATAAGTAGTTACTTGTATGTTTTTTATATGTTTATACGACAAGGGTGGCAAATGAGTATCCGGTCTTCCTGACGGCCTATAGACGCTCGTAGCACCTTGGTTGGACACTACTCGCGTATAACGCGTAAATTAAGAGAGAGAATATGATATGAATCGGTAATATACGTACTAAGTATCCCGTTTATATTATATTTGGAGGTAATGTCACAGTATTAGGTATTTACATATAGACCTTGTTCCCGGATGTTACTGCAACCGGTTTCACCAACTTACCGGTATCGGATGGGCCATTAAGGTAGTATCTCATTGATGAGAAACACATGAGTTTTAGGCCATGTAGGAAAATCCTGTACCCAACAGTGGAATGTGCACAGGCTTACACAAAGCTGTTTATTCTGCATGCACCTTTTGCCATATTATTCATTTGGACAGCTAGCAATTTATTTAATGTGTAACAAAAAAATATAACAAAAAGTGCGAGCACGTGAAATATGATTCGCGTACAATATGTCTGCATACGCAGTTATGGTTCGCTAGCGGTGTGCAATGTGGTCGGTATTTCATCGGGCATCCCGTATTGTGACTTTGTTTCATTCTGATGCTCTGTTACTTTTTTAGCATATTTTTTCATTATTGACGCTGCAACGTATTTTCATCCTAGCGACCATGGCCGTAACGCTTACATTCTCCCTTTCGTTTTTCAACCAATCAAGTGGCTACCAATCTATTAGGTGGGGAACCAAACCAATAATGATTTTCATCCATTACCTTACAATCTTGTATCGAACCGCAAGTAAATCCTAATATCTACAAAACCTAGTATTATTTTTCTCTTGTTCGACTAATCCTGAACAAAAAGCAATAATATTATTAAACAAAAAAGAGCTAAAAGTCTAGGCCATGTGTCTGTAGTACTTTATACCACTAAGATGCCAATCAAGCTTGTGACACACCTGACGGTAAGCGATTACCATTGCGTATAGACGCTTGCAACACCAGGGGTAGGTATCACTCGAGAGTTGCACCTTGTAAAAACCTTGTCACGCTCTTTGGTTTGCTTTTCAACATCGTTCACTTTTATAGCCTTTTGAATAAAATACCACTTGATATATCTTATCGAAAAATTTAAGTAGGTACACATCCCCTAGAAACATATTTTTTGGAATCGGTGCTTCACTATCTATTGTTTCTGAAAACAACTTAGCACCAACTCCAAAAATTAAGTTTATAGGGGATGAGTACCTACTTAAATTTTATTATTTTATCCTTTTCAATGTTTTGGATTCCGTTTTAATTTCTGTTTTAATTTTTTTTTCACAATTTTTAGTGATAACTTTTTAAGGTCAAAGCTAGATGGGTGACCGTCAGTTTTTATTGTTTTCTAATATCGTATCATTTCACTACAACATAGGAAAGCAAAAATCCGCAATTTTGCATTATGTAGATGACTTACTCATTCCAGTTATTTTGATTTAAAAAACAAACTACTCAATAGATTTTCAAAAAAAACTGAAAAACGGACCAAATGGAAACTATTCCGCATCGAATAAAAAAAGAATCATCAATATCTGTTGACCCAGTCGAAAGTTCTGAAGTAACAAACATTGAAAAAAAATCAGTCGAATTGGTAACCTCTTCCTTTTTATGAAGTCGGTTAAAAAGGGGGTATGAGTTAACCTTTGGTAAGAGAGGAGGGCTTATCCGTTAACGCCCATCTGGGCGTTAACGGATAGGACATATGTCATAAATGTTTGAAAATTGAAATCAATGACAATGACTATTGAAATGAATGACATCTGTCATAAATGTATGACAATTGAAATCTACCTATTTGTGTCTGGTATGTCGGGCTTTGTTTTCACATCAGTTTTGGTTTCAGGTTACGACTTTGATAATTTTAAGAATTATGTCAACATCCATACAAATAATAAAAATGTAATAAACTCTCCTGTCTATCTATCTGTCTGTCCATTACGTTTTCACTACTTAGCCGGTGAAGCGATTTAGATGAAGTTTGGCATGGAGATAGATGACAACCTGAGGAAGGACGTAGGCTTCCTTTTGGCGCGATAACCGACATCTTCGCGGCCGGATCTGTGGGCAGTCACTAGTCATCATCATGTTTATTACCAGTCTATATACTATATATACACTGCTGGGCATAGGCATTCCCTCATGAGAGAAACATAGGAGGAGTTTGGGTTTTAACACCACCACGCTGACCCAATGGGTAAAAGAAGTTGCAACAACAACCGGACCAACAGCTTAACGTACCTTCCGAAGCACGGAGGAGCTTGAGATTAGAAATTTTCGGTTGACCCATCCCGGGATCGACCATGGCGAAAGTTGGTTTGTTTTCGTAATTGAAACCAGAGCGCTTAACCCAATACGCCACCGAGCTCCTCGACCACACCTCCACTAGTCATACTTGATTATGATTTCGGTTAGTTGGAAAGTAAAAATAACCAACAAATTAAAATATAAATTCTATAATCTTGACATTTGAAGAATTTTAAAGACAATTCTTGAACTGATTCACGACGAGACGAAGTCTGATAATACGTCAGTCTATTTTCTTGAAAATTGAACAAAGGCTGATAATAATAGCTGTTATTATTGGCACAAGCAGTGTAAATTATACAACAAGCACTCAAGTTACGCAAAAGACAAACATCAAGAAATTTATATTTCTATAACTTTATTAATCGTCAGTACCTACTTAAGATATTTTCGTTTCATAAAGTTCTTTAATAATATTAGGTGTAAATTAAAAGTAAAAATGATCGTCAATAAACATTTGATAATAACTAGCTTGTGCCAGCGGCTTCGCCCGCGTGGCATTGCAGAGACAAACTTATTAACTGCTCACTCTCTGTACACATATTAGAGGTATCACTCCATACTACAAAATATATCGCGCTCAGCGATATCTGGTGATCTGAACCGGTAGACAACCAAAATTCATTATAAAACCTATTTTTTCTTAAAAACTAAATTTAAATAATCAAAAGTTACATAAAAAATGTTTATTTATGTATTTTTACTATCAAAAAAAAATTCAAAGAAAAAAAATTCAGGTGATCGGGATTCAAACATGGTTTTATTGGTTTAGAACGCAGGATATCTCGCAAATTTACAATCTAATCATTAATAATATTGATGAATTAGCGCTACCATTTCTACTTCAGTAATGTACTTAACTAAAATATTTATAATGGTGATTTAAGTAAAAAATACTGTATAAAAATTATATCGTTAAAATAATGAACAGCAAAATGTCATATAAAATTCAAAACTGACAGGAACTGCTATGACGGCCTAGGTTTAAATCCCAATACATAGGTCGCTACTCTAAGTATGTACACCGATAACGCCGAGATTTCTCATCTGATTTACCTGATTCTTTTTTTGTTAGATGTAGAATAATTGTCATTTGGTTCCATATTTTTTTTTTAAAATCAGTGGGGTAGTTTGGTTTTTAAATAAAAAAAAACTGAAATTAGAAAGTCATCTACGTATGCGAAATTGTGGATTTTTGCTCTCCTATGACTTTTTAGTGAAACGATACGATAGTAGGACACAATGTAAGCTGACGGTCACCCATCTAGCTTTGACCTAATAAAGTTATCGCTATAAATTGTGAGAAAAAAATATTAAACAAAAAATAAAACCGACTTCAAAAACTAGAAAAGGATAAAATAATTAAATTTAAGTAGGTACTCATCACCTAGAAACATATTTTTTGGAGTTGGTGCTAAGTTGTTTCCAGAAATAATAGAACGTGAAGAACATGTGAACGTGAACTTCAAATATTCTTGAATACTATATAAGCAATGTTATATTTTGTACTGAGTACATTTATATGGAGGTAAATTATTGTCATATTAATTTTATAAGTACTCAAAATAGTTTTCAGGTAATAGTAACATGAATTAAGGTTAAAATTATCAAATTATTTTCTGGCTGTCACAAATAAGCTACACACACGGAGAAAAGAACTTGATTATAGCATAGTATAGTCACGTTTAAATTAATTAGCAGGCCCAAGACAATTTCCGAATTAATAAAATTAAGAACAGCCTTAGGGAAAACGTAGTCTTGGGTCCTGCAAGGAGTTACAGCTCAAAACGTAATAAATTAAACAGGAAATAAAACATCCGGCTTGCCTTAGAATTACACGAGAGAAGCCCTGAGAAAGAAATCCCAAAAAATGCAAAACTGCGAGAAAATTTATAAGACAGGGAAGCAGGTATAAAAGAATTATAAATAATAAAGAATATTTCGGGTTTACGTGTGTACAGAGAGCATCAAAAAGATAATAATCGCATTGATATAAGAGACATGATGTATACATAATGTTTTTCGTTCGTGTATTTGCCTTTCCTCCTCTCACAAACAGGTGGTGTAATAATCATTTAATGATTTATTTTGTATCTATCTAAAGATATATGCCTTAATTAGACAGACATAAAGGATTGTCAGACATTAGCAAATTACTGGAGTAAATAAAATAGACGAATTTTAGGTATAGAAACTTTATTATGGTTCCCTTTCATCAATACAAAATTATTCAAAAGTTTACCTTGGTACTTCAAATAAGTATTTGAGATCTTACAGGTTGAAATAAAAGTTCTGTTCCTAAGTCTCGTTGTAACTTCACAAGCGTGTTCGTTACACGGATACTGTGGAATAGTAAAGTCTTAAAGTTAATTAAATCCGCCGTGAAAAAGATTTTAGCTAACGCTTCCAATAAAAAAAAATTAGATTGCTGATTTGCTAAACAAACAATATATTAGTACGAAATCGGTTAAGACTGTATGCTTAGGCGCTTTTTACGGTAAATAATGTAAAACAAGTAGGTGGTGTATCTGGAGGTAAGCGCTAACCATCGCCTATACCCTATGTAACGTAAGCAGTCCTATTTCGGCGGTAGCCAAAATCAACGCCTAATATGAAGGTATTTCTATTTTCGCATTATAATCTTGTTTGGATAACCAAATACTGGACGTGCCCAGTTGACATTCCCTTTTAACACACTTTTGCCCCCTAGAGTAAGTAAGGCAGATCGAGCTTGGCTTGAAGAGGGATTCTACCTTGGTAGGGTAATTCATTTTAAAAACTTGCCTCCATTTATGACGGTTTTGTTAGGGTCGAGGTTGTAATCCCTCCAGGTTAGCTGGGAACTTAAGGATAGACTTGGACAAAAAATACTTCGATTAGGCTCATAGGAGTAATGGAAAAAGGCTTCACCTGGACATCACAATATTGACAATTAGGGAGGACTTTATTTAAGAGTCGAGGTTGTCCAAACCTCCAGGAGTGGTAGAAAATTTTGAAAGGAGGGTCAAGTTTAGGTGTAATGGGATCACAGGATTGGGGTATGGGTTTTCTCCTGAAGTGAGAGAAATCACATACAGGTTTACAAATTTATAGCTACATTTTCTGATCGTAAATTCAAGCATTATGTAAAACAAAATTATTGTATAATCAGAAAATTATTAGGTCAGTGACTATGTTGCACATGGAAATGAACATCTTTGTGCTCGCTATTTCTACTGCTTTTAATTGTAACTATTTATTCTTATGTGTAATAAGAATGAATTTTTAAGACATCGAAAATATATAATCTTATAACTTAATTTGTTGTTTCTTCTCAGTAAAGGCTCTCCCAAATTTCCGAAGCTGCAGTATTATTAATAACTCGTATTATTAATTTCATTATATACTACATTGAATAAGTTAATTGGTAAGCTTATATTCATTAAATGATTTGACAATTGAACTAAAATTGCGTAACCTTCTCTCCACATCGACAAACTGCGAGCTGCTTCATGGAAGAAACAGGAAAATCTACAGTGAGTGAGTGAGACAAATCGTTTCAAGCTCACACCTTTTTATAACAATGCAAAGTTAAACCAGTAGATGCTTGTCCCTCTCGAAAAGCCCTTCAAGAAGGAAAATTAATCACTTTTTGTGTAACGATATTTTCATGGCAATTCTTGGACAAATATACAAAAGACTTCATTCTTAAATTTTATTTTTAACGTCTATTAACCAAAAAGCTAATATGTGATACTAATAATTTCCGGAAATTGTAAGTAGAAAATACTGTGAAAAATTTTATTTATAGTTTCTCAAAATATTCTCCCACCTTCAATGCTCTTTTTTGTAGATAGGTACGAAAAAATCAATTTTGAAAATATTTGATACAAAACATTTTTTGGTGCATTGTTAATAAACAGCTATTCAATGTTCGCTCCAAAAAACTATAAGCCGTAAGTTTTTTTAAGTAGGCAATCTTCTTGAATCTCCATGTCTTGTTATAATTTCTTCACGTCAAACGCAACTTGTAAGTTGTGAAACAAAAAAGATTCTCATTAAGAATAACGGTAAGTACCTTTAAATTTAGAATCCCTACGAGTAAGATCTACGACTACGACAGTTTTTAATCACGACCGGTCCTTACACTTCCCATTAATTATGTAATTTGCGAAATACCATTGGATCCTCTCGGCCGTTCATTAGGACGACAGAATGTCAATAGCCTCTGTCGTATTATAGTCGGTCGTGGTCACCTTTTTTCCACAAATTCAAAGTTTGTCTTTAATTATTCATTAAGCAGTTATTCTATTTTTGTCGCCATTTGCAAAATAAAAGCTATGGTTTTTAATGTTAATGCGAGGGTTTTGTAATTAGACTGGAATGAATTATGTATAAAGCTTCACGCCTTTTGAAATTATTCATCGTAAAATATACGAGAAAAGCTATTATGCTAATTAAAATTTGAAAAAGAGTTTATGAGATCCAATAAAGATATCGTCGGCGTCGTTCTATTCAAAGGAGGACCGTCCTACGCTTTTGTTTGTTACTGCCTGATGGTAGTGTAGCCGTAGAATAGGTTTTAACACCAAGGGTAGACCGTTATAATCAAGAGGTAATTAGAGGTGGTTACAGAGATTTTGTTGAGAATGACAACTGTCAAATATTATCTGTAGTAGGCTCATATGTTTAATTTTCTGTGGTAGCTTTTGACTAGTTCTTCTCTTACTGTTTCGGTGTCCTAGAAGAACTATGTGTGTGATGATTGTTAAATAGAAATAAACTATTACTGCAACTCATTGTGCTTATTTTATCAACACAAGTCAAAACTTTCAACAGATTTGCTTCATTATCTATTTTTCATGTGGCCATTTTTGTGACCTACGGAGAAATATTTATTGAAACACAAATGCAATCTCCTTCTCTCATAACATCAGTCATATAAAATATAATATTAAGCGTAAACTCTACCGTCATACAAAAATGTGTTCGGTTTAACAACTTCTTTGGGTGTATCGCCAAACTTCACAGCCCATGAAAGCGAGAGTAGCTTCGTGTTATTACCGTTCCTAATAAAACGAAAAATACAAAGCCTTTCGGAAGACATAATGAAATTGTGAAACTTAAAGAACGCACATTGCGACGAAAAGTTTTGATGAATAAATTAAAAATATATGATTGATTGGAGAATTTATGATAAAAAGAGATGAATAATGGAAACAATTATAACTTAAGAATTTAATTATTACATGTTACTATATATAGAGCTCGGTGGCGCGTTGGTTTGAAATACGAAAAACAAAGCAACGTTCTCCATGGTCGATCCTGGGATGGGTCAATCAAAGTTTGTTATCTCGAGCTCCTCCGTGCTTCGGAAGGCCCGTTAAGCCGCTGCTGGTCCCGGTTGTTCCTGCAACTACTTTAACCCACCAACCCGCATTGGGACAGCATGGTGGTGCTATGGCCCAAACTCCTCGTGTGTTTCTCCCACGTAGGAAGGCCTGTGCCCAGCAGTGGGACATATACAGGCTGGTCATGATAATGTAACTATAATATTGTTATTAGGTATAAGTATTGTAGTGGCTATTGGATATTCAGTAGTGGCAATTAATTGCATTATTCATCTTTTAGCCCCCGACGAAAAAAGAGAGGTGTTATAATTTTGAAGTGTATGTCTATGTATATGTGTATCTGTGTTTGTCTGCGGCATCGTAGCTCCTAAACGAATGGACCGATTTTGGTTTATTTGTTTTATGTTTAAAAAATATTTTTTTTTGTTTTAGACAACAATACAAAAATAAGCTATATCTATACAAATGCAAAAGTGCAGTAGTATGTAAAAGTGCCCCCTTTCCTCAACTTATCATCTATTTCGAGATAACCTATTATTAACATTGCTTGTGGAGTTTTTAGATAATATTTCGTTTTGCCCGATGAAAGCTTTCATAATAATGATATTATGAAAGCTTCCATTGAGTATTTATAGTTCAAACATTGACAACATTTTTCCACTCTTCCAAGTAATTATTTAATAAAATAAAGAATTTCTGCTAAACAAAATACACCCGAGGAGGTTGTGTGTACAAATTTCACGGAATGATATTGTGTTTCCTCAATTATGATTTCTACAAATCATTATTTTTAGTACACAAAAAGCGCATGAAATGAAAATGAATTTGAATTTGCTTCATACAAAACTAAAAAACCTAAAGTTGGTATTAAATGAGGAATAATTTACAGAGGCACTCGCTGTTAACTAAAATAGCACGTAACGTAATCTTAAAGAAATGAATATTTTTTCATTTGAAAATATGGGCTCATTCAGTAAAAATAAAATAGAACGGTGTGACATAATATAGGTGGATATAATAATGTCTCTTCAATTCTAAGTGCGTAGCTTACAAATAAAGTCGCAGACAAAACGCAGTAGTACAAAAACTTTTGCAAAAGAAATACCCAGTTATCGATATAGAGAAAGTTTTTTCATAAAAAAAGGCTCTCGGCGTATTTCTTAATATTAGAAATAAACTTTTGGGTTAACTACTAAAAGTGTAGAAGGAAGGCATTACGAATAAGTTCCAAAATATGAAATCTTTTTGATAACATAAAAGTAACAAGAAAGTTTTGAAATTGTATGAACAACGACAATCAAGCTGACGGGACACATGGTGGTAAGTGGTCACCGTGGCTACTAACGTCGCCCATTGAAACCAAACAGGGAAATAATCTCTTGGTATTGCAGGTGGCATACTGGTCATACTGGTCATGGGAGGCATTTTGTCTAATGCCTCAGGATCATTTATTTTCAGACATTTATATTTCATCTAATGCCTACTGTGATTACTATCACAATGGCTACGTCTCTTTTCAATCTGAAATACACCGAAATTGGAAAGGCGGGGGACTCTACGGGTCTACCGCCTAGTCATATGCGCCTACCCCCTAGTACATACGGGTCTACACCCTAGTGCTTAAGTATATACATATTCTTTTTACATTACCTAGCCCAAAGGAAGCATCGTTACAAATAACGCTGTCTTTGAAATTAGCTTGTTCGGCTTCCATAGTTTGTATCTAATATGAATGAAAATTTATTTTCGATTTGAAAGAACAACCTGTTTGATATTGCAATATTTTAAATGAATAAAATAAAATAAAAAGAATAAAATAAATGCTAATTTCAGACCAAGCTGCAGCCACCCACCGGTCTAGCGGGCTTGAATGGCATTACAAAACTATGAATAATGTTGTTATGTTATCAGAGATAGGGCATTGTAGTATTTTTCATTCAAAAGAGTGCACGACCATTGAGATATAAAGTACTGCTATGTTCCGTTAAAGTGTGGTGATTGCGCTATATATGACAACTACACTCGCGAGCAAAAGTTTGGAATCAGTTACTTGAAATTGGTTGCGCGTTATCTTGAGTAATTAATACTTTTTTAATAATCGTAAAAATGACATCATTTTAAAGGGTCAACTCTTTACTTTTAAACTGATACCGATTCATTAAAAACAAGCCAGTATTTATGGAGCCATTCCGCATTAAGTGAAGGTGTATAGAAAAAGACGCGTTTCATTTGTTTGATACGTCACGAGTTGCGACCTATTGACCCCCTATAAAAGCACCTGTTATCGGATTTTCTTTATCAGTCGACTTTCATACGTTGACCGGTACACATCTCCGCCACTTTTGACCCTTTACCTTGTACGACAATGGAGACAACACCTCAGTAACAGTTTGAAAATAAACTTCGTCTGTATGCGAACTTGGCTTTATAGGACCAGCAATATCCGTATGAAGTAGTTCAGCTATTTGCTTTGATCTAGGTTGAGTCAAACTGACAAAAGGTTGTCTAGTAGCTTTACCTTGCATACATGGACTACAAACGTTTGATGAAAATGGTAATTTTAATAAAGCTAAGCTTCTACGATTAACGTGACCTAAACGCCTATGCCACAAATTTTCATCAACACTACAAGCTACATGACTACTAGTATTTATGGACTGTTGAGTTGTACAAATCTCCGCATTGATAACAAAAAGTTTCCCCTCACAATCAGCCTTTACACTTTTATTTTTACATTTTATTACTACTCCTTTATTTGTAAAATTTACAGAATTACCCATTTTAACCATCTTTTTAACAGAGAGTAAGTTATGTGTCAAATTATTAACTATTAACGCTTCACAAATCATAGATACCCCTTTGTAATAAAATTTTAACTTACCCTTTCTGTTCGTTTCAATAAAGTCTCCATTTGCAACAAATATTTTGATAGGTATATCTAAAATAGTAATATCTGACATATAACATTCATATTCCTTTTTTATTAAGTTATTTGTGCATACCGAGTCTATAACAAAAATAATATTAGTGCTGTTTGAACTAAACAAAGAAAGATTATGAACAGGTAAATCAACAGACACAAACGAAAATTCTGCTTCAGCTTCTGCAGCAGTTTTTATATCGCCTCTTCCACGGCCACGAGATCGCCTACCATACCTCGTTCTCCTATTGCTCCACCGATTCCAGCATGCATTTGCTTTATGCCCTTGCTTGTGACATTTTATAGGTTTGGATTGACCGCTGAAAGAATTCTCTTCCAGTACCTCCACATTGCATTTGTGTTTAATCTCGGCATCCAATAATCTTGCTTTTACAAAATCATACGATATTTCTTTATCAGTACACATAGTCTCAATAGAAGTTATAACATTCTCGTAATCATTCGGTAAAGTGCTCAATAAATAACAAATTTTATCTAAATTTTCTATAGGTGAGCCAGCTGCATCTAATTCTGTTATTATTTTATCAAATTTCAGAAAATGATCTTGAAGATTTTCGGTACATTTCATGTTTAACAACTTCCTTCTCAAATATAATTTATTGACAATACTTTTCCTTTGAAAAGTGTCCTCTAATGTTTGCAACATCTCTTCAGCAAACTTTTTTCCTCTAACTATCTCTAAATATTTGTCCGGAAGACATTGAATTATTAGGTTACGTGCTTTTCTATCGTCTTGTACAAATGTCTTATCATCCTTACTTCTACTTCCCATTACTACATCCAACACATTTTTCTCTTCTAATAACGTTTTAACACGGAATTTCCAATTTCCGAAATTATTCTCTTCAAGTTTTGGCAGTACTAGTGAATTCGCCATTTTACGTTATATTCGTTACGTAACCAAATTATTATTATTTATTTAGAATAAATATTACTTACTGATTATTTATTTGCCCATAACCTGTAGAATTATGTGCCCTTTTACACATAATTATAATAAATAAGTAATCTATAATAAAACCATTTTCTATTCTTTGACATAAGTACTTTTATTCCTCTATTGAACTATACAAACAGGTTGTATATCCTTACAATTGCAAGAAGGGCTCAGCCAGCGGGTTGTCGCTCGTCGGCTCCACATAAGCCATGCCTGTGTTTCGAAAGTTTACAAGCGCTTTCGGGAGACTGGTGGCTTTATTCCGAGACCAAGATCTGGACGGCGCCGGTGCACATCGGAGAGGGATGACCGTTTTATCGTGTCAACCTCTTTGACTGGTGTCGACGTCCAACAGGAGCTCCGAGATGTTCGTAGGGTAGTAGCCAGCGAGTAGACAGTTCGTCGACGACTCAAGCAAGCGAATCTGACTCCAAAAAGGCCTGCCACAGGCCCGAAACTCACGGCAGCTCACCGACAAGCACGCCATCAGTTTGCTCGCACCCATCTTGATTGGGGGGTTGTCACACTGCCCGTGTAACAACGGAATACCTCGAAGAAGTCGGTATTGCCACATTGGACTGGCCAGCGCTCAGTCCTGACTTGAATCCCATTGGGTTCGTTCCAGAATTCCTGCTCCTTCATGTCTGAATGAGCTGAAATCAGCGTTGATTGAGGAGTGGGAAGATATTCCACAAGAATCAATTCAGAAGCTGATCAGGTCTATGAAGAATCGTCTTGGAGCAGTTATTAGGGCGAGGGAAGGGAACACAAAATATTGACACTTATTTTTAAAGATAAATAAAAAAGACGTGTGGCACTCAGGGACTGCCGCGGTAAAGCTATTGCATGGCATTTGACGTGCATTAGTTTTTTTTCTTCTTAGCTCTTTACGCTTTTCTTCTCTATAAAACGAAAATATCTAGGTATAAATAATAGGGATAAATAATTAGGTATAAATAGTGTAATGACACACCAAAACAATATTCATTTATAAAAAAATAACGATATTAAGAAGTGATTATCGAATTTCGCGCGATGTACATTTATATAGATATAATATCATATATACTTTCTCTGCGCGGCATTCATGTGCATTATCTATACACTAAAAACAAAGGTACTGAAGTACATGTGCTTGGTTTGATGGTTTCTGTTATATACATAATGAAGCATGATTTTTTTTTTAATTTATTTATTTATTTGAATTTTTTTTATTTATTTATATTGAGAATCTAAATTTAGAATTTAAACTATACGCGTGTGTGTGTTTGTGTGTATAAAAGAGGGCTACTTTTAATATCGCTCATTTTAATATCAAAAGTTTAGGTTATCTTTATAGCAGTATTATATTTTTAATTCAAAATTAATACTGCATTTGTGATAATAATGTACAAATACCTATACACCTATATACTTTCTCATAAACAGCTGCTTATGTATTCGTCCGATTTCGGAGCAGCTCGTCTCGATTCGTGCGAGTTTCGTAGAGTCGTACAATACGTCTAATCGCACGCACACAACGCCGTGTCGAAGACTGCCGAACTGAAAAGACGTTAGACGACGCACGGCCTTCAAGCCACACCTCCTTGCGCATCGGAGTGGGGAGCGTGAGGTTTTTTCGTTACGGAATTTCTGGATTCGGTCCCTGCGCTCAAGGCCCGCGATAGGAGCTATGCAATAGCTTAAAATTTTTATTTAATAATGTTTATTGTTTTGTTCATTCATTATTTTCCCGTTGTTTCCTTGTTTTCCTACCTCCTTCACTTAATCCGGGATAACTCCACAATTACGGGCTCGATATGAATTAAATAGATATCAATTTAAAGTGGACAGTTGCACCTTTTACATGATGTCATTTTTATGATTATTAAAAATGTATTTAGTTCCGCGTGGAACCAATTTCAAGTAACTGATTCCAAACTTTTGCTCGCGAGTGTAGTTACAACTCTGTTGAAAATTACTTAAAATTTTCAATGACAATAATCACTTCATAGCGAGTGTACCAGAAGGATAATTTTCACGCAGCAGACATTTGCGAATGTCTATTGAAACACATTTTTTTATACAACTAGATGACGAACAAGCTGACGGCCCACCTGATGGTAAGCGGTTACCGCCGCCCATATACACCTGCAATAACAAGGAAAAATTGATATTGCAGGTGCGTTGTCATACTGAGACCTAAGATGAAATGCCGTCCATGCCCAGTAATTACACTGGCTACCTTTCCCTTCAATCCGAAACACAGCGAACTGTTTACACTTTAGACATTATCATACTTTCGAAAATGTCATAGTAAATAAATGTCTAGATTGCGGTCGACTTGTAACGAGTGGTCATTATATGTCGATATTTTTGTGACATCTTCAGCAGAAAAGAACCGAGAATCGCCCTGCGGTACCGAGATAAAACAAAATCCGCAGGAACCAGGAAGGCTATTAATATACATTCTCTTCCGTTGCCAAAAGTTGTTTATTTATGAGACAATACGAAAATGGAAGGATTATTTTTCACACATATTTTATTATTAGGAGAGAAAAATTATCAGTTGGAAAGTTTGGAGCTTGGCAAGTTAGTTCCTTGTTTATGCTGATACTTAACTACCATGATTTCTAAGGAAATAGGTTGTTTTTTGTTTATTCTATGCCTACTAACTAAAATAGTGTTATACAGTTTTATATAACAATCTATAATTTCCCACAGTAAAATGTGTTATTAAATAAGTAAATATTTTTTCTGTTGATATTTTTGAATTGTTATCATAATATTATAATCAAAGTCCTGACCGGCTAATGTACATTTGACAGCACATCAAGCGCAAAAGTATGACATTGAGACTGGCCTTATTCCGTTCGTAATAAAGACGGCTTTCGTTGTGCAACTGTTACACTACAGCACATTTAAAAATTGGTACACATACTTTTCAATTAAAATTATGAGACACGTGTATGACAGTTTTTCCGAAATCATCATACAACAGAGTCAAAATTAAATAGGGTTCCGAAAATCCTACTCGGCATACAGGGTACAGTATTTTGTTGTAAGCAATATTATGATTTACTAGCCACTTCTCGTTGTCTCTTCATTAGATCTTTTCACACACTCAGTTTATTATCTATATCTTTATCTTAACTTAGTTTTACGGGGGATTTCTTCCTTATTGATTTGTTTGGAATATTGTCAGTTTGTATACCTATTTTTTTTAAAAATATTTTGCTATTGTGACCATGAACAGTCTGTTAATTAGTTATGTTCTCATGAAAGTGACAATGTGATGTCTTCATGAGAATAAAAATCTTTAAACCTAAACCTAACCTATACAACTGAGAGGGATACAAATTCAAAATTCATTTATATATTTATACAAACAGGTTGAAGGTCACAATTCAAAAGACTTCTCCCTCTAAGCAATAATAAGCCTATGTTGGGAGGAGTCCGCTCTTCAATCAAATATATGTGCACGGTGTTATAACTTCATACTAAAATAACCATCTCATATACGACCAATTGCAGTTAACAGTGAAGTATCGACTAGGACCATTCGTTTAACTGATATTTAATATGGTCGGCTTATATGGGTTACAATTCAGGCCCAAGTCGATAGATGACTCTGTAACCAGAAAAAAATAGTGACTTCGAAAAAAAAATATTTAAAACTTAAATGACATTTAAGATGTTATTCATTAAACTGAGGAAAAATAATTACTTCAATTTTCAATCAATATTAGGTAACTTTGATATTTTTTCACTATCTCGTTAGTAATATTCTTACTATAGTATAATATCTTGTCCAAATTATTAATTACTTAGAAAAAAAAACATACCAACCGAATTGAGAACCTCCTCGTTTGAATTCGGGTAAAAACGGTACAAGTAATTTGTCTCAGGCATTACAAGTCCTTTGCTAAATGTTTCGGGCAGGTAACTCTTGCCATGGTCACGTTTTCGACTTTGACGGAATATTACTCAGTGGCGAGGTCATGGCAAAGTGCCACTTCCATATACCGTTGTGTGCCAATACTGCAAAGGATAATTTTATTAAGTGGCCTTGCGTTCCGTTGATCCATTGTAAAAGCTGTTAATTTAATCAAACGACCCTTGTTAGCAGTGATATAATTTTGATTAGGTTAGGGACGAAGATGTTGTGGAATCTTTGGTTGCCGAGTTACATTTGGGCGATATTTATTAATATTAATAATGCTTAATTGTATTTGATGAATATTTAACAACCCTGGTATATCAACGTTTAGTATGATTTTTAATAAAAAGAATATTAAAGTATTCTGTGAAATCCAACCGATGGAATGTTTATAGCAACATAATATTTGCGTAAAAAATTTTTATAGCTAAGTATATCATTCCTGAATAAATAATATCTGTATAGCGATATTAATTCTGCTATTTGAGTTAGATATTAATATATATAGTATAAAAATATAAATTTATTCATGTTTAAGATAAAATAGAGATAAACAAATGTCATAAAAGCGTAGAAGCTTTATAAACTGCTCAACCGACTTTAAAACATTTTTTTATATAAATGGTACTTTTATTGGAATAGTTCTTAAGCCTTTTTATGTAAACAGAATAGTTTGCAATCTACCTGACTACCCAACTTCTTACAGTAGATGTAGCGAGCTCATTAATTTATGAAGAGTAGTGGCCCTCCAGATAATAATAACCTTGGAAGCAGGTAGTTAATTTCCAGAACTAAGCCTAACAAATAGACGCTGAGTTTTGGCTCATCGGATTAATCTTGACAAGCGGTTGGTAGACAGCTGATAATCAGGTGTTAACGACCATAATAGGCGTTTTTTAAAATATAGACTTGGCCAGTTTGTACGACTGGTATCGACTGGAACAAGGTTATGTCACCAAAACAATCACTCTACATTGCTAATAATGTAGATACTAACGGAATGCGGTGTGCGTTGTATTAGTAATATTGCCAAGGAAGCTTGAGGCCCAAAAGGTACGTATATCAGCAGTATAGAGCAGCAATACACCTACGGACCCTTCAATCAGCTCTGGTGACCTTATCTATGACTGAAACACCACTGTATAAAAAGAGGTGTTGTATGGCTTTAATTTTTAAGATAGTACAGTACTTCTCGTAGGCTTCATATTTGACAGAATCTCCCAGTAGATACTGGGCAATTCTGTCGAAGATGAAGTGTAGTGAGCCAACAGCACTTTCAACATTATATGTCTCTATAAATTTCATAAAGCTTATATTATGTGCCCTTTTAGAACAAATATTACACTGATAGTTTCGCATTAGTCTATCAGAACACTCAAAATACCACACGTAACTTATAAACTTTACAAAGACAACTGATACCTTCAGCCTTCCTTTGGAACTAATGGAAAAGTCGATGTAACATCTAATTAATTGTGAGTTAAATCCGGTAAAGTTGTACTGTTTGAAACGTTTAGTGCTTACGAAGATACTAAAATATTTTATTGTTATTATGTGACCTCTTTTATAGTAGATAAAGTTTTTTGACGGAACCCCAAAAATCTGTTATACTTCCCCATCCATAAAGTTTCATCTTCCCATCAAAACTTTTTGACTAGCTACGATATCGAGAGTCGGAATATACCCTACTCCACATAGGATCTGTTGCCAAGAACATTGTTGATTGTGTTGATCGTTTACTCCGATAACACAAAACACCGTATTCCCCACATCCCGTATTTAGGTCGCAACGATCCGTCTAGTAGCCAGCCATTGCCGAGTGATACTATAAGGCCGCAATTTATCAATGTTCCCGCAACTTTTGCTGTCGCCTTGTCTCCTCTCGGGTAAGTTGTGCTTAGGCAAACTGCATGCAACGGTCGTGACAATGAATCATAACTTAAGTGTGCGGACTAAACTGGGATTAGTTTACAGAGATACGTGCTGTTTCCTCACCCCTTTGTGGAGTAAATGCAAAATTTACACATGACGTAAGAAGGAGCACGCTAGACAATCGGCGTGGGCGTTAGCTGTTGTTCCTGTTGATAACCATTGAACAAAACTCAAGGCTAAACATAAGCATAACATTATTATTTACTACACAGAATCATAATCTATGCTACCATCACAGAGAAAGTATTATGAATGCGTGAGTAACTGTAAGTCTGTCAGTTTGTTACGTTTTCACTCCTAAGCTGCTAAAACGATTTAGATGAAATTTGGTAAAACGATAGATTACATCCTGAGACAATATCTTTTGGCGCGATAGCCGACATCCACGGGCCGCTACTTATATTTCATGTTATGTCCAAAAACAATTGAAAACATAGACACATGATGAATTATGATTCACCATAATCAGTTCATTTTTTAATACAACTAGATGACAAAAAAGCTGTTGTCCCACCTGGTGGTAAGTGGTAACCGCCGCCTATAGACACTGGCAATAACAAGAAAAAAATCACTCATTATTGCAGGTGCATGTCCATGTCCAGTTTTTGTTGATTTTTCTTGTTTTCCTTTAATGATTTATTATGAACGTAAAGATTTTTCAATTATTATTATTCATACTATTTGTGAAGTATATACCCACATCATAGGTTAGGTATCTAATAGGTTTTCTATTGTGTATGAGTGCTAGCGGACTGGTAAGGCGAACATAACTTTCAAAAATTGATTTGTGTATGTTATGTCATAATGCTAGTCTAAAATCTTGATAAATTTTAAATAATTATACGTAGGTAATAAACAGGGTCGTGCCTTCAATGCGACAATAAATTAAAACACGGTCTATATTGGTTCATAGAAATGGTTTGCCACTTTCTAAAATATCTTCTTCATTTGATAATTTCATGACATTTCCATGAAATAATGTAGCCAATGTTATATTATTTCATACAAATGTCATGTAATTATCAAACGATTAAGATGTTTTTGAAAACGGCAAACCATTTCTATAAGCTAATATAGCTCATGTTTTAATTTATTGTCATATTGACGGCTCCAGCCTGTATTTTCGTGAATAAATTACAGCGAAATTTTTTGTTGACTTTCCTTTGCGTATTGAGGTTAGTCCACAGAACACGGTTAGTCAATATATAGCGCGTCTTACAGTCTGGTAGCAAAATTAAATTCTGAAAAGCCTCTATATAAAGTTCACGGGCTACTTAGATAGTAGTTACATTTACAGAATTAACTTTTTTCATTAAAAAGATTCTTTTCTACTAGTTATAATCCCAACAAGTAAAAGCCACAGTCTCGGAGAGTCGGTCTGAAAAGTTTAATTTACTTTCCGATATTTTGAGCGTTTGAGAAGCCAGCACGAAACAGTATTGCACACGATTTTCACTAAACTTTTTGATTACTTGTCCATAAGTTCCCGTTATGCAGGTGCAAAAAATATTTTTTTTTATACAAACCACGTCAAATGACCCAACACCACGATATATAAAGGTCATTAAGTATGAAATTGCCGTTTTGTATGAAGTATTTTGTGTAAACTGCAATTAACGTACTACTTAGGTTGTGTTCAATTTGAAATTGGCTAGACCAATTTTTTGTAAATTCTGTGGATACTATTCACAAAAACATTTAAAAATTGTTTTTTTAATGCGTTTTCTTATGCACGAATTAATAAAATCAAGTTTAAAATCATGGAAAATAATTAAAACAATTCATATACCAGCCATCAGCTCCCTTTCTTCTTGTAAATTTTAACAACAATTAATAATTTTATTCATAAAATCCTTCTTGTATAGTGCATTTTGAATGTTAACAGGTAGACATTCATTTAAAATTATTTGAAAAAAAACGACACAGACTGGTAATGAAGTGAAGACACGACATAAAACACTTTACTAATAAAAAATCTATATTAGAAAAATTTCACATCCTGAGGCGGGGATCGACCCCGAGACCTTCCGCAATCAGGGCGACAGCTCTAACCATCTGAGCTACCCAGGACTTATGATATCCCTGTGAAATTCTTGTGTTGTTTTGGGATATACACAATAATTTTTCAAACATTTATTATAATGTTACAATCAAAATTAAAGAATATAAAAGACTTTCTCAAAATTTGTCAACGTCTCTATTGTACCTATGCTTGAACGGAGCATAGTAGTGATGCGGGTGTCTTATTGATGTCTCAGTGCCATTTATGCGATGGCAGTCTCCATGGTGTTAGTTAGATGAGGTGGTTATCCACGATAAAACACTCAAAGCCTTAGCAAGGTTAGCAAGAATGATTCCTTATATCCAACACACTGGGCTGTTCTTTTATATAACTTTGTATTGCAACAAATAAAAAACAAAACAAATGTAAACAGTAGTATGCCCGGGAGGACTTATCTCTTATCCAACCCGTCATGGGTGTGTGAGTTTTAGAGTCCCAAGTCTAATCAGATTTTAGATCAGAATCTTTATTGTTTCTATTGAGAAAGCTAGATGTTGGGCGGTCGCCCTTACTCAGTTCGTAATAGAGGCGGCTTTCGTATTTCAACTGTTACACTTGATGTGCTGTCGTCTGTTCATACTATAATTTTGACTAAGAGTGTTCGTTCAAAATCAGCCAGATACTCCAAGTTACAATAAAGAAATATTCGCGGCTTTTAAGAGTCGTCTAAAACTCATGTAACTCTAATGCAATAAGCAATAAAACATAGCAATAACATAGTAGTAATAGCATTCAATTTTAAAGATAAGATAGAAGAAAAAAATTTTATTGAGCTTCAGAAAGTTAGGGCATAGAGGTACTTGCCACTCGTAATTTGAACGACAACCTTTAAAACTTTGTATGAATTAACATAACCTATTACCTAACCGTACATTTGTGAAAAGCCTAACTTTGAAGATTTAATTTTCGTGTAAATAGTTATTAAATTATAAAAAACTAATAGCAAACGATGTGATTTTTTTAAGTTAGTCGAGGCATTTGACAGCTACTCCACGCGCTCTACATTGAAAGTTTATTTGTATGTAGTCTAGATATTCATGATTATTGTTCATAAAAATAAGGTTCGCAGATAACTTAGTTCCAGAATGAAAAAACGTATCAATACGGATTATTTATACTACACGCCGGGATTCGTTGTATGAAAATGAATAATAAGTTTTAAAGATCCTCGCTTCTGAATTTTGTAAGAAAACAAAATAGAAGCGCACATTTTTTCATCACCTATTTTCGGCAATAATTTTCATTACAACGTGAAACAATAATTCGCTATCGTAAAGAAAATGAGCGCTGTTTTAGCTTTCAATAAAAATATCTTCTCATTATGATGAGTGAAGAATTCCTCGCTCGAGGCAATTTCTTTTCTATTTTCCAAACGTGAAATAGCTTACCTTAAAATAAAACGGGATAAAGGTGTATTGTCTCAGACCTCCGAAATTTTTCATTAGTCCCGTATTGATACCGATAAAATATATATGAACGACGCAGCGAATGGTACGTTATTAATTTCTTGTGGAATTTTTAATATCGCGTGGTAGAGACCTTCGTTCGCGTCGGTATGTGCCGGTGTTCATATAAATATGTCACTTAACATTGAACCAATGATGTACCTAGTCGAATATATTGACTTTAGCAATACCTTTGGACTTTAAATCGACAAAGTTTTTAATGGTATAAAGAAGAAACTAGCAAAGGACCTACCTAATCGTATTCCGAAGCTTCAGACCAAAGTTATATTTAGTCACATCATAGGTATTTTCGAGGAAACCTTGATCTTTTATTAATGTCACGAATGTTTTGATAAGTCCAAATGAAAGGTTCAATATCGGATCAAACTATGTAGTAGCCTCGAGCCTATTTATTTCACTATTTAGTGTGTCTCCGAAGCGTAAGATGTTTTTTTCATTTGTGCTGATTTAATCGAAGGTCTGCCATTACAATGCCTGAAGACGTTGTTCTTCATTAAAGAGATAGAAGATATAAATTCTTTATTTTGCAAATTAACATAAAAAAACAGAGATAATAATAAGATGACATTGCTTAAAAATGCTTTATTATAACGAAGCAATCTTTACTATAAAAAATAGACACATAAATATCTATCCATAACACAACCTCTTAATGATTGTTATTTTGGCTTATTGACGCGAATGTAAAAATATTTTATTTAACAATTTTCGAACATACACACAACATAAAATAAAGCATAGTAAATGGAGACAACGTACAAGGATGCCACTTTTTTCTAGAGAAATATCTTCCAAAAATAATGTTCTGTGAATAAATATTCTTATTATTCTCTTTGATATTTTTAAAAATGGGCAATTTTTTTTTCAAAAATAAATTTATAAAACGCATGTAAATTCCGTGGCAGAAGAGACCAGACGGCCAAGAGCCATAGCGATAGAGAGAGGTATCAGTGGACAATGCTGGTATTATAGAGCAAGACCGCCTGTCACGCAGTCCCTATCTCTACAGATGGTTGCAAAGAGAGCTTAGGATGAGGATATTGACTGAGATTACGACTGGTATGAGCTCATTGGACGTCTCTCACCACGTATCGGTAACCTCTTGTGCCAGGTTCAGATACTTTTGTTATCCTTTGACTACAAAAAACGATTTGTTGATTAAAATAAACTGGGGCTATCATTAATCGATACGGTTCATTTTTTTGGACGGCAATTTCAATTTCACTCGATAGCGCACTCCTACCGCAACAGATCACGTCCGTGCTATTTTTGTGAACGCACACGTATTGTGAGTACAGTCAGCAATACAACTGACTATTATAAATGGGATCTATTCATGGGCAATATATTTAATACATACGAATACTACAAATGCCTACTAGGTGGTAGGGTAGACCTGTATGTAGGGCCGTCTGGGTAGGTACTACTGCCTACTGTTATTTATTCCAGCCGTGAAACTATTAGCTGTGTTTCAGAATTCAGCCTAAAATAAAATGCCTTTCATGCCCAGTAATATTACCCTTTTCTTCTTAGGAAACACAGCAAACTGCTTTACTTTATTTTGAGTAACATTTACACATGTGATATTTTATAGTAAAAAAATCCTTAATATAAAGCTGTGAAAGCTCTTCAACGGCATAATTCCAACGAAACCTTTTTAGAAAACATGAGATTTCGTTGCTGATCTTACAACCGAGTATTATACGAGTGTAGTGTCGCGCCTAAAAAAAAAGTAATGGCCGTATCCAATATCGCTAAGGAAAATCTCACCTTGATACCTTTTACTTACTTACAGCTTACTAGAGACAAAGGGCTTACGTAAAGAAACATTATAGCTATACAATATTAAAGACATAATATAAATAGGTTTATTAGAATAACTTTCAAACTATAGGATTGCGGTCGAGACAAGCTTAACATTGAGGACACCAACCTTATTTAGATTTATCAATGCTTAAAATGGTATAATAGATTCACCAAATGTTATTTACTACCTTTTGAATCATATTCCGTTGATAAAAGAGATCTTATTTCAATTCATACAATTGAAAAACAATTTACCGATTTGTAAAAAAATTTTAAACAAAAATTAAAACCGACTTCAAAAAACTGAAAAGGATAAAATAATTAAATTTAAGTAGGTATTCATCCCCTAGAAACATATTTTTGGAGTCGGTGCTTCACTTTCTATTGTTTTTGGAAGCCACTTAGCACCAACTCCAAAAATATGTTTCTAGGGGATGAATACCTACTTAAATTTAATTATTTTATCCTTTTCAGTTTTTTGAAGTCGGTTTTAATTTTTGTTTAAAATTTTTTTTTCACAATTTTTGGTGGTCACTTTCTACGGTCGAAGCTAGATGGGTGACCGTAAACTTATATTGTTTCCTACTATCGTATTGTTTCACTAAAAAGTCATTTGAAAAGCAAAAATTCTCAATTTCGCATATGTAGACGACATAATAATTTAAGTTTTTTTAAATTTAAAACCAAAGTACCCAACTGTTTTTGAAAAAATTTTTATGGGACCAAATGACAGCTATTCCGCATCGAACAAAAAAAGAATCACGTAAATCGGATCAGTAATCTCGGCGTAACCGGTGTACATACATAGAAAAAAAAAAAAAAACATACCGGCCGAATTGAGAACCTCCTCGTTTTTGAAGTCGGTTAAAAAAGGAACAAATTTAATTAAACTCTATTCAACTTACGAAAATTACTTTCCTTTTTTTATGCGGAGCACAACAAATGACATATTACTACTTTTCTTTATTTAGTTTCGAAAAGTCATAATTCTAAAATTAGAGCCTAAATTATAAGGCTTAATTAAATATTAGAGCAAATTTATCAGTTACATAAGATGTTTTGGCATGAGATTTGACCAAATAAAATTAGGAGCAATTATTATAGGCAAGTCAAAATACACCAGTCCAAAAAGCATAAGTTCGTGAAACAGTTGACTGAGTTGGTTTTTTGATGTGGTAGCTGTAGTAGTGATACAAATACCTATGTCACTTCAGTGGCCCCAATTTTCTTGACATTAGAATATAAACTGAATTAAATGATAAGGTAAGGTCCTAAATAAAAACAGTTTTCATTACAAAACTGGTGTGAAAAATCATATTATCTTATGATTCAATATTCCAACATAACATAATAGTAAAAATATACCTACCTACATTTTATAGAGATAATAATATCAACAGGCTATGAAATTAATTTTCCACAGATATCACGTTTTATTTATATTAAATCTTATGTCAATAAGTGAAATAAAATCGTACTTCAACATTCCAGAAACCAATATTGAGGCGTATTTGTTTCTGTGACATCGACCGATACTATAAAATTACGATCAGAGTGAAATATTACGCTACTCCCGAGCTGTTCAGTTTTCAATATGAACTTAATCTCCACTCTGTAAATCACGTGATATTTTAGGAAGGTTATTTATCATTTTACGTAGTAATGGGAAGCAAACAAGCACAAGACAGTTACAATTATCACGTGATTTAATCATTCAACGCGAAAGGAACAATATTATCATGGTTTTAGAATTTTGCTTCACGAATAAGATGACAGCACCGCAACCGCTATCAAGTGGTTGTTTCCTGACGTCACTTCCGACTCGGTTTTGGTTGGGGAAATGTTAAAGCGGGTAGAGAAGGAGGGATTGCTTGTAGCGCAGTGGTAAGGCATTCTGGGGACATCCTCCGAGATGTTGAGACGAGTTCCTAAATCTATGTCAGTCTACCGATGTTATTATTGTAAAGTCGACAGCACATCAAGGGTAACAGTTTGACCTGGAGTCCGCCCTTACAGCGTTCGTAATAGAGGCGACTTTCGTAGTGCCACTGTTACACTTGACGTGCTATCGTCTGTACATAATCACGTGATTTAGGATAGATAAGTTTGTTATATTCTAGTATCGTTAGAGGAAGTGGTTTTAATAAATCTATGCCGGTTAGCCTGCCGATGTTAAATACATGTACTAAAATGATAAGTATAAATTATACTATAGAATTGTTGAGGGAACGGTTTTATTTTTGGTTAAAGTTTTATTAAAATACTGTGACATTGTACTGTGAAAATTCGGGAGCTAAAAACAAACAACATTTAAAGCAATATTTCTGAAATTAATTTTAATTTTACGAGAACACTTTTGGTACGCTTTGTAAGTAAATGATAAATAACTCTACACTCCATCTAAAACATACTATTCTAGTGTTACAGGAAATTTGATATATCGATATGTTCCCCTTCAGGGGTTAAAGTAGAGCTCATTAGCGATAGATTTTGTCATATTGGTATTGTAATACGTACCTTAGCATATATTATTAGTAAAACTTTTATGTTTTTATTTAAGAATGCCGATTATTTGCGAAAATTAAAAGAATTTCATATTTTAATCTTTTTTTAGATAAACAATCTGTTAAGTAACTTAAAAAATCGCTTTATATGGATCATTTATTGAATAGCTTATATATAGAGATTTTTATATTTTTAAGTATAATGGCCAGTTCCGGAAATGTTTAGTGCGCCCTATGTATTATAATGCATACTATATTGTTAGAAAATCCTCAAAATTTATTAAAAGTTTACAAACACGAACATCCAAGACTACATGGTCCTAAAGATTATCGGCAATGGTTGTTGTGAATATCGATTAACCCACATCGAGTCAACATGGGTACGATACATTTGGAGCCAATTTGCTCCTGCGGTACCGTAGCTGTAAAAAATTGAATGGTTTTTTTTTATATATATACAACTGGATGACAAACAAGCTGACCGCCGCCTAAAGACACCTGCAATAACAAGGAAAAATTACTTGATATTGCAGGTGCGTTGTAATGGGGAAATGGGTTTTGTTGCAGAAGTTTACGAATGGTACAAATTTTTTGCTAATATGTATATTGTATAGCTCACTGTGCATTTGTTCAGTTAACTAAATGTGTGAATTTCTAATTACCTTCCTATCATTTTATATAACTAAATACCTATTATGTGTATATGAACTGATAATTTACCCAATAAGATAAAATAAAGAAATAACGAAAAACGTTATTTAAAGTATTTTTCCTTTCTTATTTTTGATAATGGACCTATAATTTATTTACTTCAGAAAAGTCCTACCCTAAAACTGTCTGTTAGAGACAACTTCATTAATTTTTGTATTTCCACTGTCTACTCGTATTTATGTACCTGTACATAACAAAGTATTTTAAATCTATCTTATAAAATAAATTTCACAGCTTATATTAATTACATAAGTAAAAATAATATTCAACTTTAATATACTAGAGACTACCCGTATAAAAAAGGACTCTTTGCTAGTGACAACTTTGATAAAGAATAAATTTTAATAAAAACAAACCATTATTATTATTGTATGAGTGATGAGCAAAAGAGAAATTGGTGGCGTGGAGGAGCTCGGTGGCGGGAAGAGCTCGGTGGCGTGAGGAGCTCGGTGGCGTAGTGGTTTGAGCACTCTGATTTCGATTACGAAAACAAAGCAACTTTCGCCATGGTCGATCCGAGATGGGTCAACGAAAATTTCTAATTTAGCTCCTCCGTGCTTCGGAAGGCACGCTAAGGTGTTGGTCCCGGTTGTTACTGCAACCGCTTTAACCCACCAACCCGCATTGGCCAGCGTGGTGGTGTTATGGCCCAAGCTCCTTATGTGTTTGTCTAGGTTTTTTCCATGTATGAAGTCCCATGCCCAGCAGTGGAACGTATAAAGGCTGGTAATGTTGAATGATGATCTGTAAGAGAGGTAGCGAGTGAAAGGGATAAACCTATACACATTGACAGTGATTTCTTTATCGAAATTGGGTCAAGTATAGCAGCCGCCGTAGTACGTATAGTCAATAGTGTTATGGACCTAACTCCTCATGTGTTTCTCCCAAGTAGGAAGGCCTGTGCGCAGCAGTGGGACGTATATAGGCTGGTGATGATGATGATAGTAGCCGCTGGCGGATCCGTCCAAGTGGATGTTGATTACCCATAGTAGGTACAGTTGACCAAAGAAGTAGCTGAACACTTTAGTACTATGTCACACCGATCTTGTGCACGTACTTTATAGTTGCTACCGTACTCTATTGACGTTAGAGTCGCTGTGACATGGTACTAAAGTGTTCAGCTACTTCTGTGGTCAACCGTACATGGCAGGGGTTTTAGTGGGTGCAAGCCCCATACATCTATTTCTTCTTTCCCCAAGAATAAGAAAGGACAGTGCGTTATGCATTTCCCCTGCACGCCTAAAGGTTATCTCTTTCCCAGGAAGTAACGTAATAGACATATATAGTTACTTGCGCATTTATAATATAAGTATGAATAATATATCCCCCCTGCCTTACCCTCTTCCTATACATGAGCCCTTGTAGCTTTCACAGGACATGTTACTAATTTAAGAATGGTGTAATAGCTGTATACCTTTAGGGCAAACAGGGCTCAATATTTACTGTCCTTTTATGACGGACATATCAATACAAATAGTATGAAGTATTTTTAGTTTGGAATTCAGTGAAACCAGTCCAATATGCACGTGTATGGCTTAGACACAGTATAAAAATTCAACTAGTAGGACAAGATATATTTTATTACTATTTTGAGAGAGATATAAGCATGGCAGTGACAAATAAGTAAAAATAATTCAATTTTATAGCTGCTAGAAAATTTATTAGCAGCCGGACATAAAGTGGTGTTTATATTGGTTTCCAAAACATTTTATGTAAGCTTACTAAATTACAATAAAAAATAAATAAAAACTTGCCTGCAGCGATTAATTAGATTAATTACTTTTTAAAACAAAGTTAACCTCACATCAACCCTTATCGCTTGACCTAATTTCAAGTAAAAGTTTACACGTCTCGCACCGCCCGCTCCTCGAGCCTTCTGTTTCTCCGAGCACATGTTACCCTACTGTATGGATGTTAAACTGTGGCTCTGATGATTACGTGACCAACCAGAAAACGCTAGCCATCACTAACACAGTGACCACACTCACGGCAAGAAAACTCAGGAATCCTTGCACGTTTTACTACATTATCAGAAGTGAAACAGAATCGAGCCAACAGCGATTTGTGATGTCATAGACATGAAACTAACTTCACAATAGAAGCCAGAGAATCCAATGCTTCGATTTACCCATCAAGGCTCACCCATGGCGGATGTTACTTTGTTTTTTATACAATTATTTTTCCCTATTATTGCAGGAATAGGCAACGGTAGCCTCTTACCACCAGATGGGCCTTAAGCTTTCTTGTCATTTAGATATATGAAAAAACACTCTTTAAAAAGCCTGTGTGAATAGGCCGTAAGAGATTTTGAATGAGTAAATTCCATTTCGAGGTGCACACGACAGCACATCAAGTGCAACAGTTGCACTACGAATGCCGCCTCTATTAAGGACGTAGTAAGGGTGGTCTCAAGGTCAAACTGTTACGCTTGATGTGCTGCCGACTGTACTTAAGCTTACTCAATCGAGAGTCGACATTAACTACCGCCGCAATATGAGCGTTTAGCTTATTTCAATTGATACTTTAACTTAAAGTTAAATACAATGAGCTTTCTATTTAGATATAATATTAGTTAGTACTTAAGTTGCGTAATTTATGACATATTTCACATACTGAGGCGGGGATCGAATACGCGACCTTACACAATCCGGGCGACTGTTCTAATCATCTGAGCTACCCAGTAGGACTTGGGATAACCCTGTAAAATTCTTCTAGTCTCTCTGTACTTGCGTTATAAGCTAATGTGTACCCTACAATGTTCAAATATTCTATTTTGGAAATAGGAAGGAGGAAACACATGTGCTCCATGAATTCCAAGTTCTGGAAGTACGACCAAGAAACGAGCTACTAAATTTCTTTGTACGTGATGTTGAGGTGGAGACAGTGAATTGATGACTCCGAACCGAAGCGACTTGATTTCGAATATTCTTTAATTTTTATATTAACATTATTGTCTTGCGCTCCGCCGGCGCCGTCGGCGAAACGACGGCAGCAAAGACAAAGCGCGGGAAAAAATATCAAATTACGTAGTCAAGTTATAGTGTAAAATTGTTTGTATTGTTAACACAAGGTCCAGCAAAATAGGTCGGCGGACCGCGGTAGGCCATTTGGTGACCCAAATGGCGGACCTCTAAAGATATTTTATAAGTAAATATATTAAAATATTCAAAGTAAACAAAAGTAAGGATTCAAAAATCTATTTCAATATAATATTAATTGGTACTTAAGCTGCGTAATTATAATATTAGGTTGGGGAAAAATTCTTTTCGCATTATAGTATGTAATAAAATCTCTTTGGCTGTACTATTTGTATCTGCCTGGTTTTGGTATCATTAAAAGTTTAGATTTTAAAAAAGATAATTCCAAATTCAAATTAGGAAACATGTGTGTTTTTCATTTGTTTTCGTACTGTCAAGATGAGTGAATCTAATGAAGAAATTCGATACATTTTAAAATTTTACTACAAAAAAAGTAAAAATGCAACGCAATCCGCGACAAAAATTTGCGATGTTTATGGACCTAGTGCAATGTCTGTGAGAGTAGCACAAATTTGGTTTAACCGTTTTCAATCCGGAAACTTTGATGTCAACGATGCACGTCGCTCTAGTCGCCCTTTTACGGATAAAATTAATGACATTTTTGAAAAACTGGAGCAAGATCGGCATATCAGTAGTTACGACGTAGCTGAAGAACTGGGAATTGACCACAAAACAGTTTTGGCGCATTTAAAAAAAATGGGTACACAAAAAAGCTCGATATTTGGGTACCCCACGAGCTCACTGAAAGAAACCTAATGAACCGTGTCCTCATTTGTGATTCTTTATTACGACGTAATGAAATCGAACCATTTTTGAAGAAGCTGATAACTGGTGATGAAAAGTGGATCACGTACGACAAGAACGTGCGAAAAAGGTCGTGGTCAAAGGCCGGTGAGGCTTCACAGACTGTGGTGAAACCCGGGTTAGCTCGCAACAAGGTGATGCTGTGTGTGTGGTGGGATTGGAAGGGCATTATTCATTATGAGCTGTTACCACCAGGCAGGACCATCCATTCTGAACTCTACTGCGAACAACTGATGAGATTAAAGCAAGAAGTTGAGAGAAAGCGGCCGGAATTAATCAACAGAAGGGGTGTGGTTTTTCATCATGATAACGCTAGACCTCACACATCTTTAGCCACTCAGCAAAAATTAAGAGAGTTTGGTTGGGAGGTGTTCATGCATCCGCCATATAGTCCTGACCTTGCACCTTCATATTTCTACCTGTTTCGCTCTCTTCAGAATTCTCTAGGCAGTGTCGGGTTAACATCACGAGAGGACTGCTAAAACCACTTGTCGCGGTATTTTGATCAGAAGCCCCAAAACTTCTATAGCAATGGGATCATGTCCCTACCTATAAGATGGCAAAAAGTTATCGAACAAAATGGTACCTACATACTTAAGTTAAATGTAAATAAACTATATTAAAAAATGTTTTGAATTTTCTTAAAAAATGCGAAGAAACATTTTCCCCAACCTATTATATATGACATAGTTTGATCGTGACAAATTTATGCTGCAACGCTTTAAAGATTGTACGTAATAGAATTTCCACTAAAGTTAAAAGTGTATTAAAGATCGCTAATATATTATTTACATGACACCGCTTTCCAGCATCGTACAGTATGAACATTCAAATATACACAAAGCTTTTTCACAATGATAGGCAAAAAGCCGACAGCGCAACGCGAGGCTTGAGAGCTTCTCATTATGAAATTTATTTACAACGACCGGCTTTAAACTATCATTACTTTTTTTATACTGTGCAAGGGTGTTACCAAACAAAGGCTTCTCCTGAAGGACAGGACTTGGGAAGCTCAATTAAGAACCATGTGTAATATAATATAAGTAATGTAATATAATATAAGTCATCGAAGTCAAATAACCCTTTAAAATACTTTAAATTATTATTAAGATCAAGGTACGTCGGTCCTCAAATCATCTCAAAAAGCAATCAGAAGACCGACAGTAACAAATGAAAGCGTAATAAAATGGACTTACACTTGTCTTAATCGAGAAGACTCAAGACAAATGCAGAAAATAACCAAGATTATTAATCGTGAAGTTGTTATTGGACTTCGCCAAAATCGACATTGATCTTGCAAACTTAAGTCGAGAACGATAATAAATATTGCCACTTTCGAGAAATGGGAAAGTCTTGTACAAATTTATATTCCTGGTAACCCTATTGACAGACATCAAACGCTAACTGAAATTGGAATCGTCACGCCTACACCGAAAACTGAAACGAGACGTGGAAACTCATACAAAGCCGATACGTATAACGGTGGTAATACAAAACCGGCGCTGGGCCACTGGAAAAGCACTCTTATTACGTTGCCTTAATATGTCCGTGACTATATAAACATTGCATTACAGGAATATCAAGTTAAGTTCGGATTTGGAACAGACGGTTTGCATCACAGACCTTGCAGTCTTATTAAACCAATCGGGTCGTTTAATGAAGATCATATTATAACCCTCTGATTCTATCCCCCGTGGTTAGATACTGAGTATCATGACACAATTACATTACAAATGAAACTAATGCTCGATTTCCCTAACATTTGCTTAGAGTAAAGAGTCTGGTTTTTTGCTGTCTATCTGAAGCAGATAGAAAGAGACAAAAGTGAATAAAAGTCATCTAAGCCTAGGGACTGGTTATAGAAAGGACATAAAAGTTTTGGTAAAAATTAAAACACATTTTCTTTAATCAAAGCAAGCCAATTGACCCAACACTACCTGATATGAAGCGGTAAGAAGAGTCCATATGCGAAGACAGCTAGTGCAATAGATACAGCTCTACCAACCCATGTTATAGGAAGGAGGGAACACAATATGTGCTGGCAAGAATTTCAAGTTCTGGAAGTACGACAAAAAAATGAGGCACTTAATTTCTTTGTGCGTGATGTTGAGATAAAGACAGTGAATTGATTACTCCGAAGACCGGCACGCGTGCTCCTGAGCAGGAAGGGGGAAGATGGTTTAAGGTGGAAAAGCCTTTCAGAACAATCTCCATGATATAGCCGATAAAAGGCGCTAAGAGACGCAATGTCTCGACGCAATTGCAGAGGCTCAATGTTGATCGTTACCTCTACACTCTACATCGCTAATGACACGGAAATCATGACGCTGCAATCTGTCCAGGGCATCGAGGAGGTACTTGGCGGAGCCATCCCACACGTGCGAGCAATATTCTTCGCAAGACCGGACCTGAGTTTTGCAAAGCAGGCATAGTTGGTCAGGTGTGAAAAATCGACGCACCTTATTCTGGACACCGAGCTTCCATCAGGCTGTTTTGATCACGGTTTCGGTGTAGTTCCTGGAAGTCAGATCGCAGTATATTTCCATACCGGTAACAACCGGGATCAATAAAATGTGTGGTCTGTTGTGCTTTTTTTTGTTTTCATTAATATTAGAATCGAAAAACATAGAGCTTTCCACTCGAGGCTTTGTGAACGTTAGTGACAGATGGAATCACGTAAAATTCGAAAATCTGAGTTTTAAATCCTTTTTACCTTTCGCTAAGCATTCACTGAAGCAGATGTTTCACATCGATGGAAATGTACGTTTCGTCGCCTTTTTTCGTCCTATTTTGTTTGAAAGGATATCTTGACGACCACATATGTGGGAAAGTGGCTTCACGCTTCAGTTAGTTTCATAATATTCAAGTCTTTTATTTTGTTTCCTCACTTTTGGTTCTATTTTTAGAGCGACTTTTACTGTCTGATATAGCATTTTAATAACGCGATCGGGAACTCGTTTTAAACAAATTATATGGTAAATTTCCCGAACATAATTCCAATTCTTTTCCTGTCTGTCTTATAGTGCTACAATCCTAATCATCATTCTTAAAGCAAGGTTACCCAACCGTAGCTTATAGACGTTAGACCGACTTCTACCCTTTAAAAAACAAAAAGGCGTTATTTTGACGGCTGGAGACGAGTCTTCCAGCTCCGAAGTCCCAACAACAGTTTCTCAGAAACACAACACTACAAAGTATTTTTACTTACTTTCTTTCAAAAAGTGGAGGTGCTGTAGCGGAAGGATGTATGAATTTCTAAATTAGAGTGAGGAGCTCGGTGGCGTGTTGGTTTGAGCGCTCTGGTTTCGATACGAAAAATAAAGTAACTTTCGCCATGGTCTATCCTGATGAGTCAATCAAAGTTTGTTATTTATTTATTTAATTAATTTCTTTTTTATCTCGAGCTCCTCCGTGCTTCGGAAGGCACGTTAATCCGTTGGTCCCGGTTGTTCCTGCAACCACTTTAACCCACCATCCCGCATTGAACCGTGGTGGTGCCCAAACTTCTCTTGTGTTTGTCCCATATAGGAAGGCCTGTGCCCAGCAGTAGGACGTATATAGGCTGGTGATGAAATGAGAATGATGATGGCATGACGTTTCTCCCTTACTCTTAAAACATTCGCACATGACTCGTCGCGTCAGCGTCATCGTATAGCTAGCGACGTACGAGACGTACGAGATAATGAAGTACGAGACGATTACGTGACGATAGATTTCTACACGCGGCTAGTCATTACATTGTCGTTGTTTCGTAGAACCATCAGTTATATCTTGGTAATGGAAAGAGAAGCATTATTTTTATTTTCCAACTTAGACTTACTTATATGTACGTAGCAGTAGGCGGCTATAAAGATTCATTCACAAAGATAGTTAATACATATAGGTATATTCAATAGTTTATTTTTTTTAAGTCTAACCATGCTTCTCTTAATATATTCTTCCATAAATTCTTCAATACTCACTTATAGTATTAGTTTATATTTGAATCAGTCTTTTACAATAATACTGTTAATAGTTACTGTTAATAGTATTATTGTAAAAGACTGATTAAAATATAAACTCAGCAATACGCTTATGGTCATGTTGTATGCACGCTGCGACATATGACCATTCCTGTGCTGTGCAAACTGCGCTCGACACGCTATCTATCGTACTCTTTGCAGCATACGCGCAGTGTCCGCTCCGATCACGTGACTTGCCAGGGGCCTTACCACCACCTTTATAAAAGCGATTCATATTCAACTCGGTTCAGTGTAGGTTCCTAAACTGCATCGTTTTATTTCGTACCATCATCTTCATAGAACTGATTCGCGTTTGCACCGATTGAAAGAATGAACGTTGTCACTGGTCTGTTACGAAGTGAAAAAGAGAGCGCTATATAAATATGTTATAAGGTTGTCTCAGTCTATTGATACACATCAATCTCTATAATAACTTTTACAAATTTTTAGCTCACACCTACCTACCTTCGTCTCGAGAGAAATATCATTCACCTTGTTTCTCTAACCATAGGCTTTATTTCATTGCATAATTCATTTGTTCCATGGATCCGATATGATATTTTTTTAATTCAATCAAAATAAAACAAAATTCAGTTCAATATGCACGTAGAAGACTTTTTAGGTTCCAGAATTGTAACTTTTATTGAAACGCTTGTAATGACAGATGAGCGTGTCAGTTTAGGTTGTTTCAGAACGTCATGGTATGAATATTCTCCATACAAATTGAACAATTGATATCGAGTTTACGATTCAACTCTAATATGAAAGGCTGTCGAAAGCAGCGCCAAAACAGCGTCGTAGTACGAATTGACGATTCTACTCAGTTTAGGTCCTAAACTAGATCGCTATAAAAGATGGTGGTAAGAGAGCAGCACGCTTACGCTACTAACTAGTCTTTCCACTTCTATCTTCGCGTTTAGATAGACTTTATCAACTTTATTCATTATTCTACTACGATACCTAAAACCGTCGATAAAAGAATATTTTTTCAACTGCCATTTCAAGCTTGATATGAGCCCGTCCGGGCAAACATCTTGATCAATTTCATAGACGAAAAAACAGGCGCAGTTGCAATATTACTACAAAATCTATGACCAATCTGCGCGGATTTTTTATTCTGTAAAATTGTTCAAGATGTTTGCCGGGACTTGTAATAAGTTTTTGACTCAGATGTATTAAAATAATAGCTTGAGCAAATACAACAATGACTTATACTAATCGAACATAAAGACGCCAACGCCACGCGGCGTCACAAGCCGGCGGCCCCGCCGGAAATATCATCGTCTGCAGTTGACACCGGGAAATAGCATCACCAACGCCGGACGTGACGTTCGTAGCCCCGTTGACGCCTCATGTTATTGTCATAATAAATACAGCCCGAAGGTTCTGCTAAGCTCGCCCTGCACGAGCGTCTTTGAATACCATACTACTTCATTACATATTAATTATGATTTTATTAATTAGTACGTACTTTTTCTTTATCAAAGACACAATAGACTGCTATTGTGGTGCAACTACACACTTACACTTGATGTGTCGTCTGTTTGTACGGTCGACCACAAAAGTAGCTGAACACTTTAGTACCATGTCACAACGACTATGACGTCAATATAGTACGGTGGCAACTATAAAGTACGTGCACAAGGTCAGTGTGACATGGTACTAAAGTGTTTAGCTACTTCTGTGGTCGAATGTACCTTTGTACATTGGTACCAGTTTCGAGTAAGCTCGAGTTAACTTGTTTGGCAGGCCTCAGTTCATAAGAAAAGTCATAATACGATAAAAATGCTTATGAATGAGCACTAGATAGGATCCCAATGTGTGAAACGATAAATTTATGAATATTGTTTATATTCACACATTACGAAGAGAATAATAAGTATAATAGATTATGACATAATAGTCCACCCGTCAAAATGACAAGTGAATAAAATCTTCAGTGTTTATACAATACATTGATGTTGTACAACAAAAAGATTTGTTTGACTGTAGCGTGAAACAGCAATGTATATCTTTAGCGAATAAGCCTATTGAAAAGTATGAATGAGGATGGATGAAGGAAAGATCTTATGTTGGATCAAAGTTACAGTGGCGGGAACTAGTATGAGAGAATGAAAAAGCAAAAAAAAATTCAAAACACTAAAAAGGAAAAAAAAATTAATTTCAGTACCGAGGTAGGTACCTACTTACCTCCTGAAATGTATTTTTTGGAGTTGGTGCTTCACTTTCTATTGTCTCTGGAAACAGCTTAGTACCAACCCAAAAAAATACATTTCAGGAGGTAAGTAGGTAAGTACCTAGATACTGAAATTTAATTATTTTTTCCTTTTTAGTGTTTTGAAGTCGCTTTTATTTTTGTCAAAAAAATTTTTTTTTACATTTATAAGTGATTTTCTAAGGTCAAAGCAAGATGGGTGACCGTCAGCACTATCGACTTGTCTGTCTCTCAGTCCTTGGTTGAAACACACAGTGAAAGAATTATCTTCTAAAATTTCTAAATCATTACCGTTAAGGAGATATAATTAAAAGAGATGATAACTAACAGAGGCAAATACTTGAATAGCTTTGGAAAAAAGTAAAACATGTCACACGTGTTTATAAAAATTTTGGTCTGCCCTCGATTTCCCTGGGATCCCATCATTAAATCCTGATTTGGTGACAATGGGACCACCTCTGGAGTATACTCTATCGACTGAAAAAAGAATTTTGAAAATCGGTTCACAATTGACAGAGACATCGGTGAACATACATACAAAAAAAATACATACAGTGGAACATATAACCTCCTTCTTTTTTGAAGTCGGTTAAACACAGTCTACGATAGTGTTATTTTAAATAACACAGTCGCAAGCTAAAAAAGTTTTTTTTATTACAGACAGAAAAAGACATACATACCTAAATACAAAACAGTCCTGTCAAATAAGTTTGATCGTGTTTGAACCGACCTAAAACTAATATGCGATTCTGCTGTCGTCTCTACCAAAACTGTTTTGGAGTCGAGTAGAGTTCAAGTACTTACGTAAATATTTCTACAGTAAATTATATGTCTTTGTAGCCGAAGTGGAAACAATGCATGGACAGTCAAGTTATAAGAGAACAATAATTGGCTTTGGAGTTAAGTTGAATAGCTTGTTAGCCTATAGACGCTAGGGCACTACTCACGCGCTGTAGAAAGCGTTATACCAACATCTTATGACAAAACCCCCTGCTACCAATCTAACGTTTTTTTAACCTGTAAAGCTTTAAATTCCAGACACAATTGGTTTTTTATTGTTATAAGACTCCAGGGAGTCTTACGGGGCATGACAAATAAGCTCAGCGTTAACACAAACAGAGTTACTTTTGCCATTTTATTATTAGTATAGCGCACGGAGGCTGAATTTCATAAACAAAATATTTCAGTAGCGAATATTCTCTCCCAGTATCTAGATAGTTGTAAATATCATTTAGCAAGTATTCGATTTCAGTAATGGACGCAAGCTGCCGTTTCGATTTCAATAAGCTCACGTGGCTGGAGCTTTGCCTAAAAGCCTACCAACGTAAATCCATCCTGTAGAAAACCATTAATGGCATGATTTCATTTCCCGGTTATATTTATCAACTCTCTACATTTAACCGGGGTAAAGTTAACATAAAAAATATGTGAATGATTTTTTTTTTTTTTTTTTTTTTTTATACAAAGCACGACAAATGACTCAACACCACCTGATGTGAAGCAGTAAGAAGAGTCCATATGCGAAGACAGCTAGTGCAGTTCAGACACTACTCTAGCTGCCTCCACCTTGCCGGCCCGAAAGGTGCTTTTTCACGCCTCTTTTGAAGGACCCCATGTTATAGGAAGGAGGGAACACATGTGCTGGCAAAGAATTCCAAGTTCTGGAAGTTCGACAAAGAAAAGAGCTACTAAATTTCTTTGTACGTGATGTTGAGGTGGAGACAGTGAAATGATGACTCCGAAGACCAGCACGCGTGCTCCTGAGTAGGAAGGGGGAAGGTGGGATAAGGTCAAATAGCTCCTCAGAACACTCTCCGTGATATAGCCGATAGAAGGCGCTAAGCGACGCAATGTCTCGACGCAATTGCAGAGGCTCAAGGTTGTTGGTGACCTCTACATCGCCAACGATACGGACAGCACGACGCTGCAATCTGTCCAGGGCATCGAGTAGGTACTTGGCGGAGCCATCCCACAAGTGCGAGCAATATTCCACGCAAGACCGGACCTGAGTTTTATACAGCAGGCATAATTGGTCAGGCGTGAAAAATCGACGCACCTTGTTCAGTACACCGAGCTTCCGTGAGGCTGTTTTTATCACGGTTTCGATATAGTTCCTGGAATTCAGATCGCAACATATCTCCATACCTAGCAAGTTTAGGGAGCCCTGTGCCGAAAGAGTCGTGCCCTGAAGAGACGGAAGGGGAAGGAACGGCGACATTTTGGCTGTAAACGCGCACACCTGTGTTTTCTTAGCATTGAACTCAACAAGATTGTTAGATCCCCATTGGGTGTTGAACCACGAGGTTCAACACCCTGTCGAGCTCAATGGTAAGATTCTCTCTCTCTCTCTCGGTTTCAGCGCGCCCAGCCCCTGGGCGACCGTAATATCCCCCATGAACTGTACTGTCATCTGCATAGCAATGAATGTTTCCTAACGGAATCATGTCATTGATATGAAGAAGAAAGAGTGTGGGGGATAGAACAGAGCCTTGTGGTACACCAGCATTCACTGACATGAACCGCGAAGCGCATCCATCTGCGAGGACACGGATTCTTCGCTCATGCAGGAAGCCGGCGATCCAGTTACAGAGCTGAGCGGGCAGACCGTATGCCGGGAGCTTGGAGAGAAGAGCCTTGTGCCAGACCCGATCGAACGCTTTGGCAATGTCAAGGCTAACTGCCAGTGACTCACCACGTTTGTCAATAGCTTCACCCCAGACATGCATTAAGTACGCTAGAAGATCACCCGTTGACCGGTTCGGCCGAAACCCGTACTGTCGATCATTAATTAATGAGTGATCTTCTAGGTATCGGATCAGCTGGTGGTTTAAGATCCGTTCCATGACCTTGCAAAGAACTGAGGTGACAGCTATCGGGCGGTAGTTAGCTGGGTCTGATCGGTCTCCCTTTTTGGGAACCGGTTGCACATTGGCCTCTCTCCAAGATTCCGGCACACACCCAGAAGAGAGAGAAAGACGGTATAGCCGCGTTAAGACAGGAGACAACTCCGCTGCGCAGTTTTTCAGTACTATCGCTGGAATGCCATCAGGTCCACTAGCTTTCCTGACGTCGATTGACTGAAGCTCCGCACGTACATCACATTGCCTAATACGAATATCGGGCATTGTGTGGCCACAGTGGGAGAGTGTTGGTGGCTGTAAGTTGCAGTCATCGATTCGGGAGTGAGCAGCAAAGAGTTTTACCAAGAGATCGGCTTTCTCTTGCGGCTTGTGAGCTAGCGAGCCGTCAGAACATCTCAACGGGGGCAGCGAGGGTTGACAGAAGTTGGATTGCACGGCTTTGGCCAGACGCCAGTAGCTACGGCTTCCCGTAGGATGCGTAAGAAGTTCTTGGCCAACTCGTGCAACGCGCTGTGCATCCGCTCTGATGAAGGCCCTTTTGCAGGACTTGGTGGCGTTGTTATAGACTGCTTTCAGTGAGTCAATGTTGGGATCCCCGCAAGCTCGGCCCCTGATCCAAGCGCGGTATGCCGACTGTCTGTTTTCAACAGCTAAGGCACAATCGCGGTTGAACCAGAGAGAGGATTTTGATCCCTATCGTATAGACATAAGAGATAAAATGTAAGTATACACTGTTATGCTGGTGACTGTACAGCCCTAGCCAATACATATGTTTTTCAAGCCTACACCTATTATCTAATCTGTGCATATGTCGCATATGTCGTCGAATAGCTAATTTAACCAGACGGCTAACTTGACATTCAGCCATCTGATTAAACGTTGCGCTCAATGACTTGGCTTGTTGTTGTTGTCCTTCAGCCGTTTCAATGGATGCCGGCGTTCAATCAACGGCGGCTAATTTAACCAGACGGCTACGTACGACACATACACTATGTATTACCCGACGACCGGCTGGCCGAGTGGTCTGTACCAAAGAGTACATTTTTTATACGGGTATAGAGGTATCACTCCATACTACAAAATATATCGCGCTTAGCGATATCTGGTGATCTGAACCGGTAGACAACCAAAAAAATATTATCTTAATACAACCTTTTTTTTCTCAAAAACTAAATTTAAACAATCAAAAGTTACATAAAAAATGTTTATTTATGTATTTCTATTAACAAAATAAAATTTCAAAGAAAAAATTTTTTCCTTAACGGGATTCGTACATAATTTTCTTGGTTTAAAACGCAGGATGTCTCGCAAATCTACCATCTAATCATTAATAACAATGATGAATTAGCGGTACCATTTCTACTTTAGTAATGTTCTTAACTAAAATATTTATAATGGTAATTGAGGAGCTCGGTGGCGTAGTGGTTTGAGCGCTCTGGTTTCGATAACGAAAACAAAGCAACTTTCGCCATGGTCGATCCCGAGATGGGCCAATCAAATTGTTCGCGCCCGTCTGTCTTTATTTTTGAAAATACGCGCGCGTATTAGATGCGCGGATCAAGATCGGCGACCTGCGGCGGGGCGGGCGGCGGCGGGCGGCGGCGGGCGGCGCGGGCGGCGACCGATGACGTAGTCGACGTCATAGGAGGGAGCAAGCCGCGCGAAGTACAAAAGGCGTCCATTTTGAGAAATGGGCCCATTCCCATTTTCAACACATTGTTTATACATACCTTATTCGAATATTTGTTAAAAGTATTTTTATATGTAAATTCAACCGAATAAACAATTTAAAAAGTATAATAAATAAAGCGTTTATTGGAGATTCCTGACCAGATGTTCTGAAAAGCTAATACGAAACCCTGAGCTCGAAACATGATCCATCGAACCGGACACTAAGAAGAATTCAAGATCGGAAGTCGATTCCCGACGCAAGAAGCGATCCAGAATATTACGGTCAGGTCAAATCCTTCCAATTCCCTCCCATCATAGTTCGATTTGTGCTAATATCGTGCCGTTATTTGCAAATTCCAGTTTTTCAAAACTACCTGCTTTGTCGTCCTGTCGCGGGGTGTGGCTGCCTAGTCGCTTGTGAGGTGATTTTTAAACAACTGTAAGTACTCTTGCTTTTCAATTTCTTCCCAAAATGAGTGAGGAGCGCGATAATATCACCAAACTTAATTTGCCAAAACCTTCGAGAGAAGGTAGTAGTAGGTCACCAAAAGAATGTTCTGGTTTTGATTTTAAATTATCAATTGCAGACCTTAAGAAACAGCGCGGAGTATTTAAAGCCCGAGTAACTTTATTTGAAAAATATATTTCAAAATTTCAGAGCATTCAGTTGGAAAAAAGTCAAATAATAGAATTAAATTTAAAAATATCCCAATTCGAGTCCGTTTTTGACGAGTTTAATAAAATACAAAATAAAATCGAGTTTTCCTCTGATGAAATTGATCTTTTAACGCAAATCGAATATCGAGAAACATTTGAAGAGCAATATTTTCAATGTATTTCTGCCGCTAAGTCCTTAGTAGAAGATATTAATAAGGAGAAATTTGGAAATAATCATAATTTACGTAGTAAAAATAGTACTTCACAAATAAGATTACCAGATATCAAGTTACCCTCCTTCAACGGTTCATACGATGACTGGCTGGAATTTAAAAATTCTTATTTGACAATGATACATGAGCGTAACGATTTAGATGCGATTCAAAAATTCCACTACTTGCGTTCATCACTTAGTGGTAGTGCACTTCAAGTTATTAGCGCATTAGAATTTACAGCGGAGAATTATACCCACGCATGGGATTTATTACTCCACCGATTTCAAAACGATCGACTTTTAGTACATAATCATGTCAAGTCTTTGTTTTCTGTGCCAAATATTAGTAGGGAATCTCCTTTGCTTATTAGGAAAATGATCGATTCTATTCTACGTAATTTACGTGCATTAAAATCACTGGGGGAGCCTACAGAATATTGGGACACGTTGATTATGCATTTAATTGTGTGTAAACTTGACTCTTCTACCGAGCGAGAGTGGGAGAATCATAAGGGAGCTCTCATATCTGGTTTACAAAGCCAAGATCCTAAACGTAAATTAATATTAAACGATTTATTGTCATTCCTTAGAAACCGTGCTGATTTGTTGGAAATGGTAAATGTTAATAATTCGAATAGTATTCATATTTCTCAAAAGCCTAATAATAATAATAATGGTAGATTTAATTTTTATAATAAACAATCCCATGATATGAAATCGGCGCCAGCGCGGACAATGCAAACACATACAAATAGTTATACCGCGGCTACTACCGTCAGTAATACGCGAACAACCAAACGAAGTCGTGTCTGTGAGATGTGCCGGGGCAATCATGCCTTATTTATTTGTAGTATGTTTTTAAACTTATCTGTTGAGGACAGATATAAGTTAGTGATTGAAAAGGGTCTTTGTCATAACTGCTTACGGAGCGGTCATACGATTAGTGAGTGCTATTTCGGCCCTTGCCAGCAATGTAAACGTAAGCACAACAGTTTATTACATAGGGATTCATACAAAAATACACCTATTGAATCGCCTTCGCAAAGTGAGTCCGGACAATCTCAAGTAAAATCGACCGTATTGCACTCATCATTAGACTTACATAGCAATGACGGGCTAAGTACGCGTCAGCTGACGGCGGCGGCAGCGGCACAACCGGTTTTGTTATCTACTGCGCTAGTAGAAGTGATATTGAATGACAAAAATAATAAGCGACACACGGCCCGTGCGCTTTTAGATAGCGGGAGTCAACACTGTTTTGTTTCAGATGCGTTTTGTAATCGAATTGGTTATACGAATTATATACAGTCCACTGTCCAAATTTCGGGTGTGGGACAATCGGTCACACACTCAAATAAATTATGCGATTTTATTATACGATCAAAAGTAAACGATTATCATACAAATATACGTTGTTATGTTTTACCGTGCATCACATCAGTCTTACCGTCTGTGAGTATCGATGTTGATCATATGCGAATACCAGTCGATATGAAACTCGCTGATCCAAATTATCATGTGCCTTCCGACGTCGATTTATTGATAGGTGCTGATCTCTTTTGGGAACTTTTAAATGAAAATAGAATGCGATTAGAATGCGGACCTTATTTACAAGATTCGAAATTAGGTTGGTTAATTTCCGGGCCTATTTACATGAGTAACTTACACTTCAAAAATAATTATACTCAGTGTAATTTTACACAGAACATAGATTCGCAATTAAAAAAGTTTTGGGAGTTAGAAGACCTATCTCAAAGGGATAGTCTGACTAGTGACGAACGGAAATGCGAAGAAATATTTACGAACACATTAAAGCGCGAATTAGACGGTCGGTTTTCAGTTCATATACCGCTGAAAGAATCAGCGCATTCACTTGGTGATTCTTATACGACAGCTTATAAACGATTTATTTCTTTAGAAAAGAAATTAGATCGTAGACCTGAATATAAGCGTATGTATTCAGATTTTTTACGAGAATATCGCGAGTTAGGCCACATGTCTAGGGTGGATGAGTACAGTTGGCCACATTATTTTCTCCCGCATCACGGGGTATTTCGGGATAGTAGCACAACAACTAAATTAAGGGTAGTATTCGACGCTAGTTGTGCTACTACTACAAAAAAGTCTTTAAACGACATCCAATATATCGGCCCGAAGCTTCAAAACGAAATCTTTTCTATTCTGTTGCGTTTTAGGCAGTATCAATCGGTAGCATGTGCCGATATCGAGAAAGCCTATAGACAGACACTTATTCAGCCTGACCAACGGGATCTTCAACTTATACTCTGGCGAGAAAATCCTTCAGATCCAATAGACATTTACCGGTTAAATACTGTGACGTACGGTACTGCGTCGGCGCCATATTTGTGTATAAGGTGTTTAAATCAAATCGCCCAGGAATGCGACGATGACGTAGTCTCACGTGTCATAGAAGAAGATTTTTTCGTAGACGACTTGTTGACGTCACACGATGACCCTAAGATGTTGGTTAAGATTTGCGAGAAGACGTCTCGTGTTTTAGAACAGTATGGCTATTCGCTGCGTAAGTGGACTTTTAACTGTGACGTAATGGCTGTGACATCTTTCAAGGATTTAGGTATAGGCGAATATACTCAGACCAAAACACTCGGGGTAGGTTGGCACAATAAGAGTGATGAATTTTATTTTACCACAAAGTTAGCAGCGGTGGATAAGTCAACACTGACAAAACGTTTAATGTTGTCAATCGTTTCGCAGATTTATGATCCGCTAGGACTGTTAGCTCCGGTTGTTATTGTAGCAAAAACGCTATTGCAAAGTCTTTGGTTGTGTAAACTTGATTGGGATGATTCCGTTCCCAGTGACGTCTCAGCACAGTTTATTAAATTCGTAACTTCGATTAAGCAATTTTTACACGAAATTAAAATTCCACGGTTCGTAAGAAACGTTCATGCTCAACGCATGGAATTACACATTTTTTCCGATGCTTCACAGAGTGCATACGGCGCCTGTGCTTACGTACGCTCAATAAATAATAACTCGGTTCAAATAGAATTACTGTGCGCTAAAAGTAAAGTAGCACCCTTAAAAACAATTAGCATTCCGAAGTTAGAACTGTGTGGCGCTTTAATAGGTGCGCGACTTTATAAAATGATCATTAAGTCACTTAGTTTAACATTTAATTCTGTTTACTTTTGGACCGATTCGACTATCGTTATAGGCTGGTTGCGCATGTCTCAGCATTTATTAAAGACTTTCGTTCAAAATAGAATCACAGAAATTAATGAGTTGACAGGTGACGCGTCATGGTTGCATGTAGAAAGTCATAACAACCCTGCTGACTTAGTATCGAGAGGTCTAAACGTTATCGAACTTAAGAATAATAACTTATGGTGGCACGGCCCTACTTATTTAAATTGCTTAAAGTGGTCGCCTAGCGATATACAATCGATACCAATCTGTAATGATTTACCCGAATTAAAAAACAAAATTTTCTGTGACGTATGCACCATGCCAGAAAATTTGTTCGATTTTGAAAGGTTTTCATCTTACAAAAAACTAGTGCGAGCGGGAGCGTATTTGCGTCGTTTCATTCATAATACGCGCGCCCGCAGCAAACAAGCGCGACAAACCGGTTGCTTATCAGTTGCCGAAATGAATGAATCGCGGCTGATGCTATCTCGTTTCGCGCAGTTACAATCGTTTCCTACGTTATATAATAGTTTAGTTAGTAAGACGCCTTTAAAGAATTGCAAAGAAAACAATAGGGTTTTAGGATTAAACGTATTTTTAGACGATAAAAATTTAATACGAGTAGGTGGCAGACTAAATAATTTGTCTCTTTTTAACGTCGATAAGCGGAATCCGATATTATTGTGTAGTAAAAGTCGATTTACTCTGCTCCTTTTCCAGTATAATCACATAAAATTATTACATGCAGGCCCTCAGCTCTTATTGTGCACTATACGCGAAAGTTGGTGGCCACTGCTTGGAAGGAACCTTGCCAGAAAGGTAGTGAATCAATGCATAGTATGTACGCGCATGAAGGGCAAGACTGTGTCACCTATAATGGGTGATCTACCTTCTGAACGTTTAGAGGCAGGATTCCCTTTCATGCGTACTGGTGTAGACTACGCTGGGCCAGTCTTCGTATTAAATCGGAAAGGTCGAGGGGCTAGATTAATAAAAAGTTATATTTGTTTATTTATTTGTTTTGTTACACGATGTATTCATTTGGAGCTCGTGAGTAGCTTATCGACAGATGATTATATTCTAGCGGTAAAACGATTTATTTCTAGACGAGGAAAACCCGCAGTAATATTCTCCGACAACGGGAGAAATTTTGTAGGAGCAGAAAAGGAGTTTCCTTTTTCAACACTTAATAATCAGAATAAAATAATTAGCTTTACTGCCAATGATGGCATCACATTCAAATTTATACCTCCATACGCGCCTCATTTTGGGGGTCTTTGGGAAGCTGGGGTCAAGTCGTGTAAACATCACCTTAGACGAATACTAGGCAGTGCTAAACTAACTTATGAGGAATTTAGCACGGTACTAGCACAAGTCGAAGCCGTCCTGAATTCCCGGCCTATATCTTCTATGTCCACAGATCCCTCTGAATACCTTCCCTTGACTCCTGCCCACTTCCTCATCGGCCGACCTTTGACTGCTCCAGCCACCGAAGACATTAGCGGGGTGCCGTCTGGTCGCCTGGCGCGCTTTGACCGGGTTGAGCAGCTACGACAACACTTCTGGAAACGCTGGTCAACAGAGTACGTCACAGAGCTTCAGGTCCGAACGAAGTGGAAGACGAGTGCCGAAGACATTGAACTTGATAGTCTGGTATTACTCAAAGACGATCAGCAGCCACCTCTCAAGTGGCGCCTCGGGAGAATTATACGGGTCTTTCCTGGCAGTGATGGAGTATCCCGAGTCGCTGAAGTTCGCACGGCAACAGGGACAGTACGGCGAGCGTTCTCAAAAATTGTACCACTCCCCATAGACTAAGAGGAGATGCAGCCATCACAGGAGATGGAGAACACCACACACGACGACAACCGACTATGAATATTATTTCGGAAGCTAAGTAGGAGCTTCCAAGGCCGGCGGTATGTTCGCGCCCGTCTGTCTTTATTTTTGAAAATACGCGCGCGTATTAGATGCGCGGATCAAGATCGGCGACCTGCGGCGGGGCGGGCGGCGGCGGGCGGCGGCGGGCGGCGCGGGCGGCGACCGATGACGTAGTCGACGTCATAGGAGGGAGCAAGCCGCGCGAAGTACAAAAGGCGTCCATTTTGAGAAATGGGCCCATTCCCATTTTCAACACATTGTTTATACATACCTTATTCGAATATTTGTTAAAAGTATTTTTATATGTAAATTCAACCGAATAAACAATTTAAAAAGTATAATAAATAAAGCGTTTATTGGAGATTCCTGACCAGATGTTCTGAAAAGCTAATACGAAACCCTGAGCTCGAAACACAAATTTATAATCTCGAGCTCCTCGTTAAGCCGTTGGTCCCGGTTGTTACTGCAACCGCTTTAACCCACCAACCCGCATTAGGCCAGCGGTGTTACGGCCCAGACTCCTCATGTGTTTCGCCCATGTGGGAAGGCTTGTGCCCAGCAGTGGGATTATATAAGCTTGCGATGATGAATTTATTGAAAAATACTGTATAACAATAATTGTTATACAGAATTTTTAATTTTAACGATATAATTATTATATCGTTAAAATTATGAACTCTAAAATCTCATCAAAAAATTAAAATGTCATGAAAAATTGAAAACTGACAGGAACTGCTATGACGGCCTAGATTCAAATCCCAATACATAGGTCGCTACTCTAACTAAGTAATTAATAATTTGGGCAAGATATTATACTATACGTTATAGTAAGAATATTACTAACGACATAGTTAAAAAATATCAAAGTTACCTAATATTGATTAAAAATTGAAGTAATTATTTTTTCTCAGTTTAATGAATAACATCATTAATGTCATTTAAATTTTAAAACTTTTTTGTTAATATTTTTCGAAGTCACTATTTTGTTATGGTTACAGTGTCATCTATCGCTGTTGTTAACTGCAATTGGTCGTATATGATATGGTTATTTAAGTATAAAGTTATAACACCGTGGTCTGTACCCCTTACTATACAGACTACTCTACCGGGTTCGAATCCCAGTAAAATTAAATGTTTGTATGGTGAGTAAGAGATTTTTCACGAGATTTTTATATGTTTATATTGTATATTTCTAACATTTACATACATATTCGATGGTTATAGACCCGTAGCGGTATTGTCGACTCCAGCGAAGGTACTCGAGTCTGCTATATACAGAAGCATATATCAGCAGATACACTCACAACTGTCGGAGGCGCAACATGGGTTTAGACCGGCCCGGAGCATTACGAGTAACCTTCTGGCGCTCGTGGCTGATCTGATTCCAACAATAGATAATGGGGGACAAAGTGATGCTGCATATTTTGATTTCAAAAAAGCATTTGATTTAGTAAATAATGACATCCTTCTTAAGAAAATGGCAGGATTTGGTTTCACCGCACATCTATTGAATTTTTTTTCTAGCTATATGACAGATAGGCAACAGTATGTGGAGTACGAGGGGCGAAAGTCAGAACCGTATTTTACTTGGTCCGGTGTAAGTCAAGGGTCAAATTTAGGGCCTTTAGAATTTTTAATCATGATAAATGACTTACCCGATTTAGTGAAAAACTTTAAATGTTTGTTGTTTGCAGATGACTTTAAGTTATCGTTGGATATAGGAACGGTGGAGGACTGTAACAGACTCCAGGAAGACATAGATAGGGTTGTTAAATGGAGCAAAGATAACATGTTACAGTTCAACACGTCCAAGTGTATTGCGATTACTTTTACACGCAAGCATAAGCCCATAGAACACTCATATAACATTGAGGGAACACCTCTAACTAAGGTTACACAAGTTAGGGATTTAGTGGTAAAATTCACAGCGGATTCATCATTTCGGGATCATGTCGTTGACATTTGTAAAAAGGCGTTTAGGACTTTGGGTTTTACCCTACGAACGGTAAACAATTTTACTAATGTACATGCCATTATAGCTTTGTATAACACACTGGTAAGGAGTCATTTAGAATGTAATGCGATGATCTGGGCTCCTCATGAAAAAAAGTATAATCTTATGTTGGAGAGAGTGTAGAATAAATTTGTAAGATATTTGTATTTAAAGCTGTATGGGGTGTACCCGTTTTACCCATTACGATATCCTACATTATTTGTTTTGGGTATGGTAGGATATGATCAGCTTAGGGTTAGGAGAGAGCTGAAGCTGGTTTCATATCTTTTTATGGTACTTAGGGGTAAGGTATCTAATACGGATATGTTAGGGATAATGGGTATTAGTGTTCCGGATGAATACATTTGTCGACGGAGACGCCCTAGCCTGCTAGCAGTTCCTACGGGCCGCACTAAATTGCTGAAGGAAGCTCCACTGACGCGTGCATTTCGTACTCTCAACCTAATTCATAAAGAAACTGACGTATTCACTTGTACTATGAGCGAATTCACAAAGATAGCTACATGGATCATATGTTATGTTTAAATAAAATTGCTGTATCTATCGCATTGGGAAAAAAAACCTGTAATGATAGTTATAAGTATTTGTGAAAATAAATAAATAAATACATAAATATTATTATCATTATTTTCTCCGTTATCTAGTTTCCATAACAAAAGATCTTAATGATGCTTACTTTGGGTTAGATATTAGGTGTGAGTGTATGAATATTATCATTACCTAATCCTTATATGACACATGTTTTATCAAAAAGCTCTGGTGACTGAACTCCGATCATCTACAGGGCGAGGGGTTTTCATCTTTCATGCTGACGTATTTCTACGATCTGCTTTCTTTTCAGCACCAAATTTTATAATCTAACTTGACACGTTTCCCGCGTATTCTTTGAAGACCACGCTTTGCCTAAAAGCGCCAATATATTCGCGAACCGTAATTTGAGGACGTTGACACATGACGTGGCTTATAATATAAAAAAGGCAGATAAAACGCTATTGCTATCGTTAAATAGAAAATGTAAGAGATTTGACATTTGCCAAAATTGAAAGTCGATCGAGGGCTTATGTCAAATCCTATACACTTTCCGCTTAGCGATAGCGATAATGAAAAGGCATCTTGTCTAGGCCCTGGTTTGTAGTAAGTATTTGTGAATCGTAAAGGAAATAACATTCAATTTCGCATGGTGATCAATAAAATGCGATCGCAATAAAAATAAAAAAGGCCATTACTTCGGACATGAAGACTATTGAAGACAGAAGTCTAGCATAATATATTATATCACTTTTAATTGGTCTCCCTATTACCAGCCGGACAAAACTCAACAAATTTTCCTGCTTAAGACACTTCAGAATTTTCCTTGACGTCAACACAATAATATATTCTTCTAAAGAATACCTTTATTTTGCATAAATAAGTAATCTAATGCCTACTATTTAAGTAAAGTAAATTTTCAGGTTCAGATATATAAATCAGCAGAATTTTTTCTAAGAAAAGAAACGAGGTAGGTGCTATAATCGAATTAATATTATAAGTTTGATCTTTCATTTTTCACCCCCGACGAAAAAAGAGGGGTGTTATAAGTTTGATGTGTCTATCTGTGTATCTGTGTGTTTGTGATTCTGTGTGTCTGTCTGTGGAATCGTAACGCCTGAATGAATGGACCGATTTTGATTCGTTTTTTTTTTGTTCGAAAGCTGATGTGACTACGATGGTTCTTAGCTATAATTTATGAAGATCAGTTCAGGCGTTTGATGACTATCAGCTCATTTTCTCATCAATAGGATCTGTAAAAGTTAGTAAAATCCTGTTATCATGTGACAATAGGATTTTACTAACTTTTACAGATCCGATTGATTCCAAAGGTGTACTGTCACTTCGGTGACATTCCCATGACATACTAACCTTGAGCTGATCCTATACCATCAAAAAGTCTGCGAAATGCTTAATTCTTCAGAAACTTACAGCAGATACAGCGTGTTTGGGCTCGTATGAATAGTCTTAATGAGATAGTGTGAGATAGATGATTATTGACGCCGGGGGCTACTTAATTTTTTTTATTTTGTAATTATTCTCTTGAAAATTGATTAAAAATCGAACGAACTAAGTATATTCAAATGTAACTAGCTTCTGTTCGCGACTTTGTATTCGCGGGATTAGTACTTCTAGTAGCCTATAAATTATAGCCTATACTACTCTGTCAAGAAAGTACCGGGAAAAGATCATTAATACAGAAAATCTTAGTTATTCATCCAAATTTATTTTATCACCTGCAAAGTATGCTCCTTCAGAAACGATACACTTACGTTACGCTAACGAATACCTAATCCAATCATTAAAATATTTTTAAACGCTGTTTCCGGAATTGAGTTCAGTTCTCGCCGCGAATTCTCCTTTATGTCTTCTACCAATTGAAAACGGGAGCCACAAAGTGGTAATTTGAATTAAGGAAAAAGAAAGAAGTCGGCTGGAGCCATATCTGGTAAATATGGTGGTTGCTCGATGGTATTTGTTGAGTGTTTGGTCAAAAATTCGTTCACAATGATGACCTTGTGCGAAGGCGCATTATCGTGGTGCAAAATCCAAAAATTTTTTTTCCACAAATCTGCTATGCGATTCTCTAAGTCAGCAGCCATGGATTCGTGGCAGCGCTGTCATACCTTTTGGCGTTTGTTTGACAACTGTTGGCGACACCAGCGTTCCGACGACGAGCACGGCATGAATCGGAACTAAAAAGTTGTTGATTTTTATTACCCTTATGTAAAAAATCTATCAAATATTGAATGTAGTCATTGCAATACAATTTGAACACAACAAAAAAGAAATAAAAAAATATCGATTGTACTTCATGTCGTATAACCAAAATACGGATTCGGATTCACGCAGCGCAGTGCGCAAACGTCAAAACCAATGGCAGCTCGTCGTCTTTGTCAGACGTCAAACTCGATGTCGAATATCTTTGTTTCTGAATCACACTGCTGGCCTTTTTTGTCGACTTTGCTCTCTTAAACGCCGCATAACGCTCAATAATATTATTTAATTACCATTTGACCTTCCGGCAAGAATTCCGAGTGCACAATACCGCGAGAGTCAAAGAAAACAGTCAACATGGCTTTGACTTTGGATCGACTTTGGCGTGGTTTTTTCGGTTTCGATTCAGTTGGAAGGCACCACTCCGAAGCTTGTTGACAAGTTTGCATGTCAAACTCGTAAACCCACATCTCGTCACCAGTAACAATGCGGTTCATGAATGTTGGGTCGGAATTGACTCGTTCTAGCATGTCCTCAGCGACTCTCACGCGATTGAGTTTTTGAAGAAAATTTAAGTCTTTTGGGACTAGCCGAGCGGCAACATGTTTCATACGCAAGTGATTATTTAAAATAGTACGGATCGACTCGTGAGATACAGCAAGTTCGCCGGATATCTCTCTTAAAGTTGGATGAAGATTTTCTGTCACTATTTCCCTCACTTTTGCGATGTTAATTTCAGTTGCAGTTGCAGACGTTGATGGCCTACCAGAGCGAGGCAAATCTTTCATCACATCTCGACCGCTTTCGAACAGTTTGTACCACTCAAAAGCACGTGTTTTTGATAAAGTCGATTCACCATAAGCCTTCTGTAACATTTTCAGTGACTCCGACCACGAAATTCTAATGGCGATAATAATGAGGTAAAATTTAAGACAAACTCTTTGTTCGATCTTTTTGTCCATTATGAAATTCGCAATACCTACACACTAAATATGATATACGGATATAACTAAAAACAGCACTGTATTTAATATAAATGCAACTCAAACTCCGCGCCAAAATAGAAAACAGTTGTGCCAACAACAAAAACAAAAAAAAAACAAATAATTTAATTTGGAACCATAAACAAATCATCCATTCCCGATTCTTGTTTGACTGAATGTATGTTATTCTGATATATGATCTATATTATTGTAAAGTTCCATTAAAATCTACTTATACTTAAAAGTAACAAACATACATCCAGACATCTATGCATCCATACAAACTTTCGCGGTTATATTATTATGTAGGACTGTTCGTCATTGCATATTACTTACTACACTTACCTATTACTATTTTAATACAATTGCGGCAAGTGTATATTATATTCTTTGACTGCGGTTTTCCAACATCGAACTGAAAAAAAATCTTTATAGGTAAATCATATAATTAATTTAACAAATCTTCAAATAAAAGTACCTACTTCATGCAAAAGGTTAGGACAAAATGAAGAGCAGAAATGTCAAGTTCGAAATGGGACCCAATGCGGGTGTGAAGCGATGGACCAATGGTTCAACGTGCCCTAAGCAGGTAGGACCTCGAGATTACAAATTTTGACTGACGAAACTGCAAAACAATGCTTTGTTATCAACATGTCAATCGAATGTGGCATTTTCCCGTCTGATCTGACAATATCAATTGTTAAGCCAATCTTTAAAAAAGGTGAAAAGGTTATTTACAATACTTTGTACCAATTTTTTGAGATAAATCTATTTTTTTCCTGTCACCAATATGAGTTCAAAAAGCATAAGAATATTAACTTGGCAGTTTATGACTTACTTAATAAAGTTTTAACTAATGTTGACAAAGGGTTACCGGCTTCGGCCATATTTATGGATCTTACAAAGGCTTTTGTTTATGTGGATCATTCTATTTTACTAGATAAATTGTTTACTTATGGTGTAAGGGGTAATGTGCATAATTAAATTAAGTCATATATAAGCGACAGACAATAAATTATGGAAATTACTAAACTAAAAATAAATCTTGCAAAAACCAAAATCATGCACTTTCAGCAAAGAGCCAAACATGATTATAAAGGCCTTAATATTACATATGCTGGACAAAGCATTGAAAAAACGAGTACTATGAGGTTCTTGGGTATTTATTTCGACCATAATTTAAAATTTAACACCCAAATCAATGAAATATGCAAAAAGCTATCAAGATTTTCTTATGCCCTAAATCATCTGAATAGAGTGGTGAATCAGAAGGCAGTACTAGCTGCATATCATGGATATGTTGCGTCGACACTAAAGTTCGGATTAATATTTTGGGGAAACTCTACTGGTAAGGAAGATGTATATAAAGCACAAAAAGGTGTGTGCGTGCCATTTGTCACCTAAAGAGAACAGAATCATGTAAGCCGCATTTCATACGTTTAAAGCTTTTAACATTTCCTTCGCTATACATATATGAGGTAGTTTTATTTGTTCAAACAAAGGCACATCTTTTTAAGAAGTTTGATGGTACACGCAATAGTGCCCGCTTACGTACATTGGCCTCTAAAACAGCCCTCTTGCATAATAGCCTGTTCTGCATGGCAACAAAGTTGTATAACAAATTGCCAAATACTGTAAAAAAAATACAATCAACTTCAAGCACACAATTTTTAATTTTGTAGTTGAAAAAGAATTTTATTCAATAAGTGAATACCTCAATGACACAAACTCAAATTATAAAAGTGTGATTTTGTGATGTTGTACTTGATTTGATCGAGTGAGTTTATTGTTTTAAACTTATTTATTATTTAGAATTCGATGCACTGATATTTAACTAGACTAAAATAATTTATAATAATGACAATAATAATAATAATAATGTAATTGAATACCTATTGACAATAATCCTAAACATACTAGTAATAATTGATTCAAATGTTAATCTACACCTATGTAATATTTTGCTTGCCAAAAGGCTGAATATGGATAAGTCCTATAATTGTATTTGAGTACCACCTGTATATGACCCATGTTCGCAAATAAATAATTTGAATTTGAATTTGTTTTAGCGTAATCAAGGCCAAAGCGCTCAATCCACTACCTACGCCATTGCCACAGAGCTCGGGCTTGTTGAAAGTAAGTAAGCACCTTCATATCAGACACATTCCACAGTACATCACAAGCCTACATACGTCCCACTGCTGGACACATGCCTTCCTACATGGGTGAAAGAAACATATGAGGTGTTTGGGCCCAATACGGAGCGATTGCAGTAACAACCGCGACCAACGGCTTGCCTTCCAAAGGAATATCAGACACGACAGTTTATTATTAACTAAAGGCCCATCTACATGAAGCAAGTATCTTGCCTGTAGCGTACAATTAAAAGTCATTTCTTGCTACAATCAAAGTCAAATCAGTTTGGAGATCCTTGGGGGAGGCCTATGTCCCACTGCTGGACACAGGCCTTCCTACATGGGTGAAAGAAACATATGAGGTGTTTGGGCCCAATACGGAGCTTAGACGCAAGGAGCAATACGGATGTTTAGACTCTAAACAACACATTTACATACTATGGCAACCTTTTCTTCATCATCATCATGTCAGCCGAGAGACGCCTACTGTTGGACATAGGCCTCCCCCAAGGATCTCCAAACTGATTTGACTTTGATTGTAGCAAGAAATGACTTGCATGGTCTAAAGTTTAGACCATGCAAGTCATTTCTTACACAATTCTTCACAATTTCTTGCTACAATTTAATTGTACGCTACAGGCAAGATACTTGCTTCATGTAGATGGGCCTTTAGTTAATAATAAACTGTCGTAAGAAAGGGCTGCCATAGTATGTAAATGTGTTGTTTAGACTCTAAACAACACATTTACATACTATGGCAGCCTTTTCTTCATCATCATCATGTCAGCCGAGAGACGCCTACTGCTAGACATAGGCCTCCCCCAAGGATCTCCAAACTGATCGGTCCTGCGCTGCCCTCATCCATCGGCTTCCCGCGACCTTCAGACTCGCAATTCTTTGGGTTACTTCAGCAACCTTAGTTCTCCTGCGGATTTCATCATTTCTGATTCGATCACGCAGAGAAACACCAAGCATAGCCCTCTCCATTGCTCTTTGGGTGACTTTGAGCCTTCTTATACGATAGGCCATCGTAAGCGGCCACGTTTAGGTTCCGTATGTCGTCACTGGCAACACACACGAGATGAAGACTTTCGTCTTAAGTGCTTTCAAGCCTTTTCTAGCTTCAATTTAATTGTATGGTACAGACAAGAAACTTGCGTCGTGTAAATGGGCCTTAAATGATAGGTACTTACGTTATCTGTAAGAATCTAGTTTCAATCAACAAAACTAAAAATTTTATGTAACCCCCGGCCTTATTAATTGTCTATCTAACACCATCTCATTTAGACTATTCTTATGAGCCCAAACACGCTACACACACACTGATTTTCATAAAACATCTAAAACTATCCCAATCATGTCAGATTTCAAACAACAACAAAAAACAAATCAAAATCGGTCCATTCGCTTAGGAGCTACGATGCCACAGACAGACATACCGTTTCATTATAAAACCCCTCTTTTTCGTCGGGGCTACAAATGTAATATCTATCTATATCAACTTGTAAATTTATTTAATCAAAATCAAAACCATCTCAAATTCGCAACTGAACAGCAAACGCGATTGTAATTGCCCCAAACGGTTTCCGCATCTCGCCTTCAATGCGTTTCAGATCCCACACAATCTCACGCAAGAATCTCGGGATTAAATTACTCGCTAAAACGTTATATCTTCTCTTCCTACTGTTTACTATTAAGAAACTCGTGCTGTTGATGTAACTTGCACGACACACAAAAAGGATAGCAGAAAATTATATATATTTAAATAGATTTAAATAAATTTTTGTTAGTGTCGTCAAAAATAGGAGAATTATGTTCAATGATGATGGTAATCTATCAGGAAGCTTTTTGAATAAGGTTTGTTCATCATAGAAACGACAGTTCATAGTCTCGTCCGGCTAGCTGATGATCATGCTCAATGCCAGGCACTAAACATTACCCTGCTCTCGCCTATACTACACTATTGACAGGTTGTCAATCTTAATAAAGAGAATAAGATCTAGTAACTTATCTGTCATCAAATCCTTGGTAACTTTTGACCAATCACTAATGAACGGCGAATACTTTTATTAATTGACGTAGTTAGGTAGGTATACCTATAGGAGATTAAATAAAACAAAAAAAAAACAAATGTAATATTTTTTTGAGATTATAATCAATGCCAAATTACAACTTTCCAGTCTATGCCGCGCGAGAAGGACAGACAAATAGACGGCTATAATAGCGGAACGTAAGGATTTTTTGTCGGCTACTGAATTCGAAAAAAAACCTTTGATAACGTAAACATATTCTATTACGGTGGTAGTCAAAATAAACGCCGATTACGGTTGTGTATTTATTTTCATGTTATCCAAACAAGAAGATAGCAAGAAAATAAAGATAGATTGATAAGTATACTCTATTGCAGAAAGACACAAGAAGGGAAAGTAAAGATAAGAAAAACATGCAAAAGGCGGTCTTATTGCTAAGGCAGCATTCTCTACCAGGCAACCTCCGTAAAATATCGCCGTAATAAGACAGTATATACATTAGGTACAAACTATAACGACGACTGAGACGATAAATTATAATAATCTCAGCTTATTATTTAATACTCATGCCACATTACAACCCGATACAGATTTTCCCTACCTTTTGGAAGCTTGAATTTAAAACATTGATCCATTTTGGTCCACTGATTCACGATCATAATAAATATTTTTTGTGGAAATTTAGAAGTCCGCTTTATAATTAGTTACCAAATTGTTTTGCATGAATTACCAGGGTTGTAAATTACAAAGGCCTTTATTAACAGTCGATTTCCAGAAGTCAACATTATGAAAACCATTGCGCCTTAGAATTCCTTAGTAAAACATCTAAAGTGTCTTATTAATTCCGTGAGTATTGTACAATCCACATTCCACTAGACATCGACCTTTTTTACTTCACCCTTGGAATTCAAATTGGATTTCAGAGTTATTTTATGAATTTAATACATTAACAAAGTTTTTAGAAAGGCATCGTATATTTCGCTATGAGAAAAGTTTACATTAAGCATAATATAATTATATTTAAACTTATTTTTGTTCTACCTGATTGTAAGCGGTTACCGCAGCATATCACACACTTCTAATAACAAAGATAATTCCCACGCATTTCACATGCACACATCGAATTACAATTTATTCTACAATTTCCATTTAGTTAATAATCTGTCAAGCGGCGTAATGCCTCTGGAGGTCTATGCCTATTGCAAAATTTCTGAAATGTGTCCTGGAATCTGTTGCTTGATGGGTTAATAAAATTTTACTTACCTTTTCCTACTGATTCCTCTTAAGAAGCTTTACTTCTTAACCCTTCAAGCATGAGATTCCAAACACAATTGTTTCTTCCATTGTCGCCCCCCGGTGGTATATCGCCGCTTGACTGATAAATATTTTTCTCTGGATGAAATTTTATGCATCAACATCATCATCATTAGCCTTACTACCAGTAGTAGTAGTGGTTGTGAAGGTCTGTACAGGTACAGTACTACCCAGGTAGAGTACCCCTAGCACGAATATTTTGTAAATTTCGAATCGTTATCGTATCGTTCACGCACGCTTGAAATTTCAAACAAAAGCCAGACAAAAGCTAACGTTACTACTGGATACGTTGGCGATTCGAAATTTAAAAGGCACAGGTCTTGTACAAAACATATGAGGATTTTAGGCCATAACACCACAGCCGTTTTGGGCTATAACAACATGGCACGATTTTGGGCCATAGCCCAATGCAACCTGGACCAACAACGGCTTAACGTGCCTTCCGAAGCACGGGCTGTGGCACGGAGGAGCTTGAGATCTTTTGATTACATCTTTTGATTGATCCTTCCCGATATCAACCATTTCGAAAGTTGCTTTGTTTTCATAATTAAGACCAAAGCGCTGATTCCACTGTGCCACCGAGCTGCTCAAATATAAAATCAATTACGCATAACATTTAATGCTACACGTTTTTTTTGTGGAACTGTAATCGCCATTTTCAGAGCATTATTTCAATTGGTTTTTTTAAGCATTAAAAACACTGAGGGCAGGGACCAAGGTAAGTATAATGTAGACCAAGAATAGGTCTTCTTGGAAGCATTTTATCATTAGCGAATAAATGTTTGAAAGAATAAAACAGAGAGTAGTCTCTCTGTGTAGAGTATTTTCACAAGTCGATTCCTCAATGGTTAGATTACCGCGTACCAGGACATTTCTTTTTTCTAGTCCAGATTTTTAAATTATTTATTGTTTTGCAATTTTACTACCTATTTATAGGTTTTATGTTAATATTTGTAAATCTTTTTATTAGAAATTTCGGAAATGTTGCCTTCAGAGATGTATACGTATGTCTATTACTAGACGATAGATACCACATTCTATCAGGTAAAACTAGTTTGCTATTCTTTGACATTAAGAATATGAGGTTTTCATTTATATTCGTTAATTAATATCCCGAATAAATTAAACAATTATCGAAATTCAAATTAAAAAATTGTTAACTTCCAACGATAAATTAAAATAAATTAGCACGAAATGTAACTCAGATTACGAGTTAGGAGTTAAAGCAAAATTATCAAGGAAATTACACATCATACGATTGTATGATGTGTGAAGCTTACTTATATCTTTAACTTTAGTAATACGGCTGCTTTAAAAAATTCTCTGAAAACTCAGCTAATTCTGAAGCTAACTGTAGAGTCGACAGCACTACAAGAGTAAAAGTCTGAACTTGATATAGTCCTTACTACGTTCGTAATAGAGGCGGATTTCGTAGTGGAACTGTTGAACCTGATGTGCTGTCGTCTGCACAGTGAGCGTTTATTTTATCCGGTCACAAATAATAAAAGGTCCGCTGTGGCAGTGATCGCGTGCCTGACGAAATAAACGGAAAGATATGTGCCGAATGGATGTCAATGACTCAGGTAAATAGAAAGGACGGATGTTTTAACGCATTTTATGAGCTCTTCTTTTCAGGAACGATGTAGGTAGTTGGTATCTACATAATTGATGTAACACCTTTTTGTAAATGAAATGTTTCTCTCGAAAGAAAACCTTTTTACAAAATTTATAAGTACAAAATTTTTGTGTATTTAGCCGGTCCTAATGTGTGCTCGCTATCGACTGTGACATGCAGAAAACGCTGAAGAGTTTTTAAAGGAGAATTTCTTGTTTAAGTGCGGGTTTTCGGGTCAATTTCATCAATTTCTGTCTCCATCTCTACATCACGGAAATAAATTATATTACAACAACTACTTATGGGCTGGCAAGCCAGATCCTACTAAAGCAGTTCTTGTTGCACTAGCTGTCTTCTATATAGTGACTGCCTTTTACCGCTTATCATCAGGTGATGAAGGGTAATTTGTCTTCTTAATTTTTGATTTAACATTATTATAAATGTTTGAAAAATTACTTAGTAGTTAAAATATATCTAAACTAGAAAACTTTCACGTCCTGAGGCGGGAATCGAACCCGCGACCTTTTGCAATCCGGGTGACTGCTCTAACCAACTGAGCCACTCAGGACTTAGGATATCCCTGTGAAATTCTTCTAGTCTAAAATACTCGTTTTGGATGGTGAAATAGAACATTTCGAAATTGTAGGGTGGACGTTAGCTCATAACGCAAATACAGATAGACTAGAAGAATTTCACAGGGATATCCCGAGTCATGGGTGGCTCAGTTGGTTAGAGCAGTCGCCCGAATTGCGAAAGGTCGCGGGTTCGATGCCCGCCTCAGGACGTTAAAAGTATTTTTTCTTGTTTTGTATTAAAAATTATTGGTTATTGGTAACCACGTGTTAACTGGTCACAGCAATTTTAACAGGCATCTTTTTAATTTAGGTGCTTATACGGACGAATTATAAGGACAGTCTGCAGAGCCCGCATAGTTTCTGAGGAAACAACCGCTCAAGTTCTGCTGAAATGCAGTGGAGTGGCAAACTACCAGGATCTTTGGCTGGCCTCCAGGAAATGTTCGGAGTCATCAAATCGCTGTGGGCTTTCTCAGGGGAGCTGAGATTATCATAAACAGCCTATATATATCTGAGTGCTGGACACAGGTCTTTCTACATAGAAGAAACACATGAGGAATTTGGGCCATAACACGCCACTGCCTACTTTGAATTCTTGGTAAGATTAACCTAAGTCATAGATTTTTTGAACTGTTGTAAGTCCATAAGTCTTCCAAGGGTATTTGCGGCTTAACAGATTAAAGAAGTTGGAGTGCCAACCGACCAACGACCAACTCAAGATTCAAGAGCTCGTGAAATGATAAATATCACGTCAGTCGCAGACCATTTTATTTAAAATATTCAAAAACAGCCGAGCAGGCGGGCAGTGGCGCAAACAAAATAAATATCCTCTATATTCTAGCTATCTCTAAATATTATTCAATAGCGATGCTTTTATTCCTGGGACAAAAGCTTTAATAGCAATCTACCCAGCATAATGGTTGTCATTTGATAGCATAGCGTGTATTGTCTGTTGGAGTATACTTAGGTACCTACTTACTTTTCCTTGTTTATGTCATATGGGTTAATAATAAACCTGATAAAAATACAGAATGAAACAAGAACCATTTGCATGAACATAACAATATTAGGCTAGTGTTATAAAGATAGTTCAATTTGATTAAATACATACAGCTGTAATTTCTATTGTTTTGATTCTGGGGCAGCAATTCTCATGAATTCGAAAAAGTCTCGAACTCGAGATGAAACTCGAATTCGAACTTTAATCGAGCTCTAAGCAAGCTGAGCTATTCTGACAATCTAGAATTCGACTTTCCTCGTACGAAAGACACTAAAATTTGATCTTGCCTCCAGTAGTCGGAAGCAGTCGAGACACAAGACGTCGATTTCAAATTCGAACTATCATAATCGCTAAATGGCTTCAGCACATACATACCGATGGCTGCTACGTACATCCATAATGAAATTACTACAACCTACAACATAAGATATTAAGCTAGCTTTAGAGCTAGATAATACCTAAATATGAGTGTATGATGATGATTACCTACATCGTACACTTTTGTTTGTCAAAAAACCCAATTTTACTGGAGAGCCGTTCAAAGATATTTTAATTTGTAGTTCTCTCAATTTTAAGCCTACTGATTTGATTTCCACCATTGATTAAATTACATTATTAATAGATAATATTGTATGTTTCGCTGCTTAATTGGATGCCTAGCCCGTTGATTAAACGCCGGCATCCAATTGAATGCCTAGCCCGATAGTTAATGGAACTAGACTCACTTAACGTTTCACGACTTGGCATATTGAATGGATCATCTTGTACTGAAAAGTTTTGGTTTGTTTGGTAGTTTCAAGGTTATTTCTTTATTACCACTTATAACAGACATCGTTTTGGTTCTATGTAGTCATAAAAAAATAACCTTGAACCTACCAATCACTCACAGTTACACAAAATCTCTCAAAAATATTTTATACTGCCGAGAAATGAAGATGTGGGATGGTATAGCGCGTTACAGGGTGAACTATTGCTATGGGTGCCACATTAAACAATCTCCCTCCAAACGGTACCAAAATGACAAACATTTCCTTGACACATGCCAATCTTTCCAAACAGGCCACCATCGAGCTGCTGCAAGTCGCCGGGGAAAGGAGGATTGCTGTGTCGCCGATTCAAGAACCATAATATGTCGGTTATATTGGACAAATGAAAACCTATGTAGGCAGGCACTAAGATCATCCAGAGCACACAAGACCGGCAAAAACCAATTAAAGCAGCAGTCATCATTTTGAAGATAATCCATGATCCCCAACTGGTAATCGAAATAGAAGCAGCAGTTTTAACAGAGATTGGGTAATGTTCAACAAAATTGTGTTAAACACATCAAATATCTGTGACTCATGAACAATAATGTTTTGTACTCATCATAAAAACATGAGACGGCTGTCAAATCAGACACTAAAAATTCGACGTAAATTGGACGTGTCGATCACCTTGTTCGTAACGTCAAAGTAAGTTTTTCGTCCAACACCATATTTTTATAAGACCACATGAGTAAACGGCACATTAAGCCTTTCGTAAGCCTGATATGCATGTGCCTTATCTTAAACAGACAAGACAAAAGATTTCCTAATCACATGACAAGATCAGGCTATTATTTTGGTGGTGAGTGAACGGGTCAGTGAATAATTTAGAGATAGTAGGAATCCAGAACACTTAACGGTGCACAATGAGGCCTCTAGCAAAAACAATTTACGGCGAGTTTAGGCGGGGAAACTGTACAAAATTTGCTGTCTGCAAAATTATTATGTTGTAGTTTATATTATTGTTCTGCTAAGCTCCTCAGCCAAAGGTTTGCGTTAACTATTCATCATCAATCATGCCCACTGCTCGGCATAGGCGTAAACTATTGCCTTTATATAAATAAAAGTTTGCTATATTCCTTAAATTTATAATTTGATGTAAAAAATACTGAGGCTTAGTACTACGACGTTTGGAAATCAGAGGCTGCCATAAAAATATCATATCAAACCAGAGCGCTCAAACCAATACGCCACCTAACTCCATTTCATTTAGTGACTATAGATTTACTTGTCGACTTAATTAGTCAGGGAGTCAACATTGCAAATTCTTACGTAGCCTTTAGCTTTCCCCAAACCATATGTTACTGGCTACCTTCGTCGTAAAGGGAATTAATGAATCCAAGCCCTAGGCATTGAACCCAGAGAGCCTTTACATTCAGTTGAGCTGAACGGTAATAGAAATTTATTTTAATGTAAGTAGGTTAGGTACCTACTCATTAAAAAATGGGTTTTAGTTTTTAGATAAGAATATTTCCAGTGCCCAAATAAATTTTCCCCACCAACCCGCATTGGGCCAGCGTGGTGGTGTTATGGCCCAAACTCCTCATGTGTTTCTGCAATTTAGGAAGGCCTGTGCCCAGCAGTGGGACGTATATAGGCTGGTGATTATTTTTAATAAATTTTCATTATAGTTATTGATACTTTGGAGCCTCACCAACTAATAAACCTAGAGTTAATATAAAATGATTCCTACTAATGCTAGTTACGAAATTTGAGATTTTCTTTTCACAAATTACGTAGTACCTACCTAGGTACCTAATGGACGTGGATTTGAAGTAAATCCTAAGCAATATTATTCATGTTGTCCAAATTAACACCACCACATTACCTAAAGGGCACAATGCTTATTTTTGATATTAAAGAGCCCGGCCACGCCAGAGGTGTGGCATAAATAACATTGTGTTCCGTATGTGTGTTCCAGAGCACATAAGAGCACGAGATTAAAAAAACATTCGGAGGCATCATTGTGGCGTTATAATCCCCGAAGGAGAAGAGTAGGTTTCTAGATGTAGGCTTCTGCATTTACAAACGTTGCTTTGGTTCGAATTACGAAACCAAATTATCATAATTAAAACTTTCTAACGACAGCAAACAAAGTAATACTGCGAGTTTCTATATTTTATTGGGCTACCTTTGACTCGTAAAATTAATTAATGAAATTCAACCTTGTGTAGAGATGACACGTGAAGTCGTAAATCCGAGAAGAGACACTACAATTTGTACCTACAGACTAGGGAAACTGGCCATTATTATTTTAACGACTCTGTCTCATCTTTGTAGCGGTATTGACAGGATATAAACCAGGTCAACTTTACTGTGAATAGTATAGGTACATAGGTTGGGTCGCGCCTCACAAAATATGGCTCCCAGGAACATATTACATAATTACCAGGAATATATTAAAATATTCAACTTATTTTTATTATTATATTAAATTACAAAGAGATGATTTAAAAGCGTAAGCAAATACAGACAGTAGGTGTAGTAGTAGAACATATGCTCTTTAGCTAAAGATAAAGATAAAGATAAAGATATATTTATTTGTGAAACATGTGTAGTAGAAGGTATATTACAGTAAAATGTTTTGTTTCAACATGTTCTGCCTCATTAGGCGTACAAATTAAAATAACTAGGTACTACATTGATTTAATCCTTCACGTACATAATTATTTCGGTATTCGTAAACATAAACTATGGTATTGACGAATAAAAATTCAAGATCATACACTAACTAACAATAAAATATATAGGTATTAAATTAAAATAAATTATCATAACCATTAATTAAAATGTCAAATGTGTTAAAATAAAGAACGTTATAAGCATATTAATTAAAATTGTACATTAGTCAAAAATTCAACATTTTGTCATTAAAAAACTCATTTACGTCGTAATAACACTTGTCAATTAATTTTCTTTTTAATTTTTCCTTAAACATATTCACACTTAAGTCTTTATACATATTTGGAATTTTATTATAAATTTTTGTGCTCATACCAAAAATACTTTTCCTTAGAAGACATGTCTTAGCAGTTTGAGTCTGTAGTCTATTAATATCACGTCTATTGCGTTTAACACTATCTGACAGCTTAGGGAATAATGTAGGGTTCATTCTTACGAACATGGCCATTTCAAAAATATAAAGTGACGGAAGTGAGAGTATTTTGTGTTTTATAAAATAGTCTCTGCAACTATCTGTAGTTTGTAAACCAAAAATAGCTCTTATGCAACGTTTCTGCATTTTAAATGCTACATCTTTATTCGTTGAGTTGCCCCAAAATATAATGCCATATCTTAAAGTAGATGCCACTAAACCATGGTAAGCAGTAAGCAAAGCACCTGTGCTTACTATTGGAGCGATTTTTAATAAAGCATAGGCACAACTACTGATTTTTTTACAAACTTGGTCAACATGTGCTTTCCAGTTTAGTTTATTGTCAATAATAAGTCCAAGATATTTAATAGATTCTACTTCATTTATAATATTATTAAGTTTACTACATAAAATGTCAGTTTTTCGTTGATTAAATTGTATATATTTTGTCTTACTTAAATTGATTCTTAAATTGTTTATATTTAACCAGGTCATAATCGATGTCAAAGAATTAGTAATGTTAGTTTCAAATATATTTAGTTTATTACATGGTATAGTAACTGTACTGTCGTCTGCAAACAGAGTCATAGGATGTTCAATAGTTTTAGGCAAGTCATTGATATATAGTATAAATAATAAAGGACCCAATACGCTCCCCTGGGGCACTCCATATTTTATTATGCGTTTGCTAGAGTAATATATGTCTTCACGTTTAGTTCCGTAGTTTAGGCGCGATATAGCAGTATATTGTTTCCGATTTTTTAAATAAGATTGGATAAGTTCTAATATATTTCCTCTAATGCCGTATGATTCCAATTTATTTAGGAGATTTTTGTGATCAACATAATCGAAGGCTTGTGTCATATCACAGAACACTGTACAAACCGGATTTCTTTTGTCAACATTTTCCATTACTATTTTTAAAAAGTCAAATATTGCCATATTTATAGTTTTGTTTTTTCGAAAACCTTTTTGTTCGTCACATAATATACTGTTTTTTTCTAAAAACGAATAGATTTCTTTATATATATTTTTTTCGAATACTTTAGACAGCACAGGTATGAGCGTGATAGGTCTAAAGTTATCTAATAAGTTTTTATCTCCTTTTTTAAAAAGCGGTTTTATGACGGATGTTTTAAGGTAATCTGGAAATACACCAGATAAAATACTCAAATTTATAATATGACTCAAATGCATACATATTTCATTCCCGATGGCTTTAATTATTTTTGTGGAAATACCATCATATCCTGTGGCACTTGTATTTCTAAGCCCTTTTATAATCTTAATGACATCATGAGGTAAACAAGGTGCCATAAACATCGAATTGCTTGTTTTTGGTATACAGTTAGCATTATTTGTAGCATACATTATGGATGGTTTGATTTTGTCTATAAAGAAGACATTAAATGTGGTTGCTATAGTTTCTGGATTAGTGATAACACTGTCGTCAGTAATAATCTGTGATATGTAATTATTGGTTCTGCTTATGTTAGATTTATTAATTATTTGCCATGTCGTTTTTGCCTTGTTGTCAGAATTCTTAATTTTATAATCATTTTGTGCACGTTTTGTTAGTCTTATAATTTTTTTAAATAGTTTAGTATATGTTTTATAGTTCTCTTTATTTAGTTCTGTTGGGTTTTGTCTATAATGCCATAAAAAGTGTCTCTTTTTTTTGCTACAATTTTTTATTCCACGTGATATCCATTTTGCTTTATTTGCTAATGATATTTTTACTAAATTTACTGGGAAACATAGATCATGAAATAGTGTTAAATAGCCCATAAAATAATTAAAAGCCAAATTACAATCCGAAGTGTTATATATTTCAATGAATTTGATGCTTTTTATGCAATCTTTAAATTTAGTGATATTTTCATTGCAATAGTTTCTTTGTTTTTTCCACCAATATTTAAGACAGGGCATTGCAAAAATTGCGCGGTGTGGTCCGAGAGGGCTAGTTCAATCACTTCAGTCTTACAACTCTTTTTGAAATTGTGAGCAAAGTTATCAATACATGTCTGGCTTATAAATCTAGTAGGCTGTTTTATAGCTAATTTTAAATTATAATTTAATAACAAACATTGAAATTCTAATGACACATTAGTTTTTTTCATTGTGTCTATATTAAAATCACCAGCTAAAATAATATTTCCATATTTTTTTCTACTAATTTGCATCAATAATTTATCAAGATTAGAAATAAACATTTTTAGATTTCCCAACTTTGGTACCCTGTAAATGCATACAATAATTATGTCATAGTTTATTAGTTCTAATGCACAACACTCTAAAGTATTAATAATTGATAATTCACCAACTTCTGGTAATTCTCGCCATATGTGTCCATTTCTAACTAAGATACACGCGCCACCTCTTTTTGAGTTTTCTCTGCCATAGCATGCGCCTAGTGAGTAATTCGGTATAGTTAATTGATCCTCATATCCCGCCATAATAAAATGTTCCGTTAAGCATAGCACGTCGATGCATTTTCCCTCCTCACTCATATTTTCTAAACAAACGGTAAGAATATCCGCCTTATTTATTACACCTGCTATATTCTGATGTAAAATGTTCAATCTTTTGTCAACGAAAAAAATCGTCTTGTTCGGTTAAATTTAGATTTTCTTTTTGATTTTGTTCTATTTCCATAATCAAGGAACTTATGTCATCAAAGATCACCTTAACGCCAAAATTATTTATTTTCCCTGTAATTTTGTTGAACATATCATACCCATATGACAGGTTTCTGTTACTGTCTAGTAGATATGCATGTTCGTGAGTTAAAATGTCGAGATAAATCAGGTTATTAAATGTTTCTATTCTCGAGTTAAACATGGTTGAGTATCGTCCACACTTGAAGGTTGGTAGACATACTATAATATTTGTGTGTTGATTTTTTTGTAAGATTCTTCTAAGATCCATAATTAGGGTAAAGTAGTCATTGGTAGTTATAAAATCTTCTTCTCCTACCATTATTACGCAATAGTCATTTGATGTATAATTTTTCAGTTTTGACTCTAACGAGTGAATAAGTTGTGTGCTATTACAGTTTGGAGTCAAGTAATGGCATATTTCAGCTCGTGTAAATTTTTCCTCAGCTATTTTCAAAATTTTTGTATGTTTGTTTGTGCTAAGAATGCAGATTTTTGATAGTCCGTCCTTTAACTCTGGTTGCTTATTCTTCAGACTAGTCGTTTTTTTGTCGCTTTTTGAAATTTGATCATTTGTAAATTCTGTGTTCGTCTCCGTTTGTGTGTGTTTGTTAAAATTTTGTTGATTTTTTTTAGGGGTTATTTTAGTGTTCTTTTTTACTGGACTATCAGTGATTTTTTTGTATAGTTCATTTGTCTTCATTAATTTATCATTAAGTTTCTTAAGATTTGTGTTTTCTAAAGAAAGCGATGCTATTTCTTCATGTGCGCTGCTTAATTCAAGTGTTAAGATGTTCAATTGATCTCTGAGTCTTTTGATTTCATCATTATTATCATTAGAAAAATCGTCATTAGATATATCCGGCAAGCTAGTGGTAGTCTCATTTATCGTGTCTATCATTAATTCGCTTTCATTATCGGCTGTAGCATTAGATTGAGTACGTCTGCGACGAAAAGTAATATTTTCTAAGAAGTTCATTATTTTTTTCTTGTAATATAAAAAACCAGTAAAAAAAGGTTAGTTCTGTTTATTAAAAACAAATATAAAAAATTCAATATGATGTTCAGTTTCAAAGCGGATTTGATCAGAGATTTCCTAATTAGAAGGCAAGTACTCAACACGTTCGGCCGTTTCGCCAGTAGTATACACTGTGAAATAGTCGTACCGTTCAGTCTTATTATGCGTATATTAACTCACATATTTTGATGGGTACATTCACTTCACTGTTTGCTTAACTTTTATTTTGAATTCACTAAGGACAGGTATTTTGAGAAATGTTTGGTGTTTTTGTTTTAGTTTTTAACACTGTTTATCACTTTGCTTCCATTATTATTAGACTTCTTAAGAATCGTTTGTTTGCTTGCTCTTTCTAGTATGTTATAGTTTTAGAACTTAATATGAAGTCAAACACTGTATTTTAGTTCTGCATTTTAAATCAAGTTTTTGTTATTATTATGTTTTCACTTTGCGAGATAACATTTTTCCTAGTAATTTATACTGTATTAAATACATTTATTACGTTACGGACTTTAAAATATAACTTTGCGATTTTTTTTTTGAAAATACAAGCAGAGCACCGTTCACTGCGTTCCGTTCCGTTCCAAGAAAAATATAGCTCTACATATTATTCTATAGAGTTGCAAAAATATGCATTTTAGTTGATCTAATTTATCGGATTTTGTTATTACCTTTATGTATGCCTAAATAATCAACGCTTAAAAACCACTTTCATGACAACTAATTTGACAGTAGACTTTTTATCCATAGACAAAGATATATAGAGACTAAAATTAACAGAACTATGATAAACATTCACTCAAAAAAGTATCGGGAATGGATGATTTGTTTATGATTCCAAATTAATTTTTTTTTGTTGTTGTTAGATTGGCACAACTGTTGTCTATTTTGGCGCGGAGTTTGATTTGCGTCTGTTATTTATATTAAATACAGTGATATTTTTAGTTATATCATATCTAGTGTGTATTGCGAATTTCATAATGGACAAAAATATCGAACAAAGAGTTTGTCTTAAATTTTGCATCGCCAATGGAATTTTGTGTTCGGACTCACTGAAAATGTTACAGAAGGCTTGCGGTGACGGTAGACTTTATCAAAAACATGTGCTTATGAGTGGTATACAAACGGTATACAAAGCATTCAAAAGCGGTCGTGATGTGATAGAAGATTTGCCTCGCTCTGGTAGACCATCAACGTCTGCAACTGAAGTTACATCGCAAAAGTGAGGGACTGAAAATCCTCATTCAACTTTGAGAGAGATAGCCGGCGAACTTTCTGTATCTCACGAGTCGATCCGTACCATTTGAAATAATCATTTGGGTATGAAACATGTTGCCGCTCAGCTAGTCCCAAAAGACCTGAATTTTCTCCAAAAAGTCAGTCGCATGAGAGTCGCTGAGGACATGCTAGAACGAGTCAATTCCGAACCAACATTCATAAAACGCATTGTTACTGGTGACGAGACGTGGGTTTACGAATTTGACATTCAAACTAGTCAACAAGCTTCGGAGTGGCGCCTTCCAACTGAACCGAAACCGACAAAACTACGCCAAAGTCGATGAAAAGTCAACGTCATGTTGAAAAGTCAGTCATGTTGACTGTTTTCTTTGACTCTCGCGGTGTTGTGCACTCGGAATTCTTGCCGGAAGATCAAACAGTAAATAAAGAATATTATTTGATCGTTATGCGGCGTTTAAGAGTGCAAATTTGTGGAAAGAAAATTCTTGCACAAGGCCATCATTGTGAACGAATTTTTGACCAAACACTCAACAAATACCGTCGAACACCCACCATATTGACCAGATGGCTCCAGCCGACTTTTTTCTTTTTCCTTAACTCAAATTACCACTTTGTGGCACCTGTTTTCAATCGGTTGAAGACATAAAGGGACTCAATTCCGGAAACACCGTTTAAAAAATGTTTTGATGATTGGATTATTCATTGGCGTAAGTGTATCGTTTCTGAAGGAGCATACTTTGAAGGTGATAAAATAAATTTTGTGTATTATTGATATTTTCCCGGTACTTTATTGACAGAGTAGTATGTATCTACGATACTAAAATTTATTAAATTTTAGTGTAGAGTTGTGTAAGAGTAGGTAATTTAGAATCGCGGCTCATGAGTAAATATATGGTAAGAATATGGTAAGTTAACTAAGTAAGTCTAGTATAAAAAAAGGTCAATCTTAAAATGATTCTCGTGCCCAAATAATAAAATTACTTCGTAATTTGGCTACAATTTGCGCAAAACGTTGACTTTTTCGCACCAATCTCGGTAACCTAATATTTCCAGTGTGACAGTTTTTTAATCAAATTACATTTTCATTCCGGCTTTGCTTTGGGGTGAGGAGTTTTAACCACAAAATATTGAGATTCAGGGGTGCAAAACAAAATATTGACGTTCTTTGAGAAAGGACTATAACAAAATCATTTTTTACATTAAATAAATGTTAATTACCTCATTATTTATTTATTTATTCATTTATGTACACACAAAAGACTTAAAAATAAAACACATTAAACAGTTGAGTACAAATGCAGGTATTTATGAACTTGTAAATTAAAAAAATAGGTGTTTTCCTAAATATTACTCATAATTCAGATATCTTTTGACGAAGCAATAAAAACATATTTATCTGATTATTTCTTAATTTAAGAAATCATTTTTATGCATAAAACAAAATAAACGTCATTTTAAAATAATGGTTACTCATTTACTCAAACATCACAGTTACACTTACTTCTAAGCACGCTGCCCGCTGCTGAAAGCTCAGCACCCGTACCACCATCTTTTATCGCGATCCAGTTTAGGACCTAAACTGAGTAGAATCGTTAATTCGTACTACGACGCTATCTACGACTATGGCAGTGATGCAGTTTAGGAACCAATACCGAACCGAGCAGAATATGAATCGCTTTTATAAAGATGGTGGTAAGGCCCCTGATAATCCTAAAGCTGATAGTACAATAACAAGGTTTTGAAAAGAGTGGCAGCGCTTTTACGGACATTATTTATTCGTTGTCCACTTTACTTTCTTTAACTACAAAAGGAAAACTCTGAATCATATATTTGTGTTACTTATAATGACCCATGAAAGGCGGCTTATTTACCTATAGGATAGTAAATCCTTGCTTATAGTGAATATAAAGAGTAGATAGGTATATCGTGTTGTGGTTTAAAGAGGCTTAAATTGTGAAGTATAAATTAAAATCGCATTATTAAATGAAGTAGGTACTCACCTACACCTTTTTTGGCGCTTTTAAATTATAGTCCCTTGAAAAGGTCAAGTGAAAACTCAAATAAGAAAAGGTTGCCTACCCAGTTATGAACAAATCGCCTTACCAAATTAAAAACGTCGCCCGCCATATTTTATTAGAGTGAATTATAAATATTCAGAATATTTTTGAGCCGAACTAAATCTGACACTTAATTCGTTACTGTCCTATTTATCGACTGAAGGATTTTTGTCTTATAAATGATTAAGCTTTCTTTTTAGATAATTATAATATATAAGTATGCTTTTTACATTTCTAAGAACTCAAAGGTACAAATGGTTTGCAAATTCTAGTCGTCGGAAAATTAAAGTCTATGATTTTGATGTACATTTTAGTTTGAAGAATGACATTCACAGTCGATCACTAGAGTTGTGACATTTTCATTTTGAGTTGTCGATAAACATTTTATTTTTTGGTAATTTTGATACACCTTAAAAAGAACTAAGTGGGCGATTATATTTGTATACAACAGATTATGTCTTTTTCGCAATTTTTCAGAGTTCTCCCGTAGATATCTAGAATACAAAAATTCATGTCTTGGAGCGCGAACCTAGTCCGCGAGTTTCCGCATCACAATCCGGATGACTGTAACAGATAACTTTATGGATTTCTCCTATTCTTTATATTTTTGCGTAATACTCGTACGTAACGTCTACCTTCACATTACCGAAATTATTATTTTTCAACCAATAGGGTAATAGGCTTCAAAAATTTGCCTTCAAGCGATATAACTCTGCGTAGCCGTGCCATCATGCTAAGCTGGTCCTCCTTACCATTACTACTCATAATATTTCTAAGTTAACTGCCATTGTAAGTGCCTAAAATTGTGACCAAATAAATGTGATTTCTTTCTTTAGTTATTAATATACAATTCCAAAATAAATTATCCACGGTTTTTGCCACAAATCATAATGCGGCCCTGACACTTACGACGACGTGAGCTTGGTCACAGAATTTATTCTGTGACTTGGTGAACTTGGGCTGGAGTTTGACGTGAGCACAATACACATTTCCATGACAGATCCAGTTTGTTTGAATCCAATTTTCGTCAAGAAATGTACTTTACATAACTAAATCTACATACGACCACAAATGACTTCCGAGACCCAGCTATTAAATGAGAATGAGAATTTGCAGATGTCGGGAACTAACTTCGGCATACCTACACATGTCGAAAACTTTCGAAAGCCCAAAGTCAAACTTCGGTATGCAAATACTCCGTGAAATAAGAGTCGATCTTTAGAAACGTAGATATAAGGTTCTGAATCGAGCAATACTCTTCAAAACGGAGAGATAGGTAGGTAGGTACCTGACTTATTTATACAAAATCTTATGAAACACACCGAAGAGGGTAATATCGAGAGCTACCTACCCTGGGAAATAACAATAACAGTGAACCCCGTAACATGAGGACTGACAGCGTGAATGATTCGATCGCATTTTTACAACCACTCTTGGGTAAAGGCGACACTTTGTTCCTTTTTCATTCCAGTAAAATAAATGTAAAAGGTCCGTCTTGCTCCTGTAACGTTCAGCGTTATAAATTAGTACCAACAAAGTCAAATTAAAGAACCTTTTCAGTACACAAAATTGGTACGGAGACTTTCCTTTTTATTTACTTTTTACGAGCATATTCAATGTGGGTGCCTACTTTCGCTAACTTTGTAAGAATAAAGCATTAAGTATCCGAAAATTCGATTCCCGTCTTTTCAGAAAAGGGTTTCGAAGACCTAAGTAGTTATTAAGTACAGAAACAAAAAACTTAGATAACTTAAATGGAAAAAAAGAAAAGAAGAAAAAGAAACTTTGATGGAATAAAAAATTCACATAACATCGATAAGCTCCAGAATAGGAGCAGAGAATAAAGTTAATACGTTATTCTCGTTATTTGTTACTTATACCAATGTATAAGTATGATGATTACTCATGATATTTCAGGACAGAGAGATTAAAAGATAAATAAGGATAAAAAATGAAAGAAAAAAAAAGACAAAAATATATAAGTTGAGGACTGAGACCTTCAAACACTAATAAATTGAGATTCTAATCTAGAGAGCTTTTGGCCCTAATCTCACCTTCCCTATTTATACTCACGATCACGCTGGCCAGTCTTCTCGGTCATCAATTCACTGCATCTACTTCAACATCACGTGTACAGAAATTTAGTAACTCGTTTCTGTCTTTGTCATACTTCCAAAACTTGTAATTCTTTGCCAGCACAAATATCTTTTAGTCCGTGTTTCAAGCTGCAGTAGCTGTCTTCGCTTAACGACTCTTCTTACCGCTTCACATCAGGTAATGTTGAGTCATTTGCCGTGCTTTGTTTAAAGAAATTGCTACAAACCTTGGCGCATTGGCGTAACCACACACTTAAAAACGGGATTTTCAATAAGATTGGTCAGAGTGGAACATTGTGGAAGAGTTCAAAATTCTTTAGATCCTTTCTAGAAACAGAGTAAATGATGTCGTCACGTAAGACCTCGATTCTGAGAGCTCATTTTCAATGATTTGAGAAGATTTTTTTTCCAATTACTTAATCACAAACAAAACAACGATCCTCCTATTCCTATCCTCTAATTGGTAAGTCATCGGTTAATGCGTGCAATGGCATTGATATTTGTGCACTTAATAAATACTTTATCTCTTTGCCTTAACACTGTTAGAACTTGCAAAAGTTCCTTTACCGCTATGCTCTCCTTTTGTGCTCAGCACTTTTAGTTAAGATGTTACAAAGTCAAAACAATCCATTTCATTTACAGAAGTCGGTGATGATAATTTAAGCTCGAGAATGTTAAAACCTATTCTTCCATTAATACTTGCTTATAATTTTGCTTAACTTTTCCATAACTTCCTGGTCTTTTCCTTCAGCCTGGAAAATGGCGCATGCAATGCTCCATTTTCCAGGAGATTTTTTCCTAAAGTACAAAATCCTTCTACATCATCCCAGTTCAGACCTATTTAATCCATTCTTCCTTGTCCAAAGTATGTGAACATATCATTCACCGTTAGTTGTCATTTTTTCTATTTTCAACTTCCTTTTGTGACCGTTTCAGTCTGGTTTTCGACCTGGGACGCAATTCCCGTTTCCCTCAAAGAAAACCGAATTCAATTTTCTTCTTTGATACTTTTCTCGATCTTCTGAAGTTGCTGCTTCCTTCCGAGGAGTTGCTAACTAAAGTGAAGACAGGGCGAAGCGTGGGAAAAAGAAGATGGTGGCCTCGTTCTTCGGAAGGATAGGTCATTACGCGATAATTGTTTAAGAGGATCGAAAAACAGTTATTGCAGAGTGGTACACTAACAATTGTTTGCCACTTGTCTTGGAAAAAGTTCAGGAGAAACGACTTCGCAGTAGGATCCTCCTTCACCACGACAACACTTCGTCGCACACCGCCAGGCGAAAGATCGACTATTCGGCGACGTCGGACGTAGAATTACGGGGTCATCGAGCGTATAGTCCCGAACTCGCTCCTTGCTATTTTTATTTGTTCCCGATAGTAAAAGAAAAACTTTGAGAAAATCGCTTTATGGACGCCGAAGAAGCAGTGAATTCGTTTCAAAAGACCGTCGAAGAGACACCTAAGGATGAGTGAGCTTTTCTTGCTTTTCTCAGTGGTTCCATCGCATGTAGCGATGTATTGATTTGAAACAGACAGACAGCTGTAAGCCCCATTTTAAAAAACTTAATTTACTAACATTAACTTCTTTATATATTTTTGAAATAGCAGTGTTTGTAAAACTAAATCCCAATATTTTTAAACGAAGCTCAGAAATTGTCATACGTAATAGGAGAGATAACGATATTGTTTACATGCCAAAAGGTAAGACAGCCCTAATGTCTAAAAGTGTTATTTGCATGGCACCTAAAATATACAACAGACTACCTAAAAATAAAAGAGAAATGAAACTTAATGCATTTAAAAAGAATATTAGGAGTTTTTTAGTTGACAAATGTATTTATAGTATAAACGAATTTATGACATGGAATTTTATTTGATTATTATTATCATGACTTAGATGTTTTAAATTATTAATAATTGATTTTTATATGTTATAGTATGTTATATTATATAGTATGATAAATTACTTTAATTACCTATTTACTTAATACTTTAATATCACTATAGACAAAAATTATATTCGTTCTGTGTATTACTGCCCTACTTACATTGATAGAATAAACTTTAGATTCACAATTTTAATTTGTATACCCTACGGGTTGGATATAGCGATCCTGTAATTTGTATTTTTTAACAACTGACATGTAATAATGTATACCTATATTCCCAAATAAATTATTGATTGATTGATTGATTGAATCAGTCAGTCAGTATCCACCACAATCTAAGCAAAGTAATAAGTAACATTGTAGTATAACTGATTGCAAGTCATTAGAACTAGTTGTGGGAAAGTAACTATCAAATCGCTACTGTATACCTACTTTAGATTTTGAGCTTATTTACACATACATAAAAGGGGGAAATGAGGTGATCAAGTCTGAAAATCCACACGGGTAGTTTTGTATGGTTTATCATTATCGGGTCACTGTCTACGAAAACAACAACGATATTGGAACCCAACATGGCGGGCGTGAAACACCATTATTCCCTATAAAGGTTCCATTTTTAGGTTTGGCGCGAGTGAGTTTACCGCGGTTTTTAAATTTGTATTTAGTGCCATCTCGATCGTCGTCAATTGGTACCTAGAGTACCTACACCCCTAAGAGAGGATTTTTCAAAATTAAGCCTCTAACTTAGTGAAAGGGGGTCCAAAGTTTGTATGGGGAAACAAGAGTTATTCGAAACTACACAGGAGTACTCCAAGTGATAAATAAGTAAACAAGTATTTCAGGTTTTTTCAGAATACAACTCCTTAAAAAGGGAAATGGGGTGACCAAGTCTGATAATTAACACGGGTATTTTTGTATGGTTTATCGGGTCGCTGATTACGAAAACAACAACGATTTTATAGTCCAACGTGGCATCATCCATCATCCCCTATAAGTACCATCATCCCCTATAAGGGTTCCATTTTTAAATTTTGAGGTATGGCACGAGACTCGCGTTATCAGAATAAGTTTTTAAATTTGTATTTGATGCTCTTTTTAAATTTGTATTGATCGCCGTCAATCAGTTATAAAAAAAATTTAATAGGTAGGTACATTTATAGGGATAAGTGTAGCTACCTATTTCAATTTAATTCTTTTATCTTTTTTAGTGTTTTGAAGTCTGTTTTTATTTCTGTTTAAAAATTTGTTTTTTAATTTGAAATTACCTCGAATTTGACGCGAGGGAAGCCGCAGGCAAAAATTCCATGACTTAACTTACTTGCCTATAAATCATTCGTATCCTAAATCTTGACGCAAGTTCCTAACGATGCCTACTCATGATAATTCTTATAAGTTCTGGCAAACTTCGGCTTCCAAGAAACTTCCGTATAAATAAGGAAGACATTTTGTTCCCGTACATAATTCGAAACATAGCTTTTAATGCCGTTATTGTTTGCATCACCTTTAAAATATAAAGGATAAAACTAATAAGTCTGAAGAAAAAAGAGTTTTAAATAGGTAGTCCTATGTTTATTTGAACTACCCACATAAAATTTCCTATTCCGTAAAAGTACCGATGCATTATTTTACTATCCAACAGCATAAAACATGATCCGCCATATTCCATAATCTAGTCACTAAATCAGCCCAATTAGAATAGAAAAGAATAGAATAGAAAAAAGTTTTTGCAAACTTATTATACTAAAACAAATACATCAAAAAGATCCCCGCTCAGCATAATGTCGCGACAAGAACTGCCACCACGCTAGTATTCTGCGAATGTCACAATGGATTAAGGAACGGGCTAATGGAGCAAACACTTTACAGTAACAGAAATACTTTAAATTAATAATAAAATAAAAAAGCTTGTAAAACGACAAATACAAAACTTTCTTAAGTTTCTAAAATTATATCATAAATATAGCTACATAGTTGAATGGATTTAGATTGGACTTATAGCTACTGCTTGACTCAAAAATTGTGTCATGAGCACAAAAATCTCACATTTAACTGCTTTAATGCACTTGAGAATTCTCAACAATGTAAACCTTAAAAATGAACAGTAATACTCTCGGTTCGGCCATGAATCACGTTTGATAGCAGCATGTGTGCTTTAAGTATAGTGAGGACCGTTCAGAAACTTCCCGTTGAAAATGTAAGAAGATATTTAAAAAGTTCCTTTATAATATTCATCAATGCCGGAAAACATTAAAAACATTAAAATTTCGCATTATTTGCTTATCATTACCATACGTTGTCCACTGCTGAACGCAGCAGAACTAGGGTGTCATTCATCTTCTAATCGTCCGGTTTCGTCTAACAAAACTATTCCATAGCTTTTCCTATAAAAGATACTACTAAATATACCTACATAATTACTAAGTGTGCGTATACCTATACCTTACCTCCTAAGTTGATTTTTGCCCTTCAGAACTCTTTTCATAATATACCTACTTGAGTGTCTACACAGAACTGCACAAACCAAATGGTTTTTTTTCCGCGTAGACAAATTGGAAAAGTTGTGCTTTGGACTATATTGTTATTATAATCACCGTCTCAGAGCAAGATATCGATTGACCTACTTATACAGCCAACTCGTTTATACTTACTGACATCTCATCTCAATATTGGCAATGATTTATTTCGGAAACTCGAATTCATATTTACATTTTTATGTGTGCTACACCCGCACCTACTTTTTGAAGGAGAGAATTATTGGAGCTACGCTAATATGTAAGTAAGTAACTAGTATAAATAAGCTCAAAATCTTAAGTAACTTTTACTTTGCTTAGATAGTGCTGGATACTGACTGTACTTAAATATTGTAATAATGGGTTTGACGGTAATGGCACACTTCGCAAAATGTACGTTTCTCAGAAAGAGCAATTCGCAAAACGTGCACTTGGGAAAATGTGCATTTCTCAAAATGAGCAATTTGTCAAGATGTGCGGCTTATTAAGCTTTCCATGATTTTCTGTAATTCTTAAACTCTATTTCCCAATACTGAAATAAAAGGTCAATAAATATCATAAATATGTAGGATGTATTTATTCTAAGTAGTGGTCACCCTACTTGTATATGCAATACAATACTAGAGGAAAGTTAGACAAAAAAAAATTGGCAAAACAGCAGCAGTAAGAAATTAATGATCCCATGGTTGAGTTCGGTTTTAATATATGTAAGTTATAGGTTAGTCAAGCATTTCTCGATTTTGAGATCAACACATGATCTTTAAAAAAGTGCTGCTTTTGAGAAGTGCACTTTTTGCGAACTGTAGGTAGGTACCATTTGAGCATAGTGTACAAGTTGCGTACTGCACTATTTGCGTCCAACAAAGTTTATTAATTAATGGCTAATTTAATTGTTTTTTTCGGTAACTGAGCCATTTTGCTTTACAACTCAAGACTAAGAAGACATTTTCAACCTCGGGTAGCTTCAAAATTATCTACAGCTCAAAATTATAGGAAAGTAGGTAAAACTTAGACCCACTCTGCCTACAACTTAGTTGAATGAAAGTGTGCCACAAAATTAGACAATAAAGCAGAAAAGTTTCTGAACATAATGGCTAATGAACTAAAAGTTGCGGACAAAGTTCCTTCATAGCTACTTCCTTAGACTCGGGCTCGGTAAAATTTCAGGCTCTTTTATAAAGATCTTTCAAGCAAAATATATTTTTAATTAGTCTTAAAAATAAAGGTAAACAATTATAATTACCTACCGTAGCCTAAAAAGAGGCTTATAACACCAAGGGTACACGCTAATTGAGAGCCTCAAGGTAGCTGTTTTAGCAGGATCCTGCTATTTTAACAGGTTGGGGGGGTATATTATGCTATTTACATTCAGTTTAAGGCCTGTTTATTTTCGCTGCAGCATGAATGTTAATAGATTTTATTGTAAGTATATTTTTTTGCCAGCACATTTGTTCTCTCCTACCCTTTCCATGGGTTTCTTCAACAGAAGCGTGAAAGGCACCTTTTGGAGGCGGCTAGCAAGCTGCACTAGCTTTCTTCGCAAATGGACTCTTCTTACCGCTTCACCTCAGGTGGTGTCGAGTCATTTGTCGTGCTTTGTGCATAAAAAAAAAATAGAAATAGGCCCTAAACTAATACTTAGAACATAGTTCTATTGTAGAATGTACAAAGCAGCGGTGAGTAGGTAGCGACAATAGTTATGTTATGATTGCACGAGGGGGATTGCAAGGTATCGTACGTAACAGTAGTTAGAAAATAGGCTGATCCATACAAATGCAACAAAGAGATAATTCTTCAGTTATCTGTTCCTAAAAGAACAAACGGATTTTTTGCATTGAAACTCGCCGAGGATTAAACTCCAACTGTAGGTAAATGGCTTCTTAATGAGCCCCGACAAAGGCTCGCAGAAACAATATTTACGCACATTTATAATGAGGACGAAGTCTGCTTCGCATATTTCATTTTAATGTTCGTCCGAAGGGAGCATCCGGAATACTTAGCTCAACTTCAATTTGTATAACTTAACTGCATGTTATGTTTTCGGTTTTCCATGATAGATAGTAGGTACTTAAACCTCAAGTCTGGCATGAGTAGGTACTTCAACCTACCCGTTAAATTGCTGCGTCAAAATCTGATAGATAAGTATGGCATTTTTACCATTGGGCACTGGCACTGGACTCTTCTCTCCAAGCTTCCGGCATACGGTCTACTCCCTCAGCTCTGCAACTAGATCGCTGGCTTTAATTCATTGCTTTACAATTGACAGTACAGTGCGTGCGCGATATTACGGTCGCCCTGGGCCTAGGTGCGTTGAAACCATGAGAGGGAAAGAATGAATACCTACTACCATTGAGCTCAAAAGTGTTGAACCTTATATCTGAATGGAAATATAAATGACCTTGTTCAGTTCAATGCTAAGAAAACACAGGTGAGCGCGTTTCCAGTCAAAACGTCGCCGTACCTTCCCCTTCCCTCTCTTCAGGGCACTGTTCTTTTGGCACAGGGCTCCATTAACTTGCTCGGAGATATGGGAGAGAACAAGGTGCGTCGATTTTCTTTTTTTGGCAGTTATGTCTGCTCTACAGAACTCAGGTCCGATCTTGCATGAAATGCTGCTCGCACTAGTGGGATGGCTCCAATTAGTATCTCCTCGGTGCACTGGACAGATTGTAGCGTCGTGTTCTCCGTATCAATGGCGATGTAGAGGTCACGAAAAGCCTCGAGTCTCGACAATTGAGCCACATAACGCCTACTATCGGCTATATCATGAAAAGTGTTCTAAGAGCGTTTTGACCTTATCCCGTGTTCTCGCTTCTTTCTCAGGAAACGCGTGGCGGTATTCGGAGTCATCAATTCTATATCTACACCTCAACATCAGGCGCGAAGAAGTTTACTATTTTGTTTATTGTACTTCTAAAACTTTGAATTATTATCCAGCACAAGTGTTCCCTTATTTCTTCATATATAGTTTCCTTCCTATAAAAGAGGCATAAAAAGACACCGGCAAGGCGGAGGCGGCGAAAACAGTGTGTTTCAAGCTGCACTAGCGGTCTTCGAATATGGACTCTACCTACTTACTGCTTCACATCCGATGGTGTTGACTCATTTACCGTGCTTTGTATAAAAAAACCTGTAGATTTGGAGGTATAAACCAAAAACTGAGAAAATTTCCAACAAACTGTAAATCAACCGGTAAAACTGTAGGGTTGGCTGAACTACACTAGAAGAATATGGGTTTTGGGACTTCGAAGTGTATATCATCTTGATGTTTTTACACACCTCATCACCAGCCTATAATGTTTCATCACCATCAGCCTATAACGTCCCACTGCTGGGCACAGGCCTTCCTACATGGAAGGCCTGTGCCCTGAAGAAACTCATGAGGAGTTTGGGCCATAACACCACCACGCTGGCCCAATGCGGGTTGGTGCGGTTTGGTTGGCGGTATACACACCTATTGTAATTAATTTTAAAATTAACCGTTTCTATGTTTTTGAACACTAACAATTGCATGATTAATTAAGCACTTGCGATAGATGTTGAAGTTAGGTAGTTAGTAAATATGCTAGCTGCGTACAGGAAAATATACAGGGTGGAAAAAATCGTTTTAAAGTAGTTCCCCTCCAGGGCCCATAGACTTTTTTCCACCCTGTATATCTCGCCGCCATCTGGTTGGATTCGCTGCATAATTGGATGCCTAGCCCGTTGATTAAACGCCGGCATCCGATTGAATGCTTAGCCCGATAGTTAATTGAACTAGACTCACTTAACGTTTAACGACTTGGCATATTGAATGGATCGTCTTGTACTGAAGTTTTGGTTTAATTGGTAGGTTCGAGGTTATGTTTTTATGACCACTTATAACCGACATCGTTTTGGTTATAAGTAGTCATACGGCTGCGACATACCTATACATATTCCAATAGTCTCGTTGTTTATTTATTGAGCGATGCTGTTACTATAGGGTACATTCATTATATAGAAAGAAAGCCGCACAAATAAAATTAGAATTTAATATACCATTCAAAACTTGTCTCGTTTACTTCGTCCAAAACCAGTAAGCCAATACTTTGAAACTAATACAATTATGAAGTTTTGGGGTTCAAGTTACATTGTTTGTTTCTAAATAAGTTTTAATACGTGGCTTTCAGCAGAGCTATACGGACTCCTTCATGGGACTGTTGAATAATAACATGGATGATTAATAAGATGCGTCTACTGCACAGATTAGAAAGAGTATGTCTAAGTCTACTGCTGGGCGCAGACCTTCCTACGGGGCCACATCATTGAAAATAACGTAGTTAATTGCTTCTAATAAGGGCCGGGTTTTTGGAAATCCTTGTAAATCAATTTTGAGAAGTGTGTTAATTTGTAAGACATCGCAATCAAATAATCCGTTGTTCTTTGAAAAGAAAATATAGTACAAAACCAAGGCACCAGTGACCAGTTACTTACAAAAATGTTTTTAAAAAACCTTGTCTCTGGTCCTTATTGGGCAATAGAGCTCTAAATAAGGTCCATAATTGAACTGTAAATATTAGGCGTTGTATACCAGAAAAATCCCTTTTTTAAGAAAGCAATGGCTTAAAAGTACTATTAATTTTATAGTTTTCGAATAATAAAACAAAAATTCATATTAATAAGTGTCGTGGTCCTTATAAAGACTTAGAAAATGTGTATAAGCTACCTATAACTAATTTATTTTCTAGTAATAAATGAAACAAATTATAGTATTATGCAGATTTTTATCAACTCTACTAAATAAAATCACAAAATATCATTAATTAATATTTTTTTCAGTCTTAGTTATTGGACCTTATTAGGTATCACCACTTCTTCAAGCATAGTGTGGACCTTATTAAGTGTTTGAAATTACCAATCACTTCACCAAAACCTTTTCCTGTGTGTCTGTAAAAACAGCTTTTCTTATCATTCTCTTCACAAAGTTTCCAGATTTTATGTGATTCGTTCGCCGTGCTATATTGTATTTTAAAGCTGTTACAAGACCAGACATTTGGTTGTCTTTTACATCATCTACAGCGTTCTGTAAATAAATTTGAGACCATCCTGAACCACATTTTATTATTTGAGGAGGTTCTATGCTTGTCTAAGGACAAGCTGTATACTATACCTAAGGTCGAAAAGATTACTATACTCAGCGATTACCTTTGTTCCCATATGTTCTACTGAGTAGGTAGTTCTACGGTAGAACTAGTGGGACTTTTTAACCTCATAAGACCTACGATTTTACAAGTAACTGAATAGTAGAACTAGTGGAACTGTTTATTCCCACTTCTCCTACCTGTTATTTACGGTAGAACTAATGGCAGTTTCTGTTCTCAAAAGTACTACTTTATGATATGTCCCTGAATAGAAGAACAAGTGAAACTTTAGTTCTATGTAGTTCTACTCAAAGAAGTCGCCTAGGAATATTTATATACAAAAACAAGCACAAAATCAATTAAAACTAAAGCAGATTTAAAAAGAAATATTTATTTATAAACAAAACAATGAAACAGTAATTGTTAATAGTTTCATTATATTTAGAATATCTCACACAATCGATATCGTATGTAGCTAGATCATCCCCTGAAGTACCAGGCCGCCATATCTATGTAGGAGTTGTTTGGCATACTGTTAATTTTATTTATATAATAATCGTAGGGGTAATATAAATAACCTCTGTTAAACTTATGGAATGCCCTGGTACTTCAGATTGAAAATATACATTTATAAGGTATCAACCGATTAAGACTGAATTACTTTCTCTTTGTTGCATTATAGGTTTACGGTCGTTTTCTTTTACTAACAAAATACATGTAAATGTAAATGCAAAATAGCGAACACTTACATAAATATAGGCCATTTAAAGAATAGGTCCGTTTAAGAATAAGTCTTTTAGCGAATGAGTCCTAGCTATAACAGGGTATTTTACGAAAAGGCTATTTTCACAATGAGGTATTTCGCGAATAAGTCTTAATACGACTGCATGTCATTTAACGAATATCTACTAAACCCAAATTTCGTACATTTTTTAAAAATTTACATTGGTTTTTTTCTTTGTAAAGAAATGTTTTATGTGTTTGACTTTATTTGAGTTTCGTTAAAACCCTTTTCCTAGACGACTTCTTTGAGTTGAACTAGGTACATGGAACTAAAGTTTCACTTGTCCTACTATTCAGGGGCATATCATAAAGTACCTAGTACTTTTGAGAACAGAAACTTCCATTAGTTCTACCGTTAATAACAGGTGGGAGAAGTGGGAATAAAGAGTTACACTAGTGCTACTATTCAGTAGCTTGTAAAATCGTCTCTCTCTCTCTCTCTGGGTTTCTTCGTGCCTATGCACGGCTACGGGCCTCGAGCTTAGGCTCATTGCCCGGGCATCTTCTCGGTGAGCTGGTGCTCACCGGTCCTCGGTCATCGCCCTAGTGGCGATGGCCCCCTCTTCGCCCCTATGCTGCGACCCTGGTTTTGGAGGCGCGGCCCTCAGCGCGGTCAGCCCCACAGGTGAGTTGACGTTGGTCAAGGCCCGTTGAGCGCCTGCGAGCGGGCCACGGCTTATACTTCCGCCAGGGGAGCTTGGAGTTAGGGTAGGGGGGACTAAGTGGTAGCCATGCATAGGCATTGGTGGTGATGGTGGTTGCAATAGCGGTTGCAGTGGCGCCTCGGCGAACAGCGCGATCTCTCGCGCGCTCAGCTCGAGGCAGCTGGGGGTCAAGTCCGGTGGGATGTGCTCTTCGTACGCAGCCTCGTGGGCGCGCACTTGAGCACGAGTCAGTCCAGTGGGTGGCGTAACGTGTACAGCGAGCTCGGCACACAGGGGTGAGGGTCCTGTGGCGTGCTGCGAGCCGTACACGATACGCAGTCGTAATCGGGGTTGGTCGCTTCGTCGCGGGGATGCAGCTAGTGGTGGTGGTGCTGGTGATGTCTCCCTCTCCGCCGTAGGCGGTGACAGGAGGTCGCGGGGCGTAGGACGTCCGGGGGGGGGCGTCAGTATTGACGTCGGGAAGGGGAGCAATATTGTGGAGGTGGAGGTGCGGCCCGTTGTCGGCGCTGTCGAACATTCGACGCGCCAGACGGGCGATGAACTCCTCCACCGTCGGTATCCGCACGTCCCGGGCGATGACGTCATTGCGGACGTAGCGCCCCGCACCTGTCAGTACGCGGAGGGAGACGTTTTGTTGTACCTGCAGTCTGGAACGCTGGGTTGGGGAGCAGAGCGCATACCACGCTGGCGCGGCGTAAGTAAGCCGCGAGCGGACGTAGGTCTTGTAGACCATCAACTTGGTGCGTAGGGGTAGCCGGGATGCCAACACCGGACGGAGCATGGCTCGCGCAGCTTTCGCCTGGCGGACTACGTGGTCCACCTGCGGCGTCATGCGCAGCGAGCGGTCGATGTGGCACCCGAGATACGAGCGATAAAATCGTAGGATTTATGAGAAAAACAAGTCCCACTAGTTATACCGTAGAACTACCCAGTAGAACATATGGAAACAAAGGAGCGATGATGGCAGGTAATGATTTTTTTAAAAAACATACTTTGAGGGTGGTCTTGAATTATTTTCATCTTGCGTCTATTAAAAACACTCATTTCCAATAAATAAATACGTGAATGTGTGTATACGTGTCAAGGCAAAAACAAAATTAATTCTGTACTACTCTCAAAGTGTAGTTACACCTGCCCCCTTATTCTCAACTGTCGGAAAGAATTCGAATTTCGGAAACTCTATACCTGTCACTTTTTATCGCGCTGCGTCAAAGCGAGACGGCATGTGACTCTTCGAATCGAATCCGTGATCCGACAGTTGAGAATAAGGGGGCTGGCCAATTATGCCTGCTTTACAAAACTCAGGTTTGGTCTCGCGTGGAATATTGTTTGCACTTGTGGGATGGCTACGCCAAGTACCTCCTCGATGCACTGGACAGATTGCAGCGTCGTGCTGTCCGTACCATTGGCGATGTAGAGAGCACAGCTTTTGCGAGACATTGCGTCGCTTAGCGCCTTCTATCGGCTATATCACGGAGAGTGGTCTGAAGAGCTTTTCGACCTTCCCCCTTCCTACTCAGAAGCACGCGTGCCGGTCTTCGGTTTCATCAATTCACTGTCTTCACCTCAACATCACGCACAAAGAAATTTAGTGCCTCGTTTCTTTGTCGTACTTCCAGAACTTCGGATTCTTTGCCAGAACATGTGTTATCCTTCCTATAACATAGGTTCCTTCAAGAGAGGCGTGAAAAAGCACCTTTTGGACGGCAAGGTGGAGGCGGCTGGAGCAGTGTCTAAACTGCACTAGCTGTCTTCGCATATGAACTCTTCTTACCACTTCACATTAGGGTGGTGTTTGGTCAATTGCCATGCTTTGTATAAAAAAATGCCCAACGAGGTACTTCTTCGCCTTCGTTTAACCTGATGGTAAGTGATAGTGAAGCCGAAGATGGAAACGAGCTACACCTGAATTTCTTAACCACAAAACAGACACAATAGGTTTTCTATTGTTGAGGAGACCGGTGGTCAAGGACTAAAGGTTAATCAAACAAAATAGTTGAAATAAAAAACTCATTTTCTATAATTAACATTTATTTGTACATAAGTATCTACCTACAAAGAAGCTATACTATAAAATAATACCAATCATAACTGTGTATTTGTAGTTACACAGTACTGAAAAATTTTTGTAATGAAATCCGAAAAGGTTTAGCCAGGCACACATTAGACTTCGTACTAGAGATATAGATAATGTTAAGATGTAAAAACTTAACATAATAAATACCTATATTAAAGGCTGATGTATACCTGGCATATGAGATCAGTCGCAATAGATACAGTCACGTATCACGTAAAAATAAAGTTTACATTTAAGGCAGAAATATATATTATGGACTCTATTGTAGTAGCAGTAAGTTGTTGTAACATATTTTAAAGCATTAAATGTATACATGTTTTTAAATGTATACCTACAACTTTTTGACAGTACCAGTACCGTGGCAGTACCAGTATAGATAATATCGTTTGATCGGCGCGGCACTGAGATGTAGGTACACACTTTTGACAGTCTGTGACTCTTATTGCAAAGAGAATAAGGCACACGCGATGTCAAAAGTGTTTAACCGTAATGATCGTGGGTCGGGAATAAACTCCCACCAATAACGGTCAACTTTCGTCGCTAGAAGTTTCTGATATATTTTTTTATAGTAGCCCCTCCTAATTGTGTTTGTATGATGAACACTAATATTTGTTTACGATTCGTCATTGTTTTCATGTTTATGAATCTAGAACCCATAACACAAACTCTTAACGGTGCTGATTTAGTCAAGATAATTGGTGTGAGTATAATATTATATTTTAATATATAAGCATTTTAACCAATAAAATAATAACATGACAACCGATGAATCAAAACAATATATACAAATAGTACCTACTTCCGGTAACTTTCTAAATCATATATATATGCCAACTTATCAAAACAGTAAGTCGCGATCTTAAAGATTATCTCCTAGTAACAACAATAACTATTATATTGGTGTTTTAATTGCACTGATATTTCAGTTCTGAACTATCTTTTATATTAGAGAAATAAAATAATTTAAAACATTGACTTTATTTATAATATCATAAGTATTTTTTAACAATATTAGTCAATTATTTATTTTCAAAACAATTTTCCAGTCAACAAATCAGTTGTATAACCGATGAACTATAAAGTCGTCGTCAGATTCTCAAGTTCAAACAGTTGCACTACGAAAGCCGCCTTTATTACGAACGCAGTAAGGACGGCCTCAAGGTCAAACTATTACGCTTTGTGTCCTGTCGACTGTACCACTGGCGTTACTTTAAGGATAGTCAAAAAAGTTTGAATTATATCCTACGCTATGGACAAGGAATCTTTCGTCACAACTATACCGTAAAATTATGAGCAAAAGATTATTTTGTCGTCTCGTCATAAAAATATAACTTACTACTTAACAGTAATGATCTCAGCCAAATTGTAAACAAATATAATAAGAGATAATTACTTATTTTTACATGACATCATCAAATTATACTATAACACACCTTAATTATATACACAACATCAAGATGCCTTTCATATAATTATGTATGATTACATTAAACGCATTATTTGTAAACTTTTTAAAGGTTAATCCAAGGAGAATGCTGTCAAAGTATGGCTTCTCGGGAATAATACAGTCTTTAAGTCAAAGATAAACTTAATAATTTTTGGAGAGGATGCATTATATTTCTGTTATAATATTTTCCAAAAACGCGTCCACCATAACGTAGTGATGGTATCTGATACTTCTCTATGGAAAATGGTACATTCTGTTTATACCATGTTTAGGTTTAGATATTTTATAAATATACTATGTAATATACTTACAGTTACAGCAATGGTAAACGGTTTTGTTAATAAATTACATGAAATAATTACGATAAAAAAAACTGTCCTGTTATTTTTAGTACATGGTTGAAATCTACTAAAAATAACAGGACAGTTTTTTCTCGGCTAGCAACACTATCTATTTGTAATTCTTCTTAGTCGTGATTTCGAATTTTACGATTTTTAAATGCAATTATTAATTTCTAATTGCTTACGGCCATTTTAGAGTTTAATTAATGATATCGTGAGTCAATTGGGATGTTGCCTAAGTTTGAATTATTATTAAGCTATTTTTCACAAATTCGGAAAAAATTATAATAAAAAACTGCAAATTTATCTAAAATGTTAATGATGTTAGATTGCTGACATCGATTAAAATGGCAACATTTATTATTATGGCAACTATTGATAAAAACATACTTAATACATAGTTATTATTAATTTTGTCAGTATGCCCATACATTTCCTAGTAATATGGGAACATGTGACGTCATCAGTTCCGTAGATTTTCTATGAAGCGTTTTTGGATGTTGCGCCGCCACACATCAAACATACCACTATATCTGTGAAAATATTAATCTTAGACATACTATTTCTTTTACATTTTTTCTTTATGAGTTATAAACTTCTTATTTATGAAAAAAAAAGTTGTCAACTACCCTATTGGTGCCACTTCGCGGCATTCTCCTTTTAAGTTTTTAAATTAAAAACCTGTTATTTTATGAATTAACAGTTAGTCTATACATAAATGTAAAGCTCTATACAAAAATATGAATTTGATGAATAGTTATTTAGTGAAAACGAATTATACCTCGATCCCTGTGAAAAGTAAACTCATGGTTTGTACTTGTATATAATATTATTATGTATTTTAGCACACTAATAGACAAAATACAGAAAATAATCACGTGAAACCATTTGTTTGTGATTCCTATCTAATATTGAGTAAAGGGGTTGATGCAATTACGATTCGTAATCATACCATTGTGACATACTACTCATAATTTTGATTGCTAATAAAAAATGTTTTCTTATGCTTACTGAATCGTTGCACTGAACTGAACCGTCAAGTAATTAAGACGATTCTTTTCTTTCATAGGAACAAGTTTCATTTAATATATATTTAATATATTTACACGAGAGCCAGGCATAGGCATTACCATAGTATTGGATTTTAATTTATCTGGCTTGAATCACATATTTTACTAGGACACAAAACACTGAATTTCAGAAAGATGCCATATTACAATAATACAATTAGAGTTGGCGTATTATATGTATATTAAAAATCTTCTATAATTACCACTTTGATTGTATACTCCACCAGTTATACATGCTGGTTTTATGGTGGAGTATTACAGTAATAACAGTAGAACCAACAGTTTAACTAATGGGAACATATCTAATTTGTTACAATATAAGAGATGTCCAAAAATTTATGGAGACCCGGCCAGGTCCACGTACACTATATTGCAAAATAGGTACAATTCTGCAAAACAGTGTCCAATTGACCATTTTCTTTTTATTTGCTTTGTTGCGTGGTACATAACAAGATTTTTATAGAAAAAACTACACACAGCCAAATATTCATCATGGCGCCTAAGTCAATTTAGTGACGTTTAGTTGACTTCTATGTCACACGCCACATTGCCATATTGAATAATGGTGAAATCGATTAAAAATTTAAACTTTTATACATATGCATCTGATTCAGGACGTTTTTCCTGACTTTTGAGATAGTGTACATATAATTGGCCGGATATGAAACATCTCCTTTATATTATTACGTTGATATATTAGGCTCGTTTTAGATAAGAGTAAAAAAGGTTATTTAACTTTAAATCAAGTGAATTAGTCCTTAATAGTGCAAAACATTGCCTATTTAATGTTAAAACATTTAACGAACGTGCCTTAGTGGCTAATCAAGGATTGTCAGATTCAAAAACAAACATGCTATGATTTTACTTGTCAGAGGGTCAAATTACATTCCACATTATTCTTGGAATAAAAACATTTTTATCAATAAATAACTTAACTTAATCCTAGTACATTGATTGATTAAATACAAAGTATAACGTTCATTTCTTTATTCAAAAATGAACAATTTATCTACTAATCACGTCGACCAATATCAAAAAACAGTAAATATTTTTGTTCTTTTTGGAAATTTAATTACGCATCTCAAAAAATCACATAAGCAATAACGTAAAAACCACCTTTTCAAATACGAACGTAACCTAACGTAAATATTATTTGTAAAGATAATAAATGCTTAGTAAAATAAAAAGGCTAAAACACTTCACAAAAAATCACAATAAATAATGTCGAATATAATAAAAAGTATTTACAGAAGCTCAAACAGGAAGATCTGGCAAACAATATGGACTACGAAGCGAAGCATGCTTTTGCGACGTAAAATTTTAGGTGCTGTTATAAAAACAAATATGGCGGGTTATTGAACATATGGAAGCGCTCAAGGCAAAGGTTCAATCAAACACAAGAACTCGCAAGCTCCATTCACTCAAACACGTGGTATACTACTCTAGGTGCTCGGGACAGGGTGAACGTAACGCGGGAATCACTAAAACGAAGCGTTATAAAAACAACAAATCAAACAGAAAAAGTGCATCACGTCAATACAGGGTAACGTACCTACGCTTTTTTATTTATTTTTTATTTTTTTCGTGTCTAAAAATGCAATCTATTTTACAGATTATAAAGATTATCAAGGAGTTTTGGAACACTCCCATGGCTGGTTAGATTCACAGCCGTTTGAGTATTCCAATTCTCTAAACGCGCTCGCTACGGCAAGACGTGTTTTAATCATTCAAATAACAAATACCAGCTGACATGAATTACGCACTTTCAGCAAAGAAAAATATGTCAAAACACTACTAACATTTTTTCGACTTGCGACTAGTGAAATCAACTCTACTTGACCATTTATCGATTAGTTGTTTTTTATTCGTTATAAAATTCTCGATTAGTTCGTCCACGAATGCACTATGTTTTAGTATTATATCCCTATCTATCATCAGACACATTGCTATCGGTTACACACCAATTTAACATTCGCTTAGTCATATAACCTGTATATGAGAAGGAAAGTTTCGAATGCCTTTTGAGTACGATTGCCAAATATATATCTTGAGTCATTATTACAAATACAGTCAAAAACATCAAATTCCAATTACATCATAAAGAATCATTTTTTTTGTAATAAATCATATCTCTAAGATATTTATTAATAATACTTTAAACATATATGTATTTTCCAGCAACACGTTACTGACTGTAGATAATATATACAAAATGGCAACCGTACCTTCAATGTCGATACCAAAGTGCTAGCGTAACACGTTGTTTCCATAAAACCCTACAAAATTTACCTTAATTTTAGCCAATTCTATAAAGTAAAATTTTTAATTTTGATTCATTATTCGATGACAGGTATCTCCCGACGAGTACTAATTGTTTACGATGTGATGTGTCGATTTTTATGAGATGTGATTTTAATATTGATTCGTCTTCAATGTTTGTACATAATTATTGACAAAACAAAGAAAATTTGTTCAGAGCTATCGATCTATCAACATTTTAAAATAGTGTAGGATATTAAGTTTGGACTAAAAATATTTTTCTACAGTCGTTATAAACCAAGTAATGTATAGAATTGGCATAATTATTTCCAATTAAACAATGCCATACATTTTTTTGGTAGGGATAGTAGAAAAATATTTATTTAGTGCTCGTTTATAGGCACAAATCCTGGTTCTAGCTTGTTTATAAAGATGCTTTATTGAATACAATATTAATACCACGTCCCATATTCAAATGTTCAATGAGATGTCACGATTCGTTGTCCGCCTGTTGGATAATGGTATCTAGAGTTGACATACTGTGAACTGTCATCGCGTGGTCTCAGAGCACTACTCCTCTGCGCCAGCGTCCTCGCTGATTGTTTCGCCCGCTCTTTCTTGGGAAATGTTTTGACCTGTCAAATAAATCTATTTTTATTGGGGCAACAATTATCTGTAAACAAAAAAATAGACGATAAATTTTGAAAGTCGAAATTCTGTCAAAACGACCGGCCGACCGAGTCGTCTGTACCCCTTACTATACAGACAACTCGGTTGTGGAATCTCTTTTAAATGAGGCATTTACTTTTTTAAAGAAAATATTTTATAATGATTCTCTAGTCTTGCGTGATGCCCGAGCCTTAGTATGTCCATGGTATCCTTTGGTAAATTAGGGCTGAGGGGAAAATTCTTCTCTCCGCCTCTGAAAAAATATCAGTGAAGAGGGGGGGGAGGGGGGGGGTCAACAATCCAATTGATGTGCTGTCATCTGTAAATTTTAAAGTTATATTTAGAGTGTGTCTTCAGAATCAGGCTCAGTAATACAGTCAGCGAAATTAAGTCACTTTTACAGCCCGTGATAAGAGCTTTATTGCGTTCGTAATAAGAGTCATCTCATAAACTGTCAATAGTGACCCCGTACTTTTTCTGTTAACTTACCCTTTTTCGCTGATGAAAGTATGCACTTCTTGCAGCTTATGAAGAAAAAGGAGACACGTTAGAATTAGGCGTGGAGGGCAGGAGGTCCATGGTCTTGCACACCCATCCCGCTATGTCCACCTTCTCCGCGTCAGCTTTACGGATCCACTCATGGTTCTGCACAGATAAAAAACGTGGTTCAAAATAAAACCTGCAACCTACTTACGTAAAAAACTGATTCTTGTCGACCTTTTTTTAGGAAATATGAGTTGCTTACATTCGCTTGTCTGTATATTTTTGATATTTGTTTATTTATGTACAAACATAGCTATTTGTTTCAAGTAAATAGTATAGTTAGCAATCGAAATCTTCGCTCTATGTATAAAAACAAACTATACAAGCCTTCAGCTAAATTGACGTTTGTAACTAAAAACACTTTTATAATGTGTGTAAAAGTATCTAATAAACTACCAGGAGACTTTAAAAGTCAAACGTTCCCGAAATTTAGAAAAATATTGAAAGATTGGCTAACAAAAAAGTGTTTTATAATATACAAGAATTTTTAGATTATAAATAGGTAAATATTTCGATGATTAAGTTTTGTGTATACATCTGAAAAGGTAGAAGATTTTTGTTTTAAAGTTAAGACCAAATAATTGTACCTTTTTTCCATGCACAATAAAGTTCTATTCTAAATCTACATATAGTATTTCTACAAATAATGGATACGATTACAGGTGTTAAGTGTCAAAGGAAAATGAAGTTTACTGGGTGGCAATAAGAGTCACACAATTATACACCACTAATTTGTAATTAATACAAGAAAAAAAAATGGGGCTCTCAGTAACGGTTACTTATTATATTTACAAAGTCAAAAGTAAAAAAAAAACGAAATCCCAAAACTATCCACATAAAAGTGCAATTAGTATAATTGGTAAAATCATAATTGAATCAATAAGTATCACGCGACCCTAGATGATAGTACGCGCAGCGTATATTGTTTCATTTCATATAGGTATTCGCCCACGCTGGCCATTCATAAATTCCGGCAAGCTCGCGTCTAAGTTCAATAACTTACCATCAAAGTCTTCAAGTCCGCTCTCTCTTCAGGGTTTTTCTTAAGGCAGCGGTCCACAAAGTCCTTGAACTCATCAGAGAAAATTCCAGAAGGTAATTTAGGTGGTGGCTCGTTCACTATGTAGTCTAGAAGCTCGAAAATAGCCATTGGCCGAGGGGAGTTTGGAGCCTGTATTGAAAAAAATAATTTCAAAGTTGACACGGCATGATATTTCGAGGAATTACTTTACGGATCATCATCATTGTCACAAACACGTCACAAAGTATCATTGTTAGTATCGATAATGTAGATTAGTTGAATATTGTGACCATTACAATGATATTATTCTAACACAGTCAACTTTTTAACATTTGAAACTTTTATGAACAAGTCGTCTTCCGATCGTCGTACAAATCGGAATAGGAAAGGCCTTTCGGCTTTGATTATGATGATAATCATGATAACCAACTAAAGTTTATTTACTTACACTTCTGAATATACAACTTAAAGTATTAAGAATTGACTGAGCGATTACTTCTTGTCATGAAAAGCTTGTTGGCGTCTTAAAACATTGTATTATGTGTAGCATGTTAATTTTACAAATAAATAGAAAAAAAAATACTCTGTTGTTGCTAGACTTGTTACTGAAAATGGCTTTGAAATATTCTAAGTAAATCTACTTGAATATGAAATAACACACGACAGGGGTTGCAAACCATCGCAAGATCCATCTGATAGTATGCGGTACCTTGGGCCTACCTTGGGCAATACTCACGCACTAGCTACCCTATAAAAATCAAGATAAAAAGAATAGTAGGAATCCCTGCTACCAACTATGTCTTACCCTCTTGAAAACAAAACTTAAACTACCTTTCACCTCATCTCCATTATTCAAAGTATACTAATCACTAACTTGACCGGGCGAATGATCTTCATTTTGTCCTCCGAAGATAGAGGCCAACGTCTTCGCATCTGGAGGTGGTATGGGGTACATGCCGATGGCCATTTCCACCAGCGATAGTCCGAGCGACCAGATATCTGATTGCACTGAGTAATGTGTGCCTTGAAGTCGTTCTGGCTAAGAAAATATTAAATAAATAAATAATAAGTTCCTTTAGTATTGATTATGTTGTAATGGGGTTGGGAACGCAAAGATATTGTAGATGGCGCTGCGTATGCTTGTTCCTAAATGGCGTACGTTTGACAGGAGTATAATTTGTATACAAAACAATAGTTACAGACAAAATGGAAGAAAAAACCTATTGTTCATCTCATGGTGCGTCGACAAAGGGAAGAAAATGCAAATTAGATCAGAATTATAACACAATTCAACGTTTACATTTTTTATCAATAAATCTTTTACTTCAAGAGGTCTATTTGTAAAATTTTTAATGTCACTCGGGGTAGTGCAGTGACATTTTGTCTCACTTTTTTCCAGTTTTGAAGATAATGATAAAAATTTCTGTAAAATAAACAGTACAAATTTCAATAAACAGTAAACAATTTCAATCTTTGAAATCAGTTGCCTTTTTTGGGAGCTGTGGGGGGTAGAGCAGTAAGTGCCGGCAAGGGGAGTCATCTATAAAGATGATCGGTAAGCATTTTCATGAAAGTGAGCCCGACATAATTTACAAGTTCTTGTAGGCGCAAAGGTTTAAATTCTAATAGCTGTTATCCATTTCGTTTCAATTTATTTCTGATGGTCAGATCTTTGAGAAATTGGTGAATTCCAACTATTTTATAGGCGATTAAGCAACACTTGAATATTTTTAAACGATACATTCCACCCTCACATGCGCCTTCCTTAATTCTGACAGATATTTTAGAACAAGTGAACGCAGCGTCACATTGTCAGTTGCCAACCCCATTGTTTAAAACTAAATTATAGTTTTTTGCCTCAGTTTCATTCCACACCAAACAGAAGAGAGAAAATAATGACTATTGACTTATTTATTTATGGACTTCTTATTTAAGTTCGTTATAATAAGTCGGATATTTGTAAAATTACTTATTTGGGTGTTTAGTTGTAATAATTTTGACATTGTGAAAATAGTAATATTAGCTTCTTGGGCAAATTTTGACATTGTGAAAATAGTCATATTAGCTTCTTGGGCAAAAAACACCGAGGAGAAATTCAATGGGTGATCTTAAGTACCTACTTGATAACTAAGTTGTCACCTAGGTTGTGAAAGGTCACTGTTTTTTTATTATTATTTATTTATTAGAAACAATAACATTTTTCACAACAACAATAGTAGCGTTAGTAACTGCGGCACATTGCCGCAGTTATTAGCGCCCACCTCAAACATAACACATGTTTCAGACCTAATAATTGCTTAACAAAACATGTATAAAGAAAATGGAAAAACCATTTCCATTTTCATTTCATAATAAAAATATTTGTAAGGTATTTAGATATATCTCTAAATTCCTTTCAAATATTTTTAACAAAATACTAAAATAAAAACAATATTTTTCAAATGTAAAACTATATTTTTTTAATAATTTCTGTATACCATAGTTTATTGAGACCCGCATTAATTCATAGCATAGGTACTTACCGACATATAACTCCTTGTACCAACAAAGGAGTTGGCCATTGAATCAATCAATTGTCCAGAGACACCGAAGTCACAGATCTTGATCTCGCCATTGCTGTTCACGAGGATGTTTGACGGCTTCACGTCGCGGTGCATGATCGCGTGCTTGTCCCGAAGGTAGCTTAAGCCTTTTAGCACTGCTGCTGTTATTGTTCCTGTAAAAATATTATTGGATTTATCACATCTAGAGCAGAGTACAGAGTAGTTTACTAAGTGGTAGGCCCGAATGTAGGTTCGTCTGGGTAGGTACCACCGTTTCTAATTTCAGCCGTAAAACAGTTCGCTGTGTTTCGGATTGAAGGGAAAGGTAGCCAGTGTAATTACTGGGCATGGACAGCATTTGATCTTAGGCCTCAGGATGACAACAAATATCAAGTGATTTTTCTTTGCTATTGCAGGTGTCTATAGGCGGCGGTACTTACCATGAGGTGGACCGTCAGCTTGTTTGTCATTTGGTAGTATAAAAAAGGAGGAGTTTGCAATTAAGAGTATAAAGTAGCTTTCATTTGCTTACTCTATTACAGAAACTGGAGATAATGTGACAGCCTTCTGCGTGTCTCGCTGGTTTTCTCAATCTTATGACATTTATATGAAATAATGCAGCCAATTATTGCATACAAATGTAATGAAATTATCAAAAGAATAAGATGTTTTTTAAAGTTGCAAACCATTTCTATGAACCTAATTATCCCATGTTTTAATTTATTGTCGTATTGAAGGCACCATCCTGTATGTAAGTATGTAAGTACATATTATTATCTTATTGCATTTTTTTGGTATTATATCTATGTATGGTATTAGAATGTATTATATGTTATTTTTATTTACTGTTCAGAGATTTTAAGCAAAGTTTTTTTTTTATTTTTAATTATGAATTACCAATAAATTATAATTGCCCGAAATTGTATATCTTTACCCCCCTACTAGTCGACTGGGAGAGAATGCTGTATAGCATTAAGTCGCCCTTTGCGCATTTTTGTGCAAGAAAGGATACATAAATAAATAAATATATTTTGCGTTTCTGATCAGTTTGGTTTGTGTTTGAGTAGTCTGGACATACGATTGCTTCTAAAAATGTTTATAAGTTTACAAATTAGATTCTCTGTCACAATATGTGCAGTAAAGGCTAAATGCTAAGTCAAGATACATTTTACTTTTAATAACAGTGTTGATGACAATGATGACTGTTTGATGATCATACTCATTTCTGAATTTAAAAATTGACAGGTCATTTAAAATGAAATGTCCTATTTTCTTTATCAGATAATATATTGTAGTTTTTAAACAAAAAAAGGTTTTCTATACTTATCCTAGATAACCATCTTAATGCAACCAATTTTTGTGTGTGAAATGGGCTCTCTTCATTCGCCGGTGAAATCCATGCCCTGTCTAATCAAATTATACCCCTGTGACACAGATTTGTGTATGCAATTTTTAATCCTAAGCTGATTAACAATTTCAGATCGCAATATATCTAACAAATTGTAAAAAAAGTAAAAATATTGTTTACAATAAATAAAATTAATTTATAATACCCATACACTTACTTGGCGATCTATAAACATCGGCGTTATGATCGAGATTTTTATATTTTTGGGAAATAACATGGCAAAAAAAGCTTTGCTTTTAATTATCATACTTATAAATCACATCTTTCTTATGTTGAGAAAAATAATAATTGAGTAAGTGGAGAGATAAACAAACCTAGAATAGATTCAGGAATCCGACCAGCCTTTTTTAGGATAAGGTCGAGGGACCCCCCGTCCATGTACTCCATACAGATTGATATCTCTCCGTCACTATAGAAGGCTCCGTAGAAGCCGACTATGTGGGCAAAGTTACATTCGTGGAGGACCTTCAGCTCTCTAATGATCTGTTTCTTTATAGCTGGCTTCACTTCCAGGTGGATCAGCTTCCGGGCCATGATGAGGCCGGTCGACTTGTGTCGTACTTTCATAACTACACCGCCGTTGCCTTGACCTGAAGGTTATTAATGATACAAGAGTGAATACTAGACAAAAGAGATGTTTCGAAAATGTATGGAGACCCGAACAGGTCTATGTACACTATACTAAATAAATAGGTTAAAATATACAGAACAGTGTTCAATTGTTCATTTTCTTTTTATTTCCTTTTTTGTGTGGTACAAAACAAGAGTTTTTATTGAAGAAACTGCAACACAGCCAAATATTCTTATATTTTAATATTATTTATAATTTGATTCGTCTCTGGTGTGCAATAAAGAGTATTTATTATTATTATTATTATTCATCATGGCACGTATTTCAATTTGGTGAAGTTTAGTTGACTTCTATGTCGCCCGCCATATTGCCTTAGTGAATAACGGTAAATTGGAGAAAAAATTCAACTTTTGTACAAACAAATTATGAATGAAAACGAATTATTTGTATTTTATACGGATTCAGGACATTTTTCCTGATTTTTTGAGATCCTGTACATATACCTGGCCGGATATGAAACATATCCTTTGAAAATTTCCTACACACTTTATCAAAGTTTATTAACATCATCATTATTTTTATCTTTGCAATTGCAATTCATGTAACATCTCAGAAAATATACACATTTTATTTGAAAAGTTGTGGTGATAAGTAAGCCCAGTTACAAAAAGGACAAGTAAAGGACTTGTCATACGAAGGATCATCATCATCATCACCAGCCTATACATTTACATCCCACTGCTGGACAGAGGCCTTCCTACATGGGAGCAACAAATGAGTTTGGTGAGTTAAACCAGTACCAACAGCTTAACGTGCCTTCTGAAACACAGAGGAGTTCAAGATTACAATAATTTTGATTGACCCGTGCCGGGATAGACCATGGCGAAAATTTATTTGTTTTCATAATCAAACCACTATGCCATCAAGCTCCTTAAATAAAACTGAAGCCAAATATTAATAAGGTTACCTAATTCTCCCAGTTTCTCAAAGTCATCATCACTGAGCTCTCCAATCTTTTCTTTCTGGCACAGGAACACCTCAATCCTACGCCGCTGGGTGTCATCCATTTCAATCTGCTCCAACCTCTCGGTAAGGGCTTCGATGCTAGTCTTTGATTTACCGGCCAAGCCCTGGCGTCTAATTAAAACATAAATGACATACATCAGTCTAACCTAATATGCTAGAATTTTTTTTATTGTGTATTTTTTTGTAAAGAAAATAAACAAAAGGTGCTGCTATTAAAGGTTTATTCCCGAACTCCCCCGAATGTTTTAACCTGCTTATTTTTTTTATGGGGTGATAATTAAAGAACTGCACTAAGAGCTATCTGACTATGGAAAATTTTAGATTTACTGAGTTTCACTTTTTTCCCAAATGCACAAAGGGTGTTGTTATTACTTCACACACTATCATGATAAACTATTTTATGTTTATACATAAAGGAATGTCGGAGTCGTTAATTTTTATGAGAAAGGTCAGTCTTCTTCTTCTAGTGCCTTTCCGATGAATGAAGGTTGGCAGTTAGAAAGGTCAGTGAATAATCAAAAATTATTAATATTTTTAGTGATCTTAAGACTTTTTTTGTAGAAGAATAATTTTTGAGGCATTATTGATTGTTATTGTTAGTGATAAAAGACTGGTTTTAATGTACAATACCAAAATTATTATTTTATTAAAAATGTTGGAAATAAAAATGTTTCTATAGCAGTTTTTGCAAAAAAGCTCATGTTTATTTCATTCATACCACAACTGCGCACAATGATACTGACTTACTAGTTTCCAAAACTAAATTCAGAATTAAAAATATTTTGGGGGGAAATTAAACTTTTACTTCCCATCTTCCCCTGAATATGATTTAAGAGGAAGATGAAACAAAATCTTCCATCTTCCACTGACTGCGGAAGCCATTCGGGAGAAATTGGGAATAAACCCAAATGAATAACCCTGTTTAAAATGTAAACAAGGGTATTCATTTGGTAATAACACAATAATATGCTGTAATAACACAATAATATGCTGAGATAATAATAACTTATAATCTGAATCTTATATTATATAAAATAAATGGCTTAAAAGATTTTTCAAACATGAGATGCAATACAACACATATTGTCTTGTATATAATTATTATTTATAGTTCTTTGGATTTTTGTCTTAAAAAGTTGTCACTTTCTAGTTTTATTAATAACTGCTTATCTTATTTGTACTGTAATAAATTTATTTGTGTGTATAAATTAGTCTAAATACCTGCTACCTCCATTGCACCCATAAAATTATGCATCTTGCACTAGGATATCTAATCTAAACACATTTCTGACTACTTACTAATGTTAAAAATGCACAGAAATGAAACCCAAATACCTGATAATTGTTGTCTAAAATCATAATAATAGTTAGAGGAATTTAAACCAGCTACAAATTGTTGACAGTGATTAGATATCTTAATGAGACATTTTTTTTCTAATTAATAAACAAGTAGACTCACTCAGAGGCTGTTGCAGACTTCAACTGGGGTGTCATGTTGGATGGTGTAATCACCGGGGCTGTATCTATTGACCCTGGTGGTAGGGTGAGGTTCAGTTTATTTTTCGACATTTTACTCATCTTCGTATCACTTCTCTAACGGCATTTATTAAATAAAAGCCGCACTTTCACAGCTACATATGTGAAAAGAATTATTGTGTACTATTACGTACAAACCTATAGTTTTTCGTAATGAAAATACTAAAATTTGAGTTTTTGAAGACAGTTTTTGAGTAATTTTTGATAATTTTTGCCTGGAATTTTTGTCACTATGTCACTTTGTCAGGATCACACCGATCACATCACCATAGATGACACATACATATTTTGGTTCATTCTCCCTGTAGTGGGAAGACAAAGGGAACTAATGCCTCTACAGCCATGTCTTAAATATTTCGTTGTTGCTTCATTTATTGCATTGAAATGCAGATGTTACACATTTCTATGTACCTTAGGGGACTTTAACGAGAAACATATGACGACAGTCACCATATGATGCTATTTGATGAGGTGAATAACCACAAAAAAGTTCTCAACGTCTTTCACACCATATACAGTAACCACTTTCATTCTAATAATTTTTAAGTTGGTATTATGTTTGTCTATAAAACTACACCAATTTTACAACACAAAGTTCGCTCCGACATAATTTTTAATTATTGTAATAAAAATCTGCACCACAAAATCCCGCCAAACACCCGATGACAAACAGATAAATCACACAGATCTTAAACTGACAGATTTAGGGGTGTTTGCGAGTTTTTCTGGCGTCAGTCAAGATCTTTATTACAATAATTAAAAATTGTGTCGGAGCGAACATTGAGTAATAAAAGTGGCATAGTTTTAATTTTCAAGTGTTTGTGTTCACGTGCAACTAAAAGATAAAAGAATAAAAGTGATTATGGTGTGAAATACGATGATAACTTTTTTGTGGTTATCCACCTCATCAAGTAGCACATAAAGTGACTATCATCATATATTTCGTGGCAAATATTCCCAAGAAGCATTGGAATGTTTTACGCCAGCGTTTTAATGCAATAAAAGAAGAAATAAAGAAATACTGAAGACATGGCTGTATGGGCAATAGTTCCCTTTGCCTTCTCTTTATAGGGAGAGTAAAAAAAAAATTGTGTCGGAGCGAACTTTGTGTTAAAAGTGGCGTAGTTTTATAAAATAAGTGTTTGTGTTGACGTGCAACAACGTTATTGTTTTGTGGATAACCACAAAAAAGTTCTCATCGTATTTCACACCATGATCACTTTTAATTGCACGTCAACACAAACACTTTGTATATAAAACTACGCCACGTTTATAACTCAATGTTTGCTCGAATACAATTTTTAATTATTGCAATAAAAATCTTGACCGACGCCATTAAAACCCGCCAAACACTCCCTATTTTTTTGTTAATTCTCCCTTTAGAGAGAAGGCAAAGGGAACTAATGCCCATACTGCCATGTCTTCAGTATTTATTTCTTCATTTATGCATTGAAATGCTGGTGTCACACATTTCAATGCATCTTATGAGTATTTTACGCGAAATATCTGATGACAATCCATTTTTTTAAGTCGATCTTTACGTTTATGAAAACGTGAATTTTGAAGTTAGTCATGGCTGTATGGACTAGATCCCGAAAAAAAATTAGATTTCCCGCGTTTCCATGGATCTGTCAAAAGTTCATCGTGATTCTACTTGTGTTGTGTGATATTTATTTTGTTTCACTTTAATAATTTATTATTAGTTTTTGTTGAAAATAGGTTAATTTTAAAGGATAAGATTACTGTGCTTCTTTCTTATATATGAATTTGTTGATCAAATTGAGGAAATATGAAAACGAGCAAGTCCCCCGAGAACACCGAGGTTACACCTTCGAAGAAAAAACTAAAGCAAGCACGTCTTCCATTCAAACTCATAAGTGAAATATCAACGTCGCCTGTGACGCCACAAACACGAAAGAGAAAGCTTTCAGCTGCGGAAGCAGAAACTATTACCAAGGTTGGTAAAATCTGCAAAGAAAATGATCTCAGTGAAGATCCTGTCGTTATCATTGATGATGAGGTTGCCGATAAAGTGACCGCACAAGAAACCAAAACACTTAATCCTTTCGTCAAATTAGTAGACACAGCATGGAAAAAAAAGCTTCAAAAGTCGAAGAAAAAAAGAATTAACAAAAAGAGGTCAACAGTCACAAATATTTCTATAGACTCTGCAGATGAAGAAAACTTGCCTAATCCCAAACATGAGGTGGAGAACATGGATGTTGATTTACCATTAGAAAATAATGAAAACAAGACTTTTAATAGTGAAATAGGATCTGAAATTGAGTCTGGAAATGTTATTACAAAATCACCACCACCGTCAACGGCTGTAACACGCAGAAAATCTGTCCCTCAGAAGTCTAAACCACTATCAAAGACTTCATCAAAAATACGGAATAAGTCTGACAACAAAATTAAGTCTCCAGAAGAGCCTTGTGAGACAATTATTTTAGAAGACTCCAGAGATACAAATTCTGATGATAATTACAGTCCTAAATCTGATGGTGTTGATCTGAAAGAAAACATACCAAAAAAAGATGAAGATAATAAAGAAGAGAGTGAAATCTCTCTGCAAGATGACAAAGAGGAGACCAAAACAGGAGTAAAACCAGATCATGATCTAAATGTTGAAAAAATGAATGATAATGAAAAATTGACATCTGATATAAGTGTTGGGGAAACTAATCCAGTCACTCCAAAAAGAAGCACCAGAAATAGAGTATCGTTTGAAAACAAGTCTTTGAATAAATCTAGTTCTAAACTTGATGAGTCTATCTGTTCGAATCCTGCAACACCAAAAAATAAAAGTTTATCAGCTACCAATAGTCTTGATGATTCTTTAAATAATTCAACAGCATCAAATCTAACACCCAAACAAGTAAGTTGATATTTTTGTTGCTTTTCTATTTGACTTAATGTAGGTACCTTGACCATGATGAAAATTAACTCTCTTGAAGGTTAAACATAGCACTAGCACTATGTGTGATTGCCTAATCACACATATAGTAAAAGAAACTTAACATCAAAGTTATTTATTTTTGATTAAAAAATGTAAGAATATGAAGGGCCACAATAAGATGACAAAAAAGAAGAAAAAAATGCCTGCTCTAATGCCTGTTTTCAGTAACTATACCCTGGGCTTAGGTGATTCTTAACAGCATTTAGTCTTTTTATCTCGAGATAGACTGAGATAAAAATCACTAATGCTAGTGAAAACGGGCCTAAGAGTATGAAGTGTTACTACCAGGCCTGGGCAAATAACAATGTGACTTGTCCCTTTTCAACTTCATAGTTATTGTTGAATTAATAAATTTGTTACAATTACATTCATAATAATCTGTCATTAACTTATTAATATCTTATTACCTGAGTAAAATGTTCAATTCTTAATTTTCATTCTTAACATTTAAATGTTTGAAAATATTAGAAAAGTATATAAAACAAGAAAAAATATATTATTAATTTAAATATTATAGAAGATGCGATATAGATTATGAAGAGCACAAAAAATGGCTTACTTCTTTTCTTTAATTTATATATAATATAAATAGGTACCACCATATGTAAAATAAATAAAATAATATTTACCAAAATATAAACTATTAGTCATGAAACAACTAATTAGGCATGTTGCCTCTTTTTGTATATTGCACTATTTTCCACAAATTCTGAAAATACATGCTGTTTTTACCCAGACAAACAGTTTAAAAACTTGAAAGTTATGGAGTATATTTGAAGATGTATGGTTTGGAAAAAATTATAATAATGGATTAACATTTTTCCCAAATTTGTCCAAAATGTTAATAGTATTAGATTCCCCACATCAATTGAAACAACTATTATCATGACAACTTTGAATAAAAAATTCATATTACATTGTTATTGTTAAAATGTTTGTTTGACGTCTGTTAAACAAACAACATCATCAAGTTTGTTAAATGTCTTAAGAATTTTTAAGCCTTATTTTAATGCATGTCTGAAAAAATGCTATTTAACCCCTATGGTAAATCAAAAGTATACAGATCGGGAACTTGACATTTCTAAATGTTTGCTTTTAGAGAATGAGAACAGAATCAACACCATTGTTTATTGTGTAATTTGTGTGTGCTACTATTCCATGTGAACCAAATCTAACACATATAGAATTAAAGTCTAATCAACATACAGGTAGCACATAATAACATTAACAATCTATGTAAAATAAAAGTTTTTTTTTTTTATACACTCACACCTATTATCTAGCCCAAAGTAAGCATCATTAAGAGCTTGTGTTATGGATACTAGATAACGGATAAATATTGATAATAATATGTATATAAATATTAGAAATATACTAAATAAACATATAAACATCCATGACTCGTAAACAAATGCTCGTACTCATCATACAAACATTTGCTCCTACCGGGATTCGAACCCGGGACCTCTTGACCGAGTAGCCTGCATAGCAAGGGGTACAGACCGCTCGACCAGACGGTCGTCAGCTTATAATCATTAAAGTATTGTATAAGCACCATACATTTTTTTAGTATTATTTCAATAATAGATTTAATAGTTACAGAAAAAGTTAGAAGCAACAAAGAAAAAAGAAGAACGAGAAAAAGAAAAACAGGACAGGGAGAGAAAAAAGCAACAAGAAAAAGATGAGAAGGCTAAACAAAGACAAGAGAAAGAAGAACTAAAGAAAAAGGAGAAAGAGGAGAAAGAAGAAGCAAAACGCAAAGAAAGGGAAGAGAAAGAAGAACTGAAGAAAAAAGAAAAAGAAGAGAAGGAGAAACATAAGGAGTTAGAAAGAAGTAAGTTTTATAACTGGTCAAGCCACATATTCCAGAGACAATGGGTTTCTTAATAATTGTCATATGCTATGCTCCCGCTATTCTCATGCGGCATACTAAATTAACCTCAAAAGACCCACACATATATATAGCATTAAGTAATGCTATAGACAATTAACCATTATTTTTTTCTAGCATGTCTGGCATTACAGTCTAATATCTATGATTTAGTGTTTAGCTGTAATTGATTATTTTATCTAATTAAAAAAAACTCCTATTCGACGACTGCCAGGGTCAAATAAATGGTTTTTAGGTCCCTGAAACATTACCCTTTACAATTCCTACAATTATTGTTATTATTTATTTAGACTTTAGATTGGTACTTTTTTAGATCTTCTTTTTATGTTGTTGCGTTACTAGTCAGGTTTTGTTAGTTGGTAAGATTTATTTATAAAGTTGAATATTGAAGTCTTATTTGTATTTTTTTTTAATATAACAAGAGTGGAAACAAGCCTAGGACCTCTTGATGGCTAGCGGTTACCAAGCTTATAAACGCTTGTGGGTCCTTAGGCACTACTCACATTGCATACCATGGTAAAGCCTTATGTTAGCAGCATAGGAGACGAATTCCGCTTCTCCTAACATAATGGTTTCTTAATAAGCTGTGGCGACCTTACTCTCATTTTATTTGTTATTAAGCTATGTATGAATGTATGTATATAATATTAATATACATATAGGCATTAAGATACAGACAATATACTTAAATATTATTATTATTTATTGCCTACCAACAATATGCTGATGCAAGTATAATAATTATGTTGGAGTCATATAGTTGATGTGATGAGATAACTATGTCATTGATTGTTCCAGAACAAAAAGAAGAAAAAGAGGAACAAAAAAAGAAAGAAAAAGAGGAGAAAGAGGAACAGAGAAGGAAGGAGAAGGAGGCAAGAGAAGAAGAAAAACGTAAAAAGCAAGAGGCGTTAGAATTAGAGAAACAAGAGCAGGAATTAAAGAAAAAGAAAGCTGCTGAAGCATTTGTTAACTTCTTTGTACCAAAACAGAAATCTGAAAAAGATCAGCCAATGTCAGGGCCTGTCAGTAGAAGCAGTGTTTTATCAAGTTTTGCTATAAAAAGTGATATGAGACTGGCACCTACAGTCAGAGTTGACCTACCTGAAGATAAGAAACAGGAGCTAGACGATTTAATGGAAGAACAGAGAGCTAAAGAGAGTGGGCTTTACTTAAAAGTTTTGAAAAAAACCACTAACAAACCTTTGTCAAGTGGAAAGACATGGCCATTGTGTGATAAGAATGAAGCTGACGATGATGTTATGATCATTGGTTAGTGTTTTTGTTTTAACTTTTTCTTGATAGCTATTTTCTGATGATAAAATATAGATTACACCAGGGACTGAAAAACTGCTTTAACAGGCAACATAAAATTCGGGTATCATTATTAACGGTATACAAATTCAGCGACTCATAAAGATATCTAATACTTTACGGTAGCAGTTACACATGACCGATATATCAAAAGTCCTAACGGGTACCTTTCAAATTAGGGTATCTGTATTTAATCGGATTTCGATCGCACAAGCTGGCAACTTTCTTGTAAAACTGTTTAAAAATAAGGGTATCCGACCTAATCAGGTACTGTTATTACGGGTACCCTTACATTATTTTAAATTTTCAGGTACAGTTATTATCAGTATTTAAAAACGCAGAAAACCATCGGGTACCGAAAAGAATAACAGAGTTACAGTCCCTGGATTATACATAGTAAAAGATACAATAAATTTTACAAAAATTATATGTTATTAATGCGGCTAACATTTAGCTTTATTGTAATTTCAAAGGCTGATTGTACATCATCAAATTGTCTAGTACTGAAGACCTATCGATAGGACTAAGCAGTCGGACTGAATGATTTTGGTTTTAAGTCGTAACAAAAAAAACCTTAACCCTACTAACACAACAACAACAGTCAATCCGGCTCGCCTTTTTGTAATATGGCGTACTCTACGATATAGCTTAGATAATAATATATCAATCATTGCAAATTCCAAATTTTCTTATCATTATGTTCTGCATGTCATTGAAATAGTTTACTGATAATTAAATTATCTTAATGTTGACCATTGTAGTCTGCTTGCCAACTTTTCACCTAAATTTATTCTTATTTTTACATTCATGCCTATCTTTTACAGAGGACGAGTTGCCGGCGCTAGAAGGGGCTGAGGAAATATTAGCCTGTGATCCAGCTATTCGTGAGAAGCTGAGGCCAAAATTGATTAGCTTCCATGACAATAGGCGTCCACCATATTGGGGGACTTGGCGAAAGAAGAGTGCTGCCATAAAACCCAGGAGACCTTTTGGTCAGGATGAGGTATTAAAATTATTTTATATGCATGTATTTCAATGACAGTATAAAGTGCTTGCTTACTTACAAGTCATAGTCATAATAAACAATAAATTAGGGTTACAATTGTACCATTTGTAGCACATTAAATAGGGGTTACAATTTTCACATTTCTCTTATGACTATAGTCAGCCAATAATTCAAGATTTTAAGATTGATTATTATGAATTTCAATCTAATATACCTATAAAATTCTCGTGTCACAATTTTAGTTGCCATACTCCTCCGAAAAAGATTGACCGATTTTCATAAAATATTATATCTATATTCAGTAGGTCTGAAAATCGACTACTAACTATATATATTTTTTTTGTTTTTGGACATTTTTTTTGTTTTTTTTGGAGTTTACTCCTTAAGAATCGATTTGCATATATAAGGGGCCCGGTATGAGAAAAATGTGAGGAGTAAAATCTATCGATGAATGACCTCGTTACGTTTTTGGTGCGCATCCTATGTCGCGCAACTTTCTAATTTGGTTGTGAGTGTAGGGTATTGAAATTGACTATTGTAAAAAGTTTAATGTAAAATATTTCGTCGATTAGTTATAATAAATGTATATTAAATAAATAAATATATATTTATATATGTATATTATTTTCATTAATTTGTTAATTTACCCTTTCATACAGTATCAATCTTTTTTAAGTTAAATAAACTCTTTTTGCGTCTGGTTAGACTATCGAACTTAAGGAGTAAACTCCAGTCGTGCGTCGGAGCTGACACACACAATTTTTTTTTTATGGCAAATCAACGTTTGCCGGGACAGCTAGGAATTTTTAATGTATATTCAGTAGGTCTGAGAATCGGCTACCACCATATTTTTTTTTGGACAAATTTTTTTTTATATTTATGGCAAAACAACGTTTGCGGGGTATAAATCAAGCAATAATGTAATGAAAACCGAAATATTCAGCAGCAACACAAAATCAACGATATAGTTAGTTTTATGACACATTTGTCAATCTTTTCAGAAACAACTGGACTATGAGGTAGACAGTGATGAAGAGTGGGAAGAGGAACAGGAAGGGGAAAGTATTGACGGCAGTGCGGCAGGCAGTGATGATGAGCAGGATGCTGACGAGTATGAGGTTGATAATGAAGTGTTCGTGCCACATGGATATCTCAGTGATGAGGTACTCCATAATGTTCAAATTTTTTTTTACGAAAGATTGTTCAATTTTTTTCTTATCTATAAAATCGTCTATTTCCAGTTTCCCCCAATTCGGGGGAAGATGCGACAAATATTCCCTTATTCCCCCGTTCGGGGAAAGCATTCGGGGGGGAACTGGGAATTTTTGTAGCATCTTGTCGGATTTCATAATCGGGGGAAACTGGGAACAAAAATGTTGTATTCTAGTAATGTAAATGTCGCAGCCATCTGGTTAAATTAGTCAGTTAAATGGATGCCTGAAGGACAACTAGCAAAGTCATTAAGCGCAACTTTTAACCCTATTACTGAAATTAGTGTCAGCTATCTGGTCAAATTAGCCACTTAATTTGACGCCAAGGCAAATCGTCTAGTACGAAGAGTTTTTGTGTGACTGTTTGTGTGACTAGTACTTCACGGTTGTTTATACAACCACTTAAACCCGAAAACATTTTGGTTATATGTGGTCATAATGAAAAAAATTGAACCTACCAATCACAAAAAAAAATTCAGAACAAGTCTTAACGCCTATGCGTCCAATTGATTTGACTTTTATTACTCCAAGTTGTTAAACATTGAGTAGTTCTAGTTCAATTAACAATCGGCCTAGGCCAATAATAAGGCCAGTAAGATTGGATGCCGGCATTTAACGAACAGCCTAGGCGTTCAAATAACTGGCTAATTTAGCCACATGGTTGCGAGTTGCGAAATACACGAGCATATTTTTTAAAGCTATTCTGAAATATTTTTACTCATACAAAACTTTATATTATTTTAGGAAGCCACCATGGACGATGATGATAATATGTTATCAATGTCTCCTGAAACACAAAAAGCCAGACTGAAACATTTAGAAGATGAATTCGAATCTGAAATGAAGAAGCCAACTGAAAAATTAAAACCAAGGCTGTTTGGTATCCTCTGGGAAACAGATGATGGTGGTAAACCAGAAAATTGTGTGGATGCTCTCTGGGATTACTTTGGAAAATGGTCTATGATTATGAATGATCCGTCCCCATTCCTACAACCTTCAAGTGAACCTGAAGAAACAGAGAAAAAGAAGACTAAAAAAAAGAAAGTTATAAATGAATCCGATAAACAAAGCCCTAAGAGTGATACGAAGAAAAAACTAAAATCTGAAAATAAAGAAGTAAAACCGAAAAATGATTCAAAAAAGAATACTCCAGAAGTGAAGAAAAATCAACCGGGTATTAATTCTTTCTTAAAAAAAATGAGGTCCACGTGAAATTGTACTAAGTATACAAATAATTGTCCTACATTGCAGATAGTATTGCTATTGAGTGCATGATATTTTTTTACAATAATATTATTATTCTCTCTTTCAATAGACTGTCCTATAAATTATGTAATTTTTTAAACTTAAAACCACATACTTTTATAATTTTAATATTCATAGATATTGTATTGGACTGACTTGTAGTTGTGTCGGGTGCACTCTTAATATAATTTCATGTTAGAATTTAATATTGTTAGATAAAATTTCATGATCCGTGATTCGGTTAATTTAATCTTTAAAGATACTAAAATGTTTGCATTACATAAAAATGTTGAAAATGTTTACATATCTCTTCCCTTGTTCACAATATTTCAATAGTTTCGTGTTTGATATTCTGCTTTGGATATTTGTATGTATAGCTACCTACTGTATTTTTAAATATTTGATTGATTGGAAACAATGAAAAGAAAAATTGTGAACAATGTGAGATATATGCATTATTTTTTATATGCAAATGATATTATATAACTTGTAAATAATTATGGTTAGTATTATAAGGCTTTATTATTGTAGTATTATGAATCAATAAATACCTATAATTTTAAAACTGTGATATAATTTGTGGTAACTTTTTCTTCTGTCAAGTGGACTTAAGTGGTGGAGAGAGAATTTAACTAGGTACGCCCCATGCTATATAGGCCACTTAAATCACAGAGTACTTTTTACTGTGCGATCGACTTAGCGATCTAACCTGGAAATGGAAAGTAATTAATTATCATTACTTTCTTTCCATTTTAGATCAGTTCAAAGCAAAGAACAACATACTTGGTTGAGTCCAATAAGGGCGGTAAGTTTATTGTGCGTGGTCAAAACGTGGTAGGTATAACACTTTAGTACACCTACAGTTAAAATAGTGATTACATTCTCTTTGCTTTTACCGTCTACGCAAGGAGGTGGTAAGTATTGACGTAATTTTTGAAAGACATTTTATGAAATTCTAAAACAAATCTGTGAATCATTATAGGAACACGATAAAAATATTTATTTGTACCTAACGTTTGTGAAAATTTTATAATAATGTCTAAAAAGTGGGAGTACCGCGACGTCTCTGTGCTTCTTCAAAGTTTTCGTGATTTTTTATTAGGCAGAAAACATACTCTCCACCCTCGATTCCCGTTAAAGGTGGCACCACGGAGTATCGCTCCTCCAGATATACCTCGAGGCCCGGAGTATAAATACTCCAAGCAATATTATTATGAAAGGAACGTCTTTGACTCCGTTAGGCCCCCTGTGATTGCGCCGATCGCTGAAGGACCCACCACCGACGAAGATATTAATAAAAAAGCTTCACCTGGTGTTTTAAATCCTAACAATGTTGGTATTAAATCCTAATATTGATTTCATTAGGTAGGTGCTTACCTATAGTTAATTTATCACTGTCATAACCTGCAAGAGATGAATCTCTTATCAGCCCGCACAGGCGTATGTGTGGCGCTCACACATCATTATCATCATCAACAACTATGTCACACTGTTGGCCACAGGCTTTCCTACATGAGGAGCTTGGGCCAAAACACCACCACGCTGGCCCAATACAGGTTGGTAATGAAAGCGATTGCAGTAAATAACCAGGACAGCAGCGGCTTAACGTGCCTTCCGACGCACGGAGGGGCTCGAGATTACAAATTTTTGAATGATCCGGAATTAAACATGGCGAAAGTTGCTTTGTTTTCAACTCGCAACTCTTCGTCAACATGTAATTTGCTTTGCTCGTAATTTTGAAATTATGGAAATAAATCAGCGGCTTCATACTGTATAATAGCTACATGATCTGTTTGTAAAATATTAAACGATAGATTTTCTTTTCAAGCTTTCAAATTTTCTTTAAAAGTCGATCTTAGGGTGCGACGCACTGCCATCTCCTTCGTTTACTAAAGCGTTTTTTTTTACTTTCTCGTGTTAGGAGTATGACCATCAGCAATGTCATCTGCCTTCGTTTGCTGGAACATTACCCTAACAAAAACATTAAAATGTAATTAAAATAGATTTTCTTACCTTAACTGGAAGTATAAAAATATTTTTGTAAATATATTCTTTTGGGTCATTAGAACTATCAAATATTCAAATATTCTTTTTTTTTCTGGTTTTGTATTTTAATTACTAAGTAATTTTTCTAACATTTATAATAATGTTAAAAAGAAAAATTAAGAATATTTGAAAGCACTGCCCCAACGCCCCCAACTTAACCGAATCGTAGGTATTTGTAAAAATAGGTACTCGTTTCGTATGTTGAAATAGAACTTTCGACATTGTAGGGTGGACGTTAGCTCATAAACGCAAATACAGATAGACTAGAAGAATTTCACAGGGATATCCCAAGTCCTGGCTGGCTCAGTTGCTTAGAGCAGTCGCCCGGATTGCGAAAGGTCATGGGTTCGATTCCCGCCTCAGGACGAGAAATTTTTCTAGTTACTATCATTAGAGGTGTTAACTTCAATGAGTGGTGAGATAAACGTTGCTATAAAAACGCTGGAAAAAGGGAAAAAGGGAGAAAGCGGTGAAGAAATTACTAGTTAGGCTATACATGGCGTTCTTCGGTGGTGTAGTGGTAATCGCGTCTGGCCGGAAATCAGGAGACGCGGGTTCAAGTCCCGCCTGTAGCATTTTTTTATCTAGTAATGAAAATCGAATAAAACTAGAAAAATTTCACGTCCTGAGGCAGGAATCGAACCCGCGACCTTTCGAAATCCGGGCGACTGCTCTGACCACTGAGCCACCCAGGACTTGGGATATCCCTGTGAAATTCTTCTAGTCTATCTTGTATTTGCGTTTATGAGCTAACGTCCACCCTACAATGTCGAAATATTCTATTTCAATCACTTTTTCTATTCTATTTCTTTCAATTTCAATTACTAAGTATTTTTTTAAACATTTATAATAATGTTAAAATAAAAAATTAATAATATTTTTTTATCGTTAACTTTATAATAGTTACAATAAAGTAGGCGTTTAAACGCATCAAAAACATTAAAATGAAACTTGTATTTTTATCTATTATTTTATTAACATTGAATCTAAGTACCTACTTATCATCATCACCAGCCTATACGTACTACTGTGTGGGCACAGGCCTTCCTACATAGGAGAAAGACATGAGGAGTTTGGGCCATACCACCACCATGCTGCCATAATACTTACGGATTGGTGTTCCAGGTTTCAGCAACAACCGGCACCAACGGCTTAACGTGCCTTCCGAAGAACAGAGGACCTCGAGATTATAAATTTTGGTTGACCCATCCCGGGATCGACAATGGCGAAAGTAGCTTTGTTTTCGTAATCGAAACCAGGGGCCTTACCACAATCTTTATAAAAGCGATTCATATTCCGCTCGGTTCAGTATTGGTTCTTAGACTGCATCGCTGCCATAGTCGTAGTCGATAGCGTCGTAGTACGAATTAACGATTCTACTCAGTTTAGGTCCTAAACTGGATCGCGATAAAAGATGGTGGTACGGGTGCTGAGCATTTAACACATTACGCCACTTCCGGAGTGTAGATTTTACTGTCAACATCATCATCAGTCTATAGGTATACGTCCCACTGCCGAGCACAGGCCTTCCTACATGGGAGAAACACATGAGGTGACTGGTCCATAACACCACCACGGTGGCCCAATGTGGGTTGGTGGGTTAAAGCTGTTGCAGTAACAACCGGGACCAACGGTTTAACGTGCCATCAGAAGCAAGGAGGAGCTCGAAATAAGAAATTTTGGTTGAGTATCGACAATGGCGAAAGTACTTTGTTTTTGTAACCGAAACCAGAGAGCGTTTAACCCACTTAGCCACTTCAGGAGTAAGTATGTATTGTAAACTTAGATTTAACCGTAATCAAAATTTCATATTACACACTTTTTGATAGTAGTTACCTACCTATACTTCTTGACTGATTAATATTCCTTCTGTTCTAGGTTTGCTTCCCAGGTCTACCGATACCCGGCACACCGTGGTCTTGGGACGGACACAGCTACTTCGAGTGTGCCCCTGATCCTCCAGACCAACGACCTACCTGCCCGCCCCCACCGCCACCTCCACCACCAAGATCTGAGGCCTCGCCTGGTGACCTAAAGCCGGTACCGCCGCCGTGCCCTCTTGCACCGGATAAGAGAATAACTAATATTTTTCAAAAATTACATTAAATACAATTCTAAATTAATGATCTCTAATTTTAAGCTATTATACCATTCCTTATTAGCATTAGCATACAATACAAAATCAACAAAAACATAAAATTGAAAATTTTAATTAACCCCCGGCATCATTAATCATCTATCTAACACCATCTCATTGAGACTTCATAAGAGCCCAAACACGCTATACTTATTCTGCTGTAAGTTTCTGAAGAATTAAGGATCCCGCAGACTTTTTGATGGTATAGGATCAGCTCAAGGTTAGTATGTCATGGGAGTGTCACCGAAGTGACATGAATTTCAAATCAATCGGATCTGTGAAAGTCAGTAAAACCCTTTTATCATGTAGAAAATCAGCTGATAGTCATCAAACGCCTGAACTGATCTTCATAAATTATAGCTAAGAACCATCCTCGTCACGGCAGCTTTCAAACAAAAAAAACCGAATCAAAATCGGTTCATTCGTTTAGGAGCTACGATGCCACAGACAGATACACAACAGCCGCGTCAAACTTATAACACCCCTCTTTTTTCGTCGGGGGTTAAAAATACAAAGTAAATCAAAATTTGTCTCTAAGGCACAAAACAATTTAGTAATAAAAGCAAATTACAGTTGTACAACAGCACATAACAAATATGCTTCTCTCATCCTTGGTAACAGACATAAAACCTCAATCAATTTGCTTCTGCAAACATGCAATGTCGCGTTTACTTATATAATTACACAGTGTGTCACGTTATCGACAGGACGGAAAACCATGGAAGAAGAAATTCACGTTCACTACTTTTATGTAAGACTTGTAAATAACCACGTAATTGCAGAACTCTCGACGAAAAGAAAAGGTGCTCTTAATTGGGAATTTACTTCGAAATGAAATTACAAAGAAAGTCACCCTTGCTTTGAGCCTAAAATTAATTTAAGGTAATTGAAACCGTTGATTTTTCTTTTCTTATTTTAACAACTTAAAAAACCCAATGTTTTACCTCGTTTATTCCGTCCGTCATCATCCTTGGTGCGTCGTTAAAAAACCTGGTTTTCTGACCCAAGAAAAAGAGTATCACACTCTGTTTTCTCCGTTTGTGTCTATTGCTAAGAAGTAGGTAATTTTGTGTTTTTGAGTTATAAACCAAGAGGCTTAAAACTCGTCGCTCAACATCCGAGGGATGCTTCGACGGTCACATACGACTATTACAGGGTAGTGAGGACATTACGACAATAAATTAAAACATGGGTTATATTAGTTCATAGAAATGTTTTACAACTTTCAAATATATAGCATCTTATTCATTTAATCTATAACAAAAATAAGAATTTCATATATATCACTTTTCCATGATATAATATAACATTGGCTACATTATTATTTCATACAAATGAATAAGTTGTAGGTACCTATTTGAGGTAGGTACTGTTGTATATGACCACCCAGGTACCTTTATTAATGTTGGCAACACTCGTTGCTCTCTCTTACTTATCTCTGCCACTGTGAATAAGCCATGTCTGTAAAATGTAATTTTTATAATCATTTAATTCAAATAAGATTAAAACGTATTAAGGCAAATGTTACTTTTATTTAATGACACAACAATTGGCGACGAGGATCAAGCAGCGAACCCGGCACGTGCAAATAAGTAAGTAAAATGTCACAAGAAAATGCTCCCGTACGAATTCCTCCGAATTTTATTGAATTCTTCAACAGAAATTTAAAGCTGCGAAGATGGTTAGAAAGATTAGAGGGTGCATTTACCATTTACAATCTAACGGAGGAAAGCGCCAGGAAAGCCTACTTACTACATTACATTGGAGCTGAAATTTATGATGTACTGTGTGACCTTGTGGCGCCAAAAACGCCACAAGAAAATACTTATAGCGAAATCGTAATGTATGTTATGTTTTAAAACAACATTTTGACCCAGAACCATTGGAAATCTCTGAATATTTTAACTACCACCATCGAACTCAATCAGAAGGAGAATCCATTAGAGATTATGTTGCGTCCCTTCGAAAGATGGCATCAACATGCAATTTCGGAAACTTTTTGTCGACGGCTTTACGAAACCAATTTACCTGTGGTGTGAGGGACAAAAAAATTAGAGATCGTTTATTGGAAACACGAAATTTAACATTTGAACGTGCAATAGAAATTGCCGTTAGTATTGAATGTACCCAAAGCAATGACAATGACAATGACATGGCTTATTCACAGTGGCAGAGATAAGTAAGAGAGAGCAACGAGTGTTGCCAACATTAATAAAGGTACCTGGGTGGTCATATACAACAGCTCCTTCCTGACCAACAAAACAAATTACCTTAGTACCTGATACTAAAACAAATCCAAAATCAAAGTAACAAAAACAGGATATAAACAAGTTAATATTCAGTAATTTTTTAAACATACTTTTTATGGAATTATATAATGTTACAATAACAACACAAGAATTACAAATTTAATTTAACAACATTTTTTCTTATTCTGGTGCTTTTTCGCACTGGTGCCTGCACAATACCCTCCTGAGGAGTATTAGAAAAATCATTAATTACTTTACTTGGAACAATACTTGAATCATCTTTAGACATATTTAAATCAGAATCGTTTTGAATGATGACATCATTATCATTAGGCTGAACACTCTTCTCAGTACTAAAATTTTTATTAGTATCTTTGAGGTCCTGTTCTGGAATTACTTGATAGTCAGTAGTTTATGATCAGTGTAAAGTATAAATTTACGTCCATCTATATATTGAAAAAATTTTTTAACTCCAAAAATAATAGCATAGGCTTCTTTATCAATTTGAGAAAATTTTCTTTGTGTTCTATTTAATGTTTGAGATGACATAGAGATTGGACGCTCAGTACCATCAGGCATAATATGGGACAGAACAGCTCCTACACCAATTGGTGAAGCATCGGTAGCTAATACTAAAGGCAGATCTGGTGAATAATGAACTAGAAAATTATCTGATTTCATCTGCTTTTTAAGCTCATTAAATGATTCTTCGCATTTATTAGTCCAAACCCATTTATTTTCTTTACGCAATAACTGATGTAACGGCTCTAAAGTATAACAAAGATCTTTGAAAAACCGTCCATAGTAATTTATCATTCCAAGGAAAGATTGTAGTTCTGTTATACTTTGTGGTCTTGGTGCATTCAAAATGGCTTTAATTTTAGAATCTGTTTTGTGTATACCCCTCTTACTAATTTTATATCCACAATATTCAATTTCATTTTGTAAAAATTCTGACTTTTTTAAATTTATTTTTAACCCAAATTCTGATAACTTAGAAAATACCTGATCTAACCTTGTCATATGCAATTTATCATTTGGTGCTGTTATCCTAATATCATCAATAAAAACCTGAACTCCAGGAATTCCCATAAGAATATTCTCAATTTTCCGTTGCCACTTAGCAGGGGCACAATTTAATCCGTACATTAATCGAGTGCTTTTGTAAAGCCCTTTGTGTGTATTCAATGTTAAATACTTCTGATCCTCCTCTCTTACTTTCCATTGTAAGTACGCACATTTTAAATCGATTTTGAAAAATTTCTCTCCCCCAGCTAAACCTATAAACAACTCTTCAGGTGAAGGTAAAGGGTGTTCATCTACTAATAGTTGCTTGTTAATAGTCACCTTGAAATCACCACACAACCTCACTTCCCCATTTGCCTTAACCACTGGCACAATAGGTGTGGCATACTCAGAGTAATCAACTTTAACTAATACCCCCTGTTCTACTAACTTATTTATTTCAGATTCAACTTTACTGCGAAGTGCAAAAGGCACAGGGCGAGCTCTACAAAAAATAGGTAAAGTATTCTCTTTCATGTACAATGCTACTGGGTCTCCTTTGATTTCACCTACTATTTTGCTATCAAAAAGATTAGGATACTTTTTCATTAGAATACTAACAGATGTGGGCACCTTAGAACAATTACTATCAACAGAATTTACCTCATTGCAAAGAAACTCATTTAAATTCTTCCATGGAAACTGGCGCAACCATTCACGTCCAAAAAGGGAGTTATTATTTCCTGTGACTACAAATAATTTTAATTTGTCTCGAAAACACCCATTCACCTCTACTGCTACTTCAGCAACTCCTAAAACATTTAGAAAATCATTAGAATAAGTACGGAGTTTGGCACTTGTTTTATTTAATCTACTGTGAGGAAAATTCTTGAAAAAATCTCTACTGCTCATAATTGACACTGCTGATCCACTGTCGAACTCCATTTTCATGGGGACTTTGTTAACTTTTAATTTGATCCAAATCTTAGAATCTGATATAGAACAAACCTCATAACTGGTTGATACATTCTCTTTATTAATGTCATGCACATTTCCCTCTTCCACACAATTTGTATCTTTTCTTTTTAAACTTCTGCATGCTGACTTTATGTGTCCCTTTTTCTTGCAGTATGAGCATTCACTTTGTATGTGCATACATTTATTTGAATAATGAGGCCCATTACACCTATAACACGTAACTTTATTCTTGTTGTAAATTTTATTCATATTTTTATTTGCCACTTTGTGAATCGTCGTGTCTGTAAAATGTAATTTTTATAATCATTTAATTCAAATAAGATTAAAACGTATTAAGGCAAATGTTACTTTTATTTAATGACACTTACAACAGGTACCGAGTTTCAGTTTCAAAACACAATCTACAAACTAATATAGCCCATGTTTTCATTTATAGTCATATTGTCGTCGTCAACCTGTTTATTTATGGAGTAAGGGGAAACTTTCAAGCCAATACAGCCTGCCACTGATTGACCCACAGATTAATGATATATGTATCTACGATAGATTGACCTGTCTCTCTCCTTTAGCGTTAGCGTAGACATACGTTGCATCTCCTACTTCCTTTGATGAACAGGTAGGCTACCATGCAACTTTTCTGAACTTTCAAAATCAAGGGAGTTTCCTGGCATTATTATTACTTACATATAGGTAGAAGATTATTAGTGAATTGAAATAAATCTCATGACAGCTACGTGTTTCTTTTCACCACAGATTAATGGTATTTGTACCTATCTTCGATATTTTTCACTGTATTATTCGTCTCCGACCGAACTGCTTGCCGAGAACAGCCGGAGTGGAAATTTTGTTCATGATGGCGGTCGTCAATCGCGGTGCATCGTCTGCTCTCGAACGTATCAAATCAACTGCACCTAGCAAATTATACCAGCCCGAATTGCGCCATAATATGTGACATACAGACAGTGCATCCTCAGATCATTCTATGATCTAAGGGTGCATCGTACCCAGCAAGCGGGGTTCATAAGGTTCAATTCAAAGGGATAAGTTTATAGTTACATAAAAAAATATCTAAACTAGAAAATTATTCACGTCCTGAGGCGGGGATCGGACCCGCGACCTTCACAGTCCGGGCGACTGCTCTAACCATCTGAGCTAACCAGGACTTAAATAACCCTGTGAAATTCTTCTAGTCTATTTGTATTTGCTTTATAATCTAAAGTGTATCCTACGATATAGAAATATTCTATTCCAACATCCGAAACGGGTATTTTCACAAATATCTAAGATTCGGTTAAGTTGGGGCTTGACGTGAAGATTTTTCTAGTTTAGATATATTTATAAATAACTTTAAACTTATCCCTTTGAATTGAACCTTAAAAGCCCGCTTTGCGAATCAACCAGTTGATCAGAGTAGAGTGTCGATTCAGGCATATGTTCCTATGGAATCAACTAGTAAATTCTTCAAACATTTATAATAGTGTTAAAATAAAAATTAAGAATAAGTTCATAGTTAGTTGCTTTACTGAGACTTTATTGGGAAATCAATCTTGATAGCAAGATCGGAGGTAAGATAGAGGTAAAACTCAGCAATGGCAATTGGTGGGGTGTGATAGGGCGTGATCATCACTTTACACAGTCAAAATCTATCTAGTTTTCAATTCAATAAACTGTTTTGAAGATACGAAAATTAATTTCGTTACACAAACAAAATATATCAATATATACCTAATCCTCGTAATAAACGTTGAACTAACAAATATGTCATCTGCTCTAAAAAAAATATAATTTTAATTTTTTAGTAATCCCCGGCATCGTTAATCATTTATCTAACATAATCTCTTTGAGACTATTCTCGTGAGTCCAAACACGCTATATCTTCTGTAAGTTTCAGAAGAGTTGAACATTCCGCAGGGTGCAAGATAAAAGACTAAAAGTAAACCTTTCAAATGAATCGCATCGGTGAAAGTTAGTAAAACCCTTTTGTCATGCAGGAAATGAGGTGATAGTCATCAAATGCCTGAACCGATCTTGATAAATTATAGCTAAGAGCCATCTTGACCACAATGGGTTTCAAACAAAAAAAAACTGAATTAAAATCGGTCCATTCGTTTAGAAGCTACGTTGCCCCAGACGGACACACAGACATGCGCGTTAAACTTATTAAATTATTTAGTAATTAAAATAGAATAAAACTAGAAAAATTTCACGTCCTGAGGCAGGAATCGAACCCGCGACCTTTCGCAATCCGGGCGACTGCTCTGACCACTGAGCCAGCCAGGACTTGGGATATACCTGTGAAATTCTTCTAGTCTATCTTGTATTTGCGTTTATGAGCTAACGTCCACCCTACAATGTCGAAATATTCTATTTCAACATCCGAAACGAGTATTTTTACAAATACCGACGATTAGGTTAAGTTGGGGCAGTGCTTTCAAATATTCTTAATTTTTGATTTTAACATTATTATAAATGTTTGAAAAATTACTTAGTAATTAAAATAGAATAAAACTAGAAAAATTTTCACGTCCTGAGGCAGGAATCGAACCCGCGACCTTTCGCAATCCGGGCGACTGCTCTGACCACTGAGCCACCCAGGACTTGGGATATCCCTGTGAAATTCTTCTAGTCTATCTTGTATTTGCGTTTATGAGCTAACGTCCACCCTACAATGTCGAAATATTCTATTTCAACATCCGAAACGAGTATTTTTACAAATACCGACGATTCGGTTAAGTTGGGGCAGTGCTTTCAAATATTCTTAATTTTTGATTTTAACATTATTATAAATGTTTGAAAAATTACTTAGTAATTAAAATAGAATTCGAATCGATTCCTGCCTCAGGACGTGAAATTTTTCTAGTTTTATTCTATTTTAATTACTAAGTAATTTTTCAAACATTTATAATAATGTTAAAATCAAAAATTAAGATTATTAAATTATTTTTTAAAGGTACACCAGTAAAGTAGGTAACTACAAATTACTGGGCATGGACGGCATTTCATCTTAGGCCCCAGGATGACAACGCAACTGCAATATCCAGTGATTTTTCCTTGTTATTGCAGGTGTCTATAGGCGGCAGTAACCACTTACCATCAGGTGGGCCGTCAGCTTGTTTGTCATCTAGTTGTATATAAAAAAACACATTAGATTGTTTCATATTAACAATTTATCATAAAAAGTTACAATCGTGTCATTAAATTGTTCAGTCGTCCCGTCCCCGTTAGTCCCGTTAGTACCGTCCTAAATACCACCCACCACTTATCGTAATGAGTTTCTCTTATCCTTTTCCCCTTTTAGTGAAAGCAAAAGCTTGTCCACAGTTTCTTCCGAGCAAATTTATAGTAACGGATTGATCCTTTGATATTTTCTATAAGAGTCTTTACGTTTAGTCTGTTTCTCATCGTTTAAGTTTAGCTGTACTTATATAACTACTTAGTTAGATCACATTAACTGTCTTTTGAAACCGACTTCAAAAAAGTTGTGTTGGTTAACTCAGAAGTCCACTATTTATAAAACTGATTTGGAAAATTTATGGTTTAACAATTACAAATAAAGAAAGAAAGCGATGAAAGAATTATATGCTTCAGGCAGGAATCGAACCCACGTCTCCGTTCTTTCTTTATTTGTAATTGCTACTATAAAGTAAAATGTGTGTAAAATGTAATAAAATTGTTTTGTTTTACCTTGCTTGTATAAGTATTCTTTCGGATCACTATAATGGTGTTAACTTCAATGAGAACGATGCTATAAAAACGTTTAAAAAGGGTAATGTAATTATTCTTAATTTTTGATTTTAACATTATTATAAGTATTTGAAAAATTACTTAGTAATTAAAATATAATAAAACTAGAAAAATTTCACGTCCTGAGGCAGGAATCGAACCCGCGACCTTTCGCAATCCGGGCGACTGCTCTGACCACTGAGCCACCCAGGACTTGGGATATCCCTGTGAAATTCTTCTAGTCTATCTGTATTTGCGTTTATGATATCGCGGGTTCGATTCCTGCCTCAGCCCGCCTAGCATGACCACCGAAACGCGATATGATAAAGCTATTTATCGCTTTGAATTGTCAAAAATCATTGGATATAACCGCTATCTTGAAATTTTATCGAACCTGCGAACATGTTTATATACAATACAACTTCGCAGTTTCGATAAAATTTCAAGATGGCGGTTATATCCAATGATTTCTGACAGTTCAAAGCGATAAATGGCTTTATCATATCGCGTTTCGGTGGTCATGCTAGGCGGGCAGGACGTAAAATTTTTCTAGTTTTATTATATTTTAATTATTTGTAATTGTTACAATATAGTAGGCGTTATAAACGCACAAAATCAAACAAAAGTGATCGATTTTTTTATTGAGATAGTATGCTTCGATAAAACGATTTCTATTGAACCAATCTGAAAGAGATTGGTCCAATATAAATTGTTTTCGAATCGATTCAGTAGTTTGATTTTTAAATCAAAACAACTGGAATGATTCAGTCGTTAACGTATGCAAAATTGAGAATTTTTGCTTTCGTGTGACTTTTCAGTGGTACGCACGTACAGTACGATACAATGGTATGGGAAACAATTTATGCTGACGGTCACCCATCTAGCTTTGAGCTTATCACTAAAAATTGTGAAAAAAGTAAACAAAAGAAAACCGACTCACCGATCTCTTTAATGCAGTAAATGTGCAAAATAATGAATTTTTATATACCTATTCCAGTTTATCTAACCGACTTTAAAACATTGAAGAAGAAAAAATAATTAAATTTAAGTAGTACCTACTTCATCATCAGTCATTACCATCATTTTAGCCGAAAGACATCCGTAAGTTATCCCCTAAAAAGTATTTTTTGAAGTTGGTGCTAATTTGTTTCCTTAGACAATAGAAAATACAGAACCGATTACAAAAGAATCCATTTATGCTTAATATCTAAATATTGGGCCCAGTTTGTGCTTGTGGGTCAGATTCTTTATTTCAATATTTAGATTCGTTTGCTAAGGTAAATCTACAATCCTATTAGTAATGTAATTCAAACTCGACGTTTTGCTGTGGAAATCTGGCCTCTTTGCTCGGCGCATGATCAGAGCATGCAGGACCCGGACGCTTGCTCGCCAGTGCTTTGGTAGACGTAGTTCGTACCGCGCGTCGCGCATTTTTCACATAATGACTGACAATACCCCCCGCGCCAATCAACCGCCTCAACTAAACTAGGGTCCGAACCCCTAAGCTATGAAAAGAACTACATTTGAGCCTTGAGTGACTTTAGTGATTATTCAAAATGATACAGGACAGTGACACAGTTCTTGCTGAGAGGGTCGCCTCCTTCAAAAGCGATCCAGAGAAACTACGGCAAGCTAATGAATTTGTAGACCAACTCATACAGCAAGCTAAGAAAGAGGCAGAATTTAAACAAAAAGAGAAAGACAGAAGTAAATTCGTAAGTATTAATGTTTAATTAACATCGTAAGGAAAAGAGGAATTGATAGGGCGGTAAGTGTTAAAAGGAGTAGTGCTGCTATAGATTGCGAATCTTGGCTTTTTCGAAATAGCAAATACCAAAAATTCATCACCGACTTATCTATGAGTACACCAGTTATTCTCGATAATTTTTGCATGCCTATCATCTCGAATTAGAAAATAGTTATTTTCATTCATCCATATTCTGTAAGCGACGTTAATCAATACCACCATATCCACAAATAAAGTGGGTGTACTGTACCAAAACTGGAATCATAAATGCATAAAAGTCTGGAACGAACACGCAACATCAAAGTAATTCATCATTCTAATAAATAGCCATCTTTTAAACACAATTTGCACGTTCTTTTATTATGCTCTTAATGTTAGTGGCACTAATCTCTTGAATATTTATCTGTTTGACTTGTAAAGCCGATAATGTTTTGGTAAAACTATATTGATGTTCAAGAGATTATTTGCGGGCATATTTATCAGATAAGGACCGTATGGTGAATTGATAGATTGTCACTTGGGTCAATATTCGGCTTGTCGGTGCATTGTTTTGGCAGATCACCAATCCATTGGCATGCGACATACAACGGTTATAGTTCGGTGAAATAGTCTATTGATTTGTTTGTACCCGGCATGCTTCCTAGCTCGCAAAACAGTATGTGCATTAAAAGATTAGTGGATATACCTAGTTTTGTTGAAGGTTTCCAAGCAGATATTGTTTACCCCGTTGAGATAAAATCAACTGCAAGTTATGAAATGTCAAGCATATAGTTTTATTTTTATAGCATCATATTAGATACGTGTATTTAGACATAATGTGATCAAAGAAAAAGGTAGTAGTAAAAAATAGTTATAGCAGCCAAAATATACATAAAAAGGCGTAAAATAAAACAGATGGCTATAGAAAACATAGACATTAGTTAGTTTCTGGTAAATGGGAAAACAATGAATCTTTGTGGTCCAGTAAAAATGTTCTTTGTTCCTCAAAAACTCTGCCTGATTTTTACTAAATATTATCTTCGTTTATAAAAGCATCTATAAATACGTAGGTACATGATCCTAATATAATTTACTTCGTGCTATTCCTTGTTTTGTATTGTTACACTGACGTAAAGCGTGATTACAGACCATTATTGCAATTTCTAGAAACTAATTTAATGTCTTCGTATCATCTATAGGTTTTCATTACTAGATCAATGAAATTATTTTAAATTGTGTCATAATTAACCTCCAGAGGCAACTACAGCTTAATAAAAAATTAAAGCATATTACATAGTTAGTACAATGTTAAAGCGGATTTATAGTTCATCAGATTATATAATCAATTGCTAGCTTCTGCAATCCTTATTAATTTTTAGTATTTATTTCAGAAAATTTATAATTGCGATGTTTTTCTGTCTTTCCAGGAATCACCTGATCCCGCGACTGGTAAGTATTTTTTTACTTAAGTGGTTACTTTCGTGCAAAATTTTTGTTGTTTAAAATCACCCAATTAAAGCAATAGAAACAAGACCATTTTAGGTAGAATAGTTATTATTATTGAAATTACTTTTATTAACAAAACCCCTAATCAAAGCATAAAGATTTGATTATTATGTTGTAAAGTTGGCTAGTCATTTCATAGAATTTTAAACACTTTTGTAAATGGCAAAAAGGCGTAAGATCAATAATCAAGTAACACTAGTCCAATCAATTTACAAACCTTGTCCCTTTCTTAATTATGAAACTAATACTAAAATAATCTTGAAGCGATTGTGAAGGAAAGTATTTCGAGATGAAATTTACTAACTATTCTCATCGAATTAAGAGAAACTTATTTAATGTAATTGTGCTCATGAACGTTTCAAGACGTTCAAAATATGTAAGATATTCTGTTATTATATGTATGTATATATTGTATTTATGTACCTACTATGTTATGTGTTTCATATTATGTTTTTGTGTTTATAATTAAGTCCATTTGCACACGCCGATTCTACCTTTTCATTCTTATTTCTCTGTGGTAGGACTGCTGAAAGAGATTTCATTTAGAAATAAGCAGTACCTACCTTTGCAGATTTTTTCCTATAATGTCTTTTCCATTATGTTAATTCTGTATACATTAATAAAATTGTTAAAAAAATAATCCTTAAAATTTTAGAAATCCTCTTTTGCTTTCTAAAATGAAAGACTCGTTATGGAAGTTTTCGTAAACAGATTTTGTTACTTAAGCTTTGTGTGACAAACTTTTGTTTGGACATTTAAAACAGAATTTTGTTATTTTAAAACATACTTCGTATATTTTTACTTCATCATAATCATAATTTCAGCAGAGAGACGCCCATTGGGCATAACCCTCCCCCAGGGATCTCCAAACCGATCTGTCTTGCGCTGCTTGCATCCATCAGCTTCCCGCGACCCTCACCAGATCGTCGATCCACCTTGCGGAGGGCCTACGAACGCTACGGCTTCCGGTATGTGGCTGCCACTCGAGGACCTTTTCGCCCCAGCGGCCGTCAGTCCTCCTAGCAATGTGGCCTGCCCATTGCCACTTGAGGGCCGTAATTCTTCGGGCTATGTCAGCGACCTTAGTTCTCCTGCGGATCTCGTCATTTATAATTCGATCACGCAGAGAAATCCCGAGCATAGACCTCTCCATTGCCCTTTGGATGACATTGAGCCTCATGAGGGCTTCGAATTTTTCCTTGCGGACTGGATTTTGTAAGCCAGGCGATTATTCTGAACTAGGATTTTTGACCAAAGCATCCTACTAGTACTTACATAATATAGGACCGAACCTAGAATATCCATAAAATAAATGTGGTTCGGTGGGCACATAAAGTGGAGTTAGATTAAAGACATAGTCACTGATGCAATTATTGAGCGAATAGCAATTACCTAAGTGGCCGTGGGTGGATCATGTGACCCCGAAAAGTGGCTCATAGTGCATCTCAACCAGGTCTTGGAATGTAGACCTTGGGGTGAGAAGCGTACGATGTCAAAGATTACTAAAAAATACAATTTTATGCAAACCATGTCTGCTTTTCTAACACCTAAAATATAGTTAGTAAAGTCAGAAGAAGATAAAACTATGCGTAATCTTAATATAAACATTAAATTTAGAAGGTAATAAATCTTGTGTTACATACTCCTATCGTAGAATCTGAGTTTAGGTTGGAATATAATGCTAGATGATACTTAAAAGTAAAGTTTTAAGGCTACAAAAGAACGCATAGACCCATGTGCTATTACATTTAACAAACAAACCAAAGGTCAAGTGTGTATCTGCTACGTAAATAGAGCTATTCGTAAACCACATAACATAAAAGACTAAGCAAAGCTTACCACAAAGACCTAAACCTTTATTCCCTTAATTAGTAAAGCCGCGGAAGACCCCGGGAGCATTTGATAATTAAGAACTGGAATCTGGAATGTGAAGCATAACAGATTCAAAGCCCGCCAGCATATTGTCATAATCTTCAACAATATAATATTATTGTGTCTGGTTATTGGGTACTTCAAAAATTCGAATTCGGTCATCCGGACTCTCAACAAGAGATCAACAACGAATTAATTTGATTGGGATCTCATAACTCGTCATGTCGTGAACTAGTTGACCCTAGATATGTCATGCGCGATATTTCATTGCAATTTCGTAATAGTGCTGCTCGTATTTTATTAATGTTCTAACTTTTTAAATCAGTGTTTCTGGAATAAAAAGAAGAATCAGACAGTAAGAAGAAGAACAAGGTAGAAATAAACGAGACCTAAATATTTTGCTAACCTACAGTTTTTGGTTTAATATCTTTATTCCTACAGTGGGAAAAAGGATTCCAAGGACCAAAGCTATAATGTGCCAACCCCATAAGTACTGTGAAAAGTAGTTCTTTTTTTACACGAAGTGGAACATAGCTAGCTGAAATCGGTCACCGAATTGCGTATTCAACGAAAAGCGCATGTTACGTTCTATTTTTGTAGCCTAAACTGGATTTGTATGAAACAAAATTCAATGTAAGAAATAGAAATATAAAAAGAAAACGATGAAAAAATAAACATTGCTATAAAAACGTCAAAAAGTAGAAAGCGGTGAAGAAATTGGTTGATTACACCTAGTGTTCCGGTGGCTTTTTTTTATACAACTAGATGACAAACAAGCTGACGGCCCATCTGATGGTAAGCGGTTACCGCCGCCTATAGACACCTGCAATAACAAGGAAAAGCACAAAGCACTTGGTATTGCAGGTGCGTTGTTATCCTGAGGCCTAAGATGAAATGCCGTCCATGCCCAGTAATTACACTGGCTACCTTTCCCTTCAATCCGAAACACAGCGAACTGTTTCACGGATGAAATAAGAAAGGCGGTAGTACCTACCCAGGCGACGCTACATATGGGTCTACCACCTAGTAATAGGCGTAGCGGTTATCACGTCTGGCCGGACCCCAGGAGACGCTTGTTTGATTTCCGCCTGGAGAATACATTTTTTTTAACGTTTTCTTTCTTTGTTTGTATTTCTTATAATAAAGTAGGCGTTATAAACGCACAAAATCAAACATGTAAATCGACAAAATTCAATGTTAATCACGCGACTCATAAATCTAAACGGTACGGTCTAAAATAGCCAGTAGATGTAACGTAAAATTTTATGCAGCGTAAATAACTTACGTCTAACCAGTAGCCACAACTTCATTTGACTACAGAACTCTACAATATGAAAAATGAAAATATCTTTATTCAATTAGGCCCCCAAGAAGCACTTTCGAATCGTCAACAAAAAAACCCTTAAGTCTATCACATAAAAATAATATTAACTAACTAACAATTTCATAATGTTTGTCTCTCTGTCTTATCTGGATCTACGTAAGCTAAGAATGTTATGTCAGTCTGTCTATCGGTCTGTCTGTCGGTCCATCTGTCCGTCAGTCAGTCTGTCTGTCTGTCCGTCAGTCAGTCTGTCTGTCAGTCTGTCTGAATTTACACCGATTCCAAAAGTTGAACTACCGAGAAGATTCCGGCAACAAACTCGTGTAGTCACTCTTTTCAATCATTAATCATTAATAATTAATAGGTTAATAATTATTAATCATTAATAGGTACTAGGTCTATATATCTAGTCTATGGACCCCTACAATACGAGGTCGTTCGGTCTGATGCAGACACGGAGGGAGGTGAATTTGCAGCCCTTCACTTTCTTTGTTGTCTGAGTGCCAAATCTCGACGCCGACATGTTAGTCTGAAGTTTATGAAAATGCCCTTTTCTTGTCTACATTTTCTGATGTTAAGTGAAACCTCAGCCTGTTACCTTAGGTCTTTTGGCCTTTGTCCAGCAGTGGAAGATTTTAACTGAAATGATGATGAACTGAAACTATTACATATTCTGAAATACACTAATTGCTGCTAGGTAATTAAAAATGGATGTTATTAAGTAAATATCGTTGGGTTTGATATTGGTTTTTTAAATAGTAGGTTCCACTTGATTAAATTTAATAGAATGTACTCGTAATTTGTCAAGTAAACAGATGAACAAATGTGCATTACAGAAATTTGTGATTTGGGAATAAAACTTAAATAAATTCGAATTTGAGGCACTCGTTTTATTACTTAGGTTAGACTAGCCTCACACTGTTCCGTTCCGATTGTATTGATTGTCATAAGGAATACTATAAGCAATAGGCAATGTAGCTGATTAGCTCATTAGCTGATGCACGAAGGAATTTTTCATTTCCAGATACAATGGTTATGCACACGCCGACTACGATCAAGGGTTATCAATAAGAACTAGACAAATAGGCAGTATAATTGAATTACGAGAAATGATTCTCCCTAGTGGTCTCATTAATAAGACAGATCCTGGGAGTACTAAAAAAAGGCAGTTTCATGTAGTATGACCAAAAATTACCAATTTAAAAAATATTACCTTAAAACTTACCTAGCCTTCTTATTTTCTAACTGTAAAAACACCCGGACTTAACGCCATGAAATCCTGTCAAAATCATTGAACGGAATAGTTTTATTTATATTTTATTTGACTAGTGCTCTAGATCCTACCGCACATTGACTCCATCGCAACGGAAATGTGTCATCTCCTCAATAATTATTTCCTATGTACAGTCAGCATCAAAAAGATGTAAAGTATTTTGATCCCTATCGTATTGACATAATTATGAGACAGAACATACACATTTTAATGCTGATTGTATTTAGGTATTGTATATCTATGCTAGGTACTGTTATTGTTTCTATGCGACTTTTACTTAATAATAGGTACTATTATCAAGTTTTACATCTCATATGTGTCAAGCGTTGTAGTTATATACATCTCATGGTACCTATATTCTACCTCATTTTATTAATAAATATACATAATAGGTTGGGGAAAAAGTTTCTTCGCATTTTTTAAGACAATTCAAAACATTTTTTAATATAGTTCAATTACATTTAACTAAAGTATGTAGGTACCATTTTGTTCGATAACTTTTTGCCATCTTGTAGGTAGGGACATGATCCCATTGCTATAGAAATTTTGGAGCTTCTGATCAAAATACCGCGACAAGTGGTTTTGGCAGTCCTCTCGTGATGTTAACCTGACACTGCCTAGATAATTCTGAAGAGAGCGAAACAGGTGGAAATATGAAGGTGCAAGGTCAGGACTATACGGCGGATGCATTAACACCTCCAAGCCAAACTCTCTTAATTTTTGCTGAGTGGCTAAAGATGTGTGAGGTCTAGCGTTATCATGATGAGAAACCACACCCCTTTTGTTGATTAATTCCGGCCGCTTTCTCTTAACTTCTTGCTTTAATCTCATCAGTTGTTCGCAGTAGAGTTCAGAATCGATGGTCCTGCCTGGTGGGAACAGCTCATAATGAATAATGCCCTTCCAATCCCACCACACATACAGCATCACCTTGTTGCGAGTTAACCCGGGTTTCGCCACAGTCTGTGAAGCCTGACCGGCCATTGACCACGACCTTTTTCGCACGTTCTTGTCGTACGTGATCCACGTTTCATCACCAGTTATCAGCTTCTTCAAAAATGGTTCGGTTTCATTACGTCATAATAAAGAATCACAAATGAGAACACGGTTCATTAGGTTTCTTTCAGTGAGCTCGTGGGGTACCCAAATATCGAGCTTTTTTGTGTACCCATTTTTTTTAAATGCGCCAAAACTGTTTTGTGGTCAATTCCCAGTTCTTTAGCTACGTAGTAACTACTGATATGCCGATCTTGCTCCAGTTTTTCACAAATTGCATCAATTTTATCCGTAACAGGGCGACCAGAGCGATGTGCATCTTTGACATCAAAATTTTCGGATTGAAAACGCTTAAACCAAATTTGTGCTACTCTCACAGACACTGCACTAGGTCCATAAACATCGCAAATTTTTTTCGCGGCTTGCGTTGCATTTTTACCTTTTTTGTAAAAAAATTTAAAATGTATCGAATTTCTTCATTAGATTCACTCATCTTGACAGTACGAAAAACAAATGAAAAACACACATTTTCCTAATTTGAATTTATCTTTTTTAAAATCTAAACTTTTAATGATACCAAAACCAGCCAGATACAAATAGTACAGCCAAAGAAATTTTATTACAAGTTCATACATACTATAATGCGAAAAGACTTTTTCCCCAACCTAATATATTCATGCAAAAAGTGTTTTCAACACGATTTTTATTTATTGGCCGCTCCTAATATTGAGTTTTTCGTTTATTCAAATGCTTATTGCGATGGATTGTCTTCACAAAATTCGTTCGTCATTGTTGATCTGTGCTAGACATTTGCCACAAATGCGACATTCAGAGCGCTTCCAAAATTTTATAGGGCTTGTTGAGATAATTGTAAATGTTAATGATAATTGTAAATGTGTGACATTTACTATTCCGCCTAATAGAGAATAGCTGGAAAATGGAGTCGCTATTTCACAATGGAGATATTGTGTTATCTGGCGGAACTTCGCATGTATAAGTAGGTATGTACTTACCTACATTGTTATGCAAAAGCGTACCTTGTCGCAAGGTGAAATTCGTTGATAAATCTGTACTGTAGTCTGTCTGACTGTAGGTACCTACATAATATAACCGTACGTAAGTTATTATCACTGTACAAGGTTATTATCTATAGAATATAATAATTTATTTCAAAAACGAACTTGATTGCGGCATAAACAATTGGATTTTAATGATGTAATCACTAAGTTTCTGAGATCTAAATAAGAGCAAAATAAACGTTCTATGTAACAAGGTAGGTAATACCTATATCTATATTTCAATTCATCTTATACTCATAACAGCAAATGTCATATGGGTCAGTAACCTATCTGCATGAAATACAGATCGATTTCTATATCATTAGATAATAGATACAATATAAATTTATATTATTAGATAGAAAATGACTAAATTTTCCGAAAAAAATATTATGTCAGATTCATTGAATTTTTCCTCAAATTGCGCTATTTCTAAGGGTTTACAGGTAGATGTCAAAGTATGCTTATTCATATAGGGTTGCCAGATGGTATCCAAAAGGAGGACATGTCCTCCTTATTGATATTTTGTCCTCCTGTCCTCCCTTACCTACTGTAAGTCCTCCTTTTCGCTAAGCATCGGGCGGGACTTACTCAATGGAGCAAAGATAGGAATAGACTAAGAGTGCAGGCAAATAAATCCTTAATTCTTACCCAATACAACTTAAAAATATCATATGTGAAGATTTTCATAATTATTTGTTACAAAACCAAGAACTTCGTTCCAAAATTGGCAGCTCAGTTAAATATTATGATTAAAATAAAGTAAAATAATATGAAAAAATCGGAAGGAGATCCTCCAGAAAATCCTCCTTTTTAGACCCATCTGCCCTCCTTTATCAAATTATCATCTGGCAACCTTATATTCATAGAGTATTCCGTGACTTATCCAAGGCCTTTGACTGTGTGAATCATGAGTTCATGAGACGATAATTTGTAAATTAATTAACACCATTAGGGTGTAAAATATTTTTTAAATGTTGCTGATATTATTAGGTCTATAAGTATGAAATTGCCGTTTTGTATGAAGTATTTTGTGCAAACTGGAATTACCATGCTATGTTTTTTGTATTTAATTTGAAATTGGCTTGACCAATTTTTATTAAAATTTTGTGGATAATATAAGATATTAATTGATAAGTAAATGCAGAGAAATAAATCAAATATTAAGTAAAACAAAATAATTACAATAAATCTAAACATTGAATTTGGCTACATACTCTACAAGCTGTACCTAAAACCCTAATTTTCAACTAATAAATTCGTAAAATCCTGCGTGTATACTATACTACGCTTTGAATACAAACTGTTACATTTTAAATACACAATTTGGAAAAAACGGCATTGGGAACAATACGGCGATTTCATATTCAAAGACCTTTTATTATGTATTCTGTGCTCATTTAGGTGTGTTTATAATAGGTAATAAGTACTTACTTTACTTTACTAAAGCCTCCGTGACTAAACATAAACAGTTTAATGTAATTAAAGTGTAACAAAATGTAACAGATACTGAAGTTACAATTTATTTTAACGACTCTACATTCTTGATCTTGACGTCGTGTTCTCATGTGTCTTTAAATGTCGAAATGGGATTCACACGGTGTTCAATCATGCTATCATTGTCTATGTCTATGACATGATATCATACAGGGTGGATACGACAATACGTCCAAAAATTAAAACGTGGGCTATATTAGTTCATAGAAATATTTTGCAATTTTAAAATACATTTTACCTCTTATTCATTTGACAATTTAATATTTTCTTCGACCCTTCGGGATCTTTTGTCTCACCCCTGCCTTCACTCCTCACACGTCCTGAATATAGCTGCCATAAGCTTCACTATATCTTTGGGGTGAAAGAGTCTATAGTCTTCTGGCTTTGGATACGCTACTTCCAGAAGACTCATTTTTATCCTAGCCAGGGCATCGCATTGACACAAAAGATGTTCCATCGATTCCTGGCCTTCACCACATGCCCGAAAAGGTTGTGCAGGGGAAATTTGCATTTTGTGTAGCATGTAGTCGGTGGCAAAATGTCCCGTGAGTGCTCCAGTAAGGAGGCGAGCCTGTGTTCTACCGTTTCTATCTACAGATATATTTACTCCATTCCTCTATTTAATAACATTTCTATTAATTATACAGCCAATGCTATATTATTTCATACAAATGTCATGAAATTATCAAGTGAATTAGATGTATTTGAAAGTTGCAAAACATTATCTACTAACAATTAATATAGCCCTTGTTTTAATTTATTGTCGTATTGTCGTCACCAGCCTGTTTAGTGATGTCATGCCATAGACAATTAAACTTTAATTATGTCTAGGACGCCGGTTATTTTTCTTTGTAAAAAAAATAAGAGACGATACAGTGTTGTTTGTAAGTAGTAGACGTATAAAAATTTATGGCACAAATTGATTTAATTTTATGTGTCCCAACAAATGTTATCTACGAATTTTTCTACTATAATTTAATTTAATGTTTAAGGAAATTTTCTTCCATCTTTTACCTATTGAAGCAATCCCTAAAGTCTAAATGCTTAGTCATACCTGCTAAATTGTTTTAATTTTTAACTGTTAGCTATCTAATATCCACGGTACTTTTCTTTTAATTCACATTCTAATTAAGTCAGTAGGTCTTCTGCATATTAATAGCAATTATGTTCGGTCAACCATAATAATAACGGACGAACAATGGACATAATAATTTTGCTCCTACCTACGATAATATGGCCATGCTATTTTTAACCTGCTTTAATGAGTTAACTGTCATTCATTTTGTCAATGTTAAGAGTAATGATCACGTTTTGTATTTGCACAAAGCTTAAATTGTTTTCAACCGTGCAGCTTATCTTTAACAAAAATTTGTATGAACTGAAAAAAAATTAAAGGAAAAATATTAATTTTATTTCTACGACCTTTCAGCAGTCCAAAAGAGTATTTATTCTCAAATAAGTGATAGAGGTTAAAATCAGGTTTTTCTGGAACTGCGTACGTCAGAATAGGATCCAAATTCAATATATATATATATATATATATATATATATATATATATATATATATATATATATATATATGAATTATAAAAGCTTGTAATTGCGATTTTAAAATGTCTATGTCATGTCTACATATAAGTTGTTAGATAATTAAGGAGATTATGAGAATATTTTCTTATGTAAAGCATTTAAAAAAAAACATAAAAATGTGGCAAAAGATAGGTAGGTACTTATAATCTATAATTTTATTTATTTCACCCGTTCGGGATTAATTGTAACAAGAATGAAAGTTGATAAATCGTTAGGGAGCGATAGACAGCGTGCGTTAATCATGCAAGGGAAATTGAGGAAAGGGAAATTAGACGGGCTGATGGACGTCATGCCCGATACTCGTCGTCTTTGACAGAGTCCATAATACAATATATAATAGGTAAATATATAAAAAGAAAATGCTGTTCGTTAGTCTCGTTAAAACTCAAAATAGGCTTCCTCTATTGTTTGAGATTATCAAAAGAAAGTTCATAGGCGAGGAAGATTATTTTGATTCGCCTCAATAAAGCAAATGCCTTTCTGACACGTGACTTAGCGATACGAAGTTCGCCGGGTCAGCTAGTATTTAATAAATAAATAATGCCTTTCAATTAATTATATATCTTTCTAATATTTGTAAGAGTTTTTTTTTCGCCTTTCATTCTTTCTTTGTAACACAAAAATTGGTTCAAATGGAGGATTTATTGCTAGACGTTTACACTTTTATGCTATGTAAATATTAAAGTCGTTGGAGTCGTTGTTTGTTATATTATTTCAAAGTAGGTAACTATTTCGGACATTTCTGAACTAAGGATTTTCCCATCTCTAGATGTGTCATAAATGTCATAGTCGCCATATTTGTTTACATCTGGGGCAGAAAAAAATATGTCCGTTTTCACTAACAATTCCCTAGCTAGGGTTAGGTGAGTCTTAATGACATTTCTCTCTTATCTTCTTTAGAAAGACAAATAAAAAGCGCCAAGAGACTCATAACGCTAAGCACATGTTAGTGATAACAATAGGTGCTTCAGTACTTGACACGAGAGTAAGTAAAATTTTAACTTTTATTTGATAAGAACATAGGTACTTAACCTATATCAAAAATTTCATTCCTATAAATGAATGTCACATACTACATACTTTTAAACAACGTTATACGTGCTAATACTGATACACACTAATAACTAAAAGTATCGATTTTAAGTACCGATTGTAAAATTGCCTCATAAAGCTCAAAAGCTTAGACCATAAGTAGTTCGGCTCAGAAAAGTTATTGCGCGTTTTATTTTGAATATTTTTTATCTCAATTTCCATAAAAGGGTTAGGTTTTAAGTATAATAGATACGTAAGTAATAATTCAGTTTGCCGACTCTACATTCTTAAAGTGCTGCCCTCATTCGTCTTTATCACGTCTCCATTTGCATACTCCTCGACTGAAGATAAAGATCTTTGTTTACCGCAGATATGAGGCGAGGCAGGCAAACTGCCTGGTTTCGACCTTGCTACCGATTGAGATAAAACGCTTTTACTGGTTCATTGTTCTGGAAGTTGTGAAGAAATCGCTTGATATGTGTTTTTTTGTTGATGCCTACGCAATTTATTTTGTGTAATAATTTACTGGCAGATCTCTCTTCTCAACGGTACAAAGTGTTTTTTTGAGCGAGAATCTGACTAACGCAGTCATTACCAAAATCAAATGGGTTTTTTAATAAGAGCAGAGCACGGATTAAATGGGATTTTCGGCTTTATCACTGAGGATGCTCTGAAGAGCTTTTAAACTTTATCCCACCTTCCCCCTTCCTACTTAGGAGCACGCGTACCCGGTCTTCGGAGTCATCAGTTCACTGTCTCTACATCAACATCACACACAAAGAAGATTAGTAACTCGTTTCTTTGTCCTAGTTTCAAGACATGGAATTCTTTGCCGGCACGTGTGTTCCCACCTTCCTATAACATGGGTTCCTTCAAAAGAGGCGTGGAAAGGCACCTTTTGGCCCGGCAAGGTGAAGGTGGCTAGAGCAGTGTCTGTCAAGCTACATTAGCTGTCTTCGCATATGGAGTCTTCTTACCGATTCACATCACGCGATATTGAGTCATTTACTGTGCTTTATATATTTAAAAAAAGTCTTGAGCTATTAATAATGATCATTTACTTTTACTGATGACTGCCCTATAAATTATTCTGCGAATGCAAAAAGATACGGTGAACCAACCGCACTTTTGAGATGTGAATGCACAAGCTGTAACTACCTTACGTCACTAATATTTTAATATTCATAACTATATTAGAGTAAAGTAAGTAAGTGATATCAAAAGGAAACTTAGGACGCAACTCGGACGTTACAAACTATGAAGTATAAATGGTTATCCCAAGTACTCGATAGTTCATTGGTTAGAGCAGTTAATTAACCGGAACGTGAAATTTCACATCACAGGTCCACCAATTTTTCCCCCATTTTCATTATTATTATAAATGTAAGATCGACAGTAAGGGTTTCCGACAAAATGGTCTACGGGTGGTCTTCTAGCGTATTTAATGCATTTATGGGTTAATCTATTGACAAACGTGGTGAGTCAGTGGCTTTTAGCCTTGACATTGCCAAAGCCTTTGATCAGGTCTGGCACAGGGCTCTTCTCTCCAAGCTCTCGACATATGGTCTTATTCATATCAATGACATGCGTTAACTAATTGCTACGCGGATGGCATGTACAGTACATGGTGGATATTACGGTCGCCCAGGCGCGCCCAGCGTTGAAACGAGAGGGAGAGACAGAATCTTAACATTGACTTCAACAGGGTGTTAACCTTTTATCTGAATGAGGATCTAACAATCTTGTTGAGTTCAATGCTAAGAAAACACAGGTGTGCGCGTTCACAGTCAAAATGTCGCCGTTCATTATCCCATTCTCTCTCTTCAGGGCACTACTCTCTCAGCACAGGGCGCCATCAACTTGCTCATTATGGAGATATGTTGCAATCTGACTCAGAGGAATCACATTGAAACCGTGATCAAAAGTGATCCAGGACCCACGGCTTAACGTGCCTTCCAAAGCACGGAGGAGCTCTAGATAACAGACTTTCATTGATCCATCCCGGGATCGACCATAGCAAAAGTTGCTTTGTTTTTCGTATCGAAACCCGAGTACCCAAACCAATTACGCCACCGAGCTCCTTATATATGCCTAACGACACAAAATAAACTGTTAACTTGATTAGTCTTTTAATGAAACATAATAATTATAAGTAGATAAAAAGTGGGTTGAAAGCCCTGTCTGTACTCGCCGCTTCACTGCCGAAAATCAATAAAGTCACCCCTTATTCGTAAGCCGGAGCTTTGAATAGGGTATTACCGTGACTTAATATGACTTACATGCTTCATTCACCACTTAAATTAGAAATGCGGACAAATCAAGCATGGCGTCATGTTTTGGAAACCTATTTTCTTAGACCTACCAAACCTGGAAAACTTGCAGTGCATCACATTACCAGCCTATATACGTTCTACTGCTGGGCACAGGCCTTCCTTCACGAGAGAAACACATGAGTAGTTTGGACCATAACACCGCACCGTGCTGGCCCAAAGCGGTTGCGGTAACTATTTTTATTATGGCCCAGGCACTACTAAGTAAAACAAATGCCTTCCTATTTTGTTTAGTATTTGGGCATTACGCCACATTACGCTGCTTTTCCTCTCGGTAGGTGGTAGCATCTACAAAGTGGAAAATATCGGGGCTGAAACATAAATATTTGCTTCATTAATAATTAGAAATACGGGTGTATTTTTTAATGTATTATATGTGGCTTGACAGGTTTAACAGAACAGAAATTTCCATTTTTATACGAAATTTTATCAGAAATTCAAGTTACTTGCATCATTTTTATAACTTAACCGTGTCATACGAGAATACCAAAAATTAAAACCTATTTACTTACCCATCTAGAAAAAAATCGAAAGAAATAAGATTTTACGACGCCTTACATTACTTACGAGTTGGGCATTGGGCCCAGAATTTGACATAGACATGAAATCTCTTCCTCTAGATAAGGAATAGGAAAAGGGTAGCAAAAATAATAGCCGTCGTTTTATATCCGGCCCGGGATACTATCTCAAAAAATCTGCTGAATCTGGAAAAAAAAACTACTTACATAATTAATAATTCGTTTTTATTTAAATATAGTTTATTCGTTCAAATGTTCTAAGTTATTCGTCAGTTTGATTATTTTTAAATATATTAATATGAGGGGCGATATAGAAGTTAAACCTTCTTGCTTCTTCTAGGAGACAGTTTTTAGTTTTAAAGTTTCAAATAACAACATGTTTATACTTTTAAGATTATAGCATAGTCAAAGAATATATACACCAACAGCACGTCTATAATATAATATGCAAAAGAAGGACCTTGTATCCAGCATAAGTATAGAGTATAGAAGTCAACTGTACCTACCCCTAGTGTAAGTTTCAATCGAATCGAAACGAAAACAATCATCGTCGTGTTTACCTTAAATCCATTTATAAAAAGAGGTTTCCAATAATTCACAATAGAGGCGCTGCTCTAGTTTTCATACATAATACCGATGGTGTGCACACCATCATCAGGAGCGGCACGCTTGCGTAACAGTTGCATCGGATGGTTCCATGTGGATTTCCTTTTATCAATTAGCGGAGTACCAACAATACAATACACTTTATTGCACAGAAGAAAAAAAACATTATCTTCTTTTTGTGGTTCCTTTTCATTACCGAAGGTCGACCACTAACCCTTCTCTGTCTATCGCGAGACGAAACAGTTACTCGAATGATGTGATTCCTATCCACTCTTGGATGTTACTCAGCCAAGACGTTTCTTGCGCTCTATCACGCAACACCTTCCGTCAAATTTAACTTAATTAAGCCATGTTATTGACATACTCCTAATTAACAATGTTTACGATTAAAGAGGTTTTTGATTTAAGATCTTTGAGACCATTAAATATGGGAGGACTACATTCGCGAACTATAATAACGTGTCCCTTACCATTTGTTACAGGTAATCTGAAGAGGCGACTGGGCCGGGCGCGCGGTTTCGTCCTCCGCATGTTTGACGCACTCTGCAACTGCACGCAGACAGCAGCGGCGGCCGCGGCCCGCACCACCGCGCGGAACAATCCATTTACTAAACGCTAACATGACTGCATTTCGCAATGCCCGGAAAAGTTACGACTGCTGGTGTGAGCTGAACATGTTATCTTGGCTCCAATTTTTGGTAGGGGCTATTTTAAGTCCTATGGCTAAGGTTCATGAACGCAACATTTTAACAAAATTGGACAATCACATTAAAACATTATAAAAGAATTAGGCACTTTATCAAAGTAATAGAGAATATTAAAAAATATTTTATGGAAACAAAAATAAGTAGCAATGAAAATATATACCTATTACAATAGCCAAATAAAGAAAATGACAGAGTTGTACAACAAATAATTAAATGAAATTCTGTAAAAAAATATTTTTAACTTGTACGTAAACAAGAAACATAAATATTCATATCCTGCAGCCAGCAGTCACATATGTAAGTAAAAGAAAGACTTGGTACCTACATTGTTAACAAAATGGCGAAGACAAACGGCAATATTGAGAAGTATTAGGCGATATATGTAAGGACTGTAATAAATGCATATTTTTACATATCGCGATGCGAGAGAACCTAATGCAGGGATGAATTAAAAAGTATTGATAGTGAAGCGCGAAATTATGTGGTTTTAAAACCAAAGAACTGTTAAAAGTTTGTTAAATGTAATAATTATTCATTGATGTAATTAGTAGTACACTAAAATGAAACGTCACAAAATTATTTACCTATCCTTAGTGCTAAGCAATTAACGAAAGTCAATCTATAAACACTTCTGCCCAAAAACTTCCTAAATAAATAAAAACTAAACAAGACAATGCAATTGCAAAGCATTTCTTGCACCCCTTTTAGTTAGTCGAGGCTTACAATAATTTATTTTCAACTTTTTTTACATTTACCTCATCGGGCAGATAATTGTCTTCCGTTAGTTTTGTTCCCGTAAGTCTTAATTCGAGTCCAATTTATCTTGATTCCACAACATTAGTGTCTTCCCTACCCTATACCTATTATAAGTATCCTAAAACTATGTGACATGGTGTATTGTGATCGGTGTGACGACGCTTATAGTGTAAGATGTATTTAGCAATATTTAGTAGAGTTCTTCTGTCTGTACACCATGTGCGACTGTCCAAAACCTATGCCTTGTCGTAGTATGTCTCGATAGTTTTGATGGATCATCCAAGTTGTGTTGTATAGTTATTATGTTAAGTAAGACTTTAAAACTTCATATTTGATATTAATTACTGCTAGAGATCATGTATTTTGTAGAAATTTGGTCCCCGCATAACTCCTATTTTGGGTACAAGTTTACAAAAGAAATCTAAGTACTCGCAGTTTGTATAATTGACTGCGATTTTGAGGACGTTTGATTGAGCCCTTGGTGGCTTTTCAAGCACGTAATAGAACAAATCAACTCGGAGTTAGAGATGATTGATGAAAAAGCGGCGATTTTGGAAACGTTTGAACCTTGATGGGTTCAAACCTCCAAGAGGGGTTGCTACCTGACCTTTCCTATTCACAAATAGTCTAGAGGGCGTTCGGAGGAAGGAGTGGTAGAACCGACAACCGAGGGACTTTCCAACACGTGTCTGGCTCAATTCGTACCTAAGTAGAGCCACACTAGAGAAATAATTAAGTATAGTAAGTATTTATTGATTTATTGACATTGAAATAGCGATACAGCAATTGGTGTCTACCATTTTATCGAGACAAATTACAAAACCTAATAATTTTATATAACCGACTGTATTACATATTATATCCACAATATTTCGCTTTAAATTGTTATGTTTTACAATGAATTGTATTAGAGTTTTATACAGCCCTCTTCACTTTTTAAGGGATTTACAATATCTACAAAACAACAATTTTATAGATTAGAAAGGCTATGCATTTTCTAAAGTTAATTTTAAAGGATGCTTTCACTGATACGCTCAAACTTATCCTTTTCGAAGATTTATTTCTAAGCGCAAATTAATTTTTAGTACAGTTTTGCAAATAACATAATGCTGTACCTACCTATATATATTATTATAGTTGTAGTAGCGTAGTATTTTCTAAATATTGTAGTGTATAACTTATTCATTAATTTAGGGTTGAATATGGGCCCCAATCATCAAGTTACAACTCATTAAATAAAATTAATATTAGTGCTTCTCTTTAATTTTTATAGAGAGGAGGATAGATAATTTCGTTTTAAAGGCTATCTTTCTTATGCCCAAAATGAAAAAGTAAAAGACAGAGGTGACAGTAAAAGAGAGGCACTGAAATTTATTTTATTTTGGAGAGTGTAACACTAAAAATGGGCTTAATTTTCTATGTGTATGACGAGAGAAAATATACATACATGGTAACATTAAAATTGAGCTTGTATCCGGGTAATATATGGATGTGTGAATAAATAATAAAAAGAATATATTTTTCAGTGTCAAAATTGTAGGGATATTGAAATATTGATGTGAAATCTATGTTGGAAATGATTTGATAAATGTTCAATGTGATAACCTGCCTATAACCTTTACTTCCGGTGTGGTTCTACGTCGTTTTCTCTTGGAATTAAAGTGGTTTTATAATATTCCTGTTGTTTAAATAACTTAATAACCTATAACTTTCTTAAGAATAGATTAAAAAGGATTATTTTAAAAAGACCATCAATAACCTCAAAACCATTTCAACATCTGATCAATATATTACTGCTAAAGCCCGAAGTATGGTCAATCCTTAGATTTAACGATCACTCCTAGCATTTACTGGTAGGTATAGGTTAGGTTAATAGCTTTACGCATATTTTGCGAAGTAGTAACTAATGAACGCCAAAGAAGAGGAAGAACGGGCCCGCGAGCAGGATCCCGCGGCCAACCCAGAAAGGAGACGAAGAACTGGTCGGCGCGCATTTGCCGGCGCGCTAGCTCCGAGAGTGCATTCCGAACGGAAGATGGGGAAACCCTCTGCTACGGATTACGGCCCGAGGAAGTCGTAGCTGCTTGCTTAAGCGGAAAGAGTGTAAAGGGTGCCTTGTGTAGAGTTTATCATAATACCAATGTCTGACAACTGTAGTATGACATTATTACATGCTGAAAATTATTTTATTTAGATAAAAAAAAACTCTACACTACTAAACGGACCCATTTACACAATTTCCGCTTAAGAGGTAGGTACTTTTGATACACCTTGTTTATATTTAGGTGAGTAGGTTTATTTTTCTACTTTGTTTGTTGAGTAGATTCGTTCTGTGTTTCAGGTGTGTTGAAGGTCTTCATCAGAACACTACTAAATTATTATGGGGCCTAATTAATTTAGTAGTACGTTCAAACAAAAAAGAATTAAATAAGTATGTTCAGATTTGACGTAGATATCGCGTAACATAGGACAAAGGTAAAGTCGAATTGAGAACCTCCTCCTTTTTGAAGTCGGTTGAACATTATGACCAATGATCATATACGAAAAACGAAAAATGAGCAATAGTAAAGTTTATCCATTCATGTAACTAATGCGTGATTTAGATCTTAGGTGACCAAAGGACACTAAACTGTCGCCGATGGTCACCTGGGTGATATCATCATAGTGGAATATAGACCTTAGTTTTCGACGTCGACAGACGACAGCACACCAAGCGTCACAGTTCAAAAAAGACCGCCCCATAAGTACCTAAGTATACCTACTTACCTCCTCGGTCCTCCTTGTTACTCCATTCTGGGCCCAGCAGAAAACCAAGCGTTGTGACTCTGTCTGCGTAGCCACGGGATCATGCTGAGATGCTGTGGGATTCAATGACAGAAATATTCGACATCGAGCTTGACGACTGACAAGACGACGAGCCATCATATTTTTAACCGACTTTAAAAAAAGAGGAGGTTATCAATTCGTCTGTATGTTTTTTTTTATGTTTGTTAACTCAGAACTTTTGACTGTTTGAACCGATATTGATGATTCTTTTTTGTTCGATGCGGAATAGTTCCCATTTGGTCCCATAAATGTTTTTTGAAAATCCATTGGTTAGTTTGGTTTTTAAATCAAAAGAACTGGAAAAATGAAGTCGTCTACATATGCGAAATTGCGGATTTTTGCTTTCCTATGAATTTTTAGTAAAATGACACGATAGTAGAAATCAATTTAAGCTCACGGTCACCCATCTAGCTTTGACCTTCAAAAGTTATCACTAAAAATTGTGAAAAAAAAATATTTAAACAAAAATTCAAACTGACTCCAAAAAACGGAAAAGGATAAAATAATTAAATTTTAGTAGGTACTCATCCCCTAGGAACATATTTTTGGAGTTGGTGCTAAGTTGTTTCCAGAAACCATAGATAGTGAAGCACCGACTGCAAAAATATGTTCCTAGGGGATGAGTACCTACTAAAATTTAATTATTTTATCCTTTTCAGTTATTTGGAGTCGGTTTTAATTTTTGTTTATGCCGTTTGAGCACAGGGCTGCGCTTGTGTAGATACTCACTACTCTCTTCGTCGATCTCTCGGCTGTGTATGTTTGATGTTTGACGCTGTTTTAGAGATACGACATAAATTACCTACAATCGATATTCTTCTATTTAGTTTCTCTTGTTTAATATTTGAAAAGAGTGACTACCTACCTACACGAAATTGTTGCCGGAATCTTCGCGGTAGTTCAACTTTTTTAACCGGTGTAAATTCAGACATGACAGACAGACAGACAATATAACGTGTTTAGTTAATATATTTTTTGTGATAGTTCTCAAAATCTGTTTTAAATATGGCGAGTTGAAATTGCTTCGTCAAAATATCTTTATTCAAATAGATTTTAAATTTGAAGTTTACTTCATAATTTCCTCAAAATTCTTAGTTATCACGTAAAGAGGAACATTTTGAGTAGCCTTTATGTATAGGTACGTAGGTACTTTTTCTCAAGTGGTAGGTGTTTCAATTTTTATTCAGAATAATCTTGGTCTGCTGGTTTATCTACCATTTGTTAGTCAATTAGGTACACTTTATACCGAGCAGAGGCACCAATGAATAATAAATAAATTTAACTAAAAATATTCCAGTAGGTAGGTTCCTACTGGTTTTGTGCTTGGTTAGGAGGTACCTACGTATTACCTAAATATTGATAGATACTGACTGTAGGTATTTAGAAAATAAACTACTGTGAAATTTAAATTCTTGGAAATTGAGATGCGACACATAGGTTACCTACATGATTTTTGACAAGCATTTGTTTGGTGAAGGAATTAAATCATGTTTATAAAAAATCCCAACCCCGCCTTGGATATCATAAATCTGTGTGTCGCAACAAAATAACGATCAAGTAGTTAGGTAGGTACTTACCTACCCTACTGGATCATTATTTTGTTGCGGAGTTATTTTAAAACTATGATATCTTTGAAGATATTCATTGGAATCAAATGATGTCGAGAACAATTTTATTCAAAATTGAATACTTGTGATGAATAATGTATTTATTTTGTAATGGAATAGGTAATATCATGTCTACGAAAACACTTTCGCAGATAATGCATTATTCATTATTTTAGAACAAATTTGATTAAAAAAAAGGTTAGGTAGGTAATAGTGAGTCAATCTCAAAAGATAGACATTGCTGTCGCGGACTTTTTTTTTAACTTTCAAAGGAGAACAATTTCGGCGAACATGGTTTTTGCGTAATTTATACCGTTTACGCAGCGTACGGAATCTCTAAAAGATCGCAAGAGTAGGTCTATTGAATAAGGTAGGAGGTAGGAGTCTATTGAATAAAAAATGAATTTTGAAAATCGGTTCACTATTGACAGAGAAATCGGTGAACACACAAAAAAGTACCTAAATACAGTGGAGCATAGAAGCTCCTCCTTTTTTGATGTCGGTTTAAAAGTAATATTTATTCCCCGTTTTTGCAACATTTTTCTTTGATGCTCAGCTCCTATTGGTCGTAGCGTGATGTTATAGCATATAGGCTTCCTCCATAAAAAGGACTCCAATACAAAAAGAAGTTTCCAATTTGAATCAGTAGTTCCTGAGATTAGCACGTTCAACCAACCAAACAAACAAACTCTTCAGTTTCAGCTTAGAATAATATATATCATATCATATAGTTAAGTAAACTATAAATGATTTATTATTTATTTATTATAATAACGTCTTCAGCTTTATAATATTAGTATAGATAATAACTATTCGCTTATTAGGTATTGTGTTTGTTTCAGAGGTAGATAATAAGAATTCAAAAATATAAAAGGAAACTCAGAAAAGGCGTATCTACCTGGTAGGTGATATCCAAAGCTATGATGTCCAAAACACTGTAAAATTTTTCTGAGAAAGGGGTTAGTCATTTTATGAAATACTAATGGGCCCATTAAACTTACTAGGCAGCTCGGGTTTTACAGCTCGACTTGATGGCGGGTAAATTGCGCGGTGGTCCGTTAAATGCCCCGTCATATGCAGCCACGTTGTCCATAATAGGGTTTTACTATGCATCTGACATATTAATTAAAATGTAATCCGTTTTATATCCCTTACTTTATGAAGTCAGTATAGTCACCGATTGGATTTTGCATTCATTATCTTTACTAGGTACTTACTTAATAAAAAATCATATTGTAGGTAGGTACCTACATACCTACTTAGTGAGTAACCAAACCAATGCTCCCCGGAACGGAAAGTTGTATCCTAAATATTGAAGTTATCAAATTATACTCGAAGCAAACATTACTTTATTTATAGAAATAACCATAACTGTGTTCAAAGATTTATTAAAAGTTACTTGATTATGAATGGATTATTTGCCTACAAAAATCTATAATAAATATAGGTACACATGGTAACAGGAAAAAAAATGTTTAATTTTATCTATAATAATTGTAATCTTCCTACAAGGACATAACTGACTGAACACCTAAAAAATCCTAATCCTACATCAAAATACCAATTATTTTTGCAAATAGGTCAGGGGTGCGATTCTGTAACGAATCTCGCACCTCACTTCGCAAGTCACTTCGAATTCAACTGTCAAATAGAGCTAAAAATTTATGAAAATTTGCTCTATTTGACAGTTAAATACGAAGTGACTTGCGAAGTGAGGTGCGAGTTTTGTTACAGAATCGACAGGCAGTATTGATAGTATTTGTCTAGGCTAGGCCTAGTGTAGTGTCCGCGTTGCTTCATACGCAAGCTTTAATCAATATCCCCTTTTTTTGTATGCTTGTTTTCAACGAGCATGCTAGCTTAGTTTCGAGAGTAAAACGATAACCATAGAATTGTTAGTAGACCCACTAATACATTAGGTACATTACATCAATATGAATCGAACCAAACCTTTTCTCACTACAAAGTAAGTACTTAAACTTAGTTTTAATTTTGTCAAATATCTTTTCTCTATTTTTTATCCCGTTTAATGTCATATTTTATTTTTAATACCAAGTTGGGCGGTGCCGGTGCTGCAAGCTTTAACCACGTGGGGATTTGTGTTGAAAAATTTGAGGTGAAGGTTCGTGTTCGAGTAGTAAAATTTGAACTTATCTCCATGTCGCCCTCCTAGATGGCGCTGTAGACAATAACTAAAATACTTAGAGCGAGCGCACATGATAGTCACGACAGTCTGAAGACCACAGAGTACTTTGTATTATAGGAAACTAAAGACAGACTATTGCTTCACAAAAATAATGAAGACGCGCAAACTTCGAACAAAACGTCTCATAGACAAAATTGTCTAAAGAAGTACTCAACAAGTAATATTTATCCCTCTTTTCAAATGCAACATTTGCTTGGTTAAAAAGAGACCACATGACGTTTGACGTTTTTATGTCGATATGATAGATATTTCTATACTCACGGTCTTACGATATGTATAGAACATTAGAGCATCTCCATATAATCCTTCCTCATTGTCTGTGAGAGGCAAGTCTGTCTTTAGACAGCCGTGACTCACGACAGTCTAAAGACAGACTATTGCTTCTCAAAAATAATGAAGACGCGCAGACTTCGAACAAAACGTCTCATAGACAAAATTGTCTCTATACCTACAAGATCTGCACGGCGACAAGACAGACTTGTCTGTGAGAGGCAAGTCTGTCTTTAGACTTTCGTGACTCTTATGTGCGCTCAGCTGCCGAATCCTTAACTACCGTATGACAGTTCAACAATATATCGCTACAACTTTAGCACTGCGTAATCATTTCAAATCGAAATTCATTGATAGTTTATCTCCGCAATCAATTACAAACGAAACAAATAGCTAATCGTAAACATAGAACAAAAAATTGTATTCCCAGCATTAAAATTGTTTCACATGCAAGAAAACATTTTATTACGATTTCTGTAATACGCTCTTGCAAGTATATGGCGTTCGGATATATTTAATCTTTATTTCTAGTGATGTTACCTCAGATATCACATGGCCATGGCCAGCAAACATGGAAAATAATAGTAGGTAAGTCTTTCTTATAATTTCATTTGCGATTTTTTTATTTACATACGTCATACGGGAGTTTAGGATTCGGCCCGACTTTAACTGTTTTATGAATATGTCAACATTATAAAGCTATTGTCATTAAAACAACAAAGTGCCAGATAAAATCATTTTAATTTATTTCCACTTATTTTACTACTTCCTATACTTTTTATAATTTGGCGACCGATCCCTGTCTCGCTTCTTTTTCTTTCCCTTTCTTTTTTTATCGATGTCTCTCTTTTTCTCCGGTGTTCTTTTCCTTTTTTCTCTTCTGGGGGAATCAGAGTCTAAATCGCTACTACTGCTTTGTCGTTTCCTGCTTGATTTATGTTTCCGTTTCTTGTCGGAATCAGATAGAGAATCTAATGAGTCGCTACTGCTATATCTTCTCTTTTTCTTTTTTCCCTTATGTCTACGCCTTGACCTTTCTTCACTACTAGACGAATCTCTGTGTTTATCTCTACTTCTCCCCTCTGAAGGATCGTTAGTCTTTTTAATACTCCGTTCATCTTTCTGATTACCATTTTTAGTGTCTTTTATACTTGAAGAAGGTTCGTTATCTCGCCTCGGGGAGTCATGTGTAGATATTTTTTGTGATACCTTTTCATTTTTTTTGTATTCGTCAAAAGTGTCCGCATCTAGGAAGATAAAGACATAATGTAAACTAAAGTTAAAATATTAAAATAAATGTCCAAGCATTGTACCTTGTACTATGGACTCCTGAATGAGTTTCCAACATAAAAATACGACTGGATGTCATTAGACAAATCTTCAATGGCATCTGTGAAGAGAAATAATTATGAAAATACTTTTATCAACACTTTTCGTTTAAATGTAATAAATAAGGTAATACTTGGACATTATTATTTCATAATTTTAATATAGCACACCGGAGATTCCAGTATTAGTTTGTTTATTCTGTAGATTTCCAGACACAATAAAAAAAGGATATAAGGGCTGCATAAAACAACTTGAAGGCCATGTAATGTATGGCCTGTCATCTGTACTGCGACAACAAATCAAGTGTAACAGTTGCACTACGAAAGCCGCCTCTATTACTAACGGAGTAAGGGCGGTCTCAAGGTCAAACTTTAGCCTTGATGTGCTGTCAAATGCTCACGAAGACACGAAGTTAAGTTGTTTTGTTGATATTTTTATAAGTAAATAATTTTTCAAACATTTTTATATTAATGTTAAAATCAAAATTAAGAATATTTGAAAGCAATGCCCTAACTTAAGCGAATCTTGGGTATTTGTAAAAATACTCGTTTCGGATGTTGAAATAGCTACATTTCGACATTGTAGGGTAGACGTTAGGTTATAACGCAAATACAGATAGACTACAAGAATTTCACAGGGTTATCCCAAGTCTTGGGTAGGTCAGATCGTTATAGCAGTCGCCCGGATTGTAAAAGGTCGCGGGTTCGAACCCCGCCTCAGGACGTGAATTTTTTCTAGTTTAGATATTTTTATAAGTGAATAATTTTTCAAGCATTTAAAATAATGTTTAAATGAAAATTAAGAGTATACAAAGTTATTTAAGCGAGCAGTAACCCTAGTGTAAGTTTCAATCGAATTGAAAATTTAAAACAAAACGTTCGGTGTGACAACTGTCAAATTGTATGAAAACGACAGCAGCTCCTCTGTTGTGAATTATTGAAAGACTCTTTTTATATGGATTCGAGTCGTTCAGAAGCGTCGTGTGAATAGGCACTTACGTCATGTCGCAGCCATATCGTACAACACGCCGTATTACAGAAAGGCGAGCCGAATTGAAAAACGACGCTGTAATATAATACGGCTACCTCACGTTCAGACGAATTTCAATACGGCTGAAATAAAGTACGCCGCATTACATTGGCCCTAATTTTGGAGAACACATACTAAGTCTAAATTTAAGTTCTGTGCATCTCATTATCTCAATATGAATACGGAAAGGATTGCCGTCATAATATGACATTTAGACAGATGCGTTCAATTTTCGACCTTATTGAACGTGACAAAATGCAGTGTTTAGAAAGAATATCCGTACATGCCATCTGAAATCTATTTAAAGGAGATGTTTCACAGCCGGCCAGGTCTCTCTCTATCTCAAAAAATCAGGATAAATCTCCTGAATCCGGAAAAAATACTAATAATTCGTTTTCATGCATAGTTTGTTTGTACAAAAGTTGAAGTTTTTCGTCAATTTCACCATTTATCAATATGGAAATATGGCAGGCGACACAGAAGTTCACTAAAAGTCACCAAAATGAAAAAGGCGCCATGATAAATATTTGGCTTTTTTTCTCTAAATACTCTTGTTTTGTACCACGCAACAAAGCAAACAAAAAGAAATTGGACAATTGAACGATATCTATTCGATATCTATAATCAGGAGAACACCGCTGATTATAGATATCGATCATAAAGAGTTTTAGCCGTAACAACGCCACACTTCATCTAGTTTGTTATAACAACCAACAGCTCACAAAGCACAGTAGTTGGGCACAGATATGCCTTAAGCTTACAAGTTTTGAATGACACATCCGGGATTAACCATATCTAAAGTTGCTTTATTATCGAAATCGAAACCAACATCAAACCATAACGCCCGGGAGCTCTTTTCGAGAATCTGATATTTAGAACCACACAATTTCAAAATCATACAAAAGAAATATAGTTTAGAAAGCTTTTTGATTTACAATAACACATACATACATATTTTCAAAATAAAATTTTTAATACCTATATTTGCACTTGGCTTTGTTGGCCTAAACTATAGCATAGTGCTTGTGACATTAGGCAAACCGTTCCATTTTATTCATGAAAATTGCCGTGATTTAAAATCCTGATTTTATATTTTAGCTGCACAATAAACATCACAGTCGCAAAATACGGATGATTAATAATAATAGATAGAACACACACAAGGAGGCCAAAATTCCCAAGCTTCAATACCACTTAATGTGAGTTCAGGATCGTCGACAATTCTCATAGCGCGTCTTTGGAGCACGTCAAATGGTCCAAGCTGATATCTAGGTGCTCCCGTCCATAAATGGCAGCAGTACTCCATATGGGGCCTGACTGGAGACTTATACAGTAGTCTTATTATGCGTATTAATTCATTATTACAGTTAAGACGTTGCCGCACTTCAGGAAACACCGGGTGCATTCCAATAATTTTATTTATTTTCATAGATACCTAAATATCTAAACTATAACAATTTTACGTCTTACCCACGATTTTTCACAATTCGGGTGACAAGTGAAATTGTCAATTAAATTAAATTTTAGACTTCAAAGAAACCATAGACAATTTTAGACGGCATGTACGGAGGTGCACACTGCATTTTATCACGTTCAACAAGGTCGAAAATTGAACGCACGTTTCTAAATGTCAATTTATATGACAGCCATCCTTTTCGTATTCATTTTGGGAGGAAGAAATGGACTGAACTTAAATTTAGACCTAGCATGTGTTCTCCAGAATTAGGGCCAATGTCTAAATATTCTATTTCAATATCCTAGCGAGTTTTCTTACAAATACCACAGATTCAGTTAAATTGATGGTCTTTGGTCATGTGATACTGACACCTGTCACTCGACCCAAGCTATAGTGCAAAGAGTGTAAGCTTTAGGTATTTTTTTAGCTTAGTTTTCATTGATCTATACATTTTAAGCCACATTTAAATACAACCTACCGAACATATGAATGCTAGAGGTGTTTAAATGAACATAACATACTTATAACTTTGGATTCCTTGTCAAACTCTGCTTTAGTGACCGGCAACATCATGAACTCGCTGAGGCTGACTGTTTCCTTCTTCACTGATATATCCACCATAACACGGCCATTGTCTTCATCCAAGCTTAGCACCTGAAGTACAATGGAAAGTATATTTAAGAAAATTATTGTACCCATGAAAGACAATTTATATACCTACAAGATTTATTGTTCAAGTGGGTGTGGATAGCCAAATCCGAAAACAAATGTACAGGGAATAGATAAAATTACTAAAAGTAATGTCGGGCTCGACTTTGTAGAAAACAAAAATTGTATATTTTGATTTTTGAAAAAATAATTTTCTAGCCAGGAACCGAATGATAATAATAAGTAAGGTAAGTGGCTTAGTACAGTCGAAAAATTCGCTAAACGACACAATTGCTAACATAATTAAATATTTAGTAATAAACTTTTAGTATCTGTAAATAATTTTATAGACACTGAGACAAATTAAAGTTCCGTCTTAAAATTATATGTTTATTCTAATCCATTTCTCTCAATTTAAAACAAATTTTAAAGTTTTTTATTATAATTAATTATTGTAAATTAAATTAATTAATTAGTTTTACTTACTTTGCCATAGTATCCACTGTATTTTCCAGTTGTAATCTTCACATAAGAATTTTTTACAATAGATAATTCTTCACCCTTGTCATTTGTTGCCAATTTTTTCTTTTGATTTTCTGAGATGACTTTGTCAGCACCTAAGCCTAGGCCTTTTGGACGCAGTTGAGGTTGCTGGTATTTGGACCTATAAGACATAAGATTGTACTATTAATAAATTTTCACTAGATAATGTTTATTTCCAGAGCAAAAAAACAGAAGACTGCATTTCCAATTAAATCTTTTTTATACAAATAGGTGGTAAAAATGCACATTGACCACCTGAACGAAAACTATTGGCTACCATATTTAAAAAAAGGGGAAGTATTATGTTGATATCAAAGGAGACAAGCTTCCTCAATGAGCTCTGTTGACCTTTCTCACCGCAGGGAACACTTGGCAGAGAACTTCTGTAGAGTGGAAAGCACCACTATGCCCTATCTCTTGTAAAATAATTAGATGAATAATAAAACAAGAGTTTTTTTAGTTGGGAAATATTTACAGTGATATTTTCTTTTACAACATAAGAAACTTGAAGCTGAAAAATGAAAAGGCTATGCTGAATTAGTGCATTGAGTAATCAAAGGACTCAATGAATTCTATACTTCTCATAAGTTAATGACACATACCATGTAAACTTTGAGCTAGATGATAGGTGTAAGTGTTTGAATATTATTATTATTATGAAAGTAGGTAAGTACAACATAATAGGCATCTACTTACGTTTCCTTATTAGGAGTCCAACCCATGCCACGGAGCATTGCCATTCCAAATTCCTGTATTGGAATACCTTCATAATCTTCAAGAGTAGACTGAAAAGAAATAAAGAGCAGTGATGAATACAAAGTTTATTGATAAAAAATATTAGCACAGTCAATGATTTTCATGACCAGAAGAGGCTGTTGAAAAGTATGAAAAGCTATAAATATTTTTTAATAGAAAGTAAGGATATTTGGCCGAATATTCGGTCCAAAATGTATCAAACCATATATTCGGCCGAATCATTCAGTTCAATTATGCACGGTACACAGCTATTTACTTATGTTGATTCCTAAAGTATTTTTCTCTCAATGTATTTTTAATTATTGTTGCTTTCATAGAAACTTATTTACCTTGCAATTGACATTTTAAAAAAACCATCATTTGATTGAATATTTTAACTACCTACATAAGTTGATTCTTAAAGAGAGTATGTTTTGATTTCTAAAAAAATATTTATTTTCCGAATGAAAGGATGTGGTTACGTATGGCAGTGCTTTAAAATTATTGATTTCATAGTAATTTAATTAAGCTTAATTATGTACTATCATTTCCCTAAAAAGAAACTTATTTGATTAAAATTTCAGTTACACTGATTCTTAGAGTTAAGTTTTATTATATTGTCAATAAATGATCAGGCTATTATGAACATTAAAAAATATGCCAAATACACTGAATACAAATATTCCATGATTCTGTGCATCTCTAATAGAAAGATATTAATTAGATGTCAGGATGTTGTATTTTTGATGACTTACAAATTGATAATTAATTAAGAAATTGCTATGAAAATATGAACAAAAATTTAATTGAATGGAATTGAAAAATTATCACTATTTTATAAATCACTTCTATAACTATATAAATTGTTAGCTACTTTCTAGAATAAAAATTAAAAATAAATGCATTGCCTTCTAGCTATTCTAGCCATTGTGTTTTCAGTGAAATGAAAATTCAACAAACAGCATTCATAAAAAAAACGAATTTAAGATAGGTAGGTTAGTTTTATCAACATTACAGTCCTAAAAACTTTACCAATATTGTAATAATTATTTAATAGCCATACCTCTTTTTGCCCCTCAATAACAGGTTTGGATGGTACTGGAACTGTTAATACCATAGATTCTGTATTAACTTCCTTCTTAGCTTCCTGTAGTAGTTCTCTAACAGCCATTTGATCCAATGTTTCATTTTGTGAAATTGTTTTTGGCTCTGTACTTATAAGCTTTTCTCCAGTTTCCGGTTCAGTTAGCACACTTTCCACCTCTTCAGCAATCTGCTTTAGTCTTTCAGCTGTGACTAAGGTATTTGGCTTCATTGGTATCACAAGTGGTGGTTCTTCTTTTAATTGTTCTCCACTGTAAAATTAATTTATATTCATTTAGAACTAATCAAGTTTGAGTTTTAATTTCTAATTTCATTAGCAGGTTTGCATTTGAATGATTTGGATATATTGAAAACTGACCACCACAAAGTTCTTTCAATTTAAAGGTTTAAGGAAATTTACTCTTACCCTATAACTTTTATTGATTTTTCTTCCATACATTCCACATATTCTTTACTCTCTTCTAGAACGGGCTTCTGTACTTTTTTCGTCTTCATAAAACCAAATGAAATTTTTTTCGTTTCCATTGTTAGGTTTGGGTATTTTGTACGAAACAGTACCTAAATTCTAAATCTTTACATACTTACATAGCTTCAAAATGTAATAAAAAAAGTAGTATAATAATTTTATTTACAGTTCAGGCATCGTTAGAAAAATGCAAGGACACAAACAAACACAGATTAGACAAACAAAGACGAAAACGAAAATAGATAAAACTGTCATTTTACTTTTTTTTTAATTGATTGTCCCTGTATTGGGAAAGCAAGGGAACTAATGCTCATGCAGCCATGTCTTCGGTATTTCTTTATTTCTTCTTTTATTGCATTAAAATGCTGGCGTAACACATTTAAATACTTCTTGGGAGTATTTGACACGAAATATATGATGACAGTCACTTTATGTGCTACTTGATGAGGTGGATAACCACAAAAAAGTTCTCATCGTATTTCACACCTTAATCACTTTATTTCTTATAATCTTTTAGTTGCACGTTTAACACAAACACTTGAATAATAAAACTACGCTACTTTTATAACTCAATGTTCGCTCCGACACAGTTTTTAATTATTTTAATATAAATCTTCACTGACGCCACAAAAACGCAAAAACCCGCCAAATACCCCTTTTTTAAATTCATTTTCCCTGTAATGGGAAGGCAAAGAGTACTAATGTCCATACAGCCTACATGTCTTCAGTATTTGTTATTTCTTCATTTATTGCATTAAAATGCTGGCGTAACACATTTTGATGCATCTTGGGAGTATTTGACACGAAATGAATGATGAAAGTCTCCAAATGATGCTACTTGGTGAGGTGGATAACCACAAAAATTTCTCATCGAATTTCACACCATAATCACTTTTATTATATTAATCTTGTAATTACTTACTCTTTTTTTTTGCTTGATTCTCCTTATAAAAAGTAGGCAAAGGGAACTGATGCCCATACAGCCTTGTATTGAGTATTTCTTTATATCTTCTTTTATTACATTGAAATGCTGGTGTTACATATTTCAATGCATCTTAGGAGTATTGGACGCGAAATGTGTGATGATCGTCTCCATATGATGCTACTTGATGAGGTGGATAAGCACGAAAAATTTGAAATATTTTTTTACCCTGAGTTGCTTAGTGTTAAAATAATTGGTGAAAGGTACCCAATTATAGCTTTTTTATTTATAGTAAATTATCTTTAAAAACAATTTCATTAATTTTTTAACTCTAGTTTTGAGTTAGGTAGCTCTTGACCTTCATTTCACGGTGAGTATGAAGCCGAAGATGAAAGCGAGCTACACCCGGATTCCTCAACCACAGAGCAACTGGCTAGCTTAACTCCAACTGCCGGAACACAAAAATTCTGATAACATTATTGTTATGGCAGCAGACTTAGGTAGGTAGGATGGTGGTACCTACCGCCAACCAAACCGTGCAAAAAATTTCTGCCCCCACGAGAATTGAACTCCGGACCCGAACCTCTAAATGTGAAGTGGTCCCAACCACTATACCAGAGGCAGTTTAAGTAGTGGTCTACTTCTATGATTACAAGCTAAATGAAATACACTTTTTTTCACATGAACTAAGTCACCGAACAAAGTATTTCATGTTTTCTGAAGTAATATAAATACAATGTTTAGGTAACAGTAAGCCAATAATTATTAATAAACCTGTATACAACAACAGATGCACATGTTAGAGAACCACAATACCTACTGAGAGGCACTTAGATGCACCCAAGGACATTAGGTATGGTAGCTATGCCAGTTCCATAGTGGCCCTAATTCTGAAAAACACATTCTAAATAAAAGTGATTATGGTGTGAAATACGATGATAACTTTTTTGTGGTTATCCACCTCATCAAGTAGCACATAAAGTGACTATCATCATATATTTCGTGTCAAATACTCCCAAGATGCATTGAAATGTGTTACGCCAGCATTTTAATGCAACAAAAGAAGAAATAAAGAAATACTAAAGACATGGCTGTATGGGCATTAGTTCCCTTTGCCGTCCTTTTATAGGGAGAATTGGAGAATTAAGCAAAAAAAACACATTCTAAGTTTAAATTTAAGTTCAGTTCATCTCTTACTCTCAATATGAATACAAAAAGGATCGCTGTCATGTTATTTGACATTTAGAAACATGCGTTCAATTTTCGACCTTATTGAACGTGATAAAATGCAGTGTTGAGGAGGCACCTCCGTACTACATGCCGTCTAAAATTGCCTAAGGTTCCTATGAAATCTGTCTAAAAGTTAACAGCTCTAAACGAAATTGTTGCTATCTTTTCCTGTTAAATATTGCGAGAAAGAGATATTTATACTGCACTTTTTAAACTTAGAGTGTGTCTCCAGAATTAGGTCCAGTATTTCTTCGTCATAGGGCCAAGCGAGCCAAACCAAATGTCTCAAAAGACTTTGCTGGCGATTCTGTTGGCACAAACAAACTAGACTAAACTTAACTCTTAGGTTTAGTGCGGTCAGATTGCGTTTCCTATGTAACGGACTAAAATGACAGGACTAAACTTAATTTGAATCTGACAGGAATAAATAGATCTAAAATTTCGTTTTTCGCCAATCTGTTGCATCCGTTATATGTCTAGATATCTCTAAAATTAGAAATGTCAAGGTAAATTTAGACAGCATGTAAAATGATGACGATTAATATTGATCCTATGACTTAAAAAGGTTTTTTTCTTTGAATTATTTGTAATAATTAAAATGCAGTACCTACTTAGGTAGGTGGTAGTACGTTTAAGAATCATTTATATGGAGAATTTTATGATAAAGTTTTGATAAGTTCAGCAGAGATATAAGTTATCACTTATAGGTATCTTATATCTTGCTCATTTACATACCTACCAATATTTTTGAACTGCTCGGCGTCGTAGTGGTTTGAGCGCTTTGGTATCAATTACGAGAACAAAGCAACTTTCGCCATGATCGATCCGTTATTTCTTGCTCCTCCGTGGTTTGGAAGGCACGTTATGCCGTTTTGGTCCCGGTTGTTACTGCAACCGCTTTAACCTTCCAATCCGCATTAGGTCTGCGTGGTGGTGTTCTGGACCAAATTCTTCATGTGTTTCTCTTATTTTTTTTTTTTTTTTTTTTTTTTTTTTTATACCACTAAGGTGGCAATCAAGCATACGGCCCACCCGATGGTAAGCGGTTACCGTAGCCTATGGACGCTCGCAACACCAGGGGTATCACTTGCGCGTTGCCGACCCTGTAAAAACTTTTTCAAACCCTTTTTGAAGAACCCCATGCTGTACTCGTTCGAGAAAACCTCTGCAGGGAGGTCATTCCACAATCTGAGCGTACGCGGGAGAAAGTTTCTCTGAAACCGCACAGTACGAGACCATTTTAGTTCCAACGTGTGAGGATGAATTCCCTGCCGATGGCGAGCGGTGCGATGGTAGAAAGAGGCCGTGGGCATCATGTCAAATAATTCCTCAGAACACACTCCGTTATACAACCGGTAGAACACACATAAGGAAGCATAATCTCTCCTTAGGCTTAAGGGTTCAATACCGCTTGTGAGTTCGGGATCGTCGACGATTCTCATAGCGCGTCTTTGAACTGCGTCAAACGGTCCAAGCTGGTATCTAGGTGCTCCCGCCCATAGGTGGCAGCAGTATTCCATATGGGGCCTGACTTGAGACTTATACAGTAACAGTCTTTGCCCCGAAGAGAAGTACCGCCGCGCTTTATTGAGCACACCAAGTTTCTTGGATGCCAGCTTGACTTTATCTTCTAAATGTCCGCGGAACTGCACGTCACTAGAGATATCGACACCAAGGATCCCGATACTCTTAGAGATGGAAAGGGGTGTGTCAAGAAATTGTGGAGACACAGCGAATGGGGTTTTTTTAGCGGTAAACGCGCAGACTTGTGTCTTCGTCGGGTTAAATTGGACTAAGTTTAGTCGTCCCCAATCGGAGACTCTGACTAGAGAACTCTCGATTTCAGACACAAGTCGACCGCGACTTTCCTCCACAGTAGACCGAGGGGTATTAGTACGACTCGTATAGTAAGCGTCACCAGTACTGTCATCCGCATAACAATGAAGTCCGTCAATAGACAGCATATCATTGATATGCAGCAAGAACAGCGTTGGAGACAGCACCGAGCCTTGCGGGACGCCAGCGTTAATGTCCATGCTATCCGAGCAACTGCCATCAACGACGGCTCTAATGCATCTGCCGGACAAAAAGCTTGCGACCCATTTGCAGAGCCCCTCAGGTAGCCCGTAAGTTGATAACTTCGAAAGAAGACCCCTGTGCCAGACCCGATCGAACGCCTTCGCTACATCTAGGCTAACAGCCAATGCCTCACCTTGACTCTCAATGGCAAGAGCCCAGCGGTGTGTTAGGTACAGTAGAAGATCACCCGTCGAGCGATTATGTCTAAAGCCGTATTGGCGGTCGCTGATTAGGTCGTGATCTTCTAGGTACCTGAGGAGTTGCGTATTTATGACGCGCTCCATCACCTTTGAGAGAAGGGAGGTTATAGCGATTGGCCTGTAATTCGATGGATCTGATCTGTCGCCCTTCTTGGGCACGGGATGCACATGGGCAGTCTTCCACAAAGACGGAACTTGCCTGGTGGAGTACGAAAGCGCGAAAAGGCGCGTCAGAATAGGACACAACTCAGGAGCACACTGCTTCAGTACCACTGCCGGTATACCGTCTGGCCCGCTCGACTTATGAATATCCAGAGATAACAACTCACGCCGTACCTCCCGTTGCGTAATGGAGATCTCAGGCATAGAGTTGCCGCACCAGGGTATGGTAGGTGGTACAGCACCTCCGTCATTCAAAGTCGAGTTCGAGGCAAAGAGAACACCCAGTAAATCGGCTTTCTCTTTAGCGCTGTGGGCCAAGTTTCCGTCAGGCTTACGGAGTGGTGGCAAGGACGACCTACAAAAGTTTCCTTCGGCAGCTTTGGCGAGTGACCAGAAAGCACGACTCCCAGAAGGGTATCTTGCAAGCCGATCGCCAATTCTGCCGACAAAATCGAATTTCGCTCTGGCAATCACTCTTTTACAGAACCTCGAAGCAGCATTTAACTTCCGCTTCACGTCAGAGATGTTTGGATCCTGATTGACTCGAGCCGTGGTCCAAGCCTGAAACGCAGCTTGCTTGCTAATGCGAGCTTCCCTGCATGGCCGATTAAACCACGGCCGTCTCTTTACCCCTGCGGCCACTAGCGTGTTAGGAATGTAACATTCCATACCCGCCAGTATAGTCTCGGTGACTGCTGCTGCACAGGTATCAGGATTATCTGACGCGAAGCAGAGCTGCTTCCACGGGTACGATGCGTAAAATTCACGCAACCCATCCCAGTCTGCTGACTTGTAATGCCACACGCGACGCCACCCAGCGGGCCGGGGTGCATCGGGCCGCGCGTTGCGCACTTGGGTCCGGACGAGGCAGTGGTCCGATGAGCCTAAAGGCGCATCCACTGAGATGGTATATCCGTCCGGACGTGTAGTCAGCAGAAGGTCCAGTAAAGAGCTCGTATGGTTCTCGATATCTGGTATTCTTGTAGGAGAATGAACCAGTTGCGAGAGTCCATAGGCCAGGGCGTATTCGTGAACAGACCTTCCCGCATAGTCAGTGGACCGAGAACTGAGCCACTCGACATGGTGGGCATTAAAGTCTCCCAATATCACTAACTCTGCAGAAGGATACTGCTCGAGAACTTTGTCGGTCGTCGATTGCAGGTGTTCAAAGAGTCGAGTCGTGTCCGAATCACCACTATGGGACCTGTAAAGGCACGCGTAGATGCGGGTGTGGCCGCCGTGATCAACACGAACCCACAGAATCGACAGGTCCCTGTCTTCAAGGCCGTGTAGACGGCGACAGCAAATATCCTCCCGGACATACATACACACCCCGGCACGACGCATAAAATTGTGCTCGAGCTTGTACCCGGGGTAGAGTAGGTATGATGAGTCGGCCGGGCAGGATATTTGAGTTTCCGTAAGAAAAAGTAGGGTCGGCTGCGCAGTCTCTAGATGTTGGTGGACTGCGTTGATGTTACTGTGAAGTCCCCTGATGTTGCAAAAATCCACTCCTAGCGTGGAAAAGGAAGCCGCTGACAAACCATTTCTATTATTCTTTTTTCGGGCCATTATTGTGGGTTGAAAAGGGTTTTTTTTTTTTTTTTTTAAAGGAATCTCCGTATTGGCAGCAAATTGGACAAAATTGCGGCTAGAACCCGTCAAAGTACATCGCAGGGATTGCAGCGTGCTGGCACGGCGGGCGGAAGGGCCCCCAGTCCCCCCCTGTGGCAGTAGCCGGGTCCACTCCGGTCTCCTCCTCCGGCACGACAACTACCACAGGGATTTTGCACAAACTGGCGGTTCAGCCTCCCAGGGCGGAGATTAAGTAATCCCTGGGTTCGGGAACCCGTTCAGCCTGCGGGCGGCCAGCGGACAGCCGTTTCACTGGGTCTCCCTGACCGCCATGCCAACGCGATGCACCCACACGAGTAAATGACGGTGTTTAAGACACCACAGGTCTACCCGCTGCCAATACGGCGACTTCTTGAGGAGCTCTGGCAACCTTACTCACCGCAGGAACACGACACTACAAAAGCAGCGTCATTTGGCTGCGAACTTCTGTAAGGTGGAGGTATTACACCAGTCGGGCTGCTCCAGTTCGAGCGAATTAACGCTATGCCCTACCTCTCTTCTTATGTAACCTGTGCCTATAAGTGGGACATATTTTTTTCTGTAGAAAGGCTGGTGGTGACGATGAATTTCTGAAAAAGAAATGGATTAAGATAATTACATCTAGATGCATGTGCTAGTATAAGTAAGAGGAGCTACCTATAAACCATATTATTATACAGAGTTAATTCTCTGCGTTTTTCAATGTAGATATTTTTTCTTGATGATTTTTACTGTTCCTTGTTCCTTGTCACATAGAAGCCTGTACCTATAATAATGACTTACGAGTTACGAGCAAATAGGGGGAGATTAGAAGACATAGACCCCCTAAAGCGTCTTTGTCTTTCTTGTGACAAATGTAAGTGACGTTTTAATTTGATATAGAATAAGTAAGTAGGTAGGTACCATTGGAAGTTCTAATAATATCCGAAACACAAGCCTGTACTCAAGAAGGTAAGCAAGTATAGCTCGCGCAAATCGCAATAAGCATTTTCGGGACGATCAAGTTCCTTAGAATCCAAATCAATAGACCATTATTGTATTTAGTATTGCTGTTTTCGTATCAAAGAAAAAAGTAGCGTACTCCAGTGGCACACAGACGAAATGAAATATTTTAGTGACAATATTGACATAATGTCGAACCCGAACGCTTTTGTGAACGGACTGCGATTTATATCACCCAGAAATGAGACAATAAATTTTAAGTACCTATTTATTGAAATGGTTTTTCCTCCTCTCTCAATGGGTTCCAATTTTTGTTGACAGTATTATTGTAGCTTTATACGCAAAGTATTACATAAGTTATGAAAAGGTCTAAAATTGGAATTAATAATTGTTTTATTGCTACTAATTTGGCATGCAGAAATTAAAGCAATAACTATTTTTAGGTTGAGCTGATTGCCGGTGGGGGACTGGAAGTAGAGGCTCTGCCGGCTTCCCAGTCCTCCCACCACATAAGGCGATGAGGGAGTGCTCTTAGTGGGTAGACCCGGGAACTGTTCCCGGAGAGTCTCGTCCCCCGACGGGAGGGCATGCGTAGGGCATTTTTTCCCAGGTTAAAAAAAAAGGTACTGAAATCATGGAGGTGTGCCCAAGATGGTGTAGGGAGAGAGCCGACTTGTCGATCGTAGTCTGGGGGGTTCCGTTGCTCCCAAACGTGGTCAGGGCGATGGTGAGAGACGAAGAAGCGTGGAGGGCCTTCCACACCTTTTGTAAAGATGTAATGAAGACAAAGAGGGACGAGGAAAGGTCCCGCGAGGAGAGTCCCGCGGCAGACCCCACAAGGAGGCGACGTATTGGTCGGCGGCGCAGGGCATTTACCGGCGCGCTGGCGTCTTCAGCGGGTCCCGAGTAAAGGGAAATCCATTAGTCGGATGATGGCCCACAGAAAGTGGTAGCGGCGTCACTGGGTGTTTCAGGTAACGCCGCGGAGTACACAGCATGCGCACAATATGCGCCAGAGCTTGGGCAGTCCGGCGAATCGTGTACAGGCAATTGGCATAAGAGCAACTGTTAACCTTATCCTGTAGCTACTGCGATGAAGAAGGAACAGGGGAGTCGTTTTAGTGGTTAGTCACGGTCTTCATCATCTTCTACCGAGAAGCCCCACATAACGCTATAATGTTCTTTTCGCCACAATGCAGGATAGGCGCAAATGCCTTTTCTGTCCCTTAATAAAAAAGGTACTGAAGTCATTAAAAGTAGTACCTACCATCATAAATATAGGTACAAGTGTGATAAGCCAAATGCAGATGTGAGTGATGTTCCTTGTGGACTTGGCAACTAACCTGCTGATTGTAAGCACTATCGTAAAGAGATGCTTTGTGGTAGTGTTCTCAAAAACAGGATATCAGTTGCTGTGAGTTGACAGAAATGTAAGGTATCGGGTGAAATCGCACATACGGGTGTTCAGGAGAATGTGTTTATGAAATTAAACTCTGTTCACAGAAGGTCGCACTAGCCTCGACTAGTGGAGATATGGAGTTGTGGCTTAACCGTATGGGACACCTCGGCTTGCGTAAGCTTACACTGCTTCGAAATAAGTTGGCGATTGGGGTAAGTTTGTTTAAGAATGTGTAGCATGCTTAAAAGGAAAGCAAACAAAACATCAATCTTAAAAACTATTATAGGTCGGATTGCAAAAAATATTTTTTAGTTGGACTAGTTACAGTCATACTTAGGGAAATGTGCAAGTTTCATTAAAATCGGTTTATTAGTTTTTGAAATAGAAAGTTAGGTGCGTATCACTAAGGAAACATGTGTAAAAAAATTAAAGTGAAGTAGGTACATTTTTATGTTTTTTATGCGTTTAAACGCCTAAATTAGGTAGTTATCACATAAAAATATATTTTATATAGTTGGTAAAAGACTATTTCCAGAAACAGTAGAAAGTGAAGCACCGACTACAAAAAATACCTTTTTACCCGACTACAACGAAGTCAAAAGGTATGGTAATGAGAAAAAGTCATTTATGTAAGTACATTTATGTCAATTTTCACCAACTTTTCGCTTGGAAGATTTTTAGCTCTGTATAAAGGAGATCGTCATTCATCATCGTTAGACAGAGATAAATGTCGATAAGAATCACCTAAACCTAGGAGATGGACAGTAAACGGACGTCATACTCCCTTATTCAGAAACTGTCGGATCACACTCGATTCGAAAAGTCACATGCCGGTCTCGCTTTGACGCATTGTGATAAAAGATAGAGATTCCGAAATTAGATTTTTTTCCGACAGCTGTGAATAAGGGGGTTGGTCATAGCTTTAACCAATCTTTGAGTGTGATTAAAAATACTTAGACTTTGAAAAAGTTAATAAACAAAATTGTAATTTCAAAATTGTGACAATTTTATTTTCAGTACTAGGTATGTAAATTAATTTAGACTAAAAAAACGTTGGCTTTGTTTTTAGAGAAATTGGGCATTTAGTCATACATCCCCTATTTCATAGCGTACAACATTTCTTAAAGCGAATCGGTCGCTGTTGTGAAAATTTGATTTTACGTTTCACTGGCTTTAATATAAAGAGCAATCTTTATTAAAATATCAGATTCAGGTACAAAAGGAGATTATTTAGGATTATTTTTAGATATTTTTTTTATTATTACCTACTGGCGTTTAAATTATTATCAGTCATTATTGGAACTAGAATTAGTAAAAATTTAACTATTGGTTTATTATGCATTTACTATGGGTTGGGTAGCTAATGATCAAAATTCCAAATATACCTTAAAACAAAATAAAAAAGTTCCTTAAAACTCATACTAAGTTCTTTAAAATGAATATATGTACGTAATACCAACGAATATAATTATCGTACAACAGTAGACTTACTAACCAAAGTACCAAAAATATTCTTTGAAGTTTGTTAGCTTGCGTGTCTTGCAGACTGCTTTCTCAAGCCGATCGACAAAGACGATTTGTTGAAGTGGTTACATTAACGACAATAGCCATGCGATATTGTGCCTCGAACAATGACGAGCATTATGATTGTGCTGCCCTGCGTGACTTACAACTTGCATATCCAGAACCTGTACATAATGATAGGATTAATGATGACCATTGAGTTTTTATTGATCCCAAAACTATCAATGACAAACTTTAAATTATAATTATTTTACTTACTACAAAAATAAATAAAAAAATAGAGTAATAACAATAATTGTGGTATAGTTTTTCTATGTTATTATTTTTTAAATCAATAATAGTAATAACTCTACCTATTTAATCCCAATAGCAAAAAGGACCAATTACTCTGATTTTAGTTTGAAGCTGTCATTAATTTTACAGCTACAGCACACTAAGTGTACCTAACCTCAGTTTTTTTAAAAAGGAAGTTGAAACTTTTGACATACCTTCTGCCAGTAGTGAGTAGAGCCAATACCACAGATTAATAATGGTCCAATCCAATACGTTGGAATTACAAAGAATTACTAAAAATGACCTTTCGATTTTTACCCACCAAATTATAAATTTGGATTGGAATAAAGGACATAAATGTGACCCGATTTTCAACTTTCCTTGTGATCTTCTCAACTATGATGGAAACTGCCTTTCGCTTGTTTCACAAAGGGTTGGGATCTGACCTGATTTCTGGTTGATCTAATCTACTTGACCAAAATGGAGGACATGTTAAAGGGACAATGAAGAATATATGATAGTGAATATCTTATTGTCTAGGACTTGCCCAAATCGCGGAAACATATTTTGATGAAGATCATTGTTAGCGTCTATCAATGACGCATCTCTTGTGTCATTGTGATGAGGACATCAACTGTTTATGTTGACCCAACTTCCAGAAGCTTTGGATATGCCAGAGCTTTCTGGCATATCCAAAGCCAGAAGACTACATGCTCTTTCTGCCCAGAGTAAGGCTTATGGCATCTATGTTCTGGACATAGGAAGAGTGACATGGTCGTGACTCCACAATAAGATAAGATAGCGTTAATCGAGTTTTATAAAAACTGTACGACAAATGCTATGTCTGCCACTAAACTGAATAGGTATAAAGTCCGTCTAGTAAAAGACATAGCAAATCCCATATTATTCCTAACTACGCAGTCATTTTGACAATTGGACGTATTCGCAACTAGACGAAGTTGCCACTGGTACCGAACTAAGGTAGTGCTAAATATTCTTCATTTGCCGCATCCTACTAAAACATGGTTTGATTACTGAATTCATCTACAAAATAATACCAACAAAGTACGAAAATATTAGGTATTATGACCCAACGTTCTCGAGTGCTCGGCCATAAAATGTTTTGATGCAATTATCCCAAACTTCGGGTTCTAGCATGTCGGTCGGGGCGAAAGGACTTTTAGACCTCGGTAAATATTCCAAGTGGTATGAATATTCACAGCTGCCTCCGCTTAGATGAGCATTTCTTAAGATGGGCGTATATTCGTAGATTATATTTTAATTATAGATATAGTAACTTAAGTAGTTAAACTAAGTAGTAGGTACATTTTAAACCGATGACATGAACCATAATAATACTTTTGATTTAAAAGTAATTTGTGCGCTACAAAAAATTAGAAAAAAAAGCAGTGGAGGGTAACAAAGTGTTATAAATTATATCATCAGATAATTTTCTAAATATTACCAAAACAAAAATATAAAAACTTTATATTTTGAAGACGTGGCTCTAGCTTCTTTGAAATGGCCTCGCGTTTGCGTGATCGTGTCAAGGATTGAGCTAAATGGCGAGGTGGTGAAAGGACCTGTGTCTAGCAGTAGACTTTTTAGTTGATGTGAAGATACTTAATATTTTAGATGATTTTATAAAATATGCCAGTACTTAAAGTGTACTAAGTAGTATTTCAGTAAATCTAGTACCTATACTGGATACAGTGGTTAAATAAAAGCATAGCTTCGCAGTATTAAGCAATAGCATTTTTGAAGGATTAAGTTAAACTGAACTTCCTCCAACCTTCAAGAGCTCACGAAAATAACATCCTTGAGTTTTTCAGTGATCCACAGCCGTAGACATTTCGTCCCTCCCTCAATCTTATTAAACCGGTTCAAATAAACAAGATTACGCACAAGGTCCAATGTCTCGCCGAGATTAAGACATGACTTCTACTTTTTTTTATTCAATTTGTTTTACAGCGCCCGTTGAAATATGGTTTTGATAGTATGACCTCGCTTTTGCAAAGCCTTCTCGCGGTGTTTTTGATACAAAGTAAATCTTGTTGCTTTGTTAGGAAGAGGTACAGATATAATTAGCAACGTATTGTGGCTGCTTTTCTGTATTTTCATCTCAGGCAACAAAGAGGTGAAGTTTAAAACGTGTATTTCTTTTACAAAATATTACTGCTGGGTCATGTCTTAGGATAAAGAATAGGTAAGTATTTAAATACAAAATGTGTTTACTGAACCATTTTTGAACATGGTTGACTTATATTCACTAAAAAAGCTACAGCCTTTTGTCTCTTACCTTACCTGTTATTTTTTCTTCTCTTTATTTTATTTAGGAGCTTTGATCGATTTGTTCGAGTATATTAGTTCCGTTTTGCTATAATCTGGGTTGTTTATTTCAACTTTAGTCAAAAAATTGCATAACACCTTATGCAATTTTTAAAGAAACAGGAAACTAAAATGCAACTTGAAAGCAATTTATTTGATTAATTGCAAGTTGTATTTTGGCTACTTATACGGACTTGCCCTATAGTCGGACTTCCCCGCTATCGCAAACTTTAGCGACTCCTGAAGATGGCAAAGCTTTACCAGTTGTTGTTGCTCACTTAGGAAAACATCTTCCACTATTGCAAAATGTGACCTAAAATTTTATTGTTCTTAGCTCGTGATGAGGTATGCGGTTATGCGGAAACATGCAAAAGAATTATAACGCAAACAAATATTTAAAGATATTATTTAAATCCTCTGTTGCTATGAGATCAAAAATGTCTTTAAATAATCAACGGTGTTCACCATATATTCAATAATAAACTTTTTTCAATATTAAACTAACAACTAATCTAAAAAAACGGTTAGCTAAAACTCATAAGCTACCTTTATCACACCGCGTATGACTATATCTGAATTTGTGGTTTATGCGGATTGATTTAACACTGACCATGGTGGTGAATAATATATGCGCTGCTAATTGTATTAATCTGACGATAATCACGGAGAGAACTACGCTTCGAATTAAGTCACCTTTAGAATTGAAGTAAGTATCTAACTTATTCAAATTCAATATTTTAGTTTTAGTCAATTCACAACAATATTTCGAATTTTGATTACTTCGTAAATAGTATTTGTATTCAAGTAAGATAACTAACTTTGATCTTCTATCTATGTAGATATTTTGATGAATTGAAAAGTTTATTAAACTCTTATATTCAATATAGCAAATTTAACAAAAATTGAGTAACGCTTTATAATTCAGGGTGCGATATTACAAAGTCCCTCTAAGTAATTCTTTGTTTTTCTTTTGCACTCAGACCTATTATCTTGCCCAAAGTGCGTTATGTATACTAGATAACGGAGAAATAATGATAATAATATGATATAAATATTAGAAACATACTAAATAAACATCCATGACTCGTGAACTAATGCTCGTACCTACTCATCATACAAACATTTGCTCCCACCTGGATTCGAATCCGGGACCCCTGACCGAGTATCCTGTATAGCAAGGGGCACTGAGCACTCGTCCAACCGGTCGTCAATTATGTTTTTTAGGTAAATTAAAAAAAAACACATACATCGTTATATGCCTTTTTATATTTTTGATAGACCCTTAGTAACTATGAGTTAGTATAATAAATAAGATACGCTTAAAAGCCTTTATGCGATACTTTGGTATTAGTTGGGTACAGTCTACCACAGAAGTAGCTGAACACTTAACTACCATGCCACACCGATCTTGTGCACGTACTTTATAGTTGATACCGTACTATATTGACGCTAGAGTCGTTGTGACATGGTACTAAAGTGTTCAGCTACTTACTTCTGTGGTCGACCGTACCCAATAGTATGTGTAATTGGTGGGTCTCTGAAGAAAAAGGGGTAACAATGCATTGTACATTTTAAATCAATTGGGTATATATAATATCCTTTACATTGGCGGACATATTTCGCCATCAGTATCGTGAAAAGAACAAAACAGGTTTTTTGTGCCATATGAGTGGAAACAAACGTACGGCCCACCTGATGGTAAGCAGTTACCGTAGCTTGACGCGCAGCATATTGGACACTCATTACGCTGCCTGCTATATAAAAATTAAGAGAAAGAGTTTTTTTGACAGCATAGAATCACGCGTCATAGTCACCCTAATCCCCAACATGTAACTTAATAATAATAATAATATTCATACACTCACACCTAATATCTAGCCCAAAGTAAGCATCCTTAAGAGCTTGTGTTATGGATACTAGATGACGGATAAATATTGATAATAACATGTATATAAATATTAGAAAATGTACTAAATAAACATATAAACATCCATGACTCGTAAACAAATGCTCGTACTCATCATACAAACATGTGCTCCGACCGGGATTCGAACCCGGGACCTCTTGACCGAGTAGCCTGCATAGCAAGGGGTACAGACCACTCGACCAGCAGGTCGTCAGACTTAATAATTGACAAGAGTGACTACACGAGTTTGTTGCCGGAATCTTCTCGGTAGTTCAACTTTTCGAACCGGTGTAAATTCAGACATGCATGACAGACAGACGACAGATACAGACAGACTCACTGACAGACAGACATAGACTGTCTGAAAGACAGACGGACCGACAGACAGATCGACAGACAGACTGACATTATAATGTTAGCTTACGTAAATCTAGACAAGACAGAGAGACAAACATTATGACATTGTTAGTTAATATTATTTTATGTGATAGACATGAGGGTTTTTTGCTGATTCGAAAGTGTTTTTTGGGGGCCTAATTGAATAAAGATATTTTCATTTACATTTTAATGAACTCTGGCGACGTTTGCTAACCGCAGGAACACAACAATACAAAGCACTGTCATTTAGCTGTGATTCTCTTTATGGTGCTAGTCATAGAGTAAAAATGAATCGGATAGCTACTTTATATCTAGATTGTTCTGTTAGTAATCACGCAGGAAGTCCATCCTTGTACACATGACAGCACATCAATGTGTAACAGTTGCACTACCAAGCCGCGTCTATTACGAACGTAGTAAGGTCGGTCTCAAGGTCAAACAGTTACGGTTGATGTGCTGTTGACTGTACAATGAGTATTGTTTCTTTATTGTTTGTATCTGCAACTTAGGGCGTACAATAAAGCATCATACCTCGGTATGGAACCCTAAAAATAATATTTCACAAATTTCCCTTTTAGGAATAAACATTATGAATTTCAACTTAAACTAAGAAGATTAAAGGTTATGGATAGATTTTTCCGATTACTTTGTTAAAATGGCTCCAAGGCTTAAGAATCTGGAAGAACTTTGCCACAAGTTTGTCGCTTATTCTTCGGAGACAGGTTAGAATTTGATTATATTCAGGGTTAGAGGTAAGCCTTTCATTTTAGCTGGATTTAAATAGCGAATTCAGAAGTTTTTTAACCGTTCAAAGTTGAAGTCTTCCTTTTTTACCAGGAGAAATCTATCGACGGACCTTTCCGCCGCTGGCAAAGCAGCGGACGTGTGTAGGGCCCTCCCAGCGTCTAAATTGACCCGGGGAATACCCGCTAAAACTCCTTGGTAATTCCCGTGCCTTTGCAGAGGTGGTCTGGGGTCTGCTACCAATCTTGACAGTCATAAGTCAGCCCGTTGTACTTCCTTTTGTACAGACGACATCACATCAAGTGTGACAGTTGCACTACGAGCCTCTATTGTGAACGTTGTAAGGGCGGTCTCGAGGCCAAACTGTTACGCTTGATGCGCTTTCGACTGTACATTAAAGATTAAATGAATAAATAAAATAAATATTCACAAATCCGCACGGGATGACGTGACACATAATTATGCATGCATGCGTATCAGTGAGTGCCCAGAATGTGCCAGACAAAATGCTTGTCACTGCCAAGGTTCCTAATTGCCAATTTAAAAGTATTTAAACTTCACTAATGCGAAAAGCTAAAAGCGTTTTATTAGAAGTTGAATTAACGTATCAGAGACATTTTAACCACATACGAACTTTGGTATATGTGAGCCAAAGTTGAGTAAGTAGTTGGAAACTGCATCACAAACTACCCTGAAAACTAATGCCGGGATTGTTTTATCAGGTAACTACTCGTAATAGTGTTAAAAACTTTAACAACATCGCGGAGAATTTTAACAAACTTCTTTTCATACGTAAGTAGGTACTACGTGAAAATGGCTAAACAGTTATAAATAAAATAAAATAATAAAAAGTTATAGAACTGGAAACACTAGGATCACTGATTTCTTGCTCGCGCAGTTTCATCTACAACAAGCGGGTTATCAAGATGAATATCGGATTACAAAATTATCGCCCAATGAATAATATCGTTACATTTATGTTGAAACAGCTTTAGAAAGTGAAAATAATACTTGTTTCAGTACGTGATATGTCTATTGCAAACAAAGATCAAGTTCAAAGATCTAAGATAAATTATTTAATAAAAGAAAGCAATGAAACAAAATACGCTAACTAATTAACTAAGCTAGGGTAGAGACTATACTTACATGTGTGCAATACGGCCAAATATTACTAACATTTTCAAATTGTTAAATAAATCTGACAGGAGCTTACTGAATCTAGCTTTATATGAAACTTGGAAGTATAAGTATATAGGTATAACAAAAATTAAAAATTCTTTCAAACGACCAGCTATGCGATTCTCTCAAGTCAGCAGCCTTGAGATCGTGGCTGTGGGCAGCGCTGTGTTTTTGGTTTTTGTTTGACAACCATTGGCGACACTAGCGTTCCGACGACGAGTACGGTGTGAGCGGGAACCAAAAAGTTGTTTATTTTTATATCTTTATTTAAAAGTCAATCAAATATTGAATGGATTCATTGCGATACATTTTAAATAGAAGAAAAACTAAATCAAAAAATATCGATTGTACTTCATGTCTTATCTTTAAACTAGCGACGAACATACACAGCCATGACATCGACGTAGAGTTTAGTGAATAAGCTCATGCGCAACTCTGTGCTCAAACGTTTAAATCAATGGCGGATCGTCGTCTTGTCGATGTCGAATATTTCAGTTAATGAATCACACTGCAGCGCTGCGCGTAACCGTATTCACTAATCTCTACGTCGATCTCTTAGCTGTATGTTTGTCGCTGTTTTGGATATGTCACCGTTATCTGGTCGAATTCGCCGCAACGGGCTAGGCGTCAAGTAAAGCGGCTAATTTAACCAGACGGCTGCGACATTTACATTACCACGAAAGTATTTCGGAATGTTACTCAATATTTTATTAAAAGCACAGATGCAATCATTTAGTTCAAACACCCGGCGACGTATCCAATTAATCTACTTCATAAGTCAGCAAGATGAATCTCCGGCGACTTGTTGATTTTGTAAATGAAACTGGAAGATATAAGTGGAAAAGTTTCGCAAACATGTAACAACATTGCGCGTCATAAAGCCGATAAATGGTATCTTAACTCACCGAAATAACAGTCATAATGTAAACACTTTTCAAAACTTCGCTCCTTGTTGGGCCACAGAATTATTGTCAGTTAACTCGACTTAGAGCTCCATCAAGGCTCGCTCATATCTTAAAATTTATAGTGGGAACAACAATGAAGTTACGACAGACATTTGCGTACATCGAAAAATTCATTGACGTAAAATGAGCCCTATCACGTACGCTTTATTTCGTAAATGATTCGCTTTGCTAAATTAACATTCTGAGAATGTTTCGGCATTTACTTGGAGAGAAGTTTCTTTTTCATTTATTTTCCCGGGTTTAATGTTAGGCTGTGCTTCAACAGCAAACAACGATATTCTTTGACGGCAGCAATTTCAGATTTGACATTATAAAATATTTGCTTATCTTCTTGTAGAATGGTTGGTGAATTTAAAACTAATAGCTATTTTATTTTATTCACGAGCGACTCGTATTTTATTCACGAGCAACAATTTATGACTCTTTTTGCAAATTATCATAAGTATAATTTCAAAAGAAGGTATAATATACATTATATTATTGCAAGTGACGGTATTCTTTATCAATAACATTTAATTTGTTCATTTAAGTTGTTAATTAAATGTTAATGATAAAGAATACCGTCGGAACACGGGGTACGTGTTCTGAAAAAGCCCACTCTCCTTTAAATATTAGGTACGACAGCATTGCGCTATGTTTCAATGTAGAGGGAAAGGTATCCAGTGTATAGTAGGAATTAACATTAGTATAGATAGAACTAGAATGTCAACGCACCAGCAATATGAAGTGATTCCTTGACTTTTCTGGTGTTTATAGGCGATGGTTGGATAATCTGCTTTTTAAAATAGGAAAACAAATCAACTTTCGCCACGGTCAATCCCGGATGCGTCATGCTTCTCCGTACTTCGCAAGACACGTAGCGGTTGCAGTAACAACTGGGGCCAACAGCTTAGGTTGGCCCCGGTTGTTACTGCAACCGCTTTAATCTACCAACCCGTACTGGGCCAGTGTAGTGGTGTTATGACCCAAACTCACGTGTTTCTCCCCTGTAGGAAGGACAGTATATAGGCGGTTAGTGATGAATATATTGTCTGAATAGAATAATATAGTCTCGCACAATAGTTTAATACATAAGGTGACTGCCAGCTGTGGAGTGGTCAGTTTAGACTTGTGACGTCTGGCTTAGTAAATCTCCTAAGCCACAGGTCCGAGGTCGAAACCAGATGAGGGCAGATTTCCATAATTGAACCTGAAGCGCTCAAGCCACTACGTCATTGAGCCTCTCACAACCAACAGCATTTTATTGCCTGTAAATTAAAATATGGACTGTTTTGTAATACTCGTAACCATAGACTAGAGATCTCGAAAACTTCCCGGTATTAGCGAAACAATTTTCACCTGAACTCTTTTTAATTACCCATTATCAAACGAGACCCTCTTCTTTTACCGAGAATTTTTGACTCCTTCGCTGACTTTCAAACTTACGAAAGAAGACTTCTGTCTTGGGCAACTTCGGAGTAACCATTAGTATTCATTAATTTCATTAGCCAATTTGTACCAAAGAAAAAGTTCAATTAAACTTCGCAAAAAAATTTGCTTATATAAAATTTTGAAGTAATTGTTCTTTTTTCCGATGAGATAATAAATTGAAAGAGCGATTATAACTTTTCGGTCTAAGAAACAAATATATAATTAAAGGGGAACTCAAACGAAATTCTTGAAGCAGTTTTGTTTTTCTACGGTCATATCCTATCTCAAATAATAGATTAAACCGTAAAAAAATTAAACTGGGTCAAGAATTACGTCTGAGTAAACCTTTATAAAGCTATACCTACAGTCAAAATATAAATTGAAAATTTTAAGTTACTCCCGGCCTCATTAATCATCTATCTAATACCATCTTATTGAGACTATTCTTATGAGGCCAAACACGCTATATCTGCTGTAAGTTTCTGAAGAATTAAGCATCCCGCAGTCTTTTTGATGGTAAAGGCTCAGTTCAAGGTTAGCATGTCATGGGAATGTCACCGAAGTGACAGTACATCAAATTTCAAATCAATCGGATCTGTAAAAGTTAGTAAAACCCTATTATCATGTAGAAAATGAGCTGATAGTCCTGAAACGCCTGAACTGATCTTCATAAATTATACCTAAGCACCATCGTAGTTTTCAAACAAAAAAAACCGGTCCATTCGCTTAGACGCTACGATGCCACAGACAGACACACAGATACACAGACAGACACGTCAAACTTATAACGCCCCTCTTTATTCGTCGGGGGTTAAAAACATATCTAATCACGTCAGCTTTCAAACAAAAAAAAACATCAAAATCGGTCTATTTGTTTAGGAGCTACGATGCTACAGACATACACACAGATACACACACAGACACGTCAAACTTATACCACCCCTCTTTTTTCGTCGGGAGTTAAAAATAATTTGATAGGTGCATTTTGAAAGATGAGCTAGACACAGAACGTAACTTTGCACGATTTGAACGAAACAAAACAAGTCTAATTAAAGTTAAATATTTTTCAATTAGTCGACAGATGACCTGCCCTTTTATTCATAACAGTCTGAAAATATTTGGATTTCGAAAACTCTATACTTGTCACTTTTTACCACGGCGTGTCAAAACGAGACGGGATGTGACTTTTGAAATCAAATCCGTGATCCGACGGTTGTGATAAGGGAGCAGCCCCCTTATTCTCAACTGTCGGAAAGAATTCGAATTTCGGAAACTCTATACCTGTCACTTTTTATCGCGCTGCGTCAAAGCGAGACGGCATGTGAGACCATTTGGAAATTGATGGGGGAGACCTTTGTTCAGCAGTGGACATCTAAGGCTGGTATGATGATGAAGTGAGAATTTGAATTATTAAGTCGAAAGAATGTAATGCGACATATTTCTACGAGTAATTTAAACTTATTATAAAATAAATCCTTTACGACTATTTGAAGCAAATGAAATACAATGTACCTAATTTTTTAATTCAAAATGTTTCAAACTTAGTAAACTTTTATTCATCTAGTCCTCGTCCTCAGTCATAATCAACTCGTATATTTTTTTATAACACGTCTGCTCGTAAAGGAGTTCCCTATGCATAATGACCAATAATTTTTAATTTAATAACGCGTATTGACCAATCCTCATTAAGACCAATATGCATAATGACTAATACGCATAATGACCAATATTTCTTTCGCAAAACAACCAATTCGCGTATTGACATACCCTATCCGGAAAATGGCCAATATTGTATTCGCAAAACATATTATATTGTATATTGTACATAACATATTGTATGACCAATACTTTATAATAAAAAAATCGTTTCTAATGAAAATAAAATATGTTTCTAGTTTCAAATACAGAATATAGAATCGTCTTTTGGAACTCATTCATGGATAAATAATATCATAAACCTATTTTGGTATACTCGTAGCTTTGACATTGAAATTATTAAAAAATTAGGAATAATAATAAAACATTTTATTTCCAAAAAATGTGTTTTTATACGTATATGTCGTTTTGCGAGTAGTCATTTCACGTATTTTTTTATTTCCAAATAAGAAAGAAAGAAAGAAAGAAAAAAAAAAATATTTTATTTAAATAGGCCACAAAGAAGCACTTTTAAATCGTCAAAAAAACACATTTTTACAACTATCACAAAAAAAATATTAACTAACAACGTCATAGTCTCTGTCTGTCTGTCATATCTGAATTTACACCGGTTCCAAAAGTTGAACTACCGAGAAGATTCCGGCAACAAACTCGTGTAGTCACTCTTTTCAAAATAAATATTCAAATACAATGTTTGTAGTTAAAAAAAATATAACTTTTAGCAGTGCAGTGGCGCCCAGCGATAAAAATAATTAAAATTAGAAGAGAATCTATATCATCGTACCGACAAAGTAGGTACCCAATGTCAAAAGTATTATCGTTATTTTCAAGCTATCTGACAATGCACAATCACAAAATAGGTATACAGAGGTTAATAGTCATAATACTTACACGTAAACAAACTTAAAAACATTTTGGAATTTTAATGTTTCCACGCATTCTTATCATCTAAATATTCTTGGACCTTATAGTAGCCTTTTTTCATTAAAGTTTGTTTGACATATAACTTAAGTTTGTGAAAAGGCAGTTCAGTTACATTTGGCGGGACTTTGTTATAAATGTGTATACATTTCCCCATGAATGAGCGACTTGTCTTGTGAAGTCTAAAACTTGGAACAGCAAGTTTATTTTTATATCTACTGTTTAAGTTATGAATATCACTATGTTTTGAAAAGGTATGTTTATATTTGTGAACATAAATTATGTTCTCATATATATATTGAGAAGCAATGGTCAAAATATTAATTTCTTTAAATAAATCTTTTAGTGAATCACGTGGCTTGAATCCGTAAATAGCACGCACAGCCCTTTTTTGTAAAATAAAAATGTCTTCAATGTCGGCTGCTGTGCCCCACAATAACAAGCCATATGACATGACACTGTGGAAGTAACCAAAGTAAACAAGTCTTGCTGTTTCAACATCACACAAAGACCTAATTTTTTTAACAACATAAGCAGCTGAACTAAGTCTTTTAGATAGGGACGAGATATGAGGATACCATTGTAAACGAGAATCTAACTTAACTCCCAAAAATACTGTAGAGTCAACACATTCAATAGTTTCTTCATTGATTTCAACATGAGTACTAACCTGCCTTACATTTGGTAAAGTAAATTTAATACACTTTGTTTTCTTTGAATTTAACAATAAATTATTATTTTCAAACCAGGATAGCACTTTTGAAATGGCATTATTTACATCCTCAAAGTCAGTTTTAGTTCGGTCTATTTTAAAAATTAGTGAGGTGTCATCTGCAAACAATACCGTCTCACACAATTTTTTTGAAAAGTAAGGGAGGTCGTTGATATAAATTAAAAAAAGCAATGGCCCTAATATCGAACCCTGAGGCACGCCCATATGCACAGGCGCACCAGAAGACTCAGTTTTGTTTATAACAACTTTTTGAATTCTATTGGTCAAATAGGATTCAATAAGTTTTAATGAGTTTATTGATACACCATAATGCTTTAATTTACCCAATAATGTTTGATGATCAACACAGTCAAACGCCTTGGACAAGTCGCAGAAGATACCTAGAGCATCCTGCCGATTTTCCCAAGCATCAAATATGTGTTTTATAAGTGCAATTCCCGCGTCTGTAGTATTTTTTCCTTTAGTAAATCCGAACTGTCTGTTGTGAAGCAATTCATTTCTCGTAAAATGAGAAAGCAATTGGTTAAGAATAATTTTTTCAAAAATTTTGCTAAGAGTCGGCAAAATAGAAATGGGACGGAAATTAGTGGGTTCATTGCTATCTCCCGCCTTAAACAAAGGTATTATTTTACTTAATTTCATTTGATTGGGAAATACACCATCATCAATACATTTATTAAATATAAACGATAGTTGAGGAGATATAACATTTATTATAGAATTTATAACACTAACAGAAAAGCCCCATAAATCCTCAGTCTTTTTCATATTCAAACACTTGAAAGCTTCTATGATCGTATTAACGTTAATTTCATGGAAATTGAAAGGAATATTGCACTTATGAACATTCGTCTCTATGAGAGCAAGTGCGCGCTTAGTACACGAATTTAATTCTTTTGTAATTTTAATAGGTATATTGGAAAAAAAAGTCTCGAAGGTATTTGCAACTCCATCATCTGTTTCTATAGTTTTTCCATTGACATTAATTTTAAAACACCTATTAGTAACTTTTGATTTACGACTTTCTTGATTTATAACTTTCCAAGTGGCTTTTATTTTATCATCAGATTTCTTAATTTTATTACTCAAAAAGTTCGCTTTGGCAGTATTACAAACCTTTTTAAAGATTTTGGAGTACTGTCTGACATAATCAATAAAAAATGGATCAGTGGAAGTCGACTTCTGATAGTATAGTTCAAATAATTTTCTTCTACTTATATAAATACCCGGAGTTGCCCAATCACTAAACTTCCTTTTAGAACTGACTTTAAAGCTTTTTTGTTTAAAAATATTCTTGAATTCAATATTTAAATTATCAAATAAACTGCTATACAACTTATTGGGATCATCGGTTTCTTTTAGACAGTGAATTCTATTCATTACATTATTTTCAAATTTCCTCAAGCGACTATCTGTAATAGGCCTATAAGTTATTTTTTTTATTTGGTTAACATGATGGTGCTCAATAGCGATTTTCTGTCCACTATGATCTGAATTTATACAATATATAATTGATTGTTCAAGTACATCACAGTTACAAAAAATATTATCCAAGCAGGTAGCTGATATCGGTGTAATTCTAGTAGGTTCAAAGAAAGTATGGAGAAGATTAAAACATCTGAATAAATTAAGGAACCTATCTGAGTACGAACATGATACCAAAATGTTTATATTGAAGTCACCACATACAACTATCTTCTTGTTATTGCCACTTATTATATTTAAAACGTTTTCCATTGAAGCATCAAATAGATCATAGTTTCCAGAGGGAGGTCTGTATACACATACAACAATATGTTGCTCGAGTTCTATGCAGGAAATTTCAATAGTTCGCTCAATAGAGTGACGAACAACATCTGGTCGTTCTTTATATTTTATATTATTTAATAATAATATTAAAGATCCACCTCTAATAGTAGATTCTCTTGTAAAAGCACTTACAATATTATAGTTTTCAATACAGGTCAGAATTTCATTTTTTTTAACCAATGTTCTGTAAGACATAACACATGCACTTCCATGGTCTGCAAAAATAAACTAATTTCTAGATCTTTGCCAGAAAAGCCCTGTACATTTTGGTGAACAATATTTAAATAATTAGACTTTTCTGTTGTTTTAACTTTGCCAGAGACTTTCTCTGTTGTCTTATTATCTAATTTAAATGAATTGGAATAGATTCCAAAACAGTATCATTAGTCAATCTAATTTGCTCAATAGAAGCATTGTCAGGAGTAAATTGCTCAATAGAAGCAAGGTCATTAATAAAAGTCTGCTCAATAGAAGCAGAGGTTTGAATAGCCAAATTTCTGGCTAAAGTTAAAAAATTATAGCTTAGCAATTCAGCTATTTGTCTTCTAAAATGCTTAGATAGATTTATTCTATCTTTAGTCAAATAAAATTTATTTTTTAAGTTGGTCAATATATTGAAGTCAATAACTTGTATTTTCTTACTATAATATGCCATGTTGGACATTACTAAATTTAATTTATACCTAATGTTATTTTCTTCCTGTGGCAAACTGTAACAGTAGGGTAATGTAAACATAACAATTTTTTTCACATTTAATCTATTTAAATAGTCAAGATAGTTTTGAAGCGATTTTTTGTTTACATTACCTCTGCCTGTCGATTCTGTAACAAAACTCGCACCTCACTTCGCAAGTCACTTCGAATTCAACTGTCAAATAGAGCAAATTTTCATACATTTTTTGCTCTATTTGACAGTTGAATTCGAAGTGACTTGCGAAGTGAGGTGCGAGATTCGCTACAGAATCGCACCCCTGTTTCCAATTAAAATAATCAAATTATCACTTTTAGTCAAGTTATGTTTGGATATTTTATCCATAATATTATTGTAAGATGAGCCCGGACTACAGTAATTTGTTACACTTTGTCCCAATTTATTTTTTAACATAAGGCCCAAATCTTTTCCAATTTCATCACTAAACATTATATTATTGTTGTTTGTTTGTGTATAAGAACTGTTTTCATTACTGCTAAACATTTCAAATGTGGGTTGTTCAGAGAAAGATGGCTCACACATTGACATGGACCATTCTAACTGATCCAAGGTGACCAGGCCTGACACCAAGGAACATCGCCTAGCCAAGTGGTGATTTTCAGTTTTGGAAGTGCTTAATAGGTGATTAAGTGTCAATGTGTGTTCCCTCAAACTTTTTCTTGATGAACTATATTTATTAGAAATATCACTTAAAGATGTCTGCAGATTACTAATTTTGTCATTTAAATATTTTACATTATTATCATACATGTCTTGATTTTCTTTGATTAATTTGGAATAAGAATCTAATTTGTTTAACAACACTGTACGTTCTTTACTAAACTTCAAATTTTTGTTATAATACTTTTGCTTTTTAATCATAGTTTTTGTTTTCTTAATAAATTTATTTAATTTTAAACACTTTTTTATTTTGTTTCTGCTGCATTTAACCAATCCTTTAGTGTTGGGTGTATTAATAGTCTCATCATTAGAAGAAAAGTTCAATGACACTGCAGGATTTATATTATATGCAACAGAAACCATATGTGGGGCACTATCTATCAATACATCAAATAGACTCTGATTCTGTGAGGCGGTCCAGTTCAATTTTTCAGATTCCAAAACATTAATATTATTGTAAGCCTCTTTTAAACATTTTTCCAATACAGCGATGCGCCTGAGGGCCTGCTCATACTCATCACTGCACTGGTCAAATTGGTCTATAGTATATTGCAATTTGTCCTTTTCCTCAATTACCATTAAATTTTGAGTGTACAACTCACCCATTTCCTTTTTTAATTTACAGTTAATGTCTAGAGAATCCAACAGTTCTTTTTCATTGTCATCCCTTTCCCTACTCAATTACTTAACCAACTCCTTGGAAGCCTTTAATTCCTGCAAAGCCAGTTGATATTCCTCCTGGCGAGCCAAGGCCTTACGGGTCATCATTTTATTATGATAGTAAACACAAATAAAATATAAAACAAAACCGTTATTTGTTCTCAAGAAGTTGTTCAATCAACTTAAAAGTGAGGTTACTTTACGGCAAAAAATACAAACACTATCGATGTAAATATGGAAAGACTATTTAAACATCTCAATTATCAATAAATACAGACTAAAACTGTATTTAAAACACAACTTACTTGAAAGGGATAGCAACGAAAACGTTTGACAACTCGCTGTGATGAGTCACTCGCCGGTTTTACAATATCATAATACTGATATTATGGCACAATTGGTTGTCACTACACATCTAAATACACTTTTGATTGCTTAAATATAATTAATATTTAGTGATTACTGAAAACGGGGCCGTAATTATTGTTAAAATAAAATATTAGTTAGGGAGCAAATTGCAACAGCTGTTTAGGATAGTGTTGCCACACGAAGAAAAACATGTGTCGTTATACGTATATGTCGTTATGCGTTCTTATTTTACCCATTTTAATATCGCATTTGTATCTCATTACATACGTGCGTTATTGTAATGTAAAAAGCACGGTTTATCAAACATGAACGGTACTTTTTTCAATCTTAGCAAAGAGTTTTTATGTCAGAAAGGTGGTCAACATTTTATGAATAAAATTAACTTTGGGAGATGTTAGCAATATCGCCTCGGCTGTAATTTTCAACTTGCTGCACTTATATCATAATGCACTATTACAATTAGGTATTAGATTAAATACATTTTTTTTATAAATTGGTATTAACTCAAAGAAACCATGACAAAAAAATATTATCCTTACATCAAGAATTCGTTTTATACATAACAATCCAAGTGCATTATTTATGTCATGGCCTAGCCCCTTATCCCTTATTCCCTAACGAAATGACATGTATCGGGGGATAAAATATTCGGTGTTTTTACGTACACACGACAGCACTTCAAGTGTAACAGTTGCACTACGAAAGCCGCCTCTATTACGATCGCTGTAAGGGCGGTCTCAAGATCTCTCTGTATTGTGCTATTAAAGTATTTTGACTATAAAGGAAGTTGACTTACGTTACACTTGTCAAAAATAGGAAATACGAGCTGCACACAACATGCTTAGCTATCTTATAATCCAGGAACATTTTCTGGCGTCCTTAGAACAGTTTACCAAAGTTTCACCATAATCTGATCAAGGGTTTCAGAACGCATAGGGAACAAACATACAAACATTGATTTTTATTTATGATAGATAAAGAAGCAGCTGAGATGTGATTAGGGTTTCCGTAGCCAAAATAGCAAAAGTAACTCTTATAATTTTGTCATGTCTATCCATCCGTAGATTTTTTTTTTATACAACTAGATGACAAACAAGCAGACGGCTCACCTGATGGTAAGTGGTTACCGCCGCCTATAGACACCTGCAATAACAAGGAAAAATCACTTGATATTGCAGGTGCGTTGTCATCCTGAGGCCTAAGATGAAATGCCGTCATGCCCAGTAATTACACTGGCTACCTTTTTACTTTTAATTGTAATAAGTACACTGTTTTAATATATCGAGCTATGAATATACCAACAGGATCGCCCAGAAGTCGTGGATTGAACTAAACTGAGAATTGTTTAACATAAAAAAAATTGGACAGTTTGATCAATTTTTGTCATTTCTTACTAATTACATGAGGTAACTACTTTCTTAAAAATTACAAAAAAGGCCATGGTGTGATTTTTTTTTGTCAGGAATCACCTCATCTTTTACCAGCTTAGTTTGATTTAGAATTTTTGGACCATATAGTGCAAAGGAACCTTTTATGCGTGGCCGGTTTCTATATATTTTATCAGGTATCATTATCTTAGCAGGAATAATTTTCACGATAAGGTTTTCGCTATTATCAGAGAAAGAATACGAGTATTATTACAGTAACATTCTATCACTCCAAATAAACTGAATTGGTTCGTCCTAGCACTCGTCAGTATCTAAACCGAGGGGTATAAATTGATGCTATATTTCTTAGAGCCTGTAATGAATCCAATTTATCTTAACGATGTGTGTTGCCCTTATTATTATTTAGCTATTGATTGAATTTTCTATGGGCTCAATTTGTAAGATAATGCTGCTGATAATGTTAGGGATTCACTAGAACTAAAATGAAATAATCTGCCTTATTTCATTGCATTGAATTTTAAAAATGTAAAGTTGGCTAGTCGATCCATATATTTTCGATTTCTTTTTATAGTCGGCGTGACTTTAAAATGTGCATTAAAAGGTAAAATGGTTCGATATTGCTACTGTAGAAAGATCATGGCGTCACTTTACCATTTCTCTAGAAGAGTGGAAAAACTTAAATTGTTAGTCAGTGTACAAATTATAGTGAAACTAACGAATGGCAATGTGTCTAGACTCTTACAAGATTCCAAACAAATGTAATTACAAAGATACACCAACTGATAAGATTGTTATATGGATATCAGGATAAACATACAAATAGTTGAGAATATAGATTACAATAGCTTCTGCCTGCGCCGTTGGTCATGTGGCCTACAGGAAACAAATGACAATTATGTTTTTCAGAAACAAACATTATTAGCGCTCTGACACTCAAAAATATCTCAATATAAGCAATCAACTCAAGATATAATTAGGAGGCAACCAGAAGTGAATAAATTGCGGACGTGGTATTAACCGACCGACTGTGGCAGCCTCTTACAAAAGATAGCAGCTAAACAATACTCCTCTGTAGTGTTGTGTTACTTCGGTGAGTAAGGTCGCCAGAGATCGTTTAGCAAGTATTATTTTGGGAGCAGAGGGACTTATCTCCTATGCTGTCAATAAACGATTTTTACATGGTAGGCAACGTGGGAGCAGTGCCCGAGGTGCTACGAGCGTCTATACTATAGGTTACGGTAGCCATTCACCATCAGGCGAGCCGTGCGAGTGGTTTTTAATACTTATACAGGGTGGTGACGACAAAACAACAATAAATTAAAACATGGGCTATGTTCGTTTATAAAAGTATTTTTCAACTTTCTAACACATTCATATGATGATTTTATAACATTTCTATGAAATAATATAACATTGGCTGCATTATTTTAAAGAAATTTTATGATATTATCACATGAATATAGCCCATGTTTTAATTTATTGTCGTATTGATGTCACCATCCTGTATATAACTATAATACATATAATCCAATTTTATTACTTTAAACATTTTTGCACTAATTAAAATTTGTAAGTTATTATACTACCAAAACTTGGGATACAATTTATCCTTCAGTTGAAGTGAGGACAATTAAAATAGTTCCAAATTAAAGAGCCTTTACTTTAAGAATTGTATTTCACAAAGCTTCGTATAATAAAAAAGTCCCGCACAACGTTATTTTCTATAAAAGTAGCAGAATTATTTCGTCGCCAATACGGCAGCTATAAATGGATCCCATATTTCTCAGAGGCGGCAATGAATCCAATTATCTAGCCCAGCGACATGTTAAATGTTGGCCATTGCTAGAGCTAGCCCCGTCTTCTCCGTATCTGTAATGCCGCTCATTATTGGAGACCAATTATTCTATGTCTGTATTTATGTACGCTATGTACTTTACTAACTAGACACCTTTCGCTGCTGCCGTTGGAGAGGTTCTTAAAGACTATTTTTAGATAGTTAAGATAGAAACTCTTTAATTAACGTGTATTGTTACTAAAGAATTGACGCTGGCGAAATGTGATGTTTGATAAAGCTTAATTGATTATGAAAAGTAATCATTTCGATACGTATGTAGGATTGGAATGATTTAAATTAGGTAGGTGTAAGAAATAAACTTTGATACATATTAATACTGTTGAATTAGAAACTAAACCTGCAGTGCCGGTCGGTACTGCAGGTTTAGTTTCTAATTCTATTGAGAGTTTCAATCGTATTAGAACTCGTTATCTCATACTGATATTTAATCTGAGGCGATACGTTCGTAAATATACGGAATGGGGTTTGTTCACAATTCCACAAAAAGTAACATTATTTCTCTGGTTTTTACAAGTATTGTGGAAAGTAGCGGTATATTTATATCGTTACCAAAAAAACGAAATATTTACCGATACCTTTATAACAATACTATTAAGCTATTAAAAGAACGCAACGTTGCTTACATTCACTGTTTTTTATACAAAGCACGACAAATGACTCAACACCACAGTTGGTGTCTTCGCATATGGACTCTTCTTACTGCTTCACATCAGGATGTGAAGCAGTAAGAAGAGTCCATATGCGAAGACAGCTAGTGCAGTTCAGACACTACTATAGCTGCCTCCACCTTGCCGGCCCGAAAGGTGCTTTTTCACGCCTCTTTTAAAGGACCCCATGTTATAGGAAGGAGGGAACACATGTGCTGGCAAAGAATTCCAAGTTCTGGAAGTTCGACAAAGAAAAGAGCTACTAAATTTCTTTGTACGTGATGTTGAGGTGGAGACAGTGAATTGATGACTCCGAAGACCGGCACGCGTGCTCCTGAGTAGGAAGGGGGTGATATGTATTTAATCTATGCAAAATGTTCATTAGAGCTCTATGGTAGTCAGTATAATCTGGGGAACATGGTGTGATTTAATTGTAAGAAAGACTTTGATAATAAAATAAAGAATTAATAAAATAACTAAGTGTTTTACAATATATATTAATTGGCGACGAGGATTTAATATGCAAATTAAACAAAAGGGTAAATCATTTCAAAAATATAGAGATGTAAAGTTTGTTGATTCCGTCCAAGAACAAACTGTTGAAGAACAGGAAGAGGAAGAAATTTTAGGAAGCATCTTTAGTTTAGAAGAAGGTCCAGCATATATAAATATCTGACTAGGATCTGTGACAATTAAAATGCAAATAGACACTGGTGCATGTAAAACAGTATTACATATGTGTGATTTTCAGAAATATTTCAGTAAGCATAAAATAGTGAAATGTAATAATAAGTTAAAGACAGTATCTGGTGATTACTTAACAGTTTATGGCAAAATTACAATTCCAGTAGGGAATAATAATAAAAAATATTATTTAGATTTAGTTATAATAGATAGTAAAAAATATTTTTCTCCATTATTAGGTAGAGACTGGTTAGCAATACTATATCCAGAGTGGAAAAAAGGTTTTGCAAAAAAAATTACTACCGTAAAATGCAATGAAGATACAATAGGTAATGTTGATTGTGATAAAAATATGATGATTAGTTCAACCAAAGAGAATTATAGGGATGTGTTTTGTAGAGACCGGTCATCATATATTTGGAAAATGAAAGCAAAGCTAAAATTAAAGGATGGGTGTGTTCCAGTGTTTCATAAAGCATATTCTATTCCTTATGCCATGAAGGAGCAATTGGAGATAGAATTGTTAAATTTAGAGAAGGCGGGTATTCTAAAGAGAGTTCAACATAGTGAGTGGGCTAGTCCCATTGTAGTAGTTAAGAAAAATAATAATAAAATTAGAGTATGTGTTGATTATAAGGTAACTGTAAATAAAATATTGGACGCTGAACATTACCCACTACCTTTGCCAGAAGATATATTTAATGAGTTAGCAGGGGCTAATACCTTTTGTGTTTTAGATCTATCAGGAGCATATCAACAACTTTTGCTTGATGAAAAATCTAGAGAGTACTTAACCATTAATACACACTTAGGATTATTCCAGCCAACTAGGTTACAGTTTGGGATATCTAGCGGACCATCTGTTTTTCAATTTGTGATGGATCAGATACTTACAGGTCTTAAAAATGTTAAATGTTATATTGACGATTTAATCATATTTGGAAGTGATTTATGTACTTGCTATAAAAATTTGAGAGCAGTGTTAAACCGGCTAAGAGAATTCAATGTAAAAGTGAATGTTGAGAAATGTCAATTTTTCTGTAATGAAGTTAAATTTTTGGGACATGTCATCACGAAAAATGGCATTAAACCATTACCAGAAAAAGTTAAGGCTATATTGGAAGCACCAACTCCAAAATCGGTGACACAATTACAGTCATATTTAGGATTAATAAATTACTATGGAAAATTTGTGCCCCGGCTATCCGAAAATTTGGTACCATTGTATAATCTACTAAAAAATAATAAAAAGTTTGAATGGTCAGAACAATGTAATATGGTATTTAATAGAAGTAAACAATTAATAATAAATAGTAACCTATTAGTTCATTTTGATAGTACTAAAGAAATTTTTGTTACTACAGATGCCAGTGAATATGGTGTTGGGGCTGTATTAAGCCATAAAATTGATAATGAGCCAATATATTTTGCTTCTAGTACCCTAAATACGGCACAGAGAAATTACTCTCAAATCGAAAAAGAAGCTTTGGCTATCATATTTGCCGTTAGGAAATTTCATAAATTTTTGTATGGGCGAAAATTTACTTTGGTTACTGACCATCAGCCATTAAAATTTATATTTGATCCGCTAAAAAGAATTCCCGTTACTGCAAATTCAAGAATACAAAGATGGGCACTGTTACTTTCTGGGTATAAGTATGATATTATGTATAGAAAAGGAAAATTACTGGGAAATGCAGATGCATTATCACGATTGCCATTGAAAGAACCTACAAATGGTATTGACTCTATCTGCTATTTCAACTTTGATAATAATGATTGTCCTTTGTCCTTCAAAGAAATTGCACTATGTACTCAGAAAGATTCGAATTTAGGCAAAGTTTTAGAATATGTAAAAAAAGGATGGCAAAGTTATGTATATAGTAAGAATTTGAAACCCTATTTCGTAAGAAGATCTGAACTTTCGGTAGATAAAAACTGTTTGTTATGGGGAAACAGAGTGATTGTACCAATAGCATTAAGAGAGCCTATTTTACAGAAATTTCATGAGTCACATAATGGTATAGTTCCAACAAAAATGATTTTAAGAAATTATTGCTGGTGGCCTGGAATAAATGATGATATAGAGAATTTGATTGCTAAATGTGATATTTGCCAAGCTTCTAGAAATTATACAAATAGTTGTTCAAAGATATCATGGCCTAAAACTAAGCATAATTTCGAAAGAGTTCATATAGATTTTTTTGTATGGAAGAATGTAAATTATTTAATAATAGTGGATTCTGAATCAAAATGGATGGATGTACATATTATGAGTGGTACTTCAGCTTATCAGGTTATTGAAAAATTGTGTAAAACTTTTGCAATCATTGGATTTCCAAATGAATTGGTGAGTGACAATGGGCCTCCATTCACATATATAGAATTTGTCACATTTTTGAAAAATAATGCTGTCGAAGTATTAAAAAGCCCTCCCTACCACCCCGAATCTAACGGTATAGCTGAAAGGTCAGTTCAAACAATTAAAAAATCATTGAGTAGGTTAGAAATTAGAAATGCTAATTTGTCCAAAGAAATTTTACTACAAAAATTCTTATTTATGTATAGGAATACCCCAAATTCAACTGGGAAGTCTCCAAATGAACACTTATACAAACAAAAAATTAGATCATCTTTTGAGTTACTAAGACCAGAGAATTTTTCTGGGGAGAGTTACGACTCTAGTAGAAATAAGTTTAAGGTAGGAGATCTTGTTTGGTGCAAATGTTTCAACAAAAAAGAATGGGTAAAAGGAACTGTATCTGCATGTTTGTCTCCTATTAGATATTTAGTATCAGTAAAGGGCGTAAATAAATATGTTCATGCTAGTTCAATTAGAAATTGTAAATCAAGTGTTGTTAATTATAATATGGGTAAAGATGATCAGTGGTTATGGAATAAAAATAATATTGTTGAAAATGATAGTGTGGCTGTTGAGGAGGAAGTAGTTGATTCAGAAGTACAAAGATCAAATGTAAGAAATTTCAATAATAGCGCTCTAAGTAACGCATTAGAGGTACCAGGTATTAGGAGATCAGAAAGAATAAAAAAGGTACCAGTAAGGTTAGACCTTTGATTTTTCAATTAGCTTCTTTAATTTTTCAGAGTAAAATCAAAAATAAAAAGGGGGACAAATGATATGTATTTAATCTATGCAAAATGTTCATTAGAGCTCTATGGTAGTCAGTATAATCTGGGGAACATGGTGTGATTTAATTGTAAGAAAGACTTTGATAATAAAATAAAGAATTAATAAAATAACTAAGTGTTTTACAATATATATTAGGGGGAAGGTGGGATAAGGTCAAATAGCTCTTCAGAACACTCTCCGTGATATAGCCGATAGAAGGCGCTAAGCAACGCAATGTCTCGACGCAATTGCAGAGGCTCAAGGTTGTTGGTGACCTCTACATCGCCAACGATACGGACAGCACGACGCTGCAATCTGTCCAGGGCATCGAGTAGGTACTTGGCGGAGCCATCCCACAAGTGCGAGCAATTTTCCACGCAAGACCGGACCTGAGTTTTATACAGCAGGCATAATTGGTCAGGCGTGAAAAATCGACGCACCTTGTTCAGGACACCGAGCTTCCGTGAGGCTGTTTTTATCACGGTTTCGATAAAGTTCCTGGAATTCAGATCGCAACATATCTCCATACCTAGCAAGTTTAGGGAGCCCTGTGCCGAAAGAGTCGTGCCCTGAAGAGACGGAAGGGGAAGGAACGGTGACATTTTGGCTGTAAACGCGCACACCTGCGTTTTCTTAGCATTGAACTCAACAAGATTGTTAGATACCCATTCAGATACGAGGTTCAACACCCTGTCGAGCTCAATGGTAAGATTCTCTCTCTCTCTCTCGGTTTCAGCGCGCCCAGCCCCTGGGCGACCGTAATATCCCCCATGCACTGTACTGTCATCTGCATAGCAATGAATGTTTCCTAACGGAATCATGTCATTGATATGAAGAAGAAAGAGTGTGGGGGATAGAACAGAGCCTTGTGGTACACCAGCATTCACTGACATGAACCGCGAAGCGCATCCATCTGCGAGGACACGGATTCTTCGCTCATGCAGGAAGCCGGCGATCCAGTTACAGAGCTGAGCGGGCAGACCGTATGCCGGGAGCTTGGAGAGAAGAGCCTTGTGCCAGACCCGATCGAACGCTTTGGCAATGTCAAGGCTAACTGCCAGTGACTCACCACGTTTGTCAATAGCTTCACCCCAGACATGCATTAAGTACGCTAGAAGATCACCCGTTGACCGGTTCGGCCGAAACCCGTACTGTCGATCATTAATTAATGAGTGATCTTCTAGGTATCGGATCAGCTGGTGGTTTAAGATCCGTTCCATGACCTTGCAAAGAACTGAGGTGACAGCTATCGGGCGGTAGTTAGCTGGGTCTGATCGGTCTCCCTTTTTGGGGACCGGTTGCACATTGGCCTCTCTCCAAGATTCCGGCACACACCCAGAAGAGAGAGAAAGACGGTATAGCCGCGTTAAGACAGGAGACAACTCCGCTGCGCAGTTTTTCAGTACTATCGCTGGAATGCCATCAGGTCCACTAGCTTTCCGGACGTCGATTGACTGAAGCTCCGCACGTACATCACATTGCCTAATACGAATATCGGGCATTGTGTGGCCACAGTGGGAGAGTGTTGGTGGCTGTAAGTTGCAGTCATCGATTCGGGAGTGAGCAGCAAAGAGTTTTACCAAGAGATCAGCTTTCTCTTGCGGCTTGTGAGCTAGCGAGCCGTCAGAACATCTCAACGGGGGCAGCGAGGGTTGACAGAAGTTGGATTGCACGGCTTTGGCCAGACGCCTGTAGCTACGGCTTCCCGTAGGATGCGTAAGAAGTTCTTGGCCAACTCGTGCAACGCGCTGTGCATCCGCTCTGATGAAGGCCGTTTTGCAGGACTTGGTGGCGTTGTTATAGACTGCTTTCAGTAAGTCAATGATGGGATCCCCGCAAGCTCGGCCCCTGATCCAAGCGCGGTATGCCGACTGTCTGTTTTCAACAGCTAAGGCACAATCGCGGTTGAACCAGAGGTTACGCCTACCCCTACTGATGAGATCGGAGTGAGGGATATAGTACTCCATCCCTAACATGATCTCATCAGCAACAGCAGTAGTGCTAGCGTTCGGGTCCAGCTCACTGAAACAGCGCTGCCTCCAAGGGATAGATGCGAAGTAATCCCGCATACCGTCCCAATCTGCCGACGCATAGTGCCAGATGCGGCGTTTGGCAACCATAGGTACCGGTGGCGACGCCCGTGGCACCCCAGCGGATACCAGGCAGTGATCCGATGTTCCTAAAGGAGCACGAACCTCTAGCCGATATCCATCCGGGCGAGTCGTCAGCAGAAGGTCCAACAATGAGGGCGCGTGACCGACAATGTCTGGAATCCTTGTGGGCTGGTTTACCAGTTGGGTCAGGTCGTGCGTGAGAGCGAAAGCGTGGACAGTTCTACCAGCATGGTCAGTTTTAGAGGAACTTAACCACGACTCGTGGTGAGCATTGAAGTCCCCTAAAAACACCAATTCCGCGGTTGGAAACTGCTCCTGCGCAACATCTGCCACCCGACTAAGATGTTCGAAAAGTCGAGTTGTCTCCATGTCACCGCTGTGGGATCTATAGCTAGTGTCTGCCGGGCGGAGTATTTGCGTCTCCGTCAAAAACAGCATTTCGGGTCGAGCCGTCTCGAGATGTTGGTGGACGGCATTGAGGTTAGCATGGAGCCCACGGATGTTAGTGAGCCCGACCTCAAACAGCGTGGTTGTGGTGGGGGTGTGCATCGCTGAACGACCGGAACTGTTTTTGAGCGCTGCCATAGTTGAAGATAGAAGGAGGAGAGGCGTGAATTGGGGGGACGTTGCCGCGATATATACGGTCAAAGCGTGAGGCCCGTTTCCCCAGGTAATAGCCGACAGCAGAGAAGCGCTGACCCGCCGAACGGAAGGGCCCCCGAACCCCCCCGGGAATGGCCGCCGGGACCCCACCACCCGGTCACCAACCGGCACGACGGACCACCCCAAGATTATGCGTGGCATGATAGGGCAGCCTCACGAACTGGTTAGGTTCGCTTGGGCCCCTGTGCTGTACCACGGGCGGCCAGCGGAACAGCCGTTTCTTCGGGTCTCCCTGGTCGGCGGGTCAATGCAGTCCACCTGGCTCTGGTTAGACGGAAGCCGTCACTGACCGCATCCATCGCCGCAACGTCTCCCCAAGCTCTGGTTGTACGCTGACTGATCCCGGAACGCGACCACAAGTGGTCACTTGGCGGGTTTTACGCCATGCGTACGGTGGTCACTAACCAGACGGGTGTTCAGACCCTACCACCAGTCGAGCAGTTGGTAGCTCGGTAATCCCTTAGTCGCCTCTTACGACACCCACGGGAAGAAATGGGGCGGTGAATTGTATTCTTAATCCGTCACCGCACGGAAAAAAGTTTTATCAAAAAAGAGACAGAATATTAATGTCATTGATGTTCTCAATTCGGCAACTTTACTATCCCCACTTTTACTTAAAGAGGTATATTTTGGTAACGATACTTTTAGGGGTCCTGATATTTTTAGATATTGTAAACAATATTATAACTGTATTTCGGTCCCTGACAGCAAGAAACTAGCACTTCATGCTATTAAGTAGTAGACAGCGAGAACAAGATTTTATGAATGATATAAATAGACTATTTTATTATCTGTCGTGTCAGAATCAATTTTAAATACCTAAATACAATTGAGAGATATAATGAAGGAGGTAGGCAAAACTTGGTTAATCGGTGTTATGTAGTGATTCTGTGATAGTTTGTTTCTCCTTTATATCAAAGTTACTACAAACATCTAGTTTTATCTCATGTTGTATCCAACATCTACAGTTTTATCTCATGTAATATCCAACATGAGATAAAACTGTAGATGTATGCAGTGTATGAACTTTGATATAAAGGAGAAACAAACTATCACATAATTACTACATATCATCGAATATATGCATAGCTTTTAAGTTTCACGCCATACAGAAGAGTATGGTCAAGCTGTAGTAGCTGTCTTCTCAATGGACTCTTTTTACCGTTTCATATCAAGTGGTGTTAAGTCATATGTCGTGATGTGTAAAAAAAAACTTACTAATTTGGTAGCATTAAGATACCATAGGTAGAGTTACTCGTAGATGTGAAATTATTCCGGAAACCACTTGGCCCGTTTTCGACACTTTAAAAAGAAGTTACGAATTCAGAGTCATTGGGCCTAATTCTGAAGACACACTCTAAGTCTAAATTTAAGTACAGTATATCTCTTTCTCGCAATAAGTAATAGAAAAAAGATAGCAAGAATTTATTTAGAGCTGTCAACTAAATTTAGACAGATTACAAAGGAACTATAGACAATTTTAGACGGCATCATGTACGGAGGTGCCTCCTAAACACTGCATTTTATCACGTTCAATAAGGTAGAAAATTGAACGCACGTTTCAAAATGTCAATGTCAATATTTATAACAGCTATCCTTTTCATATTCATATTGAGAGAAAGATATGCACTGAACTTAAATTTAGAATTAGCATGTGTTCTCCAGAATTAGGGCAATGTCAAAAGCGATTGTTAAATTTTGATTTTTAAAGTATTTATTGCCGCTTATTACTTTCAATTAGCTGAAAATGATCAAAGAAAATTTTATATTTAGCGTAACAATTATTGAGTACTTTCCACACGCTAACAAAGCTACTTTTTAATGTTATGTTCCTGCGGTGAGTAAAATAGCTACTAGAGAGTGTTTTTTGGAAAAAGGAGGACTTGTCCCCTGCTCTGTCAATAAGCTTTATCTTGATTTTAAAGGTAGGCGAATGATGAGCGAGTAACGAGTGAGTCGCGAGTGCCCTAGGTGCTAGAAGTATCTTTAGGCTATTAATTTATTGAAAGTACAAATGGTAACCGCTATGGCTATGGTAACTACCTACCATCACCAGGCAGGCCGTACGCTTAATAAAATGTTAAAAAGCCGGTTCATTGTTTTAAATCAACATTATAAAAAGAGTTACATTATATTGCAAAATAAATATTGTAATAAGAAAGATCTGGTCATAAATTCTGTTGAGAATTCGAACGACGTTCAGAGTGATTGAATTACGACACCGTGATGAATGTTACATGTCGTATTATGTGATGGAAATTGTCATTTGATTAATGGTTATATAATTTCGACAGCAAGATTCACGAAATTCTCCTAAATAAATATAAAATTTTAACGGAAATAACGGTAGATTTATCATTTATTCTTATTTTAGCTTTTGTTCGGTTATAAGGAATATGATAGTAAGATATTTCATTTGTAGCCAGAGTAATATTTAATTTTATGGTGGTATGCGATGTGTGTTTATTGTAACAACAGATGAGTTAGGTAGGCGTTGACTAATGGGGTTATTGACTTTAATAAACTGTGCTGTAAACTATTTAAGCACAAATAAAGATTATGATTTTAATAATAATATTAATATTTATACACTCACACCTATTATACAGCCCAAAGTAAACATCATTAAGAGCTTGCGTTATGGATACTAGATAACGGAGAAATAATGATAATAATACGTATATTAATACTAGAAATATACTAAATAAACGTATAAACATCCATGACTCGTAAACAAATGCTCGTACTCATCATACAAACATTTGCTCTTACCGGGATTCGAACCCGGGATCTCTTGACCAAGTAGCCTGTCAAATTTTGTGTCGTCAGATTATCATCAACATCAAGGTGAACTTATGTGTCAGACATTTCTGACACATAAGTTTTCCTTGTTCCACAATATAAAGTAATTTTAAATAAAACCACTAAAAATGTACATAGCGGTCAAAGATGTAATCGCGGTGTAAAAGGTATATCAACGTCGAAATCAATTTTACACGGTGAGAGTATAAATATTTATTCCGTGGAAATGCTGCGGAAAATGAATTGAAGCAAACATCTCCAGGGATATCTCAATACCTTACAACCATTTTGTTTTAAAGTATTGATTCTTATTGTGCTTGTTTACTGTACCTGTATAGAATTGTTTGATTTTGCCTTAAGAAAAGTTTTCATAATGATTGATTGAATATTTATTTATTTAGTCCATAATAGTAATATAACAACGCAAATTATAGGTATCGCTTACAATCAATGTACATATTCACAGGTATGTAGATGGATTTGATAGTAAAAAAATATTTAGGTTAATGTTTTTGACACCACTTTAAATGGGTCAAATACGGATTTTGCTAGTAAAATTAAATGTGATAATAGATTATTTTTGAGAAATATGAATATAAAAATATCAATGTCCTTAGCCATCGTCGTGATAATGATAACGCAATACGTAATATATTAATACATATTAACCCACATAAACATAAATACACACATAAACGCACTTTCTTTTTTCTTTCAATAAAGATTTATAATAAACTTCCTGAAAAATTAAGAATCGAAAAAAAAAGTAATAAATTTATAAAACTGTTAAAAGAAATGTTAATTAATAAATGTTACTATAGTCTTCAAGAATATATTAATGACAAAACACAATAATTATATATAAATTACCTTAATTATTTAATATCTTGCGTGCATATTAAAATAATTAATAATATATATTTTTCTCCTCTTTCAATTTGCGATACCCGACAGGGTCCATAATTGTACTTTTGATATGTATAAACACCTTTTGTAAACATTATGGTTGCATTAAAATATTGAGTATTGAGTATTGAGTATTTCTCTAAAAACACATACGCATAGATAAAATGTTTAAAGTAGCTTAATTACATAGATCTGTGCGGTGGCTGTCTACGTTCGCCGGATCTGTGCCCCTAGCACGAATATTTTTAAATTTTGAAAAGCCATCGTATCGAGTACTAACGTTAGCTTTTGTCTGTCTTTTGTTTGAAATTTTAAGCGTGCGTGAACGATACAATTACGATTCGAAATTTAAAAATGTTTGTGCTAGTAGGGTACTGTAGTTTTTTTGGAAACTTCATCTAGAAAAATGCAAGTATTGCAGCACTTTTGCCGCAATACAGGTTTGTATATAAACCATGTTTAGGAACGGTCACGTTAATATAAAATAAATATAGCCATAATCACCATCATTAATTTATCAATTTATACTTATTATTTACTTACTTTTGGTGAAAGTAACACTGGAAAGAAAACATCTATGGTAAAAGTAAACGTCTATGTAAATAAAAATGAATCGTCAAACGGAAAAGACAGAAAACTAAGCCCAAATCAACGTCTATTAAAAGCATGTATACCAGATAAAAGTTATAAATTATGTACAAATGTTACACGTCCAAAAATAAATAAAGAAAAAACCATGACTCCTAAAAATGTTAGAGACACTCAGCAATTATGTTTCTCGTGATACGCATCAAATAAACATAAAGTACAGTACTTAGTAAATAGCGAAAATAATAAATTATGCGTTTAAAATTTTCAGCTGATCTGAGGTTACGTCTGTAATTGGTCGCACATTTTTTTTAGTTTCAGGCTTTAGATTTAATAAAATTAATTACCAGTAGATCAAATTTATTTTTTTAAAAATATACAAGTGACTAGTTAAATAGACAAAATACACTTTATTGTAAACCAAATAAAACAAACACAATACAATATATTGACACTAAACTGTAAATGGCGCTCTTATTGCTAAGAGCGATTTCTTTCAGACAACTGAACATAGCTTGTCATACTTAATGTTTGTAGTATTTTTCAAAGCTGATTTATAAAAAAGGAGTTCAACAATCTTTATTTTATTTTCAAAGAATTACAATGATACCCAACTCGGTTGGAGATTTAAGAAACAAAATCTTCTCTGTTGTATGAAAAATATTTTACTTTGTGTTTTTAACCGACTTCAAAAACGAGGAGGTTTTCAATTCGGCCGGTGTTTTTTTTTTTTTTTTTTTTTCTATGTATGTACACCGATTACGCCGAGATTACTGATCCGATTTACGTGATTCTTTTTTTGTTCGATGCGTAATAGCTGCCATTTGGTCCCATAAAAATTTTTTCACAAACACTTGGGTACTTTGGTTTTAAATTTAAAAAAACTTAAATTATGAAGTCGTCTACATATGCGAAATTGCGAAGTTTTGCTTTTCAAATGACTTTTTAGTAAAACGATACGATAGTAGGAAACAATATAAGTTTACGATCACCCATCTAGCTTCGACCGTAGAAAGTTACCACTAAAAATTGTGAAAATAAAATTTTAAACAAAAATTAAAACCGACTTCAAAAAACTGAAAAGGATAAAATAATTAAATTTAAGTAGGTATTCATCCCCTATAAACATATTTTTGGAGTTGGTGCTAAGTGGTTTCCAAAAACAATAGAAAGTGAAGCACCGACTCCAAAAATATGTTTCTAGGGGATGAATACCTACTTAAATTTAATTATTTTATCCTTTTCAGTTTTTTGAAGTCGGTTTTAATTTTTGTTTAAAATTTTCTTTTCCCTCTTTTCGGACTACATAATTTATGTTGCAATTTTTATGATCAATGTAAAGGTGTGTGTTGGGTGTAAGGACGGTGAAAATCTGCTGTGGACATAATAAAGTGTCACAATATTAGTATATTGACTACGAAATGTTAACAAATAGATATCAAATTTGATAAGAAATTTTTCTAGTTTTATATTATTTTAATTACTAAGTAATTTTTCAAACATTTATAATAATGTTAAAATTAAAAATTGAGAAAATAGATATCAGTTTTCTAAGTAAAAGCTGCTGATAGTGCTATGAACTTTTAAGTGATAGTGCTACGATCTACGTGCTACGGTCTTCGTGCTAAAGTCTTCGTGCTACGGTCTTCGTGCTACGGTCTTCGTGCTACGGTCTTCGTGCTACGGTCTTCGTGCTACGGTCTTCGTGCTACGGTCTTCGTGCTACGATCTACGTGCTACGATTTCCGTGCTACGATCTTCGTGCTACGGTCTTCGTGCTACGGTCTTCGTGCTACGGCCTTCTTGCTACGATCTACGTGTTACGGTCTTCGTGTTACGGTCTTCGTGCTACGGTCTTCGTGCTACGGTCTTCGTGCTACGGTCTTCGTGCTACGGTCTTCGTGCTACGGACTTCGTGCTACGGTCTTCGTGCTACGATCTACGTGCTACGATTTTCGTGCTACGATCTTCGTGCTACAGTCTTCGTGCTACGGTCTTAGTGCTACGGTCTTAGTGCTACGGCCTTCTTGCTACGATCTACGTGTTACGGTCTTCGTGCTACGGTCTTCGTGCTACGGTCTTCGTGCTACGGTCTTCGTGCTACGGTCTTCGTGCTACGGTCTTCGTGCTACGGTCTTCGTGCTACGGTCTTCGTGCTACAGTCTTCGTGCTACGGTCTTCGTGCTACGGTCTTCGTGCTACGGTCTTGGTGCTACGGTCTTCATGCTACAGTCTTCGTGCTACGGTCTTCGTGCTACGGTCTTCGTGCTACGGTCTTCGTGCTACGGTCTTCGTGCTACGGTCTTCGTCCTACAGTCTTCGTCCTACGGTCTTCGTGCTACGGTCTTCGTGCTACGGTCTTCGTGCTACGGTCTTCGTGCTACGGTCTTCGTGCTACGGTCTTCGTGCTACGGTCTTCGTGCTACGGTCTTCGTGCTACGGTCTTCGTGCTACGGTCTTCGTGCTACGGTCTTCGAGCTACGGTCTTCGTGCTACGGTCTTCGTGCTACGGTCTTCGTGCTACGGTCTTCGTGCTACGGTCTTCGTGCAACGGTCTACGTGCAACGGTCTACGTGCAACGGTCTACGTGCAACGGTCTACGTGCAACGGTCTACGTGCAACGGTCTACGTGCAACGGTCTACGTGCAACGGTCTACGTGCAACGGTCTACGTGCAACGGTCTACGTGCAACGGTCTACGTGCAACGGTCTACGTGCAACGGTCTACGTGCAACGGTCTACGTGCAACGGTCTACGTGCAACGGTCTACGTGCAACGGTCTACGTGCAACGGTCTACGTGCAACGGTCTACGTGCAACGGTCTATGTGTTACGATGTGCGTAGCACCTAATAGCGAGTGTTGCTCAAATCGTGACAGATCTTTTGTAGATAGCTATGTTGCACCACCCTGTATAAGTATAATAGCATTCATAGGTAAATTTTATCGTATTGTTAAATTTATTTAGAATATTTAAAATAAATAAAAAATATTTAACATGCAATAATATTAATTAAAAATTATATAAGCACCGCGTGCATTATAAATATATGCACGCGGTGCTTCCTGCTTTACACAAAGTGATATCATACATATTTATGGGTTGGCTGGGAGAGATTTCTGAAAGAGATAAGGCCACCCTTGCTCACTTATTTTTTAATTACTTGCTTTTGTAATTTTAGAGTGCAATAAGGGTATAATAATAAGTAATACCATTGGTTTTACAAGCGTCTATAAGCTACGGAAAGAATGTACCTAATTATTCGCTTTACTATCACAAAAAGTCTCTTTTACTGTACGCCATAGTATTATAATTGGAGGGGTCTAGCTTATCAGTTTAACAAATCTCCTTTATATATTCATTACCATCACTCATTAACAACAGATGATAACATATAGATGCAATACCAACTAATATGAAATTCGCGAGGGGTCGCTAACGGAATGCTATTGTACGACCCACGTTCCTTCGAATTCTGATAGTAATGAAATTATTGGCATTCTTGAAATTTAGATTGTAGGGTACATAAATAAGATCTTCAGTGAGTGTTGGAGCCATGACTTTGCGAAAGCTATTTTAATCTTTTATTATTCCCATAGTACCGGTTTTATTGTGATTAAAATTTGATTTAATAAACTAATACTACTAGTAAAACATTTAATGATTATATTTCGATTTCTACAGTAAATTTATAAATAATTTGCTCCGCAATTTCAGAAATAAAGAGAGTTAATTCACCTATGTGCGTGAAGTGCACAAAAGGAGGACATACAAAACGTTGCTAATTAATATGTTTGAAGCATAGATAACAATAATTTTGTTTACCTCCTTTTGATTTTATTCACCAATATGGTGTAGGTATGTTTAAGAGCATCATACCACCCCTTTTCTAATGTGGCTAGAATATAAATAAATAATAATCTTAAGACTTATACCCGCAGGATGCCACAAAGATAGTCACTCATTAGTCAAAATTATATAATGTTATGTTATGATGACCCCCATAAAATATACAAAAAGTTCTAAAGTCCCTTTGAAAATGAAAGGATGCAAATTATTAATTTTATTATACTTACTTCAAAATGAAATGTAGCGAAATGAAGCTGGACGCTACAAAAAGAATTTAAAAAGCAGTTGTTACGTATTTCAAGTAAAAGTTACTTTAACCCGTCAAGCATCATATTCCGGACACAATTGATTTTTCAATTGTCATAGAGCTCCAGAGGTATAGCTCCGCTTGACGGATTAAGAATCACCGTTCCATTTTAATATATAAAACCAAAATTTGTTACAGCAAATTGATGTAAGCGAAACGCTTTAAAGACAGCTTTCACTTTTAAAATAAATCACGGAAACAATTTGAAGGTAAACGAGCTTAATCAAGTATAAAACACAGGTGCTTTTAAGCGTGTTACGTAGATAAATCTGTTGGTTGAACAAGGCTGAGTATGTGTAATTTACATTTGAGGAAAAGCAGAAAATTAATCTCCATGTAGTTGAAACAAGGGCTACATAAAAGAAACTTTTGATGAGGGTCAATGTTAATGGCATCTCGAATTAATCCTGGATAACAGACTAAAGGTAGACGTGCTAATGATTAGGGATTAGATGACACTAGAATTTATGTAACCCTTTGTGCATTTTTTTTATAAAAAGTAGCGTATAATGGCGATTCTAAATTTGAAAGTGTTCGTGCTAGGGGTACTGTGCATCCAGGCGGTACTTGGCTGAGCCATCTCACAAATGCGAGCAATATTCCACGCAACACCAGTTCTGAGTTTTGTAATGTAGGCATAATTGGTCAGGCGTGAAAAATCGACGCACCTTATTCAGGACACCGAGCTTCTGTGAGGCTGTTTCATCACGGTTTCGATGTGATTCCTCTCATTCAGATTGCAGCATATCTCCATACCGAGTATGTATAATTATATTGATGTTTTTTCTCCCATAATCCACCCCGCCTTCGGTAAAAAAATTGTTGTGAATATTATTGAAAACATTTTGGCACATTATGTGCAGTGTTCTCAGTATTTCCATGTCTAGATGACTGAACTAACAAGATTTTAAGTACCCGTATTCCACGAAACAGCCGGCGTAATGGCTACGTCTTTTCCATGAAAATACTTTTTAATATTTCATTGTACTACCTTCTGAAACAATTAATTTAAGTCATTCGCATTTTAAGTGGAAATAATTTTGTTTTACTCAACTATCCACTTTTATTATATTGTAGAGTAATTAATGAATATTGCCTCTCTTCAGTGTATTAAACTGATAACTTTGACGTTAAGCAAAATTTTATTTATGTAGGAAATAAATAAAATTAACGCACATTCAAAATATTGTTACACCATAGACCATTACAAGACCTTATAAATGCATTCCCATGTCGCTAAAACATGAGCTTAAAATGCGTCCATGCTGCTGTTAAAATGTCATCGTCATTTGAAACGGCGATATCTGGTGATGAATAGCAGAAATTTTATTTCATCATCATTTTCAAAGGACTCCATTAATGGTTTCAACGACGATAACCCCTGCGGTGCACGCATCCAGCGGCTCCTGCGACATTCACCAGATCGTCCACCGTCCACCTAGTCGCCAGTCCACGCTGCATGGCAGATGCACCGTAGTTGCCACTGTAGAACCTTTCCGCCCCAATGGCCATCAGTTCTGCGAGCGATAAGTCCTACTCACTTCCACTATAGTTTGGCAACTCCTAAGACTTATTTAGTAACGAGATATGTCGGTGACTTTGGTCTCTTACGGATCTCCTCATTTCTTTCGATCCTCAAGAGAAATTCAGAGCATTGCTCGCTCCATTGCCCTTTGATGACTTTGAACCTCTTAATGAGACCTGTTCTGAGCGACCACGCCTCAGTCCCGTAGGTCATCACTGACAACATACTCATGGATGAAAACTTTTATTTGAGACACTGCAGTATTCGGTATATTTCGGACGTGATCATATGGCATAGCTTTCAGAACGCTGGCCATTCGAGTTGGATTTAACGATTGACCTCTTGTTCGAAATTGGACTAACTTAGCTGGCTTGTTTGCCCCAGGTATACAATATTCGTCGACATTGATTATCATAAAAATTAAAATATATATTTTCACATATTTCAATCCTGCTCTGTCTTATCTTATTAAGGGGTCATCGACTACGGTGTCCTCCAAACCATTGGGATTATTTGCGCCTGGGGAGGCACCAAATATTCTATCACTATCTGTGTCCTGAATATGGCTCCCATTAGCCCCGCGGGACGAACACCTAATTGCTTTAATTTGAAAATTAGTTTGGTTATAACGGCATAATTATTATCATTTCGTACTGCCCATAGTCTAGCTAGAGATATGAGCCCTTACCATATGCTTGGGAAAGTTATACTGGATTACTTAATTGCTCCGTTTGAGTACCCCGTGACTTCTTACTTATTATTTCTGTACTGACTTCGAAAACATTTATGCTATCGGCTGATTTAAAGAATTCCATAGAATAATTTTAAATAAAGGAATGTCAAAAATAAAAATATGCATAATGGCCCTAACACACATGCTAAGTTTAAATTTAAGTTGAGTGCATTTCTTTCTATCAAAAGGAATACGAAAAGGATAGCTGTCATATAATTTGACATTTAGAAACGTGCGTTCAATTTCCGACCTTAATGAACGTGATAAAATGCAGTGTTTAGGAGGCACCTCCGTACATGCCGTCTAAAATTGTCTATGGTTTCTTTGAAATCTATCTAAATTTAAGTGACAGCTCTAAACAGATTCTTGCTATCTTTTTCTTATTACTTATTGTGAGAAAGAGATATACTGTACTTAAATTTAGAATTAAAGTGTGTTCCCAGAATTAGGCCCAATATCGATTTAATATCATCTTGTACAGGCGAAACTATATTCCTTGTAATGTAATCATAATAGAGGCGGCTTTCGTAGTGCGGCTGTTATGTTTGATACGCTATAGTCTGTACATAAAAAACAAGAATATTAAAAATTTTGCAGTTACCTTGGCCTCATTAATTATCTATTAAACACGCTGGCTCCGTAATTTTAAGCATAACGTTTATTGTCATAATATCATGTTCCATAATTTTAATACCAATAATCATCGTGTTGCATATTATCGCGACGCATAATTTTAAAAGTCCTAATATAGTGTGGGCTAAAATAGTTTGTCATAAGTATTAAAAAGCATAAATATTGAAACGCAGAATAGCTTGAAGCAGAATTTTTAAAGGCATTAATTATTAAGAGCATAATTGCTGTAACAATAATAAACACAAGGAATACTAAGATACATTTTTGATTATTTGACTGCTAACGCTCCTTGTAAGTTGAAGGTATCTACCATAGTTTTTACAACTTTACAAGCATGCAGTATGCAAGCAGGCATGCAGCATGCATGGTTTCTGTCACAGCTCCGGCGCTGCGGGGCTCTGGCGGTCCCACGCGAGCTTATCGTCGCAGATGGTTTTCGGTCACCACTGCTATAAGTTTCCGAAGAATTGAATATTCACATATTTTAAAAAAATAAGTATAACGCAGAGTTTTTCATGATACAGGGCCAGCTCACGGTTAGCATGTCTTAGAAATACCACTGCAGTACCAGTACATCAAACTTGAAATCAATTGTATCTGTAATAGTTAGTAAGATCCATTTATCAAGTAAAAATGAGCTGATAGTCATCAAACGCCTGATCTGATCTTCACAAATTACAGCTAAGAACCATCTAGATCACGTCATTTTTAAACAAAAAAAACCGAATCAAAATCGGTCCATTCGTTTTAGAACTACGACCACCCAGACATTCACACAGATACAAAACAGACACGTGAAACTTCTAACAGCCTCTTTTGGTCGGGAGCTAAAAATAGCTCATAATTGACATCTACTTGGTGAGATTTTTATTTCTCTTGTTTTAATTAATCCGAACTCATTTTCTAAGATAAACATAATGCTTTGTCTATGGCTGTGTATATTATGTAAATTCACTGTTCAGATATTTTTTCAAAGTTAAAAGATTTATTTGCTAGAATAAAATAGTGTCTCATAAGGCTACGATGCTTTAACGACATCTGAGCTAAGGAAAAGTTTATGTTTACTGGTTTTACAATTTGGTGCTGTTACAACGTACGATACTATATTGTCTATACTTAAGTGAAAAATCGAAAAATGTTTTTAAACGGTTTTAATTTAACCTAATTATTTATAGTTCTGTTTCTTACACGACTTCTTTTTTAATTTTGTTTTTTTTTTCTTAATTATAAACCATTATGTCATTTATACCACGACGCTATTATTATATAACACTGGACACTATATAATATATAAAGGTTTATGTAATTATTGTGTAAGCCTTACGTACGAAATAAATAAGTAAATAGTTTTAAGAACTTCAATATTTGTGTTTCCGTGCATAAGACTGGAAAGAGCCGTTGACAATTTTGTAAATTTCATAATTTAGAAGTTTATTACTCATGAAGAAATATTGCAGAAGGAAAATATAAGGGTATATTGACCAAATTAATAATCACTGTGCAATATGTTTTTATTTAAAGTCGTCATAATAATTGTTGTTTTTATTGATGTGCGCAATCTAGATAATACCGTTAAGATTTTTGATAATATTGAAAAAAAAAACAGTTTTTAAACCGTACCAAAAATATTTCATAACTTTTGAGTTTCAGTTGTTTACATAATAATAAATAATAATAATAATATTTATATACTCACACCTATTATCTAACCCAAAGTAAGCATCATTAAGAGCTTTTGTTATGGATACTAGATAACGGATAAATAATGATAATAATATGTACATAAATATTAGAAATATACTAAATAAACATATAAACATCCATGACTCGTAAACAAATGCTCGTACTCGTCATAAAAACATTTGTTCCTACCGGGATTCGAACCCGGGACCTCTTGACCGAGTAGCCTGGGGTACAGACCACTCGGCCAGCCGGTCGTTACGTTACGGTCGGTACGCTGTTTTTACATGGGTAAAAACAGCGTATATTTATAGAATTTTTGAAAAATTGCGTCATATTCAAACGTAGGCAACAATCCTGTTTTATGTTTGTTGAGTGTTTATTCTTCAATGTTGTTATATCCTTTTATCTGCGTGCTTTATCATCTTTGCTCTGTACAACAATATTTTTTTAAATTAAAAATTTTGCGAACATTTATTTAGTAACAAACTTTATAGCACTCAATTACGTTTACTCTTTATATTTACGATTCAATTTAGCTTCGGTTAAACCTTAGTAATTTATTTTTATTATTTGTGTCCAAAACTCATTCCCGAGTTTTAAGGCCCTCACTTTAGGGATCATTAAGTTTGCGTCTTCTTTCAACTTCGCACCTTCTTTACTACGTTGTATTTAATGCGAAATTCGCAGTGCATTTTGTGGAAATCGCTAATATACAAATTAAGCTTTAATAGATACTTTCAGCACGTAGTAAATCATTTTTGTTACTTCTCAATAATCACCTTTTAAATATCGTTAGTTTTATTATCTTACGTGTTAGTTCGAAAAGTGTACATTTAAACACAAATTTCAGCACTTCTTTATTAAATTATTTTTCTTTATAAACAATAAGTAGCATTAAATAGTATGAATTGGTTCTAGTTGGAAATTCACATCGAATCTCACCCGTGTTAAAAACGAATATTAGTATAACTTGACATGTGCTTAATTTCTAGTAAACTGAGCGTTCCCGGCCGTTTGGGACTATGCGGTCGCACTTGTCAGGACCGCTTAATCCCTTGACTTACATGTGTGACTGTTCCTCCAACCTTCCCGTTCACAACGGTCACGTACGGTGGAGTTTGCTCAGTTCCCTCTTGACACCAACTTAATGGCTCCCGTGTGAACTTGTCTGTAAAGCTACAATTAGAAGAGACGGAACACTTTGAAATATAGAACTTAACATTTCGAGAGAAAATGGAAACCCTTTTTGGAAAGGAATTAAAATAAATGCGTTTAATAACGCGTTTGTGAAGTAGACACGAAGAAAGGTAATTAAAGGTATATGGTAAAAGAAAATGATTTTCGAAATTGAATGGGATATCAAAGGCACGTTTACTTTAAAGATTGCGTTATATTCAGCAAATTAGATTGGCTTTCGTAATGTAATAACCTGCAGTCTTTGATCTTTTAATTTCACTTGATCTCACTCGAAAATTAATTTAAAAATTATTCACTTTTTTTTCTAAGCCACTAAGATGTCAATAAAACATACGGCCTTCCTGATGGTAACTGGTTACCGTAGCCTATAGACGCTGGCAACACTAGGGGTATAACTCATACGTATTGCAGCTGACTGTGTAAAACTATCTCACGCCTTTTTTCAAGAACCCCTGCTGCATTCGTTCAAGAAAACCTCCGCAGGGAGCTCATTCCACAACGTGAGGTACTTATGCGGTACAAAAGTTTCCCTGAAACTGTTCAGTATGCGACGATTCACGTGCAATTCTATATCTATATCAGATTGAAATTATTATTCTACATAATAGGACTAGATTAGCTTCACGTTCCTTACTAGCCCGCCGGCGTATTAGTTTGAGCGCTCTGGTTTGGATACGAAAACAAAGCAACTTTTGCCATGGTCGATCCTGGGATGGGTCAATTAAAGTTTGTTATCTCGACCTCCTCCGTGCTTCGGAAGGCACGTTAAACTGGTGCCGGTTGTTCCTGCAACCGCTTTAACCCACCAACCCGCATTGGGCCAGCGTGGTGGTGTTATGGCCCAAACTGCTCATGTAGGAAGGCCTGTGCCCAGTAGTGGGACGTAGGACGTATATAGGCTGGTGATGATGATAAGCTAGGTAGTAAACTTCAGACGGACCAACATGTTTGCCAACTTTGTCGTATAAAAGTCTTTTTTATAATAATGACATAGTATTAGTTTGTTTTCAAAATTCAATTAATATCTCGTGCAAGACACAGTAAGCAAGCTTTATTGAACAAAGAAATTTTTAATTATAGTTCGTTCAATAACATTATAATTTATAAAACATAATTACTTTCTCATTTAAATAAAACAGTTTTGTAAAAAAAACAAACAAGAATATTTTTATTATGAACGAATGTATTAGAAACGAGCTTAATCATTTCGGTTTCTTGAATAATTAGTGCAGCTATAAATATATTAGTGTATTCAATAAGAAATAATATGTTTTTGATAATTTCAAACAAATACGGTAGGTTTTTGTAAAAGTACAATGATGTCACGAGTTAAACCAGGCTGGTCCAAGACTGGTCCATTCAATTCATTCATAAGTAGGTACAATAAGTAGTGATGTCACGAGTTATACCAGGCAGGTCCAAGATTGGTCCATTTAATTCATTCAAAAGTACAATAGGTAGGATGTTATGAGTTACACCAGGCTAGTCCAAGATGGTAAATTCAATCAATTCAAAAATACAGACGACAGCACATCAAGTCTAACAGTTGCACTACGAAAGCCACCTCTATTACGAACGGAATAAGGGCGGTCTCAAGGTCAAACTTTTACGCTTGATGTGGTGTTGACTGTACAAGAGGGAGTGATGACACGAGTTATTGGCTGGCCTAAGATTGGTCCATTCTGGATTAACAGTATCACTGACTCTATGTTAGAAGAGACGAGAGAGAGAAGAGATGAATCACGGATTGGCGAGTTATTGTCGAGGAGGAGACGCTCTCAGATCACCGGTATATCCGGTTCAGCGTATCTTTACAGCAACCGACCACAACCCGAAGCCTTCGCAGCGCAGATTTCCCGCGATGGTCCCTAACCAAACTAAAAAAAGATCTAGCGATCGAGGCGGCCATTGTAGAAACGTGGAGCTCTCGTCCCTCGTTTGAACGAGTCAATGAGGCGGCGAGCCAATTTGGTGAAGCCATGTCGCGCGTATGCGACACAGCCATGCCGCGGACTAAATTCCGTACGCCAAAGCGTGAGGTCTATTGGTGGAGCCCGGAAATTGCAGTCCTTCGTAGGGTCTGCATAGATAAACGCCGAGCTCTCACTAAATACCGTAGGCGTAGAACGGGCCGAAATCCTACAGTCGAAACGGAGCTATCGGTGGCCGTATCTATAGCGCGGAGAGAGCTCCAGATCGAAATCAGCCGGGCTAAGATCGCTGCCCGAGCCAGTATGTTGGAGGAGCTCGATAAGGACCCGTGGGGGCGTCCATATCGCGCTGTCCGCAATAAGCTTTCTAGAGGCCCCCCCCACAGCGGAGACCCTTCAACCCTCTTTACTGCGTGAGGTTGTGTCGGTTTTGTTCCCGGATCAGGGTGAATTTGTCTCACCGACGATGGTTTTTGATCTTCAGTCGTCATCCGACGATTATGAGCCACCTCCCCCCGTTTCTGACGGAGAATTTGACGAGGCAGTGGCTAAGCTACGGGCCAAAAACACGGCCCCAGGCCCCGACGGGGTCCCAGGTCGAGTTCTGACGCTTGCCTTGGGGCCCCTGCAGAACAGACTTCGGGGTATATTTGACGCCTCTCTCAGATCGGGAAGATTTCCGGAAATATGGAAGACGGGTCGGCTTGTACTCCTAAGGAAGCCCGATAAGTCACCAAATACTCCATCAGCTTATCGTCCTATCGTTCTCTTAGATGAGGCCGGTAAGTTAATGGAACGCGTTCTTGCCGGCCGTATTATCCGTCGTCTTTCCAGGACGGGACCTCATGCCAGTACGGTTTTCGGGAGCGTCGTTCAACGATAGACGCCATAATGCATGTCAAGACCCTCTCGGATGAGGAGACTGCCAGGGGAAAGGTCATACTCGCTGTTTCGCTAGACATAGCAAACGCATTTAACACCCTACCCTTTAGCGTTATAGACGAGGCTCTCAGGTACCACAACATCCCAGTGTACTTGAGGCATTTAATTGGCGACCATCTTCGGGGTCGCCACGTCTCGTGTACAAACAAAGACGGAAACTTAGTTATCAGGAGAATGTCATGCGGTGTTCCACAGGGTTCGGTACTTGGTCCGATCTTGTGGAACATCGGCTACGACTTTGTGCTGCGCGCTGTCCTTCTTGACGGCCTTAGTGTCGTCTGCTACGCGGACGATACTCTAATTTTAGCTAGCGCGCACGATTATGAAGACGCGGCCCGACTAGCCACTGTTGGTGTTGGGTATATTGTACGCCGCATTGAAAGTCTCGGTCTGCAAGTGGCCCTTGCCAAAACTGAGGCGATATTCTTCCATGGTCCTCGGCGGCGGCCCCCTGCTGATGCGCACCTTATCATCAATGGTGTGAGAGTTCAAATAGGCGCGCACATGCGTTACCTAGGCCTCGTCCTGGACAGTAGGTGGACTTTTACTCAGCATTTCCGGACTCTGTGCCCAAAACTGATTGGGACAGCGTCGGCCCTAAGTCGCCTGCTCCCGAACATCAACGGCCCGGGAGTAACTTGCCGCCGCTTGTATACAGGAGTGGTGAAATCTATGGCACTCTACGGCGCGCCGGTGTGGGCGGAGACCTTGATTCCCCAGAATAAAATCCTGCTGCGGCGTGCGCAGAGAATCATGGCTGTCAGGGTCATACGCGGATATTGCACCATATCGCATGAAGCCGCGTGTATGATCGCCGGGACACCACCCTGGGACCTCGACGCATTAGCGTTAGCGGAGGTACACCAGCGTAGTGCGATTGTTCGCCGAGAAGGACTTCGCCCAATGCCTGAAATAGTGCGGCGTTGGCGAAAAAGGGCCCAGCGGGTCGTAATGAGACTTTGGCGGCAGCGTCTGGAGGTACCTACTGCTGGTTACTGGACTATATCGGGCATTCTGCCGAGTTTAACAGAGTGGGTTGGCCGGCGGCACGGCACCCTCACTTTCAGGCTTGTGCAGGTGTTGACAGGACATGGCTGTTTCGGCCGATACCTGCATAGGATTGGAAGAGAGCCGAGTCCCCGGTGCAATGAGTGCGGACACGATGAGGACACGGCGCAGCATGCTCTAGAAACATGCACAGCATGGGCGGCTCATCGTCGTGACCTCATAGAAAAAATTGGTTACGATCTCTCACTGCCAGCCCTGATCAAAGCCATGGCTGTTAGTGCTACGTCTTGGGAGGCAGTCGTGTTGTTCTGCGAGCCCATAATGCTTGCGAAAGAAATCGCGGAGCGGGAGCGTGAAGTCGATGTGAACGCTCCCGTTATCCGCCGCAGGAGACTAGGCCGCAGGAGGCGTCAATACGGCCAACTCCAGCCACTCTAGTCGGGGGCGGGGGTGACGGGATAGGGCCCCGTTGCCCATCAGACAACATGCCGCAGCGCGGGAAGGATGTCTTCCGGGCCCTGGGGACATCCTTCGAAGGAGTAGAGGTCGTAAACGACCGATGCCGACGCAGCACGCGAACGGCTACTTAGTTTCTCGCATGGTGCGTCAATCGGCATACCGTTTTCAGGTTAATGTCAGTTTTTTAGTCGGTATACTGTGATTATTTAGCAGGACTCCGACATAACCTTAGCGTGGCCCCTTATCATGCTGAGGTACCCCTAAAGGGTTTTTCTGACAAAAAAAAAAAAAAGACTGGTCCATTTTATTCATTCATAAGTAGGTACAATAAGTAGTGATGTCACGAGTTATACCAGGCAGGTCCAAGATGGTAAATTTAATCAATTCAAAAATACAGACGACAGCACATCAAGTCTAACAGTTGCACTACGAAAGCCACCTCTATTACGAACGGAATAAGAGCGGTCTCAAGGTCAAACTTTTACGCTTGATGTGGTGTTGACTGTACAAGAGGGAGTGATGACACGAGTTATTGGCTGGCCTAAGATTGGTCCATTCTGGATTAACAGTATCACTGACTCTATGTTAGAAGAGACAGGGCTTAGTGGCGTTTTTAACCCAAAAGGCTTTTATTTCGAAGCGATTTGTGCAACTATGTGATTTACCTCTTTATAAAGCTAATTATAAAAGATATTCAGTCTTAAATCGATCAGAATTTTTGGGTCCCGTTTATTAAGAAATGAGAGTAATATTCTAGCAGATTAAAAGCACGTTTCCTTTTGATACCTCGTATATCAGTTAATTCAAAAACAAAACATGAATAAAAAAAACTATAAAATTAAAAATTTTAAGAAACCTCCGGCTTCATTAATCATCTACCTAACACCATCTCATTGAGGCTATTCTTATGAGTCCGAACACACTGCCAGATTTTTTGATGGAATAGGATCAGCTCAAGGTTAGTCTGTCATGGAAATGTCACCAAAGTGACAGTACATCATTTAGCTCTGTGAAAGTAAGTGACACTCTTTTATCATGCAGAAAATGAGCTGATAGTCATCAAACGCCTGAAATGATCTTCATAAATTATAGCTAAGAACCATCCTAATCACGTCAACAATAAAAAAAAACAAATCAAAATCAGTCCATTCGTTTAGGAGCTACGATGCCACAGACAGACACACAGATACACAGATAGAGACTTAAAACTTATAACACACCCCTTATTTCATCGGGGGTTAAAAAGGGCGCATTTGATATGTCACATTGACTTTCGTCAAACCACATAGAGCACAAATATCAAAGATAAGCAAAGTACTATAAAATGTCAGTTTCACAGAGTACTTACTTCACTATAAAGTTATTTTCTCAACCCGTGTTGGGGACCAAGACGGTGAGGAAAGCCACAAGAACCTGTGTATCCCGTATATTTTCGATATCAACACTGCCTTTGTTTTAACATGACATAACAAAGTCCTCTTTATAAATTTTTAAATTTTCACTATAATATGGTTCCTAAAAAGGTTTGCTATGCTTGGCGGCAACAACCTGGCTATTTAAAACGGTTTGATAAGCTGGTCGCCTACAACCTGGCTATTTATAACAGTTTGCGATGCTGGTCGCCAACAACCTGGCTATTTAAAACGGTTTGCGATGCTGGTTGCCAACAACCTGGCTATTTAGAACGGTTTGATATGCTAGTCGCCAAGAACCTGGCTGTTTTATAAGGTTTGCTATGCTGGTCGTGAACAATCTGGCTATTTAAAAAAATACAGTAGGAATCTACAATTATTTGCGTTAGATTACCGCATAATCCCCATAAAAAGTGTGAAGTTTACGAGCAACTTGTTAGAGTTTCTTAGTGAGTTCTTTGCTCTGTTTTATGTTGTTATTGCTGATTCAAAAACTTTTTATTTACGTATGCTTGTGAAGTTGCCTTATTTTTATAAACATAGACTTTTTTTATTTAGAAAATGTTCTTGCAAAATTAAAGGTTTTTTTAAATATACAACTAGATGACAAACAAGCTGACGGCCACCTGGTGATAAGCGGTTGCCGCCGCCTATAGACATTTGCAATAACAAGGGAAAATAACTTGATATTGCAGGTGCGTTGTCATCCTGAGGCCGAAGATGAAAATACCCATTGCCCAGTAATTACACTGGCTACCTTTTCCTTGAATCCGGAACAGCACACTGTATCACGGCTGAAATAAGAAAGTCGATGATACCTACCCAGACGACCCTACATACGACCCTACCACCTAGTAAATCGAGATTACAAATTTTGATTAACCCATCCTGGGGCGGCGTACCATGGCGAAAGTTGCTTTTATTTCGTAATAGAAACCAAAGCACTCAAACCACTACGCCACCGAGCTCCTCAAGTGGTGTTTATTTTAAGTTAATAGTTTTATCCATATATCTATCTAGTGTTATCCCTAAAACAGTACTAACAGTAAACGCAGACGTAACACACATCGTGAGTAGATCCCGAGCGCTACACAGTAGATTTTTAAGGAAATTTTTACGTTAACTTAGTTGAAAGTTTACATGCTTCCAAGGGAGATCACCCCTGAATAATGTAGTGGGCGGGAGCAAATGCGATTCGCGCTTAGCGTTCGAGACTGCTTTAAAGTCAGCTCATATAAGCCTTCTTACGATCCGATGCATTTTCGATACGTCACGTACGAAAGTTGGGAACTGAAGCGCATCAGTCTGTAGTTTTCAAGTTCGCTTCTAACTATAAGACATTAGCTGAGTTTCGAAACACGCTTCGCTCAGTTGAATTGATGGATTGACTGTTTACCGGCCAAACGGAACGGGACGCACAGCTTTTTGTGAATATTGATCAAAGTCCGCTGTCACTGGTTTTCAATCAACGAAATTAGCCAATCTGTATACAAATCTCATTGTGATGCCGCTGTCCATTAGATTATTCCAACAATCACTAAGCTTACGACTATATTGGTTGGGATCAGACAAATGTCAAACAGAGGTCTATAAACGAAAAGAAGGGTACACAAATGACCCTGTACAGGTGCAGGACTGAAAGCTTCCTGTAGTAAATGTCTTTCACAAGTTAGGCAAACGCACTGGGCCAAAACATTTGGGCAACGAGTATAGGACACTTGGATTTGAGATTAAAGTTACATGTAGTACTTAAAAACACTTTTTCACAGCGTGTTACAAAAGTCCGAAATAAAATTTAAGGGGGTGGTTGAGTTCCCTGTGAAGTGTTACTTCTGAAAGTTTAAATTTTTATTTAAAAAAAAAGAAAATTAAAAAACATTGTCCTGTTCGTGATGACCTTAAAAATTCGTACTATTGCGTATCGGTTTAATCCACTACAGCTATACCACGCACACATACACACTCACAACCCACGCACACTACAATTTCGACCCCCCCGCAATCCCAAAAATCCTAATTTTATTTATAAATTCTGTAACACCCGGTATATACAAGCTAAAATAATTATTTGTTTATTTATTGACTGACCATCAACCAAATACAAATACCTACCATTGACATAAACAAATAAAATTAAACACATTACTATTTTAAATAAAATAACTATAGCAACAAAGTCCGTGAAAGTGAAATAAATCATGTTTAAGATAAGAGAAAACACGCAGTTATGATGAAAATGCTAGAAAGTGCTTAAAAATAAAGACGAAATAAAAGAAAGCTTTTTAAATTAAATTTTAGCTCATTCTTGGCAAGAATTTGTTAATACTCAGGTGACTTCGCGTAGCGTGTTGTTTAATTGGACGATGAGAAACAATATCTACGTGAGATTTTATTTAAAAAATATTAGAGTGTTAGAGTTTTATATTAGAATGAGCAAAGAGATTACTCTTTATTACTAAGTGAGTCTATGAGAGGTAGGTCATCGCAACGCCTCCGCTGGTTTTTTAGAGCACTTTAAAAGAGGACGTTCTCCTTTCTATAAGTTTGTTTCAGGTATGCTCATATCTTCGTCATATATGATTCTATTTTGATAATACTTTTTATGTATGAATAAGTATACTAGCAGGTTGGTTCTATATAAAATTCGTCTGGATCTGATGAACAACATTTACGGCCTGGGCACGGTAAATTCGCAGAGGCGAATATTCGCGCTTCTGTTCGCCCGAATGAAAACAAATGTATGGAAATGTATTATACTAAGCAGGCTACGCGTAGCGTCGACCGGCAACCTCGCCAGTCGCGCAGCCCGCCGCCGCCGCCGCCTGTTCCCGTGGCCAGGCCGTTAGGTGGTAAGTAAACTATTATGAAAATTTGTGTCTAGAAGCTTCGGTAATAAGTTACCGTCGCGATGGTAAGCTTAAATAGAAATTCTTTAGTTTGCACATTTATTAAAAATTACAGAGATAGAAAACACATAATGGCAAATAAGGCAGTCTTATCTTATGATAGGTGCGAAAAAGTATAAATGAGTTTAAAATAATAATAATGCTTTACATAAATAAATATAGCTTAAAATACTATAAAATGTAAAAATATATACACATTTGAATAGGAATTTAGGAAAACCAAGCGATGGGAGTAAAATAAGAAAGAAGGAGGATCAGAGTGTACGGAAATGTTCATAGACAAGATGTTTGAAAGAAGATATTGCTTGAAAGAGCACATTTTATAAGAACAGGAAGACTGTTCCAAAGCCTAATAGCGCGCACTGTGAAGGACTCACTATAAGCCTGAGAGGAATGGGAGGGGAAGACGAGGAGAAGTGTGTTGTTGGAACTTGTGTTCCTGCCGTGGGATGACTGAAGGAAGCAAAAGCGTTCTTAAGATTTGGAGGGATATGTGCATCACGGCGCTGACGGATACTGAGCCAACGGAGTTGCGACAAATGGTCATACTTGCGCAGGCCGTATATAAATCTGATGCACTGATTCTGAAGACGCTTCATCTTGTCAAGGAGTTATTTTGAGAGGTCACAGCAAAGCAATCTGCATAATCGAGAATAGGAAAGAGGAGAGCGTGTAGAAGTGCAATCCTTGTGGGAGCAGATTTTGGACCGTGATACTCATAGGCACGCGAATTCCATCAAACAAGACTTTTAGCAATGACCCCCAATCCAGCCCAGTTACGAAGTATGGATTACCAATGATGATAGTTTGTGTTTTAGAGGGATTGTTCTATTTATTTGTTCAAGTAAATACGGTACATTGAATTTCAGCAGCCGGCGTTTTATTTTAGCTTTGGGCTTAACACAGGGATGTCAGTTTCAATACCAGATGCCATAATTACAGCACGAGAAGCCTTTTAAATCACCGCAAAAATAATTATAGTCGAAAATTGGAACGAGTTTTACTGAACGGTTCAAAGAGAATTTTTTAAATATTTATTTATAGAAGTGTACTTGTTTTGTAGGTATGTGAAACCACCACTTTACTGGATTTAACTTGCGTTTAATTACTTACCTACTTAAGTTACATCATTATGCTAAAATTAATAAAAATTAAGAGAGGTAGGGATAATGAATTTACAACAATGAGATAGCTTTATTTTAGGAGCAGGGAAATGGTGTCCAAATGCTCTCAACGTTACGCAAACACAAAATGCTATGGGTGTCTACAGACTACGGTAATAGAGATTGCAGTCCCGCAGCTCCTTCGACCCCGCGGGATCCACATTCTGTATTATTCAATCCCGCGCGGGATCCGCGGGATCCCGCTCTATAGAAATTATGTTAGATTTTTTTTTATATACAACTAGATGACAAATAAGCTGACGGCCCACCTGGTGGTAGGCGGTTACCGCCGCCTATAGACACCTGCAATAATAAGGAAAAGCACTTGATATTGCAGGTGCGTTGTCATCCTGAGGCCTAAGATGAAATGCCGTCCATGTCCAGTAATTACACTGGCTACCTTTCCCTTCAATCCGAAACACAGCGAACTGTTTCACGGCTGAAATAAGAATTCAAATCGAAACTATGGATTTTTGTGTTAAAATCAACTTATTGCAGAAATAATTTCGTTTCTATTGACTACTTGTCGTAGCCCTTTGGTGGGATCCCGCACCATAGAAATTATGTTATAAAATCAAATTTAAACTACGGATTTTGTGTAAAAATCAACTTATATCAAACATTTTTTATACATTAATATAATAAATGCTGAAATCATAATGTTTCTATTGACTACTCAAGCATCAGATTCCAGACACAATTGATTTTTCAATTGTCATGGCCCTCTGGTGGGATATCGCCGCTTCACGGATTAATTAAGAATAAGTATTTCCTTATCCGTTTTCTAAGATTCATCTTTAAATATTTGGCATAGTTGATAGTTTTGTTTAATTTCACCCTTACTCCTAACAACAGTTTAATAATTCAAGTTATTTATATTTAACGCCAGACGGTGAATACGAAAACACTTGTCAACTACAGAAAGACGTGCGTAGCGCAGGCCACCAACCGTCCGCTTTAGTCGAACTGCAACGTCGTGCTCGTGCTATTGTCGATTTACGCGACAATTTTAGCACCAAATTTTTTATTTGCGGGATCCGCGGATCCGCGCTTTGAAGGTGCGGGATCCAGCAGAATGATAAATGCAGCGGGATCCCGCGGGATTGCGGGATCCTGTTTTTCGGAATTGCAATCCTTATACGGTAACCGCGTAGCATAGTATATAGCAAAAAAAAATGAACGTCTTGTAACACATTGAGGATATTCAGAAGATACACTTCTTAGGAACAATTAGCCACGAATACCTCACTTACCATTGAATTCATATTTGTTTTTAAGACGTGATTCCCTCGGTTTGAAGTTTTACAGACAAACACGGACTAATTAATTTTGACAAGGGGATAGAGTAGATCAGCATCCCAGACAAAGCATAAAGATCAAACTCTATCTAATGACACGGCACCTGATGAGCACTACCTCGCCTCACGTTTGAATATTTAAAAATGGGTTGACCCGTGTGGTGACGTCGTAGATAATAATATATTTTAGAGGCAAGGAATTAAATCATTTAATCCATCTGTTACATTAGAGTAAATAAAAATCGCCTACAATATTGGACTTTAACGATAAATAAAATTGTGGGATTGGCACCATGGCAAGCAGTTATTCAAAATTATACTGCAGCGGAAAGCTTTAAAACCTTGCACGGTGTCAAACAAACCGGTCAGTATGATCTTTGAGGGCCAATGGTCGATTGATCAGTGCCTTTGTCTGGCAGAACCGAGGTACAATGCAGGCAGGGGCGTTTGTATCATGTTTACGAGTGATGGATGTTTCTTTAGATCCATGTAGGATATTTCTATATTGATATAAGAACATAATTATGCTAAAATTCACCGACATAGCCCGAAGAATTGCAAACCTCAAGTGGCAGGGGGCATTGCAAGGAGGACTGACGGCCGTTGGGGCGGAAAGGTCCTCGAGTGGCGGCCGCGTACCGGGAGACGCAGCGTTGGTAGCCAAGGTGGACCGATGATCTGGTAAGGGTCGCGGGAAGCCAATGGATGCGGGCAGCGCAGGACCGATCGGTTTGGAGATCCCTGGGGGAGGCTTATGCCCAGCAGTGGGCGTCTCTCGGCTGAAATGATAAGAACATAGTTATTACCTTTATTTCAGCATTACGAGGGCGAAACTGCAAGTTTTTCAAACTGGTTACTTGTAAATATTATAATATTATGTATATACAATATTATTGAGTATGTATTACATTCATTTGCCATTTGTTTTACGATTTGGCTTCAAATTGGAAATTCAGTAAATGTTCGTGCAGTGGTTTTTTATGACTTTTGACGTCATATAAGACAATAAGAAAGTTTTGATAGACTTTGATTGGCCTTTCGCGATGAAGCCCCATCTCCTGCTACTGTTCACACACTGGCTTAATAAGTTTACAGGGGGTCGCACTAATCTTACCGATGATCTGCTCGAGGGATGGCCTTCTACTGCGATGACTGAAGATAACATCACCAATTGTGCAGCGTATGATAGAGACTGACAAAAGAGTGACCTATCAGCAGATTTAAACAAGCTTTGGCATCAGAACGAGTAAAGTGCACAAAATCCTCCATGAACAGTAAGCAGTCAGGAAGCTTAGTGACCGGTGCATACCTCATAATTTGAACGAGGCCCAAAAACTCTGTCGTGTTGATTGGTGCCGTGAAATGGTTAAGAGATTTAATTGGAGGTGAGTCAAAAGCTATGTGTTCTTCGGAAGGACAAGTCATTACGCGACAATTGTCGACGAGGTTCGAAAAATAGTCACTGCACAGTGGAACACTAAAAATTGTTTGCCAATAAACTTGTCTTGGAAAAAGTTCGGAAGAAACGACCTTGCAGTGGGATCCTCCTCCTTTCAACTCTTCGTCACACACCGCCAGGCGAAGGATCGACTATTTGGCGACGTCAGACGTAGAAATACTGGGTTACCCGCCCCGACCTTGCACCTTGCGGTGAAAACTCCGAGGAAGTTAAAATTCAAGGTCGAGTGGGCAAAGTGGCTTTCCTCATTGGTTCCATCGGATGCAGCGATGTACCTATTCATGTTGAATGGAGACTATTTGGGAAAGATATCTTATCTTATCTTATAGTGGGGCCATGACTAAGTCACAGTGCACTTCGACCCATTGGGATCTTTTGTGCCTCCCCTGCGTTTACTCTTCCTGTGTCCAGAATATAGATGCCATTAGCCTTACTATATCTTTAGGCAGAAAGAGCCTGTAGTCTTCTGGCTTTGGATATGCCACTTCCAGAAGACTCATTCTGGTTCTAGCCAGGGCATCACAATGACATAAGAGATGCATCATTGATTCCTGGCATTCACCACATGCTCGACAAAGTTGTGTTGGGGAGAGTTGCATTTTATGTAGCATGTGGTTAGTAGCAAAATGCCCTGTGAGCGCCCCAATCAAGAAGCGAGCTTTTGTTCTACCGTTTGCATAGATGTATTTACTCCATCCTCCTACCTCCTCCCCTAGGAAGGATTTGGAGTGTTTTAATCCCGGTATTTTATTCCACTCAGATTTATGTCTGCTTTTGACATGCTCTTTAATGGCTGTGTTTAAGAAACTTTGTGAAGGTGCTAGAAAGGGCTCGGGACCCACGTAAGTGTTTTCCGAGCCCTTCCTTGCCGGTTCATCAGCCTTCTCATTGCCCATCCTCCCACATGGCCGGGCACCCAGATCAGTTCTACCCTGTTATGCCTACCAAGCCTGTTAAGAGCTTGAACAGCATTCAGGACCAGATCTGAGTTGATGCGCGGTGAGCTAAGTGCCTTGAGAGCTGCTTGGCTGTCACTAAGAATGTATATTGTTTTATTCTTAGTCCGTTGTTCTATAATTTTCATTACACATAGGATAATAGCATACATCTCCGCTTGGAAAACAGTTGCTAAATTGCCCATGCTTTGATATAGTTCTATATCTTTATTATAGACACCAGCACCCGTTCCTGTGTCCATCTTGGATCCGTCTGTGAACCAAATGAGACTATTTTTTTCAGGAACTGGTGGTCTACATTTCCATTCCTCCCTGGTAGGAATGCTAATTCTGAATTTTTTGTCGAATATGAATTTGGGACTTATTTTATCACATCCCATTTCCATATACCCGTCTAAGACAGATGCTCCTGCCCATTTTGTGTGTTTAAGCAGAGGTTTGGTGTTGTCCCACAGACTTGAAATCTTAAGCCTATGTAGAGCCTTCCTCGCCTCTGTTTCAATAACTATGTGCAGCGGAGGAAGGTCTAGGAGTACCTCCATCGCTGCCGTTGGAGTGGTTCTAAACGCACCAGTGATCGCTAGACATGCTGTTCTCTGCAACTTGCTAAGAACAGTTTTGCAAGTTGCCAGCTTTGTTCTAGGCCACCATACGATACTGCCATATGTTAATAGAGGCCGCACCATGATTGTGTAAATCCACTTTATTATCTTTGGTTTCAGACCCCATGCTTTGCCATAGGTGGAGCGACACATACCAAAGACTCTTTGAGCTTTTGTCACAGTTCTCTCCATATGGAGTTTCCAGGTCAGCTCTTTATCTAGCGTAATGCCAAGATATTTCACTTCGCTGGACCATGACAGCTCCTATTTGTATAGTTGTAGCGTTTTGAGCCTGAGTAGGTTCTTCTGCCTTGTAAAGGGGATCAACGTCGTTTTACTGGGGTTAACTGACAAGTGGTTAGTATTGCACCATTCTTCCAGTTTTCCCAGCGCACCTCATAATTTGAACGAGGCCCAAAAACTCTGTCGTGTTGATTGGTGCCGTGAAATGGTTAAGAGATTTAATTGGAGGTGAGTCAAAAGCTATGTGTTCTTCGGAAGGACAAGTCATTACGCGACAATTGTCGACGAGGTTCGAAAAATAGTCACTGCACAGTGGAACACTAAAAATTGTTTGCCAATAAACTTGTCTTGGAAAAAGTTCGGAAGAAACGACCTTGCAGTGGGATCCTCCTCCTTTCAACTCTTCGTCACACACCGCCAGGCGAAGGATCGACTATTTGGCGACGTCAGACGTAGAAATACTGGGTTACCCGCCCCGACCTTGCACCTTGCGGTGAAAACTCCGAGGAAGTTAAAATTCAAGGTCGAGTGGGCAAAGAGGCTTTCCTCATTGGTTCCATCGGATGCAGCGATGTACCTATTCATGTTGAATGGAGACTATTTGGGAAAGATATAATATAACTAATATATAACACAAGCTTATGACCTGTCAAGCCAGAGATTCTGGACACTATTGGATTCTTAATTGCCATAAGCCCCCCGAGAGTATTCTGCGGCATGACAGACTAAAGATGATTGGTTTTCGGTAAATTATAATAGGTAATATTATAATCATTATATGGCTATGATATTAATTAAAATAAGTCTCAAAAGACCACTTTAAAACAAGACTATTGATAAATATTTAAAGTGCAAAAGCGGGCAAAAACCTTTTACGGGGCTCAGTTGAACCCCACTGTACTTACATAGAGATTTATGAGTTTGGAGCGGACAGTTGGCATGGAAATACTTTAAAAATACAAGCATTCCACCCTCGTCCGTTACGTGAACGTCATTTAAACACACCCGTACAATCTCGTACCGAATAACGTTAATAAAACTTGAAAAGGTATTTCATTAGTGTATTTTGCAACGGGATATTGAATCTTTCGTGAAATATTGCTGGTTTAAAATTTTATTACGGGTCAACAATAATTGTGGTGACATAATGTCATCGATTCAATAAATCGCTATCGTAAATTACAACTTATTTGGTCTGAAATAAAATTGTCATGAAGACAATTCGTAACCTGAATCACTATGCACAATAAGTTTCAACATCATTAGCCGTTTTATACTGAAATAAGGCTGTCAAATGTTGTTTTAATGTGAGATATTACGCAAGGGGGATAAGAACAACCGATTGCCATAATTTAAAAAAAGTGAAGTGAAGTGAGATATTACGCATTTTTCAAATTGTTTTTTCTTTATCAAATGCAACATCACCCAAACTCGCCCAAATACAATAAGAATTAGGTCACCACGATAAAAAGAACAGTCTAATTTAGATAAAATCTGTTCACGCCGAATCACGATTAAAAGTTTTCGTCTCGAACTCCCTCCGTATAATCTGCTGGCCAAACATAAACTTATAACCATAATCCCGACGGTTGGGGTCAACAAAGGACATGTATTATCATGTTATGACGTAGGGGTAAAAACTGTCACATAAGTATACGTACGTTATACATTATAGAGGGAGCAACGGCGCGGAAGGATAGATTGTAGCTGTCACATCGCTCGTAAAAGACTTATGGAACACTTTCTAGGATAAACGTGTATTAAAACTAACCATATTTGTCTACGAAAATAGCTACAGACTTAAGACTCACTCAACAATGATTCTGGGTACTTTTTAATTTTGTAACTTGCTTAACTTTTCTTTTAAGGTTTGTCAGCGGGTATTAAAAAATTCGTACGCACAAGCTCCTCCGTGCTTTGGGATGCACGCCAAGCCTGGATGTTGAAACCAGTTTCACATTGGGTCAGCATAGTAGTGGTATAGTCCAAAACTCCACATATCATGAAGGAAGGCAGGTGCCCAACAGCCCAACATATGATTGTTAAGAATGTGTTAACGTTGAAGATGAATTTCCATTATTTACATTAAAAACATATTTGATGATGAACAGGATTGATTCCTTTTTCGTCGTATTCCTTAGACATAATCTTGATTCGGCATATTCCTGTTTGGACGTATTCCGTTTTAGGCACATTCTCGTTTCGACACATTTCAGTAAATAAACTATACTATTAAATACTTGTGACTTTCCTTGCGTAATGAAATCAATTTTTTTTTAAATATATTAATTTAACCAAATAAAAGAAGAGACAAATTTTGCTGTTTATAAAGATAAGTCCTGGCCTGTTGGCATCCATTGCTTAAATTAAAAAATAGCACCGTTTTATAAGACAATCAAATTAATTGCACATGGTTTTCCGTTAGGTTCCCTCATTGACAAAGACATTAAATTGATTTAGTTTTATCAAACGCTGTTATATGTGGCCAGTGATAATATGCTCTTTAAATAGATAAGATCCTCTTTCAAAAATTCTTACTATTTCACTGCCGTCTACCTTGTATTATCTATTATAGATACACTACACTACAGCTCTCGGTATTATGAAATTTCGGAATAATGATGCTTACGGAATTATGACTCTTTGAGATGTTCCCATCCATAGGTGTGGTGAATGTTTTCATATTTGTCGGGAAAGTTCGTGTTTATCTTGTTCTCTCTATGATCTGAAGCAAAGCGAGAGAACGAGATAACACGAATTTTTACATCAAATACGATGTCAAAACATTATTTACTACATCTGTAAAATATTACTTCAAGCAATATTTATTCGATTAGGTATTTGTGTTTTTTATTACTTTCTTGCATGTTATTTATTGTTTAGGAAATTACTATATCTATATCTTGAAAATAATAACTTACCTAGGATTGATTTCATTTGTTATATTATAATGATTTATGCCGAAAACGAAATGTGCCGAAATAAGAATGTGCCGAAAACGGCATATGTCCAAACAGGAATATGCAAAAACAAGAATATGTCCAATCAGGAATACGACGAAAAAGGAATCAATCCCCTAGACATGGTACAGTATAAGGTGCATGTAATCAGAAAAATGATTAATAATAAACAGACCAAAACGGGAAAAAACTAATTAGATAACTATAATCCCACATGTCTTTAACTGCGGCTCATCCTGCGAAATGTTTTTAAAAAAGTATAATTTTAAACATTCACTGCGACACACCTACCAGCATGAGGCAGCAAGTGTTATTCTTACATCGTCCATAATGGAATTTTTAGCCGCTTACATTATAAAGGAACACATTCTTTCATTACCACATAAATATTATGGAAAGTGACGGTGCTGTAGTAAACACATTATTGAGCAAAATAACAAAATGTTAATTTATATTTACATTGCTTTGTGAATTTTATTATTATGATTAAATCTAGCTCGAATCAAGTAACTTAAAGAGCTTGTGGACACTAGATAACGGATACATACAGATAATAATATTTTAAATACTTAATAAAAGACGATAATAAAAAACATGACCAAAATTAAAAACACTATACAAAAACAAAGGTTGTGGAATCACTATCGAGGATTTAAATTTATTTGATTTTTTAAGAAAAAAATTTAAGATCTAAAAGTTAAATTATTTGAACTTTTAGATCTTTAATTTTTTTCGGCTTCGGTATGTTTATCGACTTTCGTTGCTGACCGTACTACGATCACGCCCTAAGATTATGGTGATATATTCCAAAGATTCTAGAGATATCTTACAAGAAATTTGTTGCGTTGTATGATATTAGCATAAAAATATCCTTGATAATACGCAACAACTTTGGTGGCATTTGCGTAACGTAAAAGTAATACTAACGAATAGGGGAAAAACACACTGCTCTCTCTCTTTCACCTTAACCAGAGGTTCCCAGACTTTTTCTCGTAGACCACTTTCAAAATTTAACGGGTTCCGGTGGACTCCTGCTGCTACATTTCTACCATATTCCCAAAACTCAACAAAAAATGACTTTTTTGTCATGCCAACGTGGCCCCACTTTGGGCACTAATACCTTATACTAACGATGCAATGTTAGTGTACGCGATGTTCAGTAAACTTATTTGCGTACGTTCATTATGTGCCGAAGTTGAATAAAAAAAAACTTTGACTATTAACATCCACGATAACACATTTATAAACATAATACATGAAAATGAAAAGTGACTTTTTCATACAAGACACGGCATATGATTCAACTCTAGCGGATATTATAGCGGAAAGAGAAATCCCAACGTGGACGTCCCCAAAGCCTATAAGGTGCCCCTTCACGCTTCGTTTGAAGGAAACCATCGTAGTAGGAAGGAGGACAAAACGCGCGCTAGTATCGAGTTCCATACTTTGTAGTATCACCAAATTTAGTAAGGTATCACCAAATTTCTTTGTGGGCAAGGTGGAGGGATAGTGTATGTATAACTCCAAAGCCCTGCACACGTGTTCCTCTCCATCGCAAAGTTTATAAAATACGCTCAGCTTGGCACTGTCACATCGCAATTGGGGCGACACTGCAATCTTTACAATGCATCGACGTCAGCTTACCGGAGGCACCCCAAAGGTGTAAGCAATTTTCCAAGCAAGACCGAACTCGAGTCTTGTGTTTGTATAAGACTCAAGTTCGGTTTGTTTTGTAGTTGTCTTACTTAAGCAATAAAGTTTTAAATAAATAAATATAAGATTCACGTTCGGTTTATTCGGTTCGGTGCAAGAAATCGGCGCATCCTGTTCAGAACATCGAACTTCCACGAGGCTATTTTGATCACGGTTTCGATTAAGGTCTGGGAGCTTAGATCGCAGTTCGTAAGCGTACTTTCATTTGAAGCAACGTAATATATGTAGTTTTAAAGCGGCAAAGTTGTATTTCAAAAACAACCGAAAGGGGGAAAGTCGGCGATTACATAGATGCGAACGCGCACATTTGTGTTTTCTTTCAGAATATATTTTAGCACGGTTGTTGGAGCCAAAAAAGGAGTGAGGACCAAAACCTTATTGAGCTCAGTGATATGTTTGATTATTCTTGCTTTTTCAATTTCAACCCTGCTAGCCACTGCAAGACCATAATTTCTCTCATGTACTGATGTACCCCTAGCACGAACATATTTAAATTTCGAATCGTAATCGTACTGTTCACGTACGCCTAAAATTTCAAACAAAAGCCAGACAAAAGCTGACGTAAATACTCGATACGAACCTTTGTTCCCGTTGAGTCATACCATTTTGTGTCACACTGTTACACATTGGGAAAGGTGATTAGAAATTTGAAACTGTTCGTGCTAGTGGTACTGTTGTCTATAATAGGTGTTTCCAAGTGAACCGTTTTATCTCCCTTGCGAAATACCTACCGTCATTTATTTATTTATTTATGTCTTCTTTATTGCACAAAAATGGTACAAATGACGGACCTAACGTTATACCGCATTCTTTCCAAGACAACCAGTAAGAAAGTAAAGAAATACAACAACGGTGCAAATATAAATAGGCGATTAAGAGATAACATTCACTACCATGAACCGCTAAGTGCATCCATCAAAGAGGACACGGACTCTCCGCTCATATAGGAAGCCGAAGATCTAACGGCATAGCTGAGAAGGCAAACCGTAAGGAACCGTAAACTTTAAGAGAATAGCCGTGTGCCAGATTCGGTCAAATGCTTCGGATATGTTACGGCTAGCAACCACCGAAATATCACGTTCGTCAAAAGTATACCAGAAATGCTAAAAATACGCTTAAATATATGAATACATAAAATATGTACAAAGGTAAATACATATCAAAGAAAGTCCATAGCGACTCACGTGAGGAAACGTCACAAGGGAATTCTAAAGAATCCCTGTAATAAAAGTGTATCGTAAGGTCTCGCGACTGCGGGGTTTAATTTCCGTTCAAGCGTTTATTGTAGCACTCCCCCATACCGCGTCTCGGACACAATCAGAATATAAAATATCATATTCGTGAATATAGGCCGTGATAAATGGAGTTACTTGCAAACGTTTTTTACTCGCGTTTTTCCTACGTGGTTTGTTTGCAAGGTAGGATGTATAAGAAAGGCAGAGATTTCTAAAATTAAATACTGCTCAGTCAAGTTACTCAGTTTCAATGATGGTAAGCGTTTTCTGCAGCCAATTGGTGCTTGTAACTTTCACGCGTTGCTTTCTTAAGTTGCACACAGAGATTTTTTTACGAAACATGCCAAATAATTTTGCGCTACCCGATAATACGTGGTAATAATAACCTTTCCGTCTAAGGTGTATTTTCACGCCTCTTTTGAAGATACACATGCTATGTAGTCACTTAAATTATTTTTATCTTCAGTCATCCCGTGGCCAAGATCGGTGTAAGGCAATAGAAACGTCGGGTATAAAATAATAATGTTACATCCAACAAAACGCCAGTTTAATCCAGTGTGTGTTGCCAGTGATACGACTGTGGTACGTGGTCGCTTACTAAGGGCCTTCTGTTCTGTGATCAATAATATACAGACAATACGTTAAAAACTGGGCTATACCTACTAGCTTATAGAAACATTTTACAACTTCCTAATATATCTTATTCATTTGATATTTTTTTAACTGGAGCCAGTGCAGTGTGTAGGTATTATTGCATAGAAATTTTATGAAATTATCAAACCAATAAGATGTTTCTGAAAGTCGCCAAACATTTCTATGAACTAATATAGCCCATGTTTTAATTCATTGTACTATTGTCGTCGCCGTCCTGTATTTTTATACTTGTAAGGTTTAGGTAGGTCCCTCTCGTGTGGCCACGTGTAAGTTAGTGATGCTATCCTTTTCTTTAAAAAAGACCGGAGTCAGATAAAATAGGAAGCGTGTTTCGTGTAGGCTTTCGTATGAGTGTTAAAAAAAATTGCTAACTATAAAGTAGGAATTGAAACAGCCAAAGTCATTGTCCCAAACAAAATCACCTATTGTGTTTTCTATTTTTGAGATCTTCATTGTTCATTAAAATCATTGTTGTTGTAGCTAAGCTTCATTATTACTTAAGAGTTTATGTGAAATTATTAATCTAGGTCGCTGATGTGAGGTAGAAAATTGAATATAACTGCTATTTAATCGAGTCACGTGCGATTCTAACGCGCTCATAGCAAATTACGTATTACCCTCACATACGCACTTTCATTACACGAAATCATGTCGACGACTGAATAATTGACTGAAGAAGCAAGAAAATGGGCCAACTACAAACACCTAAGGATGTATGTAGGTATTTGTAGTCATGAAAGTGACGAAAAGAATAAGAAACAGAAAAAGTCAAAGTAAAAAAAAAAAAAAAATTACTTAACTGCACACTTACAAACAAGTTAACACAAGTAAAAAAAAATAAATTAATTTAGTAGTTAATTTAGATCACATAGTATGAGGGTATAACTAGAAGAAGTATGTCATATTTTGTGTGTTTTATTTTAGTTTCATTAATTATATACATGATTATAACATACGTTCCCATATTGATTTCCTTCAAATACTTGCAGCCCATTGTACTCTCCTTTGTATTGTTTATTTCATCTTAGCTCATCATCATCTTCACCAGCCTATATCTGATCCTGCGTCTCGCGTCTCAGCAACCACTGCGCGGTCACGGTTGCCTAGACGCGAGACGCAAGACGCGCGTGCGGTGATGTCGTGGCCAGGCCGTAACTGAATTAACAAAATGGCGCTAATTTAAATAAGTAGAGTCAATACGCAAACATAGGTAGTGCAGTTTGAACATACTGTTCTAGCCGCCTGCTCCACCCTTTATTGCTTGTGGTCTATCCGCGTTGTTCAACTGGAATATTTTTCCACCTTGCTGGCTCAAAAGGTATCTTTTCACGCCTCTTAAAGGACTCCATATAGTAGAAAGAAAGACCTGCACGCGTGCTCAATATATATTTTATATTGTGTTTAAGCGTGATGGGCTGGTAAGGAAAGAAACGTTAAAAACTGACTACTGCACTAATAATAATTGATCTACCGACATTAATATTGAGTTTTCATTTATGCATGTCGCAGTCGTTTGGTTAAACCAGCTGTTTAACTGGACGCCTACACTCCCTAGACCAGTGGCCGGCAAAGTGCGGCTCCAGAGCCGCATGTAGCTCTTTGGCTTCTGAAGTGCGGCTCGGGTACAAAATATCCACGGAAGGCGCAATAATATTTTCATTGTGTGTACTACTTATTTATTGTAATAAAAGTTTACTAAACAAGCAGATTTGCCTCCCAATTTTTTTAAAAAATTGTTGTATTGTTCAAATTTGGCTCTTTGGCTAAAAAGTTTGCCGACCACTGCCCTAGACCATTGAACGCCGGCATCCAATCAAACGGCTGAAGTACAACTAGCCAAGTCATTGAGCGCAACGTTTAACCAGATGGCTGAACGTCATGTCAGCCGTCTGCTTTAAATTAGCCATTCAATTGGACGAATAGACAGGTTTTTTAAATCGTAGAGCTTTTATGTGACTATTTGAGTGATTGGTAGGTTCAAGGTTATTTTTTTACGATCCATTCAATTCACCAAGTTGTTAAACGTTAAGTGAGTTTAGTTCAATTAACTATCGGGCTAAGCATTTAATTGGATGCCGGCGTTTAATCAACGGGCTAGGCATTCAATTAAGCGGCAAACTTAACCAGACGGCTGCGAAATGCATATTGCCAACAACTAAAATATTGCAGCAATCGAGGTAATAAAATTGACCGGAACGTTAAAGTTGTCATTCATGTTTTCACTACGAACTATTTTTTGTGACATAGTCATACATCCTGTCAGAGATTATGGCGTCCATCCGATACGGATTAATTATAAAGCACAACGTGGCTTTTATAAAGCCATTTTTTGTGGCCTGATTGAACTAAAACTTTCATTTAGCGATTGTAGAGTTAAAAATGAATAAATCGGAAAGTGTTTCTTTCCGAATTATTTATTTTTAACTCTTGGAATTAATTGTTTTTTTAGACCGAGTTAAGTAAAATAATTGAAAAATGTATAGTTCTCCAACTATACATCTATCTAATTGTTATTGTGCTCCCTCAATAACAATAATCATTACCAATTGACATATTAGGCACGTCGAAAAAGATGTATATGTATGTACTAGGTGGTAGGCCCGTCTGTAGGGTCGTCTGGGTAGGTACCACCACCGCATTTCTTATTTCAGCCGTGAAACAGTTCGCTGTGTTTCGGATTGAAGGAAAAGGTAGCCAGTGTAATTTTTGGCCATGGACGGCATTTCATCTTAGGCCTCGGGATGAGAACGCACCTGCAATATCAAGTGATTTACCTTTGTTATTGTTATTGCATATTGACCGGAACAATGAATCTACATATACGCTGAACGGCTTCCGGAGTACTGTTCTCACCAGTGGGGCGGCTTAGCCAAATACCAACTTGCCACTTTGGATTCGGTGGATCGCGGAGCCAAGAGACTTATTAGCGACGAAAGGTTGATGGAAACTAACCTTCATAGTTTGAGCCACCGCCGTAATGTCACATGCTTGTCAGTCTTCTACTGATGTTACTTCAGAGAGTGTGCTCAGGAGCTGCATGTGCTCATTCTGCCAAGCTAATTTCACCAGTGTAATTACTAGGCATGGACGGCATTTCATCTTAGGCACCAGGATGACAACGCACCTGCAATATCAAGTGATTTTCCCTTGTATTGCGAGAAGTTCAGTGGCGTAGTGGTTTGAGCGCTCTGGTTTCGATTACGAAATCAAAGCAACTTTCGCCATGGTCGGTCCCGGGATGGGTCAATCAAATTTATAATCTCGAGCTCCTCCGTGCTTCGGAAGGCACGTTAAGCCGTTTGTTACTGCAACCACTTTAACCCACCAACCCGCATTAGGCCAGCGTGATGGTGTTATGGTCCAATCTCCTCACATGTTTCTCCCATGTAGGAAGGCCTGTGCCCAGCAGTGGGACGTATAATGGCTGATGATGATTGCAGGTGTCTGTAGGCGGCGGTTACCGCTTACCATCAGGTGGGCCGTCAGCTTGTTTGTCATCTAGTAGTACAAAAAAAAAAACAATTTGTCAATGCACGTCAAACTGAATATTCCATAGATTTCATCGGAGTTCAAAATTTATGTGACGTTTGAGTATTCGGCCGTATGACATTTGCTTCTAGTAAATTAGTCGCAGTATTCTTTTTCTACTTTCAAATATCTTCCTACCTAACTCAGTGTTCTAGGCAAAACTAATTCGTCATGGTTGCTTTTGGATAGCTCAATCAAAACTCGTAAGTCTGAGTTCCTCAGTAATGGCACGTGCATTAATGGAGAAACATTGTTACCGCTTGTCACTTCATTTGACCGAATTCACTTATCAAACCGCATTAAAACGAGCGCGGTATGGTGATGGTATAGCCAACATTCTTCATGTGTTTCTGCCATGTAGCGTATTCCCAGCAGCAGGAACTTTATGAGGCTGTTGGTGAAAGCGTTTACTCAAAATGTCTAGGGAAAAATGTACAGACCGGTACCAAAATGTTTACGCGGATTAATAACAAATGTTCATCTTGTTTTCACACGCAAAACCCGGGCGAAAATAGTTCGCGTGATTGCAGCACCGTTTTACGAAGTACTTAGGTCAAAATCCGACGAGGAAAGAGCAAAAAATATTTCAGACCCGATCTTTCAATATCCATCACGTGGAATACGGAACGTTTTGAAGGCATCTGAGTAAGAAAATTGTTTATGAAGGGGAAGTTATATTATTGAAACATGATTTTCTTTTTGATTTTCTTAGCTATACAAAGTGAAACTGTCTCTATGTATTTAAGATTTACGTAGGTACATACATATTCGTATGAAATTCGAGCTAAAAGCCAAGGTTTCCTAAATCATCGTGCTAGACATCACTTACAAGTAACTTGTAAAAAAAACTATTTCATTTTGTGCTTCATTTTTTGTGTTATGATTTTTAAAAAATTGTCTTGGCAACAAAAAGTCGTGTGGTGATAATAATGGTTTTAATATTTCTTTTTCAGTATAAAGACCAAAACAGTGCCTAAAACAGTCAAATTGAGATATTACAAAGTTGAAAAAGAATATGAATATTTTACGTAAGTTACTACTTATTACATTTTTTACCTGCCATTTAAATATTAATATATCATGGTTGGAATAATATACAGATAAACTTGGACATTAGAATTATTCAGTCTAGTAAATCCTATAGCATAGACAAATGCTTCCACGCTCACCCTCTATTCTCCATTTCGAAATTACGAGGGTTCCTCAGGGAGTAATCTGAGACCGTACGCCGAAGGCCAGTTTGATGTGTGCCATTGTTTTTGCCGAAGTTTCCACGATTTATCACCAGTTTCGGTGATATATAAAACATCTGAGAAGATTCAACTCCCTTGGTATACTCGTATCATACCGCATGTGTGATTGGCAAACAATTGCTGCAAACAAATTTAATAGTTATTCTAGATTTTTTTTCAAAATCTATTTCCACCATATTTTGATCTTGTATTGAGATTTTTCTTTTTATTTTTTTTATGATTAACATTTTCAAAATTTAAATTTGTTATTGGCACTAAAACATAACATGTACCTGAATGAAAAGATTACTATCTTCACATTATTATCAAACACAATTGCATGTTTAAAACTATGTTGTTACACTATAAGTGACACCAATGTATAATACAAATGTTTATCAAGTAGTTAGTAAATTACTAGGTGGTAGGCCCGTATGCAGGGTCGTCTGGGTAGGTACCACCGCCTTTCTTATTTCAGCCGTGAAACAGTTCGCTGTGTTTCGGATTGAAGGGAAAGGTAGCCAGTGTAATTACTGGGCATGGACAGCATTTCATCTTAGGCCCAGGATGACAACGCACCTGCAATATCAAGGGATTTTCCCCTGTTATTGCAGGTGTCTATAGGCGGCGGTTATCGCTTTCCATCAGGTGGGCCGTCAGCTTGTTTGTCATCCAGTTTTATAAAAAAAAAGAATTATAAATACATTAAAAACGTTTATGAATAACGTTTTATTATAAGCAGAGCAATATCCATAAGAACTCCTACACACAACCCACTCATAAGTACCTACTCCTGATACTACTGAGGAGGCCGTGTTCGTTATAAACAAAAATTGTCTCCATACCGACATAAGCGACATGAAAATTATAACATGAATAATAAAAAGAGTCGTTGTTCATTTCATTCCGTTTGATTTATTTAAGAAATTTCCGAAAATCAAGGGAGAACGGTTCAAATCTTAAACGTTAAAATTGACTCTGTTGCACGTTACTCCATTTCCCCAGGAAATAAAAGCAATTTTCATTTTCTAAACGAATCGCCTTCCCGAATACTTTATGAGGACAGTATTTATATCAATGAGTTTATTTTAAGATGATAAAACATCACGAATTATTATGATAATTAGTTCCAACAACAACTCAGTTATTGGCCTATAATAATAAAGCTGCAAACGAAATATCAATTTAATATCTGGGACAAAAATTTAATTACTTAATTAATTCTTCATAAAGTCGAGGCCTGGGAGAGGCGGAATAATTAAATTTTAGCTAAGAACAACACAAACATTTAGTTCAATCAAAGATTTCCTGAGGGTGTTGCCTTATTTTTGATAGGTGAAATTCGAAACAACAGATCGACCTTTTCAACGGCTGATAATTTTCAAGATTTTTCATAAATAAACGCTTTATTCTCAAGTTCTTCACAAAAACAAAAACAAATAAACTGTTTGTATTTTATTTTAGTGATTTTTAAGCGAGAATCGTTGATCAAACGATAAACTGACATTTGTGTGAGAAAAACGACTTTTATTACAACCATAATCCCTAATCCGTTGAAATAAAAGTCATTTTCCAGCAGACGTGTGGGCACCCGTCTTTATTACAAATTCATTTTAAACTACATTTTTACAAAACAACTTTTAGAGCGTAATGTGTGCTTCATCTCGCATACTCTGAAATTGGGTCATTTTTATCTAAGAAGCGGGCAGAAATTGATACTTTTCTTCCCTAGGGAGGAAATTTACTTAAAAAAACTTAGTAAGTAAGTAGTCATTTTGTCATTAGACTACGGAATAGATCTTTACAGCCACGCTTCGAAAAGCATTATTTTAATTCTCGACTTTTTAAGTTATTCTGAACATAATATTTGAATAAAAACATAATTATAATCGAAAGTAAATTTAACATTTGAATTCTTACACAATTAATAAGCATTTACTCAAAAGGAGGAGTACTAAAAATTTTAGGCACTAAAAAAAAGAAAAAAAAGGGTTTTAGGCGGGATTTGATAGTGTCAGTCAAGATTTTTATTACAATGATTACAAAATTGTGTCTGAGCTGTGTATTGTGTTATAAAATTGGTGTAGTGTTGTGAAGCAAGTATTTGTGTTGACTTGCAATTGGAAGATCATTAATGAAAGTGAATCTGTTGTGAAAGACGTTGAGAATTTTACCGTGGTTATCCACCTCATCAAAGTATATATTATATTTTATATTTATATTTATATTATATTTTTATATTTGAAGAATTAAATTAATTACTTAATACATCAGGATGACAATACACCTGCAACACCAAGTGGTAAGTGTTATATGTTCCTTGTTATTATGTCTATAGGCGGCGGTAACCACTTACCACCAGGTGGACCATCAGTTTATTTGTCATATAGTTGTAAAAAAAATACATGGCTTTGGCTTTGAATTTTTTTTTTGGCAATTTCCCCTTGCCTTGTCTATAATAGGAGAACTTTAAAAAACAATTTGAAATTATTTTTAGTAATCAATTATCACTAATTTAATAATTTATCTAGCTTTCGTTTACTTTCCTCGTATTCTAAATGAAAAGTAGAGTGCTTACCTCGGGTAAAAGGCACCATTTCAGCCTCGAACTACCCAAAACATCCCTGCAGAAATGGGTGGCTTTAATCACTTGGTTAAAAATCTACAATTTTTTTGTTGCGTCAGGTTTCCTAAAGTCATTGGATTTCAAGGAATTATCTGGTTGACTTCTGTAAGGAAGCTTGAAAGGTTTTATTTGTTAATCTTCTGCTTTGGAAGAGACTGTCCTATTGATAGTTATCAAGGCGTTTATACTGGCAGTGATATACATATACTTTTAAGTTTGGCTTAAGGACTTGTCAATAATATTTTTAATAACCTTTTAAGTTTAACACGAGTTCGATGAAACCAAAGATTTTAGTAAACAATTACGTGCAATAAGATTCACGCATTTCGCACAGCTCCTGTGTGTTATTCTCTTTGCATTATGAACCGCGTACTGTCAAAAGTCACGTGATTATCTACTAAAAATTTATGGATTGCATCGTTAATATTTCGTTCGTCTCCGAAGTTACGGAAATTATTTTATAGATGCTAAAGACCGGGTCTATACAACTAGCGATAGTGACGATGGCAATCAAACCAAGTCGATTCAAAAATAATTTCGGATTGCCAACCGAACTTACAGTTAGCATACAGCAGTTGATTAATGAATGAAGTGTCTTTTTATTATAACATATTGGTATACTCTTGACATTTTGTATTAATACTGATAATGACGTATTGCGACATGGCACGTTGATTGACGCCAGCCATACTTATACTTTTAGTGATAATATAATACAATGAAACGATAGAAAAATAAGGGTTATACCCGCCTGTAATCAAACAAACAGCTTCCATCAGTCCGCTGAAACAGCTGCCACAATAATATCCAGGTCGTCACACTCCAGTCATTTTGTTGTTCGCATTACGCGCCGTTTCATAACCGTAGATGTTTGCTCAAGAGCTCAGTGTAGCGAACGCGAAACGCGAATCGTGCATTTATTCATGTCGACTGCAAGCCGGCCACTTTCGGGCTTTTGTTTTACAAATGCGCAAGGGAAGGATTTAAATAGTTTCCCGCATTCAGACGATGCTCGAAAATTTTGTAAACGTATATTTTTATGATCTGCTGGTTGATTTTGTGGATACGGAACTATTTTGTTTACGTGGGAACCTCAAAACTTATTACTTTTAAGATGTTTGCAGTGGGCACAAAGAGTCAAACACATTAGCAGCCTATATACGTCCCACTGCTGGGTACATACCTTCTTACTTTAGAGAAACGTATGAGGAGTTTTGGGACATAGTAACAATCACGCTGGGCCAATGCAGGTTTGTGGCTTAAAGCTTCTTATTTAGATATTTTTCTAATTAATCAGTCAACAGTTTACGTTGAAATCCAGTATATGCCATCCTTATTTAGTTTTTTCCATTTTTATGGTCCTTGGCCAACTCGTTAAAGTGGTTTTTTAGGCACCCTTTTGATTGAACGTTAAAATTTTAAATGTAATAAGTCTTGTAAAGCCGCAGTCTATGGTAGCTCTGGGCAAAACTATTTACATCACGATACATAAATATTTTGTAACCTAACACCTTTTATATATAAAAATCTTTTGTAAACCTTGAAACTAATATTTTAGTACTTATCCACGTGCTAGTATACTTCAAACTGATTGTAGTAAGTAGGTTATATGAAATACCTAATGAAGATTAATATTTCGGACGGACGTATAATAATTATAATCATTAATTCGGCCGGTTGGCTCTTATCGCTAGAATGACTTTTATACTTAAGAACTGTGTGAGCGTTGCTCATTTCTCTACGTCGTCGAATATCTAGCGTAAAGAAAAACAGAAGACTTTTGTGCGTTTATTATTAAATTAAGGAGTACACCCGTGAAGCATCCTGAACCGTACTAAACTTAAGTACTTTCAAACGAATAGACAAAGCTTGTGGAATAACTTGATTTACACTTCTCTTCACTAAATTTTCGTCCGAGTGTGTTTCCTTAAGAGGCTATTCGCACTGGATAATAAAAGACCACGATCCGGTCCGAATATCCATTCGGCAGGACAGTGAGGGATAATCGACTCGCTTTTTTACTCGGAAAATCGATTGCGTCAGAGAAATCTCGAGGAGCACTGTAAATTTAACTCCTCCGACGCTTATAAAAGGCGATTATAATCAAATCGAATTCCTGATCAAGCAATTTATCTCAAATTGAGAGTTGGTTTGACGGCGGCGTTGAGCGGGGAAGCGGTTTGATTGCCTTTATTTTGTTTGCGTGTTAAAAATTCAAGAATCGATTTTTAATTAAACCAAAACAGGTTGGCGTCAATCGCGCGAGCTTTCGTATAACTCCGTCAATTGTGAATTTCAAATAACAAATAAATCGAGCAACCTCAACGCGGCACAAGCTTTTTTAAATTTTAACCTCTCGACGAATAACGACACAATTTTTGGAAATAAAAATATTCTGAAAATTATTAATTAGTCGTTATTTTTAAAAAAAATCAATGTGAAAGCTACAAGTATAACAAAATAGGTTTTATGATATTCTTTATCCATGAATGAGTTTCAAAAGAAGATTCTATATTCTGTATTGGAAACTAGAAACAGATGAATTTATTCTTATTATTATTATGTGGAGGCTTGGGCAGAGTGTGGCAAGCAAAACAATGGTCAGCTGATTAATGAATGTTTATTGAGAGAGGCGTGTTATATTTAAACGACTGTTGGACAGAGTTGGCTAGATAGGTAATTAGGCTGTCCTACTCGCACAGTATTAATATGTCCAGTCCTCTCGTTCGTCGTCTCAGTGCCCGGCCGATGGTCGGTTGGTGCGCACATCCATTTGTCTACGCTGCTCTGCGAGGCGGTGTGGGAGCGAGACACAACGGCGGTCCTCTCGTTCTAGACGTATAAATATGCCTGGACTCGTTACGCCACACCAGTACGGCGCTGCCGCGCCTCGGCCATGTTATGCACCATGACTCCCATATCACTCCCCCTCAAGAGAAGCGTACGGTTCTCTTTACTACACGACCGCTTCTCGTAATATAGGGTTGATTTGCAGATGCAGTGGTCGAGTCATGGGGAGGCGTCGTCGAGTGGTAGGTTGCTGCCGATGTTTGGGTGCTTGAAGTGCAGGCCTCGGAATGCATGTCTTCTGTCACGATGTAAGCAGGTTTCAGACGATCTAGTGACACAACTGCAGTCCGTAGTGGTAACTGGATCTTGTAGTTCTTGTCGTATCGCTTGAGTACTTCATACGGGCCATCGTAGGGTGGTGTGAGAGGCGGTCTGACTGTGTCGTTGCGAATGAACACATGTGTGCACGTTGCTAAGTCCTTGTAGACAAAAGGACGCTGAGTCGACGGTGAGCGGGGCGGGGCGGGTGTGAGTGACGACATCGTGTGAGCGAGACGGCGCACTAGTTCGGCGTCATCTATTCTTGCGTCTTGGGGCGTAAAGAAATCAGAGGGTACGCGAAGTGTAGTGCCGTATGTCATGAGGGCTGGACTGAGGTTGTTGTCTTGCCGTAGTGCAGTCCGTAGTCCTAGTAGCACGGTGGGGAGTTCCTCTGTCCACTTCGTGGTTGCGCCGCGAGCCATGAGCGCGGCTTTCATTGTACGGTGCCACCGTTCAACTTGGCCGTTTGACTGTGGATGGTAGGCCGTGGTGCGTAGTCTAGTGATGCCGAATTTTTTCATGAGCGCGTTGAACAGAGAGGACTCAAATTGGCGTCCCTGGTCTGTTGTGATGCGCAGTGGGCAGCCGAATCTTACTATCCAGGTGTCATATAATGCTTGCGCGACGATCTCAGCTGTGACGTCACGCACCGGAATTGCCTCGGGCCACTTCGTGCAGCGGTCGATGATAGTGACACAGTAGCGATAGTCATTTGATAAACGTAGCGGGCCAACTATGTCGATGTGTAAATGTTCGAAGCGCTGCGACGGCGGAAACTTTTCTAGTGGTGTGGCTACATGTCGATGTATTTTAGCACGCTGACAACTTATGCAGGCTTTAGTCCACTGCCCAACTTCTTTGTTTAAGGACGGCCAGAAAAATTTGCTTGTCATCAATTTTCTTGTAGTTCTGATGCCCGGGTGACATAATTCGTGTTGTGCTTTGTAGGCTGCATAACGGTATGTCGCTGGAAGATAGGGTCGCGGTATTGAAGTTGATAGCTCGCACGTGATAGGCCGATCTAGACCAGGTAGTGTTATCTGTCCAAACTTCAAGTTGCTCTGTGACTTTAATTTTTTTAGGTCTTCGTCTTTGTCTTGATCGATACTCAGCTGTCTGTAGTCGATGGTGTTAGGACACTGTATCTCATCTAGGCGTGATAGTGCATCGGCGACTGCGTTCTTCTCTCCCTTAATGTATGAGATCTTCGAGCAGAATTGACTAATAAAATGCAGCTGTCGTTCTCGTCTGGGCGTGTCACTGTTGCTCGCTGATCTAGTGAGTGCGTAAGCGAGTGGTTTGTGGTCTGTATAAATGACTACTTCACAGCCTTCAATGAGTCTTCGGAAGTGTTTTACAGCTGTGTACATTGCTAATAGTTCGCGGTCGTACACACTGTAGCGGCGTTGAGTTTCGCTCATCGATTTGGAGAAGAAAGCGAGTGGTTTCCATGCACCGTCTATTTTCTGTTGAATAACGGCGCCGAGGCTGCGATCAGATGCGTCGGTCATGATGGCAAGGGCGCTGCCGGCGACTGGATGGCTGAGTAAGGTAGCTTTTGAGATGCTTTGCCGGCATTTTTCAAAAGCTTCTTCTGCTTGCGGTGTCCAGTTGATCAATGTTTTGTCATTCTTCTTTTTGTTGTGCAGGTACTTATTTAGCTCAACTTGCAGCTCGGCTTGACGTTGTAGGCAGTCTCGGTAGAAGTTTATCATGCCAAGAAAACGTCGTAGTTCAATGATAGTGTTCGGCTTGGGGTACGAAGCGATTGCCTTGATGCGATCTTCACTAGGTTTGATGCCGTCCGCCGATACGTCGTAGCCCAGGAAGTTTATTGACGTTTTCCCGAATTCACACTTTTCTGTATTTAGTGTGACACCGTGTTGGTCCAGACGCTGAAGTACCTGGTGCAGAAGTTGTTGGTGACTATCTTCATTTTCTCCGCACAGAAGGATGTCGTCGATGAAACAAAAACATCCATCTATCCCTCTCAGCACTTGATGCATGAATCGCTGGAATGTTTGGCTTGCGTTGCGAAGTCCGAACGTCATGCAATTAAATTCAAACAACCCAAACGGCGTTATGATGGCTGTTTTCTCTGCATCTTCCTTGGCGATAGGAATCCAATAGTATGCCATTTTTAAATCAAGTTTGGAGAAGACTTTCTTGTTGTGAAGTTGATATGTAAACTCTTGTATGCGTGGTATGGGGTAGCGGTCAGGCTGTGTAACTGCATTAAGCCGTCTGTAATCACCACACACTCGTAGTCCACCATCTTTCTTCTTCACGACGTGCAAGGGGCTTGCCCAAGGACTCTTGGATGGCTTGCAGATGCCCATCTCCAGCATGCGTTCGAATTCTTGTTTCGCGGCTTGATACTTATCCGGTGGTAAGGGGCGCGGACGAGCGGAGAGTGGGGGGCCTGTCGTTTCAATATGGTGAACGACCTCATGCTTGCTCGGCTGCTTCAGAGACATTGGCCGGAGCACATCAGGGTACTGCATGAGGATCTTGTGGTAGGCTTGTTGGCTGCTAACGACGTGCACTGACTCAGAAGTTGTTGCGACTTCCAGTGCGTCCACGGATAACTCGGTGACTTTGTCAACTAGCTTCCTCTTGTCCAAATCGACAAGCAGCTTGAAGTGTCGCAAGAAATCAGCACCCAGGATGGATGTCTTCACATCAGCTACCACGAACGTCCATAAAAAGCTGCGGCGGAGTCCAAAGTTCAACCTCAAAGTTTTATCACCGTACGTGTTGATTGGTGAGTTATTTGCTGCGTATAACTTGTAGGCGCTTGAAATACTGTTTCTGTTTTTTTTATGTGTGGCGGCTAAAACTGAGATGTCGGCGCCTGTGTCAACGAGGAAACGTTCTCGGGTGTCGCGATCGAAGACACACAGGCGATGACTAGTATGTGCGACACCGACGTCCGCCACTGTCGATGTCGATTTTAGTTTTCCGCAGTCTTCTTCCTCCTGCAGCAGGGTGACTCGCATCGCCTCGCTTTATCTCCAAAGCGGAAGTGGTAACGGCACTCCCAGTCGGCGTCTCCAGGCTTAGGTGTGTGTGTGCGCTGCGTCGTCTGCGAGCGTGATCGGGATCGAGCATTGAATGGACGGCGACGGTCTCTTCGTTGCGGCCGGCCCCGTCGCAGTTCGGCGATCTCGAGTGTCAGCTTCTCTACCTGTTTGGCCAGGGCTTCAATTTGTGTCGTTGGCGTCGACGGGCTTGACACCGATATTGCAGCGACGCTGGGACCTTCCGCATACTCCACCATCTTGTCAGCCATCGCAGCGAGAGTATCCAGCGATGACTCCTTGTTCACCGAAAGTACGACTCGGACTTGTGCGGGTAGATGGTTCAGCCACTCGATCTTGAGACCTTCCTCGGTGATCATGCCACTGGCTAACTCTCGCATCTTTCTCAAAAGCTGAGAGGGCTTCTGGTCTCCCAATTCCAGGCCACTAATTAGTTTCTGGAAGTTCTTCACGTCCGACTTGTCATAAGCTTCAAGCAAACGCTGCTTCACTTTCTCGTACTTTCCAGTGGAAGGTGGATTGTATAAGATATCGGTCAGGTGCTGCAGGTCAACCGTCTGTAACTGTTGTAGTAGGTACCGGAACTTCTGGTCATCAGAGGTCCTCAATGGGTCGATTACGGCTTCGAACTGGATGAACCAGGCACGGGGAATTTCTCGCCAAAAGGGAAGAAGTCTTGATTGCACGGAGACAGCGCTGACGTCGTAGTTTGCCTCTGCAAAGTTTTTTTCTTGCTGTCCCTCTGCCATGTTATAGTAGGAGCTCCACAGAGTCCTTCTTGAGCTGCTGTTGTATAGCGGACTTGATCACGTCGGGGTCACCAGATGTGGAGGCTTGGGCAGAGTGTGGCAAGCAAAACAATGGTCAGCTGATTAATGAATGTTTATTGAGAGAGGCGTGTTATATTTAAACGACTGTTGGACAGAGTTGGCTAGATAGGTAATTAGGCTGTCCTACTCGCACAGTATTAATATGTCCAGTCCTCTCGTTCGTCGTCTCAGTGCCCGGCCGATGGTCGGTTGGTGCGCACATCCATTTGTCTACGCTGCTCTGCGAGGCGGTGTGGGAGCGAGACACAACGGCGGTCCTCTCGTTCTAGACGTATAAATATGCCTGGACTCGTTACGCCACACCAGTACGGCGCTGCCGCGCCTCGGCCATGTTATGCACCATGACTCCCATAATTATAATTAAATATTATAATAAGAATATAGAACAGAATATAGAATCTTCTTTTGAAACTCATTCATGGATAAAGAATATCATAAAACCTATTTTGTTCCTATTCTGTATTGGAAACTAGAAACAGATGAATTTTTTCTTATTATAATATTTAATTATAATAATAATAAGAATAAATTCATCTGTTTCTAGTTTCCAACACAGAATATAGAATCTTCTTTTGAAACTCATTCATGGATAAAGAATATCATAAAACCTATTTTGTTATACCTACTTGTAGCTTTCACATTGAATTTTTTTAAAAATAACGACTAATTAATAATTTTCAGAATATTTTTATTTCCAAAAAATGTGTCGTTATTCGTCGAGAGGTTAAAATTTAAAAAAGCTTGTGCCGCGTGGAGGTTCTTTTGAATAATAATAATAAGAATAAATTCGTCTGTTTCTAGTTTCCAATACAGAATATAATATTATTTTAATTGTATTATTATTTTATTTGTATATTTTATTTATTATTATAACATATTGGTCTTTTTGCGTATAGGGAATGTCAATATGCGGATTGGTTGTTTTGCGAATACAATATTGGTCATTTTCCGGATAGGGTATGTCAATACGCGAATTGGTCGTTTTGCGAATGAAATATTAGTCACTATGCGTATTGGTAAATTTTAATTATTTAATTTGTATAAAGAATTACAGCTATAAAGAATCAAAGTTATGTTTTCTATCCTGATTTGAAGCAGCGAGTCGTTTTTTCTAATATTAATGATATAGTCTAACGACCCTTCGGTACCAATTTGTAAAATCTGAGTACCTAGGTATACGTACCAGCTAAATCATTTTTTTCTAGTGGCAAGCAAGTGCGGTCCTCCTGATGGTAAGCGGTTAATGTAGCCTATAGACGCCCTTTTAGTTCACTCAATTATCAAAGTTAATTGCGATTAGCTAATCGTCACAATTAAAACAGCTTCAATAAAAATCTTCATGAAGGGTTGCAGTAAAAGTACAATTTAACAGTTCAAATTCATTTGTTATCTCTCGAGTAATTGTACATAAATGTGCGTTTTATTGCCTTAAAAATTTATGGAGCACGTGTGGAATAACAATTAAAAAGATTTACAACCCGGTCAGATAAAGAATGGATTTGATAACCTTTTATTTAGTGATGAAAGGTGTTGTGAAAAATTACTTACCTACATTCTAAAGTATTGTTTGTAGATTTACGATATTTTCGTCATAAAACATTCTGACACTGAGGAGGCAGCTGAGGAAATGTCTCGTGACGCTTCTTCGAGAACAATTAAAAAAAAAGTCACCTGTGCTGTGACGCGTACTAAGATCATCGTCACCTACACTATTGACAATTAGTGACTCTTATTACAAAGATAATATGGTTCCTAACACATTGCCATATAGAAAAGAAGAAGAAGAATTTACGTTACTGTACACTCCTGTACGCGTACAAAAATATTCAGAACATTTGCACAAAAAATGCACTTTCGAAGCCTGTATTCATTGATCGAAAGTTAAAACGTTTGCACCATACAACGTAACGTGCGCTAAAATAGTTACTCACACTTAAGTACTTGCTTTACCGCACGCTCCGTTATATGGCGCCGTACGTATTCTTTACGGTTTTTTTTAAATTTCCTAAAGCATGTAAAATAATTCCACCAAGGAGTTCTACATTATGGGAATAAATAGGCCGAATGATCGAACCTCCTTGGAAACGCTTTAGCTCAATACAAAAGAGATGAAAGATGTAGTTCTATATTTCAACACGCGCACGTGATGCCATTTGAAAATCTGCTCAATTTTCATATTAGGAACGTTAGAGACTCTTGCTGCTTTTCCACTGATACTTAAAAACAAAAAATATTACTATTGTACTGTTGTCTCGCAAATCCGCTGAAAAACGTTGTATGACACACGTTCGGAAATTGCTAATTACAATCTCGTGACTATGGCAAGTCCTTGACTTTGTCTCGGCCTTATATTTTGTCTACTCGTTTGTAAAAACCAACTTACGGCAATAGTATCATAAATATTATTCCTCTATTCAGGGCATGCTATTACTTATTGATGATCATAATAGCTACCCATTAAGCTGCCGTTTTTTCTTACATTTTATTCTATTTGTAACTTTTACGTATAGTTACAATTTTTTCTACTTCAACTTTAGTCGTATCAATAGATGTAAAATTATGTACTTTTTAGATTTTTAAAATTGTTTCACTAGTGCATACTTACTATTGTATTAACAGTACTACTTACTGTTTTACTAGTGCATCACTTAATTTGAAGGTGTTAAACGCTCTGGTTTCGATTAAAAACAAAGCAACTTTCGCCATGGTCGATCCCAGGATGGGTCAACCATTTTTTTTTTTTTTTTATATACTAAGCACGACAAATGACTCAACACCACCTGATGTGAAGCAGTAAGAAGAGTCCATATGCGAAGACAGCTAGTGCAGTTCAGACACTGCTCTAGCTGCCTCCACCTTGCCGGCCCGAAAGGTGCTTTTTCACGCCTCTTTTGAAGGAACCCATGTTATAGGAAGGAGGGAACACATGTGCTGGCAAAGAATTCCAAGTTCTGGAAGTTGGACAAAGAAAAGAGCTACTAAATTTCTTTGTACGTGATGTTGAGGTGGAGACAGTGAATTGATGACTCCGAAGACCGGCACGCGTGCTCCTGAGTAGGAAGGGGGAAGGTGGGATAAGGTCAAATAGCTCTTCAGAACCTAAAGATGGTATTAAAACTATAAGAAGAATTCAGGGAAGAAATGACCAACCTCCCAAAATTTTAATAGAACTTAAAGATGATGAAACACAGGAGAACTGGATGTTGGCTGCTAAAACAACGAAAATCTCCGTTGCAGACATTCACCCAAAACATAACCAAAACTATAATACAGTTTACATACGGGAAGCTATGACCAAACTAAATAAACAATTGTTCTGGAACACTAAACAAGAGTTGAAAATCAATCAAAATTTCAAGTATGTATGGTTCAAGAGAGGATTTGTTAGAGCTCGCCAGGACGATTCTGAAAAAATTTTCATCATAAGAACTATGAACGACCTACAGGATATCATTAACAAGACTGTCTAAGTAAGACAAGACTGTCAAATCTTCACTGTCTAAGTAACTTAAGTACCTTTAATAATTTCCTATTAAACAAACTATTATCCGAAATCGCATGTGTAGCAATATAATACTAGATGATATTAATGAACTATCCGACTGAATAAACATAAATGATTTTCTAAATAAAATACCTACTTCTAATCTAAACCTCTTGTGCATGCATATCAACATAAGGTCTATTATAAAAAATTTCTCTGCACTAGAACAATGTTTATCTACCTCAAAAAAATGTATTGATGTTTGTATTCTAACAGAGGTAAATATCTCCGACAACCTTAGTTGCCTGTATAATATTGATGGCTATGAAATGTACTCAGTATTACGGAAGTTCCGTCGGGGTGGTGGTATAATTGTTTATGTTAATAAGAAACACAAAATTAAAATAAAAAATGTCATGTCCCAACACTTTGAATGTCTCCTTTTTACAATATCAACACAAAAACAATATTCTGCCGATATCTGTGCAATATACCGACCACCCAGTTTTAGTAAACGCCTGTTTGTGGACGAACTTTTCAATAAACTTAACCTACTAACGAAAAACAGTGAATTATACTTACTAGGAGATATTAATCTGGACTTAAAACATGACACTCCTATAAAACATAAATACAGCAATACTTTGCATGGGTTGGGCCTTGTGTGTGGGATAACACAGCACACTAGAATTGAACTTTCTAACGGGTCACTAAGTAAAACATGTATTGATCATATCTACGGTCGATCCCGCTCACAAGACCTTTATACTTCGGCACTCGGAACCGCACTGGCCGATCATCGCGCTGTGGTACTCGCCTGCATCGGAATACTCGCCTGCATCGGAATACAAATACAGGATGCTCCAATATATAAAACATGTTTAAATAATATTATTGTCACTGAGCTTTTGGATCAAGTAGATTGGAAGAAATGTCGTAACATAGCTTGTCCAGTGATGCTTAATAACTTTATTCACAACAAATTTACAGAATGTTATACAAAATCAAAATTTAAAATTAGGGTAAAACGTAATTATTTAAGATGCAATAATGATTGGGTAAATGATAAAATAATTAGGTTATGTTCACATAGAGACCAACTGTTTTATAATTGGATAAAGGACACGAACAATTTGCAGCTAAAACGTGAATATAACAAAGCTAGAAATTATACAAACAAGTTAATACAGAAAACTAAGAATAAGGCTCTGAAATCCGAGATTTTACTAAATAAAAGCGACCCAAAACATTTATGGCAAATATTGAATAAGATAACAGGAAGAATAAAACAATCAATAGACGAAGTTATAAGTAATGCATTTGGCAAGCAAGTTAGCGAGGATAGACAAATTGCTGATAATTTTGCTAAGACTTTTAAAAACAGTGTGAAGAGTATTATACCACAATGCTCCAGACCACTACTAAATAGTACTTCGTACACAAACTCTGCAAATGTTACAATGCGGTTTAGACGTGCTAATGCAAAAAATATTGATAATATCATAAAAAGTATAAAAGTCAATAAATCACCCGGAATTGATGGCATAAGAGCTATAGATATAAAAAGACTTTGTGTAAAAATTAATACTGTCATAGCGGAGTTAATAAATAAGTGTGTCATGAACGGGGCATATCCTTCAACATTAAAGACCGGTATTGTAAGACCAATACACAAAAAAGGAAGTCGCATGGACTATGAAAATTATAGACCGATTACTATACTGCCCATAATTGATAAGATAATTGAGAAGTATATTTGTAAAGAGATTTATAGTTTCTATGAAAATAATGACATCTTGACTAAGAAACAGTATGGCTTCCGTCCGCACAGGAATACCACTCAGTTGCTTTCTGCATTTACCGACATGGTATATAACCAATTAGACCAAAAAAGTCATGTAATAGTCGTTTTCATAGACTACAGTAAAGCCTTTGATACCTTGAGGCACGATATCCTGCTTAATAGCCTACGGGACAGTGGAATCAGGGGTAATATCCTCAGCTGGTGTGAAAATTATCTCAAGGAGAGATCGTTTGTTGTCAAAGTAAATGACACATATAGCGATCCCATTGCAGTAACTGAAGGCACAGCACAAGGTTCTGTTTTGGGTCCATTACATTATCTCACATATGTCAATAGCTTGCCAAGCTTAATATCTCAGTGTGATATTTACCAATTTGCTGATGACACTTGTCTAGTGGCTTGTGGAGTTGATCCTGAAGAAGCCTTAGGAAAACTTCAAAGTGACTTTGACATGTTGATTAAATGGTCGCACGATGTTGGATTCGACCGACGATCTGGTGAGGGTCGCGGGAAGCCGATGGATGTGGACAGCGCAGAACCGATCGGTATGGAGATCTTTGGGGGAGGCCTATGCCCAGCAGTGGGCGTCTCTCGGCTGAAATGATGATGATGTTGGATTGGTGCTGAATACAAGTAAAACTAAACTCATGTACATCAGTACCAGTCAAAACAGGAGAAGTTATCAACCCAAGTTGATAGCACACAGCCACGATTGTCTTCATAACAATATTAGTAACACAAAACCTCAGCTATGTGATTGCAAGTACATAGATGCTGTTGATAAGCAAACCTACTTGGGGTTGATTATTGACAATAGGTTAAACTGGAAAGACCATATATACTATGTTTGTGATAAATTAAGAGCGGTGCTTGCTAAATTCTCAATTATAAAATGGAAAGTCCCTTATCAGACACTACTACTTTTATTTTATATAATAGTCATTAGCTGAATCAATAATAGGTTATGGGTTGTCTAGCTATAGTAGGGCCTTTAAGACACATCTTGACAAAATTTACACACTCCAGTTAAGAATCCTAAAAGAAATAGTGCCCTATAATATTAAAATGAATTGTGATGGTGATTACCAAAAGCTATTTGAATACTGTAAAATTATACCTATACATGAAAAAGTAAAATTAACCTTGTTAAATGAAGAGTACTTCAATAATGACCTAAAAACATCAAAAAAAGAAAATGTTAGCAGTATGGGTATACGCAACACCAAAAAAGTCAAACTAATTTTGCCAAGATATACGAATTTATATGGCAAACGTAAATTAGACTACATTATTCCTTATCTTATTAATCAGTTACCCACATCATTAACAGATGAACTAACAGTCAAGAACATCAAATATAAATTAAAGCAATACTTTCTTGAGAACACACATCCCTGCACGGGATCTGTGTATTAAATAGGTAGAGGCTTATTATGTCTAGTATGCATAATTCACTTCAATATAAACTAAAATCAGCATGTTAACTTTATCCAGCAAAAATAAAACAAACACTCTGTATAGTGATATTCGTCGTATAAGATTGTCAACAAGGAGGTTCTTATTTGTATGAACTACGGTAGTGAGCGAGACGACAGTGTTGGCTTGCTTTGATTAATTACCCGGTTTGGAGAGGGCATGTTTCTACGCCTACCTGCAGATATTTGCCTCTGTTTTTTAATTATCATCATCATCATCATCACCAGCCTATATATGTCCCACTGCTGGGCACAGGCCTTCCTACATGGCAGAAACACATGAGGAGTTTTGGCCATAACACCACCACGCTGGCCCAATGCGTGTTGGTGGGTTAAAGCGGTTGCAGTAACAACCGGGACCAACGGCTTAACGTGCCTTCCGAAGCACGGATGAGCTCAAGATTATAAATTTGATTGACCCATCCAGGGACCAACCATGGCGAAAGTTGCTTTGTTTTCGTGAACGAAACCAGAGCGCTCAAACCACTACGCCACCGAGCTCCTCTGTTTTTTTCCTTGTTTTTTAATATTGTTTCATAAATAATAAATATTAAATTTGTGTATACTGCTAATAATTGTTAATTTAAAGTGTTCGATTCTGGTGTACGGTAAAACTTTATAAGTTTATGTTTACACCTATTAATCAATTAAGTATTGTAATTTCTTTAATATAAATTAATAAATAAATAAAAAATAAAAGAACACTCTCCGTGATATAGCCGATAGAAGGCGCTAAGCGACGCAATGTCTCGACGCAATTGCAGAGGCTCAAGGTTGTTGGTGACCTCTACATCGCCAACGATACGGACAGCACGACGCTGCAATCTGTCCAGGGCATCGAGTAGGTACTTGGCGGAGCCATCCCACAAGTGCGAGCAATATTCCACGCAAGACCGGACCTGAGTTTTATACAGCAGGCATAATTGGTCAGGCGTGAAAAATCGACGCACCTTGTTCAGGACACCGAGCTTCCGTGAGGCTGTTTTTATCATGGTTTCGATGTAGTTCCTGGAATTCAGATCGCAACATATCTCCATACCTAGCTAGCTACCTCCATTTCTAATCTCGAGCTCCTCCGAGCTTCGGAAGTTTTAACCCATTAACCCGCATTGGGCCAGCGTGGTGCTGTTATGGCCCAAACTGTTCATTTGTGGTAGGAATGCCTGTGCCCATCAGTGGCACGTAATATAGACTGTGATGATACCTTTTACTTATAAATAGTAAATCTTTGTTAACTACCTTTTTCCCTGTCGTCAGTTCAACTACATCGACGACGTATATTTTTATTGTATAAGAACTTATTTTTTTGAGATATTGAAATACGATTTCACCAAAATCTGTTTAGACATTTTCAAATTTCATTCAAAATTGCTTGTATGATAATATCATACAAACTTCAATTTCAAATTTATCAATTTTACTAGGTGGTAGGCCACGCGGAGTTGAGCCCTGAGCCTCCAGACCTGAGCTATATAGGTGGTGTTAACCACTGGACCACCGAGGCGGTTAAGTTTTTAAAAATACGTTAGTAAATTAAAAAAAGGGTCTACAAAAATATATTAGTGTGGTCATCTAGAAAAATAATTGGTCTACAAATTGATAATTTGTCGGTACCTATTTTGATGACCAATCATATTTTTTGATGATCAATTATATTTTAAAGGTTGGAGTTAAAACAAGCCTTATAAAATATCCTCAAGGCAAGCCTTAAATAGTATAAAACTTACTTCCATAATGAACACAATAAATCCTGTGTCAGACGCGGAACTGAAGAAAGAAATATCTACGTTCTAGATCTAGTGCTTTGAAAGGCGAGTCATTAATCGTCTTTGTTACCACATAATTATACTTGGCCGCGTTGAGTTGGCGACTTGAGTATTATATTGAAAAGGTTTTATTACAATTGCCTTTAAGTCTGCGAAAAGAAAGAAGTAGGATCTACGCTTGTCGATTTTAATAGCCGTGACATCTCTAAACACAAATCTAGATGACCCTCTTTTTCATTTGCACAAAGAAAGAGATACAATCAGCGTCCCTAAGAGGTCCATCTCGTGTATCTTGCGTCGCTACATTATTTATAAACCATTAAGCGTTCCTCTTACACAAACTCGTTAGTCTGTTATAGTCTGTCTGTTTACTAGGTGGTAAGCCCGTATGTAGGACCGTGAAACAGTTCGCTGTGCTTCGGATTGAAGGGATAGATAGCTAGTGTAATTACTGGGCATGGAAGGCATTTGATCTTAGGCGTCAGGATGACAACGCCCCTGCAATAACAAGTGATTTCTTCTTATTGCAGGTGTCTACAGGCGGCGGTAACCGCTTAACCAGGTGGGCCGTCACTTTCTTTGTCATTTTATTGTATAAAAAAACTAAATACAGACTAAATAAATTGTTTCTTAGTCAGACCTTAAGATTAATTAACGAAAATTGTGTCTAGCTTTTCAGTGCTTCATTTTTAGCTCTTCGGGCAAGATATATAATGTAGGGTAATAATCACGAAATTCTTTAGGCACCGACATCACTATGACGACTTATCAAATAAATTTGAATCAAAATTAACTAACTACATTCCTTAAAAGAGATAATTAATACCTACAATTATGTTTTTTGTTTTACAAAACCGGACTTTTTAAACTATTACCCTTGTGTCACATCTGATGGCCATTTTTATAATATGTTTGGTTATAAAAACGAACAATTCAATTCATCCGATCACATATTGTTTTAGATATCAAATAAATATTCTTCTGCAGAAAAACTAATAAAGGAATATTGGGTCACCGCGCGAAATGTTTTTTACGCCTTGACAAAAGCGTAGAACGTATTTTATATGCTCGGGATTTCACTCGAACCAAATTCCCAAGCTATATCGGCCCGGTGCGTATTAGAATAACAGATGTGCGATTTTTTCCTCTCAACTTTTATGACAAATGAGTGGTAGGTTGCTTGGACACCATCTGCGGTCATTCGTTTCAGCACAGAGCAATTTCGACAATCAGTTATGCGTAGAGAAACGGACACTTGGGAGTAAAAAGACGGAAAAACATTCCGCCATCGTTTGTTTGGCTATTCGAGATTTCACACGTAGTTATATTGAAGTCGCTATAAAAATACGATAGCCCGTCTCGAGAGGGCACCAGGATTGTTTCACCCGTGTAACGACGACCTCCCCGATGAAAAGTTATTTTCTATTCCCCTAGAAAGCATTTCTTGTTACGTCCTACCGGGCAGCAATACCTATACAAAAGTATACGTTATAGAACCATGAGTTCGACGACTTTATGTTTTAACAATTTTATTTGTATAGCAATTTGCTATGAAGCTAAAATTTGTATTTGGAATGTTGCTGGAGATAACTGGTATTACCACGTATACTGCTTCGCTTAGGTGGAATTATATTCTTTGCATTAATAGCAAATAATATAATGCCACTAACGTAGTTCATTAGTTCGATAATGTAACCATCGAACTAATGGACTTCATAATGTTGTTAATTTTAATACAAGCTAAATCAAAATTTTCTTATTAGGAAGTCTATTATAACAATTACAAATCAAGAAAGAAAACGATAAAAAAATGATATGCTCCAGGCGGGAATCGAATCCGCGTCTTCTCAGGTCTTTATAACGCCTAATTTAATGTGATTTGTAATTGTTAAAATAAAGTAGGCGTTATAAATGCAACGGCTCTGGAACGCACTACCTCCCCATATCCAAGAGTCCAAAAACAAACTGGCTTTCAAGCGGTCAGTACGCAGTCTTTTTTTGGAGTCTCCACCTTTATCCAATTGATATACATATCTTTACTGTTTCTGTATTTATTTAATATGTATTTATCCATATTTATATATCTTAAAATATTTATTCGCATTAATATGTATATGTGTATTAACATGTTATTGTATATTTAGATTTTAAAACAGTTGTTTTTGCACTACCTAATTAATCATTTTGGACTCAGCTTTCCGGTTGACTGGTAGAGAATGCCTAATGGCATTAAGTCCGCCAAATTGTAACTTATTTTGTGCAATTAAAGATTAAATAAATAAATAAAATCAAATATAAATATTAGGAAGTTATTATGTATCTGTGTTCGCTTTTATTTTCCCGTATTCCTGTCGCAGGTCTGCTTGTAGAGATTTCATTAGAAATAAGTTCTTTTTTTTATACAACTAGATGACAAACAAGCTGACGGCCCACCTGATGGTAAGCGGTTACCGCCGCCTATAGACACCTGTAATATCAAGGAAAAGCACTTGATATTGCAGGTGCGTTTTCATCCTGAGGCCTAAGATGATATGCCGTCCATGCCCAGTAATTACAGTGCCCAGTAGTGCCTTTGTACTTAACTGTGTTTTTAACCCCGACGAAAAAAGATGGGTGTTATAAGTTTGACGTGTCTGTCTGTGTATCTGTGTATGTGTGTATCTGTGTATCTGTGTATCTGTGTATCTGTGTATCTGTGTATCTGTGTATCTGTGTATCTGTGTATCTGTGTATCTGTGTATCTGTGTATCTGTGTATCTGTGTATCTGTGTATCTGTGTATCTGTGTATCTGTGTATCTGTGTATCTGTGTATCTGTGTATCTGTGTATCTGTGTATCTGTGTATCTGTGTATCTGTGTATCTGTGTATCTGTGTATCTGTGTATCTGTGTATCTGTGTATCTGTGTATCTGTGTATCTGTGTATCTGTGTATCTGTGTATCTGTGTATCTGTGTATCTGTGTATCTGTGTATCTGTGTATCTGTGTATCTGTGTATCTGTGTATCTGTGTATCTGTGTATCTGTGTATCTGTGTATCTGTGTATCTGTGTATCTGTGTATCTGTGTATCTGTGTATCTGTGTATCTGTGTATCTGTGTATCTGTGTATCTGTGTATCTGTGTATCTGTGTATCTGTGTATCTGTGTATCTGTGTATCTGTGTATCTGTGTATCTGTGTATCTGTGTATCTGTGTATCTGTGTATCTGTGTATCTGTGTATCTGTGTATCTGTGTATCTGTGTATCTGTGTATCTGTGTATCTGTGTATCTGTGTATCTGTGTATCTGTGTATCTGTGTATCTGTGTATCTGTGTATCTGTGTATCTGTGTATCTGTGTATCTGTGTATCTGTGTATCTGTGTATCTGTGTATCTGTGTATCTGTGTATCTGTGTATCTGTGTATCTGTGTATCTGTGTATCTGTGTATCTGTGTATCTGTGTATCTGTGTATCTGTGTATCTGTGTATCTGTGTATCTGTGTATCTGTGTATCTGTGTATCTGTGTATCTGTGTATCTGTGTATCTGTGTATCTGTGTATCTGTGTATCTGTGTATCTGTGTATCTGTGTATCTGTGTATCTGTGTATCTGTGTATCTGTGTATCTGTGTATCTGTGTATCTGTGTATCTGTGTATCTGTGTATCTGTGTATCTGTGTATCTGTGTATCTGTGTATCTGTGTATCTGTGTATCTGTGTATCTGTGTATCTGTGTATCTGTGTATCTGTGTATCTGTGTATCTGTGTATCTGTGTATCTGTGTATCTGTGTATCTGTGTATCTGTGTATCTGTGTATCTGTGTATCTGTGTATCTGTGTATCTGTGTATCTGTGTATCTGTGTATCTGTGTATCTGTGTATCTGTGTATCTGTGTATCTGTGTATCTGTGTATCTGTGTATCTGTGTATCTGTGTATCTGTGTATCTGTGTATCTGTGTATCTGTGTATCTGTGTATCTGTGTATCTGTGTATCTGTGTATCTGTGTATCTGTGTATCTGTGTATCTGTGTATCTGTGTATCTGTGTATCTGTGTATCTGTGTATCTGTGTATCTGTGTATCTGTGTATCTGTGTATCTGTGTATCTGTGTATCTGTGTATCTGTGTATCTGTGTATCTGTGTATCTGTGTATCTGTGTATCTGTGTATCTGTGTATCTGTGTATCTGTGTATCTGTGTATCTGTGTATCTGTGTATCTGTGTATCTGTGTATCTGTGTATCTGTGTATCTGTGTATCTGTGTATCTGTGTATCTGTGTATCTGTGTATCTGTGTATCTGTGTATCTGTGTATCTGTGTATCTGTGTATCTGTGTATCTGTGTATCTGTGTATCTGTGTATCTGTGTATCTGTGTATCTGTGTATCTGTGTATCTGTGTATCTGTGTATCTGTGTATCTGTGTATCTGTGTATCTGTGTATCTGTGTATCTGTGTATCTGTGTATCTGTGTATCTGTGTATCTGTGTATCTGTGTATCTGTGTATCTGTGTATCTGTGTATCTGTGTATCTGTGTATCTGTGTATCTGTGTATCTGTGTATCTGTGTATCTGTGTATCTGTGTATCTGTGTATCTGTGTATCTGTGTATCTGTGTATCTGTGTATCTGTGTATCTGTGTATCTGTGTATCTGTGTATCTGTGTATCTGTGTATCTGTGTATCTGTGTATCTGTGTATCTGTGTATCTGTGTATCTGTGTATCTGTGTATCTGTGTATCTGTGTATCTGTGTATCTGTGTATCTGTGTATCTGTGTATCTGTGTATCTGTGTATCTGTGTATCTGTGTATCTGTGTATCTGTGTATCTGTGTATCTGTGTATCTGTGTATCTGTGTATCTGTGTATCTGTGTATCTGTGTATCTGTGTATCTGTGTATCTGTGTATCTGTGTATCTGTGTATCTGTGTATCTGTGTATCTGTGTATCTGTGTATCTGTGTATCTGTGTATCTGTGTATCTGTGTATCTGTGTATCTGTGTATCTGTGTATCTGTGTATCTGTGTATCTGTGTATCTGTGTATCTGTGTATCTGTGTATCTGTGTATCTGTGTATCTGTGTATCTGTGTATCTGTGTATCTGTGTATCTGTGTATCTGTGTATCTGTGTATCTGTGTATCTGTGTATCTGTGTATCTGTGTATCTGTGTATCTGTGTATCTGTGTATCTGTGTATCTGTGTATCTGTGTATCTGTGTATCTGTGTATCTGTGTATCTGTGTATCTGTGTATCTGTGTATCTGTGTATCTGTGTATCTGTGTATCTGTGTATCTGTGTATCTGTGTATCTGTGTATCTGTGTATCTGTGTATCTGTGTATCTGTGTATCTGTGTATCTGTGTATCTGTGTATCTGTGTATCTGTGTATCTGTGTATCTGTGTATCTGTGTATCTGTGTATCTGTGTATCTGTGTATCTGTGTATCTGTGTATCTGTGTATCTGTGTATCTGTGTATCTGTGTATCTGTGTATCTGTGAATCTGTGTATCTGTGTATCTGTGTATCTGTGTATCTGTGTATCTGTGTATCTGTGTATCTGTGTATCTGTGTATCTGTGTATCTGTGTATCTGTGTATCTGTGTATCTGTGTATCTGTGTATCTGTGTATCTGTGTATCTGTGTATCTGTGTATCTGTGTATCTGTGTATCTGTGTATCTGTGTATCTGTGTATCTGTGTATCTGTGTATCTGTGTATCTGTGTATCTGTGTATCTGTGTATCTGTGTATCTGTGTATCTGTGTATCTGTGTATCTGTGTATCTGTGTATCTGTGTATCTGTGTATCTGTGTATCTGTGTATCTGTGTATCTGTGTATCTGTGTATCTGTGTATCTGTGTATCTGTGTATCTGTGTATCTGTGTATCTGTGTATCTGTGTATCTGTGTATCTGTGTATCTGTGTATCTGTGTATCTGTGTATCTGTGTATCTGTGTATCTGTGTATCTGTGTATCTGTGTATCTGTGTATCTGTGTATCTGTGTATCTGTGTATCTGTGTATCTGTGTATCTGTGTATCTGTGTATCTGTGTATCTGTGTATCTGTGTATCTGTGTATCTGTGTATCTGTGTATCTGTGTATCTGTGTATCTGTGTATCTGTGTATCTGTGTATCTGTGTATCTGTGTATCTGTGTATCTGTGTATCTGTGTATCTGTGTATCTGTGTATCTGTGTATCTGTGTATCTGTGTATCTGTGTATCTGTGTATCTGTGTATCTGTGTATCTGTGTATCTGTGTATCTGTGTATCTGTGTATCTGTGTATCTGTGTATCTGTGTATCTGTGTATCTGTGTATCTGTGTATCTGTGTATCTGTGTATCTGTGTATCTGTGTATCTGTGTATCTGTGTATCTGTGTATCTGTGTATCTGTGTATCTGTGTATCTGTGTATCTGTGTATCTGTGTATCTGTGTATCTGTGTATCTGTGTATCTGTGTATCTGTGTATCTGTGTATCTGTGTATCTGTGTATCTGTGTATCTGTGTATCTGTGTATCTGTGTATCTGTGTATCTGTGTATCTGTGTATCTGTGTATCTGTGTATCTGTGTATCTGTGTATCTGTGTATCTGTGTATCTGTGTATCTGTGTATCTGTGTATCTGTGTATCTGTGTATCTGTGTATCTGTGTATCTGTGTATCTGTGTATCTGTGTATCTGTGTATCTGTGTATCTGTGTATCTGTGTATCTGTGTATCTGTGTATCTGTGTATCTGTGTATCTGTGTATCTGTGTATCTGTGTATCTGTGTATCTGTGTATCTGTGTATCTGTGTATCTGTGTATCTGTGTATCTGTGTATCTGTGTATCTGTGTATCTGTGTATCTGTGTATCTGTGTATCTGTGTATCTGTGTATCTGTGTATCTGTGTATCTGTGTATCTGTGTATCTGTGTATCTGTGTATCTGTGTATCTGTGTATCTGTGTATCTGTGTATCTGTGTATCTGTGTATCTGTGTATCTGTGTATCTGTGTATCTGTGTATCTGTGTATCTGTGTATCTGTGTATCTGTGTATCTGTGTATCTGTGTATCTGTGTATCTGTGTATCTGTGTATCTGTGTATCTGTGTATCTGTGTATCTGTGTATCTGTGTATCTGTGTATCTGTGTATCTGTGTATCTGTGTATCTGTGTATCTGTGTATCTGTGTATCTGTGTATCTGTGTATCTGTGTATCTGTGTATCTGTGTATCTGTGTATCTGTGTATCTGTGTATCTGTGTATCTGTGTATCTGTGTATCTGTGTATCTGTGTATCTGTGTATCTGTGTATCTGTGTATCTGTGTATCTGTGTATCTGTGTATCTGTGTATCTGTGTATCTGTGTATCTGTGTATCTGTGTATCTGTGTATCTGTGTATCTGTGTATCTGTGTATCTGTGTATCTGTGTATCTGTGTATCTGTGTATCTGTGTATCTGTGTATCTGTGTATCTGTGTATCTGTGTATCTGTGTATCTGTGTATCTGTGTATCTGTGTATCTGTGTATCTGTGTATCTGTGTATCTGTGTATCTGTGTATCTGTGTATCTGTGTATCTGTGTATCTGTGTATCTGTGTATCTGTGTATCTGTGTATCTGTGTATCTGTGTATCTGTGTATCTGTGTATCTGTGTATCTGTGTATCTGTGTATCTGTGTATCTGTGTATCTGTGTATCTGTGTATCTGTGTATCTGTGTATCTGTGTATCTGTGTATCTGTGTATCTGTGTATCTGTGTATCTGTGTATCTGTGTATCTGTGTATCTGTGTATCTGTGTATCTGTGTATCTGTGTATCTGTATATCTGTGTATCTGTGTGTCTGTCTGTGGCATCGTGGCGCCTAAACGAATGGACCGATTTTGATTCGTTTTTTTTTGTTTGAAAGCTATAATAGCTTTGGTTCTTAGCTATAACTTATGAAGACCAGTTCAGGCGTTTGATTACTATCAGCTCATATTCTACATAATAATAGGATTTTACTAATTTTTACAGATCCGATTGATTTCAAATTTGGTGTACTGTCACTTCTGTGAGATTCCCATGACATACTATCCTTGAGCTGATCCTATACCATCAAAAAGTCTGCGAAATGCTTAATTCTTCAGAAACTTACAGCAGATATAGCGTGTTTGGGCTCTTATGATTAGTCTGAGTGAGATGGTGTTAGATAGATGATTAATGACGCCGGGGGTTACTTAAAATTTTTGAATTTTGCAATTATATGTATTTTCTTTTGAATATTTTGTGTGTAGATTAACGATTAAATTAATTAATGATTAAATAAATATATAAATACATACATAGGTACCTATATATTCTGCGACGGAGGGGTCTTGGTACAGTCGATAGCACAGCAAGCGAAACAGGTTGACCTTGAGAACACCTTCACTCCTTTCGTAATGTACGGTTTCAGAGAAACTTTCTTCCATGTATGCTCAGGTTGTGGAATGAGCTCTCTGTAGAGGTTTTCTCGAATAAGTACAGCATGGGGTTCTTCCCACTGCTGGGCACAGGCCTTCCTACATCGGAGAAACACGTGAGGAGCTTGGGCCATAACATCACCACGCTGGCCCTATGCCGGTTGGTGGCTTAAAGCGGTTGCCGTAACAACCGGGACCAGCGCCTTAACGTGCCTTCCGAAGCACGGAGGAGCTCGAGATAACAAAGTTTAATTGACCCATTCCGTTTTTGCAACATTTTCATTGACGCTCAGAGGCTATTAGTCGTAGCGTGATTATATATTATATAGCCTATATAATACCTTGATAAATGGACAACCCAATACAAAAAAATAATAAATTTTCAATTTGAATCAGTAGTTCTTGAGATTAGCGCGTTCAACTAAACAGACAAACAAATTCTTCAGCTCTATAATACTAGTATAGATACACTGAAAAACAAAACGACTACTGAAGCTTCGACTACCTATACTTAGCTTGAAAAAGTGACTACATAGCTGAGGGTAATACCTAGCCAAACATAAAGTTGCAAAGAGATCCAATGGTTTGTTCTGTAATTACACCTCGCCAAATTTTGGTTATTACTGTGTATCTGTGTATCTGTGTATCTGTGTATCTGTGTATCTGTGTATCTGTGTATCTGTGTATCTGTGTATCTGTGTATCTGTGTATCTGTGTATCTGTGTATCTGTGTATCTGTGTATCTGTGTATCTGTGTATCTGTGTATCTGTGTATCTGTGTATCTGTGTATCTGTGTATCTGTGTATCTGTGTATCTGTGTATCTGTGTATCTGTGTATCTGTGTATCTGTGTATCTGTGTATCTGTGTATCTGTGTATCTGTGTATCTGTGTATCTCGTGTGTATCTGTGTGAAAAAAATTCGATGACTACCGTGCAGTAAACATTATAATTTTTTTGCTCTGTAATATTTTTATTCATTCGTCAATTTAAAGTGTATATTTAGGAGTATTTTTGGCAAATACCAATGCAATTGGGTATTGCTAGTTAGGTAGTGAAGTGACTTTCATAAAATCATAATTAGTAATTGGATATTTCTAAAAAATTTCATTCTGTTGCTTGATAAAATCAATCGGTGGTGTTCGTACTAAGTGATCCACAAAAACGCGTAAGCGACGCATTGCCCCCGGCGCTTGTGACATTTTTCTCGCGAACATAGCTGCCTCGGCGAGACAGTGTTAGTAAGAACATAATAAAGGACTAAAGGAATTTATTTTAAAGTGTACTGTTCGTGTGCGTTGGACTTGTGATTTGATTTAATTTTAATAATACTTTTTAATAATCATGTCATCGAAACTGTACAATTGTGCTGGGTGCAAAAACGTAATCGACAGTCGTGAATATTTGAAATGCTACAAGTGCTCACAGGTTTTTGACCTAGATTGTGCAAACGTTTCAACAAGTCGGTTTCGTAATACTATGACAAGGGATCATAGAAACAAGTGGACCTGCCAGGAATGCAACAGTAAAAAGCCAAAGGTGGGAAATACGAATACTCCAGTGCGTGACCTGAAGAACGACGGCAATCAGGCATTTTCCGACAGTAGTGCTGAAGAAACAACTAATATCACAGAACGCAAGAAAGAACGTTCACCAAAAAAGCATAAACCAGCCAGTCAAAATGTGTCAAAATCGGGAAAGATTAATGAAGATGATGGTGTCATTTCAGCCATTAAAGATCAAGTTATTGAGGCAATGAAATTGGAACTTCCAACAATGTTAACGCGGATTCTTCAATCTGAACTCACTCCTATTAAAAATGATTTACAGGATCTTCGTAAGTCAGTTTCCTTTCTCAGTGAGATGTATGATAAAATTAAGGTGGATGTTGAGATGCTGTTAAAAGAAAATACGCAAATAAAAACTGATTGCAGCATGCTCAAGAGCACATTACGTGATGTAACAGATAGACTAAATAACGCTGAACAGTATCTCAGGGAAAATAATTTGGAAATAAGTGGCGTCCATGAGCATAGAAATGAGAATCTGAAAAATCTTGTGCAACAATTCTCTTCCGTCATTAATTTTAAACTGAATGATGACGATATTATGAGTAGTACTCGGGTGGCCAAAAAGGATAAAGACTCTCAGCGTCCTCGTACAATAATTGTAAAATTTAAAAGCTCAATATGTCGTGATGAATTTTATTCGTCTGTGCAGAGGTATAATAAATCAAACCCAAATAATAAGATCAATACTGCTTTACTTGGAATTGCTGGTGATAAGAGACCCGTTTTTGTGCAGGAGCATTTATCACCTACTAATAGAATTTTGCATGCCGCTGCGCGAGCAAGAGCAAAGGAATTCGGGTATCAGTTTGTGTGGATTCGGAATGGCCGTATTTACGCGAGGAAGGCTCCAGATACTACTTTCATACTGATAAGAAACCATGAAAGTTTAAATTTAATTAGTTGAATCACGGTATGATTATTGGCAAATAATGTATAGGTCATAATAGTGTCTATAATGGGTAGTACGATTTACTATCAGAATATACGAGGTATGAATACCAAGGTTGTAGATATTTACAACACGGTATTGTGTAATAATTATAATATGATATGTCTCTGTGAAACTTGGTTAAATGAGTCTGTGCTTTCGACTGAATTATTTGATAATAGGTATTGTGTGGTACGCAGGGATAGGGAGGCTAAATTTTGTAAAAGATTTAATAGGAGGCACGGTGGTGGCGTGTTGATTGCAATATCTAGGAGTTTCCGGTTTAGGATGAGACCTGAGTGGAATACTGAATTTGTGGAGGACTTATGGGTTGAAATTCACTTAGACAAGAATACCTTTATTAATGTTTGTGTTGTTTATTTACCAGATTATTTACCTGACGACGTTTACAAAGATTTTTGTAAAAAATGGGAAAAAATAATCACTGAACATCCCAATCATATTACATGCATTGTTGGTGATTTTAATTTGAAAAATCTTAATTGGTCGACTGAGCTAATGACTCCTTTGAACCCCTCTTGTGTGAAATCTCAGTTAATATATGATCTCATTCATACCGCAGCTTTAAGCCAGTTGAATTTTAATGTTAATCAGAACGGTAGAATTCTCGATTTGGTTTTAACTAGCCATCCTGATTTATTCTTACTAACAACTGCCATTCCGATAAGTAGAGTGGACGCTCATCATCCTCCGTTTGAATTGCTATTTAAAGAGGCAGTAAAACCTCTTGTCACTGGCGATGCCATTCAAAAACTAAACTTTTATAAAACGGATTATGATAAATGCATCGGAGATCTTCAGCATATTGATTGGGATTATCATGCGAGTTATCTTGGGGTTGATGAGTTTGTAAAATTTTTCTATACTTCAATAACTAGAGTCATTGAAAATTATACTCCGAAAACAAGAGCTCGTAATACTAGGTATCCAATTTGGTTCTCACGTAGTCTTATAAGAGTTTTAAAAGAAAAGTTTAAGTATAACGATAGATATAAAAAATATAAAAATCCTAGAGATTACGACACTTTCAGTATGCTTAGATCACGGGTGAGAATATTGATGGATAGTTGTTTTGAAAGATATATAAAGGGTATAGAGGACAGTAGATGGTTATTGGGAATTCTGTCCCACCTCCGTTCGATCGGGCTCACGCCCTCACTCACTTCGGTTGTACTGAATTCCCAATAACCATTGTATGTTTTTGTTCCATAAGTTTTTTGTCACAGTTCTAACAGCCGTACACGTTAGGTGGCGCTCGAAGTCTTATAAACTGATGGCTCAGAATATTTAAATATAGGAACATAAGAATTTGAAGTCATTGTGTTGAAGCTTTTGATACGCTACAAATAAGCAAGCAATTCGTTATGAAATTTGTAAAACAAAAAGAATCTTTAAAAATAGAATGTATTTGTCCAACATCTTCTAGTGCAAGTAAGCGTCATGGCAACTTACTACCTAACACTATTCGTTGTCTTGTCTGTGGTCCATCAAATTGTGGAAAAACAAACTTAGTGATTAGTTTGTTGTTGCATAAGAACGGTCCTCGTTTCCGTAATTTGTATGTGTATTCAAAATCTTTATACCAACCCAAGTATAAATTTCTAGAAGAAGTTCTACAACAAGTACCTGGTACATCATTTTACAAATATAATCACAATAGCGAGATTTTGAGTCCTCATGAAGCTTTGTTAGATTCAATTATTATTTTTGATGATGTTGCTTGCGAAAATCAAAACAATATTCGAGATTATTTTGCTATGGGACGTCATAAGAATATTGATTGCTTTTATATTAATCAAACTTACTCCAAAATTCCAAAACAGCTTGTGAGGGATAACTCTAATCTTATAGTTTTATTCAAACAAGATGATATTAATTTAAGACACGTTTACGATGAACATGTAGGCTCTGACATGTCATGGCCCAAATTCCGTGAAATGTGTTCTACTGTTTGGACCAAACCATACAGTTATGTTGTGATAAATAAAGACTGTGAGAAAAACAAAGGATGTTACAGAATGAAATTCGATACGTTTATCGTGTTAGATTAACATTCATAAGTGATTGTAACGTTGTTAATAATCACTCTCATTTGTGATTTCGAAAGGAGTAGAATTCTAAGCATGGAAAGAAATCTCAAAGAACAAATTGTAAAATCTGCAGCAGCTGTAAAAAGGAAGGTGAAAATGATAAAAGATGTAAAAAATTCTAACAACATGGCGCTGGAAACAATTTTTCAACCTATAGTTAATCCCCTCAATCAGTTGGTAAATAAAAGCGATGAAAAATATGAACAAGAAGAATTCGAGTATAAACCAACACTGAAGAAAAATAAGTACAGCGAAAGTGAAGAGTCGGATTCTCCCAACGAAGACTCCGAAAGACCTCTTAGTGAAGAAGAAAACTTAGATGGTGCTTGTATCAGCAAACCTGACAAAACCCTTACTGTTTCACCATTTACAGATCAAAATTTGAGTGCAGACTCGTTTAAGTCCTTTCAATCATCACCAAGCACAAAAGATCAATCTATATGGTCAGGATCATCTGAAATTACGAAAAACGTACCATATGGAATCAAGCTTGAGCGTGGAAAACTTATTCTTGGTAAAACACGAGTTTTTGACCGTGACCGCACCTGGCGAATTGGAAATCGTATTGTTAAGAAAACTCTTGGTTTAAAAGAATTATTATTTAAAAAATCACCAAACATGGAAGTTATAACGGAAGACGATTTACAAAATTATAAAATGTTGTTACTTGAAACGAATGCTCATAGACGTAATTTTGATTCAACTAAGGCTATAAACAGCAATAAAGGTTACAAATATATGCACATTATTAAACCGTTATTTAAATTCTCAAGAAGTGCAACTACGAGCACGGAAAGTCTTCCACTAGGAAAAGGATTGGAACTCTTGAAAAAAGTAAAAAAAAATACAGATTTGATTTATTGGGATGACCCTAACGAGCTAGTAGATCGATTAAAATTATTATTTGCGTCACGAGATGCTGGTAATACTGGTTTAGATAATGAAATAATTGCAATAATTGAGGAACTGTATGAAGCCGGCATAATCAACAAAAAATATAAGGAAAGTACATAAGAATAATTCAGCAGTTTACTTACAGTAAGCAGCTGATAAGCATTGCCATTGCAATGAATATAGACAAATTCGGTCACCACGTTCATAAGCGTTTACGATTATTTGAATACATAGATACCTTAAACGATTCTCTAGTAAAATCAGAAACGGGAGTCTACGATTTAAAATCAACAAGATTAAAAGGCTTGTTGCCCCCAGATAAAGACGACGAAGCTGTAAATAAAGGATATCTGGATGAATCAGTCCAGCACATGGAAAAAGAGTTGAAAAAAGTTTTGAGTGATGTTAAAAAATATTTGTCGAATTTAGAAAAAGCTATTTTAGATCGTTTGAATACCGTTTATTACACAAAAACAGAAATAGACCACTTAATGCAAGGTCAGTCGGACAAAAAATAATGAGTAAGCAAAACATTGTTGATGAACTTCATAGAGCTGTACGAAGAAATTTCCCACGTCGATGTACAATTATAAAAGCGATAGATGATTTATGGCAAGCTGATCTAATTGACTTTCAAAAGTATTCAAAATTCAATAAAGGATATAAATTCGTATTGGTAGTCATTGATGCTTTGTCGAAATATGTATGGGTTAATCCTCTGAAATCGAAATCGAAAAATGATGTTATGAATGCAATGAAATGTATATTAATTGATTCTCAGAGAAAACCAAAAAATCTGCAAACAGATGCAGGGAAAGAGTTTTATAATGAATCTTTTAAGCGATTAATGACCCAGTATAAAATAAATCATTACTCTACATATTCTGTAAAAAAAGCATCTATTGTAGAACGGGTGATAAGAACATTGAAATTACGACTTTATAAACAATTCAGCTTATGTGGTCAGTATCGATGGTTGGAGAAGAATTTAGATTCCACTGTACAATACTATAACAATACTATTCATAGTACAACAAAATTTAAACCCATTGAAATAAATAAAGCCAACGAGATGTTAGTTAGATCTAACATTATTAAAACACAAAAACAAAACACAAATCAGAAATCTAAGTTTGTCCTTGGCGACCATGTTCGTATTAGTAAATATAAAGGAGACTTTTATAAAGGTTATACACCTAATTGGTCAACGGAAATATTTTCTATTGTAAAAGTTAACCATACAAATCCACCAACATATGAAATAGAAGATAAGAATCAACAAAGAATCTTAGGATCTTTTTATGAGTATGAATTACAAAAAACTAAATTCCCAGACCTTTACCTTATTGAAAAAATCATAAAACGAAAAGGAAACAAATTTTTTGTGAAATGGTTAGGTCTCAATGATAATGAAAATAGTTGGGTTGAAAAAAATGCATTGGTGTTTTAATATAAATGAACTGTCTTTGATCCACATAATCACTTTACTTGTACCAATGAAGAAAGGAAGTGGTATCATTAACAGCTTGATAAACAAAGTACCTTTTGAATTACATTTACCTGGGTATCAATTTTGTGGTCCTGGAACGAATCTTAAAAAACGTTTGCTAAGAGGCGATCGCGGAATAAATCAATTGGACAAAGCTTGTATGTATCACGACATTGCTTACACCAATAACGATTTGAACGTTCGACATAAAGCCGACTTAGATCTTTTGAACATGGCTAAAAGAAGACTAAAATCGAAAGATGCTAAAAAAGGAGAAAAGATTGCTTCGTGGATTGTAAAAAATGCAATGAAGGCGAAACTAAAAGTTGGTGGGGGTGTACGTTCATTTATGTCAATTGTGAAAAGAATACAATCACAAATAAAAAAATTAAAATCAAAAAACAATCATGCTGCTATTAAATATGCATATGCAGCTGCAAAAAAAATATTTGCTAATAAAAAAGGTGTTCGGTTACCACGCTGTATTCCACTTCCAAAAAGTGGAGGAATATTACCTTTGATTCCAATTTTTGCTGGACTGTCGGCCTTAGGTTCATTAGCTGGTGGCGCAGCAGGAATCGCAAAAGCCGTCAATGATTACAAGGCCTCTCAAAAAAATCTACAGGAATCTCAGCGACATAATAGAATGATGGAATCGGTTGCTCTTGGAAAAGGGGTGTATATTAAGCCCCATAAAAAAGGAGCAGGTTTATATTTGAATCCCTCAAAAAACTGATGCAGCGGCTGCCCAGACGTGCACTTACCAACTTGGATATATTGGAGCATGCACGAAGCATCCCATATTTTCGTGGTGTTTTTATGAGAGATACTTTACCTTCGAAACCAAGAAAAATAGAGTGTGGTATAGTAAATTTGGACAGCTCCGAGAATCCTGGATCGCATTGGGTAGCCTACGTTAAGCAAGTCGATTACACGGAATATTTTGATAGTTTTGGTAACTTGAAACCACCGTTAGAAGTACAAAAATATTTAAAAGATACGTCTCTAAATTATAATTATATACAACATCAGAGATTTGGATCAGTAAACTGTGGACATCTATGTTTAAAATTTTTAAAAAAATTTTGGAGAAGTCATTTAAATAAAGAATAATACTGTAATATTTATCAGTATTAAAATGTCTTTTACTGTGTCTATAACCGGAAAAGAAGCCTCCTTAACAACGTATTACTCACCAACCTTAGAATTAGTAGGAGAATATGAATGTGGGCTTTTATATTTTTCTACTTTTAACTCCATTCCGAATATAGATGAGAGAAATAACAAGTTCTATTACGGTGAAAATGAAGTCATCGAGATTCCTGAAGGATCATATGAACTTCAAGATATTTGTGATTACTTGAGGAGTAATATCAAGAATACTATATTAAAATTATCTTGTAATAATAACACCCTGAAGACAAATATTTTCTGTTCGAAAGATATTCACTTTACTAACAGTGATTCAATTGGTAAAATTTTGGGTTTTGGTACGGAAACAATCAAAGCTAATATAAGTAGCGAGTCTAAATACCCTGTAAGCATTTTATCAACAACCATCGTGCGTATAGAGTGTGATGTTGTTAGTGGATCATTCGTGAACGGAATAGCGAGTCACATTATTTATGAATTTGTGCCCAACGTACCACCAGGATATCGAATCATTGAAATACCTAAGAACTTAATTTATTTTCCTGTTAACCAAAACTCAATAAGTGCAATAAATATAAAATTATTAGACTCTGAAAACAAGCAAATCAATTTACGAGGTGAAGAAGTACAGTTGTATTTACATTTAAGACAAAAATGTTAAACTTCAATAAAAGCTATACTGCATCTTCTAATCAAATCAGTTCTAAGAGAGCAGTTAAAAAAGAAAGACCTCTACAATTAAAGAAAAAACTAACAAAAAGCAATAAGGAATTCCTCAAGCTAGTAGGCTTATTAAAATGAACATTTTAAACATATCTCAATCAACTGCATGTGATAACAGCATTGAAAGTTTTGAATATCATTCTTACAAACCATATGTGACAAGTTTTAACAAGAATGATGAAATACGAATACCTATCAACCAACAAGACTTAAACGTGTTGCCCTCTCTCAGCACTTTGTATATCGAGGGCAAGGTTGATGTATATGATAGCACTACGAAAACAAAAGTATCAAGTGTGCACTTTGTGAATAATCCAGTGCTATTTTTATTTCAAGATATTCGGTATGAATTAAATGGAGTCGAAATAGACAAAATTAAAAATGTTGGTGTTTCTGCTACTATCAAATCTTATTTGTCATTAAATGAAAATGAATCAAAATCTGCAAAAGTTTGGGGCTGGTCTACTACTGGTACAACCAATGTAAAGGATGGTATGTTCTCAGCCTCTATACCTTTAAATAAAATATTGGGATTTGCAGAAGATTATGATAAAATTGTTATAAACTGCAAACACGAGTTGGTATTATTAAGAAGTAACACAAACCTCAATGCTTTGAAATTGAAAGAGGGTGAGGTGGTTCAGGATATTATAATAAATAAAGTAGTATGGCGCGTGCCCCATGTTAAAGTGTCAGACCGTGAGAGAATTAATTTACTGAAGCATTTAGAAAAAGATAGAGCAATAACTATAGCATTCAGAAATTGGGATCTTTATGAGTATCCTTTGTTACCACAAACACGCAAGCATACTTGGTCTATCAAAACTTCGTCACAAACAGAAAAACCAAGGTTTGTTGTTGTAGCTCTTCAAACTAATAGAAAAAATCAGGCTAAATTATCAATGGCTGAATTTGATCATTGCAATATTCGTGATGTAAAAGTATATTTAAATTCTAGATATTTCCCATATGAAAGTTTGAATATTAGCTTTGCTGAAGACAGGTTTAGTTTATTATATGAAGAATATGTGAGATTTCAACAGTCTTATTACGGACGTCGTTCTGAACCGTTATTGAGTATAAAAGAATTCAGAGACATAGCACCCTTATTTGTTATTGATTGTTCTCGTCAACAAGAAATGTTGAAAGGTTCTATAGACGTTAGAGTTGAAATCGAGACTGATCAAGAAATACCGGATCAAACTGCAGCTTATTGCCTAATTTTTAACGATTGCATTTTCGAATATAAACCTTTAAGTAACATTGTAAGAAAAATATCATGAATAAGGATACGATCATAGTGGATGTGCAGGGGTTTAAAAACGAAAAAAATGAGTTTATTGTCAAAGAATTAGTCATAGGCACTCAAGAGCATACTCAAATATTTTTAATAAAACCACCTTATCCATTTTGTGCTTTGACACTGGAAGAGAGAAAACATGTTTGGTGGATAGAAAGAAATAGAGGATACCGGTGGAGTGAAGGTCATATTGACTATAGAGAATTTAGAAGGCTTATAATACCTTATTTTAAACAACGAAAAATTATTGTAAAAGGAGAAGAAAAAGTGAAGTGGGTGCAAGAACTATGTAGACATAAAAATGTTTTAGACATAAGCAGTACAGATATACCGAATTTAAATACTCTAACAGAACTATACTGTAAAGATATTTTTGCATATAATTGTTTTAACCATTTAAAATACTGTGCTTTAAAAAATGTTCTATGCATAAGAAAATGGTGTGTAGATAATAACATTAATTTTTAATTATTTTTTAGATGAAATAAGTATTGATTATATTAGGAAAGTAAGTAAAAAGTAAATTAAATATTGTGATTTTTTTATATGTATGACAAAATGGTGTGTAAAAAAATAATGTTACTTATTTAATTCATAATAAAAATGTATTTATTAAAACCTCTTTCATTTAAAAAACAATTTGTCCTCAACTTTTACCGCTAGTTCCTATTGCATCAAAGAATGAATGATAGCATTTTTTATGCATTCATTAAAAATAGCTTTAATATAAAAAATGGAGCACCATGTTAACTAACCTAAAACCATTTCATAGGGGTAAAGTAAAGAAAGAAATATAATTTTCTTTAACAATTTATTTCCATAATTTATATAATTCACAACATATTTCAAATACTTTCACACGACAACAAACTACGCTTCATTCATTGACTTATAATATATTAGTTTGATTACACATATTTTTAAAAAACCATATAATTGACATATTTTTAAATAATTTGCTTGGAAGTTTAAAGAAATATTAAAGAAACATTTAGATTATGAAATATAGGCCCATATGAGTATTTTTAACAAACTAATATGTTAAGTATATTACAACTTACTTGTGTTTCAGAAACAACTAGTATAACTGTAACCACATATTTTTTTAGAAATATTGCTAATAATTTTTTCAGTTTGGTCCATAATTTCATCACCTATATCTTTCACCACATATTGAGAACTTAACACAACATAGTCATCTTCAACATAGTCTTTAGCTCGTTGGGATCCGTTTAATTCCAACACTTTAATTTTAATTAGACGGAGTCCTTTTTTCGGTGCACTATTGATAACAAAAGAATGTGTCGCTCCATGATGCTTATTCAAAGTTCCTGGCGTGATGCTCCTTCTTTTACACGACGTTTTACGACGTCGCTGGCCCGTGTGAAGTGGTTTCGACTGATTCTGCATGTTGAGAAATTCTTGTGTAAATCCTTCTAGTGGATCTTGAGCACACTGGAATGAGTCTAAATATTCTTGAGGATAACTAATACACTCTTCATCCGAAATGGTAGTGATGTTTTTGAGTTCTTCGTTCTGTAACAAAAATGAATTTGATTTAAAACTTTTGAAATACGCAAAGTACTAAAGTATATTATTTAGAGATAAAATAATTTAACTTACCGTCGTCATGTTTATATTTTTATTAATTTGTGTTGTGAATTATATAAATTACAGTACGTGTTTATTAGCTCTGCAACAACTCGTAGTGTCTGACGAAATAATAATAGAAATGTATCGGAATTAAGTAGGTACAGATTACCAACACATTGTTCACAACTTCACACATTACATTTTGCTTACTACCAATGTTTTAAATGCTGTCTCTCTCTTGCACTCCAGTAATAGGTACTTATTTCAATTAAGCGGTGGCGCGTGCGTTATCAATGTCATCATAAGGCAACGTTCCAAAATACAAGTTTTAACTTGATTTGTATAATGAGGTCAGATGCCTATTAGTTAGGAATATAAAATCAAACAAATTAAATTATATTTAATTATTATTTATTCTATACGTATGTAGGTAGGTACATTTTTATGATAAACGTCCATTCTTAAGCTACACTAATTAAATTACAACTACTATAGAATAACATGGTACTTACTACAATATAACTAATAGTAATAAAAGTGTCACAAAAAGTTTATAAAAAGGTTAAAAATTAAATATACTAGTGTGTCCCCACGCTCTAGTAGAAATTTTATTTTTTGATATTAAGCGTTTATCATCATCACCACTCAAAGCTATTTTATTAACCGCACAAGTGAAAATTTCATGTTTAATGGATTTAAATAAAATATTTGTTTTACGTATAATATCGCCATCAAAGAGCGTTCTTTCATAATCTGTAACATCTAATTTACGGATAACATTTTTTTTTATGCCTTTTGCTTTTTTTATTGTACTGTCCACAGTTTTAATGCAATAAAGTTTTGAACGGAGCCCGACAAATTCTGTTATTATTTTTCCTGCCATTTCATCCTTAAATAACCCAGGAACTTTTTTATTCTGAATAGGTAAGTGAAATACATTTACTTTAGGAAAATTACATGTGTCAAAGTAAGACAGGAACTTTTCTTTCACATCACTATAAAAATCATGTGTTTTTACGTGATAAACAAAACTATCGGTGTCCGTATAACACATTTTCACGTTATTTTTGTAATATGGCTTAATAACAGAATAGTGGAAATCATACATGTGACTTTTAGATAATTCCAAAACAGTAAAACCAATGTATATGGGTTTATTCAAAATAATCTGTTCAGGTTTTAATTGCACCGCAACTAAGTTTTCGGTAAATACCGTCGCACTATGAAAATTTGGACGTGCAATAAGTTGCTGAGCATTTTTTCTTTTTTTTGTGATGTTTTTTTGATCGCACCACTGATTAACCAAATCAACTTTTACTCGTTTTTCATTATTTTCCAATGTTTTTCCAAATACACTATTATTTAAGAGTTTAAAAAAATCTTGTTCAAAAGCTGAGTAGCTTTTTTGTCGTAAGCTGGTGTTCAAATCAATATATTCTTTTAAATATGGACTTTGTTTAAAGGTTATGACTCGATGTATTTTTTTTAGTACCAAACCATGTTTTAAACATGTCTTCAAATGAATGTAATGTATTACATAGTTAAATTTGTCATATAAAGTCGGAACGAGTTTACTATTTTTTCCCCCTGGAGGAATACATTTTTCTGGACAAAATGGTAAATCGTTATGCAAGTCATGTAAATGTTTTGGATATTTTAAGTCGACTTCGAGAATAAACCCGTACTCAGCGTTTATCGAAATTGCATGCACGTCTAAATTATCAATTTCATGTTGCTCTAAAAACCTGAAATTCGATAAAGGTAAATATTGACACATACTAAAACCATATAAATTATTACAATCGATGTAAGTGATATAAGAACTAGGCTTAGAAAGATCATATTCAGGCATAAATTTATTATTTGCTTTAGCATATCTATGAGTGCATAAGCAAAGACCACCTTTTATACCACCTTGTAACATTCGCAACATAGACAAATCATCAATAAGTTCCAGTTGTACCCCGGTTTTCAATAGCATTGCATCAAACGATAAACTTGGCGCCGTCAAATAGAAAGCCGGATCTAACTGATAATGCAGTTTACAAGTACGTCTAAAATTTTCAAAAATGTCTGCTAGCAACAAAACATCTGTTTTTAAATATAAATCCGTATAATTTCCTAAATTACAGATTTTAAATGTTGACCAAACCAAATGTGCATGTCGATAATCTTCGTTAGTAATCTCTTGATCAGTAAGTATGCTTTTAAAACATTCCTTTTTAGGTAAAGAATTTTCTCTATAACGTTCCCAAGAGTCCATATATTCATAAGGATAGACACCTTTGCGAGTGAGTAACTTAAATTTATGTTCACTTGGAAAAAAACTTTTTAAGTGCCCATATTGTTCTGGCTTTAGGGTATCTGCCAATTTACTTAAGCTGGTTCCTAGGAATTTAAATGAGTCAACAAAACGAAGTTGAAAAAACTGCTTGTTTGAAACTGGTACGAATTTTGTAAATGAAATATAATTTTCTTTTGTTTTTGGTATTATTTTAATATCTCCAGGTACGTTCCCCAAAGCTTTTATGAATAAGTGACAGTCGTATCCAGCTAAATTATGAAAAAATATTGGGATGAACGAAGGACGCTTATATTGTAAATTACAATAGGGGTGCGCGGCGCCGCGGTAGCGACCTGTAACATGGCAATGATCACGAACTTTATCAGAAAAAACAAAATTTTGGCAGATATGACAAAATATGGAATTCATAAAATTAATGTTGTCTTCCTCGGTAAATATCATGGGAGCGTTTGAACTTAGTTTTTCATATAATTTTTGAACATCTTTTATTATATACTCAACAAATCGCTCAACACAATCAGGCCCGCGGTGTGATACATAGCGATTATAAGTAGAGTCATCGCAACAAACAATGTAATATGCAAACGCGACAGGGACATGGTGATGTAAAACGCTAGTATTGTTACTTGTCGAACAGGTGGTATCAGAAATGGTTTGCAACATTGACTCAAAATCTGCATAGATACAAAACGGTACGTTTTGTTTACGATCATAGTTTTTAAATTTAATTATAGAGCCTCTGTCGGGTAACACTGTTACTACACCGCTACATAAATGACTATCGACTTCTTCCATAGTATTAAAAAATAAAAGACATAGATCACAGAAATATAACTTTCCGTGATGAGAAGTTACTTGGCTTCTAAAAAGTCGGGAACAATCTTTTATCAAACAGTAGTGAGCCTTAGTACCGTTTTCAAGCAACAACAGATGTATAATTTTATTATTACTTTTCTTTTCTATGTCTGATTTATATAAAGGACCAATTATGGTTTTATTGTTTTTTAACCCATAAATTATGACCTTTATTGTTGTATTGTTTTTTTCAAACGTCTTTATATCCTGGAAAGTAACTGGGAAGCGCATCCCAGAAACATCTAACAATTCACGATAATTAGGATAGGAAGAAACTCTCTCAGGATGTTTCTTAGCTGGATATAAAGCTGCAGTCACGCACCACAGAAAACAGCATTGATCTTTATTTACGATATTAAGACATGCCTTTTTTAATTGAATTGATTTAGGCAATGGAATAAAGCTCGATCCCCCCAACGGCTGGTATTTATTTAGATTGACCTCAATATGCAAATTGTTTAAAAAAGTCCACCCACTATCGCGCTCTTCAAATTCCTCAATACATGTTTTAAGATAATTTATCATTTCGATATATACATTTTCAAAGTCGTAATTGCAAAACAATAGTTTATTTTTCGTGCCAAACGATTTAATTGCAGAAGATTTATCTTTAAATTGTAAAAATGTTGCAAAGAGTTCAAAATTTACCTTCACACATGTATGAGTACTGAGAAATTCATCTAGTAATGACTTTAATTTGTTACGAATTTCATATAGAAATACGTTAAATGAAGATTTTTGTAAATCATTGATTGGTACTATTTTATATGTAATTATTCGATTACGAAATGCAGATGCTATGATTTCTACGCCTTCGCTGTGTTTTGTTGAACAATTGTTTTGTTTATGTAAATTACTTCTCAAGTGACCAACCCATGACTTACTTGCGACAGATACATTACAAATAGTGCATAAAGGCATTTCAACTATATTATGAAAGTATTTGAAGGAAAAAACTATTTGTGTGTATAGCACTAATGTACCTACCTAGCTAATTTTAAATGTATTACTTATAATGGGAAAAAAATTATTAATGTAAAGTATAATTTTTATATTCAACTAACTTAATACACATAAAATAAAAATAAAATGATTAATAACTATTTAAAATTAATTTTGTCTGAGTAGTGCACGGGCTCCGACTCTTCAAAGAGTGCCCACGCCTTAGCCAGGTACGCCTGCAGGGCCTCCCACGAGGGCGACTCGTCGTCGCACTGCAGTTTCACCGCCACCAGCGCCTTCTTGTAGCGCACATCGATAGGAGTCGACGCGTACTCTTTTGTTTTGTAGACCTTTAGATCTACAAAAAATTCTCCTGAGGATGGTGCTGTTCTTCGAGACGAGCCCGTTGAAACTCGACTCGTAAAGCTCGACGTCGCGGTACCGCTGCTGTTTTTCGGAATGTTGTTGACCGCTTCCTCTGACTGCAGAATATGGAACAGATCCTTTTTCTTATTCGCTCTGTAACAAAATATAAAACACTAAGTAACTATATCAAAACTGTCGTAATACCTAATGTACCTACCTATTGCATATTATATTTTTTTACTATTTAAATTTTATTGAACATTAAATATAGTACTAATAACTATAATAAAATATTTTCTTCACTTATAAAAATAATATTAGCGTTACATGTTTTAAAATATGTACCTGTGAGATGTAGCAATCTGGTATGGTGCTGGTGAAGAGTCACGCTTGGCGGCCGTAGTTGCTTTACGCTTGGTGGCGGTAGCAGTGGGCGATCTCGGCTTCTTCTTTGGTGGTGCCTCAGAAACCACTGAAGGTACTTCGTACTCGGAGTCAGACCTGTGTTGAAATTATGTTTTAAGATATCTTTCGGAATGATACGCATACACAAATAATTACTAGTTCATATCACTTTATAATGTAGAAAATAATGATGTTCTATCCACATGTGAAAGATAAATAAATGAAAGAAATGTTGAAAAAGTATTACTTACGCACATTTTAGTTAATGATTTGGTGTTGCTCTGATGGGTACTGGTTATCACTGATGGGTACTAGAGAGCACTGATGGGTACTGGTGAGCACTGATGGGTACTGGTGAGGACTGATGGGTACTAGCGATCACTGATGGGTATTAGTGAGCACTTTAACCACAACTACGGTGAATTTGAAAATAAATGAATTTCCATCAGTGTTGATGTTTTTATGTCGAAAAAAATTTGTTGTCATCAATAAAATCGGTCAAGTGTGAACGATTTTCCTAAAAACTATATAATTTTTTAATTAAAATTGTGATTCTTATTGCGAAGGCAATAAAGTCTCTAACATTTCAACAGAATGGACTTATTTCTGTTATAGTTCAGACATATTCAATATAGATGCATCAATTCTTAGTTTGAATCTTGTATCAAATAAAATAAAATAATTACTTGTTTCACATCAACAGGCGCATAAGACATTTTATAATAGAACGTTTAATTACAATAACATGTTTATTAACCTACTTTGTAATTTTAGCTGCATGCGCTGATGGTGAAATTGCAATGCTTGCTTTTTTACTGCATAGGGACGTTCCAACAGAAATGAACATGGAGTTGGTAAACCGATTGATTCTACCAATAATCGAGTTAATATCATAAGAAGGTTATTAATTATTGTTCTTCACATGTATTTATATTCGTTTTCTTTCTTTATTTGTACTTATTACAATATATTTATATGTTTTAAAATATAATCATGGTTCAGTTCAAAAATATACTAATTCACTACACATACTTTTTACATTTCAAGTTTTATCCAAATCTGATAAGTCGCATTTACATGATTGGAAAACCAATAACCAAATTAACATTTTTATTTCATACTAACTGCATGCTTTGCAATGCCCGTAAACTGTTTGGTTTTATATAAAATATGTACTTAAAAGTTTCATCACAATATAATCAATGGTTTCGGAGCGCTTAGGGGACGGACATACAAACACTCATTTTTATTTATATAGATATTGAAAACTATAAGATACTTTTGTATTTCACTGAAGTTTCCATACAAAATTTCTTAGGATGCAAGTCATAGACATTCGATTCATACGAAAATGTATATGAAATAAAAATAAACTTTTATTCATTCGTTCATTCAAAATATTTTATAAACATAAACTCGGAATGTGCGAGAATATCGAATAATTCAAATTGACACAGTATCAAACAATAAAACCCACATCACTATTTTCTATTATAGTTCTAGAGACAGCCTTAAAAGTTTGCGTCTCTTGTGTAAGTGGAAATATTACAAATTAGCAGTGTTTGTTACAGTCAGTTTTCAATTAAATTGGGTAATTATTCATGATTTACATCTTCTGGATATAATATAAGACCAATACTTTTAAAACAATAGCAAAGTTACCAGACCAATTTATAAAACTATGCTAATAATAACAAACTTATTTATCAACTTTGATAAAAATACCATGAGATATAAAAATAATCCCAAGTAATTCAGTAAAAATTTCAATAATTCAAACCTTGTATTGTTTTTATAATTATTCTTCATAAGTGTATTATAAAATTGTTGTGCGTTGGCTCGACACCAAAGAGGCTAAGCTATATTATTATTTAATGTTGCTATGCTCCTGGAGTTCCTGGACTTAGCAACGCGCATGAAATGCAAGCGAGGCTCGGGTTCCATTTGTCACGTTTTCGTCCACTTACAACGCGGACGACTCACGGTGACGACGACACAGCCATGTAGTGTTTGTGATTGAGACTCTATGTAATAATTTATAAATTACTTAAAAAAATTTAGTAACGTTCTTATTCCTTGAAGAGAAATGAAGTAACTTCAGGTAAGTGCATTTTTTGTTCTAAAAATAATATACAACATTTTTAATGTTTGTCCGTGTTGTAGCAATAATAAATATAAAAACTAACTGAATTATTTTGTACGCACAATATTTAAGTACCTGCCTAATATATTATTAATCTTATCGAATTTTGTATTTATTATTGCAAGTAGGTGTTGTTGTAGGTACCAAAACCTATGCACCACGTGGCACTGATTTTTAACTATTTAGATTTCAATTTGTAATATCTGTAAATTTAGAAATATAGTATTTCGAATGTTGAAACCACGAAGTGAGTTATATTGCAAAGCACCACGTGTAAGTTATGAAATTGATATACCTAGCTTATTGAATAAACGTTAAATAATTTCGTTTTGATGTTTTTGATGCGTTTAAACGCCTACTTTATTCAGGAGACGCGGGTTCGAATCCCGCCTGGAGCAATATGTTTTTTCATCATTTTCTTTCTTTATTTGTAATTGTTAAATAATTTTATCGAACAATTTAATCTCAATAATAAAATAAAATCAATCATTTGTATTTATTATTCCAAGCATATGCACCACGTGGTAGTAATTAAATGCCTACTATTGGAACACAAAATATCATCTTTAGATTAAATTCATTTGTAATTTATATCTTAACCAGTCGAGCCACAAAGGTATATTGTCATAGCTTCTAAGACTCCCGGGAGTCTTAGGTGTTAGTCACATGCATATATGGCGCCAGCGCGGTCGCGGCGTAGTGTTTCATTCAATTTCCAAATAAAGCGTAAGGAAATAAAAGCATAATTTATAAACAGCGAATGACAAGAAATCGTTGGTAGCAAATTTTTTCCATTGCATCTTATTTCCTTATGTTAAATTTCAAATTTTAATGAGCCATCGTACCGCGTCCACACCCTTGCCTTTGTGTGTGGCTTGCGCCTTACGCGCCCTGACAAATTAATATTAAATAAATGTGTTGTACTATGAAAAATATTTATTTACTTACATAACTATTTTATTTTTAGATTCCTACTCGACAATGAAGTTGTGTTGGTGACTACAAGACAAAGTGTTTACTACTTATAAGCCATTTGTAAGTATGTGCTATCTTTGAATATCAACTTATACAAAAACATTTTGTAACTTTATAGGTCACGTGTAAAATTACAAAATGTGGAAGTGTTTTAAGTTATTATTTAACCAATTTGTTGTTTTGTTTTAGATGAACAGACCCGGGTCCACCACTCACCACAGGCCAGGCTCCACTCATTGCAGCACCACAGCAATCACAACGTCATTTTTTTTGTTTAAGTTTTGAAATTAAAACAAAAGGAAAATGTTTATTACAACACATCCCATACTCCCTGTTTCTTACAGATATGATTATTTGGTAAGCAAGCAATCACATACAAGTTTACATACCAATATGTGGTTGCTTAAGGTAAAAGGTTCAACTGGTTGGTTTTGAGGTAACAAAGTAAGTAAGTATAAGTAGGTTGAATTAGTTAGCTAGCTAGAGAGATAGAGAGATACAGTGAGCTAGTGAGGCTTATTACAATTAGGTAGTTAGGAGTCTATTCGGTGCGTGATCTTACCCATGGGCTCGCAGGAAGTTACTTACCATGGGGCTTCCAGCCGAATAGTTTAGGAGTCTGTTTGGTGCGTGATCTTACCCACGGGCTCGCAGGAAGTTACTTACCATGGGGCTTCCAGCCAAACAGTTTAGTAGTCTATTCGGTGCGTGATCTTACCCACGGGCTCGCAGGAAGTTACTTACCACGGGGCTTCCAGCCGAATAGTTTAGGAATCTGTTCGGTGCGTGATCTTACCCACGGGCTCGCAGGAAGTTACTTACCATGGGGCTTCCAGCCGAACAGTTTAGGAGTATTCGGTGCGTGATCTTACCCACGGGCTCGCAGGAAGTTACTTACCACGGGGCTTCCAGCCGAATACATGTTAGGAGTCTATTCGGTGCGTGATCTTACCCACGGGCTCGCAGGAAGTTACTTACCATGGGGCTTCCAGCCGAATAGTTTAGGAGTCTGTTTGGTGCGTGATCTTACCCACGGGCTCGCAGGAAGTTACTTACCATGGGGCTTCCAGCCAAACAGTTTAGGAGTCTATTCGGTGCGTGATCTTACCCACGGGCTCGCAGGAAGTTACTTACCATGGGGCTTCCAGCCGAATAGTTTAGGAATCTGTTCGGTGCGTGATCTTACCCACGGGCTCGCAGGAAGTTACTTACCATGGGGCTTCCAGCCGAACAGTTTAGGAGTATTCGGTGCGTGATCTTACCCACGGGCTCGCAGGAAGTTACTTACCATGGGGCTTCCAGCCGAATACATGTTAGGAGTCTATTCGGTGCGTGATCTTACCCATGGGCTCGCAGGAAGTTACTTACCATGGGGCTTCCAGCCGAATAGTTTAGGAGTCTGTTTGGTGCGTGATCTTACCCACGGGCTCGCAGGAAGTTACTTACCATGGGGCTTCCAGCCGAATAGTTTAGGAGTCTGTTTGGTGCGTGATCTTACCCACGGGCTCGCAGGAAGTTACTTACCATGGGGCTTCCAGCCAAACAGTTTAGGAGTCTATTCGGTGCGTGATCTTACCCACAGGCTCGCAGGAAGTTACTTACCATGGGGCTTCCAGCCGAATAGTTTAGGAATCTGTTCGGTGCGTGATCTTACCCACGGGCTCGCAGGAAGTTACTTACCACGGGGCTTCCAGCCGAACAGTTTAGGAGTCTGTTTGGTGCGTGATCTTACCCACGGGCTCGCAGGAAGTTACTTACCATGGGGCTTCCAGCCGAATAGTTTAGGAGTCTGTTTGGTGCGTGATCTTACCCACGGGCTCGCAGGAAGTTACTTACCATGGGGCTTCCAGCCAAACAGTTTAGGAGTCTATTCGGTGCGTGATCTTACCCACGGGCTCGCAGGAAGTTACTTACCATGGGGCTTCCAGCCGAATAGTTTAGGAATCTGTTCGGTGCGTGATCTTACCCACGGGCTCGCAGGAAGTTACTTACCACGGGGCTTCCAGCCGAACAGTTTAGGAGTATTCGGTGCGTGATCTTACCCACGGGCTCGCAGGAAGTTACTTACCATGGGGCTTCCAACCGAATACATGTTAGGAGTCTATTCGGTGCGTGATCTTACCCATGGGCTCGCAGGAAGTTACTTACCATGGGGCTTCCAGCCGAATAGTTTAGGAGTCTGTTTGGTGCGTGATCTTACCCACGGGCTCGCAGGAAGTTACTTACCATGGGGCTTCCAGCCAAACAGTTTAGGAGTCTATTCGGTGCGTGATCTTACCCACAGGCTCGCAGGAAGTTACTTACCATGGGGCTTCCAGCCGAATAGTTTAGGAATCTGTTCGGTGCGTGATCTTACCCACGGGCTCGCAGGAAGTTACTTACCACGGGGCTTCCAGCCGAACAGTTTAGGAGTCTGTTTGGTGCGTGATCTTACCCACGGGCTCGCAGGAAGTTACTTACCATGGGGCTTCCAGCCAAACAGTTTAGGAGTCTATTCGGTGCGTGATCTTACCCACGGGCTCGCAGGAAGTTACTTACCATGGGGCTTCCAGCCGAATAGTTTAGGAGTCTGTTTGGTGCGTGATCTTACCCACAGGCTTGCAGGAAGTTACTTACCATGGGGCTTCCAACCAAACAGTTTAGGAGTCTATTCGGTGCGTGATCTTACCCACGGGCTCGCAGGAAGTTACTTACCATGGGGCTTCCAGCCGAATAGTTTAGGAATCTGTTCGGTGCGTGATTTTACCCACGGGCTCGCAGGAAGTTACTTACCACGGGGCTTCCAGCCAAACAGTTTAGTGGCTTTAACGTTGTGATTACAGGCTTTCTGGTTATTGGGAATTCTGTTCAACCGAAGTGAGTGAGGGCGTGAGCCCGATCGAACGGAGGTGGGACAGAATTCCCAATAACCATCTACTGAGGACGATCTAAATATGAACTTAAAATCTTTTTGGCGGTTCACCAAAAACAAACGTGTCACAAATGTCACGCCAGGAGTTATGTGTTTTGATAAGGATATCGCTGATAATGGAGCGCAGATTGCGAATCTGTTTGCCAATTATTTCTCTACCGTATATAACCCGGCTACATCGTCAAATTATCGGGCTAGTTTTACATCCACTAACTTTTCAGTAAATAGCTTCAGGATATCTAAGGAATCGGTATCAAAATTAATAAAAAGTGTAAATCTCACCAAAGGTGCAGGCCCGGATGGTATACCACCGATCTTCATTCGCCTTTGTGCTCAGGTCTTAGTCACACCATTAACACTTATTTATAATATGTCTATCCAAACTGGTACTTTCCCTACACAGTGGAAGATTGCTAATGTTACTCCCATACACAAAGCGGGAGATAAGAGGGATGTTACTAATTATCGTCCTGTTTGCGTACTCAGTTGGTTCGCTAAATTTTTTGAATGTGTCATTTATGACCAAGTATACAGTCATATTAAACATATAATTAGTCCAAAACAGCATGGATTTGTTTCAGGTAGATCAACAACGACTAATCTATTAGTGTATTCCACATATTTATGTAATTCTTTTAACGATAAAAATCAAGTAGATTGCATATATACTGATTTTTCTAAGGCGTTTGACCGGGTCAATCACAGTATACTTTTAGCAAAGCTACATCATGTGGGTATCCACGGTAATCTTCACCGTTGGTTTACATCTTACCTTTTTAATCGTTCCCAATTGGTTAAATTGAATGGTTATAATTCTATTCCATTTCTAGCTACTTCGGGAGTTCCTCAGGGATCAAATCTAGGTCCATTATTATTTTTGATCTTTATAAATGATTTATTCGATTTAATATCTGAAGAATGTTTAGCTTATGCTGATGATGTCAAAATTTATAAACAGATTAGTAAATTCGAGGACTATAAATCATTACAAGCTAACATAGACACAATACTGACTTGGTGTAGCGATAATGACATGATAATTAATATAAAAAAATGCCAAGTGATTAGCTTTACCAAGAATAAACGTGTGTTTGAATATCATTATAAAATGAGTGGAGTTGTTTTGCAGCGTGTAAGTGTCGTACGTGACCTGGGTGTTATTTTTGATTCTCAGTTGTCTTTTCGGCCGCATTACGATCACATTTGCAGTAAAGCTAATAAAATGCTGGCATTTGTTTTTAGACAAAGTAAACCGTTTAAAGATCCAAAGTCATTAATATTGCTGTATACGTCTTTGGTAAGAACTACTTTAGAGTATTGCTCTTGTGTGTGGTCTCCTGCTTATGGCATACATATAGACAGAATAGAGTCAATTCAGAGACGTTTCCTTAGATATCTATGTGCTAAGTTTGGTTTAAGGCGTCGTTTGCCGGAATATTCGGATCGTCTCAGGAGATTTTCTATGACCAGTTTGGAGAGACGTAGATGGGTTATTGATTTGTGTACATTACATAAGATCGTTAATGGTAATTGTAGTGAGTTGTTATTAAATGAGTTATATTTTAAAGTGCCTACCCGGTCTGTGCGTATCTCTCAATTATTCAGTGTGCCAGTCACCAATAACAATGTATCGAAAAATAGCCCTTTGGTGCGAATGTGTCGGTTGTATGATTGTTCATGCAATCACAGAGACATTTTCAATGAAAGCCTTGTTTCTTTTAAGTTTTCATTATTGACAAACGAATGTCAGAAGCTTGGTATTTGTAAAATTTAGTATCTATTATTTTATTATAGTATTTCTTAATATAGTATTAAAGTACATATTTATCTTAGTTTACTGCACCTAAAGATTAAGCAAGCAATGTTGTGTGCAATTATAATTGAAATATGGATTTAACGTGTTTCGTGGTATAAGAAGAATCAGCTTTGTTTCTAATCTGTATTTTGTTATTGTACCAAATAAATAAAATAAAATAAAAAAATAAATAAAAATCTGTGTATCTGTGTATCTGTGTATCTGTGTATCTGTGTATCTGTGTATCTGTGTATCTGTGTATCTGTGTATCTGTGTATCTGTGTATCTGTGTATCTGTGTATCTGTGTATCTGTGTATCTGTGTATCTGTGTATCTGTGTATCTGTGTATCTGTGTATCTGTGTATCTGTGTATGTGTGTATCTGTGTATCTGTGTATCTGTGTATCTGTGTATCTGTGTATCTGTGTATCTGTGTATCTGTGTATCTGTGTATCTGTGTATCTGTGTATCTGTGTATCTGTGTATCTGTGTATCTGTGTATCTGTGTATCTGTGTATCTGTGTATCTGTGTATCTGTGTATCTGTGTATCTGTGTATCTGTGTATGTGTGTATCTGTGTATCTGTGTATCTGTGTATCTGTGTATCTGTGTATCTGTGTATCTGTGTATCTGTGTATCTGTGTATCTGTGTATCTGTGTATCTGTGTATCTGTGTATCTGTGTATCTGTGTATCTGTGTATCTGTGTATCTGTGTATCTGTGTATCTGTGTATCTGTGTATCTGTGTATCTGTGTATCTGTGTATCTGTGTATCTGTGTATCTGTGTATCTGTGTATCTGTGTATCTGTGTATCTGTGTATCTGTGTATCTGTGTATCTGTGTATCTGTGTATCTGTGTATCTGTGTATCTGTGTATCTGTGTATCTGTGTATCTGTGTATCTGTGTATCTGTGTATCTGTGTATCTGTGTATCTGTGTATCTGTGTATCTGTGTATCTGTGTATCTGTGTATCTGTGTATCTGTGTATCTGTGTATCTGTGTATCTGTGTATCTGTGTATCTGTGTATCTGTGTATCTGTGTATCTGTGTATCTGTGTATCTGTGTATCTGTGTATCTGTGTATCTGTGTATCTGTGTATCTGTGTATCTGTGTATGTGTGTATCTGTGTATCTGTGTATGTGTGTATCTGTGTATCTGTGTATGTGTGTATCTGTGTATCTGTGTATCTGTGTATCTGTGTATCTGTGTATCTGTGTATCTGTGTATCTGTGTATCTGTGTATCTGTGTATCTGTGTATCTGTGTATCTGTGTATCTGTGTATCTGTGTATCTGTGTATCTGTGTATCTGTGTATCTGTGTATCTGTGTATCTGTGTATCTGTGTATCTGTGTATCTGTGTATCTGTGTATCTGTGTATCTGTGTATCTGTGTATCTGTGTATCTGTGTATCTGTGTATCTGTGTATCTGTGTATCTGTGTATCTGTGTATCTGTGTATCTGTGTATCTGTGTATCTGTGTATCTGTGTATCTGTGTATCTGTGTATCTGTGTATCTGTGTATCTGTGTATCTGTGTATCTGTGTATCTGTGTATCTGTGTATCTGTGTATCTGTGTATCTGTGTATCTGTGTATCTGTGTATCTGTGTATCTGTGTATCTGTGTATCTGTGTATCTGTGTATCTGTGTATCTGTGTATCTGTGTATCTGTGTATCTGTGTATCTGTGTATCTGTGTATCTGTGTATCTGTGTATCTGTGTATCTGTGTATCTGTGTATCTGTGTATCTGTGTATCTGTGTATCTGTGTATCTGTGTATCTGTGTATCTGTGTATCTGTGTATCTGTGTATCTGTGTATCTGTGTATCTGTGTATCTGTGTATCTGTGTATCTGTGTATCTGTGTATCTGTGTATCTGTGTATCTGTGTATCTGTGTATCTGTGTATCTGTGTATCTGTGTATCTGTGTATCTGTGTATCTGTGTATCTGTGTATCTGTGTATCTGTGTATCTGTGTATCTGTGTATCTGTGTATCTGTGTATCTGTGTATCTGTGTATCTGTGTATCTGTGTATCTGTGTATCTGTGTATCTGTGTATCTGTGTATCTGTGTATCTGTGTATCTGTGTATCTGTGTATCTGTGTATCTGTGTATCTGTGTATCTGTGTATCTGTGTATCTGTGTATCTGTGTATCTGTGTATCTGTGTATCTGTGTATCTGTGTATCTGTGTATCTGTGTATCTGTGTATCTGTGTATCTGTGTATCTGTGTATCTGTGTATCTGTGTATCTGTGTATCTGTGTATCTGTGTATCTGTGTATCTGTGTATCTGTGTATCTGTGTATCTGTGTATCTGTGTATCTGTGTATCTGTGTATCTGTGTATCTGTGTATCTGTGTATCTGTGTATCTGTGTATCTGTGTATCTGTGTATCTGTGTATCTGTGTATCTGTGTATCTGTGTATCTGTGTATCTGTGTATCTGTGTATCTGTGTATCTGTGTATCTGTGTATCTGTGTATCTGTGTATCTGTGTATCTGTGTATCTGTGTATCTGTGTATCTGTGTATCTGTGTATCTGTGTATCTGTGTATCTGTGTATCTGTGTATCTGTGTATCTGTGTATCTGTGTATCTGTGTATCTGTGTATCTGTGTATCTGTGTATCTGTGTATCTGTGTATCTGTGTATCTGTGTATCTGTGTATCTGTGTATCTGTGTATCTGTGTATCTGTGTATCTGTGTATCTGTGTATCTGTGTATCTGTGTATCTGTGTATCTGTGTATCTGTGTATCTGTGTATCTGTGTATCTGTGTATCTGTGTATCTGTGTATCTGTGTATCTGTGTATCTGTGTATCTGTGTATCTGTGTATCTGTGTATCTGTGTATCTGTGTATCTGTGTATCTGTGTATCTGTGTATCTGTGTATCTGTGTATCTGTGTATCTGTGTATCTGTGTATCTGTGTATCTGTGTATCTGTGTATCTGTGTATCTGTGTATCTGTGTATCTGTGTATCTGTGTATCTGTGTATCTGTGTATCTGTGTATCTGTGTATCTGTGTATCTGTGTATCTGTGTATCTGTGTATCTGTGTATCTGTGTATCTGTGTATCTGTGTATCTGTGTATCTGTGTATCTGTGTATCTGTGTATCTGTGTATCTGTGTATCTGTGTATCTGTGTATCTGTGTATCTGTGTATCTGTGTATCTGTGTATCTGTGTATCTGTGTATCTGTGTATCTGTGTATCTGTGTATCTGTGTATCTGTGTATCTGTGTATCTGTGTATCTGTGTATCTGTGTATCTGTGTATCTGTGTATCTGTGTATCTGTGTATCTGTGTATCTGTGTATCTGTGTATCTGTGTATCTGTGTATCTGTGTATCTGTGTATCTGTGTATCTGTGTATCTGTGTATCTGTGTATCTGTGTATCTGTGTATCTGTGTATCTGTGTATCTGTGTATCTGTGTATCTGTGTATCTGTGTATCTGTGTATCTGTGTATCTGTGTATCTGTGTATCTGTGTATCTGTGTATCTGTGTATCTGTGTATCTGTGTATCTGTGTATCTGTGTATCTGTGTATCTGTGTATCTGTGTATCTGTGTATCTGTGTATCTGTGTATCTGTGTATCTGTGTATCTGTGTATCTGTGTATCTGTGTATCTGTGTATCTGTGTATCTGTGTATCTGTGTATCTGTGTATCTGTGTATCTGTGTATCTGTGTATCTGTGTATCTGTGTATCTGTGTATCTGTGTATCTGTGTATCTGTGTATCTGTGTATCTGTGTATCTGTGTATCTGTGTATCTGTGTATCTGTGTATCTGTGTATCTGTGTATCTGTGTATCTGTGTATCTGTGTATCTGTGTATCTGTGTATCTGTGTATCTGTGTATCTGTGTATCTGTGTATCTGTGTATCTGTGTATCTGTGTATCTGTGTATCTGTGTATCTGTGTATCTGTGTATCTGTGTATCTGTGTATCTGTGTATCTGTGTATCTGTGTATCTGTGTATCTGTGTATCTGTGTATCTGTGTATCTGTGTATCTGTGTATCTGTGTATCTGTGTATCTGTGTATCTGTGTATCTGTGTATCTGTGTATCTGTGTATCTGTGTATCTGTGTATCTGTGTATCTGTGTATCTGTGTATCTGTGTATCTGTGTATCTGTGTATCTGTGTATCTGTGTATCTGTGTATCTGTGTATCTGTGTATCTGTGTATCTGTGTATCTGTGTATCTGTGTATCTGTGTATCTGTGTATCTGTGTATCTGTGTATCTGTGTATCTGTGTATCTGTGTATCTGTGTATCTGTGTATCTGTGTATCTGTGTATCTGTGTATCTGTGTATCTGTGTATCTGTGTATCTGTGTATCTGTGTATCTGTGTATCTGTGTATCTGTGTATCTGTGTATCTGTGTATCTGTGTATCTGTGTATCTGTGTATCTGTGTATCTGTGTATCTGTGTATCTGTGTATCTGTGTATCTGTGTATCTGTGTATCTGTGTATCTGTGTATCTGTGTATCTGTGTATCTGTGTATCTGTGTATCTGTTCAACTAAACAGACAAACAAATTCTTCAGCTTTATAATACTAGTATAGATACACTGAAAAACAAAACGACTACTGAAGCTTCGACTACCTATACTTAGCTTGAAAAAGTGACTACATAGCTGAGGGTAATACCTAGCCAAACATAAAGTTGCAAAGAGATCCAATGGTTTGTTCTGTAATTACACCTCGCCAAATTTTGGTTATTACTAATGTTACCAAAGTAGTTTGGTTAAATACTTGCTTTATTATTGATTGATAATAAAATAATAAGAAAGTAGCCCTGTGTTAAAAAATCACATGTCATTGCCACTAAGGAGAAAGGATGGCTTGTAAAAACAAAATCTTTGGAGGATTCTTCAAAAATGAATTTCTCCGTGGAAACTTTCCAAGTGTTAGCGAAATATGTCAATAAGGACATGTCCCGAAAGTTCCGACTTCGCTGTGACGTTGTCTTATTTCTAGGATTCCTCATCGAACAAAGAAGTTATATTATTTCTGAATATCCTTATCTGACACATCGGACTCCAATATTTTGAGAATTTGTATGGTAAGAAGTGTTGTGCAATCCAAATCCAAATATTGTGAAGTATAAATTAGGTAACTGGGGTTCAGTCGTGCACAGAGTAACTTAACACTTTAGTGCCATAATTTTATCATACTACTAACTGACTATTGCGTTATTGTAATTATATAATAGCTACCATACTATTGATACTTTAAGTGCAATAGGTGCTATGACAAGGTACTAAAGGCTAGTGTAGTAGTACTAAGGTACTACCAACTACTTCTGTGGTTGACCATACACGGCTCAATGCCATTTCATCCGAAGATTTTTATGACGATTTCAAAGATCCTAAATTATTCAATACACAAGTGTTGTTTTACAAGAAACCTGGATTACTGGGATCTCAAATGCGCATTTTGTTCTCACTTATGAAGGTTTTTCATTTACCCAGTTTCCCAAATACCTAGATCTAAATAATAATTATAATAATAATACACTCATAATCAGACCAATTATCTAGACCAAATACATATGGTGTTTGGTACATAATTTCACAAGCGGACACCTACCCATGTGAAGAAGTCGCCTACCCTGTAAATTCAAGATGGCGTTGTTTTGGCATCATGGGGCCAATCTCCTACTCCCAACAGAATACTTCCTAATATTGATGAACTTTAACTCAAATGCTTATCGAAATTTGCATTTAAATTAAATTTCTACATGAAATATCTATTCGGTAATTAAGCACTCGACCGTTATAAAGTTAAAACTCATACTCGCGGTCTATTTTACGCCACTGATTTATCGCTTTTCAACTATTAGATAGATTGCTACCCATTCTAGACCCTGAAATGTGTAGGCAATGCCAAGATATTTGTCATTTGTGCCTTTATTAAACCCATTTATATTCCATCCTTATGTCAAGCTGTGAAATCTCCTAAACTTTATCAATTTAGGTTTCGTAATTATAGTAGCAATTTGATTATAACAGGCGCTAGTTTTGGTCGTGGCTTTTCACGTGAGGAATTTATTAAAGATTTTGGTATATAATGCAATTTATTAGAAAATAAACACTAGGACTTTATCGTATCAGTATCGAATGTTTTCAACTATTGTTTTCAAGGAAATAAAAAATAAATATTCTTTTTTAAAGTTTTATATCAAAACGCAAGAAAAACATTAATTGAAGAAACCTAATAAAGAAAAATGGCTTCCGAAAGTTTCCGGCAGACAAGCCACCTCTTTTAGCACAGTGTTAGAAGGTAACGTATTGAAAAATCATGTACTTAGGAATCAGTAGAGCTACCGTGAAATATTTTGCGAAAATGTTAATAAGAAAACTCCGTTTCTTGGTATACCTAATACCTCACGAATGTTTTCTATTACCTACTCGAAATGTAAGTTATAAAATTGAAGCAAATTCTTAATAACTAATTAATCTCGTCTTATGTTTTTCATAATTTCGTTCTTCTCCGAAATTTTGGGTATGTATATTTGTCATGCTAGATGTGAAGCTCATTGGAAGTGTTACCACGAATAATTTTTCAAGAGCGCTATAAGAAAGCAATGTGAAGCTGGCTTAGCTCTTACCAAGACCAACCCATTTTTATACTCCAGTTCTACGTACTAATAAACTGAATCTGAAATTATTGGAAATGGCTCTTATGATAATTGTAATAAATTACGCCATCAGTCGATTGACAACCACTTATAAGTATGTGCCTAATGTCCGACTTGATAGCCGACTTTAATCGATAACTGAGTATCATAAAAATATTGAGGAGCTTGGTGGCGTAGTGGTTAGAGCACTCTGCTTTCGATTACGAAAACAAAGCAACTTTTGCCTTTATATTGTCGGCCCCGGATGGGTCAACTCACTACCTCCCATGGCCAAACCAACCTCGCGGTTCAAACAAACATCTCTGCAGGACGACATTTTATAGCGAAATTGAGAAAAACTTTGCCACTTGACGCCAAAATATTCCCCTTAGACATAAACAGCAATAAATAATATTAATGTTAATTACTTCTGAAAGTAACAAATTAAGTCCTTTGTCATTTTAAATTAGTATGCGGATTAACTGAAACCAAAACTCCCTTTGGTAGTAAATAAATAAATAATCTTGAACCTTGATGAATTAATCTGTTATTGTTGACAGAACTTGAGACGGGTACAGATTAGATAATAGTTAAGCTTCGGGTGGCTGTTGAAGCTGCTCGCTAAAAACCTTTGGATGAAAATTTAAGAATTTTAGGTTTAGCTTGTTATACTTGATTTTCAGGAGCGCTGAAAAACACTCCTATTACGACTGAATAAGCTCTAAGTACAAGTGCCTAGGTGTCAGTAGAGTGTAACATCATCGGCGATAGAATAATTTCGTAAATAAATCATTTCATGGTTACTCCATTCCTCATCATTCTAAATTTATGGCTTTATGTATATCTTTCGTACTTACTGTAAGTACAAGAGTTAAATATTGATAGATTTATTACTTTAGGTTTGAAATATTTTGGTCAGGTTAAATTTATTAGAAAAAAAACATCGGTAACTTCAAATCCAACTTTATTTACATACTAGATTGTTTAGCGTGCTTAGGTTAAGTAAGTATGTTGGGGTGCGGTGCTGGAGAGCCTCTCCGTGGGTCGAATCTATTGTGGGATCGCTTGTCGCGTTGAATGTTTACCAGTGAGCATCCAACGTGTGGGGCGGTTCCGCTATGGCTCCGGCCGGTGCATCCTGAACAATCGCGAGCAATCCCCATAGAGCCGTATATGGGTGGTTATAATATTGGTCGTGATTGGCTAATCTCTGGACAGATGGGGGTGGTTGAACCTTGTGGGTTCCTGCCGGGTAGGATGAGTGTCCTGTGATTCTTGTCCTACCTTGTGAAAGGCTCTTTTCAGGGCCAGTAGACCCGTTTGTGGGTCGGAGGATGGCTAACCTCTAAGGTTAGCGGCGGTTGGAGAACCCCCTTTGGGGTGGGATGGTGCATGTCCTCGGTATGCTTAGGCGAATCAGTCTCTAGGCTGGGACGGGTAGGCATCAGTGTATTGGGTGCGCTGGGTAAGCAACCCCGGTTGAATTATTCCGGACCACTGCTTACTTATGTTAGTCGCCCCATGTCAATCAAGGTGTACCTCTAAATCCCGTCACCTCCAAATCCCCACGGGCTGAAAATTCGCGATGGTTTGTTCGCTCGAGTTGTCTATTAGGTATGGTGTTCCCTGACGGGCGGGGTATGGTGACCTCCAAGGTCAAGGACTTGCTGCGGCGTGACGGTGAAAGGGAAAGCCCGAGATGGGCATCGCTCGGAAGAGGTTTGCGTAGTTACTCTTCCAGCTCCTAAGTCCTCTCTTTGTCTAGGCCCCGCCCACTTCTGTCAAGCAGGTCAAACGCAGTGAACCCCTAGGTTGGACACTTACTCCTCCGTGGCCCTCGTTGTTCAGTGGCATGTGACGTGCTGGGGCAGATCGGTCATGAAATGGGCATCGCCGGGCAAATGCCCTGCTGAGTGTCAACCCTACATGACATTATTAGTCGCCCCAGCAGAGGTCCCTTCGGGGACGTGGGATGGCTGGCCTCCAAGGCTGGCGGAAAGAAAGGTCCTTCTCAGGCCCAGGGAACCCTGTGGCTTGGTATATAGCGGACTGTACGTTCGCGGGGGTGTGGGCGCCAATGGGACTGGATGAGGCAGAAGGCCTTGAATTCCAGTTCCAAGTGACGTCTGGCGCCTCATGTCACGCTGCTCCCAGCATTCCTCCGCAAGCGGAAGAGGTAGAGGAGGCAGCTTGGTGTCGAGGGCCCACTTGGGGCAGTGGACCATTTTTGATGGTCGTGGTATGGCAGACCTCCAAGTACTGCGGATAACGGACGGCGATCTACCTTGTGTGGACTTGCCTGTGGTGCTCAGCGCCTTTGCTAAAACCTCATTCAGGGGCAGCGGACCCTTCGGGGTCGGTGGATGGCTGGCCTCCAAGGCCGGTGGGCCGCTTTTTGCGGCCGTGTGGGGTACGCCAGATTGTCGGTGCTGGGCCACAAGCACTATTAGTGACTCCGACATAGCCAGCAATTCTGAGCGCTAACGCCCCGCGGTCCCTTTTCAGGAACAGCGGACTCCCCTTTATGAGGGAGTCGTAGGATTGCAAGCCTCCTAGGCTTGCGGAGGACAGTGGCAAGGGGTGGGCTCCTCGCCACCTCACAAAAGTCCTCATGCGAGGGATAAGCCTTTGGGCCAGTACCCTATCCATCCGGGAAGTGGCAATAGCCAGAAATGGCTGAGCTGCGGGGCCGGATACGGACGACTACAATGTTCCTCGCGTCCGGTTTCCGTAAGTAGCCTCCTAACAGGAGAAGGGACGGTTTTTAGTGGGTAGGGCCGCTGTAATCACTGTCATTTACGGTGGAAAAGTCCCACATAACCTCGGAGTCGTCCACAGGTACCAGGGTATGCGTAAAGCATTTTCCGTCCATAAAAAAAGTATGTTGATCAGTCCTCCTTCTCCCTCCCCCGGGAAGATAGGATAGCGAGTACAGTCTTCAACCTTGTCAAAAAAATGTATGTAGGTTAATACGACTTCTGTTACACTCGGATGTCAAGAGGGTATAACTATCTCTCTCTCTCTCTCTCTCTCTCTTTCTTTCTCGCTCTCTCTCTCTCAGTGTATTTAAATAAAAGATTTGGTGTGAATGTGAAGGCGTACCGTGTCTTCCCTCACCTACTTGTTTATATCAGTGTCTTAATCTCAACCAACATAGTTCAAGGTACCCTTAAGAAGATATATCCTATGAGAGTCACAAAAAACATTTTGTCATGTCAGAGAAAATGTTATTTCGCACTTTTACTCGATTAGGTGACCTTTTTTCCCGGGATCTCCCCACGTGACTTATGTCCCGGAAACGGTCTCATCATTAATTCATTTCGAATATCCTCCTGGTTTAATGAAGGACATATCGAAATGCGTCCGCACTTTCGTCAAAAAGTGGTAGGCAGTAATCGTAATATAATATTAAAATAGTTCGTATTAAGGCGAAGAAACGAAGATTTTGTACTTTTATAACTCTAGATTAAATCGAATTGAATTTCTTGCAATGTCCGTCAACTAGGAATACTGTGAATTGGTTCTGATTGCAGTCTGGCTTGAAGGTAGTTGTACCTAATAAGAGCGTTTTGAAATGTTGAACTTTTCGCATTTATTTAAGGAATATGATTGAGATTAGTGCCAATACGGACCCCGCATTAATTGTGTCAGAAACACAATTACAACGCAATGGACGCAACGTGCTATTCTAATTTGAACTTTGGGATTTAAATAATATTATGTTTTTTTAAGTGGGCAAGTACCTAAACTAGCAAATGACTTGAAAATACTATTTTGCTCCCAGATTCAAACCCACAGAGTAAAAATATCATTAATTCACACTTTTTATAAAATATGGTAATAATCCTGATAGATAGTTACTCTACCAATACTATACCACACAAAAGACAGGAAGTAAAATAAAGACAGTTCCGGTATAAATCACGTAAATTTCATATTTCTTAGAATTTGATGTGACGAAATGATTCAATTTCACAAGCGAACATATGAAGGTATAATAGTTAGCCGAATCTCGAGAAATATCAAGAATAATTGGCTAAATTTTTCGGAAGTCGGTCTTAGGAAGGAAAATAAAAAATAAACGTGACTTTTGTAAGTCCCCGTGGGTTGGACCCGACCATAAAGTGCTTTACGGGTACCTGAACACATAAATATTCTTAAAACAAGCATGACAAGCGTTAGGAGAGGACCAAATGACGTATTACAGGCTTTAAGTACCCGATTCACCGAAGGATCACTTTGAAATAGTCTTATAGGTTAGTAGATACTTGATAGTCTTATTACGATTAGAATAAGAACGCGAGCAAAATCTGTGTGGAAAGTCTGTTTATTAAACCTAGATAAGTAAGATCATATGAATAACTAATATTATAGGGAGCTGGTGCAATTAATTAAAATGCGTATTAAATGAATAAATCAAATTTACTGACACACACACACACTATTGACACAAAGGTACAAGTAGACGCTTATATTAGATAATGAGTAATAATTAAGATTATAATTGGACTCGCCCCCGACGAGCGCACGCGCGGGCGTATTAAACAGATGACTTGACAATACTACTTATTTGGAAAAGCGCGGCGAGCGCCGTGGGGGTTGTAATGACGGAGGGGCACGGGGAGTGACACTGTCCATTGATGGACGGCTTGAATGGTGAGCGCGGGGACTCGCTATAATATGTTTTCTTGGGAATAAATTCAATCAGCATTCAAGGACACTTTAAATTTTCTCAAATTTATTGGAGACAACTTTGTTATGTGTTTTTATTACAGAGAAGATAAACAAAAGAAAACTACTTAGCGACACGATAAATATATAACTATGATAGTATTAAAAGTGTGACAGTAACTCTGTCGGTCTGTGCTGTTTGCAAATGTTTTCTTTCCTGAACCGTCGAACCGATTTTGATAAATTGTGACATGAAGATGGATAACATCCTGAGAAAAAAAATAGGCTACTTTTTAGCGCGATAATCAACATCCACGCGGGTGAGCCTCAGGCGGCCATTAGCACACATTATAATCTATAGATGTTCACAGTAATACACCTTTTTTTTTAGGGGAGGAATCCGCGTACGGACCTACCCGCCGCTGGCTAAGCGACGGGCGTGTGTGGGGGTCGCCCAGTGCCTGATCGTATTGGCACTAGGAATACCCACTAAAACTCCCCGGTAACCCCACTGCCCTTCACGTCACTTGGGTAATCCCAGATGTGGCGACCTGTGCAATGCATTCACAGTAATACACCCAAGGTATCTAATTACGTTTTCTTAATTCTTTTCTCTTGAAAACTAGATAAGTTAATTCCCATCAATTTCACGTCCACTATGCCCTTACAAAATAATACGTGAAGCAAACTCAATCCAATTACCAACGGTCTGCCATTCACATGGGCTTAACAGGATTTATCGAAGTTTAAAGAGAGTTCGGGCTTTACGAGTGATATCATTGACTCGCTCAAACATAAATCTCCTAAAGATTGTTTGGCTCTTTGTGGAAAACTAACAAATCGTGCAATTTTCGGGCTGCAGCAATAAAAGAAATAAATAAAAAATAATAACACGATTTCTAGCCGACTTCAAAAATAGAAGGAGGTTATGGGTTTTACTGTATGGTTTTTTTTTGTATGTACTCGTATGTTAATCGATTTCTCGGTGAATTGTAAACTGATTTTCAAAATCCTTTTTTAATTGATAAACTATGCTGCTGAAGTGGACCATTGTCATCAAGTCTGGATCTGATGATGATCCTGGGGAAATCGAGGTATACCTTAAATTTTATAGGCATGTATGACATGTTGCTATTCAAGTATTTGCTACTGTCAGTCACCATCTTATATTGATGAGATGGTGATGGAAGGTACAACTCCTTAACGGTTAGAAGTTGGAAGATAATTCTTAAAATATTATAGGTACGTATTAACGTATAGTTGTATTCTATCGGGTTATTCGGGTGAACTGATGATGGGAAGTACAACTACTTAATAGCTATGAGTTGAAAGATAATTCTTTAAATATTATAGGTGCGTATTGACCAATATTTATATTCTATCGGGTTATTTGGGTGAACTAATGACTGAGGAAGATAAAAATACCTGTCGGTTTGGAGTTAGATAATATTTTATCTGTGGTGCGATACGATAATATGAAACAATATTATGTATTCCAACCAGGGGGGGCACTCTTAGAACAATAATATTTTTACTAGGTGGTAGACCCATATGTAGGGTCACCTGGGTAGGTACCACCGCCTTTCTTATTTCAGCCGTGAAACAGTTTGCTGTGTTTCGGATTGAAGGGAAAGGTAGCCAGTGTAATTACTGGGCATGGACAGCATTTCATCTTAGGTCTCAGGATGACAACGCACCTGCAATATCAAGTGCTTTTTATTGTTATTTCAGGTGTCTATAGGCGGCGGTAACCGCTTACCACCAGGTGGGCCGTCAGCTTGTTTGTCATCTAGTTGTATAAAAAAAAAAAAAAAAAAACAATGCTATTGGCAAAGAAAGTAGCGCCATCTATGAAGCTTAGCGGTGACCTTTTTGGATGAAGTTTTCAAAGTGTCTCGTAAGATGTCGCTGCTGGCGCTACTAGGTTGAAAACAAACAATATTAATGAATCGAAAACAAAATAATAGCAATAAATTGATATTTCCTTTAGTAAAAGGTTAATAATTATATTATTTTTATTTTATTTATGACTTTAAGCTGCAAGGAATAATATTTTTAACCTTGGAACCCCTTGTAGTACCCGTATTATAACTGCGTCATTCACTCATGTAATGGCTGCCGAAATTTGCGGTTACGTTGTTTTTAGTTATTCAATTTCGTGTGTGTTCTAGTGGTTTTGATTTATTTCTGTTCTGTTTATTCCAACATACGTTGAATTGAGAGTATTTCACCGTCTAGAGTCTAGACTTCCATGTCGCTACATCTAAGCCATTTTTTTCTACGAAAGTTGTGTCGAGTCTACCGACTCTATAACTTGAAGACTTGGTGTATTTACTTGCGTTAGGAGACGCTTTGTTGTGATATAGACGCTTTGTGTATTTTGGACTCTAATTGTGTTGTGGACTGTGGATTACGAAATTGCTACAATGCCCTTCTTTTGTATTTTTGGATGTAAACATCAAGAGCAGTGAATAGATTATTAAAACGGAAAATTGTATACGTTGAAGACGATAAAATGAAAATTGCGGTCCAAAAATATTGTATGCTATATAAAAATTATAAAAATAAGTCACAGATTATGTGCTGTTTTATTTATTTATTTTGAAATAAATATAATTCATTAATTTAATGAAGCGTGTTTCCCAGATACGAGTTATTTTATTTCATTGAGATAATGTTTGTTCGAATGTTGAAAAGCTATCCTTACATTACATTAAAGTCTCAATGAAATAAAATAACTCATATCTGGGAAATACGCGCCATTTAGATTTCAAATCTTTAGATACAAACCTACCTATAGCTACATATATATAGTAGTAGTTCCCGCACTGTTTTACAGAGGCGCTGATGGCGTTTCAAATTTATGTTACAAAAAATTGCCGCGAGTGGGCGCTCTTTTCCCTTATACTTACATTACTCTTTGATTCCAACCAAAGACTGAGAGACAGACAAGTCGATAGTGCTGACGGTCACCATCTACCCTTACCTTAAGAAATCGCTTAAAAATGTGAAAAATATTTTTTAAACAAAAATAAAAGCAACTTTAAAGCACTAAAAAGGAAAAAATAGTGCCTAATAGGTACTTATCTCCAAAAAAATACTTTTAGGAGTTGGTGCTAAGCTGTTACGCAGAAACAATAGAAAGTAAAGCACCAACTCCAAAAAATATATTTTTAGGAGATAAGTACCCAGGTACTTAAATTTAATTATTTTTCCTTTTCAGTGCTATGAAGTCGGTTTTATATTTGTTAAAAAAATTTTGAATATGGGAGCTGGCAGCTAAGTCGCAGCCGTCGGCAAAAGGACAACTATCAAACTCATTGAGCGCCACGTTTAACCATGTCAGCCGTCTGGTTAGATTAGCCATTTTATTGGACGCCTAGGCAGGTCGTTTAAATCAAAGAGCTTTTTTGTGAGTGCTTGAGTAATTGGTAAGTTCAAGCATATTTTTTATGACCACATATACCACCAAAACGATGTCGGTTATAAGTGGTCATAAGGCTGTCCGCCCACGTCCGATAATCGGTGACCGATTTTTTGTTCAGCCTAAGGCTGTCCGCCCACGTCAGACTTTTTGTAGGACAGATAATCAGGCCGATTTTTCCTCCCGATTCTTATGAGCGATTTTTGACCGAGTTTTCGTAGGAGGTGTGCGTTGCACTATTGCTATCAGTACGTTCTATTTTTCTCCTACAAAAAATCGGTCACCGATTACCGGACGTGGGCGGACAGCCCATTGAACCCACCAATCAAACCAAAACTCTTCGGTACAAAACGATCCTTTCAATACTTCAAGTCGTTACACGTTAAGCGAGTCTAGTTCAATTATCTATCGGCCTAGGCATTTTATTGGATCCCGGCGTTTAATCAACGGGCTAGGCATCCAATTAAGCGGCGATTTTAACCAGATGGCGGCGACAGCCATACCTCTTTGAGGACGCTATGCTTCAAAAATGCAATAGTGAGTTAGTACTGCCACTCAACAATGGTGCTGCTGATTAATATTTGGTAATATTATTAATATCCTTGCACTCATACCTATTATCTAGCCCTAATACCTAATAATATTTATATACTTAGGGTAAGCGGCTTCCGTAGTCCAACTCTTTACACTGACGTGCTACACTCGCCTGTATTGCTGATTTAAAGCGACCGCTGCTCTCAATTCTCGCTCACTACATCAAAAACAAATAATAACCTATCAGAACATCAAGTGGGTAGTTTGTTGGGTACTACGCTATACAGGTTGTGAATTTTTATTATAAATGATAGTTAATTTATTAGACTTATCTATTACACACATATAGAATATTATGATGATCATAGTTATAATTTATATTAATTATCTACACATAGAATCTGAAACTCATATATTTTAATCACTTTTATATCATTGTTGAAGGTAAGAGATTAACAATGTAAGCAAATTCTTGCCATTTTATAACAAAGTAAACAAGAATTTGGGAACTTCGGAAAAACAAAATCCCGTTTAATAAAGGCGACAAAATGAAATAAAAACTTATAGTCTTGGGAAATGTCTTTGCAGCGTTTAATATATCTTAATTGCTATAAGTAGACAGAGAGAAAAGATTTAAAGAATGAGAGGAGAAAGCTAATAGAAATAAAACCACAGGCACGCAAGTGGGTATTACTTCAATAAATTCGCGGACATTGCCACAGTGTAAAAAAATGCAGTAAGCTAAAGTATTGCTAAGAGTAATATTTCAAAGGATTATCATCATCATTCACATTCCACGTCAATTCATGCCTGGGCATAGGGCTTTACACTACTGCATAAAGATTTTACCCAGGGTAATAGTAACGTGAGATCTGACGTTGGTGCAGTAGAGAAGAGGCTTACCTGGCAATGGCCAGCCGCATCCAGTAAGATTCCAATAATTATTTTACGTTATTAGACTATTGCATCGGGATGGTGCATGGTGGCCTACCTTTTGTCGCTCTTCTTTGACAGCCTTGGTCCATTACTCGTCATGCTGTCAAGCTAAGTGTCCTGTTCACCTACTCCTCGCTACATCCTTGTTATTCCTCGACTTTAAACATTCGAATTATGATCAACGAGAGATCCGTGTTAAATATTTATTACCCAGTTTTCACATTACGATATGAGGTCTTAGAATAGTAAACTCGTTAAACAACCGCATTCACATTGTCTGTAATATTTATAAGCTTAACTGCAATAAAACTGTTTTACTGTATTAAACACCCGGAATGTCCTGGAAGCATAAATATGACATCCAAAACCCAATATGTCTGATATGTAAGATAGCCAGTGTCATTACTGGGCATTTCATCTTAGGCCTCAGGAGGACAACGCACCTGCAACATTAAGTGATTTTTCCGTGTTATTGAAAGTGTTAAGAGGCGGCGGTGACCGCTGACCACCAGGTGGGCCGTCAGCTTGTTTGTCATCTAGTTGTATAAATAAATAAATAAAATGTGTGCCTTGACAAGTTAAGAAGATTCTCCTATTAGTGTAGTTATAGTATGGTGTTTATTGGTCAAATATTATTTTTACTTGACTCCATATGAAGCTACTTAAGATTGTATGAAATATTTAAAATTACCTACTTTCTGCGATTTCCGATGCTATTAGCGTACAAACTTCAAAAATAACTCAAATGTATCTGAAACGTCAAAGTGTTTTGCTTTTTATCTAGCCAAACACACAATAATTACAAGGTTATTTTTTCCAGAAGAACAAAATACAGAAGTAAATCTCTTTGATGAAAAAGATATTCAATTATACAATAATTTTATTGTTGGATATCTTTTTCAACGCTACACTAAGTCAATAACAACTATATTTGGTTTAATTGTCTATTAATTTATCGATATGTTAACTATGACGTCAGTGTATCTCACATTTCTTTAATTTTCCGGGATTTTCACTAAGGCGTGTCTTTGTGCCAAGACCTTCAATTTGCGTACCGACATATAATTCCAGATTTATTCTCTCAATATTGCCGAAGTTGAGATATTCATTTCTAAATAAAGCTAAATTACGTTTTTGCCTTTATGCTAAGGAAATAAGGCGAACATTGATTATCCACGTCGTAAAAAATGGCTGTTTTACTAAAAATAGATAAAGGGACATAAAAAATGAAAATCTCATAATATTAACATTAAAAAGACTTCAAACGACCTTATTTCTCTTTGTATATGAAATGTGATAATTAATTTAGTAATACTATCTAATCTAATATTCTTAATTTAGACATTATTATAAATGTTTGAAAAATTACTTAGTAATACCCGTAAATACTCGTTTCGGATGTTTAAATAGAACATTTCGAGATTGTAGGGTGGACGTTAGCTTATAAGCGCAAATACAGATTGACTAGAAGAATTTCACAGGGATATTCTAAGTCCTGGGCGGCTCAGTTGGTTAGAGCAGTCGCCCGGATTGCGAAAGGTCGCGGGTTCGATTCCCGCCTCAGGACGTGAAATTTTTCTAGTTTTACATTTTAATACTATCTAGTTTCGACGTACTGGAAAGCGCAAAGTAGGACAGCCATCCACTAAAAGGACAGACGACCTAGTCAGGGTCGCGGGGAGTTGTTAGATGCAGGCTACGAAGAACCGTATGAAAGCTTTTGGGGGAAGCACTTGAAGCAACAGTGGACCATAGGCTGGTATGATGATGATGATGATGTTCGAGTGATGATGTATGATAATCTTATGCCAAAACATAATTATTACTCATTTTTTGCGGCAACAATTTCGTCACATATTTTAGGTATTTATTCTATTTAAACCTTTCGCTCTTTACGAGCTCAATTTGTCCTTTACTTTTAGAAAACCTGTGTTTGATATATGAGTACTTCAATAGATTATCCTTTTACCCCTACTAGCCTCGACTAATTAATAATGATTTCAATATTTGTTTGTACTAGTATATATCATACGAGAGGAACTTCTAATGTGTTTTTGCTATGTAGGAAGGCCTGTGCCCAGCAGTGGGACGTTTATAGGCTGATGATGATGATGATGATGATACGGTAGGAAACTCTTGGTTGTAGTGATCACTGAGTTTAATACTACTACTAAGTACCTATTTACAATAGAAAGCTCGAGCTTGGAGCTCGGTGGCGTAATGGTTTGAGCACTCTTGATTCGATTACGAAAACAAAGAAACTTTCGCCATGGTCGATCCCGGGATGGGTCAACCAAAATTTGTAATCTGGAGCACTTCCGTGCTTCTGTAGCCACGTTAAGCTGTTGTTGCTTTAACCCACCAACCCGCTTTGGGCCAGCGTGGTGATGTTATGGCACAAGCGTGTCATGTGTTTCTCCCATTTAAAAAGGCCTGTGCCCAGCAGCGGGACTTATATAGGCTGGTAATGATGTAAGTATTATTTGCAAATGCAAACTAGCTTTGCTTAGTTGTGCTTGAAAGAGGCCCATAACCTTATTCCTATTATCTTAAGATAATCATCATAATCTTAGAAGCCTATGATGTTCATTGCGGAACAAAGGCCTTCCCCTTTCGATTTCCAAATGGATTGGTTCTGCACAGCCTGTATCCAACGGCTCCCCGCCACCCTGACCAGGCCCTCTGTCCATCTAGTGGGACGCCTCGTACTTTGCGCATTCCGGTACGTGGTCGCCATGCTAGAACTTAAACGCACCATCGGCCGTCATTTCAGCGAGCTATGTCCCTTGCCCACACTGCCACATTAACTTTATAATCCTATTAGCTATATCAGTGCCTTTAGTTCTCTTACGTATATCCGTATTTCTTATTCTATCTCGTAAGGTATCTTAACCAATTCTTGGCCGCCGCCGTGCCGATTCGGAAATTAATATTTTATGACGCTGTTAAGCAGTAGGAAATTGAATGCATATAAATAAAGTTTCGTTTAGTATTATTTCCATAAGGACCTACTGAATTTCATTATTAGCCCACAATCCACAGACAAAAATGGACTTTATTCAGCTATACTATTGACATGTCCATATTTAATACCCGGCGTATGACCTACTAGCTAAAGAAGATGTCAGGATCAAACTACTACTTCGGCGTTAACCACGCTACATTTTATATAGCGAGGTCAGAAGACATTATGTTCGTTCTTCGTCATCAAAAAAGGCTAGATGGCGTGGACCACGTTCCTGAAAAGTACCCAAAGCGTGTACAATGTGTCGCTTGCCATAACAGAAACCCCTGAAGTTGCTAAAATGCTTTCTTTACTTTGCATTGAATAATCTAGCTTTACTGATTTACATTCATAAGTGGCCAATTTGGGTGAACCCCTATAAAATCATGAAGAACATGTTTTTGTATTTTTTTATTTTTCAGTGGTTTCTATGTATTATCTATAATAGAAATTTCTAAATAAATAACGCGTATTTTTGTTTTTGACACCATCAAGCTTGTCCAACTTTCTAGAACATCATCGTGTGTAGACAAGTATCATAAAAGAAGCTCAGCTTTATTCAACTTTTTATCTAACGTAGTATATTCTGACAATATTGTTAAAATAGTTCCAAGATGTTTCTCCTAATGTGATTCTGCATTTTTTTTATGATGTAATTACACCAAACTATACAACTTGTACGATCCGAAAGGATCCGAAAGGAAACTGGTTGGCGCGGAACCAATCATATCCCTTCCTTCATATAAACCACTGGAACAGTCTGGAGGACTGCAGATAAGCAAGACTTCTACAACCTCGAGTTGACCCTCACTTTCCCAAGACGCTTATACAGCTTAGCAGATCACGTTTGTGGGTGGCTCATTATGGGTGCTCTGACTGGTAATATCAATTTTAGCAGACACCTTTTAAATAAAGGTATCACGGACAGTCATCTTTGCGGAGTATGCATGGAGGTAGAAGAAACAGACGCGCATGTGCTGCTGAAATACAGGTAGCCTCTAAGGGGTTTTCGACAGCGTGAAGGCACTAGAAGACTTCTTGAAGAGACTCCGTCCTAGGAGCTAGGACGGCTCGAATAATCCAGCTCATTATTTTTTGCAACAAATATCGATTTGTAAAGATCGCCCTCACAACGAAGAAGTGTGTGTGTTTTCTCCGTGCTTAGACTAATATTTCAACAAAATAAAATTTTTTAATTTTTTTTTGCGGTGGCTTAAGAAATCAAGTACCTACTGTTGTGACCTTTAAGTTAACCGTAACATAAGGGAATCCTCACAATATTATCACCGTATCCACGTAATTCCAATAAACATCAAGCACATTAAATGATAGAAGGACTTTTCTAATTGGTTTTATATAGGTAAAGGTGATTACAAATTGATTATTATCTTTGATGTCGACGTTTGTTCTCTTGGATATAGCATTAGATATGAGACAATGTAATCTGCTTGTTGGGTGTGGGAGTAATTTATTCGTCGTTTCAAACGGAATTTATCACAATCAATACCAAAACTTAGATTAATTTGGGAGCAAATATAATAATTTGGATGCTATATAGGAGAGTGATGTAATCTGCTATTGGCAATTAACAATCTCTAAAATGGAAATGATCAGAAATACTTTAGATGTTTTTAGGACTTCAACCAGCTTTATGAATTAATTAAATTCTTTTAAAGCGTTGCTTTCATCGCGTTCCTATCACTTCCACCGGAGCAAATTTTAAGCTTAATACTTGAGGATTAACATTTTACTCTTTGAATAAGACTTTAACATAATGCCGCCGTTGCTTTTGTACTTAATTTTGCTGTACTGTTTAAATTACAACCTCACTTGAATCTGTTACAATGAAGCGACACCAAATATCAGGAAAAACTGGTTTTCCAAGACAGAAATCTATGTTTTTCATATTTAAAAAGGTGATACTTAGGTAGCAAACTGTTTCTTTCTTCAATCCAAAATAGCATACTAGCGTAGTTAAACTTAAATTTTTTAATTTACCTTAACTTCGAGATAAGTTTAGTTAGATAAATGGAAAATGTACTCTGCGGAGTCAAATACCACTTATAAATCAATTACGAGCCCGGAACTCAACTTTGGGACAAGGTTAACATTTAGATACGCTGACGCTACGCGGCACTGATATTCTTACTGTACTTTAAATTATAATCTTCACCACCTTACTACATCCCATTGCTGGGCACAGGCCTTCCTTCATGGGAGAAACAAACGAAGAGTGGACTAAACACCACCACCCCCACCACCCAATGCGGGTTAGTGGGTTAAAGCGGTTACACAAATGGGACCTTCCGAGTATAATAGAATTATAGAGGAGCTCGAGATCACAAATTTTGGCTGACCCATCCAGGATCAACCGTGGCGAAAGTTGCTTCGTTTTCGTAAGCGAAACCAGAGCGCTCAAACCACCACGCCACCGAGCTCTTCACTAAATAATAATAATCCAAGCGGTATTGAACCTTTAGGCCTAAGGAGAGATTTTGCCTCCTGTGTGTTTTACCGTTTGTATAACGAGGTATGTTCTGAGGAATTATTTGACATGATGCCCACGGCCTCTTTCTATCATCGCACCACTCGCAACTGGGAGGGAGTTCATTGGTCGCGTACTTTTTTTTTTTTATATAACTAGATGACAAACAAGCTGACGGCCCACCTGATGGTAAGTGGTTACCGCCGCCTATAGACACCGGTACGCCGTACTGTACGGTTTCCGAGAAACTTTCTCCCACGTACGCTCAGATTGTGGAATGAGCTCCCTGCAGAGGTTTTCTCTAATGAGTACAGCATGGGGTTCTTAAAAAGAGGCGTGAAAAGGTTTTTACTGGGTTGGCAACGCTCAAGTGATAACCCTGGTATAGGCTACGGTAACTACTTACCATCAGGTGGGCCGTATGCTTGATTGCCACCTTAGTGATATATAAAAAAATTCACATATAAAATAACCGATGACTGCAACATTGATCTGGCCTAGATCAATTATTTAGAAATTAGTAACATCTTAGTTATTTTTCAGTAGCAAAACTGAATTAAGCTTCGCCCCATTTCAAGGCCAGGCCTTAGACTAGTTTGAACTGTGTTGAAATTACGTTATAAGGGTCTAAGTAATTACCAATAGTTGGACACACAAGATCAAATAAACTGAAGTTTACGCTAGGTTCTCCCTAGGCAAGGCTATAACCAAATTTTATGAATACGAAGGACCCGAAGGCATTTTTGCTTTCATCATCCCTAAATTTGATAGCACGATGAGTCAGCACGACACGTATTGTGTCTTATAAATTAAATAATAGTTCGTGTAGGTAATACTGTAATACAGTACTACGATAAAATGCTAAATAATTACAAGCATAAATTTTCAGGCTTTCGTTTTGCTGCACCTAAATTAAAATGCTATCGAGATTGAAATCAGAGAACTTTGGATCCAGTACATTACCTATTAGTCACGAAAGAGACTTAGATTTACCTTTATTTGTTATACTATTACGTACAGTAGACAAAGTAAATACGCAAAGAACAACCAAGAGTGTGTAATTACTTGTTTCCCGACTTGTATTCTAGTGGTGACGGCATTCATGCTGTCGTGTAGCTCGATATATAGCCCAGATACGTTAGTGTGAGTTTTATGTCAAACACAGCTAACGGCTTAAATTGAGAAGATATACGTTGAAGCGTCAACAGAAGCGTTGTAGGTCCAGGTTTATTTTTATGTTGAAGCCAAAGATTTAATGCGGATAGGTACACTTTTGACTTATTTTAATCGCCAAGATTTTAGATAGTATTTATGAAACTATCTTACTAACATAAATTTATAAACTAAAGTATTTAGCCAGTGCAATTACTGGGCATGGACGGCACTTCACCTTAGGCCTCAGGATGACCACACACCTGCTTACCTATATCAAGTGATTTTTCCTTGTTATTACAGGTGTCTATAGGCGGCGAAAACCGTCTACCATTAGGTAGGCCGTCAGCTGGTTTGTCATCTAGTAAATAGTGGTCATCAAAAAAATCTGATTTGGTATCTATTCGACGATTAGATGCACGAAGTATTATTTAGTTGCTCAATTAATTGTTATTTTGTTGTTAGATGTGCATTAAAATAAAAAAAGCTTAAATTCTTTAAAAATGTCATTTGTCAATCGTAAAATGACGTCACCGACCATTCGTCCTTTTCTTATCGTATTGAAAATATGAATGTGTAGCATAGAACTTAAATTTTGATTTAGTCAGTATTCCTTAATAAATAGTATTATTAAAGATCTAAGCAAACATATACATATTTACTACACAAATATATAACTAGTAACCTAGGTATTATAATATTTCAACATATATCACATAATTTAAGTTCTATCACATTGAAATCTATTACCTTTGTATAAACTGTGAACAATGCTCTGTAAACCTCCTAAAAGCATCTATTATGCATAATTATAACTCAGTATAATGATGAATAATTGAGATTACATTATAAATTCCCTTGCTATAGTCAATATTTAATGCTGGATTCCTATAATCAACGAACCAGTTACAATGTTGAATTTCGACAGTTTATTAATATTCAAAATTATTCATACCTAATATTTTTAAGGCCTTAGAATATGAGGGTACATTACTACATGAGTCAAATTCGATAAAGAATAAATGTATGCAAACCAAATGTCTTTTTGTACAGGTTAAACCCTTTCATTTGCTAAGTACCTTTTTTGTTCATCACTCATACAAAAATATATTTTTTAAAACATTTATTTATTCTTTATCGCATTAGGCTCAAGTTAAGTACACCCAACTGCTTGAAATCGTATAATTCTAGTGAACTTTGTTTGGCCGAGACAGAGAGAGATAGACATATTATTTTTCAGCGCGAAAAAAAGACAATGATACACACAAGCTCGTAACGTAACCGACAAATTAATTAGAAACTATTATTTATAAAAACACGTTCTGATTTTTTAAAAAGTCTGTTGAGAATCATTTCTATAGTTAGCCTTTCTAATAAACTTAGTTTGGGTTTAAGTATTTATAAAACGGAAAGCGAGTTGCACCTCTACTTTACTGGAGATCTCAGCTAACGAACACTACTTTATCAGTTCACTTATTATAGTGTTGTGTATCTGTGGGTAAATAATGTCACCCGAACACCTAGGAAGCGTTTTGTTGGGAGGAGTGGGACTCGTCTGATATGCTGTTAACGTGACGATTTCTTTTGGTGTGTTACCTGAGGTGCTTCAAGCGTCTTTAAGCCACAGTAACCGCTTAGAACCAGGCGTACGCTTATTTCCCACCGTTTCATATAAAAACGTATAATAGAAACCGTTATGTCAAGTTTTCTTTGCTATCACAAAAAGAAAGGTATAACTGACACTTGAGGTATTGTAATTACTAATTTATGAAACACTGCTAAAATTCTATTAACAAAACCATCGTCATCATCATCATTTCAGTCGAAAGACCACTGCCAAGGCCTCCTCAAATGTTTTCCATTACATTCGGTCCTTTTTTTAACCAGGAGAAATCCATTGAAGCACCTACTCGCCACTAGCGAAGTAGCGGGCGTGTGCGGGGCTCGCCCAGCGTCTAAATCGACCCTGGGAATACCCGCTACAACTCCTGCATAACTCCCCTGCCTTTCGCGGTGGTAGTCTGGGGTCTGCGAAGCAAATTCACCAGACCACCCCCAGGCATCCCGGCCGTACGGCCTGGTTTTGATTGCGATCGGTCTTGCGCTGAACGCATCCAGGGGCTACGGGCGGGACTTTCACCAGTCGGTCCACTTTGTTGGAGGACTGCCTACGCTGTGTCTTCCGGTCCGTGATCTCCACTGTAAAATCACAAGCAATACCTGAATACTGAAACATACAAACTAATGAGGTGCAATTAATTTTAAATTTTGTCAACACTGTCGTAGTGTAGGGCGTCCCTCTGCTAGGTGGACCAAAGCTATAAAGAAGCTGGCAGGTGGTGGCTGGATTAGAAAAGCTGCAGATCGTGTTTTGTGGCGCAGCCTTGGGGAGGTTTACATCCAGCAGTGGACTGCAATAGGCTGATAAGATGAATAAAGCGCTAAAATCATGATGATGTAATATTAGTACTATTTATAAATAACTTGATTCTCAATAGGTAAGCTGTTTCATTTCTCAAATTCTTTATTATTAACTTCTCTTCAAAATATTCCTAATGTGAATCTGCGTCGTAACCATTTCCCACTGAGCATAATACCATATGAAGACGTTAAACATTTAATGACGTTTGTGCTTACAAAATGGAACGAAAAACCTATTTATTTTCTCGGCGAACACGTTCATTTTATTCCCTGTGATTTCTTAGTGTTAAATCAGGTGTATTTTTTACTCAATTTATTTAGATTTTTTTATTACAACAAGGCTGGCAAGCAATGTATAGACGCTTGTGAATGAAATTGATTATTTATTCAGTTAAGTTATTTAAAACAACTAAACTGAATATAACAACTTGTTTCACGTACTTACTTACTCTTGAGAAACTCAATACGTACTAGTTTACAATTTGTGACTTTTCCGTTCACTAGCTACCAGAAGGAATCGTTTAGAGAAGAACGGATAAGAAACCAGCAAGGGTCCTCCCTTTCCACAATGATGATCGATCACTTGATGGGTTACCTTGATGGGTGTTGTTGAACACAAGAATCAAATATCTCCATGCCGAATTTCACCTTTTCTTTATACAGGGTGGCACATTTAGATCGGTCAGTATGGGAAAGTCTGAAACTATAAGACATACGAAAATCTCTTCTAAGGAACCATGCCATCGATTTTAGTAATAATAAAAACGGCATTCATACATTAAAAATAAACGTGTACTCAGCTCGGGAATTAAACCCGGAGTTTTTGAAAAATAAAACTAACACTATTTATGTTTAGATATCGATTTTGTCGGTTAAGACCTACACTCTACTACTACTGCTTAAGAGCAGTAAACGTTACTATGACACATGATGTCTAAAATGAATAAAATGCATTGTTTTCATATCCTTTGATTTATTTTAGTAAGTGTTCGAAATTACCACCATTTTTCAACACAAAATTCAACTCCTTTAGATGCGTAAAATTGTCTCTATGGTTGTTTGCAGCTCTTTGCTGGTTTCGAAACTTGTTACATACACTGCTTTACATATTGTTATCTGCGTTAGTATTATTTATCTATGATAGTAAGCAATTATGCTTACTTCTATTAATCATACTTACACTAATAATCAATTGAAAAGCCCACTTAGAATAAGTATGTAGATACAAATACGTGATAAACCTCCTATAGTCCTATGGTGGTTGTATGACATGGTTCGTTAGAAGAGATTTTCGCATGTCTTATAGTTTCAGACATTCCCATACTGACCGATTTAAATGTGCCACCCTGTATACGAATCACGCCAAATTACTCAACTATATCTGATTTTAAGCGATAAGAAGAGTCAATATGCGAAGACAGCCAGTGCACTGCTCTAGTCGCCTCCACTCTTTGAAGGAACCCATGTTATAAGAAGGAGGAAACACATAATCTAAATCGATTCAGGGGTATAAGAGTGAAAACGTAACCGACAGACTGATAATACTTTCTCAATATTTTAAAATATTTTTTTAGAGGTGTTTAGTCCGGTTAAAAATTACTAACTCAAATTATTTCTTCTGTGTTACGTCACTAATGCTCGTTTTTACCAACCTTTCCCTAGTCTTAGTATCTTTTACCGATATCAATATCAATCTATCGAGATAAAAGTGGATAAGAGTTACATAAGCCTCGGGGAACTTCGGTTAAAATAGGCTTAAAATTCTTAAGTACACTATTTCATCAACTCCTGATATTTCCTTCCATTTAAGCACAAGCTAGCGGTACGCTAGAGCTAGATGACCTGATTGTAACAACATCAAACTACATAGACGTACCATCAAAACAAGGCTTTTCAATTTAATACGATTAATTCAAGTACCTCTTCATAAAGTGCTTGTTGTTGTAGCTCCTGATGCCTTAACGCCATAACATTCTCACGTAAAGTTTGGAGCATCGATAGTTTTAAAGCGATATTAGTGCAGTTTCAAAGAACATTACAGTTTTAAAGTATCCTATAACAATATTATAACGGCGGGATGTAATAAACGAGACGATTCGAGGTAACGCCAGGAAATTAGAGCCTCTTGAGGTTGTCCTGAGTAGAAGATCAGTCTGCATCATTAAAATAATGGTCCAGATAGCTCCCTAGTGCTGACTATGACAAATTTATGTTAGGAAATCGTTATTATTAGCATATTTGTGTCTGTGGTTAGTTTTGGTTTAACAATTTGTGATCTTAAATTTAAACGTAGATATGTCAGTTTTATTGGGTTGTAAATTAAAAATGAGCTATGAAATTTTTTTATTCAAAGAGGTGTTTTGTTTATGTTTTTCTTTTGTCCTAGTGTGCAATAAAGTATATTTGTATAGTATTGTATTGTGTTTTATTCTAGACAGTTAAGGTTGTTCAGATGGCCGTATACCATGTGGAGCAGTACGCTGGAAACTGTAGGCTTAACAAGGAATAATGGTCCACAAATTTCAATATGAAAGTGATCTGCAAGCATGTTTATTAAATTTTCGTCAGTTCTAGCATAAGCGGTTAAGTTATCTAAGACATAAGGGGTCATGTTCATTAAAAGGGGAGAAACTAATTTATTTCCAAGAGAGTAGATAATTACAATTGAAATCTGGAGTATTCCAATTCCACCCGTTTCAATCAGAATAAGTTCTCGGCCGTGCGTACTGTCCCGCTCCAGACCCATCCAAATTTATCGGCCAAAGCTTATTTACGAAGGCTCTGGAAGCGCAGACAAACTAAAAAAGTTGGAAGAGGGATGTGATGCCGAAAAAACTGGGTGATGCAAAACTAAATTGGAATGTAAATCAAGTCTGCCCGTTTGGCGTCCGCTTGATTCCCAATACACCTGATTACTAGAACGTATTCTGTAAACAATGCCTCGCAATTGCTGCCGATTTCTAGTTCAATGGAGTTGTTAGCTGCTTTCAACTATTTGCAATGTTTTTTTAGGATTCAAGTTCGTGTCCTGCATTTGGTCAATTTGTCAAAGGTAAGAGATTGGTATTTGAATTTGTTATGGATTTTATCACAAATTCTGATGACTGCTTAAAATGTATTTCAATTTCAATGGTTATATATTACATGTATGAGTATTAATAATGATAATAACAATCTGCCTATTATCAAGCTCAAAGTAAGCATCATTAAGAGCTTGTGTTGGACTTGGACAGGTACTAGATAACGGAGAAATTTTAATAAATAATAATATTATTCTGTTTATAAATATGATGAATATACTAAATACCTAGACATATAAATGTTCGTACTTATCACACAAACATCCGCTCCTACCGAGACTCGAACCCGGGACCCCTGACCGAGTTGCCTGTGCAAATCACTCGGCCAGCCGGCCATAAGTATACGAAATTGAATTACATTTTGGCCAGTACATGGCAAGCTCCTTTATGGGATGACTTTTGAAAATAGTAGTGCTTGTTGACACATAATTTATGTTCTACCAATATTTTCGTTTCGATCATAAATAGACAACATCAGGCGTTACAGTTTTACTTTGAGACCACCCTTACTGCATTCGTAAGAAAGGCGGCTTTCGTAGTGCAATTGTTACACTTGATGTGCTGTACAATACAAGTACGATGATATTTACGTTTGCGTTCGTTGGACACGTACGTGACGCGTAAAGATGACCAATTGATGTGGATATTAGAAGATAGAAAAAAGGGCAGGGAAGATTCACCTATCACTTAGATGAGGACGAAATTTAACCGCCTCTGTGGTCTAGTGGTTGAGACCTCCTGCCTCAGATCTAGAGGTCCGGGGTTCGATTCCCGTGGGGGCAGAAATTTTCTGCTCGGTTTGGTTGGTGGTAGGGCTTTTCTAAGTCCGCCTGGCTAGCTACCACCATCTTACCTAAGTCTGCCGCCATAACAACAATGTTTGCATTGTTGTGATCCGGCAGTTGGAGGTAACATAGCCAGTTCCTCTGTGGTTGAGGAATCCGGGTGTAGCTCGCTTCCATCGTCGGCCTTATCTTCACTTAACATCAGGTGAAATGAAGGCCAAGAGTTACCCCGTTAAGGTTAAAAAACAAGATATTATCGTAGAACTAATTACTATTTTATGGGCTAGAAGGTTGAGGCAGCTAAAGCAGTGTGTTTCAAGCTGCACTAGCTGTCTTCGCATATGCATTTTTTTACTGCTCATCAGGTGGTATTCAGTAATTTGCCGTGCTTAGTTTAAAAAACGTGACGGCCACCCTTATTCCCTAACTTAAATGACAAGTACCGGTGGATAAAATATTCGGTGTTAGTACGTACAGTCGACAGCACATCAAGCGTAACAGTTTGTCCTCGAGACCGCCCTTACTGCGTTAGTAATAGAGGCGGCTTTCGTAGTGCAACTGTTACGCTTGATGTGCTGCCGTGTGTACATTGATGTTTCACAAAGAAACGTTTCATTTCATTGTAATATTATGTACAGTCGACATCTTATCAAGCGTAACAGTTTGAGATTGAGATCGCTATTACTACGTTCGTAATAGAGTCAGTTTTCGTAGTGCAACAGTTACACTTGATGTGCTGTCGAGTGTACAATGCTGTTTTAAAGGTATAAAAGCTGTTCGAGTGATCAGTACCCTGAATACTAAACCAGAGATCCCGGTTTCGAATACCGGTAGGGCAATGTTTGTATGATGCAGACGAACATTTCTCCGTTATCTAGAATCCATAACAAATGCTTTTGCGACTAGATGATTGGTGTAAGTATAATGATCGATCAATTGAGTATTCGGTACTAATTAATTTAAATATGAGGTCCACTTAAATTTCAAAGACTGCTTAATCAGACGTTTGTTATTAAAAAATACTTAGATATCATTCGAAAATTTTAAGATGGCCTCTAATTTAATAGTATCAGCTTAAAAATTTTATTACGATTCAATATTATTTACACAAACCGTCAACAGTGGCGAAAGGATTGGGATGCCAGAGGATTGATTGAACTGACTTAAAACAATAAACAAAATACAAAGCGCAAGAATTCCAAGCTGAATTGTTTCGAATTTGGGAGCGTCTCCCTCGCTGAGGGCTATTGTTCCTCCATAAAGCTACTCCATTAAAATCTCCATAGGTTCGTTGGAAATAAGGTATATTATCAGTTGATATAAAAATAGCATTTTAATTAGGTAACTGTCACTTAATAGACGTTATAAAAAACGAGCCTTGACGAGTTTGTGCAGTTAAATACAATAATTATGTTCATTCATACGTAAAGTTTAAATTTATGTCACTACTAACATCAGACATTGAAATTGATATTGTTATTATTTGTTATACACAGACAAAATGGCGCCAAATCTACATTCAATCCACTATACGCGCTTCAAGGTTTATGCTCTACATTGTGTTAATTTTTCCAAGTCTCTAGTAGTACCGCAATTTAAATGTCTGAAACACTTTTGCCATAGGTTTGTTATATTTAAATAAAAATACATAGATTTAATTTAAGGAATCGAACCGATGATTTAATGGTCACTAAGCTAAAGATTATTTTTACAATTTTAATTATCTGTCTTAAAAAGTATGTCTATATTATGCTCAGCTTTGAGATCTTAATTCTGTGGCCTGCCCCCTGCGGATCTCATCATTTCTGATTCGATCACGCAGAAATCCCGAGCATAGCCCTCTCCATTGCCCTTTGGGTGACATTGAGCCTATTGTAAGCGGCCACGTCTCAGTTCCGTAAGTCATCACTGGCAACACACACGAATTAAAGACTTTCGTCTTGAGGCACTGCGGGAGTTGGACCGAGAATATGCCGCGAAACTTCCTGAACGCCGCCCAGCCGAGTAGGATCCGTCGATTGACCTCTTTCTGGAAGTTGGATTTACCCAGTTGGACTTTTTGTCCCAGATAAATATATTCGTCAACAACTTCCAGTGTAGAGATACATTCAATAAAAACAGAAGTAAAAATATAAGGCTATGAATTTTTCAGCATAATTTTATAGCAATAAAATTAAGCTAAATATAGGTTGCATATATTGGCAATGAGTTCTCTAGGTACAAGGGATCCTAACACCCATTCTTCGTTAGAGATATTTTGTAACACTTTGTTTATACCTCCCAGTTGATATTTTTTTATAGCTTATAAAGCTACCCTAGTCCTAGTCTTTTCACTAGACTCTCTTACCACACAATGATAATGGTACCACCTACATATCATTATATACAAAGTGTTACAAAAATAGCCATAAAGCGGAAAGGGAAAATATATAATGACGGAACAGGATAGGTTATTGTACCCCATTGTTATAGCAGCACACAATTAGTAAACACATGTACCGTATCCCCATTAATTTGTTTTAAGCGAACGTGATAGGCTATCGACCCTTTTCCTATTGTGTCTTCGTCTTCTATTAGATGTTTACAATAGACTTAATTGATTAACACAACCTAATTGTACGCCGAGATACTCGTATCTTTTATTTCTACAAAACACATAGTGTTTTCTTTTATATCCCACTTATGTTTCTGACATTTCTCTCATGCAGGATAACGGCTTTTAAGTACACGTATCTGTTTAAGACGAGTCTTCGGAGGAGAAATATTACAAAATAAAATATCGCCCGTACCAGCAGTGAACGTTAGAATGGCAAGTTTTGTGTGATAAAAATAAATGGTCGTATTGTTACAGAATGCAGCAGGAATGCTTCTTATGGGCCAACGTTAAAGTAATATAAGACTTTAAATCATAATATTATTTTCCTTTGAAAATTTTAAGAATTTCATGTGACCTTTTGATCTTTTGTGATGAGTTTGAGGCGGCCGTTTTATAATATGAAAATGTGCTTATTTAAAGCTACTTTTTCACTTCAAACCTATTATTTTTAATATCTAAAATGTTTCACATTCTAAAACTTAACACCTAGATAGAGCCAATTCCATTTTTATTCGTAAATTAATCGTCCTTGTTGTAAGGTTGAATATACGAATATTTGACTCAGTGTCAAACAGACCGCGCAAACAGCTTCTTTCAAGTGAGATATTCCAAATTTCTTGTACTTTTCTGCTTTTTAGTAGACGTATAAATAAATTGTGAAAAATTTTAGGGGCAGGTACAATTTGAAAACTTCAATTCTTTCAATTAGCTTAGTACCTTAGTTCTGTTTTCCTTCAAGAACTTTGACCATGATATAAGCGTGATTTGTATGTCAGAGTTAAACAGTCTCAATTTTTTTATTACTATTAATATTTATTCATTTCATATAAATAAACAAAATATTTATAGCTAGTGCCTGAGATAGGTTAACCTAAATAATTTTATACAATAATTGTTAGTTGTCCACATAAACTAAAGTAAAAATAAATAGAAGGGAAGAAAGGAATACATAATATTACTTATAGAGATAAGTCCACCCTTGTTAACTAATTGTCTTTATGTATTGATAAAACTTTGTTACAAGTGAAATGAAGAGTAAAATAATAAAAATAATATTGAATATCGTTATCGAACCGAGGTCTAAAAAATGTGGTAGTTTAGTTTTAGGAATATTAAGGTAAGTTATATTTTAAAGCTTAACAATCAACTGCTAATATTATAGGACATGTAAATAATTAATAGTAAAAATAAAATTAAAGAAAAAAAAACAATATAAATGCCTTGTGGAGTGAGTATGCAATATAATTTAACAACCATGTGATGCCTACGTGACCGTTTTTGGATGAAGGCAAAAAGTTGTAGATTGCTATATTTGTATCAATTATAGGTAGTGACGCGGTTTGCTTATTCTCGTCACATTCACGCGTGTAAGAGGAAATACTTTATTATACCTTTTTCACTGCGTCCTATTGCAAAGAGTTTGAGGAGTCGTAGATTTACAAAGGAGATAGCCCAAAAATTTATGGAGACCTGGCCAGGTCTATGTACACAATACTAAAAAATAGGCAAAAATCTGCAGAGCAGTGTTTAAATGTCCTTTTTCTTATTTGCTTTGTTTCGTGGTACAAAATATGAGTTCTTATAGATAACATTGCAACACATCCAAATATTTATTATCGCGCTTAAGTCACTTTGGTGACGTTTAATTGACTTCTATTCTATGTCACCCGGCATATTACCATAGTGAATAATGGTGAAATCGAGGAATAATTTTTACAATTTGTATATGTAGACCATACATGAAAACGAACTATTATTATTTTTCCCGGATTCAGGAAATTTTTTCCTGATATTTTGAGATAGCGTACATCATCATCACCAGCCTATGTACGTCCCACTGCTGGGAACAGGCCTTTCTACATGGGAGAAACACATGCAGAAATATTTTGAGATAGCTTACATACAATGAGAAAAAATACAACCGAACTTTAGACTACCTGTAGCTGAAAAAAGTTAACTAGGTGGTAGATCCGTATGTAGGGTCATCGGGGTAGGTACCACCGCCATTCTTATTTCAGCCGTGAAACTGTTCGCTGTGTTTCGGATCGAAGGGAAAGGTAGCCAGTGTAATTACTGGGCATGGACGGCATTTCATCTTAGGCCTCAGGATGACAACGCACCTGCAATATCAAGTGATTTTCCCTTGTTATTGCAGGTGTCTTTAGGCGGTGGTAACCGCTTACCATCAGGTGGGCCGTTATGTCGTCGGTTAGCTCGTTCGTCATCTCGTTGTATAAAAAAAGTGAGTACATAACTTAGGTTAACACCTAGTCAAAAATTAAGTTGCACAAAGATGCACCGTTTTGTTAAATCAAATAAACTTTAATTACACCTCGCTAAATTTTAGTAATAACTAATGTAATCGAAGTTGTTTGGTTAAATATATTTTCAGTGTATACCTGGCTTGATATGAAACATCTCTATAGCACGTGACTGTATATAATATTATGTGTTTTACTCTTATAAATATTTACATGCCGCTTTCCGATACGTATATTATTGTTGTGCTCAGTACAATAAAAATCCTACCCCATTTTACGGTCACGTCGCTGAAATAAAATAACAAGATTATACATACATTATGGAGGAAGGGTTGAGATCTAGCTTTTATTAAGTAAGGCGGAATCGTAAAAAGAAGCGTTTTGCAATATCAGAGGCGAACCACATCTATAGTGATCTGACTTACCTCATCAAAGCGGCATTTGGACCTCATTGCCTTGAAATGAAAAACGTGAAAATGCCTTTGAGGCCACCTGTTTACTCTTTTCGCAAATCGACTGCGAAATAAAAAATATACGAAAAACAAATTGGAGTTAATTACTCCTGGATTTATGACGGCTGTTACCGTTTTATTTGCGTTACAACTTTTGTGGATCCAATTTAACTGACAAACGGTTAATTCCCGTTTCATATTGGATTCGGAATCAGATTTTGCAGTTTAATACCGATCAGAAGTATGAGTTATTGGGTTTTGTTCATATTGTGCGATAATTCCAGTATCAATGTTACATTATTACGTGCCTTTAAATCGTATCAAAAAAGGTCGACTTTTGTAAGTCGCTATAAAAGAATCAATTTTGAAGTGACGTAAATTATTCTTTGTATGAAGGCAGTAACAGTAATGTGCTGTCGAAAGTCACATTTAACGACAAAATTGAATAGTTTACGATATCTAGTACTGTATCATAGGTATTACAATACCTATTAGGTAGTAGTAAGTATCATAAACTCTTCACAACACTCATATATACGTAGTGTTGTTTGGCCGTAGCCTGTTCTGGTGGTTAATAAGGTAACCAGCCCCCCAATTCCGCTATTTTCTTTTGATCTGAAACGAATCAGAAACGATTTAGCTACAACGTTTTTGTTTTCTGCTAACTCAACACAATCAAAACGTAGCCGAAACGCATCACTTTGGTATTTATTCTACTAACAAACAAGTACCGCAAACCGTTCGGTTAAATTATTATTTTTAACCCCCGACGAAAAATGAGAGGTATTACAAGATTGACGTGTCTGTCTGCGTATCTGTGCATCTGTGTGTCTGTCTGTGGCATCGTAGCTCATAAACGAATGGACCGATTATGATATGGTAGTTATATGTTTGAAAGCTGACGTGGTTAGGATGGCTCTCAGCTATAATTTATGAAGATCAGATAAGGCGTTTGATGACTGTGACCTCATTTTCTACATTATAAAAGGGTTTTGCTAACTTTAAAAAATACGATTGATTTGAAATTTTATGAACTGTCACTTCGGTGACATTCCCATGACATACTTACCTGATGCTAATCCTATACCATTTTAAAGTTCGTGGGATACTGAACTCTTCAGAAACTAACAGCAGATATAGCGTGTTTGGGCTCATATAATAGTCTAAGTGAGATGATTTTAGATAGATGACTAACGAGGCCGGTGTTACTTATTTTTTTAAATTTTATATTTATGTACCTATTCTACAAAATATTTGGCAGCCGAAATGCATAGATTTTACTTTGGTTGCACTGTCAAAAGTTAACAATTGTCAACTCACTATGCTTAAACTATACTTATTTGCTTCTTGCAATGTTATAAGCAATATGAGTGGAATACCTTTTTGTATTACAACCGCATTAGTAAAAATACCGAACCGCTGCCAATACGTCTAGGAGAATAAATAGCAGAATTGACCCACAGAGATCATCACGTAATCGTAACGTAAAGTTTATGAGCTTCAGATTACTTACCTTATGTTTTTAACAACGCTAAGACTACCAAATAAAAAGAAAATTAAGAAAAAAAATGTAATAAAAGAAAATATTTTCAGTCAGTATTGAACGGATAGAAGTTACAATCAAATGCCAATAGCATAGCTAATTCATTAACGTTTGAACTTTTGTCTAATTAATAAGCAATTTCAGTTTGTTTACATGTACAGTTTAGTTTAGTTCAATATTAAAGCAACACAAAACAAAGTTTGTTCGTACCTTGATAAAATAACATTTTAACTGATTCATTTTACTATCAATGATTATGATCTAAATTTATTGAGCTCATGGTGTAACATTTGTTGTAATCTTTTTTTAATACTACAAAATGACAAACAAGCTGACGGCCCACCTGGTGGTAAGTGGTTACCGCCGCCTGTAGACGCCTGCAATAACATGGAAAAATCACTTGTTATTGCAGGTGCGTTATCATTATGAGGCCTGAGATGAAATGCCCTCCATGCCCAGAAATTACACTGGCTACATTTCCCTTCAATCCGGAACACAGCGAACTGTTTCACGGCTGAAAAAAGAAAGGCGGTGGTACCTACCCAGACGACCCTACATACGGGCCTACCACCTAGTACAATTAAAACAGTTATTTAGGACATGAGCCACTACATTAGGTCATATTTATGGGTAGAACTATGGGCTGAATATGAGGGCTTTCCATGTTACAAAATGCTGCTTGCATCATTCATTTTGTTTTCGAAACAAAAGTTTGAGAGAGGTAGGAAATAACGGTATTCACTCGAATTTTTGCGCCTGACTGGCGAGGCACCTCTTCGTACCTAACAGAACTACTTTGTTACGTTGTGATTTTTTTAACGCGGGGAAAGGTGGTTACGCCTATCGCTGAGTCTGGGGGGAACATGACGATTATTTGGGGCTCCCGGGAAAAAGCCCGCCTACCCACTAAAACCCGCCACGGAAACCCTCTTCCGGCATTTTGGGGTGAAACGGGAACGTACAAGAAGTCAACCGTACCACCCCGAATGGTCCAACTACGAGCCCCTTCCAACTCCACTCCATTATGTTTAACGGCCGTGTTATTCGGTAGTGAGCCCTCCCACCTTCCACCTACGGCACCACTTCAAAGAGAGAAGTGGACGTATCGCCTTCTTCTTTCCCGTGGCCGTCTGCGACGGATCGCGTCAGCTAAGGGGTCACCCTCTTTGACCCGCTCCGCAGTCTCCTTCTGGAACATTATTGACTCATAGAAGTAAACCATTGCCTCTCAGGCTCTCTCACTGCCGAGCATCGCACTGATGACGCTTGAGAGTGACAGGTCCTTTTTTTTCTGACATGGGATTTTCGGAGAGAAATCTGACTACAGACCTACCCGCCAGTGGTTAAGTGACGGGCGTGTGTGGGATCGCCCAGCGCTTATAATACCCAGCGCTTTTAATGCACTGGTAATACCCAGTAAAACTCCCCGGTAACTCCACTACCCTTCGCAGAGGTAGCCTGGGCTCTGCCGAAGCAATTTCACCAAACCACCCCCAGGCAACCCGGCCCTACGGCCAGGTTTCACGCCGATGGAGATTATCTAGAGTCACTTGGGTAATATCTCAGACGTGGCGGCCTGTGCAATGCATGCGTGGGGGGCACCCACGCACGTGGCCGCGCCTAGGGCGCAGGAAGACGAGCGATCACCGCCCGTCTCCTCACGCCCACCTGCCTACGTCGGATAAGGGTGGCCAGAGGATCCTGTTCCCGTTCCCTCTCCGCTGCCTCCTTCTGCATGAGTACATTCTTGCAGAAGGAGGCGACAGTATATAGGAGATACCCTATCGCTACCAACCATGGCTCTTACCAAGGTTGACAGCGAGAGATGACCGCCACCCAGCGTCGCACGAAGTTCGCGGCGCTCGTGTCGCCAGGCCGGGCACTCTATAAGGGTATACTAGTCAATGGCGGCCATCAAGGTGTGCCTCTGGTGACCCCAAGCGGCATTGTTACGTTGTGCCTGCGGAGAGTAAGGTCACCAGAGCTCATCGATGATGCGTTTTGTTAGGAGCTAGAGGATTTATCCCTATGCAGTCAACATATCGTTTTCTCTTGAAATTTTTATAGATAGCCACGTTTAAATAATTTGCCATCAGGCGGCCGCATCTGTTTGCTACCCTTTTTTTCTATAAAACAACAAATCTTCTTTGTCTGCCTGATGTTTAGTATATATAGTGTATTTAGTGTATTAGTAGTCTATATACGTTTGCTTTACCAAGGACACACGCACATCTCACCCACTAGACCCCTCAGCGATGAACCCTAGTTGTTTCTGCCGCCGACGCCTGTGGTTAGATTAGAATAACCTACCCTTTTTGGTTTCGAAAAGACCTGCTTTTAAAATTGGGCTTTTTATATTTTTAGGACTAACTTTAATAGTGCGAAAACATTGGTTAGTTAGTCTAGACAATAATTATACAGAGTGATGCCGTCAAAACGACGACGAAATACAAACTATTTGATAATTTGAAAGTGGCGAACTATTTGATAATTTCATGACATTTCTATGAAATAATATAACATTGGCTGCATTATTTCATTGAAATGTCATGAAATTATCGAATTAGTAACATGTTTTTGAAAGTGGCAAATCATTTCTATGAACTAATATAGCCCATGTTTTAATTTATTGTCGTATCGACGGCACCATCCTGTAAGTATGAAGTTTCATTAATTTTATTTAGGGAGTTTCAGTGAGGAGGCTCGGGGAAATAAAATTAAGACCAATAATTTTAGACAAGTAAAATGACGCCCCTTGAATACAAATATCAGCTTCCGCTCGTATAAATTCGGAGAATATTGATTGTATTATGTATTAAAACGCATTATGAATCCTTTTTCCTTTAACTATTGAATACCCCGTAATGTTATCAAATTAAGCAATTCACATGGCAATAATAATATTATCATACACATCCTCTGAATTGGAATGCTTATTTCATTTTATCAACGCAATTTCTGCAAGAATAAAGTCAATGTTTCAACAATTTGAGTCACATTTGATTTCATATTGTGAAAATTCCCTTTGTTCGCTACGAAATTCGTATTACCTTAAGGAGTTTGCTTGTATTACGAGTACTCGTTGCGATGAAGAAAGCTGTAATATCATATCGAGTGAGAGTTTTGACTTTTTTTAAAACACTTTTAATTTATTAATTAATTTATTGCTCTCCACAAGTTTAACAAGATGTTACAAAGCTTTTTGGAACATTGTGTGCCCGGATGGGCATGACAATAATATTTAGTTGGGGCTTAGATAACTATTAATCTCAATAACCACGATACACAAACATTGAAAACCACTTTTATATAATAACATGCACCCCATCATACCTATTTATATTTATAATAACTAATATTTTACTTTGAATATTTATAATTCTAATTCTATTTAATTTAAATATTACGGTCTTATGTACATAATTGATACTTTGCAGCATTTTATTATATACTACACGGGTAGCAAACAAACGGGGTACGATAGTACCACCACCTGACGGCAAGTGCTTACCATGGCCTATTTATAGACGCTCGTAGCACCTTGGGCATTACACGATCGTTGACTTCCTTGTAATAATCAAGAATATCAGGCATAAAGTCCTCGACAAACTATAACGCTTTATTAGGCTCTTCGCGACCGGATTACCTACGCCATTTCGAAACACTTTTTATCGAATGATGCTTCGTCGATGACGATTAATCGATCTTTCAATTACGCGAAGCTTCAATTGAGCTAATTTTGTTTCAGCGATGGTTCATTTCATCGAAAATCTGTTTCTCGACAGTTCATTTAATCAACGGATTCTTTAACCTAAGATTCTAATTATCGAAGGATATTATTTATTGACTTATTCATTTAGATATCCCTGCACAAATGAACATAAGCCTACCTGGATAAAATTTTTTAGAACTACCACCGAACCGATTGAAATGAAAAGAAAATACTGAACAAGATATCCGGCACATAAAAACAATTGACTTACTCCATCTCTTCCTATGGATGTCGTAAAAGCCGACTAAGGGATTTAACACTAAATTACTAAAACTTCACAGTAATGCACGTTTGCGGCGATGGGCTCACCCCCTATCACGTGTGCATTTCTGTATAGCTTCAAAGGTGAAATGTGGAAGTTGTTTCAAGCATTTTGTTGTTTGAAGCACCCAAAAATATGTGTTCTCTGACCACCCCATTTGGGGTCGTGACGTTAAGTATGTATGTAATTTCGGCAGATCAATCAATCGGGGAATCAAACTGTCGCTGTAACATTTTTCGATGAAACGTACAATAGAGGAAACAAACTTCGGCAGATGAATCTTTCGTAGTATAAAGGCGTCGAGCAATAATGTTTTCGACTAATCGTCATCGACGAAACATCATTCGATAAAAAGTGTTTCGAAATGGCGTAGGTAATCCCTTGCGACCATACTCACCTGTTGCGAAATTCGCGAGTTCAGTTCATTAAGTGCCAATCGTAAGTATTAAAACACTGTCATTCGTAATGTAAGATAAGTAAGTTTGTGTCTATGCCTTGTATCTATGGTTTCGTCTATGGTTGATCGTTGGCAGCATAGCGTGATATTGACTTTTGGTTAGTACCGCGGGAAAAGAAGTATGCCAACGTGCCGAGGTTCGAAGCGGTGCTACGAGTTCTACTGAAGAGCAGAAGTGGACAACGCGGAGTGAGCATAGAATAATATCATTATTCTATGGGTGTGAATTCAATATTCTATTTCGCGGGTTCGATTCCTGCCTCAGGACGTGAAATTTTTCTAGTTTTATTATATTTTAATTACTAAGTAATTTTTCAAACATTTATAATAATGTTAAAAATCAAAAATTGAGAATATTTGAAAGCACTGCCCCAACTTAACTGAATCGTAGGTATTTGTAAAAATACTCGTTTCGGATGTTGAAATAGAATATTTCGACATTGTAGGGTGGACGGTAGCTCATAAACGCAAATACAGATAGACTAGAAGAATTTCACAGGGATATCCCAAGTCCTGGGTGGCTCAGTGGTCAGAGCAGTCGCCCGGATTGCGAAAGGTCGCGGGTTCGATTCCTGCCTCAGGACGTGAAATTTTTCTAGTTTTATTATATTTTAATTACGAAGTATCATCTCTTATTTTTATGTGTTTCTAGGGAATATATTATTTAAATTTGGTTCTATTTCGGGAACATAATCTCTTTTTGATAGCTTCAAGTCAAAAATATTTCATATTGTGATCGTTTTCTATATGAATACGTGTATAGTATTTTTATCTCACAAAGCGACGCCCAGTGACAAGCGCTTTACTTGTGGTAAACAAGTGTCAAATAAGCTGCGAGTGTGTGCGTGAATACGAGTGGCGATGGCGTTAGCATAAAAATTTTAACAGATGGAAATATGTATTATATTTGTATTAGTATCGAATATGAATGTGAAACTGTATAATTTATTTTATTAACGTTTATATATATAAAATAAATAGTGAAGTAAGTAAAATTAATATAAATCGCGATATTTTGAAGGTTCTAACACTTTAAGAAGAGAATAAAAACCGGTTTCTTGTGTTATATTTAATAAAATCAACCAGAATCAGTCGAATAATTATCAGTTTCGACTTAATCATTATGTAATTATATAGTCATTTCGAAATCATAATCTTTTCTTTTTGCACATTGAAAAGTTTTTCTCAACAATGTCTAGCCTTGAATATTTTCTATGCTTTATTTTGTTAGTAGAATGAAATAAGTAATAAAACAAAAAATACTATCAAACTTTTGTCACAAAACTAGTTCAATATATCGTAAATAAATATTCAAAATATACAATGAACCTCACTATGACTATGCAAGGTCGACTTTTCGGAGTTTAATTTTCAATATTTTCATACTGACGCTACTTAAAGCGACGCCCGAATACACATCCCATATAACACACCCATATCTCATACTTCGCTGAGCTGCTGTCCTTACCCATACATTCGCAGCGTGTTTGTATATTAGGATACCACAAGTAAAGCGCGCGTCGCTTCGTGAGGTAAATAAAAGTACTATATATTCGTTGGGGTGATTAAACCTCAAAAGCACATTTATAATAAGAATAAAACATACCCATTAGGCGTTGACAATTCTAATGATTCCAATCTCTTCCAATCATTAATATTATAACTTACGAAGTACTAAGGCCTTGGGTATTGTATAACTTAGGGAAAGTTTCCAAAGCTTCCACTTCGGCACTGCCTAGTAGATCAGAATAGTTGAGTAATAAAAAGGAAAGCGTACCTTTGAGCCTTTCGTTAGGGACGTCTATAAAGTTCTTATGAAGTAGGGTCAATATGGCAATATGTACATTTGTGTATGAAGTATAAAGTACACAAAAGGGTTGTTGAGTACCTGAAAATATCGCGAGAATTCATAACCGGGACCTTAGAATCTTTATAATAGGATCTATAAGATGGGGTTATATCTATTTGGAATTCTATTCTGTATCTACTTTTAGGACATTTTACTAAAGGAATATCCGCCTCTTGGCACTCACAATAGAATGTATAGTCTGTGGGTACTTCACAAATAAAATAGAAGCAGTTAGTTTAGAACTAACTTTTGCATCTTTGCAATCGCATTATTAACTTTGTCAAAAAACTCAGGCACTTTTTTCAAATTTTTCCACAAAAAATTACCGAAAAATAAAAATCTACCATATTTTACTAACTTACCCAAGTCATTTTAAAAATTATTTCTTTAAATTATTTGGTGCCCGCTTTTTTTTAGTTATTTTTTAAAATTTAATTGAAATAGAGTTCATCTTATTTTCAGATAATCAAGTTGAAATAGAAAACTTAAACTTGTTTATATAACAGAAATTTTGATTGTAAATATATTAGGTATCGATGTGATGTCAGTTTATTTACTACTGAATACATTTCAAGCAAAAGTAATCATAGCACTAATCAAAATTTAATTGACTGATCACCACCTGTTTAAAAGAGACGTTAAGACGGTTACGGAAATAATCATAAAAAATTGTTCCACGTATAAAGAACTTATTAGCATACTTAAGATGCGAGAGCATATACCGACAATTTATAACCATGTAATATCGGGACAATTGCCATCTGAAGGAAACGAGACTGAGGGAATGTTACTGCGCGTCTCCTAATTTATGGGATGTAATATTAGAGCTCCGGACCCCGTAGCCTCTTAACTCTCACCTGGCAGCGAGCTACACACACTGCTTTAAGAACATAATCTTTATTACCTACGGGAGTACTAACAGAGTTTCCTCATTTTATACCCCGCTATGGCATATAAGCGTCCGTGTAAAATTATGCAGCTTCCTTGAATTTAACGTTTATTTGAAGCAAACAAACTTTTTATTCTTCCGGTGAATGTAAGAATTACGCCACCTGTATTATTGATTGAGGGTCCCCCTCCATTCCGCGTATGAATAATTAAATTATCCTGTCGCTTCATTTAGATACAAATGAAGTTTGTTTTTTTTTCTGGAAGACTTACTCACCTTATTTCTTGAGAAAGTTGATTCACTATTTCGTGTTCATTAGTCTGATGACGTCGTGAATAAAATGTGATTCTACCTGTTTGGCTTCTTTGAAATTGCTTTCTTTTGTCATTGAAATCGGTAAATGGAACCTCATTGATTGTTGGTTTAAGGAAAAATTAACCTAAAGGAAAATTCTTTTTGCTACAAATGGTTGAATGAGTCAAAGCCGTCTAGTTGCTTGTCTATGTATCTATACGTGAATGTGATAAATTCTTTATTAGCTGTCGGCTTTATTAGTACCTAAGAAAAACACGACCCATGACGTATTATTACAAGTCATGTCCAATCTAAAGCTAGATCTGAAATAAACCCGAGGCTATCTCATTTTATTAATAAGGCGGATAAAGGACGCATCAGGCTTAAGCCAGGTCTTAATTTAAACCACTTTGTAATAAAGTTTGTATTATAGTTTAGGCATGCCGTTTAACACTTTACTTATGGCTTTTTCCAATTACACTTTACTGGTCCTCTGGAAACTTTGTACTTCACAAATCAACACTTAATGAGTTTGCTATTTACATAGAAAAATACATCTAGGTGACAAGCAAGCCGACGGCTTACCTAGTGGTAAAAAAATTTAAACAAAAAATAAAACCGACTCCAAAAAACTGAAAACAAAAAATAATTAAATTTTAGTAAGTAGGCACTCATCCCCTAGGAACATATTTTTGGAGTCGGTGCTTCACTATGGTTTCTGGAAACAAATTAGCACCAACTCCAAAAATATGTTTCTAGGGGATGAGTGCCTACTTACTAAAATTTAATTATTTTATCTTTTTCAGTTTTTTGGAGTCAGATTTATTTTTTTGTTCAATTTTTTTTCACAATTTTTAGTGATAAATTTTGAAGGTCAAAGCTAGATAGGTGACCGTGAGCTTATATTGTTTTCTACTATCGTATCATTTCACTAAAAATTCATAGGAAAGCAAATATCCGCAACTTCGCATATGTAGACTTAATTTTTCCAGTTTTTTCGATTTAAAAACCAAACTACCCAATGGATTTTCAAAAATTTTTTTATGGGACCAAATGAGAACTATTCCGCATCTAACAAAAAAAGAATCATCAATATCGGTTCAAACAGTCAAAAGTTCTGAGGTAACAAACATAAAAAAAACATACAGACGAATTTATAACCTCCTCCTTTTTTTGAAGTCGGTTAAAAATCAATTGGTATTGCAGGTGCATTGTATTACTTTTCCTGATTTAAAGGAGTTTGGCCTCCGATTTCAATGTTGGGGTCTGTGCCCCTTGCTATACAGGTTACTCGGTCAGGGGTCCCGGCTTTGAATCCCGGTAGGAGCAATTGTTTGTATGATGGGTACGAGCATTTGTTCACGAGTCATGGATGTTTATAAGTTTATTAAGTATATTGGTAATATTTAAGTATATACATAATTATTATTATCATAATTTCTCCGTTATCTAGTATCCATAATACAAGCTCTTAATGATGCTTACTTTGGGCTACATAATGGGTGTGAGTGTTTAAATATTCTTATGATTTATTTTATCACTACATAGTATAAAACAAAGTCGCTATCCGCTGTCTGTCTGTCCCTATGTATGCTTAGATCTTTAAAACTACGCAACGGATTTTGATGCGGGTTTTTTTAATAGATAGAGTCATTCTCAAGGAAGGTTTATATGTATAATACTGTAATACATGAATAATATAGTAGAGAAACACTGATAATATTTACATAAGCATTGCACACGTGCAAAGCCGGGGCGGGTCGCCAGTAATATAATAAATGAATATAAATTCAATTCATTACGTCACACTGAAATGAAAACCGATGATATTTGTGATAATCACGCGCTGCGTATGTGTGCGCGTATTGCGCGACGCTAACTGCAAAGTTTCATCACTGCTGGGAAAAAATATCAATACGCAAGGTCAGCAATACGTTACTGATGACTGTATTACAAAATTATGTTTATACGCTACAGCAGTCATTTTCCTCCAGATTTTACTAGTATACGTGTTTTTTAAGGCAGGTCATATAGAAATGGCATATTAACAGCTACACGTAGGTATTTTATTTGTACGCAAAGAAAGAAATTTAATTATTTTTGGGATGTTTAAAAATTAAATTTCATTTTGGGAATTTAGCTGTGCCAGTAGTACGTACACAAAAATCATATTATTATAGATCTGCTTGGCACATAGTTCAGCGGTCAGAGCGTCGTACTTCACCTCAATGCAATTGGCACGTTTGTAATCGAATCAAATTAAGTAACTCCCATACCAACTCATTTGAATATCACTTGTCAAATTCAGAGATTATTTAAATATAACATTGAAATATTACTTTCTCTTGTGCTCTTGCCAAAGTATACTACTACATGGATATTTTCTGATCATTTCAATTTATGCTGAGTAAGTAAAAGTTGATTTTGCTCATAAAATTATAGAAACGCTGCTGACAAAGGTTCCCCAGAAATTCCAGAAATTAAGGGCCTTATATCGCCTTAAGCAAGAGTTATTTGGTACGCCTTATCTGGATTTGTTAGACTTTAACATAAATTTCCATTGAGGAAGATTAGAGGCTAATGCTCGGATTCAGCATCTTATGATAAATCCGCAAAAAATATTCGGGCTTTCAATTTACGCGTTGTACTTTACTTTCCATGGCAAAAGTTATCCTCCTCATCGATCATGATCATATTTGACGTCAATACCACTGCCAGGAAGTCATCTGCTCAAGAGGATCAATGTTTGGTTCAGTTTATACAAGGGACATGAAAGAAAGAATATTCTGATTAAATATCTGTTTATTTTGTTATCTGCCTACGTTATTATGGTATGGTATACAATATTTTCCTGTTTTTACATAAAGTATATTTCAGTCTGAGAATAGAAAGTGCCGTGTATAGTATTATGTTAAGGTTGTTAGAGAAGCTTGCTCGGGGGTTATTTCATTTTCGTCTGTGACAAGCCTTAACGGCCTGGCCACGGGAGCGCGCGGCGGCGGCAGCGACGGCAGCGGCGGCGCGACGGCAGCGGCGGCAACGACGGCAGCGGCGGCGCGACTCGCCGGTCGCCTGTCGCCGCTACGCGTAACCTGCTTAGTACTTTTCCATACATTTGTTACCTCCAGTTGCGCCGCCGCCGCCACCGCCGCCGCTGCCGCGGGAAAGTACCTTTCGAGTTACAAAAAACTTAAGTCACCAGTTACCAACAGGCAGGCTGTGTGCTTCTTTGCTAACTTCGTTGTAAAAAACACCGAGGTAAGAAGGTCTGTTGAAGGAAACATACGTTTTAGGAATTGTAAGTTACGGCATAGGTACAAAGTAGCCGCTCGTCGCTACTTAATTTTTCGTGGCCTATAGATACGTGATTGCGTGATTCGTGGACACTATCTTGGTGATGGTGTGATTTCGTGCAAAGTATAAATAGTGATGTATCTATAATATTTTCCAAACTCTTCATTTTTATGCCAAAGCTAAGATATCGCAGGTGGATTGGCAGAAATAAAGAAATATATTTGAAACTGTATAAATAAGAGCTAATTTTGTAGAGTATATATTGCAGACTTGATTGGGCGAGGACCTCAGAGCTCTCTGTTTGGCCGGCGCTCCTACGTTCATAATCGAATCTAGCTGTCGAGCACATACGTGATCTTACCAAATATTATCATTACTTGGATCTAATCCGAGATGAATGCTGGACTGAGTTAGTACGTATCGTCTTTTCAGTTAATCTGCAAAGTACCAACATATCATACACAATAGATTTTCTATTTTGTGTGTGAGTTGTTGTATTGTTATAGAGATACTATGCCAAAGCTTAGATAAAGAATTCAACTAAATGAAATCTAGTGATAATATTTATATAAATACATTATTTCAACAATCTCTTTGCGTAAATTGATATTTCGTTATAAAGGTTAATCCACTGACGATGGGTAAGAGGGAGGAGATCTGAAATTAATTACAAAAGAGAAAGTTTGTTCAACAGAACCAGGACAACGATTTTAAAGTTAAAAACTGCATTAAAAGATTTTCAGAGAACCTCTTCAGACTGTATACAAGTAGGTATATAACATTGTTTTTGAGTAGCGCAGGCTCGAAATCTATTTAAATGGGATTATTAAGTGGATACAGAATTTCAATGCTTACATAAATTACGTATTTGAATTGTGTCATCGTGCGTTGTATTGTATAACTGGATTAGAATAGTTAAATTTAGCTCTTATATCATTCTATTGAATTTGTATTCATTAAATTTAGTTGATCCGTAGTGGGTGTTCCGATCGTGGAATCATTTAAGCCCCAATATCCCTATTCAAATACAGTTCACAACATTGAATCGTTTGAAGCTTTTCATTGATTTTCCACAATATACGTTACAAAAGTCTAATCCAAGATATTGTCATTATTTATAACTTTATTGAGTACATCAACATAAACACGAACAAAGTATGCATTGAACGAAACCTACAAAGGGCGGCCTTATCGCTGAAAGCGATCTCTTCCAGGCAACCTTAGGATGGAAAATATTTGTTTTTGTTGTTTGGATTTGTTTGAAGTATGGGTATTTAAATAGATTCACACGAAGAACTTTTAAGTTGTCATTATTATTCTCTTTTGTTGTACTAATTGTATTAAATCTAAACTTATATTCCTTCCAAAACCTTACGGAGGTGGAGTAATATTACATATTACGACGGAGTAACTAGCGTGGTGGCCTTATCTAGCTTTGAACTGAACTTTCAACCTGATGCTTCGACTGATCTAGAGTAAGCTCTATCACAAACCAAAGAGACTTTATTCGGCCTAGCAACCACCGTGTTCAGTTGCCTGGAACATATTTTCAGGTCGTTTCTAGGGAGAAACGGTCTGAAGCTGTTTCTAAGGAGTTTATTTAAAGAGCCGTTCCCCTAAAACGGCTCCTTAAATTAATTTCTAAACATTTTTTTAACCAGGCGTTTTCTGGATCCGTTATGGCCATTTGACGCCCACATATAAATAAGGGTGAGCGAGATAGAGCTTACACTAGATAAAGGCAGAAGAAAAACTTTTTTAGAAAGGTGGGGAAAGAGCTAGCACGCAATACTAGACAAGGACGAAGAAGAACCTTCGGAAAAGAAGTGAGAGAGACACCAGGCAATACAAGGTAAGGAACATTCTAGAATTTTCGTCTAAAGGAAGATGCATCCAGAATCGTCTAGTTACACTACGCACTTCACTCAACTATACTGGGTGGTGACAATACGATATTCAATTAAAACATGAGCAAAACGCAACGCACCTGCAATATCAAGTGATTTTCCCTTGTTATTGCAGGTGTCTATAGGCGGCGGTAACCGCTTATCATCAGGTGGGCCGTCAGCTTGTTTGTCATCTAGTAGTATAAAAAAAAACAGTTCATAGAATATTTTGCAACTTTCAAATACATCTAATTTATTTGATAATGTAATAACATTTCTATGAAATAATGCAGCCAATGTACTAATTTAATGCCCTTCGGAGCATAATGTCGTATTGGCGTCACCAACCAGTATACTAATATTTTTTTTTTTTTACAACTAGATGACAAACAAGCTGACGGCCCATCTGTTGCTAAGCGGTTACCGCCGCCTATAGACACCTGCAATAACAAGGAAAAGCACTTGATATTGCAGGTGCGTTGTCATTCTGAGGCCTAAGATGAAATGCCGTCCATGCCCAGTAATTACACTGGCTACCTTTCCCTTCAATCCGAAACACAGCGAACTGTTTTACGGCTGAAATAAGAAAGGCAGTGGTACCTACCCAGGCGACCGCACATATGGGTCTACCACCTATAATAATAATAATCAAACACTCACACCTATTATTTAGCCCAAAGTAGGCATCATTAAGAGCTTGTATCATGGATACAAGCGATATAATAAGATAAGCGATACATATAAGCAATCGAGTTGCGACACAAAGAGTTCAATTCAGTTTTGAATTGGGAATATATAAACTTATGTATTCAGTGTAATTGTTATTGTTGTGTGAAGTTTATTAGTGACTGTGCTCATTTACACGATGTAATTTTCTTGCTTGCAGCATACAATTAAATTGAAGCAAGAAATGACTTCCATAGTCTAATGTGTTGTTTATACTGCAAGTCATTTTTTGCTTCAATTTCTTTGTAGGCTACAGGCAAGAAACAACCTTCGCGGAAATGGACTTTTTTTTTGTTTTTATTCTGTGTCGATGTACAAACCTGATCTCTCAATAGAATTATTATTGGCCTTTCATATTCAAAACGGACAGATAGACAGACAGAAACTCTTACGTTGCTAGTTAATATATTTTTTGTGATGTGCAAACAATTAAAATAAACATCCTTTAACTAATCAGTAATTACGTTCAAATGGTATTAATGAATTATAATGAAAAATATTTTTACTGTTATTTTTTAACAAAATTAATCGAGCCAGCAATGTGCTACAGACATTGTGTCCAGTCGTTTTACTAATCGACTGTGACAATTAGTGACACTAATTCATGTTAGAGTCTATCAAAACGACCGGTACCAAGATATCTTACGACCATTAAGCGACAATATCGCATTATGAGAATTCATTGATTGGAAATCTTAATTTTAAATAACTATTTCTCCTTATAAGAACTTTGGAACATTATGACCACTTTGTAATTACTGTGGACACTTTAAAGAATCTCTGTTTCTATTTTTTACTCTAGTTACAGGGCCCACACTGTATAACCCGTGTATTGTTGTAGCTCCTTATATGCAATGCAAACAAAAAAAACAAAACAAATAGCAATAGACATTCCAATGGGAACCGCTTTCGCTTGAAGGCTAATTTCCATAAGGACGATATTACGCATTGAAGTGGCAATATTCCAATGTGCTGGGAGTCTTTGGGACTTGCCTTCATTGTATCTCATATCCTTAATTCAAGGGGCTTAGGCACTTCAAAAGGCACTTGCGTATCGTTTGTGTAAAGTAAACAACATGATAAGCGCAGCATTTTCAAGTTAAGCTTGACCTAGATCGCTTCTAATAAGAGCGATTTTTGCAGTGCAACTGTATACTTTGAGTTATTGCCTGTATTTTATTATTTTGATAAATATATACTGCCAAAAGAAGTTTTTTTAGGTCATGTCCTTGAAAAGATTACAAAAATGGAGCGAATTTAATATGGTTTGAGGATAAAATAGGAAAATGGTTTTGATTTAATTTCGTCCTGGAAAAGAAGACTTTGCCTAAAGTTACCAAGTATTAACGAAAAGATTAAATTAATGTATTCTGTTATTATAAAATCCGCTCTGAAGATTGAGTTCGGGCCTTAATATAAGTAATTGTATCCATTGTAGTCATAATTTTTTGTATACTTACCTACTCTAAGAAAATTTGAGTAACAAATAAAATATTGCAAGCTGATGAAATACCTTTATCGTAAGCAAATAACATGTTGTCACATCCGCATTAACTGTTCGAGGTTCGTGTTGGGTGTCCGACGGTGGTGGTAAGTGGTTACCGTCGCCCATAGACACTTACTACAACAAGGAGAAAAGCAGGTGCGTTGTCATCCTGAGGTCTAAGATGAAATCCGTCGAAGTCCAGTAGTTACGCTGGCTACCTTTTCCTTCAATCCGAAACGCAGCGAACTGTTTGACGGCTGAAATAGGAAAGGCGGTGGTACCTACCCAGATGACTCTACATACGGGCCTGCCACCTAGACTTTAAACATGAGTTTATAGATAAAAACCATTAGATCAGATTGAATATTATTTAGGATGATTATTTTCTTTAGAACTATTAGGAGATTGTAAATGACATAGTATTATTACACTGTCACTTAATGAAATTGGAAACAAGAGTAATGACGAAGCATCAAAACAGGCAATCGCCTACCGTTAGGGAGAGTAAGCTTCTTTACCATCCTAATTGAATACATAAAAAACGAAATCCACCAGAACACGTCATCCCCCGTTCGGGCCTTGATTCCTAATTAATTTCGTAGGACGTTTCGGTGCTTGGCTATACTGAAGCGATAGTTTCAAGGAGCTTTTGTCATGAATATTAATTGCAAGGAATCGTCCGAGGACATTTCGTCTTAGTGAATAGAGAATAAATTAAACCGTTTATATCAATTATGGATGTTTCCTGCCGTTCCTTGTTAGAAATGGTCGGTTGTTAATCGCAGGTAATAATTATTTTACCAGATAACGCTTTAAATTGAGAGGAAAATAAGGGAGCTTGAGGTTTAATTTGTTAAATGATTCCAAGTACACGATAAGTAACTCATTTCTTATTTACTTTTAGCTAAGATATCTGCCTTTGTTTCCGTTGAGTCACACCATTTTGTGTCACACTGTTACACATCGGGAATAATATTTCCGATGAGTAACACCGTAACTCAATGCCACTATTTTTTCCCGTATGTATGTAGCTGGATCATCCTCTGAAGTACCAGGTTACCATATCTATATAAGAGATGTTTAACTCGGCTAGCGTCGAAAATAAAATGGTGAATTTGTAAGGATCAAGTTAAGAATACAGTAACCTATTCAAACTTGTTCTAGTCTAGATGATCAGATAAGTATAGAAGGTAAACATTTTTTCTAACGTAATAGTAATGGAACATGTCTTAGCCCAGGGGTAAATACATTTTATTTCTTTACTAATAGTTTTGTTGACCGTTCTGGATCACGAAATCTTTCAAACTCGGAATAATACAAAGGGAGAAAAAAATATTATAACCTCCCTGAGTTCTTTCCGGTACTTCTCAGACTTCTGGCTGCTAGTGATCGGCTAGCTTCACCAAATGATTTGAAGTTGAAGTTAAGTTGAAATATGAGACCAGGCAGAAAAAATAGTACCTACTACGGTACGTAGGTAGGTTCTGTGTAGGTAGGTGTTGTTAAAGTACTGTATTTAAAATTGGGAAGGACTGTACAGTTATTGTGTTTGTAACGTTGTATTATTTCATTTGTTTCTCATGTTGTGTGCAATAAATAACATTGTTTTTATAAAAGTCTAGGTTGCCATTTATTTTTTCTAAGGACTAAAAATTTAGGCCGAATGCAACCTTTCGATCCAAGTTTGAATTCCAAACAAATCGTATTTCGATAAATAGGTTCGCAGTTTTTACTCCATCATGCATTATTTACATTATACGTTAACATTATAAAGGTAGAGACGGCATAGATTTTGATTCTGCATACATAATATATCGCGTGCCTGGAGCATAACAAAAGATATCACGTGACCCTCATTTGTTTCCTAAATTCTGTAAACGTGACAACTTAGTGAAATTTTTATGCTCTCAATACATTTTGTTTGTTGTTCGGTACTTTTTTTTGGAATTTATACGACCTTTACAAATTTCCTTTATAGCAGAACAAAATTATTAAGATTTATAAGATGGCGGTAATGTTTTTTACGTATTCTGTAATTCAACCTGTAGTTGGCTCTTAGAGAGCCTAATTTCTTTGCTATTGTAGGTGGGCAGTATTAAAATATATTTATGGGGTGTAAGGGTTTCCGAACAACACCTTACGGGATCCAAGCTAACCTCACCTGCACGTGGTGCACCCTGCTGTTCATCAGATGAGGCTCTGGTACTCCCCACCAACCCGCACTGGGCCAGCGTGGTGGGTAGCGGCCCAAAACCCCCCCATGAATGAATCACATAAATCCAAGGCCCCAAGTGCCCGGCGGTACCGGAGGTCGTGCCGGCGGTGATGGACGTTGGCGAGGCGCCGGGACCAGGGGTGCTAAAAATCCCCGGGTGGCGACGATATCCCATCATACGACTTTGGCCCTGGCAACATACAACACACGCACACTGCGGACCGAGGAGAAGCTGCTAGAACTAGAGGAGGAATTGAGTAGGATTCGCTGGAGTATAGTGGGACTATCTGAAGTCCGACGAGAGGGCGAGGACACGATGGTTCTTAAATCCGGCAACCTGCTCTATTTCCGGGAGGGCGAACATCTGTGCCAAGGTGGTGTCGGGTTCATTGTCCACAAGTCTCTCGTGAACAACGTTGTACAAATTGGAAGTGTGTCGAATAGGGTGGCGTACCTTATACTCAGAATTACCGAACGGTATTCATTGAAGGTCATACAGGTATACGCTCCGACCTTGACTTACCCCGACGAGGAAGTAGAAGTATTGTATGAGGATATCTCTCGGGCAATACATACTTCCAAAACTCACTACACAGTCGTCATTGGAGACTTCAACGCAAGGCTAGGCAAACTTGGCGATGATGAGTTGAAAGTGGGGCAATTTGGAGCTGGAATCCGGAACTATAGAGGTCAAATGCTGGCCGATTATATGGAGAGGGAGGGACTCTTCAGGATGAACTCCTTCTTCAGGAAACGGCTGCATCGAAAATGGACCTGGAAAAGTCCGGATGGCATAACAAAAAATGAGATCGACTTCATCATGTCGACTAAGACTCGGATATTCAATGATGTCTCAGTGATTAATTAGTTTAACACGGGGAGCGATCACCGACTGGTAAGAGGCACATTGAATCTGAATGTGAAATCTGAACGATATCGACTGATGAAGTCTACGCTCCACCCTGCAGCTATCCAGATCCAAAACCCCGAACTCTTTCAGCTCGAACTGCAAAATCGCTTCGATTGCCTGGAGGACTGCACAGATGTGGACACTTACAATGACAAGCTCGTGGAAGCTGTCCTCACGGTGGGTTCTAAGCTCTTCAAACCCAACCGTAATAAAAGGGCTAAGAAAATCTTTGAGCCAACGTTGAAGCTGATGGAGGAAAGACGTATGGTTTGCAGTCTTCTGAGGATGCTCGTCGGCAGCTTAATAAGCAGTTCTCTAAGTCCTTGACTCGTGACTTACGCCGATTTAATACAGAACGTATTAAAGAGGCGATCGAGCGGAACAAAGGCTCTAAAGTGTTCGCAAGAGATCTTTCGCTTGGACAAAGTTTGCTGACGAAGCTGAAGACGGAGGACGGCAGACTCATTACGTCACGACCTGAGCTTTTGGCCGAGATTGAAAACTTCTACGGACAGCTTTACGCGACATCACGCACACCTGTCACTCAGGCCACCGATCCAAGAGCCAAATTAACCCGACACTACACAAAAGATATCCCGGACGTCAGCCTGTACGAGATTAGTGTAGCTCTCAAACAGCTTAAGTAAGCTTTCATTACATCCTGCGGTGAGTAAGCTCTTGTCCAAAAATACCTCCATCTTATATTAGAGCCTGCGATGGGTAAGCTCTTGTCCAGAAGGGCCTCCATCGTACATTAGATCCTGTGGTGGGTAGGCTTTTGTCCCGAAGGGCCTTCGTCGTTAATTAGATCCTGCGGTGGGTTAGCTCTTGTCCAGAAGGGCCTCTATCGTACATTAGATCCTGCGGTGGGTAAACTCTTGTCCATAAGGTCCTCCATCATACATGAGATTCTGCGGTGGGTAAGCGCTGGTCCAGAAGGGCCTTCATCGTACATTAGATCCTGCGGTGGGTAAACTCTTGTCCATAAGGGCCTCCATCATACTTAAGATTCTGCGGTGGGTAAGCTCTTGTCCAGAAGGGCCTCCATCGTACATGGGATCCTGCGGTGGGTAAGCTCTTGTCCAGAACGACCTCCATCTTACATTAGATCCTGCGGTGGGTAAGCTCTTGCCCAGGAAGCGGTGTATTGGGAGCAAGTAGACCCGATTATAGTAGTTAATACGTAATACAATTTGTTGGTAACCTCAAGACATCGCCATATGTGATTCGAAGTTCTTATAGAAAATTATCATAATAAGACGAGATTGTCATTGAAGGAAACAGAGCTTGACTACAGGATAACAAGAAGATCTTAAGGGTTGTAGGAATACCAAGTAAAGTAGCATCGAAATAAAAGTAATTTTGCCGTGTACTAGTCTTAGATTCCATTTCTCACTGCGAGAAACCCTTTGAAATTGAGTGCTTGTATCACAATATAAGGTTCGCCACGGACAAAACAAATAATCCAATTGTATTTATTTCAACCGAGGAACAGACATAGTATTCCAAGAATTTCCGATACTCGTACTAAATGACTTTTGAGGCGAAATTCAATTAAAGGCAACAAACCGACAACTTTTAGGAGGCGAGGCGCTGAAGTGGGGTCAGGTTATTGTCTCAAAAAATTTTCCTTCCTGTTGAGAAAAATGTGACCCGGGAAAATTGTATCACTTTCTATTACTGGCGTGAAAAAAGTATGGAACATTCCGGAAAGTTCTATCGTGGAATTGTGGGCGCTAATAAATAAACGCCGTCATGTGCGCGACCGCTCTGTAATAAGATTTTAAAAGGCGCTATTAAATTCAATAATTTATGTTACATTGCTTGACAATATAGCTCCGTTCCCTATAATATGGTTGAGCGGAGCGATGGCTGGCACATGCGTCATACCTGTGAACAGGTGCCACTAGTGGAAATAGTCATCTCTAAGCTTCCTTGATTTTGTAATAATTTACATACTTAGACACCAATTGTATTATTTTTGAGGGATGTAGGTATATGGCATTATAGGAATTATTTAGAAAAATACAATTATTATTGTAATGACGTGTTTAGACAAGTGTTTAAAATTAATGAAAGATGTTTGGCTTTATCAGGCCTTAGTATATTAACTGTTGATCTTTGTGTACGTACTATAATACCTACCTATATTGTGATGGTGCATTATCGGACAGCCTTTAAATAAAGTAAATAATCTTGTCATCTTCTTGGTATGCTTATATACCTAGTTTGTATACTCTGTGTGACACTGCACTGTTAAATGCTATTACTAACTAACTAAACATTGTAACTTAATAATTGAAAAGAGTGACTACACGAGTTTGTTGCCGGAATCTTCTCTGTAGTTCAACTTTTGGAACCGGTGTAAATTCAGACAGACTGACATATAGACAGACAGATTGACTGACACAGACTGTCAGGCTGACAGACGGACTGATAGACAGATCGACAGACAGACCGATAGACTGACATTATAACATTGTTAGCTTACGTAGATCCAGACAAGACAGAAAGACAAACATTAAGACATTGTTAGTTAATATTATTTTATGTGTTAGACATAAGGGTTTTTTGACGATTCGAAAGTGCTTCTTGGGGGGCCTAATTGAATAGAGATATTTTCCTTTTTATTTTCATAGACAGTACGCAATATGGAAAAGTTATCGGGTTTTGTTTTGAGTAGCAAACATGAATGCCATTCATGGGTTCTTTCATCGGTAAAAAGTGGCGTCTTTTTTTACTACAAATTGTGAACTCGTCTAGAGTTTAGTAACATTGTGTTGGGAAAGTTAACATTTTATTTTTTAATTTGTTTTTGAGAGTAAAACAAAAAAGCTGTCACATATTTCCCATAAATTTCCTAATCATCATAGCAATTATGCACAACATTGCCCAGTGTTTTTATCACACATCTGATAAGTATGTAAATTTTGTTTTACGTTAAACGTTTTTTTATATACAAAATGCACCAATAAAACATTGAATATGGCTAAATGAAGTATTGCAATACGTACATTTTAATATGTTGTGGTTGCGTCGAGTCCAGTTTGTAGTATTATGTCTAATGTCTAGACTGGAGAGTGAATACAGTACGATATACAGCTTTCCTACCCCTTTAAATAGAGGTTAACCTCATAGAATACGGTGTATAGAATAAATAGTTAGTGAACGATTCATCCAGTAAAAATATAGTACTTTTTATTACAGGCGTCTTTGAAGACTACGATAACCATCTAAGAACATAATATCATTATTTAACACAATAAAACCTAGAATTGAAAACCTAAAAAATAAAACTACCGGAAAAAGTGCAAAATGTTTAGTGCTCATGAAAATATAAGACAATCATAATAAATACACATGAAGTAGATTATTCTAAATAGTATACACACAAACGCTAACAACTTTTATATTAAAAATACGAATTGTCTGTCGCTTGTTTGTCATTTGGTTGTAAAAAAAAAACCGAATTACTTAGATTAAACTTTTGAGTAAGAAGATTATCTTGTAATTTGATTACCTATATTTTAACTTTGTCTAATTTGTTCCTACTACTCCTAATAATAACGGTATTCTCAACCGTTGTTTTTCGATAAAACAAAACGCGATTCAGCCATAAATTTGAGATCATTATCCAACTCAATTTACGTCACCTTACAAAAACAGAGTTTTCGAATTACCGAAAACTAAGACGATAATGGAAAATGTAGACTAATGGCAACTAATATCTTTTAACGTTAAATATCGGGTGATTTTCTCCTGGTATTATCATCTTAAGCGCCGAGTGGTGGTATTATACCCTAAGGATAAGTGACACCTACCTTTTTCCGAAAAGTATGATCTAAAAATGTACGTCTTACGAAACATAATAGAGGTAATTATAATATTATAGCTAGCTGACCCGGCGAACTTCGTACCGCTTCAGAATTAATTATTAATTACTAAATAAAATTTTGTCTCACCTTATAAGCTCATTCAATTTAGTTTCTTATTATGTAGGTAAATGAATACTAAATATGAATGAAGTTCAATAAATGTACAAAATTTAATTACATTGCAATGATCTTCCTCGCCTTTGAAGGTTCCTTTGAAAATCATAACGTCCATGAGCTTTTTAACCACCAAACACGTTCCGTTACATACTTTTGTTTGGTTCAAATGCATGCATGGTAAAGCATGATGAGTACTGCACCAACATTCACTTGTAAGTATATTGTGCTGTGAAAGCCAGCCAGCCTGGCAGATCCAATGAATAAAAAAAAGTGACTTGGTTGGTTGCTTCGTCTTTGTTTGTTGATTGAAATTGCGGAAAGTTTGTAGAAAAGAAATTAATCCCTCCAATTTGGCGACAGAAACACGGCCATTTGGTAACTTTAGTCAGCAATGAGGTCCCGTAATGGTATGTCTTTTCGTAATACAACATACATAGTCACATTCCTTAATGTACCACAGACGCAAAGTTATAAAGCAATTTGCATCAACAGATTTTATTCAATCCGCGGTCCGGTCTGCGCGTTCACCGCTAAAAAAACCCCATTCTCTGTAGCTCCACAATTCCTCGACACACCGCTTTCCATCTCTACGAGTATCGGGATCCTTGGTGTTGATATCTCTAGCGACGTGCAGTTACGCAGTCATTTGGAGGATAAAGTCAAGCTGGCATCCAAGAAGCTTGGTGTGCTCAATAGAGCGCGGCGGTATTTCACTTCGGGGCAAAGACTGTTACTGTATAAGTCTCAAGTCAGGCCCCATATGGAGTACTGCTGCCATTTATGGGCGGGAGCGCCTCGATACCAGCTTGGACCATTTGACGTGCTCCAAAGACGCGCTATGAGAATTGTCGACGATCCTGAGCTCACCAGCGGTATTGAACCATTAAGCCTAAGGAGAGATTTTGCCTCCTTGTGTGTGTTCTACCGTTTGTATAACGGAGCGTGTTCTGAGGAATTATTTGACATGATGCCCACGGCTTCTTTCTATCATCGCACCGCTCGCCATCGGCAGGGAGTTCATCCTCACAAATTGGAACCAAAATGGTCGCGTACTGTACGGTTTCAGAGAAACTTACGCGGGAGAAAGTCTTCTTCGCTCAAGTTGTGGAATGAGCTCCCTGCAGAGGTTTTCTCGAATGAGTACAGCATGGGGTTCTTCAAAAAAGGCGTGAAAAGGTTTTTACACGGTCGGCAACGCGCAAGTGATACCCCTGGTGTTGCAAGCGTCCATAGGCTACGGTAACCGCTTACCATCAGGTGGGCCGTATGCTTGATTGCCACCTTAGTGGTATAAAAAAAAAAAATCCGCCGAGCTCTATGGCAAGGCTATGACGTCACCCGGCCGGCGTGGGCGAGTCTCGCCGCGCATTTGGAGCGGTTTTCTAGTGAAATTAAATAATTATTGCTGTTAGATCAATGCCATAATATGTCTGATAAATACTGTATCTGTAGAGAGGGTTATGCTTGGCGTCTCTCTGCGTGATCGTATGAGAAATGATGAGATCCGTAGGAGAACTAAGGTCGCAGACGTAGCCCAAAGAATTGCGATTGTCAAGTGGCAGTGGGCAGGCCACATTGCATGGAGGATTGACGGCCGTTGGGGCGGAAAGGTCCTCAAGTGGCGGCTGTGTACCGGGAGACGCAGTGTTTGTAGGCCACAAGGTGGATCGACGATCTGATGATGGCATCTGGAAGCCGATGGATGACGGCAGCGCAGGGCCGTTTAGTTTGGAGATCCTTGGGGAAGGCCTATGCCCAGCAGTGAGCGTTTCTTGGCAGATATGATGATGATAATGACCACTATTACATCAAAAAACAATATGTATAGTATTATATAAGATATATTCGCACAAACGCTGCACGTGGGTACTATTGCGAGACTGCAGAATGCCCAGTGACGTCACACGCCTGCCAGGCGGCTACTTGGCGAAACGATCCGTGTTTTTTTGTCATAATTTCGTTCATCGTAGAAAAATTTTTTAGTTGTCTTCAAACCTACATTTATAGTTTTTAATAGACGGTTATCGTCAGATGAAGTTTCTCGATGATTTGAAGCAAGCATTTATTTTATCGACAGTGTTCAATCTTGGAATGATTGGTAGTGTTTGGCGGTAATCGCCAGATCAGATTTTTCATGGTTTGATTGAGCGCCCCCAATGCGCGGTTTGCGCCATTGTGTATTCATTCCATGTAACTATTTGACTTGCAACGAAAACCTTGGCTTTTTTAAGTGTTTTGAAAGGTGGATGTCAGTTTTTTAGTCTTTTGAAAGGTTAAAGGCGATTTCAACGCTGAGTGAGCCTTTCGGCAATTTCAGATTTCGCACGAACAGTAGCTAAAATCGTGACATGAGGAACGTCTTTTCAATTTTCCCGGGCGCATCGAGAAATAATAAGCCATCATTTTCATGATCAACTGGAAAATAAAACACACAGTTAAAAATGAAAAATATACAATAGGTAGTATACAGAGTGGTGCCGTCGATATGACTATAAGTTAAAACATAGGCGTAATAGTTATTATATTATGTGTAATAGTTATTATATTTTCAAACCTAAATATATTACAACGTGACATTAGAAAAAAAAAGAACTTACAAATAATAAACACCCCCTAAATCTTGCGAAACAGGAAGTGTACCAACAAGGCTGGTCGCATTACCTCGCTGAATTGCGATGCTTAATCTTTGTGCGAAATATATACCAGCCTTATTGTCACCTAAAGTTTCACAAAGACGACCTGCAATGTCCCGAAAAAGTCAATGAGCTCCTGGCCCCCAAGGTCCCAAAGTCTCGACCCCAAATGGCTCAAATATGTAGTCCCCAGATAAACCAGCATATTTGCGCCGTTTGAGGGATTCAGCAGAAGCAGCAGCTGATCCTGGTGTCGATGAAGTATTTGAAAGATGGGTCATGGCTAAGGTGTCGACATAAGTAGCGTCCCACACCAAAGACTTACCCATCTTCCAAGGAACAAGAGTCATTCCGTCAGGCCTCTTCCCATCATCGCGTGCTAAGCCATTAGGCTCCAGAGCAGCGGGAGCCCCGGAGGTAGCAAGAGCCCGAAGAATGATATCATTTATATCGGCATGCCTCGTAAACCGACCTGCTCTTCTTGCACAAGAGAGGCCATGGTGACCAAGATCATCGACCATAGCACCACAACGGCAACGGTGAGGGACATTGCAGATGGTTCCTAAACGCAAGCTGGTAGCAATACGAAATGCAGTGCGATCAAGAAGTGTACCTAAATGAGACGAAGGCAAAGCCTGTAGCCATAAACCAGATTCCCACTGTCTCACAGCCAAGAGACGGGCTCGATCCGCTGAACTGGTTGACGTGTTTAAAAGATTATCCCGCACCAATTCGCAGAGAGGCCCATCCCATTGTTTCTGGGAGCAGGGAGAAATAAGAAAGTCTGAGTTAGGGCAGGCCACTGACCAGCTAGATTTGGCTTCGGTCAAGTAGGACACTTCAGAAGTAATTAAACATTCACTCAAGATTTTTTCAACTCAAGGACGCGTACTATAGATGGAGGATAAAAAGGCCGGTAAAAAAACACTTGATATTTTTCTTATACCTAAACCACCGAAACGTATTGGTAATGGAGCTTGTGACCAAGAACGGTCACAAAGATTAATATTTAGCACTGTTGAAAGAGTTTCTCTCATTTTTCCATCTAGTTCCGAAAGAAGGTCAGGAAATTTCCAAAGTTGACAAGAACGAAGAGTATACATAAATTTTGGAACAAAAAGGCAATAGCGGAGAATTACATATGCCATACGAGTATTATTTTGAGAAGCCGGTCACATAAATCCTTGAAGGTTAGAATTTTATCATTTACAAAAAAAGGTACAGTATCGTCTAAAATGGGTAAACCGAGAAGACGGAGCGATTTCTTATCAACAGTCGTAATATTAGGAGCCAAAGAATTAAATTTATAAATGATTTCGTCCCGATGCAAGCAAGTGATTTTATCTGAAATAAATAATTCACACTTCGAGAAATTTAAATCGAGACCTATCGAATGAAAATCTTGAATGAGTGTACGCAAATCGCCAAGAACTGAATCAGTACAGCCACCTAAGGTACCATCGTCAAGATACCATACGTTTAATTTTGAATTTAGTTTTTGGAGAATAGGATGAATAGCTAAACTGAAAATGGCTGGACCGAGGGGATCACCTTGCTGACAGCCTACAGAAGAAGAGATCAAGTTACTTCTGTATTGTAGGTTAGAAGGACAACTTTAGCATTGCCAAAGAAAACCGTATAAAGATGGGGTTTTACATCGCACTTGATTCAATAGAGCAGCCCTGTCCACAGAATTAAAAGCGTTTTTAACGTCCACCTTAAGGACAACCTCCCCGCACTCATTGTCCAAGAAAGTGCGCAGAGCGTGTACAGCAGCCTCACAATCAGCCCTCGAACCAAAACCTAGTTGAGTTGGCTGAAAATAATCTGAGAGGCTTTCTGTCACCGCTCTGCAACAGGTTTTAGCGACAAGGCGACGGTAACACGTACCGACCGCAATTGGCCTAATTCCACCATCTTTTTTCTTAAGTGCGCAAAGGTTGGCCCCATAGAGGACGCTAACGATATCAGGATTAACATTACCTTTAAGCATAAGGCTACCAAGCACAGTCAGCTCCTTCAACAACGACTCACCAGCCTTACCGCAGCCAACAGAAGTTAAATCTTTTAAATGCTGAGGCGTGAGGCCGTCGAGACCACCAGCAGAGCCGCTGTTAAAGGAATTGATCGCCAAGCGAATCACATCACTGGAGACCTGAAGGAAATTATCACTATTGCAAGGTTGTTCGGGCAAAATAACGGTAGTAGATGAATTTGGGTGCTTGCTTTTCAATGTAGACAGAGTGTCGGCAGAATCTGGTGCTATAGAGTCACTTGAAAACAGAAGGCGAGTGGCACCCTTGATATCACCATCATTGATCTTATTTTCTACTGATTTGTATAAATTATGATTAAAAATAGTATGTGAATGAATGGGATCTTTAGGCGGTAGGCTACTGGATACACAGTTTTCTTTGATGCGTGAAGTAAGTGATGCACGGCTGGATGGATTTTGAACGACATGCAGCACACGGAATGGGAAAGTAAGAAGATGCTCCCAGGCAGATTTTGAATTTTCTGAGACGGTAGCACGTATCTCTTCTGCAAGTTTCCTCGCAACCGAGATGCGCTCACCACGAGGAACACGCTTTAAAATAGGAGTTGAAAATTTATATTTTACCCATTTATAAATTACCCATTAGAGTGATTGCCGATTACAAAAGTCATAACCATTTATATTGTGCACTTCATCAAAACGAACCCACCACTTTGAAATCAGCTTTTGCTGTATATTAAAAAAAAGTTTGAACACAGTCAAAATGCAATAACGGTCGAAAGCTCAATGAAAATTTATGAAAACAGAAAAAATGATGATAAATCGCGACGTACATCTGCTCAGCTAGTTGAATGGTATACGATGAAAATTCTAGTTGTATTGTGCAACTTCTTGGATGAAAGGGACAGTGCAACTTATTTAACTAACCGTAAAAAGATTATGTTCACAGCGTCATCTACTGGAATTACCGAATCCAGCATACAACGTCATGCTAATTTTGGCCCGTATTTTTTTTGTCAAGATTAATAATAATAATCAAGTGTAATAACAAGATATCATTCTTTACTTTTGCGTGATTTTCTTCCTTTTCTATACGCCAAGAAATTTTTCTCAATGGAAGACGAAGTATTTATCACGTTATTAATTAATGTTTTCAGAGGTAATGTTCTTATTAGCTTCTGTTTCTTTCATTTGTGGCAAGGTGTCATCAATTCGGACAGAAGATACGAGATTATATCACTGTAAATCATCTTCAGCAACCTCACTATCGAAATACAATGGATATTATATAATACTCGTCCTGTATGTGCAATATATGTATACAGGACGAGTCAAACCAATGTCAATTCTACAGAATTGACATTGGTTTGACTCTTCAAAACACATCATTTTAGGTTTTGCTCCATGTTTTATAACTATTACTTTTATCAACACAATGCATGAGGACCTCGAATGTTGCTACGAGTACTCCAGGTCATAGTAAAAAACCAGTGATTCGCTCGTGGGTGACCCAAGCGAATATGACACTGAACTGTCGCCTATTTCGGACTACTGTACCGCAGTTAACAATATGTCGCTTAGATCTTGTATTGTTTTTTGTGTGGTGTGTGTATTTAGCTCTTTAGTAAAAATAAAGTTATTATCATTATTATTTTTTTCATTAAATAAATAATATATTCTTGTTATTAATTATAAAAGTGTGAGTGACATAGGTTTCTACTATTTGACAAGCAAGCTGATGGCCTCGTCGTAGCCTCTATAGATACCTACAAATAACAAGAAATAAATCACTTGGATTGTAGGGGCGTTGCATTGTAGGTGCGTTGTCATTTTGAGGCTGAAGATGAAATGACTTCAATGCCCAGTAATCTAATCACTGACTAGCTTTTCCTTCAATCCAAAATACATCGAACTGATTTGCAGCTGAAATAGAAAAGGCGGTGGTACAGTCGACCACAGAAGTAGTTTAACACTTTATTACCATGTCGCACCGACTTTTGCGCTCGTACTAAATAGTGCTACCGTGATGCCTTAGTTATTGTGAGATGGTACTAAAGTGTTCAGCTACTTCTGTGGTCGACCGTACCTACCTAGACGCCTACATAGCATACCTGTTATAATAATTACTACGGTCTGTGGTAATACGTGTGACGGATACACTGTTTCTTACTGAAAACGATTTGCTTTACACAACTCCAACGGTGTCTACTTGACACATCAAGAGCTCAATTTAATAAAAATATATTTTGTTAGTACAATTTACGGCGACGACGGGGCTTGCGAAGTATGATGAATAGTCAAGTAAATTAGCAAGAGAAGACGAGAAAAACGATGCGCCACTTCTGCGAAAATGGTTTCATTTTTCAAACCTTGATAGGTACATTACGAGCACTGCAAATGTTCTGGAAATAACGATACAAATGATTTTTTTTGATCGAGAGTCCTTTTACGTTTTCTGTTGAAATCCACGAAATCTACAGACGGCTCATTACTGTTCTGAGAAGTTTGAGTTTCCCTCCAGGGCCCATAGATTTTTTCCACCCTGTATACGAGTATATCTCTCTCTTAGAGCTTTACAACTCAACCGTCATTGCCTGAAATGTAAGTTAGTAGTTTTGTCATGTCTGCACGTCTGTTTATTCATTATGTTACAGTCAGTTTCCGCATTATCTTTACACTTAGTTTTGTTTGATAACAAAAATGTTCATCATTGTGATAACTGTCAAATTGTATAAAAATGGCAGCCTCTGTAGTGAATTATTGGAAACCACTTTTTATACATGGATTTGAGAGGTGAACACGACGATAATTGTTTTCGTATCGTTTCGATTGAAACTTACACTAAGAGATACTGCTTATGAACATTCGTAAGGTAAACTGTGTCAATTGCGTGTTTAGTAATTATGTGGATAATTACTCAGTGATAGATATAATGATATAATCAGTGTAAAGTATACTTTATATTATAAAAAATGAATAGTCCGTTTGACCGGAGTGCCAGGACAGCCCGCTCCCCGCCTCCTACGCCATCCACGGAGGCACCCCGTCCAAAATCGCAGAGCCATGGGGATGGATTTGAAGCAGTTTCTACACCCGAAATTCAAAATTGGATGTGCACTATTGAGCAATGCTTAAATGAGGTAGGCTGCATTGTATCCGAAGGAAAATTAAACACCGAGCAAAAACTACGTATCAGCAACTTATGTCGGAAAGTGAGTCACGGTACCTCGCAGATGGCAGTTCAATACCAAGCCCTTAAGCAAAAATTCATCCAGGCCCACTCCTCTGTCCAAACACTCCAAGACCAAGTTGACCTGTCTCAGCACCTAAAAGACCTAAAACTAAGTATTGACGAATCCTCGAAGCCCGCCGCATCAACGTCCTTTGCGGAAATTGTCAGAAAAGGGACTAATAAGTTCATACAACCATCAAATGTAAGTTCAGTTGCTATTTATCCTAACAGCAAACTATCCAGCGAGGAGACTAAATCTATGGTCCAAAAAATTATTTGCCCCGAACAAATGAAGCTGCACGTTAGAAGCTTACGGAAAACAAGGAATGGAGGAGTTATAATTAGCACAGATAGCAAGGATGACATCGACAAATTGAAACAGTCGGTGCAACTGACAAACTCTGGGTTTACAGTAAATGAGCCACATAAACGGAATCCCAGAATGATTGTTATCGGAGTGCCCTCATCGATGCATGAAAAAGAAGTTTTCACCTGTCTCTACAGTCAAAATTTAGCCGACAAACTTCAAAATACCAACCTTGAGACGTTTATATCTTCAGTTAGGTTAAGTCATAAGTCGGGTAAGAAGGATGCCGAGACCTGTAATTATATAATAGAAGTATCTGCCGCTATCCGTAAAGCCCTGATAACCGGAGATAGGGTTTTTCTGAACTGGTCATCATGCCCTGTCAGAGACTTTACACTGGTCACACGCTGTTATAAATGCCAGCAATATGGTCACGCCGCCAAGACTTGTCGGGAATCAAACTACACTTGTGGTCACTGTGGCGATCAAGGCCACTCAATAAAAGACTGCACTAAGAAGACAGAGGAGCCAAAGTGCGCTACCTGCTGGCAATTTAAAAAGCCTAGTAACCACAATACTGGTGCTGCTGACTGTCCAGCGAAACTAATGGCGGAAAAAAGGTACATTAATACAATTGACTATGAAGGCGCCTAAGAGCGCCGCAAATTATAAATTTCTGGACGTTTAGTTTTTAATTATGATTAATAATTTAATTGACGATTTAGATAGTTTCTCTGTATCTGAGTCAAGTGTTTGTGAAGTCGAGAATTGCAAGCAATATCTGTCCTCCTATAGTAAACCACAAACAATACTAACACAAAATATACGTAGTGTTTATAAAAACTTCGATAACTTTAGTGCTTTCCAGCAAAGACTAAACATTGACTGTGACGTTATTGTTTTGACTGAATGTTGGCTTGCAAAGCAATATAACGTACCCTTAATGCCAGGATATAGTATGCATAGGAGTAATATAAATTACAATCAAAACGATGGGGTTATGGTTTATGCGAAAAATCATCTTAATCTTACCGTAGAGGAACCGAACATACACGATTGCAACATATTGTTGATTAAAATTGGCTCAGATTTTGCGATACTCGCATTGTATAGACCCCCTTCTTTTAAAAATATAAACAATTTTATTGATTCTTTAAATGATACCCTGCAACAATTATCATCCTATAAAAACGTCGTTTTGATTGGAGATATTAATATCAATATTATTCCAGGAAACGTCGACGCGGCTGCTCAAGACTACCTCAACCTTTGTTCGTTTCATGGCATGCTCCCCGCACACACGTTAGCTACACATCAAAGTGGTTCTTGTTTGGATCATATCATTCTTAAAACTAAGTTACCTTCGCTTGCACTTGTTATTAACTCAACAATAACCGATCACAATGCTGCCCTACTAACCATTAATTGTAAATTATCTAAAATTAAAAATAATCGCATAGTGTCTAAATTAAATATAAATAAACTTGAAGAGTACTTGCGTAACATTGACTTCGCCCCAGTTTACAATAGCGCTGACCCGCAATTTTGTATGCTTTATCTTATAAAAAATGTACACCATGCGATTCAGGTAAACTCAGTTAATATTCGATTGAACAATAAAAATTATAATTTGAAGCCGTGGATCACTCCAGGTCTCATTCGATGTATGAAACACCGGGATAAACTGCACATGAAAGCTAAATCTAACCCAGATAATTTAATACTGCAAATATCGTACAAAAGATACCGAAATTTTTGTAACGATCTTCTTAAGAAAATAAAAACGGCCTACGACAAAATTGCATTAGAAAGAGCTGGCACAAACAGTAAAAATATTTGGAAACACATTAAAAATTTAACTTACAGTGCGAAACAATGCGAGTCATCGTCGGGTTTATTAAGAGCACACTTATCGCCACTAACATCCGCTAACTTTGCAAATAATTTTTTTGTTAATATTGGTAAGTGTCTGGCAGAATCAGTTCAGGGTCAATTACAATACCCAAACAGCTCTACTTTTACATGTACTAACACTTCTGTAACATCATTTGCGTTGCTAGATACTGACGAAAACGAGGTAGAGAGTATCATTATGAGTTTGAAGGACGACTGTGCGGTTGGGTGGGATAATATTTCAAATAAAATTATAAAACAATTCAGACAAATTTTGGTACCACCACTTACTAATATTTTCAGCAAATGTTTATCTACAGGGATTTTTCCCAGGTGTCTTAAAAAAGCCATTGTTGTCCCTATTTATAAATCTGGCAGTAAAGACCAAGTAACAAATTATAGGCCTATTTCTTTACTGCCTTCTATGTCTAAAATATTAGAAAAAATTATTAACAAAAGATTAGTAAAATATTTGGAGGATAAATCGATTTTATCAAAGATGCAGTTTGGATTTAGATCTAAAATATCAACCGCAGACGCCGTACATAATTTAACCGACTATTTGGTACAAAACCTTGATGAGGGTAACCACACAGTAGGAATTTTCCTGGACCTTGCTAAAGCTTTTGACACAGTTTCTATCCCTATCCTATTGCACAAGCTTGAAATCTTAGGTATAAGGGGCACTCAGCTGAAACTTTTCACAAGCTATCTAGAAGAGCGTTCGCAATGCGTTAAGATTGGTAGTGTCCTCAGCGATGAGCAGAAAAATACTTCCTTTGGAGTCCCCCAAGGAAGTATTTTAGGTCCTACCTTATTTCTGATATATATAAATGACCTTTGTAACCTTAAGCTCAATCATGGCCTAATCATATCATACGCGGATGACACTGTTCTCCTTTTTTCAGCCACTTCAGAAGAGGAGGTCTATAAGCATGCACAACACGGGTTCAATATTGTTAATAAATGGCTTAAGCACAATTTACTAACACTGAATTCAGATAAGACAAACTTTATTAAGTTCTCCATGCGCAAACTAATGTCAAAAGAAGCTAATCCAATGTTGTATGCTCACAAATGTATAACTCCCACTAACCAATGCGGATGCCCTAGTATTAAAATTACAAATAATATAAAATACCTGGGTATTATTATAGATGAAACCCTCTCATTCAAACAGCATATCGAAGCTTTGACTAATAGAATTCGTAAGATGATATTTGCCTTCAAAAAATTACGGTACATTGCAGATCAAAAAATAATTAGACGGGTTTACTTTTCTTTATGTCAATCGATACTCAGCTACTGTATAACCACATGGGGTGGAGCAGGTAAAACATTGTTACTGCCGATCGAGAGAGCTCAACGAGCAATACTAAAGGTGTCTACCTTTCCCCCTTTCCTTTTTCCCACTGACCTTCTGTACAAATCATGTGAAGTACTCACTGTTCGACAGTTATTCATAATGAGCATAGTATTAAAACAGCACCTAGCCCTTCCCTACAGCATTGAAATTATTAATAAGAGGAGGAAAGATATAGTACGCTCTCAAAAAGGCACAAAACACGCTTTCACATCGAAATTCTACATGTACCTGGGTCCGTTTCTCTACAATAGATTAAACGCAAAAGCAAACATCTATCCCCTTAATTACAATAATTGTAAAAAGGTTCTCAAAGATGCTCTTCAAACTTTATCCTACGAAGATACAGAGAAACTGATAACTGTATTGAAATAATTAAATATAATTTACTGTGTTTTATTCTTTAAGGACATTTTATTTTGTGTTTTTATTACATGTAGGTAGTCTTTATTTTAATTGTATTGTTCACCTGTAACTACGCTTACATAAATTGTTATGTATACTGCCTTTACTTTTATATATTATTTAGTGATTATTTTTAATTGTATTAGGATCTTTTAGCCTGAAACACAGGATTTCCTAGTTCAGGCACATTGTTGTTTATAATACCTAAGTAACATTGTAACCTATTTTAAACTATTTTGTTATGAAATTTCTTTCTGAATAAATTATTAATAAATTATTTATTCAAACTATAACATACATTTTTAAAGCTAAAGATAAGCCACCACATTTAGATATCCAAATAGTAAGTACATACGTACATACAATGCAATTTATAGTGTTAAGTAAAAAATTAACAAACTAAAAACTAGTAGTCAAATAAAATCACCGAGATCAAAAAATACCTTACGTATCTATCTTAAAAAATATCAATATTAGCTTCAGATTTATTGATGATATCTGCACAAGGAAACAGTATTATCTGTAGCTGGTGTGTACATGACTACTAAATGGCTTACACGCATTGATAAGGAATGCTCTTATGGTTATAGGACAATCTACTGAGCTTAGCTGAGACTATATCAAGTAGCATATTTATAACATCTGATTTTAGAATTGCCATAATACAAAAAGTTATCAAAAGTTATCTAGTTTTTTTGTAGTCGTTTAAAAGTATGAAGGTTCTGCTTAAATTATACAATCAACAATTTCACTGTACTTACCAATTGTTGGTACTTTTATATTTAAAAACTGAGAAGTAATTTTAATCTACTATCCACTTTATAATTCCTCTGCGTAACAAAAACCTTTTGAAAAAAAGTGTAATCCAATTGACTCAACAAGTGTCCAGTTTTCTATTTTGGATAGGACCAGCAGAAACGAGAATTGTGTTCTATGATCGATGTGACGACGAGGTGTATTGTGTAAGAAGTGACGACCCTAATAAGTTTCCCTTCATAGAATGCGAACATAGCTATAATAATGGCCCTCGGAAAAAGCTCACTAAGTTGAGTGAGTCACGTCACAGCTTACGAACGAAACATTTTTCCTACTTATTTCGGATGGAAGTGAAACTAAGAATTATAGTTGCAAAAGTGCTCGTGAACGCACAGACGCTTATAATGAAGTATCACGCAGTAGTAAGCAGACTACAATCATTTATAAGTATGTAGTCTTATTCGCTTAATCCAATCAAAGCTACAATTATCTTTTCGTTCACCTTTTATATTCCATGTTAAGTTACCTATCATTTTAATAATGGCATTATAAATTAATTTTACAAATTTCAATATACACATATCTGTTTTCTAGTGTGGATATTTTTCTGTGTACATCTTATTGATTCGATTCTGTTGTTGTATCATCCTTGTCACTGTCGTCTCCTGTTCTTGTTTTTGACCTCTCATTATTTTTTTGACCTTTCCATTCACCTCTCTCTTTCCAAACCTCCACTTTCATTCCTTTCTTAGACAACTATCATTCACTCCTCACAATAACTTTTCAAAATATTGTTGCTTGTTTCTAGATATAGCTGACAAGGTACTATTTTGCCTTTTGATGGCTACGCACATATATAATAATTTCTGGACGAATAACTTCCCTCACATATGTTTACCTGTAGGCAAACTAAATTTAACATAATTCTCCAAAACTTAGCATTGCTTTAGTCAGTTTAAACGGTCTGCCTAACTTCACTGCGAGTTTACATACTAGGACAACAGAGAAACTTTAGAAATTAAACGTAAACAAAGTGTCAGGAAACCTGCGAAGGGAACACAATTGTACGGAAATCCAAAGATGAGATTTGGAGAATTTTCGGAAGGTGCGTTTAAGCCAAATGAACAAATTATTTCGAGTAAGACAATTGTCTCCGTACACGCTACATATCTTTACTACAAACACCGAAATGAAATCCCGCTGATATTGGTTCAGATAGAAGTTCCAGAATATTCTGCTACTGTACTCAAGCAACGACATAGTTCCGTGAATTGAGCAATCGTTCGCCTCATCTTAACGAACCTTAACAGAAACTATGCTAAAGGTAATTCCAAGTTGGATGTGCATATATCATCTGTGTCTAGATAGTCACAAATCGATACAACTTCACCTTAACTTTGTATTATATACAATCGACCGCATATCACAACTTTATGCTTGTTATAATTGGGTATACTTAGATTGAAATTGTTTTTGAAAATTTTCCGTTCTTTTTTAGTATATGAATAGTCTAGTCGAATTGGGTTTATTCTTATATTTTTATTGTATTCTATTAAAAGACCAAATATAATACGTTAAATTATGAAGTAAATATACAAAAGAATTATTAAATATTATAAAACTAGACGATTTTTAGGGTTCCGTACCCAAACGGTAAAACGAGACCCTATAACTGAGACTCCGGTGTCCGTCCGTCTGTCACCAGGCTGTGTATCTCGTGAGCCGTGATAGTTATACAGTTGATTTTTTTCACAGATGATGTATTTCTGTTACTGTTATAACAACAAATACTAATAAACAGAATAAAATAAATATTTGGGGGGCTCACATACAACAAACGTGATTATTTTTGCTTGCTTTTGCTAGAACTTAATAGCGGCAACAGGTAAACGCTTGTTTATAATTAATGATACGGAACCCTTCATGCGCGAGTCCGCCTCGCACTTGACCGGTTTTTTAAATTTTCTTTTTCTACGTATTGCTCATAATGTTCCGAATTTCCCCAAGGAAAACTGATAAAGAAAACTAAGTAATTTTCTTACACCTTATACTAAGGAGTTAAATTATTATGCTTCTTTTTTATTTGTCTCAACCGTCTACATACCTACTAAAGTCTAGTCGTGTATCAATTAAGCTGGGTAATGAAGTTTATTTAATTATAGCTACCCACGCAACTCTATGTTTTGGAAACAAGATTTTCTACTTCACGTTGTACAAAATTGGGAAGGCAGCGCAATAGTCAGAATTGTTGGGTAATCGAGGTGTATTCGCCAGAAAGGGGGTTTATAGCAGCTCACAATACGGCAGAATTGACTCAAACGCTGGCGTACTTTGAAAGCACTGCTTGTGTGAGGACTGAATTTTGTATATTGAACCAGATAAGATTACCGTCTACTATGTATTTAACACTGATTTGTTTCATTTGTTAGTGTTGTAGTTGTTTGATTTAAATACCTAATCCTAGTCTACATTTTGTTTAAGAAACTATTGTGTTTTTTAATTTAAAATTTCAAGTCCCTCTTCTAAGTTGAGGTTTGCCAAATTTTCATTTATATTTTCATATACTCACGCTGAGAGGTAGTGGTTTGAAAGAACAACCACTTCTGACCATAAATCTTGAGAAATAAAATCTAAGAAAATCAAACAATAAATACCTTAAAAATCGAGAATTGAAAAGAGTTGTTGTTTCTCCGCAAAAATATTTATTAAATGGCACCATATTTCTGAAACTGAGAGTTTAAAATTTCGCTTAACGGATGTGGAATTATAACTTGTTTAAGTTGGAAAGTCTATACAAATATTTTATACAACTAAAAACTCAATTTCAAACATTCAAAGCTTTGTATAATAGCAGAGCTTACTTCATAAGACAAATGTACCAACTTTTCACAAATATGTATTCTTCGAGAATATATTACGGACAAAATATCGGTTAAATCCTTCGAGATAAAAACATCTTAATGTAAGTTTAGTTACGAGAATACTTTTTTAGCAATTGCTCATTCCCGTTATTTTGCAGCAGAAAATTCAAAGGGATTATAACTGTGAGCGTAGAAGTGAAATAGAAATTATTTCCCGTACTCAGCTTTACGGATCAGATACTTCCTTCGCAGAAATATTCTGATGCCCGATGAACTAGTACTTCGCCGGTCTTAAAATAAAATATCGTTGAAGTTCGATGAAACAGAATCATCTAGATAAGAACCGTGAAAAGTTGTTTTCACTGAACGCGAATTGCTTACCAAGAAAAGCTGGATTGGAAGAAAATAACAAATAGTTTTGAAGTTAACTCTCAGCTCAGGCTTCACGTATTTTTCTCGCGCTGATTATATTTTATTTTTGTGCCATTTTAAGTGGTGTCAGATCTTTTTAATACAATAGTAGCTTTTAGACGTTGAACAGATGCTCATTAAGTGAATAGGTTAGCGATATAAATTTAAAGATAGCGATATCCTGATATGTATTAAATATCAAGATGAAAGCAAGTTGAGCCTTCATGTCAACATGAAGATTCAATTGAAGTATTTTAAAAAATTTGTTAGCGATATGAAACACCTACATATTGCTGACAATGAAACTATAATCAGTTTTGTCTACAGTCCTTGTTTACATTCTTACCTGTTAAGGACTGCTTTGAAATCGCTAAAAGAAAGCTATGTGATAGTGATATGCCTATTGAGTATGTAAACCTGCTTGAACATTGCCTCACATCAGGCTACCTATTGTGGAATGAGGAATTCTATGTACAAGTGGATGGTGTAGCAATGGGCTCTCCTGTATCACACGTAGTCGCCGATATTTTCATGGAGGACTTTGAGGAGAGGGCCCTTATCACAGCACCGGTAACACCAAGGTTTTATAAACGGTATGTAGACGACACTTTCACAATTTTACCAACTGATAAAGTCACTACATTTCTGTCACACCTTAACTCCATCAATCCTAAAATTCAAATCACCATGGAGTTAGAGGCAAACAATAGACTAGCTTTTTTAGATATTTTAATTATCCGAAATCCAGATCACAGCTTGAGCCACATTGTGTATCGTAAAGCAACCCATACTGATAGGTACCTCAATGGTGACTCATCACCACCCCAGTCAGTTGCCTACCGTAGGGAAATCTTTGTTTCAGAGAGCGCGCGGCATCTGTGACAACCAACACCTGACAGCTAAGCTACAGCATGTCAAGCATGTATTGCGGGACAACAAACTGCAAATACCACGCCAGAGTCATAGAATCCGAGCGAAACCTGTCACAGTCGAACGTCAACCTGCTGTACTAGCATATATGAAAGGTGTCACTGACTAGATTGGCAACATCTTGAAGCGTGCTTCAATTAAAACTTATTTCAAGCCGCCGAAGAAGATTAACCAATTCCTACCACCTGTCAAGTGCAACATTCCTTTACAAGATGCAGGCATATACAAGTTAGATTGGGACTGCGGCCTCTCATACATAGGTCAAACAAAGAGAAGCATAGGCACCGGGATAAAACAACATATAGCTGACGTGAAACACAGGCGCGAAACGAAGTCGGCAGTGTGTGAACACGCTATTGACGGACCCAATCACTATATCAGATTTGATAAGCCCCAGAACCTCGCCAAAGAACACCGTTTCATTACTAGAATGTTACGTGAGGCTATTGAAATCAAAAAACATCATAATTTCAATAGAGAAGATGGTTGGAGTGTACCACCAGCTTGGGATCCCATCATGCGAATAATAAAGTCCCTAGCCCGTCCTCACAATGCCCAAAAACCGTACACCGTGAGCTCCGTATGCGTAATTTGGACCGCTCAAAATATAACACAAAATGACGGTAGTTAACTTAAAACTTATCAAAGACAACTGACATGTTCAGTCTTCCCGTGACCACGCTCGCTCACAGACTACTTAGTGATACTACGTATCGCTCGCTGTAAAGTAATCGAAACGTCGGGTGAATAATAATAATGTAACATCTAATTAAACGCGAGTCCGGTAAATTGGTTTTATTTCAAATGTGTAGTGCTCGCGAAACTGTAAGAAAATACTATGAAGATTCAACTGAATAATTTGAACAATAAGTATTCACATTTTAATGCTTTGATGGTTTTATAACGCCTACTGCATACGTTTAAACGTTGCTATAAAAACGTTAAAAAAAGAAGGGTAGTGGTAATCGAGTCTGGTCGGACCCCAGGAGACGCGGGTTCGATTCCCGCCTGGAGCATATATTTTTTTCATCGTTTTCTTTCTTTATTTGTAATCGTTGAACAATATTGTTCTGCATGAGCAACGAACAAAATATAATAAAGATACTAAATTAACAGTAATTGTATGAGTCCGACGTGATCGCTTAAGTCGCTCTATATTAGAGACAAGAAAATAATGGCTGATGAAATTCTGAATACAATAACTATGGTAATTCTCCATTTTCAAATATTTCGGAACATTAGGAAAGCGATAAATTTTTAAATCTTACTATATATTTCGTTGCGTCAAAGTGAGACGAGATGTGATTTTTCGATCGGAATTTATTCTGAATGATTATGAATACCTACTTTTTCTGGCACATTGCTTTTTTATAGGTAGGTAGATTCCTTAGGTGCTTTCAGCGTCTACACGCTACAGTTATTACCACAGACGATATAGTGATGCTACGCATCAGACGAACATCTCGCATACAGATAATTGTACCACAAAATAAAGCTGTCAATACTGAAATGATACATGACAGCTTCTTTTTTTTTAAATGTGAAACTAATGAGGCATTAGTCACTTTTATATACAGCCATAATATTTTTTGCAGCGCAGTTTGTATTATAGGAAACCATTTATTTATGTAGCTAAATTTAATAAATGAAACAATTTATTTATTTATTCAATGATTTATTTTTTAATATCTTTTATGTTTTAACAAAGCCTTAGCCTGAAGTGTAGGCAAACTTTCATCATCTAGTCTAGAAATATCAGTTCCCATAACAATTTTATTTATTGTATTGCACCAATTAAAGACTTACAACATTAAAGAAATGTTAAGAAAACAATGCAAGATACTTTCTTTATGGGCTTCACATTTTAAGAAACTAAATGAGTATTTGGATAAAAAAATATCTTTTAGGTTTTTTATAACATTCTTTTGATGTCTACTTTCCTCCAAATACTCATTTGTCTCTTTTACAATTCTTCCAAAATAACTAGAAAAATAGAAAAATTTCACGTCCTGAGGCTGGCCAAGTCCTGGGTGGCTCAGTGGTTAGAGCAGTCACTCGGATTGCGAAAGATCGCGGGTTCGTTTCCCGCCTCAGGACGTGAAATTTTTCAAGTTTTATATTATTTTAATTACTAAGTAATTTTTTAAACATTTCTAATAATGTTAAAATCAAAAATTAAGAATAAATAATTATATTTCAATTTACCAATAATTATATCTCAAATGTATTACAAACTTTGAACAAAAACATATTGGAATTGTTATATTGAAAATGTTGTTTCACATAATATTTAATTTCAAACCTGGGTTTGATGCTACAGGTCCTTGTTCCTGTACATTTATTGCTGACATTAATGTATTCACAGGTATCTCCCGTAGTGCTGCAGAATCAGACTTGCAATAATTATGGTCTACAAGTCTTTGCCGGAAATAGTTGTGCTTTTGATAAGCATTCTCTGTAACAGTTTAAAATTAGTCTAAGCTGTATATTTTAGCTAATCCACGAAATATATTTATACGTAATTATTTTATTTTTATGCAGACACAGATCTGTCTGGATAGGTAACAGATAACCATCAAGTGTTTTAATGTCATTGTTTGCTAGGTAAAAAGTGTTCCATTATCGATATAAATGATAAAACTCATTAATTATTTAATTTTTAGTTCCGTATAATGTTTATGTAAAGTTATATCAAATTGCAAATCTATCTTTATTTATAGTTTCTTACCGGTAACCTCTAACTGCATGAACGGTATGCCAGTGGAAATCTCTTCATTTGTAAACTAAGTTGGATATGCAGTAGCCAGTAAGCGATTCTTTGGCGTGATGAATCGTTTCTCAAAGTGCTTATGGCAAACGAAGTGATTCTTGAGTTCATATAAACTCAAACGTTGAAGTGTATTACTCCCTCACTGTAACCACTTCTTGATTCTTTTCTCACTTGTTACTGGGAAACGGTGAAGATAAACGTCCTGTCGTATACTATTACACCCATTAACAGAGCAGAAATAATACATTTTGCACAATGTAAATACCGCAGATATTACAGATAATTGTGGAGATATGGTCGGAAATTAATCAACTAAAAATCACACTCAAACACTATATAAGTGATGTGTGACTCAAACCAAACACAAAAAATGTAATGGCGTCTCCCGTCAGTCTGTCACTGGTTGACGGAGGTGGGGCGGGAGGAGGGCGGGGGGTGTTATCTGTCATTTAATGATGTAGGGCCTCTTTCCATAGAGAACAAATACGTTGTATGGGAGATTACCGCCCGTGGTTATTACATACCAACAGGTACCCCACCTTTCAAAGTACATTTTTATTTGTATTACTGTCGCTGTGTAAGCCGGTGTGGATTTTTTCTAGTATCATCCTCGTTGAAGGAATTTCAAAGCTCCACGAATGAATTCGTTTAGGGTATTGTTTGTTTATTAGTGCGATAGTAAACTGGGACTTTGATGAGGTAGGTATATTCAAATAATCTGCTCTGCGAAAGTAACAAACAGCGTCATTATGTTATGAATATTCAAAACGAATTAAAATACACGGTACGGTACGACTAACATTAAAAGTTGTACCTAGATTTGTTGGATTCATATTTTGGCAAAGTATTTTTAGATTTTTAAGCTATGGTTGACTGGTGAGTTTAGCCATAAAAATTTCATGTTGGTCTTTGTGCATAAATCACAAATATCAATTTGATAAAGCACCATATATGAGAAAAATCTTATACAGTCGTAAGCTCCCAGAAGAAGAAAGAAAGAAGAAGAGTCCAGATTTATTTCTATGAGCTTTGGCTACGCTGAGTAATGTGTACTCAGCGTAGTAGTACAGCACCAATAAGTGTTGTGTTAATTCAAACAGAAAGCTAAACTTCGTTAGTAGATTGGATTCTTTGTACATAAAATACAGTCCCTCATAAACAATATACAATATTTGAGTTTTCGTTGACCGGGGAAACGAAACGAACAGCGATATTTGTGCAATTCATCCACGTCATTGCAAAATGGTTCCAGGTGTTCTCCGTTGGAAATTTCATAATAGTTTAATTTTCACGCGTGTTCAACCGAAAAAACATGTATAAACATGACGTGTTAACAACATGTTCGACTGAATTTATGAGCCCATAGGTATTTTATATAACAAACAACACAAAATAATACTCTATTAACGAGTTGCAAGTGAAATATTTCATCAGTGGTTTCTGATGTTATTTTGCTTGAAAATGATAGGTTAATTTATTTTCGATGTAAATTTTAATTAATATCTTGTCAATTAATAATATGACGTATAGCTGATTTTCGTGGCTGTCTTTTTAATTAATAACATGTTAAGGATTTGTGCCAGAGTGTGTTCTTTACTGATTCCATGGAACATTATTAAAGAGACTGATAAATGCCATTTCCGACTTTAAATTTGGGACCATTTTAATAGCTGGAGAAAATTTACACCCTACAAAACGAAAACTTAATTCCGCGATTTTTTTATTTTTATTTTACCCACCTTTTTTTTTTATCGTTGGGAAAATGCATTTACTCACGCGCGAGTAGGGTGGGGCCCCACCCGGGCAAGTGTGGGACTCGAGGCACTGAGGCCCAATACCCACTAAAAAAACAACGTTTTTCTCCGTTGTCAGGGCTTCAACACAACGCAGGGTACTTCGCGCAAACTACTGCGCAAAAGTGTCAAAGCCACGACGACTGCCCGCTACTGGGCCCAACAAGGCGGAGAAAGCCCGAACCGGACACTCTCCCGACACGGGGTGTTTGGTGCTGGTCACAGGGCCCCACCCTGTCACCTGCCACCCCTACTATGGCGGCCGGAGTTGGGCGGCATAACGCCGCATCCTGCGGCCAAGTCGCTTCCGGCGGAGCGGGTCCGCGAGAGGATCTTCCTCGCGAGCCCGCTCCAGGGCCTCCTTCTGTGAGATAACGTTTTCACAGAAGGAGGTCACCGCCTCCCAGGACGTCTCACTGCTAACCATCGCCTTGATGACGGTCGGCAGAGAGAGGTCCACACCAATTGCTGTGATGAGGACACGGCGTTGCTCCATCCAGGCCGGACAGTGCTCCAGCGTATGCTGGGCCGTGTCCTCTTCACATCCACATGAATGGCAGCGTGGGTTAGCTTCTCTTCGGGCGACGTGGTGCAGATATCTACCAAAACACCCGTGGTTCGTCAGGATCTGCACCAGCCGAAAAGTCAGCACGCCATGCTGCCTCCCAACCCAGTCCTTTAAGACCGGCCTAATAGCCTCTACAGTTCGTAGACCGGCCGTGGGCCTATCAAGACGCTCCCGCCACACTGTCACGATAGCCCGCTGTGCCACTTCTCGCCACCGGCGAACAAACTCAGGCATTATTCGCCGAGCGCCTTGAGCGCGGAGCAACGCTCCTTGTTGATATACCTCCGCTGCCACCCTCGCATCGAGGTCCCACGGCGGGGTACCGGCTAGGAGGCACGAGGCTTCGAACGACACCGTTCGGTAGGCCCGTACCACTCTGACGGCCATGATTCGTTGTGGCCTACGCAGAAGAGTCCTGATTCGTGCCGTCAGAGCATTTGCCCACACGGGTTCGCCATAAAGCGCCATGGAGCGCACTACCCCAGTGAAAAGGCGACGGCACCCATCACTGGGCCCTGCAACATTCGGCAGCAGCTGACTGAGCGCCGACGTGGTCTTGACTAACTTGGGGCTCAGCTGGCGGAAGTGCTCCACGAATTTCCAGCGTGAATCAAGCACGAGCCCCAAGTACTTGATTGTCGACCGAATTTCCATACGTACCCCACCGAGGTTAAAATATGCTCCTTCGGGCGGCCGCTTACCGGGCCCATAAAAGTAGAGGGCCTCAGTTTTATCAAGGGCGACCCTTAGACCGAGTCTTTCAATCCGGTGCACAATCTGCACAGCACCGACTTTGGCTAAGTGGGCCGCTATGGTGAAGTTTGCGCCCCGCGCTGTTACCAACGTATCGTCAGCGTAACAAAATACGGCGACCCCTGGTAAAAGGGCCCCACGAAGGACCCAGTCATATCCAATGTTCCACAAGAGTGGTCCGAGAACCGACCCCTGTGGAACACCGCACAACATCTTTCGCCTCAAAGTCGACCCATTGCTGATCTGACATGACACCATGCGACCCTGTAGGTAGTCTTCCATTACGCGCAATAAGTACAAGGGTACCTTGTGATACCGTAGCGCCGACGTAATGCATTCAAACGGCAGGGTGTTGAAGGCATTGGCGATGTCTAGAGACACCGCCATAAGCACCCCACCGCTTGAGACTACCTCTTCCGAGAGGGCCTTAACGCGCAAGATGGCGTCGATGGTGGAGCGGCCTTCCCGGAAACCAAACTGGCAGTCGGCCAGATCTGGGCCAACTGTCGTGAGGTGACTAGTGATCCGTCCAGCAATCACTCTCTCCAACATTTTGCCAGCTTCGTCTAGCAGGATGATTGGCCGGTAAGCGGAGGGTGAATCTGCCGGTTTGCCTTCTTTATGTAAAAGCACGAGTCGCCCTTCCTTCCATGCCTTCGGAAATCTACCTTGCATTAGGCAGGTATCAAAAAGACTTCGCAAGGAAACTCCGAGTTCACTAAGGGCTAGCGCCAAGATGCGGCCATGGATTCCGTCAGGACCTGGAGCAGTTTTCTTTGCTCTGAGTTTCTCAATTGCGAAGTCAAATTCCGCGTCGGAAACCAGGAACGGAGCGTCATCAGCCGTTTGGGCCCCAGATGCAGGAGGGGGCATATAAGGAGGTGTATGTGCACCTCGAGCTGGGAACAGCGCCTCAACAATTCTCTGCAGGAGGTGAGAATCCAGGGTTCCAACGACCGGGGGACTCTGTCCACGTAATTTATTACGCGCGGCGCGGTATGGACGGCCCCACGGGTCATTGTCCAGATCTTGAAGCAGCCGTTCCCGAGCCTCCGTCTTAGCTCTGAAGATAGCCGCGCGCATAGCACGGCGAGCAGCCGTATACTCGCTGTGGAGTTGATCCTCCAGAACTAGATCTCGACCTCTGCGATGCGTGCGATGACGATAGCGCGCAAGTTCGCGGCGTTTTGTAGCACAAGTCGACCGCAAAATTGCAATTTCTTGCGACCACCAGTAGACTGACCGTTTCGAAGGTGGAGGGTGAGCCCGAGGCATAGCATAGTCGCTGATTCTTTGTAGGGACTCTCGAAAGCGTTCGACTCCTGCATCCACGTCCCCTGAGATGTTTGATGGATAGCACCATTCCTCTAATGTTATGATCTCTTCCAGAGATTCCCGGTTTAGTTTCGTGAGGGCCCATCTGGGAAAAAGTTCTCTTGCTGAACGAGTCCGAGGGTCGTTACGTCTATTAGTGGCAGAGACCTCAAACCTTATATAAACATGATCCGATAAGGTCTCCACTTCTTCAAGGACTCGCCAATCGTGCACATGCGCTGCGAGAACAGGGGTAGCGAATGTTAAATCCACTATGGATCCCCCCTGTTGTCGGACGCAGGTGAACGAGGAGCCCCGGTTTAACAAACAAAGACCACATTCCACCATCCAATCTTCCACTGCCTTTCCTCGAGCATTGGTCGTGGGGGAGCCCCAAGCCGATGATTTGGCATTGAAGTCCCCCAACACCAAGGTTGATGGTAAAGAATGTCGCCGGACTGCAGCGCTCAATTCGCCGAGAAAAACCTCGAATTCCGCCAGTGGCTTGTTGGGAGAGAAGTACACGCCTATAATGCCAGAATCTCCCCATTTGGCAACGGCAAAACCATGCCCTCTCTGAAGAACTGAGAGGGTTGGAGACGAGTGTGAGCTGGATCTTACGATCACCACATTGTGGTCTAGGTCCGCAACCCAGTCTGCGCCGGGTGGAACACAATAAGGCTCCGCAACCACGGCCAAATCTATCGACCACTCTCTCATTGATTGCAGGAGCAGATCCTGCGCACCAGAGCAGTGGTTCAAGTTCCCTTGAATGAACTTACGTGGATGGTGTACGTTCATTATCTATCGGTGTCATGTCCATGGGCTGCGGATCAATAGATTTCGCAGCCTGTGTGGCAGCTAAGGTTTGAAAAGCCACTTTCTTACCCATTTTTAATTGAGGAGCTTTAAACTTTACGCCACCTAATATGTGGTCAGCCGGTCTCTTGGTGTCGGCACAAAGAACGCAAAAAGGATCCGCCGAACAGTTAGCCATCCTGTGCCCAGGCTTTCCACAGCGAATACATAGCTCGCTGCGGTCTGCACCCAAGCACTGTGGTCGCGCGTGGCCTCTTTCTAGACACCTGAAACATCTCATTGGCCGCTGCTCTACTTCCCGAACGCGAACCGCACTCCAACCAACGAGTAGTCGTCCAGCCTCCAATATGGTTTTTGCCGCGCCTATCGGACACGACACCCATACGACGCCCAAGCCACCAGGACCAGAACGTATTTCGCCTACTTTAACTGAGCCGTGTGAACACCCGCCCTTTTGAGCAACGGCATTTACGACATCTTCTTTGTCAATCGAGTCATCAAGGCCTAATAGTCGAATTTCGGCACATTTGGTGGGCCTGGTGACTCGCACTTCTTCCTCGCTGAAAGCGGATTTTAATTTTTCGGCCAGAAGATCAGCTTTGACATTTTTGTCTTCACCCGTGACCTCGAATATCTTGGCACCAGTGATCGCTGTTTTCGCCAGGAGTGGCGGCAGACCAAGGTCATCGAGGCTACCTATAGTGGACCGTGCCTTCTTGATGATTTCGGCATAGGTCACTCCTCGTTTCTCCGCCTCTGCACCAATGGTTATAACCACCGCAGCTGTGCGGGGTTCTCGCAGTTTTCGCGGGCGTTGAATGAGCCCCTTTTTGGTTTGAGCCCCCTGTGCAGTTTGAGGCTTCTGAGACTGTGGATTCGGTTTAGCCTTTTCCGCAGTATCTTCATTGGCCACCTGACGTTTGGCCGGATGTTTGACTACTTTAGTCCATGAGGTCGATGGGGCCGACGGAGCTGATTCTAATCGAGCAGGGAGAGGGGCCGGAAGCTCTTCTACGGGGACAGAAGCATTTTTTCCCCCTTTTCCTTTTCTCTTTCTTTTCCCTCCAGAGACAGTGGCCGGGGGAGCTGGTTGTTGAGCCGCAGGGGTTTTTTGAGCCGCAGGTGTTTGTCGGGTTGTCACCGATGGTGGTGTAAAGACAAAAGGTGAGTCCAGAGGGTCCTCCAAACTGCCCTCCCTAGTTAATGGTGGCCGCAGCCGCCTTGGTGGTAGCAGACGGTCTTCCAGACCTTCAAGGCGGGCGTTGATCATATTGCCCGCATAAATCATGAAAGCCCGGAACCAATCCTCCATAGCTGCCGGTGGGGCCGTTTCAGTCGGGGTGTTCATACCCTGCGGGGTATTAATGGACTGTGGGCGTACGAGTAATTCAGAACGCAGCTCGTTTAATTGTTTGTGCAGTTCCTTCATCTCCTCACGAAGCTGCCTGTTCTCCCTATCTACTTTGGCAAGCTCCTCAGACATTGTGCGCTTCAGGAGTTTCTGCGATGTTTTTTTGATCGTCTCGGTCGAGATCTTAAGGGCTTTTTGGTAGGTTCCCTTAAGGTGTGACGATGTGCTAGCCACTTTGAGGATAGTCTCAATTTCCCCTTCAATGGTCTGATACATATCTATGGCGCGGCGTTCGTCCGTTTCAGACAGTACTGCCGTGTCCGAGCTATCTGACGGCTGGGCCGGGGATGTATGGGTGGAGCGCAGACGCCGGTTTCGAGTCAGCTCCATCGCATGGTCCTTCTCAGGTCCCAGTCGAATTTTACGCTGTCCTTCAGCAAGTCCCACATATTGTGCTATGGTGAGAGGACGGCCTCTACCTCGTCTAGTTGCGGGTTTTTTAGGTGCAGAGATCAACTCTAAGTCAGTCTCGGGAGCGCTGTCTGAGTCCGAAACTCTTTCCTTGCGTTTAGAGCGCGTCTCAGTTCCAACTATGTTCAAGGACCTGCAGGAGCCGAGATCTTCATCTGCCATGCGTACACACTGCTGAGCATGCTGTTTATCGGTGCAGTCCGAGTCGTCAGTCTCACAGGAGGGTGCGATCGGAGCATTCTTCGATGCGGGTTCATCGCCAGCACTGTGTTGCGTGGGCGGAACGTTCGCAGACTTTTTACGATCACCGCTGGCAATAGCACAATCGGCCAGCATCCATTCTTTAAGTGGCAAGCAAATTTGCTTGGAGCGTCGAGTGCCCCCCCCAGATACGATGGGGCAGTCCGCTACCGTCTGGTTCTCGGCGGCGGAGGTGGATTCTCCTCTAAGAGAGGTACCACCCTGGGTTAGTAATGGTTTTCTAGACGCACTCATGGTTTTGTTGTTTTAAAAGGGTTAGATCCCTTAGTCCGGCGCTTGGGACTGGATTTCCTCCAGCCACTCATCCCATCGCCACGCCGGCAAGCTTAGGATTGGGGTCGGTGGTGACCAAGGCCGTTGATTGCCAGCCCGAGCCAGTGGACTGAGCCGCTGACCACCGACGAAGGACGACTTTTAGAGAACTCTTCTCGTAGAAGAGAAGAGTCTTAAGACGACCAAAACCAGCGGCCACACGGCAGAAAGCCAGCGTCATTGGACCAAAAGGTCAAAGAACCAGAAAAACTCTATCGTCAGGCACTGAAGCCCGGCGGGAGCTCATCTAGGTGTGAGTTCACCGCCCAAGTGTGACCGCCTAAATACGGCCCGCGGACCTTAGAGGCTCGCCAGACTACGAAGCCACGAACTTCGTGTGCGTGGATTCCTCGCGGAGAGGCGGAGGCCCATATCTGGGCCCGCCCTCCCCCATTCCGGTTTTGGCCCGCGCCGGTAAGCCGGTACCCCCCATATCTGGAGGGCATTCCCCTATCCGCCACCTGGGGACGCGCCCGATGGAGGACCGGAAACTTCTCACGGGTTTATTTTACCCACCTACCGAATCTCAAAATTCTGAAAAGTAAAAATCTCAAAACGAACAATAGATGAGAATAGATGAAAATATTAATAAAATTTACTAATAATTAAAATAGAATAAAACTAGAAAAATTTCACGTCCTGAGGCAGGCTCGTTTCCTGCCTCAGGACGTGAAATTTTTCTAGTTTTATTCTATTTTAATTACTAAGTAATTTTTCAAACATTTATAATAATGTTAAAATCAAAAATTAAGAAATTTACTAATGGCAATTACGACTAATTTACAACCTCTTCGAGTCAGTTTTGCTTCGACCCATCTTCGGGATTATAATATGGTTAAGTAATCTAAATACTGGTTTTCCGGGTCAAAATAACAACAACTTTTATTTTCATGCTTACGTGTGCTGATCACAAATTAGACAATTCGTATTTTAGCATTCGTTATGCGAACCGGAAGACGCAGCGTGGGCAGGCCTCCAACAAAGAGGACCGACGATCTGGTGAAGTCGCAGGTAACTGCTGAATGCGTGTACCGCATCACGGTCGTCGTGCAAATCATTAGAAGAGGTATTTATCCAGCAGTGGACTCATTTCGGCTAAAATGATAATGATGGTATTAAAATGAAAACCATCATATCTAGCCCGCAGGTATGATGATCGGAAAAACATCAGAATTATTTTTTATTATTTTATTATTATTTCCATTATGAATTACACCGCCCGTGGTCATCTACCTACTCTAGAGTATTTTTTTAGGAATCACACTTACGCTAGATAATCTTTTAACTTCGCTATTTTAGGCAAGAATTCTCTTATTCCAGTATTTAGGCGGCGGTTAAATAAAAAAAAAGGTTTTTTAATATCAAAAATAATAGGTATAACTGAAACTACTACGCATACAAATTTAAAAATAAAATGGAGAAATCTGCAAAATAGTACACCCCGAGTCCGGAGGAGTGTATCATAAATATTAAAAGTACAAAATACGGCATCTAGCGAGGAAATAACTAAGAGTGCAATAAAACCCCCTTTTCTAAATGCCTCGGACCGGGCGGGCGTCGTCGTCGGGGAAGCCCCGGAGTAACAGAAACATTTAAAATGAAATTGCAACGTTCTCAAAATGTGACTGGGGATTGTGTTATTTAACTTGTATGAACTATAATACAGAATAGTAAAATTGTTTATTAAGTATGAATAATTAACACGTAATAGTGGTAACATACTCTTACTTACGGGGACCTACGCTTAAAAAACAAACAAAAAATAATTTTTGACAGGCATTAACTCTATTTTTTGAATACTGAATTAGACAATGCCTAATCGTAGATACCTATCTTTTTCTTACTCAAGTTTTCTGCCTGTTTGTACAAAAGACAGACGTTTTAATTTATATGTAAAAAGAAGAAGAAGGTTTAGGTATATTTTCTTCTATTTATTTTTTATTAATTTAGCAATATTGTCTGCTACTTCATATCCATAATACAAGTTATATATGATGCTTAATTTGGGATAGATAATTTGTGTAAATATGAATATTACAAAATTATTCACCTGTATACTAAAACAGACATCTAAAACGTAATCAACTGTATGACCTACATTGACCCCGCAATAACAATGCGAAGTTGTAACCGCGGAACATTTTCACGGTTCATTTGGAGCTAAAATGACAAATTTGTTATCCGTAATTTACCAGTTAATAATGTGAATAAAACCTATTTTTTAATGTAGTTACACCTAGAATTAGTGTTATCTATTCGTCTCTCACCAGCCTGTCACTTAGGCACATTAGAAATTCTATTGTGCCTACTACTTCATAGATTAAAGTTTGAAGTGTACAATTATTATTTTTTGAAAGGATAAAAATACTTCTACTATCGTCCTTGATTTTCTACTCAGCTTAAGTTTGTGTTTTGATTGACATCCAGATAGTACCCTGCTATTGGTTAGGCACAATAGTGTGCCGTGCGTAAAAATTCTATTGTGCCTACTACTTCATAGATTAAAGTTTAAAGTGCACAATTATTATTTTTTTAAACGAAATAGAATACTTCTACTATCGTCCTTGATTTTCTACTCAGCGTAAGTTTGTGTTTTGATTGACATTCAGATAGTACCCTGCTGTTGGTTGGGCAAAATAGTGTGCAGTGCGAGGTGCACGTCTCGCCATTCTGAAAACAGGGATCCGATTCGAAAAGTCACATCCCATTCCGCTTTAACTCATCCACCATACACACCATACATAAAAACTGATGCGCGTGGACTTTCTGATAAAGCCAGATAGAGACGTCACTAGATTTAAGCCAGGCACCCATAACTCAAGACAGGTTTTGTAATAGGGTTAAGTTAACGTTATAGGTAAGGGTCGTTTCGTATTATCAAGCAACGAAACTCGTAAGGGGGAATTAAACCAAACACAACTAGATATTATAAGTGTCTATCCGTCATTTTTTAACAAATACCTATTTAAAACAAGAAAGAACAAAATGGATACTGAAGAATTAGTTATAACTATGATTTATAGGAATTAAAAAAGTCTGTTCTATGACACTAATAAATTTCAGTTTTATTTCAATAGCAAAAGGAGACTCTATTAGATCAGAAAATAAGAAAACATTTACGAATAACACGTTAAGTGAAATAAGGTGCTTGACATTCTGTTTAAGTTATTTAACATGAGTGAAAGATATGCACGGGACTCAGTTTCATTTAGTGAAGTGGAACACGGAATTGAGGGCAATGTGATTTTTACCGTTTTGCAACTGGGTTTTTCTAAATGACTAAATATAGCACTTGCAGTTATAAATGTATGAGAGTCGCTTACTGAATACGAGCAAAATTGTACATCTCTGAAAACGTGACTGGGCTCGAGCCACCTTACTCAGAAGTACTTTAATACAGAAGATTATTTTTCTAAAACAAATTGTAACTTACACAGGTGTACAATGGTTCTAAATTGAACTCTAAATAACGTTATTTTATCTGACAAATTTGTTAGGTAATTTACTACAAAGATAATTTTATTATATTACTATGAGAGAAAAAAAATAGTATTACTAAATATACCTAGCTTTAGTTGGCTTTATGAAATTAATTGTTGAGTGCCTAGCACCTAGGAAAACCTTTGTCTGATTTATTCGTGTTAGAAAACAATCATTTGAAATTAAAATTTTATACGACCGTAAGTGAGTTTGCCAACCTTGTTGCTTATAGCTTACTTAATATAAAACCGCACAATATAATCTGTATTTCACTACATTCTATAATAATTTCCATATCATCACTTAAGTACGCATTTCATCGCCGCGGTGTATGCTCATCAAATCATTGTATCAGGTAGAATAAAATATATCAAATGTCACTAAATACATCTACGTCAAATAACTATTATTTGATCATTTCGTATCAATCTTACATTTGTGCAGGAGTACATTTGTTGTACCATCTATAAAAATATAGGAAGGTTATTTTGGGCTAGACAATAGGTAATAAAAAAATATTCTTACACTCACATCTGCCTCAAATAAACATGGTCAAGAGCTTGTGTTATGGGTAGGTGTACAGATAACAATGCAAAAATAGGATAAGTTGCCCTGTAAACTTTGACTCGGGACTTTGGCCCACTAACTCAGCTCTATGTGCAACATCTACTAAACATTATATCCGATTCATATTTCAGTGCTCTGTGGTTTAATTTAAATGTTACCTTGATTATGCCTCTACTTAAACGTTATGATTTTAAACAAATGATGATAAAATGATTTTAAATATAAGCTTTTAAAAATGTTTAGATTTATAAACATCTAGGTATTGACTTCTATCATCTTTATTCCACTCATTTATCCAAAACCTTAAAGAAGAGTCTGTTTTTTTAAACTTTAGATACTTACTTCGAAGAAAGGATTCGATCTAGTTCCAAAAGTATTTTAAGCACCCTAAATAAATTTTCAACTTGAAAAAACTTTTTGAGATTTGTGATATTGAATCAACGGGTATTTTGAATGAAAATAACTTTTATTAGTTATTATCTGATAAGAATAACGATCACCTTGCTTTTAATAGGTGGTAGGCTCGTATGTAGGATCCTCTGGACCATCGCCTCTCTTTTTTCAGCCATAAAGCAGTTCGCTGTGTTTCGGATTGAAGGGTAGCCAGTGTAATTACTAGCCAGTGAAATTACTGGGCATAGATAGGATGACAACGTGTCATGAAACTCTATGAAATAAAAGATAATTAGTATTTACAAGTTTATTTACAAGGAACTAAAATAACACGTCGGAAGAGAGCACACACTGAGGTTAAACGTATAAATAAAAAGAACACTTCAGGGAGGGCCAAAGTCCTAAGTGGATGCGCCGAGGAGCCCCACGGCACGACGGACGCACAGTTGGCAGCGCAGTAGGCACGCAGCGCCCAACGTGGGGCGCCAAACTGTCATGAAACTCTATGAAATAAGAAGATAATTAGTATTTACAAGTTTATTTACAAGGAACTAAAATAACACGTCGGAAGAGAGCACACACTGAGGTTACGTATAGAGAGATAAAAAAACACTTAAGTGGAGGGCCGCAGCGTACGTCGACGAGGCGGCGCGGCGTGGAGGTGCAGCAGGCACGCGCAGTAGTGGCGCGTGCGGTGGTGGCACGCAACAGTGGCGTGCGACAGACCCGTAGTAGAGGCGCGCGGTCGTGCAGTTGAGGCACGGGCAGCAAGGGCGCGCGGCAGGCGCGCAGTAGAGGCGCGCGGTAGAGGCGCGCGGTAGAGGCGCAGCGGCAGAGGCGCGCGGTAGAGGCGCGCGGTAGAGGCGCGCGGTAGAGGCGCAGCGGTAGAGGCGCGCGAGAAGGTGGCGCGCAACTAGGTGGCGCGCAGCAAGGTGGCGCGCAACAAGGTGGCGCGCAGCAAGGTGGCGCGGGCAATAGCGGCCCACGCCGTAGGGGCGCGTGCAGCGGCGACACGCGCAGTGGTGGCGCGTGCAATAGGGGCACGCACAGAAGGGGCGCCTTAGACCGGCAAGTTGAGCCCGATGAGCAGCGGAGGACACGGGGAAGGGCCCCGTGGCAGGCACGTCGCAGGTAGGCAGGCCGAGGCTCGCAGCACAGGAACCGCCGAGGACCCGGAGACTGCTGGTGACGGGGACTGCTGCCACTTCCTCTTCCGACCGTCTTCTTCCGTGCCGAAGACTAGACTGCCCTACCAAGCATCCGGCCCTCCTTTTATACCACGGACACAATTTAAAATCGGAATAGAGATTTCTAGAAAATTATAGACAAACAAAAAAGAAAAGCAGTTGTCAAACAAAAGAAGACGTCATGTCAAAATAGTAAATAAACAGTAATTTCGAAGAAAATACAATAATAACAAGCCTAAATATTATTGAAAAAGACGTGAAAAATGGGTAGAATACAAGTGCAAGTGTGAAACAGCGACTTACTTAAGTGGAGATACACATTTCAGACGAAAAAGTGATGATGATGATTTACAGTGAAAATGTTGTAAAATCTAGTGATAAAATAAAGATATTGTACAGGTAATTGGGTTTAACAGTATTTACACGGGATTCACATAAAAAGGTAGCTTATTAAGGTAGTGTTGCATACCACAACACTACAAACGTACCTGCAATACCAAGTGATGTTTTCCTTGTTATTGCAGGTGTCTTTATGCAATGGTAACTTTACCATCGGGTAGGCCGTTAGCTTGTTTGTCATCTAGTTTTATAAATAAAACTAATTGTAGAATACTTTCACTGGGGGAATTAAATTTTAGTTTGGTATTTTCTTGATATTGTGCAAGCTTTCAAGGGCTTAAAGTTCAAATGAAATATCTTTCAATTTTTACCGACTATTGGCTCCAGTTTCCTGTCAGCTCAGTGCAATTTGGGTGCACCATATTTTTCTCAGGAGCCAAGATGAAGAGTATTTGAACTCTAACGAAGCTTCACAGTACTTCGATGCAGTAAAACAAACTTTTCTTTCTAAGTGGCTTGGTCTAGCGGATAAAGCTTAGTCTCCACGTGGAGTATTTGAAATGAAATCCATAATGCTCTTAAAACGTGACTACGGTTGACGTTCACAGCTTCAAGACCAAGTTAATTTCAGACTATAATAGTTTTCTATATTTCTGTGCGGAAATAATACAAAGAAAAATCGTGGCTCTAAATGTAGTGTGTTTAATAAAACATTAAATGACACTATGTAAAAATATTTAATTATTAATTTCGTAATCTGTGAAGTGGATGCACAAACGAGACGCAATACCGCTTACTATTGTAGAAAAAAAAGAAATAAAGAAAGTACTTTTTTGTACGACTTAACCACAAACAAATTGACGTTCCACCTGGTGGTGAGTATAGACGACAGGTGTCGACGATCAAGTGTAACAGTTGCACTACGAAACCCACGAAAGCCGCCTCTATTAAGAACGCAGTAAGGGCGATCTCAAGGTCAAATTGTTACGCTTGATCTGCTGTCGACTGTATGTATATCTACTGCTAATTAATTGTCAGATTTAGACATATAAGAATAATGTAGCGCTTCTCCTAAACAATACGGTTTGTAGTTTCTATGTTTTTATAATTAAAAAGTAGGTACCTATAATTCAATAAGGGGATACAAACAAAGGTTGCATGTTACGTTTCAGCCAAATTTCATCTAAATTATCAAGGCAGCTTAGAAGTGAAAAAATCCCAGACTGATAAAGTTACTTTCGTAATATTAAGGTAATACCTAATGCAAAAATGTTACACAGTGTAGGTCACCATCTTAGCTAGGCGTACCTGCACGAGTACTACCACGTATTAATAGTCCATATAAAATGTATTTTTATCAGGCTTCTGAAAGAACACGTCCCAAATCCCTGTGGCCGCACTGATATAATACATAATATGTGACCTTTAGTTCCACTATGTCGTTGTTGCTATACCGTCTCTATAATGATGGTAGCAGGGTTTGGTTTTGAATGACGATAGCAGCTTGGACGGTATTAACAAATAACAGCTGTAATTTAACGCTGGTAATAATATGCCACGTGTTCCAAGCGCCACCAGGAAGAATAGATTAATATCTTTTTTAGTTTCAGGTCTTTTTCCGAAAATATATATATTATTAATAATAATAATATATTTATTGACCTAAATACACTGTTACGAATAAATATAAGCTTGAAATTACATCTTATATACTTAGTCTATCTCCACGCTGAATTTCTTCTAAATCAGTTTAATAGTAGACAAACTAGAGCTACTTTCGCATATATTTTATTAAAATTTTGTAATATATTTATTCTTAAATTTACTTTTCGAGGATACTTTGTTAGTTAAGAATAGAATTGTTTATAACTGAATTGTCAATTAACATCAAATTAGTTCTTGTCGCAATACAGGGTGTACCAAAAATACAAATAAATTGAAAAGGGTGTAAATGGGTCCCTTGTGTAGAGTTTATTACCAATGTATGACAACTGTAGTATGACATTATTACATGCTGAAAAATTAATTATTTTTGATAAAATAATAAAATAATCGACATTGAAGCGCAGCTCTATTCTAAGTTCATTCCCCCTAACAGGCGTAATTACCTCCTACTCTTAGAAACTTTTCTACTCCTGGTAGCTAATATTTATTTGATCAAATATTAACCTAAAATAAATAACCTATAATTCCTCAATTCTAGTATTTATTTTACTAGGCTAAGTACAAAAAAGATAAATAGATATTAGATAACTTTATTGAATACTTTACAAGAATATTAAGAAAGTGAGAATCGAGATAGGTATGAGTCAACATAAAAACCTCAAATAAATTTTAAAGCTGTATTGAAGTAACAATCTGAGTAGGTAGGTTCTATCTACCTAACAGCTCAGATGAATAAACTAAGGTTTTAAGAAACCAAAAATAAAAATAATTTTAATTGAGTAGGTATGTATTTATCACACACAAGAACCCGTAAGATCGATGAATATGGTTAAAAATTTATCACGGATCAAACAATTAGGTACTATGTAATTGTACTAGCACTATCCTACCATTTAGAAATGAAAAACAACTTACCTCGAACTAGAAACACTTTTTTCAAACAACAACGCAAGATGACAAGCAAGCTGACGGCTCATCTAACAAGCGCGGCCACTTAACTCAATCAACACAGCTTTACAGTTCACATAAATATCTTACACAACAACATAACACTTACAACTTTGAACTGCTCCTCTAAGGGCTAAGTTGTAAGTTACAACTTAGCCCTTAGAGGAGCAGTTCAAAGTGTACCTACTCCTCCTTGCTGCCTCAACGACGGCCGTCGTCGCGAGTCGGGACGGACACGGCCTGTGTCGCATTTTGCACCATATTATCGTCATCGTCCGTGTAATCGATGCCAACATACCTACTCATGGCATACACATAGCATTATGCCGCAATATTTAATAAGAATAACGACGATCAGAGATAAAATTATACGCGACTACACTTTATGAAATTATGATCAACTAAACTCGGAAACAGATGAGGTGACACTGACCAGTCTAGCGCAAGTTCGTAAGAAGAAAAAATTGTATGAAACGTGCACGCTCAGTAATGGCGGTATAATCCGCCTCAATCCGAAAGAAGGCATTATCCATACAATCAATATGGTGGTTGACGCTCTTCATAAACAGGTGATTTATATCTGTCATCTGTCTCTGTCGCTGTTGTCTTGTTTTCAAAACGTTTGACATTTCATTTAGTTGCGTTGGAGAATTTTCTAAAATCAGAAATTAATGTAAATTATTATTAAAAACGAGTGTTTTGCCTCAAGAAATAAGCTTGACCCAAAAAGAATTGTGTGTGATGTGAAGTAAACTAAATGAGTAAACGAATAAGTTAAGAAATATGTAATTTAAAGACACGCCGGCGGCCAATGTAAAACGAACATATTATGTCTGAATTTCCTCTCAATGATGATCGGTAAGTACCAATGACTGTTAATTAGTTCTATTCTAAAGCTATTATTGTTTAAATAGTGATTTTAGTACAAATTTCAGTACATAAAAGTAATATTTACCTACCGACCTAAGTAAAAAATAGTGCTGTCTGTACAATTTTATTTCCCTATCGATGTCGTACCCATTAAATAAACCACTTTATTTTTTTCGCAGATGTAAACAGTGGGTTCAATTGACAGGGAAGGATTTGGTGTAGGTACCAATCGACAACAAAATCGCGACATATTTTTGGTGTAGTCGGAATCCCAATCGGAGTTGATGGCCGATCCAGGACGATTCACACGCCTACCGTCAACCTAACAACCTACCATGTTGTCATAGTAGTCAAGCTTGATATATTGTATATTATACTGAATAAAAGTTTTTCAAGTACCATTGTATATTAATTTCAAACACCTATAACTATCGATAAAAATCTAAAGTATATCTCTAATCCCTACTAAGCACATCCCTATTTTATTGCTTATGTTGGCATTATTGTTGCCAGACTGTTAGCTGAATTTTTATTATATTGGTATGAGTCTGGCGTGCACGTTTTATAGAAATTTTTTTTCCCTTGAAGTCCCGTCTCTTCTAGCTTAGCGTTTTATATTCTCTTTGACACTGACGAGCCGATCAGCCGACAAAGCGGGAAGCGGCTTTGAAATAGGTAGTCTGCGCGCGCCGCTCTGCGCCGCTGTTTTTTCCTTCTGCGCATGCGTACGGAGAATGACAGGGATTGTCAACATTTAACTAGTTTTTTAGTTTAGTCAAATTATTTTAGGTATGGAACGCAATAAGTAATTTAGGTATTATTGTGCCCAATAAACTTTTTTCTATTCTATTCTATTCAATAAACAACTTTGACTTTATTCGGTCCAAGCTAAGGCGGGTACCAAAAAAATAATAGTTATGACGAGAACAATACAAGGTTTTCGTTTTCGTTAAGAGCGTTATTAGAGCGCTGTTCGACTTAAATTGCATTTAACTCTCGTGGCAAGCAAGAGCCGTTATTTAATTAAATGTTATGATGATTTTCCGGAGTGAATCTTCTGTATTTGTACTATTATGTATCTGTGGTATAAGAAGTAGTGTAACATAATTACGCCAACGACGCAAACAAACCGTTAAATGCTTGTCTTGCATTCGAAGCCCAGTAAGATCCATTTTGTCAACGTTAAAAAAGTAGGTTACAAAATAAGTAAAAACATATCCAAGCGAGCACGGTCGCAAACACTACCTAATCAACAGTTTATAGGCACTTAGTCATAATCCGGCAGTACTCGGCTCTGTTTTTTTTATATCGAGTATTAAAAAAAATCTTTTGAATAAAATGTTGTGAACCAATGACACATTTGGGGGCGTTTAGGGTTTCATCGGAAAAAATGTAAACCAAAATTTGGAATCTCCTCTGAACTCCTAGTACTTACATAATCTTAGAAATTTAATTTTGACCGACAAATAACCTTGCTAGATCATGTTCATTTAAAGGAAAAGCTTTTAAAATAAAGGGAAGGCCGGTACATTTTAAATCCAAGTGAAGACTTCCGCCCGCTTTAATGCGTAGGTAATTCCTTCGACAGCACGTTAATAGTACATGCGCGTTCATTGTGACCACTTACTACTACCATATCATCATTAACATCATCATACCAACCTCTGATGTCCACTACTGAACAAAGGCCTCCCCCACCGATTTCCAAATGGAATGGTTCTTGGCAGCTGCATCCAACGGTTCCCCGCGACTCGGACCAGGTCATCTGTCCATCTAGCTAGTGGGAGGCCGTCCTTCTTTGCACTTCCCGGTATGTGTTTAAAAAATAAATCATGCGGAACCCGAGGTGTATTTTTTCAAATGGCGGTGAATTCTGCTGCAAGTCTAGTATTTTCAAAGACTAAGCGGTAGCAGATGAGTGCTTAGTTAGATAAGTGCAATTTGATTTTACATATTCTATTTATTTAAAGGTGTTTACGTAATATGCGAAATCGATACTAATAGCAATTTATTGCTTAAAAATAATAAACAACACCTAAACAAAAAGATAAATAATTGTTATAAAAATTGAAAAATAAATGATTATTTCAATAAAATTATTATTACTTGTCATCGTATTAGAAATTAAGGCATCGTACTATAAGTTTTATCGGCAAAGAAAGTTTTTTGCATCTCAGAAGGAATCGACGGTACTAATAGTTTGCATATTCTAGTCTTTGGAAATATAGTCTATTACTTTGATATAAATTTTAGGTTGAATGACATTCACAGCCTATCACTAGAGTAGTGACATTTTCATTTTGAGTTTTCGATGAAGAATTTCTTTTTTTTGGGTACTTCTGATACACCGTGTATAATAATTATCTGTCTTAATATTAACGTCCTTGTGAATTGTCAATAAATTGGTCTTAGTCAGAATTTTATGTAAAAATAAACGGAACCGCTTTTACGTTTCATATTATTTGCTTTAATTTATTTGGAAATGTTTTATAATTTTTCCTTATGACGATGTTCTTACTGCGTAAAACTAAATATTAAAGTACAGATGACAGCACATCAAGCGTAACAGTTTGCAAGGTCGCCCTTACTGCGCTCGTAATCGAGGCGGCGTTCGTAGTGCAACTATTACACTTGATGTACTGTCGCGTGTGCCTTAATCGACTATGTAATTCAAGATATGTAAAACTAAAAAATAAATTAAAGTCGAAAATGCAAGTAAAAAAGAAGCAATTATTTGAAGGCAGTTTGAATTTTTTAACTTGGCATGTGCTTATGATAAAATATCATTGTGCTGAGAAGGTACCTGTTGTTCGTGTACTTATACAGGATGGTAAATTAAAACATGGACTATATTAGTTCATAGAAGGTTTTGCAACTTTCAAATTCATCTTATTTATTTGATAATTTTATAACATTCCTATGAAACAATGCAGCCGTGCATATGTTATATTATTTCATAGCAATATCATGATATTATTAAATGAATAAGATGTATTTGAAAGTTGCAAAACCTTTCTGTGAACTAATTAGTCCATGTTTTAATTTATTGTCGTCACTAACTGTATAATTTTATACAGTTTGTTCCACGGCTACTTGTTACCAGGAGCAACAAGCGAGAGCAAGGAGGCTTAGAAGAAATGCCCTCCAAGTCCAGTAATTACAATGGATACCACAATATTTATATCACATAATTATAACTTCACTTTGAGCAAATAAATCGCTGCTGTTCTTTATATCACACGTACCGCGGGGAGACAAAAAACGTGACGGAGTAGGTATCATTACGACGTCCGCGCGTCCCCAACGCTCGGCACGTCACAATAGTGGCGTGATATTACTGTAACTAGTATTGTCCTAAGATAAAAAAAAAATGCAAAAAAGAAATATTGCCAACGTGGTATCTAGGCTCTAACAATGTACAATAATAAGTTTAGTCTAAGCTTGACGCGGTGTACGAGTACTTCTATGTCTCAGCCAGGCGCAGATATAAATATATTGTTAATTCTATTAAATTCGATAATCAGAACTGTATCTACTATATGTACAGTAGCTACACATATATTCAATTAGAATTTAGCACTTAGCACTTCGAAGTAAGTAAGCCATTATTGATTTGTCTCTCCTATTATGTGTTCTGTGGTTGTGATTAAAAATGTTTTTTTATTGTTAACCTTTGGAAGGGGATGGTGGTGACCTAACACCCAACTACTTAAAAAAAGACGTGTTTTTTTTTCTTTTTTAATTGAGAATAGTTTCATTGTTGTATAATCTCTAATCAATGTTAGAGTAATCAGTAGCACACTGCCGTACAGCGGTCTTTGTAGTTTTCGTTGTATTGCCATTCCAGGGGTGACTCCTCACCCCTCTACCCTTATACGTCATTATTATAAACTTTTAATGGTTCTGAGATACTATAATATTGTGTGGTAAAAAATGACCGGAGTTTTGGAAAGTAGAATCAAAAATTACTTGACATTAAGGATAACAACGCACCTGCAATATCAAGTGATTTGCAGGTGTCTATAGGCGGCGGTAACCGCTTACCATCAGGTGGGCCGTCAGCTTGTCTGTCATCTAGGTGTATAAATAAAAACTTGACATACTTCAATTGTGTAGCACAACTGGATATACAAGATGATGACCACTACTTTGATGGTATACGTGATCAAAATGGTACCTATCAATTTTATGATACTTCAAGTTAATGCTAAGCATCTTAGTACTCCTGTCAAAGATTTTCGCTGTTCTTATTTAAAATATTTTGATATATAATTATCATAACCATACACGAAGCACTGTCTGACTAAAAATTTTCCGCGAGAATTGGGTCACATCGTAAGAGAGCAAAATTATATAAACAAGGCAGCTGCGTAATATGTCCTAGAAAAAACACAAAAGATAAAATAACCTGTATAAAATGCTCCTTGCTCATAAACACCGCAAAAATATACGCCAGTTCTGGTTATAAATAAAAAAAACTGTTAGAAATATAAGTTTACTAATACAAGACGAACAGTAGGGTCATTACATATCGTACCTGCACATTGTGACAATACAGAAGGATAATCCATTTGTTTAAGTTTTTCATTAAAGTAATTAGTATATTCTAGAATCTGATAATCATCATGCTCTCTCCATAAATGTGATTGCTTTTATTACTGCAAGACAAATTTTTTCGGTATTAAAACATTAAGGTTACACCGTATTTCTAGTGGAAAATGGTCTGACCAAAACATACTATTATTAATTAACACTTTAGCTACTGTATCTCTAGCTGTCGGGGTCACTACTCACTACACAGTTATCCAACCAATTACACGTGCCATGACTGTCACTCACATATGTGTGAGATCCTGAGTCACAACCAAGCAACCCCATATCCACACAAGTCCATCTCTGATCCATGCAGAAATTCTGAAGTTCGACACCGAAACGCCTACCCGGGTGAGCGTTTAAATCACCAAGAATATAGCTGTATTCAGTGTACCTAACAAGGTCATGAATCCTTTACTAACTTGGGATATCCCTGTGAAATTCTTCTAGTCTATCTGTATTTGCGGTATGAGCTAACGTCCACCCTACAATGTCGATCGATCCCCGCCTCAGGACGTGAAAATTTTCTAGTTTAAATTTTTATTAGTAAATAATTTTTCAAACATTTATAATAATAATTAAAATATAAAACTAGAAAAATTTCACGTCCTGAGGCGGGAATCGAGCCCGCGACCTTTCGCAATCCGGCAACTGCTCTAACCAACTGAGCCACCCAGGACGTGGGATATCCCTTGATTACTAAGTAAGTTTTCAATAATGTTACAATTAAAATTTAAGAATATTTATAATAATGTTAAAATCAAAATTGATTCATGAATCCTTGTTATGTTCCTTGAAACTTTTTTCATAATCTCATTATCAAAACTACGTTTGACGATCGGCTGGTCGAGTGGTCTGTACCCCTTGCTATATGGGCTGCTCGGTCAGGGGTCCCGGGTTCAAATCCCGGTAGGAGCAAATGTTTGTATGATGAATACGAGCTCACGAGTCATGGATGTTTGTATGTTTATTTAGTATATTTATAATATTTATATACATATTATGATCAATATTTATTCGTTATCTAAGTAGTATCTATAACACAAGCTCTTAATGATGCTTACTTTAAGCTAGATAATTGATGTGAGTCTAAGAATATTATTATTATTAAAACTGATGTTTCGAGGTACTTCTATGACCCCTTGAAATCGGAAGCAACAAAAAAGAGATTATTTCGTTACATATATTTGACATTTCGTCACCTACAAAATACGTATTTCGAATAATCGATTCTGCGACATGTGCAAAATTCGAACACAATTTACGGATTTAATTATAATATTGAATTACAGATATCGGGACAACATAATACACGCGTATAAGTATAAAATTAATATGATTAATATATCAAGTCACCTACCTACCTACATGCTGTTACCTACCTTAATTACAGTAATGTGATATTTCGTAACAGTTTCCCTGATTTGAGCTCGTACGATACGAGCAAATAATTATAACAATGTGTCGATATTAAACAGCTGACATTAGTGAATTTAAAAATTGCAATGACGATAACTGCTATGCTATTTTTACTTGACTTAAGTACAAATATTTAATATTTATCAACGGAACGTATAGCTCAAGCTGTAGTAAATGTTGTAGTATTTGTACAGATAAAAAACTATGATTCAAAAAGACAAGTGTTGCCAAAATTTGTATTCTAAGTTCAATAGGAATATCCGAAAAATGTTTCACAAACACTGGTAAACGTACTTAGGTAAAAGTGAGTTTGACTTTAGTGAGATAGTCAAACTTGGCTCCAATTACGGCGGTAAATTAATTTTTGTATTTCATTCTCTGTCACATTAAGTGTAAAAGTTGCACTACGAAAGCCGTCTCTATTGCTAACGGAATAAGTGCGGTCTCAAGGTCAAACTGTCACGTTTGATGTAATGTTGACTGTACTTAGGCTCACTCAAATGAGTATAAAACACGAAAATAAAAATACTGCTGTAATTGGCGCTAATTTAAATTATCACCTTATTGTGATATCTTAAATATTTTTTTTAACATGATTTAATCATCTGAAATTATCCAGCGTCATGTTAATGTGACCCATATGATTTTAGTCAGATCTATTACAAAACATGTTATGAGGAGCTGCTATCCATGCTAAATCGTTGAGCATTATACGTATGTACATTTCCATAAAGGTTTTCCATATTTCATAGCAATTTTATTAAATTGAAAATAGGAATACTTGCATATTGAACGTCCTGAACTGTCTTTTTGTAGGTCACAAAAATCCTTTCATCATAGATTAAAAACCTGTAGTTTCCAACTGCCTAGTTTTATGTTTTGAAACGAAAGGAAAGGATATTTCGTGACCGTATCCGTTAGGGGTACTACATCACTATGTAGGTGCCTACTTTCCTGTAGCCTGGCTCAGTCCCTGGCCGAGCGTTTCCAATGCTAATACGAGACTTTTATTACCCGGCATTAGAATATCGAGTATTCCCTCTCTGAGCGGAATACTGTAGTCATTACCATCTCATTTGTTTACGCGGATCGTGAGACCTCTTTAAATCCCTACCGCTTGGTTGCAATATACACAAGCCTTGGCAGAATTTTAAATTAAATAAGCGAAGAGTAAAAGTAAATAAGACATTTTAAACCCAACCAATCCAGTCCACGAAAAGTAAATGGTTTGTTTAGTTCAGCGACTAAGCTGAGCCTGTAGACAGAGTGTTCTCGAACTTACTTGCAAGGATAATTTTAAGCATTATTAATTGCGACACTAACCATTGGTCTAAAAAACTGTAGGTCAATTCTGCTATTTATTATCCTCAACGGATCGGCAGCGGTTCGGTATCGTTACTAATGCGGTTGTAATACAAAAAGGTAGGTATTCCACTAAAATTGCGTATATAGCCGGAACGCTAACGAAACCCTCTCCGTTGGTTCAACTTCGGGTGGATAATCGTTAACAATATTGCAAGAAACAAATATAGTTTAGCTTAGTGAAATGACAGTTGTTAACTTTTGACAGTTCAACCGAAGAAGTTTGATGCGTTTCGGCAGCCACAATTGTCATATATTAAGCAGAATAGAAAATAATTGAAACGAAAGGTTTGCGTTACGTGTTTGTTAGTAGAACACCAAACTGATGCGTTTCAGCTACGTTTCGGTTGCGCTAAGGTATCAGGATACAAAATCAAACGTTGTAACTAAAGCGTTTCTGACTCGTTTCAGATCAAAATACAATAGCAGAATTGGGGAGTAATCGCTTCCTACGTAAAGAGTATTATGAAAACATTATTCGACACAACTGATCGAATATAAATCTTCAAATATCCACAAAGCAATAATATATCGCTACAGTCAGCCATTTCTTTTACATTTCCTTAATTAAGAATCTTACTTATGTTAGAGTAGTGTTTTTTCTTGTTACAGGTCTCCCTTAACGAAGGGAATGAATCTGAGTCAAAGCGGGTCCTGACTTCCTGATAAAACTTTATCTACCAAGAGAGTTGCAAGTTAGAGGTATAAGTTTGACAAGCTATAAAAAATGTAACAAGACTAATTTTTATATCCCTTTCTGGGATTTCTCCATCGCTGTCCGCAGTAGTTTCTCGAAGTTTTCTTTTTTATATTTAAAGAGGGTGAGAACTTCGGAACTGAGGTGAGATAGTGCAATTTATTTGAGCTCCTTCGCGGATTAGTAAATGGTGACTGAAATCGTATTACATTATTTATGTTATTGACAACCATGTATAAATGTCATGTCTGTTACTAAAAGCAGTACCTATGCTACTTGCAAGTTACCCACCTCATAAAATGAATGAGTTTAGTATCTAAAAGTACACGGACAAGGAAATATGCTCAGTAGTATTGCTGAGCAGATTTCCTTGCATTGGACTAGTTTTTGGTGACCAACATGTGCAACAAATAATAGGTATCTTTCATTAGATTTTTATTGACGCTAACATTTTCTATTCATGATTTCCCCATTCTGTCCAGAATGAGGTAATTCTGAACGCGGGAGATTTTGAACGAGGTCGTATAGATCAGATTAAAAGAGATAAAGAGCCCATACTCAGGTCTCCCTCTTATCCAGTAGAAAAAGATTATCACTCATATTTTTTTATCTTAGTGTACACGGCTGCGTTTAAAATTAGCCGGCGTTCGGAGTTATCCTACTCTTTTCTTCAAGCAACACCAATGAACAGTGTATCATTGAAGAGGTCTACTTTTTGTGAGCTACAAATACTCAGTGCTATAGCACTTACTTAAGCTTTGCTGAATTATGTAATTGTGAATAATCCTTTAGCGTAATGTCTCTTCAAATGAAAGTAAAAAAGGGCGGAAGACACCTGTTCCCTTTGATTCTTTCGTGGAAACGATTAAGTAAATTCGTTCTTATTTCATTTTTCACTTCTATTGGTGAAAATGCGCAGGGAATTTTCACCAAAAAATTCTCTTTATTTTCTAAGAGGCTTTTAGTGGAGGTGTTTATCCTGTTTGGTAAGTGTTGCGTTTCGGCCGCATCCGGCGGTTGACACGCCCTTTACATTAGCAGTGTACAGCTTACCCTACTTCCCCAATAGTTGAACTCTGGTTTATGGTAACGGTAAATCACTTGGTGGTTAAGATGTTCCCGCATGGAGTCATTGTAAGTGGAGAGGTCGGACTCAGAGGCGTTATTGCTAAACTTGTGACTTGGTGCCTGTTAACAGATATAAATCTACGAGACGAAGAAAGTATGTAAAAGTAGTACAATCTATGTTCTTTGTAATTTATTGCTGGAGATTTGTTTGCAAAACACATTTTACTTGTACATAATAATTAATAGTACATACACATACAGTAGTACATACTAGTAATATTATAAATGCGAAAGTAGCTCTGTCTATCTGTTTTGTTTTTTCTCTTAAACCGCTGAACCGGTTAAGATACACAGACTGCTGACGACAATAAATTTGAAACATGTGCAATATTAGTTCATAGAAATGTTCCACATTACGTTTCTAAATTATTCCACAATAATGCATTATTTCATAGAAATTTCATGAAATTATCAAATTAATAAGATGTGTTTGAAAGTTGCAAAATATTTCCATGAACTAATACAGACCATGTTTTAATTTATTGTCGTATTGTCGTCAGCAGTTTGTATATTACATCCTGACAATCTTAGGCTATCTTTTGACGCGATAACCGAGATCCATGCAGGCGAAGCCAGAGTCGGCCAAAGTCTTCAATGAATGACATGCTTAATCAAAATGTTTGAAGTCCTTTCATTCCATTCCACTCGAACGTTTCAAACGCCACTGTGATCTATTGGCTGAGACCACCTTCTTCTGATCTGGAGGTGCGGGGTTCGATTCCTGTGGGGGTGAAAATTTTCTGCTCGGTTTGGTTGGTGGTAGGACTTTTCTAAGTCCGCCTGCTAACTTCAACCATCATACATAAGACTGCCGCCATAAAAATAATGTTACCAACATTGTTGTTTTCCGGCAGTTGGAGGTAAGATAGCCAGTTCCTCTGTGGTTGAGGAATCAAGGTGTAGCTTGCTTCCATCTTTGGCTTTATCATCACTTACCATCAGGTGAGATGAAAGCGGAGAGAGTGGAATTAGTATTTGTATTACAACCGCATTAGTAATGATACCGGACCGCTGCCGATCCCTTTAGCCAAATAAGTAGCAGAATTGGCCCACAGTCCAGCCCCCCAATTCTGCTATTGTATTTTGATCTGAAACGAATCGGAATCGCTAAAGTTACAACGTTTTTGTATTCTGCTAACTCAACGCAATCGAAACGTAACCGAAACGCATCAGTTTGGTGTTCTACTAACAAACACGTAACGCGAACGGTTCAGTTCAATCATTGTTTCGTATTCTGCTAAATATTTAACATTTGTGGCAGCCGAAACGCATCAATAGTTCTTTGTTCGAACTGTCCAAAATTGACAACTGTCAAGTCACTGAGCCAAAATATATTTGTTTCTTGCAATGGTTCAACTTCGGCTCGAAAATTGTTAGCAAATTATCGAGCCGAAGTTGAACCAACCGAGAGCGTTTCGTTAGCGTTCCGCCTTTATAAGCAATGTTAGTAGAATACCATTTTGTATTACAACCGCATTGGTAACGATACCGAAACGCAGCCGATTCGTTTAGGAAAATAAATAGCAGAATTGGGGGGCAGTGAAACACCAAAAATGAAAAAAATCTATGCTGCGTTTTATTAAAATGCCGTGTTCGAAATTCAAATTAATTTTGCCCACATGTGAGCAAAATGCAACTTTGTTGCGAGTTTTTTTTAGGCAATAAATTTCAAGTTCTGGAAGTAAAAGTTTATTTTACAAGCAGGGGGTACGCTTGTATGTCATACAAGCGAAAGGGGCAATTTAACTTTTCATCCATTCTTCGGTCTTTTTGTATGTGATATGTAGATAAATACGTCGCAATATTCAGCACAAACTAAATTTGTATGCCCACTGGTGTAGGTACAAAGGCCATGTAAATGAGTTTCGAGCAAACCAATACGGTGCAGTTTGCCTATCTGGTCCCTTTGACTACTTATTACAGTAGGGCCGAATCCTAAACTTCCGTATGACGTATGTCAGTTCGACAATACTAGTGATGTATCTTCCACAATCTATACACGTATCGCTGCGATTATTTGATACTAAGTACGTAATAACAGTACTTTTTGTTTAAATAGTTATTGATAGGTAAAAGAAACAAATCCAAATAAATAAATTATTTTTCTTAATCAGAATCATCATCTTCTGAGCTAGGTACACTTTCACTAACATAGATAAATATTTCACCGTGGATTATATTATCTACTTAATGTCACAAATGTCACAATCATAATCGGACAATATAAGATTTTTGTTTTTTTTTTACCACCTTCTCCCAAGCTTTTTGGTCACTTTCTCACATGCCTCGGTTAGTAGAGTCTTATTTCTTCTTCAGACGACTGCGAGAAAACAAAATGGCCACGGCACCAATAAAAAAAACTTCAAAAACTACTTTTTTCATAAAGCGTTTAAATAAAAAACGCAAATGAAATTATAAGATAGGCCGACTATTTTTTTCCATGTTTGCTGGCCATGACCATGTGATATCTGAGGTAACATCACTAGAAATAAAGATAAAATATATCCGAACGCCATAACCTCGCAAGAGCGTATTACAGAAATCGTAATTAAATGTTTTCTTGCATATAAAACAATTTTAATACTGGGAATACTATTTTTTGTTCTATGATTACGATTAGCTATTTGTTTCGTTTGTAATTGATTGCGGGGGTAAACTATAAATGAATTTCGATGTAAAATGATTACGCTATGCCAAGGTTGTGGCGATCTATTGTTGAACTGAGTTTAGGATTCAGCCCGACTTATAGTCAACAGCCTATACTTACATTACTCTTTATTCTTTGGTCAACAGTTTAATGCCAAAAATGATCCAATGGGTATATTTAAATTCGATTCGTAGATTTCCATAATCGCTTGTTCGTATTAATCAAATAAACCATTTCGGAGATACCATTTGAATACTTGTTTTAGTATTGTGCAAGTGACAGCTACGCGGTTTCACATTTTAGAATCAGATTTTGTGGATTCACGATGAAATTGAAAAGCAAAACGCGATGTGAGTAGAATAAAATCAATTAATATGCTGATAGCGTCGTATTGAGGAATTTGTACGTCAAATAAATAAGCCTCCTCTTATTTATTTAGTGAAAATACAAGACTGAAAACCAAACGATGTATTGATGTATCAATATAATTCGTTACGTGATAGAGATATTTAACTGATGTCATACCTATTCTAATCGAGTAAGAAAGTATGAAGTAGATTCTAAGAAGTCTTTTTTACATATTCTTTGTAAAGATTTTTTTCTATTATTGTCACCTAATTTTTAACAATTGAATTTATGATTCAAATCTCATAAAATGTACTTCATTATTAATGTGCGGGACTTGCTATTGGACTATGCCCCTTATGCACCTGCCCCCCAACTCTGCTATTGTATTTTGATCTGAAACGAATCCGAAACGCTTAAGTTACAACGTTTTTGTATTCTGCTAACTCAACGCAATCGAAACGTAACCAAAACGCATCAGTTTGGTATTCTATTAACAAACATGTAACGCGAACCGTTCGGTTCAATAATTGTTTCGTATTCTGCAAAATATTTAACATTTGTGGCAGCCGAAACGCATCGATAGTTTGTTGTTCGAAATGTCCAAAATTAACAACTGTCTAGTCACTAAGCCAAAATATAATTGTTTCTTGCAATAACGCTAACAATTATCGAGCCGAAGTTTAACCAACCGAGAGCGTTTCGTTAGCGTTCCGGCTTTATAAGCAATGTTAGTGGAATACCTTTTTGTATTACAATCGCATTGGTAACGATACCGAACCGCAGCCGATCCGTTTAGGAAAATAAGTAGCAGAATTGACCTACTGGTCACTGCTCGCTATGTTGTTTGTTGCTATGATCCCGCGGTGAGCGCCTTCAACTATTGCCGTTGTGGAAGAGATGTGGTGAAATAAAAGTATATTCTTCTGGTATGGCGACTTCTGTGTTTCTTCTATTTTCCATTTGGAATGTGCCTCGAATGTTGGGAGCTCTGTTTGCAAGGAAAGCGACTCGCTTAAGTACTAAAATTGGGTATCGCAACTAGCGCAATTCTGCGCGAGTCAATTTCCTGTCTAAAAGTAAGAGATCTGTATAGCGAGATATTGATATTACGGTGTACCTAGTCCTCGTAATGAGGGTGTGTAGTATCCCTGTTGTCGCCTTTTATTAAAATAACAAACTTAAAACTATTTACAATCATCTTAACTAGGTATCTATCCTAACTATCTATCTTAACTATTTGATCTATAATATAACAAACTCAACCTACCTATTTATTATTTATAAACTATTTACTATGAAACTTATTCTATGGGTAATAAAACGAAGAGAATTTAAATAATTTAACTAAACCTAATTTTACAATTAATTAAATTAGTTGAATTAATACGTTTTCTTGGGCCGCCCGGAACAATTAACTTCTAGTTACAGTTCAATTTATTCTGCTTTATAATTACTTTTTATTTACAAATCCTTAAATGTACCTTTAGAAGTATATATTTGTTCATAACTTAAATCCGGTATTTATTATTAAGTAGGTAGAGGTATTTTCAGAAAAAATACATAAAACTAATAAGCAGCAAAATAGCACTTGACCTTAAAGTTTTTTACTTGATCTTGAAGATTCATTAACGATTCATATTCTTTTACGCGCAAAGCATCCATTTTTACTTGAGCTAAAATAAATATAATATTTATGACAAACTTTCTTTCGAAGCCATCTTTATTGCCTGCCACTACTATATCTTTATCGCAAATATTTTTGACGTCAATAAAGTCTACCTCTTGGCAAATACCAATATTTACGTAGCTGAAGCGGCTAGGTGAAAATGGAGCTTAGAATAGTTTATGAATCCGGTGAAATGCGCAGATTGTGATTCAGTAAATGTATTGTATATCAAATATATCAAACGCCGAGCTATAGATTAAATTCAGAGAGTACAGTTCTGTGGATAGATTTGTATAGTTGATTTAAGAATCAAACTGGTATTTTATCTTGGACTTGATCTTTACTTGCAATAGGCAAATAAAATAAACGAGTCAGTTTTTACTACTTATATTATGTCCATACTCATGAAAAGTTTGGACCATAAATCACCAATTGTCGTAGGGCTATGCATGAAATATGCATAGCCCTGCGACAATATGCATATAGTGAACCTTTGAGATCTTTTTGTTCAATAATAAGGGTGGCAAACAAGCGTACGGTCCGCCTGATGGTAAAAAGTAACCGTAACCTGTATTACGTCCGATTTTGGGCACTACTCACGTGCTGTCTACAGTATAAAAATCAAGAGATAGCTAAGAGATAGATAGCACGAGATAGCAATATTCGCCCGATTGAAAACAAATGAATGGCAATATAGGTACTAAGCGCGTAGCGGCGACCGGCGACCTCGGCAGTCTCACCACCACCGCCGCGCCGCCCCCCGTTCCCGTGGTCAAGCCGTTATGCTGATAAAATAGCAGAAAAGTCCACTGTTCCCAACATCACGCTTTCTCTGTGAGCTCTGACGAATCTATTCACCGCAGGAATAGAACACTATAAAACTGTGTTCCTGATTCGCTTACATATTATGAGGATATGAAATTAAAGCCTTTTTAAACTGTTATTATGTTACTGTGGGAAATACATGATGTAATACAATGTAACTTTTGTAATTTTAGGAAAGGGGGGGGGGGGTAATGAGCGGAGACAGATATTATACTTAAAAGGAGACTTGAGCCATTTGTGATGCTACGACGTAAAATATACTTAATAAAGATATTTTTTTATTTTTTCAGAAGGATTTCTATGTAGATAGCTTTGAAAACCTCATTCCTTCGGCTTATTATTAATTGATTATTATTACGGACATTATTATAATCATAACAAATAAAATTTATTTTAGAGTTCAATCCACTAAGCAAATCAGGACAAGCTTGTTTAGTGGCAAAACTTGCGCAAGCTGAGCGAGCAAAGCGCTTGTAGTGACTGTTAAGCACTAAAACCACCTCATTATCTAGCAAGTCAACTGAGACGCGATTAGGAATTATGTTGCAGATAGACTAAACTTACTACATAAACATAATACTTTACGAGATAACAATATACAATGTTAGTCTATTGCATCACATCGCTCTTTCTTGCTTTTATAATTCTCATGCAAGATAGGCAGGACATCGTGATATTACCACTCAAATTTTAAGCATCTGACTGGGACATAGAGGAGCTCTATGGCGTAGTGGTTTTAGCGCTCTGGTTATGATTACGAAAACAATGCAACTTTCGCCATGGTCGATCCCAGGATGGGTCATTCAAATTTGTAATCTTTGAGCTCCTCTGTGCTTCGGTTGGCACGTTAAGCCGTTGGTCCCGGTTGTCACTGCAACCGCCTTAGACCATTAACTCGCATTGGTCTAGCGTGGTAGTGTTATGGCCCAAATTCCTCAAGTGTTTCTCCCATGTAAGAAGGCCTGTGCTAAGATGATGATGATGATGATGACTGGGGTATTACCTTGACCTTACAGACGATTGAAGCTAAATAACACTACTTTGTTTCTTAAGTGAAATGGTCACTCATAAAATCTTGATACAGTCGCAGCGGTTTTGTTTATGTATTTATTTTTGCTTTTATTGTTAGCTTTAAGTTATTATAATTAGACTAGCGCTTAAAATTATATAATATCGATACTAAATACAATATTTTTATAAATAACCCTGCTGACATCTTATCTTACTAGTTATACTATTGTTGTGATAAGTCTACGGTTCCAGCAGTACTCTTCTCATGCTATTAATTACGTCATCAAATATACTGAACTTAATATTATTGTCATGGAATCTATTAACTTTAGTCGCGGCTCTTACTTAGAAACCACTTAGTCTGTAGTTGTTGTGAGTTGAAGGAACGCTATAATGGTACCGTTTACTACTCATTTCGTAGACGCACATAGATAACACGCGCAACTATTTATGTGCGTACACGAAATGCAAGTGTAAAGCACTCGTAAACACAAGGCCATGGGTGAAAACCTCGTCGGCGTTGTATTGAGGCGGGGGTGCGGAAACTGGAATTTGTGCGGGGCGTTAATTGCGATAAATCAACTCGAAAAAATCTTTATAAGTAGCCCATCGATCCTATTTCTTACTGTGTCCAAGAGACTCATATAGGCCAACTGAAATTACAGAAACTATAGGGCAAGTCACAATACCGGCTTCATATACGCAGAAAGAATCTTTTGCAACGTAGAACTAAAAAAAAAACATTCAAAGATGTATTTTAAACGCAAAAGCAAAAATAATCACACAAACACAAAAGCATTATAATCACACAAAAACAAAAGCAAAAAAAAATGGTGATCTATGGAATAAATTGCAAATGCAAAATGATGGGAAACGTTTTTGGCGATTTTTGTGATTTCTAGTCGTTTCTAGTACTTGCACCTTTAACGGTCCAATAGAGTATTTTGATCCCACATGAAATAAGATCGATGGGTATGAGAATATTTTTGTGGTATTTTAGCATTTTTTCGCTAATCAAACTTGACTGTACTTTTTTACAAAATCTTTAATGCAGTTTAGAATATCTTAAAATGTTGTGAATGGTCATATTGGACCGTTTTCCTGTATCTATGACGGTTAAAGTACTGCCCCTGTCCCGACTCCACCCTGTATAGAGCTGATAAACATGTTAGGGATCATGAAACAGTGTTATTTTCTCTTGGCAAGTGACAGTGTATATTTTAAGCGGTTGTTCAGTGAGTCGGTTCAATGGTTTGGTTTGGCAAGGACACAACACGGATGCGCGATTTTCAACCATAAATAGACCACGTGAAACATTTCGTTGAATATAAATTTTATCAAACGCGTACAATTTTGTAGAAATGATTTGTATGATTTCTCATGCCCCATTTGTATACTGTAACTGAAAATAATTAGCTTTAGTCCTGAGTAAAATCTTGTGGGAAGCATTTGAAGCTGTAATATAGTGTCTACCTACTTGATGAATATATAATCAGTGAGATTACCGTATTTATCAGACCGTCGCTACAAATCGGAGTGGAAAACACCACTAAAGGCTTCCCTTTTAAACCATAATTGAAATAATTTAATTACATTTTACAATTAGCTTCTGCACGCGGCTTCGCCTGCGTAGCCTAAAGAAAATAAACATTATAAGTGCTCTCAATTGAATGTCGATACAAACTAATATCCCAAACAAAGCAATTAGGATGAATTTCTCCGTAAAAATAATATCCCAAACAAAGCCATAAGGAAGAATTTCTCCGTAAAAGTGATTTTCGAAGTCCTATTTGGCTGTTTGGAGGATGATTTTTAAAAAACATTTAGAAAAACGTGTATCATAATTTTAATTGAAGAGTGCTTATGTAACAAATTTTTGAATCAATCGACCAAGAGAGTAAAAAGTTTCACAGAAAATTAAACCCCCCGTTTCACCCTTTTAGGGGTGGAATCTCGAAAAACCCCTTCTAAGAGGATATCTTCACTTCACAAAAAACACCCTTCAAATTTACGTTAATATATTTGCCAGAAAGTCAACAAATCAGCCACAGTCAGTAAGTCACTCAGTCAGTTAGTCGGTCAGGAATTTTATATTTTTTTATGCCTGTATAAAAAGAACACCCTATTGCCTACAGTATTAGGCAGGCACTTGACCACAATCTCACCTGATGTTAAGTGACGATGTTACGTGCTCACCTAGAAATATCCTATTCAGTCTTCGCCTTGAAGAGCTCTAAGTTGTATCGCTCGGGGAAAACATCAGGAGGCAGGGAATTCCATTCCTTTGCTGTTCGCATTATAAAAGTGTTGGCGAATCGTTTTGTGTGGATAAATGGAACATCAACAACGACGCCTGGATCCTCGAAGATGGTAAGTGGCAGGTGGAATCAAACCATGCAGCTCGGTTGCACACTCGCCGAAGTGTAACCTATAAAAAACCGATAAACGAGCAACTCTTCTGCGATGTTCCAGGTCTTGCAACTGGTCCTGGACAAGTTTTGGGTCGCCAATGAGTCTCCTGGCATGGTTTTCTATCGATTCTAAAGTAGCTAGCTGGTATTTAGCAGAACCATCCTTATTAAAGTGATACAGACATAAAGAAATTCCATTTAAAGTATTAATATAACAGCACTTCCATTCCAACACTATTATACCATTGAGAAGGTTTATTTTTCAATATAACCCTCAACAATTTCAGACGTGTTTTCCACAAAAAGATTTTTCAACCAGCTATGCAATACTCGAGCAAAGTTTTATGCGACTGCCTGCATTTTTAGTTTGTGAAGTGATTCTGTTAACTGTTTGTCGTGGTTTGGCACGACGCGTCGCATCGGATGCGATGGTAGCGACAAAATAAACACAGAACGTGGTTGTGTTGTTGAGATATAAACCTCCATAACTAAAGTGGGTTATATACGGATTTTGAAAACGTAACGAAGTGCTAGGGTTTGTTGTTTCGGTGCCTACATATCTGATTTCAATTATCCCAATAAATATATAGTTCTTAATTTTTGATTTTAACATTATTATAAATGTTTTGAAAAATTACTTAGTAATTAAAATATAATAAAACTAGAAAAATTTCACGTCCTGCGGCAGGAATCGAACCCGCGACCTTTCGCAATCCGGGCGACTGCTCTGATCACTGAGCCACCCAGGACTTGGGATATCCCTGTGAAATTCTTCTAGTCTATCTGTATTTGCGTTTATGAGCTAACGTCCACCCTACAATGTCAAAATATTCTATTTCAACATCCGAAACGAGTATTTTTACAAAAAACAGGGACAGGGTTTTTTTATTTCACAGGGATATCCCAAGTCCTGGGTGGCTCAGTGGTCAGAGCAGTCGCCCGGATTGCGAAAGGTCGCGGGTTAGATTCCTGCCTCAGGACGTGAAATTTTTCTAGTTTTATTATATTTTAATTACTAAATATATAGTTTTATTATTTTGAATAAAACTTTTACTTACATCATAAAATTATGAAAAAATAATGGAAAAACAAGCTTTCATTTAAATGCGCTAAAGAGAATAAAATAAAATTTCCTTTAAAACTTTTACTATGAACGTATAACATCACTACACAATTTATATGACATATTAAGCTTATCGCGAGATTTAGGTACCGACTCGTACTTAGTTACTTAGTTTGAAAAAATAATTTTAAAATTATAAACAATCATACTAAGTTATTTAATTTACTTGTTAACTACCGTTACTCCGTTGATAATATAGAGGCGGTTATCGTAGTGCAACTGCTAGACTTGATGTGGTTCGTCTGTACCTAATACAGATTTATGTATCTTGCTCGAAGTAAAGAAAGATTACAAATACCTAGAGTAAGATTACATAAAACTAACAAGCAAGGTATCTATTGAAAAGTGTACATGTATAACAAACTACCTATACACATAACTTACTTGCCGTACAACAGATTTAATTATTATTTTTTCCTTAGTGTTCTTTAAATGTTCTTCCATTTTATACCTTATCTGAATATAAGTATGAACAGTTAAAGTCTGATTCGCAATACAATGTAAAATTATATGCGTATCATTAAATTTCTGTAACCTATATTATTAATAATGATAAGTATTAAGTATTTTAATGGAATTTATACTTTATTCAGACGTGCCTAAGTTGCGTAATGTAACCAATGGTAAAAAAAGAAATTGAATTGAATTGACTTAATGATGATGTTCTTAATCTCTGTAGCACACATGATGCTGATGAAACTTTATAGCATAAATACAGTTTTTTGCTATAAAGTTTCATCATCATCATAATCGCCCGCCTATATACATCCCACTGCTGGGAATGCCTTCCTTTAAGATAATAAAAACACATGGGGAGTTTGGGGGGCCATAACACCAACACGCTGGCCCAATGCGTGTTGTTGGGTTAAAGCGGTTGCAGACCAACAGCTTGACGTGCCTTCCGAAGCACGGAAGAGCTGGCGGCTGGATTTATAGCCGATAATACCGAGACCGAGACTGAGATCTCGGTCGAGCCTTATAGTCCGGTACCGCTAGGTTTTGAGGTTCCAAAAATATTAAAGTTTATGATTTTTTGCATACAGTTAGTATACTATTAGACCAACCCAAATCATGATTTTGTGTCATTTTTGGTGGTTGCTAAGGTCACAATTTAGGTATTTGTCTTTTTATGCATTATTTCGTTGAAAAGAAAATTAGAGTTGAAAATTTAACTTCCATGATGATAGCAAAGTCATAACTGATATACATAAGCTTTTTGTGCCATCTCACTCCATGGGAATACTGGTTTCACCCAAATACCTTACCCATCGCTGTAATAGCTATAGAAAAATATTAAAGTTGGTGAAATCAGTGTTAACGGTTCTCTAACTCTAGTATCTATTGTTTAAATCATTTTGTGTCATATTCATCGATGGTGTTCGGAACTATATTTTTTTTCCTATTTAACCCCCTGTAATAGCCATAAAAGAAAATTCAAGTTATTAGAGTTTATGTCTTTATTAATATTAAGGTAAAACGAAGCCCTATGCTTAATTTGTGTCGTTTTTATCCATGGGATTATGATTTATATTATTTTCAACGTTTTGGTGCGAAGAACACTAGCGCGGCCACAGCGCGCGTGGCAAAGGAGCGCGTAGGCAGTCACTGGCTCCGCCCGGCGCGGCGACCGGCTGCCGGCCGGGAGCGAGGCGCTATTTGTTTGCTGTTCTACGAGTAGTGACTTGTGATAATTGCGTAGAAAATGGAAACTAATAAAACATGTCATATTTGTGGGCTAATGTTGGGTGGTAAAGCTGTGTTTTTTTTTCTTCTATGTATGTCACCGATCACGCCGAGATTACTGATCCGATTTATGTAATTCTTTTTTTGTTTGATGCGGAATAGTAGCCATTTAGTCCCATAATTTTTTTTTCAAAATCAGTTGGGCAGTTTAGGTTTTAAATAAAAAAAACTGTAATCAGTAAGTCGTCTACGTATGCGAAATTGCGGATTTTTGCTTTCCTATGACTTTTTAGTGAAACGATACGATAGTGGGACACAATATAAGTTGACGGTCACCTATCTAGCTTTGACCTAAGAGAGTTAACACTAAAAATTGTGAAAAAAATTTTTACACAATAATTAAAACCGACTTCAAAAAACTGAAAAGGATAAAATAATTAAATTGAGTAGGTAGGTACACTCATCCCCTAGAAACAAAATTTTTGGAGTTGGTGCTAAGTTGTTTTTAATTTAATTAATTTATACAGTGATTTGAGTATCTCGGTGGCGATAGCGTAGTGATTTGAACGCTATAGTTTCGATTGCAATAACAAAGCAACTTTCGCCATGCCCCGAGATGGGTCAATCATAATTTATAATCTCCAGCTCCTCCGTGCTTTGGAAGGCACGCTAAGCCGTTGGTCTCAGTCGTTACCACAACTGCTTTAACTCACCAAACCGCTTTTTATATACAAAGCTCAGCAAATGAGTCATCACCATCTGATGTGAAGCGGTAAGAAAAGTCCATGTGCAGAGACAGCTAGTGCAGTTTAAAAACACACTGTTCTAGCCGCCCTCACCTTGCCAGCCCTTTTAACACCTTTTTTAAAGGAACCCATTTTAAAGGAAGGACGGAACACATGTGCTGGCAAAGAATTCCAAGTTTTGGAAGTCCGACAATGAAACGAGTAACTATACTTCTTTGTGCGTGATGTTTAGGTGGAGACAGTAAATTGATGACTCCGAGGACCGGCACGCGTGCTCCTGATTAGGAAAGGGGAAGGTGGGATAAGGTCGAAAAGCTCCTCAGAACACTCCACGATAAAGCCGATAGATGGCGCTTAGCGATGCAATCTCACGACGGACTTGTAGAGGTTCTTGGCTGTTCGTGACCTCTACGTCGTCAATAATACGGACGGCACGACGCTGCAATCTATCCAGCCCATCGAGGAGGTACTTGTCGGAGCTATCCTACAGATGCGAACAATATTCAACGCAAAACCGGACCAGGTCAGGCGAGAGAAATCGACGCACCTTGTTCAGGACACCTAGCTTCCGTGAGGCTGTTTTGACCACGGTTTCGATATAATTCCTCTGGTTTAGATCGCAGCATATCTCCATACCGAGCAAGTTGATGTGCCGAAAGAGTAGTGCCCTGAAGAGAGGGAAGGGGAAGCAACGGCGGCATTTTGGCTGTAAACGCGCTCACCTGTGTTTTCTTAGCATTGAACTCAACAAGATTGTTAAATACCCATTCAGATATGAGGTTTAACACCCTGTTGAGCTCAATGGTAAGATTGATTCACTCCCTCTCGGTTTCAATGCCCCCAGCCCCTGAGCGACCGTAATATCCACCATGCACTGTACTGTCATCCGCATAGCAATGAATGTTTACTAATGGAAGCATTTCATTGATATGAAGAAGAAAGAGAGTGGGGGATAGAACAGAGCATTGTGGTTTTGTGGTACACCAGCGTTCACTGACACAAACCACGAAGCGCATCCATCAACGAGGACACGGATTCGCCGCTCATGCAAGGAGTCGGCGATCCAGTTGCAGAGCTGAGTGGGCAGACCGTATGCCGGGAGCTTGGAGAGAAGAGCCCCGTGCCAGACCCGATCAAAAGCTTTGGCAATGTCAAGGCTAACAGCCACTGACTCACCACGTTTGTCAATAGCTTCACCCCAGACATGCATTAAATACGCTAGAAGATCACTCGTTGACCGTGTCGACCGAAACCCACACTGACGATCATTAATTAATAAGTGATCTTCTAGGTATCGGACCAGCTGGTTTTTTAAGATCCGTTCCATAACCTTGCAAAGAACAGAGGTAACAGCTATTGGCGGTAGTTAGCAGGGTCTGATCAGTGGCTGAGAATTTCAGTCATCGATTTAGGAGTGAGCAGCAAAGGGTTTTACTATGAGATCGGCTATCTCTTGCGGCTTATGAGCAAGTGTTCCGTCAGATGATCTCAACGGGGGCAGCGAGGGTTGGCAGAAGTTGGATAGCACGGCTCTGGCCAGACGCCAGTACGGCTTCCCGTAGGGTGCGTTAGTAATTCTTGGCCAACTCGTGCAACGCGCTGAGCATCCGCTCTGATGAGGGCCCTTTTGCAGGACTTGGTGGCATTGTTATAGGCTGCTTTCAGTGAGTCATTATTGGGATCCCCATTGACTCGACCTCTGATCCAAGTGCGGTATGCCGACTGTTTGTTCTCAACAGCTAAGGCACACTCGCGATTGAACTAGTGGTTGGGCCTACCGTTACTGACGAGATCGGAGTGAGGGATGTAGTACTCCATCCCTAACATTATCTCACCAGCAGCTCACTCAGCAGTAGCGCTAGAAGTCGGCTCCGCCTCACTGAAACAGCGCTGCCTCCAAGGAACAGATGCAAAGTAATTCCGCATACCGCCCCAATCTACCGACGCATAGTGCCAGATGCGGCGTTTGGCTACCACAGATGCCGGTGGCGACGCCCGTGGCACCCCGGCGGAAATCAGGCAGTGACACGATGATCCCAAGGAAGCTCGAACCTCTAACTGATATCCCTCCGGGCGAGTCGTCAGCAGAAGGTCCAACAAAGAGGGTGCGTGACCGACAATATCTGGAATCCTGGTGGGCTGGTTAACCAGTTAAGTCAGGTCGTGCGTGAGTGCGAACGCATGGGCAGTTCTACCAGCATGGTCAGTTTTGGGGAAACATAACCACGTCTCGTGGTGAACATTGAAATCTTCCAAAAACAACAATTCCGCGGTTGGAAACTGCTCCTGCGCAACATCTGCCACCCGACTAAGGTGTTCAAAAACTCGACTCGACTCGTAACTTGTCTCCATGTAACCGCTGTGGGATCTGTAGAGGCAAACGTAGACAGGTAATGTGTGCCCAGGTCCACGTGCACCCCGAGGATGGAAAAGAAAGTGTCTTCCAAGCGGCGTATATGGCGACAGCAAACATCCGCCCGGACAAACAAGCATACCCCGGACTTCGCTTTGAAGGCCTCTTCAAGAGCATAGCCGGGATAGTCCAGATACCTTGTGTCAGCCGGGCGGAGTATTTGCATCTCCGTCAAAAAAAGCAGCGCTGCCCTAGCCATCTCAAGATGTTGGTACGACATTGAGGTTAGCATGGAGCCCACGGAAGTTAGTGAGCCCGACTTCAAACAGCGTGGCTGTAGTGGGGATGTGCACCGCTGTACGACCATACACATTACTTGTCGCTACCAGGGATGGATATAGGCAGTCAAATCGTGAGGCCTGTTTCGCCAGGTCAGCAAAGTCAAGTCAAACAGCCGACAGCAGAGAAGCGCTGACCCGCCGGATGGAAGGGCCCCCGAACGCTCCCGGGTATGGCCGCTGGAACCCCACCATCCGGTCACCAACCGGCACGACGGACAACCCCGAGATTATCCGAGGCATGATGGGGCAGCCTCACGATCTGGATAGGAAAGCTTGGGCCCCTGTACTGTGCCACGGGCGGCCAGCAGGTCAACGTAGTCCACTTGGTACTAGTTAGAAGGAAGCCACCATTGACCGCATCCATCGCGGCATCGTCGCCTCAAGCTCTGGTTGTACGCCGACTGATCCCAGAACGCGGCCACAAGTGGTCACTTGGCGGGTTTTTGCGCCTTGCGTACAGTGGTCACTAACCAGGGTTTTTACACCCTACCCCCAGTGGAGCAGTTGATAGCTCCGAGATCCCTTAGTCGCCTCTTACAACACCCACGGGAGGAAATGGGGCGCCGCACGGTACAATTTTTTAAATAAGATTTTAGAGATATAACTGTTTTATTACTACTATTAATAAGTTTACTATCTCTAGAATTGTTCAATCAGCTTCAGAGAGAAATGGGATGTCCATATTTCTGAGCACTAGTCTTTGCCTCCCGCAAAAAGAAAGGGGAAAAAAGGTTATACAAGGTGGTGCCTTTAATACGACAATAAATTAAAACATGGGCTATATTAGTTAATAGAAATGGTTTGCCACTTTCAAAAACAGTATTGATTTGATAATTTTATCTATGAACATTACATTTCTATTTCTATTACATTTCTATGAAGTAATGCAGCCAATCTTATACCATTTCTATGAACTAATAAAGCCCAAGTTTTAATTTATTATCGCATTGACCGCGCCATCCTGTATAAAATTATTATTATATAATTTCGCTCACAACGCGCGGTACCCGCACTTGTTTTATTTATCAAATAAAGTATGCTCTTAAATTTTTCATTATGTAGGGCTGTATAACGGATATGAAATTAATTCGGATTATCCGATCTAACCATTAATAATGTGCAAATGTTTATAAATAAAAAATATACCTAATACGAAATTGTTATGTTCTGTACACTATTGTCACAAGAATTGATAAATTTATACTTATATGTAACAGACTACAGCACATCAAGTGTAACAGTTGCAATACGAAAGCCACCTCTATTACGAACGCAGTATGGTCAAACTCGAGGTCATACTGTTACGCTTGATGTGCTGTCGACTGTACAAACAACAGCAGGTCAGGTAACCGTAATATGAGAAAAAAAATTCAATCAATTTTCAACCTAAACGAAATCGAAATAAAGTACAAAACGTTTAGCTTAATTTGGGCGTTTGTGTTAACGTGACCTTCGGTTGACTGTTCCTACTTGCTACTCTTTGCAAACGTGTGTAAATGCTCCGTGCGGTACACAACGCCCGAGCGAACTAATATTTATGTACGAAATGAAATTTATTTTTTAAGTATATCATGGATTAAAATGACACAAATTTTTATAGCAGATATTTTATGCTTTTATGATATTAAATGTGCAAACTCTAATAACTTTAATATTTTTTTACAGCCGCTATGGCTTGGAAAAGCTAAATTATTAAATATCCTAATAACCCATGGCTTAGTTTGGCACAAAATCACGTCTAGGTCATATTTAGGTGCCCTGAGTTAGGTTGTATTTGTTTTATAAACTATAATATTTTTTTGACACTTTAAACATATATTGGGCCCCCTGTCACTTTGCACTGGATGAAAACGACACACACTTAGTTTGCACACAGCCTGGGCTATTTTACACTCAATATTATTAGCATTTGACACATTAAATTATTTTTGGCAGTTTTATTTATATTTTAACATTTAAGTCACAAAATATTGAATTACTGAAAATGCAATAGCAAGATTTGACACAAAAATTAAATATAATCTTTTTAGGTAGAACTGTATCCCCTTGCAAAAATTCAGAAACTTTAGAATTTTTGTAACTTAGCACCTCAAAATCGCCTAGCCGTACCGGACTATTAGTTCTCCTTAATCATTATTAATCGTCTGTGGGCGTGCAAGACCGCGTAAGAGCAGTTTGCAATATCGCGTATTTGAGTATGGCCGCCAAAAATTGTACAGTAACAGTCGTGAATTAGTAACACACGGTAACATACGTGAATGAAAGTAACACATGTGAACTTTGTTAGGCCGAGTGTACAATGTACAAGTATTAAGAAAAAAATCGTAATTGCTAGTATAATAACTAAAAACAAAAGAGGTTAGGGTAAAACCGGGATAGATGCCCTACTTTTTAAAAAACCTCCCAATTTTGAAAATATTCATTAATATGAATAACTTCTCGTTCTGTATGGATTGTTGCCCCACTATGAAAATACTAAGAATAATAGATGCCTGCAGTGCGGGATAGATGCCCTTTATACTGTGTAATCGAAAAACCCAACTTAATTTTATGAGGTCGTTCTACTCCTGAAACAGCAATTGTCTCCAAGAAACATGGGTCGAATCACAAAAAACATTTTACGTTTTTTAAAATATTTTAATTGTTATCTTTATAAAAAATTATACAAATAATCATAATTAAATTTTAAAAACCATTGTATTTGTCCTGGATTATTATTATTTAAATTAAACTGCAGGATAGCTTCTCAATGACGTGTTATATTTTTCTCAAAACTGACATTATTCGTGACACTGCCGGCCAGGAAGGACCGGGAGGTCGAGGATAATACATAGAATATAAGTAAAATATCAAAAGGAACACTAAAAACAAATACACCCCAAAATAATGAATACATAACAAACAATATCAGTAGTTTAAAACATTAGTCTAGCAGGTGGTCGTGATTCACGTCCAGACCGCGTCATAGTAGTCTGTTGCTCAGTTTGGTCGAACTTACCTTGTGCGTTATGGTCGTTAGTCGGTCTAAATGTCATCAAACTGTCGTCGTATATACAAGGTTCTTGGTGCAGCTCCAGTGGATATAGCCTTTGGAAGGGTCTTACCTTGTATCCACTGGCCGTCCAGACCTTGGCGACTCGTTCACGCCCATCTATCCCCGCAAACACTTCTTCAATAACGCCTAAGGGCCAAAGCAGCCGTTTATTTGGCGATTCTATAAGAACTACATCACCAGCCTTAAAGGACGTGATGAATCTTTTGCCACCCCTTTGTACTAAGTTGCTTATGTACTCGTTACGGAAGCGTTGCCGTAAATGTCCCTTAAATTTTGACAGTATTTCGCCCGCACATTCAGTGAAGTACTGTCGACTTCATCCAAATCGTCTACACCATTTCCCAAGAGCGGCTGAATAAATCTTGAAGGTGTAAGCGGTCTGAGTTCTTCGGAGTCGTTACTAAAGTAGGTGAGTGGTCTATCATTGATGGTGGCTTCGCAGTCACAAAGTACTGTTTGAAGTTCTGTAATAGTAACTGAAGATCGACCTAATACTCTGACCAACATCTGCTTTACAACACCAATCAGTCTCTCAAAGAACCCTCCCCACCAAGGCGCGCTAGGAGGCGCGAAATGCCATTTGATTTTACGCACCGCAGAAAAGGCAACAATTTTATTCCAGTCAACCGAATTTAACATATTACGCACACCAACAAAATTAGTGCCATTGTCGCAATATATACTAGAAATTCGTCCCCGTCGAGCAGTGAAGCGTCTTAAAGCTAGTATTAAGGCATCACTGGACAGCGACTCTACAACTTCTAGGTGTATGGCACGATAAGTTGCGCATGTAAACAGTACTATCCAGCACTTACTTCGTGACTTTAGCCAAAGAGGGCCTGCCAAGTCTATACCGGTAGCCTGGAAAGGAGCACTAGCTTCTGTACGGTCTTTAGGGAAGTGTGCCGGAGGAGTTTGTTTCGGCTTGGCCTTAAATCTTTTACAAATAATGCAGTCGTTGACTGTTCTTTTAACAAGTCTCCTTACACCTACTATCCAGAACGTTTCTCTGAGGTGAACCATGAGAGTTTGAACACCAGCATGTTGTAAGATTTTGTGGCGTTCTGAAACAAGGCGCTGTACAATTATATCGCATGCTGCTAAGACAATCGGCGATCTAAAGTCATAACTTTCAGACATGTGATCTAGCCTTGTGTGAAGGCGTAGTATGTTGTGTTTGTCTACGTTAGTCTCCAAACCTGAAAATCTGTTTTTATGTTTGGCTTGTATAACTCGGAACAAGGCCTTTTCTGCACGATCAAGTTCCTCACAACATAAGTCAGAGTATGGCAGAGAAGAAAATGGTCGGTACTTCCACCTTAGTGCCCATCCAATCATTCTAACAATTCTTGAATAAGAAGAGAAGTATGTCAGCCTGTCTATGAACGATGAATCTTCGACTAGCATCGTTTGCACTATTTTCCTTCTTTCCTCATGAACTTGTTCAGCCTCAGGACTGTTATCTGTTACAGGCCAACTATTAGTATCCATCAGCCATGTAGGACCATCCCACCACTTACTTTGTAGCAAAACCTTAACACTTACACCACGGGACGGTAAGTCTGCGGGGTTCATGTGGCCTGGCACATGCCTCCATACGTCCTTGGAAGATAAAGCTCTTATTTCCCTAACTCTATTCGTGACAAAAACACTCCAGTCTCCAAGGCCCTTAATCCAGCATAGAACAACCCTCGAGTCTGTCCAATAGTGCACAGGACACTCATTAAGGTTGAGAGATTTAATCACCGTATTGGCTAATCTTACTGCGAGTGTAGCCGAGATCAGTTCTAACCTTGGTATTGTGACTTTCTTCGTAGGTGTAACTCTAGCTTTAGCCATGACTAAACGAATGCATACATCACCTGCTTGTTCTGAGCGTAGAAATACACAAGTAGCGTAAGCAACTTGACTCGCATCGCAGAACACGTGAAGAGAGTTTTCACAAAAGGATATGTCGTAACGTGTTAAACGTCTCGGTATATAAATATCCCCGATTAAGTGTAACTGCTCTGCCCAGCTTTCAAACTCTTGAAGCAAGTGTGAAGGCAGTTTTTCATCCCACGAAAGCTTCGTAGCCCATGATTTTTGTAAAATAATTTTGGGAACGATGGTAGTGGGACAACACATCCCAATAGGGTCAAAAATCTTGTACACTACTGAAAGTAAAGACCTCCTCGTAATCTGTCCCTTGAAACCACTAATTGAGCTTACATTGCATCTAAGGTTGTCGCTATCAACATTCCAAACCATGCCTAAAACTGAAGCTGTAGATGTGTCGTCTGATCTAATAGGGGCAGTGACCCAACATCGCAAATCAAACATACCCATGCGCATGACCTCCTTTGCCTCTTTCACAAACTGCTCCATAGCGTCGACAGACTTTACACTTGTCACGCAGTTGTCCACGTAAAAGGAGTTCTTGAGTTTTACGGCAGATTCTTTAAGATGGCTAGGAGCATGGTCTAAATGATAAGCGATTGTAGCTGCAAGATGAAAAGGACTAGATTTAACGCCAAACACTACACGCTTGTGTCTGTAAATGTCTATCTCCTTATTCGGCGCATTAACATCTGACCACCAAAGAAATTTAAGGTAATCACGATCTTCGGGAACAATCGAAATTTGTAAGAATGCTTTGGCAACGTCTGCCGTAATGCCTATAGCTTCCTTTCGAAAGTCAATCAATAAGTTTGGTATAAGCTCAATTAAGTTACATCCTTTTTCTAAGCAATTGTTTAGTGAAATGCCATTTACATCTTTAGCGGACGCATCAAAAACGGGTCGTACCTTAGTAGTCGCGCTCGACTCTTTGATGACGGCGTGATGCGGCATGAAATGGCCAGTATTTTTACTTAAGCATGAAGCCTTTTCTATGATGCCGAGGTCTAGCCATTCGTTAAACGCAGCATCATAAGCGTCCATCTTACCTAAAGACTCTAGTCGCCTCGAAGTAGACAATAGTCTTCGTTTTGCTACCTCATAATTAGATTCAGGCCGACAAGTTTCAAACCAAGGTAAGTGAACTTCATACCTGTTTTCCTCGTTTATAGAGATAGTTTGGTTAAAGCGAAGGAGTACTTCGTTATCTCGAGACTCTTTGGAAACTTGCTCACTAGGGTCTCGTATACCCAGTATTTCTAGATCCCACAGGTCAGAGAGTTCTGGTGTAGATGAACAGTGAAGATTGGTCGCTGTCGACGTATAAACGCCTGTGACAGGTCCTTGGATAGTCCACCCCATCTTAGTCTGAACTGCGGTCAGGTTATTGTTGAGCTGTAAAACATTACCAGTCATTAGTTTACCTGAAAAGTCAGCACCAATAAGTAACGTCACATGGTCAGGTGTATCGGTCGAGTCCGTCAGCGTAATACTATTATGTCGCAGTTGCTCAGTCAAAACATTGGATCCAACTTTAGGCAAAATGCCACAAATATTTTCCTGACCTAAAACAGTAAGAAACATACAAAAATTATTACATAAGCTCTTCAGACAAACGTCGTACACCGGGTGTTCCTCGATGTTTGTTTCGACCCCGCCAAATAAGCAGTGTGTAAGTTTCTCTATACCTGTAGGCTTTAGTCCAATTTTATTAGCTAGTTCCTTCTTAATGTATGACCGTTGAGCTCCCGTATCGATCAATGCACGTACACAAATCTCGTCACTATTTACAATAAGTTTTACCGCAATAGTTTGTAAAAAGGTTGTAGACTTGAGTTGGCAGAACAAATCATTTGATTTCTTTTCGGGCTCTGACAAATCTTGTTTCTCTGACAGATTTTGACATAATAACGTGACATGACGTTTCTTGCAAAACAAACATCTGGGAAAAGATTTGCATTTCTTTGCAATATGTGCTGTTTTCAAGCAAATTTGGCATGCCTTTTTAGATTTCACATACTCTAACCTTTCGTTAGGCGACATTCTCTGCGCTTTGTGGCATTCTACACTAGAGTGATTATCTTTGTTACACCACAAGCACTGGTTATGAGGAGATTTGTTTGACGAATTATTTGCACTTTTACTAGTTTCTGCTACAAAGCATGCAGTCGGAGGACAAACTGAATAGGAGCTAGTAGTAGTAAGCTGCGAAAATCCCTGACGTGCCATACTAATGCGCTCTTCTGACTCTACTTCTGCTTTAAGGAACACCATGAGTCTGTTTAGTTCATCGTCGGAGTCGTCAGCGGAATGTTCAAGTTTCGATCGCATGCGGTTCCACGATCTAAGCAGATCCTCTGGTAGAGCACTTTCAATCATTGGATAGAGTACAGACGCAAACTTATCTTTGGTGACGTTCAGTGTTTCTAAAGCCTGTAGATGAGTTTGCAAGTTATCATAAAGCCTCGGTAGACTACATGCATCACCTTTCAACTGTGACCAAACCAAGCTCAGTAGACCTCGTACGTATGTCTCTATCAACATGTCATCGCGAGCGAAGCGTGCCTTTAGAGCTTCAATTGCCTTTGGGTAGTTGGCTGCACTCGGTGGATAACTCATAACAAGCTGACGAGCCGGGCTGCCTTCAGTTGTGGATTGAATAAGGTACTGAAATTTGTCTACGTTGTCGGTATCAGGATCTTCATGAATTTTACGAAATTGACCCCAAAACTGGATCCAATTCTTTACATCGCCATCAAACTTGCTTAATTCGAGCTTAGGGATCTTTACATTCTTCCGATGTGTTTGGTGAGCTTGTGTGTTAGAATGAATCGTGTTGAAGTCTGATGCATTTGAGACTAGGGATACTTGGCTATTTTGTCTACACAGTGGTACGTTTTGCGGCTGTTTAGTTGACTGATACCTTGCTTTAGCTTCTGCCCAGCGCTGCTTATATTCAAGTGCCTTGTCTTGATCTTCCGCGAAATCCGCCTCATTGAAGTCTTCCGACTCACAGAACGTATCAACAATTTTACTTTCTATGCTCAGCAGGGCTTCAGCGACGTCCGATAAGGCCGTAAAAGCTCCATCAAATTTTTGTTCCGAGCTGTCATGTGCCGTCAAAAAAAATTTCTCCAATGTAGAGAATTCACGCCGGAGTTGAGTTCTTTTACGTTTTAACACGTTCATCGTAAATTAAATATTAATTTAAAGATCACAGAAATAGTCACGGTCGCCACAATGTCCTGGATTATTATTATTTAAATTAAACTGCAGGATAGCTTCTCAATGACGTGTTATATTTTTCTCAAAACTGACATTATTCGTGACAGTATTCTTAATTGTTATTATAAAATATTAATTATAAAGTTGGTCTTCTGTCCAAGTACATACTCTCGTACGCACTCCTTCTTTTCTTTTCTATTTTCGTGGCATGGTTCTGCAAAAATCAGTAAAGAGACCATAATTATATAAATAAATATACAAAAATACATAAAAAATATAACAAAACACTAAATATAATTTTAAAATATACACTGACATCATAAATGGGCATATACCTACAAGGTGGTGCCGTCAATAAATTAAAACATGGGCTATATTAGTTCATAGAAATGGTTTGCCACTTTCAAAAACATCCTAATGCTTTGATAATTTCATGAAATGTCATGAAATTATTGTGCCGTATTGACGGCACCACCCTGTATGGTGCATGGAGGGATAGATTCACAAGTAAATATTTAAAAAATCTTACTATAATACAAATTTTAATTTCCAATAAAAATCTAGGTATAACTTCGAGTTCTATAGTGTATACTATTCCTAACATTCGATCACGATGTTACGTAACGCACATAGTAACACATGGTATCATTCGTGAACTAAAATCACTGTGGTCATAACCTAAAAAAAATATCTTCGCGTCAGTTTTGAAGATGGAAGACGCTGCATAGTTTTAATTGTTAAACCAATAGCCTCTACATGCACATATTAAAATAAATGGAATAAATTTGCATCCTTACCGTGCATATTTTCACTTGAAATCACACAAAAATTCCGAGACAAAAGTGCCGGCCACCTTGACGTTCACTTTCAGAGAGAAAAAAATGGCGATTTCTCCCCTATGTTGGCTTACCTGTAGTACGTTGTGTTGCCACGACTTAAAAACATTTTTACAGGCCAGGAATCTAGCATGTTCAGTCTTTTATATCGGTAACTTACGTGAAGTAACATTCGTGAACCAAAAACGAGACACATATTTAAATATGGTTATTTTTCATTTTTTACGTTATTTTATTAAAAAGAAAATAGTACTGCTTAGCAAATTGACACATAAGTTTAGAAATATCAAAATTTAACATGTTGCAAAACAGTTAATGCATATTTTTCAACTTCAAAGTATAAGATGTCTGTATTGGACACATGATTTTTGTATGGGTACTTAAATTAACCTTCAACGAAAAAATTTATTACGCTCATTTAATGAAACCAAAATGAATTTAAATAATTTATATGAATAAACATGATATAATGCGATGTAGAAACCACACAATTTATCATTAAATAAGATGACATTAAGGAATTATCAATACTATTAGGAGAAGGACACAGATTTTTTCCCGAATGTACAATTTTTGGTGGCCATACTCATTTACAAATGCCGCAAAATTTAAATATCGCGCCAGCGGGCTCTTAGCGCTGATTCGCTTATACCAGATTCTCATTGAACAACACCCAGAGAAATTCCAAACAAGTTCAGTCAAAGAAATATTCAACATATTATCTTTTTTCTTCCATCCTGTGAAATAAACATAAAGCACATACGCGGTATTGCAAACTGCTCTTACGCGGTCTTGCACGCCCACCGATGTAATGTCATTTAGCTTTTGAAACTGTACTTTAATATTATAAAGGGTATTTACGGCATTGTAATGGTATAATTGCGGTATAATCCTCTATATTATAAAGGTATTAAAGTTGACCCATAATTTCCATTAGTTACGAAACTAAATTGGCAGCTTGGCAGAGTATACACCGTGCCATAAACAAGTTGTTTATGAAACTGTTGGACGGGTACAAATTTTAACAACTATCGTTATAAAACAACAAACTACCCTTATTTGAAGCTAGGAAAACATTTGAAGGGGACTATAAAATTAGATATTACTGCTAATTTATGCAAGAAATGGATGGACTTATATTTACAATTAATACCCTCGTCGCAAGTATGTATTTAAAAAAAAAATGTATGTAATATATGTATATATATTTTTATTAACTTTTCAGACCATATTAAATTTAAAAAAAGTAAGTACGATGTTTAAAACAAAATTTAATAGATTGGCTACAGACAAGTGTTTAATAGCACTAAAGTAAAATAGAAATAAAAAAATATGACTAAAATATTTGCATACCTGCATGCAGATTGCCCACAAAATGTACTATAATTCTAAACAAGGTCTTGTAAACTGTGGTCTTTGCAGATAATTTTTATTAATATTGGTAATAAATATATATATATTTTATCAATGTTAATATAAAACCTTCCCGATTAAAAAGTAAGACACATCAACATTTATAAATACAAAGTAATAACATGGTGTAAAGCTATGTAACGTTTTCCTGAATGAATGAAAAAAAAGCAATTAATGAAATCCTCCTGTTTCCTAAATTGAGAAGCCCGTCAATTTTACTAGTATTTTTTATTCTAACATTATTAGCTGTTGTGTAGAATATTGGGCTACAATAAATATTGAAAGTTATAATGGTTTATTATGGAATATACAGGATGGTGCTGTCAACACTACAGTAAATTAAAACATGGACTATATTAGTTTATAGAAATGGTTTGCCACTTTCAAAAACATCCTATTGATTTGATAACTTCATAACATTTCTATGAAAAAATGTACTCAAGTTATATTATTTCTTACAAGTAAATGTTAAGAAATTATGAAATGTAGAAAATGTTTTTGAAAATGGCAAACCATTTCTATGAATTAATATAGCCCATGTTTCAATTTATAATCGATTTGACGGCACCAACCTGTATATTTCAATTTATCACATGATTGTTCATGTTTATTCTACACATAATTTTATTTTTTCTATTTTTATTTAATAATCCGTTACATTCTAACATAGCGATGGTGCTGGCTTAAGACCGACGCTGTCTCGTGTTTGTTCAACAGGGCAGATAAGTAAAGACAGCATTAGGCTTAAATAACGTTTTGTGGTAACTGTTTAAAAGTTTAGCAATCCATACTAATATTAAGTCATGGAAATAGGCTATCTTTTACAGCGAAAGCTAAAATCCATGCGGGCGAAACTGCGGACGGCCACTAGTGGTCATATAGTTATTTTTTATTTTCTCGGGATGTTATTTATTTCCATACCAATTTCAGGTAAATCGGTTCAGCTGATCAAGAATGAAAACGTAGGAAACAGATTGAGTCACTTTCGCAAACCCTTTGAAGCCCGATAAACCAGACACAATTATATTTAATTTTTTATGGCAACTTAAGTTGCTGTCTGGGTATTGAAGAATTTATTATTCTAGTTTGGATCAGCAAACATGCCTTACAGCAGACATGATTTTGTAAGTTCTAAACGTAGCTTGGCAAGTAAAAGGAAATGTGGTACGAAAGAACATTCGAGACTACTTTCCCTTAGACCGATGGACGGCGTTTATGAGTCATGCTAAAATTATGTGTACTTACGCAAAGATTCAGTGACTCCATAATGGGACACGAGATCCCATTTCTGTACGTTAACATCACACGCAATCTCCATAGAGAGTGTAATGGAATGCTCAGGAATTGTGATAAATTCTATTACTTTATAGCTATAGGCTTGTAGTGTGTTTATTTCCGTACATTTTAATTAAATTGTAATGTTTGATGCTAGTATTTTCTGTTCTTTATCGTCTTTATTGATGATCTGCCGCTCATCAACTTTGATTTCCATGTTTGCGAAATTCTTGCTTTACAGTAAGTACTCAAGCGTAGTAAAATTTTTTGGACCGTAATAATTGAGTCCCGTTGACTGCTCATGGTGAAGCTTTCTTGTTTTCCTTTACAAACTCCATCTCCAACGAGTTTAAAGGTTTGTATTTAATTAAGTTTTAGTCACGAAAGCCTTTAGTTTTGTGCAAAATAACTAAGATCTCTCAAATTATAAATATTCGTAACATTATGTTTGTTTCACATTAAGGCGATCTATCGAAAAGTTCTTTCAGCCGAGACAAATATGGATAGAGATATGGGTATGGCTGACTCAGCGGGAGGAAATATGACAAAGTAGCGGTTGCGCGTGTAAAGTAAGCGAAAAAGTGGGCCTTATTCTGGGAACACACTTTAATTCTAAATTTAAGTACAGTATACCTCTTTCTCGCAAGAAGTAATAGGAAAAAGATAGCAAGAATCTGTTTAGAGCTGTCACTTAAATTTAGATAGATTTCTAAGAAACCATAGACAATTTTAGACGGCATGTACGGAGGTGCCTCCTAAGCACTGCATTTTCAAATGAAGTTGGTAATTGGAGCATTTAAATAATTTTGTAATTCTATTTAATTTGATTGGATATGAATTTATTTTAATTTTAATTTAATTTAATTTGATTTAGTTTGATTTAATTTAATTTAATTTAATTTTATTTGATTTGATTTGTTTTAATTTAATTTATTGATTATATTACTAACATATTTTTAAGTTCTCATTGTTATTAACAAAATGTGGATCATTGTTATCTGAAATAAATGAATTATTATTATTATATCACGTTCAATAAGGTCGAAAATTGAACGCACGTTTCTAAATGTCAAATTATATGACAGCTATTATATCTTTCTATCAAAAGGAATACGAAAAGAATTCGTATTCCTTTTGATAGAAAGAAATGCACTGAACTTAAATTTACCTGAATTAGGGCCACTGACAATAAAACGCTTCTATACGATTCTGAATATCAATTATATATTATATATAACAATACACATTATCGTTTGCCAATAATCTTCAGTTTTTTTAAGAGGTCTATTCGGAAATAAAATGTATCGAGGGTAAATTATTTAATCGTGTTTTTGTTCCACACGTAGGTATCTAGATGAATATAATGAAGAAATGTATATCTGATCCCTATGAGCCTTCAGCGACCTATGACATCACATATAAAATTGCGTATTTTTTCAATATATCGCCTTAAGCCTTAATATGTTTTCTAGATCGCCATTTTCCCTTAACACAATATAAACAAACATCACACGGAGCTAATTCTACAACAGCACTAAAATAATAACATTATTAAAATTACTACTGTAATAGTAAACACAAGTCTCAGTTCAACAACAGTGTTTGTATAGGACCGTAAAATTATTTCGGAGTTCAATTCGTGTTCAAACAGCAAAAGCGTTGTTTCCATATAAAATACACGGCGTAATAAACTCAACGAAGCGTATCCCAAGGATTTTGGTTGATGTTAGTACTTCATTACCATGACGCTGATTGAATCTTCTAAATTCGAATGATTTCTTAAATTCCACAGCTGGTGCAAATGTATTATAATATTTTGCAAACGAGCAGCGGTAATCTTTTTTAAACGGTTTTATTTAGCTTGCCTTGTTTGTTGGTTTATTCCTACACTCTCAGAACTTCTTGCGAAACGCAACTTTTCCCTGATATGCACCTTTTTAGTTTCATTCTGTAATTTTGTGATAATGCTAATAGGAACGTATTCCTTTAATATTTTTTATTTAAATGCTATGTTCTGTAAAGTAATGGTTACTATTTTTGTCTAAGTAAGAATAGACTTAATTTGTGATAATATAGCGATCACGTTTACTGACAGGTAAGAGTCACGGTAACGTCAAGCAACTGATCAAAGAAATCATATTCATGGTCAAATTTTACTGGTGTGATGAGCTGAAAACTGATTTTCAGTTAGCCAAGGTTACAACCTTGATAGTCTCAAATAGTTAAAATTATTTTAGTTACATAATAATTTTCATTTCTTGCCTCTTTGAGATACTGAGGACCAAAATTAACCGTTGTTTATATAGTTCTCTTCTAAGTATAATTATATTCCAAGAACAATATTGATGAGAGTTGGTATAATTTGAGAAGTTACAAAGCATAATTATACAGGTTTATTTTTAAAACACCAACAACCTCAAAACCATTTAAAGATCTCATCGATACATAGATCTCTAAAAATGCGGCAGTAGTCGTACAAGTAGGAAATTACTCTACGTCAATTTTAAATCATATCGTTTGCTACATAATGTTCATATTTCTGCATGACTGATCCCATAAATTTTCGTGTGATTTCGGCTACCACACAAGCAAAGACAATTTAAAATAGCGCTGGCACTGGCTGTATGTAGTTGCCCTATTTCTATCAGTCCTCTAATTTAAAAAATATATTATAAAAATAGAACGTGGGGTTCAAACTAAGGCATTATCAGCCAGTTCTCAATTTGAATTGATTTTTCATTTCAGAGAGCTTTACAAACGTTCCAATCTAAATATAAAAAATTCAGTCATCGGATATAGAGTTCTTCCGCTTTGAACGACAAACGAATGATGTTTTCGGCGTGATTTATTTTGAACAGGAAACTTTTTCAATATGCAAGTTTTTCTATCAATGTTTTTTCAAATTTAATTTTTGTAACCAAAACTCCGTAGTTCTTCATGTTAAGATCATCAAAAATAGATATAGATAGATGTACCTACAGAAGGCTACCTCCATAGAAGTGATTATAACAACATACTTTCAGTTGGTAGATTCTCCCGTGCAAAAATATAGGACATCACAACGCTCAGCTGTGAGTGAAGAACCAAGGGGGGAAAGGGAAAGAAGGGGAAATATTTAGCTGAAACCAATAATTAGACCAAAATTGATGGAGTGATTCTATTCATATATGACGAGAAGGTATTTATTTATTTGTGGAAAAACAACAGCTATAAAATAATCAAATTACAATGCCAAAAGTAACAATAAGCCAATAACAATAGAATAGTTAAAATAATCTTACGGAGCAGTAATGCACGTAACTCCTTACCTTCGTTGCGTGCGTATAAATCATGTATGCAGGAATTGTTCTCCTTTAAAAGTTCTACAAAAAAGTCCGGGACAGTATAATAATGTCTATTCTTTAAAATTGACTCTCTAGAACCATTTTTTGGTAATCAAATTTGTTCTTATATAATGTACTATCAGAGAAGGTGTTTTCGTAAAAAACATGATATTATTCTTTATCGAAATATATACATTATTCACTACAAGTATTTAATTTGAGCAAAATTGTTCTTGACATCATTTGATTTCAATTAATATCTTAAATATTATAGTTTTAAAATATCATACATATTTATGATTTTAAAGGCGGGCGGCCGCAGGCGTGGCAATCAATGCATTAATTGCAAATGTGTTTGTTAAACATGATTATTTAAATCATTAGCCAAAAAATGCTCAAGTAAATCCCCCCCCCCCCCTCCCCTGTCTAATAACCGGTTGGATGGTATAAAAAAATACAGACGAATTGATAACCTCTTCCTTTTTTTGAAGTCGGCTAAATAGCTCCAAACGAAAAGTGTTGATCTCATTCGCAACAACTACAGGCCATCTCCTCAAGTTCAATTTAAGAAATGTAACGAAAACGAGAAAAGATGTGAACCGATACCAGCAAGAAGCGACTGGAAACTCCAGAAAATGCAGACTATGTTTTCCGTTCAGTAATAGATTTGGGAAAGTTACTTTTGCGAAGCTATTTAACTTACAAAGTAGTTTTGACGGTTGATATTTTGCTTGATTTGATTCTGAAAAGAGTACTCATAAGTACCTAAGACGTACCTACATCTGTGTATTTAATTTTAATACTTTATCTTACATTTATATCAATATAATTATTTTGATTAACTAGGTATAGAATAACTAGGTATGAATAATAGTAAGTATACGAATTCTTAATAGGTACGATATACATTTGTAAAATAATATCGATGGGTCCCTGGAACACTACAGCAATCGACAAAACACAATTGTTCAGCAAAAAAGATTTAATGAAAATCTTGAATATTTACTAAACTACGAGTCGTACCAAAACGGTTTGGGTATCAAACGATGCGTTATTTTTTCCTGAAGTGACATTAAATGTACTTTAGCATGTAAAGCTTCTAAAATACCTAAAAACGGGTAAAAAAACATATTGCCACTTCGTACATCAAAAGGCGATTACGTTAAGAGTCCTTTGTGGTTTTATTCCAGTAAAATGTGCGAAAAAATCGAACAGCAATAATCTATTGCAACGTTATGCATCGATCTAAAGGATGTATGGCGAATACAGTAATAGCGTTTTGCAGTGATATAACAATGAATCAATGATTGACTTGGAAAATGTACTTGTCAATACTGTGTAAGTACGATGTATGAATATAGTTATCTATTTAAGAATGGGTAGGTACACAGTTTTATATTTAATATAATACGTAAATATCTCTTTAATGTATTGGAATTCATTTGTAAATAATCATAACAATATTTTATTATACCCATGTCCCATATATAGTAGGTATTGTTTGATAGGTGTATTTATAATTTTATGTACATTATTCACACGCGTATATTGTTTTTACTATATTGTATGCACTTCTTATTATTTATCTTGCTTTTTACTGCATTATCTATGCTTCAAAGTTTTGTCATTGCCCTAGATTGAAAAGTAGGAGTACCTTTGCATTTATATTGAAACTAGAAGCGATCATGCCGATTTTGAATAAATTAACCTGAAGCTATGTATTTATCTAGAGATATGTAAAAATAAAACAAAATCACTGCAATCAACTAGTTTAATTTGTTCATTATGAAAAAATACAGTAATTATTATACACAACAGTATTTTTACTTAATGTTTAAACACTTTGCATAGGTAATAAATTATTAAAAAATATTTATCTTAACACGTATGTAAAGTATACAAATTTAAACGTTTTTTATTATTATCAAAGTCTATCTACTAGTACTAAAAACAATATCACAATATAGGTACCTAGAAAAAAATCATTATTCAAAAGGAAGTGGTGTGTCTTCCTGGGAAAGATGTCCTGCAACTACATCCTCGTCAGTTTCGCATACCAAAGCTTCATAAAAACCATGGTAGTGGCGTGGAATCTCATGAGTTTTACAAAGACTTAACAAGTCTGAGTGCAAGGCTTTAGGCACAGGAAACGGTTGACTGTAAGCTCTTTGTAGCTCGGAATCGATTGGAATTTCAGCAGTAGGAGTATCTGCAGCACGGAGTATTTGTGCACCTCGTGTACGTCCACTTCGTGCGCGTCCACCTCGTACTCGGGCGCCGCGAGACGGAAATCTAGTTGGTAGATCACGAGTGAGTAACTACATATAATCATCTTCAAAACTGTACTTTAACTTCAATATAACCTCGTGAGTATGACTCGCGACCACTACAACAACATTGGACCACAATATTTTATTTCCCTCTGAGTCATGCATCCAATTTCGGCCTTTAATAAGCATTTTTATATCGAAAAAGTCAGATTGATTCATCTCTATTACATTATATTTCTCGCCACTTACTTTGGCATTCATTGCCACGGCATAAATTTGTTCTGGCATGTATAGAAATTTATTTTTCTTTAGCTCACGCTCGATGCAAGCATGCATTGGGTCTCCCTCATTTTGTCCATGTCCAGTGTCGAAAAATCTATGCGTAATTGTCATTCCAAACTTTGAGGCCGCATATAAATGCAGAGCAAATATAAATCGATTCTTATTTATTCCGGGACATCCGTCTGAATATAATGATATTTTTTAAATTGCGCGCTTAAGCTCATTTTCAAAAAACTTCAGAACACTTAAAATATTTTATACTTATAAGTAGGTACATTTTTTCTATTTTTTATTATAGTTCAAGACTAGGTACTCTGATAAACTTCTATAAAATTATTATAAAAAAAATGGTAGGTAGGTAATACTTACAACATTAAAAATCAATCGACATATTTTTATTTCACGGAAGAAAACTAAGATTACTATTACTCGTAAACGTTTTAAATAATGTGTAAAGCAATGTTTATTGTGAATCAGTATACAAAGTTAAGTATTTCGAGGGACACAACCGCAATGGCCCTTACTTGTAGAATGTTGAATTTTTTTTTATCATTTCACATAGCACTATTATTCCAGTAAATAAAATTTAATTAATGAACGGGGAATAGCGAGTCTATCCCCATAGTGATTATGCTAAATCAGCCAGTATTTACATTAAATGTATGAAAAAAATTCACAAGGTGTAATAGAGTCTGTAGATTACGAAAATGGCTTAATCGGAAAACCGCTGCAATGGCTATTGCTGTAGTGTTCCAGGGACCCATCGATATGATGATAGGGTAATAATATCTGACAAGTTTTTACAATAATGCATATTCTCTGTGACCTACTTTAATAGCATCTTCGTTTAAAAGCAGCACAGAATCACTTCAACTTCTGACTGTAAAAATTATTTATTATATTCTATCCCAGTTCCAGCTTCGAGTGCCAATATGATGAAACGCTAGCCAAACAATGTTCATAAATTTTAACTTGTAAAGTACGTGCAAAGCGAACAAATAGTTGACGTTCATAAAGACTTTATTGAATTCTAGCTTTTTCCCGTGACTTCATCCGCGTGAATGTCGGTTACTTCCCACAAGAACCGTACATTTTTGCAGAATGAAAAGTACTTACTTATCCTATGTTTTATTCTAGACTATAATCTACCTCTGTCTCAAATCGCACTCAGGTCTGTTCACCCGTTCTGACGTGATTAAGCAACAAACATCCAAACTGTCGCATTCATTATATTAGTAGGATGTTGTTTTCTTTTGTCTGTTAAAGAAGGGTGGATGGGCAGCAGATCCTTGGATATACCTATGCAGGTACCTTATTTCTTTACACTAAGAGTCATTTTAAGCATCTGAATAACAAAGCCATGGTTGGTACCAGGTGGATCAAGTAAAAATTTGAAATCTCGAACTCCTTCGTGCTTCGGAAGGCACATTAAGCCGTTAGTCCCAGTTGTAACCTCAACCGTTGTCACCTAACAACCCGCCAGCCAGAGCGGTGGACTTATGCCAACACTCTGCGTGTGTATTTTCTATGTATTAAGGCTTGGCCATGTACGTATATAAATAGGCTGTTGCGGCTAGCATTATTTTATAGTGAAGTACTGCCTGTTTTTGGCATTTTGGGTCTGCAAACTCATGATCACTGAGTTAACTGCTGCGTATTTGCAACCAACTTATTACAAAAATCATCAGTCATCACTCATCTGCTTATCATCACTTATGTTCACAATTAATTGTGAAACGATATTACCGAATAAGGCCGCAAGTATTTGATGCCGACCAGATGCCATGCCAGAAGCAATATTTAGCGAAAATGTTAGGTATGTTTAAGCTTTTAGAATAAACAATAAAACCCAGGAGTTGAAATAACACAGAGTTTACTTCGGATTTAGTTAAAAACACTGACTGGAGCCCTGAGGGCGAGATTTGACTTTCAAATTTTTTGAAATCTTATTAGGTACCAAATCATTATCAAACCACGAGCAGCACCTGCATCATTTATTATACAAATCCTGCATTGATGATCACTGTGCCCGATAGCAAACCTTTTTTAATATATTTGTTTTTATGACGACCGGCTGGCCGAGTGGTCTGTGACCCTTGCTATACAGGCTACTTGGTCGGGAGGTCCCGGGTTCAAATCACGGTAGAAGCAAATGTTCGTATGATGAGTACGAGCATTTGTTCACGAGTCATGGATGTTTATATGTTTATTTCGTATATTTCTAATATTTATATACATATTATTATCATTATTTATCCGTTATCTAGTATCCATAACACAAGCTCTTAATGATGCTTACTTTGGGCTAGATAATAGGTGTGCGTGTATCATTCCTTGGTCAAGATCACATGGATCTTTATCTTGTCACCAAAACCTTAGTATTTTTCTTTTTCTGAAATTTTCTTATATTCTGTATCCTTCGGTCTTCATTCTGTTACAACTACTTTGGAAAAAGTGTGATGCTTGAGAAGAAGATAGATAACTTTAAACCAAATTTCGATTTCTTTGTGAAAAACTTTAAAATAATCAACAAATCCAACAATATCCAGGAATTGACAATGTCACAAAAAAATCTTTGCAGCGAATAAACAAAACTTTTTTCCCTAGAAAAAGGTTGAAGCATAAGCAGAGTTCTACTAAAATTCCAGATTTTTTGTGAAAACTTCCATTATGCGGATAAATCTGGACGAACCTCTATCTGACCGCAGGGTTGTCTCGTAAGGAATTAATTAAATTAGTAAAATAAAGAGATTAAAATTCACTTTGACCTCTGGAATGAGTTAACAAGTTGCTACAAATCTTAACTTATGCTTTGGGCGTATGGTGGGTATGCTTGCATAACAATATCACTTGGTTGCTATTGGTTGCATTGGTTTGCTTTGGGATTTTGGGTAGATTTTTGGGAGGAACAGTTACATTTACAAACTATCAAAGAGGGCTTCGTGATAGTTCGAAAATTGTATCTGTGAAAAGTAGATTCACGGATGTAAATTAAAATGAAGCGGGTAACGACTCCTTTTTATTTTTTTAGAGTAGGTATTTAGTTTATTTCATTGTAATTGGTTTAATAATGTTGGCAAATAAAAACATAGTTCCTTTGCTGGTAAGTACCTATTTATGAATTATTATGTTAAGATTACAGTGGACACAATGCTATCTCGACCGATCTCACTTTTTTAAGATTATTTTTGATAAACACAGAACAAAACTGCTCTCTGATTATTAAAAATAATCTTAAGAAGATACAATGTAAACATTTCATAAATTCATATCTTTGTAAATACACACTCGAATAATTTACGGGGAAAAAACCTCAGAACGCATAAACCCTCAAAGTATTAATTTCTGAATTTGAACACAATAAATTTCGAACTCGTGCCAACCCTATCACAAACGAGACCAGATAACTCGATACCCTAGATTTTCAGTTCCAGAGAACTTGGGGCGAGGTAACTTTTTAATTGTTGCCCTATAACTTAATGGTGGGTAGAAACTGTTGAAATACTTTTGAAAAAATATTTCTTAACAGCGCTTCTGTTTACGGTTGCTTAGTGAAGTATGTTTTACCATCCATCCCAATGACCTATCCTGGATCAACCATAGCAAAAATTGCTTTATTTACAAAATAAGTGGTAATAGGACCATAATATGTAGAGTCTTCTGGGAAGGTACCATCGCCTTTCCTATTTCGGCCATGAAATAGTTCCCTGTATTTCGGATTGAAGGGAAAGGTAGGCGATGTAATTCGATCGGCGGGGGCATCGAAGGTTCTTCATATAAAGCTTCAAGCTGACATTTGTTGGTGGCAACACCATGGAATACCAAGTTTTTTTCCCTTGTTTTAGCAGGTGTCTATAGGGGATGGAAGTTACTTACCTACCACTAGGGGGGCCGTCGGCTTGTTTGTCATTTAGTAGTATAAAAAAATGAAATCGATGCGCTCAACCAACTACTCCAGCGACTAACATTTGAGTTGCATTTTTAAGTATAACATATAAAGATATTATTATTTTACGAAAGGAAGTGCTTAAACCAAAATTAAACAAATATTAAAACCGACTTCAAAATTCTAAAAAGGATAAAATAATTAAATTTAAGTAGGTATTTATCCCCTAGAAACATAATTTGGAGGCGGTGCTTAACTTTCTATTGTTTCTGGAAATAACCAAAAAATATATTTCTAGGGGATTGAAGTCTGTTCAAATTTTTGTTAAAATATTTTTTTTGTACATTTTACTGATAACTTTCTAAGGTCAAAGCTAGAACGGTGACCGTCAGCATATATTGTTTCGTACTGTTGTATTGTTTCACTAAAAAGACATAGAAATGCAAAAATTCGAAATTTCGCATACGAGTACATAGTCGATTTCATTATTCCAGTTATTTTGATTGAAAAACCAACCCGATCGATTTAAAAAAAAAGTTTATGGGACCAAATTGTAATTATTCCGCATCGACCAAAAAATAATCACGTAAATTCGGTTCGGAAATCTCGGCGTAATCGGTGTACAAACATAGGAAAAAAACATACCAACCAGATTGAGAACCTTCTCGTTTTTGAAGTCAAAAAATACCAAATTACATGAGTTCTGAGAGAAACAATTCTCTGTTAGAAACATTCGAGTTTTAATGGAACATAATTTAGTTGCTAACACTGAAGAATTTCGACGTAATAACTGCATACCACGCGAAATTGCCGAGCAATTACGTCGCAAGCTTGCAATTGTGTACTACACTGAAGTTGGTATATAAATTGTATAAAAATTCAATGCTATGCTATATGACTTATAATGGTATTAATTGATTTGGAATTTGAAAGAATGGCGGATATTGAAAGAAAAAAATATTTACGCCAATTTAAAATATATTTTCGGACTCTATTTGCAAAAATAGTATAAAATTATGAGTATTGATTAATAGTTTGATCTCGATCCTTCGGTCCTTTTAATTATTTATTTACTATTCTTTATAGGCTTCATAAAAAGGCTCAAAGTCACCCAAAGAGCAATGGAGAGGGCTATGCTTGGTGTTTCTCTGCGTGACCGAATCAGAAATGATGAGATCCACAGGAGAACTAAGGTCGCTGACGTAGCCCAAAGAATTGCGAGTCTCAAGTGGCAGTGGGCAGGCTGTAAGGAGGACCGATGGCCGTTGGGGCGGAAAAGTCCTAGAGTGGCGGCCGCGTACCGGGAGGCGCAGCGTTGGTAGGCCCCCCACAAGGTGGACCGATGATCTGGCGAAGGTCGCGGGAAGCCGATGGATGAGGGCAGCGCAGGACCGATCAGTTTGGAGATCCTTGGGGGAGGCCTATGCCCAGCAGTAGGCGTCTCTCGGCTGACATGATGATGGTGATGATGATTCTTTATTGCACATAATGGAGCAAATGGCGAACTTCATGATTAACAGCATTCTCTTCCAGCGGCTTTATAAAGTAAAGATATACTTACAACAACGGTGCTATTTTAAATAAAAAACATTAAATCTCCCCAAAACGCTAATAAAAATTAAATTGCTATTAGACATATAGTCGTAGATAACCTAAAGCCAAATCCGAGTGAAAAGAAAATGCTTTAGCTTTTTTATATGGGCTTTCAAGACAGACACTAGGTGGTAGACCCATATGTAGGGTCGCCTGGGTAGGTACCACCGCCTTTCTTATTTCAGTCGTGATACAGTTCGCTGTGTTTCGGATTGAAGGGAAAGGTAGCCAGTGTAATTACTGGGCATGGACGGCATTTCATCTTAGGCCTCAGGATGACAACGCACCTGCAATATCAAATGCTTTTCCTTGTTATTGCTGGTGTCTATAGGCGGCGGTAACCGCTTACCATCAGGTGGGCCGCCAGCTTGTTTGTCATCTAGTTGTATAAAAAAAAATACAAATAGTTTTTTTTTTCTGGTGGTAAAAGCTTACCACCAAGTGGGCTGTCTGTGTGTGGGCAGGACGCCTATAAATAGACACCTGCAATAACAAGGAAAAATGACTTGATATTGCAGGTGCGTTGCACAACGAACTGTTTCATGACTGAAAAAAGAAAGGCGTCGGTACCTACCCAGACGATTCTACATACGGGCCTATTGCCTAGTGATCTTTTGAAAATTAAAGCATTGTTCGTTTTTTTAGTTTTTTATTGATTGATTAAAGTGTGTACATGCTGACTTACAGTTTCCCAAAACGCCAGTATGTCAAAATTGTAACACATAACACACATTATAATTCAGAATATACATTCATTCATAATAAACAACACACATCACATTCATTCACATTCATTCATAATAAACAACACACATCACATTCATTCATTCATTTACATTCATTCATAATATTCATTCATAATATTTGTTGGCGACAGACACCGGCCAGCAATAGTTCTATTTTTGATATTTTGATTATGTTATTATTATGTATTTTTTTAATTTTGACTTTGTCAGTGTGATTAAATGTGCGTGTTCGTCCTTTACAAATTGGTGTCAGAAGTGTTTAAAATTATTTGATTATTTAGATTATACTATAAATTATATTATCGACCATGCCTATGACGACTAGAGCACGCGCTTTATCCTTTAAAAATGATACGGCAGTTCAAAAATCGGTCTCTGACCTCGTGCCTTGTGTTAGTACTTCACAACAGGATAACGCCCAAATCTCCGGTGCCTCAGCACTGGCGCCACCCTGTAAGTCTCACACCAAAGGTAATGTATCGTCCACAATTTTACCCGAGTTACCGATCTCCGTTGATCAAAGCGCCGCTCAGCCATTTGTTACTACCACGGCCAGCTCTTCTTCTAGTAGAGCGCCTAAATCACACTCGAGAAGCAAAGCAAGTTCCTCTAGTACGGTAAGAGCTCAGCAATTAGCCGCAAAAGTTGAATGTGCTCGGCGGCTCGCCAATATTGAGGCTGAACGCGAAAAAGCCGCCGCGGAGCGCGAAAAGGCTGCCGCGGAGCGAGAAAAGGCTGCCGCGGAGCGCGATAAAGCCGCCGCCGAACGCGAGAAAGCTATAGCAGAGCTTGAACTACAAGCAGAGCTCGCAGCCATAGCCTGCAGCTCCTCTCAGAGCTCAAAGACAGGTTACATAGAAAACTGGCTAGCAACCTCTCAAAATAAAAACGGAGTGTCTAATGATAATAATTCACTTTCTCAATCTTTCAGGGAAATTAGACCTAATGTTTCTTGGGCTGCATTAGAACAGCTTGAGCCTAAGCCAGTGAAGTGTGCCTCACAAAAGAATGCAGTATACACCGGTACCGCCCCAGAGGCAGCGATCGAGTTGGCCTCTGCGGTTCCTGATCCACATTCGAGCAGTCGCCAGCGCGGAGAGCGCGCGGCCTCGCCGGATCCCACTACACATGCGCGGATAGGCACACACCACACTCATTCTTGTTATAACAGCAATAAAGAATCCGATATTACACTCCTCACTAAAGCCATCAAGAGTCTGCATTCACCGCCCGGACGTAAGGTATGCGACTTGCCAATATTTACAGGCTCCCCATCGGATTGGCTCTACTTTCGGAAGATGTTCGACAGAACCAGGAGTCATTTCGATGATATCGAGAACCTCTCGAGATTGTCGAGCGCACTTAAGGGAGCGGCCCGTGAGGCTGTGGCCTCGCTGCTAGTAGCATCTGACGATCCCAAGGAGGTAATTTTAGCTTTAGAGCAACAATTTGGTAACTCTGAACTAGTTATTTTGAACATGTTGGCAGAGGTGAGAGCATTACCGAAAATCGCAAATTACGACTCTGGTAAGGATTTGAACGGGTTTGCCTGCAAAATTCGCAACTTTGTCTCAACGATCCAACTATTAAATCATACGGAGTACTTGGCCAGTCCGGAGTTGGTAAATTCGATTCTAGGTAAGCTCTCTCCACTCTTAAGGGAAAAATGGGTTGACTTCGCGTATTCTCATTCAAATTCCGGTCGCTTCAAACTACAACTTCTCTGTGATTTCCTCATCCACGAAGCATATGTACACCTAAAATACGGAATGTTTACAGAGACTGCTACGCGTGACAAGGGGCGTTTAGATAGAAGCCACTTTGTTTCAACTAAAGATATAGCGAAGCCAACCCAGGATTCTTCTCATTCGGGAGAAGCAGCTAATTCATCCGATAAATTCATATCCACGAAAAACAGGCCGTGTTTATATTGCCAAAGTCAAACACACGACATTGAAGCCTGTCATAAGTTTTTGTCATTGTCTATAGAACTTAGACTAAAGTGGGCCGCAGACAACAAGGTTTGTCGTAAGTGTCTTGTTAAGGGTGGCCACAGATACGCGACTTGTAAAAAATCTTGTAAAGTAGAGGCATGCAAGTTCCGTCGTCATCATTCACTACTTCATAAAGACGACGCAAGTAATTTTAATATTCAGACCGACATTGACACAGAAAGTGACGCGTCTGAACAGCCATCATCTTCCACTAATTCTGATCATGTAAAATCCCATGAAAATACCCCACTTAGCGACATCCAAAATGTCACTCATGTCGCCGATCTCCCTCGTAAGGTTTTTAAGCCCCTTCTTAAAGTGATAGCGGTCACATTGACGGGGCCAAAAGGCAGCTTAGATACATGGGCCCTGTTGGATGATGGGTCCACAGCTACCTTTATAGACTCGGAGGTCGCGCAAAAGATAGGAGTCACGGGATTTAAATCTCAGGTTCACCTTAAGTGTGTGGGAGGTCTTAGCAAAGTCTCTGCAGTCGAATTTGTCGACTTTTCTATTACTGGTCGTACCTGCAATAGTTACCATGTAGTGCACGGAGCGCGTTCGATTCCCAACTTAGCCATTTCTAAGCAATCACTTAGCCATCACGACTTAAATTATGATCACTTGAAAGGGCTCGATAACGTCCTATGTTTTGAAAATGCTCAGCCAACGGTTATCATTGGTGTTGACAACTGGCATTTAACGCTGCCACTAGAGGTTCGTAAAGGCACCAAATCACAACCCGTTGCATGCCGTACGGTTCTAGGTTGGGTAGTTTTTGGTTTCAACACTAGCCGTTCTGTTGCCGTGAATTTCATTGAACATGACGTTTTACATGTACAGCAGCACGAAAGTACTGATCGTCGTAGCGATTCTCGCGTACAGACTCAAGAAAGTATTGACCTTGATTTATTAATTAAAGATTATTTTAGACTAGATTGTTTAGGGATTTCTAATATCGAATATATTGGTGAAGATAATGCTACGGCGGTTAAGGTATTGAATGATACAACTCGCCGTCTTAAGTCCGGTAGATTTGAAACGGGCTTAATATGGAGAGATGAAAATCTTAAGCCTCCAAACAATTATTCTGTTGCATTATCTAGGTTTAAGCTTTTAGAACGAAAATTCTCAAAAGATTCTGTTTATGCCCAAACATACAAAGCTCAAATTCAGTCCGTTATAGATAAGGGTTACGCTGAGTTATGCACTGAGCCTCCTCAGGGCATAACTTGGTACTTACCACACTTTGGCGTTATCCACCCCCAAAAGCGGAAGTTACGCGTAGTACACGATGCAGCGGCAATTTTTCAAGGAGTAAGCTTAAATTCGCTTCTTTTATCAGGACCAGACTTACTCCAACCGTTACTTGCCATATTAATGCGGTTTCGGGAAGGTCAAATCGCTTTGAATGGTGACATAAAAGAGATGTTCCCACAAACTAAAATTAGAGTTGAGGACCGTGACGCTCAACGTTTCCTTTGGCGCAGTTCTCCTTCAGACCCAATCAAGGAGTACAGAATGTCATCAATGATATTTGGAGCGACCTCAAGCCCCTTCACGGCCCTTTTTCTCAAAAATCGTAATGCATTGGAGTACCAACGCGATTTTCCGGCCGCATGTAACGCAATATTGAAAGACCATTATATGGACGACTATTTGGGAAGTGTGGACACGGTTGCCGAGGCTGCACAATTAGCGGCCGACATACAGGAGGTTCACTCTCGTGCTTGCCTTCAAATGTGTTCATGGGTCTCAAATAGTCATGATGCGTTGAGTTTCATTGCACCAGAATTCCGAGCACCTAGCGCATTAGAAATTAACTTGGTGAATTCACTCCAAAGGCCGTCACCTAATATAAGAGTCCTCGGGGCCTCTTGGAATGTCGCTGATGACACTTTGTGCTTCACGAGGACACCCTCGGTGTCATATCAAAAATTCACGAAGCGCGCGGTCCTCTCTAAATTAATGAGCGTGTATGACCCCTTAGGTTTGTTGGTACCAATAGTAATTAGGGGCCGTATACTATTTCAGCGAATTTGGCGGTCCGGACTTGGTTGGGATGACGTACTCCCTCCTAATGTTGCTACCAACTGGGACAATTGGCTCTCAGAGCTAAGGGAAGCTTCGAATGTAGCTGTTCCCCGGTGCTACATAAAGCAAACAGACATCGTCGATAGACAGTCGCACCTTCTGTCTGACGCAAGTGAGCACGCCTACAGTTGTGTTGCGTATTGGCGCTTTACTTGCGACGACGGAACGTCAAAGCTAGCCCTCATTGGGGGTAAAGCAAGGTTAGCTCCTCTGAAGCCGGTTTCGATACCGCGACTCGAACTGCAGGGAGCGCTTATAGCGGCACGCTTCGCTACTTATATATGTGATGCTCACAAGCATAAACCAACTAAAACTTTCTTTTGGTGTGATTCTTTAACTGTTTTAAAATGGCTTCGTAGTGATGCACGCACATTCAAAGCATTCGTCGCGTATAGGGTAGGCGAAATAGCTGAGCTTACTGAGATAAAGAGTTGGAGGTATGTTCCCTCATCAATGAATGTCGCCGACGACGCTACGAAGCCTCATTCCAAATTCCAAATGTCACGATGGATCTCTGGGCCAGAGTATTTACTTAGCAGCTCTGAGCATTGGCCCCGAGAACCACCGTCACCATCTACGCTCCAAAGTTTTGATGAGATAAAGTCTCAAGACTTTGTAGCCCAAATCACTCATTCATCCTCACAATCATCATCGTCTGCGCAAACCACGCTGATCGCCGAACCGCTATGCCCAATCGTAGCAGATCATTTGCGCTTCAGTAAATGGATTCGCTTGGTTCGTGCTACAGCTCGCATACGTTATTGTGCAAACAAGTTTATGAACATTTTGAGGCCTACAAATGTACCAAATTCTTTAACGGCTTCTAATATTTCCAGAGCCGAACGCGATCTTCTCCTGAAGTCTCAATCGGAATCTTTTCAAGTAGAGAGAGAGTGCCTTCGTCAGTCTGTACCCTTCCCCAAGCGAAGTAGATTAGCGCAACTCACTCTCCTGCTTGACTCTGACGGACTTATTCGGTTGGCCAGCAGAATTTTAGCTACAGAAAATTTACCATCGAGTAGAGATCTCCAGCCTGTCGTTTTGGACGGTCGCCACTCTATAGTTCGGATGCTTCTATTACACCTTCATGAGAAACATGCTCACGGGAACTCTGAGCTCATCGTCAACCAGATGCGGGTGCGCTATCATGTTCTTCATCTACGACCTTCAGTGAAATACGTGACTAACCGGTGTCAACTGTGCAAGATTCGCAAAGCGACCCCTATTGTCCCGCCGTTTGGAGATCTACCTCCCGGTCGCCTGGCTCACCACAAAAGACCATTTTCCCACGTGGGCGTAGACTACTTTGGGCCCGTCAATGTGACAGCAGGAAGAAGACACGTGAAACGTTACGTGGCATTATTCACATGCTTGACAGTCCGGGCGGTCCATTTGGAGATAGTGGAAAACCTCACCACTGATTCGGCGCTGATGGCTTTAAGGCGATTCATTGCCCGCCGTGGATGTCCTATCTGCATCTACTCCGATAATGGGACAGCGTTTGTTGGAGCAGCTCGCAAGTTAGAGGACGTTTATGACTTCGCGGCCAATCATAAAATCCAGTGGACATTTATTACACCGGGTGCGCCATTCATGGGGGGATGCTGGGAGCGTCTGGTTAGAAGCGTCAAGACTGCCCTCTCCGTCACTCTGAAGGAAAGAGCCCCGAGGGAGGAGATTTTGCACACACTTTTGACTGAAGCCGAGGCAATAGTGAACAGCAGGCCGCTAACACATGTTCCCGTGGGGCCAGATGATGTCGAGGCACTAACACCTTACCACTTCCTGATCGGGGGACCTAGTGGCGACCACCAGCTCCAAACTGTGTCCGACGATGACCTACTTCGCAGAGCAGATTACAAGAAGGGCTTGAGACTAGCGGACCACTTCTGGCAACGCTGGACGAAGGAAATTCTGCCTAGTCTTGCGGCAAGAAGAGCCGGTTCTCAGAGGGAGATCAACCTTGGTGACATTGTTCTTATCGTTGATGGCTCTCTCCCACGGTCTTCCTGGCCTCGAGGCAAAGTCACCAAGGTCTATCCAGGTCGCGACGGAAGGGTACGGACTGTAGACGTGCAAACTAGGTCAGGAACCCTGAAGCGCGCCACGCGCCTTTTAATACCGCTGGTTAGTGTCTGTACTAGTGATAACTAGTGCTCACACTGGGGGGGACTGTTGGCGACAGACACCGGCCAGCAATAGTTCTATTTTTGATATTTTGATTATGTTATTATTATGTATTTTTTAATTTTGACTTTGTCAGTGTGATTAAATGTGCGTGTTCGTCCTTTACAATATTCATTCATAATATTCATTCATTTATATCTCATTTACGCTACGAGATTATCAACACCTATTGTTAAATCATTCAAATTCTGTTGTGTATCGACTAAACTTAAAAATATGCCTAAACATTATTTTATTCTGTACAAAAGTTATGCAAAATGATGGGCTTGCAAGAAAATATTATGCAACCATAAAAAATAACTTCATTGCTATTTCCATATACACACATGATTATTATAATATTCCATTTAAAAGTAATGGCCTGCGAATACGTTTAATCCATAAGCTCACAGAGTAATAACAAGCAAACCACTGACTGTGAATAGTAATGTCTAATGTTCCACGATGAGTTCTGTGTCCCTACTTTGAAACTGGATCAAAGCGATTGAACAGCGCTATTAACGCAAGGACTAACATCGATCGATCCCTTCATAAGATAATACGGACATAATCAGGAGTCGTAACATCACGCCAGCTTTGTTTTAACTTTACTGCAAATTGGATGCATTTGCACGTTGAGAGCATAAATGCGGCATACGGTGGTGTATACATGGTGAAATGCGAAGTTATGACTCCTATCATATGAACGTTTGATACATAAAAACCGGCCAAGTGTGTTTTATTTTCTCATACTGAGAGTTCTCTACCACGGTGATTACTTTTATCACTTAAATTTATATTATGTTGTTACGTGAATTTTCGGTACAAAGTGTCGTGTGGATGACAATATACTTTAAACCATCATATTCATTTACATTATCTATAGCAAAAAAATGGTGTTTTTTGACATTTCTTAATTACTACAGCATTAAATATTTAAATTGAAAGTAGTTTGAAATATTTAAATTGAAAGTAGTTTGAAATTGATCTAATTTTTAAATTAGTTGGCTTATACTCAATTCAGGGACCACGGGTAGAATAATTCCCGTGGTACCTTCCAGGGACTATCACAGGGACCATGGGCAAAAAAGGGGATTTTGACACTTGCGTTGAAAATGGCAAATCCTATACGTTACTACGACGTTGACATTAGTAGCTTAACTAATTTTAATGATGATGCGAAAAACCATTGAAAATTTATTCTCAATTTCTCAATGAGATTAGAATAATTTTTTTTATAAGGGCTTAACATTTTGATATTTTTCATACTTGACAAGATCATTAATTAATTTCCTTTGTTCCCGTTGAGTCACACCATTTTGTGTCACACTATTACTCAACGGGAAAAATATTCCCGATGAATAACACCGTAACTCAATGCCACTATTTTCCCCCCGTATGTATGTAGCTGGATCATCCCCTGAAGTACCAGGCTATCCAGGCTAATAAGAGTATGCTAAACATCTATGTAGGAGATGTTTAGCATACTCTTATTTTATTTATAATTAATAATCGTAGAAGTACAATAAATAACCTCTCTTAAACTTATGGTAGCCTGGTACTTCAGGGGATGATCCAGCTACATACATACGAATTTGAACAATGATTTTACGCAAGAAGGTGTTACTTAACGGGAATACAGCGTTCTGTTTAGTTACACTGTCACTCAACGGGGAAAAAAATGATGGCATTGAGTTACGGTGTTACTCATCGGGAATATTTTTCCCGTTGAGTAACAATGTGACACAAAATGGTGTGACTCAACGGGAGCAAAGGATTAATCCTTTGTCCCGTTGTGTATTTGGCTGTCGGTACATCAGGTAAGTAATGACTAGAGTTATATACGGGATATTTACCATGTAATTTTATAGTTGGGAGTTCTCGATATTTCGGCGCAGTTGCACGCGCCATGATCACGGGTAGACTGCTGAAGCTGCGAGTAGAAGTCAACTTCATTGCGGGCAGATATATCGATCTACCCTCTTTCGTTGACGCTTGCTACGATCGATGCCCCTAACATTGGACTCAGTCTCCCGAAGAAGAATATCCCGTATATAACTCTAATTCCAATGTTAATAACCATGAAAGTATAAAGTGCTATATAAGTGATGACTCTTCTTAATTAATGTCATATATTTTAAAAGCTGAGGAGCTCGGTGGCGTAGTGGTTTGAGCACTCTGGTTCCGATTACGAAAAAAAGCAACTTTCGCCATGGTCGATCCCGGGATGGGGCAATTAAATTTGTATACTTTGAGCTCCTTCGTGCTTCGGAAGGCACGTTAGTTAAAGCTGTGTTGTTCCCGGTAGTTACTGCAACCGATTCAACCCACCACCCGCAGCGTGGTAGTGATATGGCCCAAACCCTCATGTGTTTATCCCATGTAGGAAAATCTGTGCCCAGCAGTGGGACGTATATAGGCTGGTGATGACGATGATGATTTTAAAAGCAAGGATCATGAGCTGTCAAGTTTATTACTTGCTTTTATCGATGACTGCATTTGATAAAAGAACTAGTGACAAAAATACGTTATAAGCTCGGTAACAATATCCTTTATGTAGAATTCATTGGACGCGGAACACAAAATATGCGACGAGGTGAGAAATATTACGCTTACAGCCTCTATGTAATATTTACCTACTGTTGCGCTAATCCGATTGGCGACAGCTTCTGTGCTTAGTGAATGATGTAAATATAGCTTAATAAAATATAGGCTAAATTAAAATCGTGCTTTGATATTTTTTTTCCTTTTTCGCCAGGGCACTCATATAATGGTTTAAGCAATTGTCCCTTAGCAGCCTGCCAGGGCGCTCATGTACCTAGTGGAGAATCTATTGATTGAATAGAATAGAATAAAGTGTAGGACCATACTAAATTTTGCCTTAAGTCTTGCGAAACTTAAATAAGTAAGTTAGCTATGAAATGATATTTATCGAGTCAAAAGTTCAGTACCTATACACAATAATATCAATCGACAGGAAACAACTTATGAGCATTCTTAGAAATTTTGATTACCTATTTCATCCCTGATCGCATCAGTACAATTACTTCGCAGATTATTATGAAGTGGTTAACAAGATACACTTCAGAGTTCTAAGTGTGATTTTCGCACTTTCCATAATTTGCGTAAAATCGTAAGGAAACTTGAACAGCTGTTTGGAAGCAAACATTTAATTATCGAAAAACTAAAATTTTAAATATTAACATGATATTTGATATCAACAAAATATATCTGGCTGAGATATATGAGTTTATTATCTTACAGAGATAAGTCCAGCGTTGCTAGCTAATAGCAATATTTTCCATTATGAAACACGTATCTCAAGTGCAATACAGAGTATTTCTCATAAATTTCTATTCCAACAAAAATCACATTTCATACTCGTTGTATAGCGTAAGTGAGCCACTTAACCAGCAATTCAAAGTCGGGCATAACCACGCTAAAGTAGGTATTCGAGTAGCATAGACGGTAACTTTAGTTTAGTCTACAATATTGGAGTTTTCATTTTAAACTTCAGCAGCCATATATTTTGGCCGATCTTGTGAAATATAGGACAGAATATTGTGAGTAAATATAAAAAAGAACGTTTATACATAATTATATTGTAAAAAGATATTTCTTGCTGTGTCAAGAAATATTAATATTCATAATTACGTTATTCTATATTCCTATAATTTTGAGGAGCTTGGTGGCGTAAGTAGTGGTTTGAGCACTTTGGTTTCGATAACGAAAACAAAGCAACTTTCGCCAGGGTCATCACGTGATGGGTCAATCAAAATTTGCTATCCTGATTTCCTCCGTGCTTCGAAAGGCATTTTTATGTGTTTTTCTCACGTGTTTTTACCATGTAGGAAGCTCTGTGCCCAGCAGTGTGATGTATATAGGCTGGTGATGATCATTCATGACATGTTGTATTATTAAGGTTTTAAAGAATCGTAAATACAGTGCATGAACAGAAGAGAATTGCAAATTTCGTACGTAAACTTTGTGGCACCATTTAATAAAAATAATCAATAAACTAAGTAGGCCATTTTAAAATCATTCTTATTTAACAAAATTACGTCTTATTAATTGGAATTTTTTTAGATAATTTAATTTACAATCGTGGTCTAGAAATGTTTACCACCTTAAGGTTTATATTTGCATGCACAAATCTGTGTCACAGGGTCGACGATACTCAGAACAATAACGATGATATAATTTAATTAGACATAGAGCATACGGCAGTAGAACCACATGGCCCGAGGGGATTTTTCACACACGAAAATCGGTTGCATTATGAAGGTTATCTAGATTATAGAAAACCTTTTTTGTAAAAAAACTACAAAATATTACCTGCTAAACAAACTAGGATATTTTATTTTAAATGACGTGTCAATTTTTAAATTAAAAAATGAGTTTGATCACCGAAAGGTTATCAGGACTCTTTGAGTGAATATATTGTTTCACAAATATTAAAAGTAATAAGTCTTAGTAGTATATCTAGTCTTAGCATTTTAGCTTTCACTTCACAGTATGATAGAGAATCTAATTTAAAAACTGTTATGCATCCCTGAGCGAACTAAGTGAAATTAAGTGGAAAGAAAAGCCAATTTTTCTCTGTTTCTTAAAATAAGTACTTGCATACAGTAAAAATCTCTAAACTGATTATAAAGATGCTCATTTCTACGAAGCAGTTTACAAATTTTAAATATGTTTATAGACAAAGTGTAAATTATGTTACCTATGTTTAATAAATTGCGAAGGTCTGCGACTTTCCACATCTGTTATATTTTCTAAAATTCGAATGCATCTTTATTGTAAAATAAATAACCGCTCACATTCTATATTATAATGCCGCAGTTCAGCCAGGCATTAGCGCATGCATAATAGGTACTCTTAGCAGATTTTAAATCCATGCATTTTTTAACTCTTAAAGAGCATAAAGGTGAATTTGGATAGTTCAGATGCTACTGTAACATATTATGGTTTCTAACATTGAACCAGTTGTAAACAGGTTGGCCTTACATGATGAAGGCATGAGATGTGGCTTCATCCTGAAAGGCCAATCGAAGTCTATCATAACTTTCTTGTTGACATTGACAGGTATTAATTTAGTAGGTATGCCACAGCAAAATTTTTAGCATTTTTTTAACAATTTTTGTTTAAGACAGGATGAGCAGCACTAACGTTTACGATAGCGTTCCCATTATATCCTTGATGTACCTACGGAATTATAATACCAAAGTATAATTTAGAAAATAAAGGAAGTACCCGCCGAATAAAAGAATGACAGAAATAATAGTAAGCTACCCTCTCAAAAAAAAAAATTGTTAGCATTTTATAAATACAGTACTTATCTACATATCTCACAAAGTCATTTGAAAGCAAAAAATGGTAAGTATTTAAACAAACATCATTTTTCAGCGGCGCTAATCTGGTAACCCATAAATTATTACCATATTTACGCATTAAGCTCGAGTTTTCGTTTGTTAAATTTTCACACGTTATTTATGTCCCGGAAAATTGACAAATCGCGTGTTAACGCACCCAGCGACCTTGTGGTATGTCAACGACAAATAAGTGCTTTACTATCTGATTGTAAATAATGCTGTGGCGCCCTGTGTCCATTGAAAAGACATATTACCATCAATTTGTCGCTATTTCATTCAGTAGCTGTTAATTTAACATTGACAACATAGGTATTATCTGGTATTATCAACGCTTTCAATATAAAACCAAAGAGGTACATTTGACATTTGAAAACAAGTGTGGCAAATAGCGCGGCCTTTCGGATAGTAAGCGGTTACCGTAGCTAGCGATTGAAACACCAAATTCAAAGGAGAGGACCACAAAATGTATAACACATTTAATTTTGAACAGCAATCCTACCTTTATAGGGTGAAATGAGTACCAATTTTTAATTTTTGTTTTTGAATTAATGTAACAATATTACTAGTTACTTTTAAAATATGGAGCTAAAGCTAAAATCAGAGTAAAAACTTCAAATATTTAATAGACAATGCCACAATTTTTCATGTTTTACGACTCAAAAAACGAGGGAAAAGCAAATCTGCGTTTAGTTTCTGCTGGATTATTCACATTTTATGACGAAGCGGGCAGCTCAAAAAATCCGATTGATTTAAATCAATCGGATTGAGTAATTTGTTCAATTAGCTATGTAAAAAGGTATATCACATTGCTGTTCAAAATTACTCGGAACAAAATCCCAAAAAAAGACGGTGTTCTTTAAAATTGAAATTTTATAAATTGTCAGTTCTAAGCTTTACATTTGGAGCTCGGTGGCGTATTAGTTTGTGCGCTCTGGTTTCGATACCAAAAACATAGCAACTTTCACCATGGTCGATCCTGGGATAGGTCAATTAAAGTTTGTTATATCGAGCTCCTCCGTGCTTCGGAAGGCACCTTAAGCCGTTGGTCCCGGTTGTTCCTGCAATCGCTTTAACCCACCAACCCGCATTGGGCCAGCGTGGTGGTGTTATGGCCCAATCTCCTCGTGTGTTTCTCCCATGTAGAGAGGCCTGTGCCCAGCAGTGGGATGTATATAGGCTGGTGATGATGAAGCCATACGTTCGTAAAACTACCGGGGGTCTTGTTTTGAAAAAAAAAACAAGCTTTAGGCTCATCAAGGTTTGTTCCTCCCTTTACACATTAATACTTACTACTTAAGCGTTTATTACCATATAAAAATCATGAGGAAGTCTTATATTGGCAGTATAGAAGACAAGTCCTGCCGTTCCCAACATTATGCTTACTCAATGAGCTTTGACGACCTTATGAACACAACACTATGGGGTGCTGCCTCAGTCATAGGTACAAGAAAGTCAAGCACCTTACCTTAGGCACTACGTCCCATCTACCCTATAAAAATCATACTACATACATGTATAATTGCTTTCTTTTGTCTGCACTTAAATGATAAAATGAATTAATAAAGTGTTCATAAAATGGAGTTTAAAATAATCATTGACATAGCAATATTTTCTGAACCAGGCCTTAGGAAGCAAGCACAAGAACAAAGCTTCAAAGTTCAGTTATATTCAGTTTTCTAAGCGAAAACTTTAATTTGATAGTGTTCAAACATTCGAGTGAGAATCCTAGACCAATTCCGCGGAACGAGCTCACGACTTAGGATTTGTTACTTCACATGAAGCGGTTTACTCCACGGTGTTATTATAGCTTCATACTAAAATAACCATATCATATACGAACAATTGCAGTTAACATTGAAGTATCGACTACGACTATTCGTTTAACTGATATTTAATTTGGTCGGCTTATAATGGGTTAGAAATTCAGGCCCAAGTCAATGGATGACTCTGTAACCATAAAAAAAGTGACTTCGAAAAATATTAACAAAAAATATTTAAAACTTAAATGACATTCATTCATGATGATTTGAAATCAATATTAGGTAACTTTGACTTTTTTTCACTATGTCGTTAGTAATATTCTTACTATATTATAATATCTTGCCCAAATTATTAGTTACTTAGTTAGAGTAGCGACTTAAGTATTGGGATTTGAACCTAGGCCGTCATAGCAGTTCCTGTCAGTTTTGAATTTTTCATGACATTTTAATTTTTTGATGAGATTTTGCTGTTCATTATTTAACGATATAATTTTCGATTAAAGATTTAATGATATGACACCTACTCGTGCAACTTAATTTACTCTTAGTATTGTGTTATATTTTCGCTAACACTACACATTTAAAATTTAACCACTTTACCGGATTTAACTCGCGTTTAATTAGAAGTTACATTATTATTATATACCCGACGTTTCAATTACTATACAGAGATACTGGTCACGGAAAGAGTGAAGATGTCAGTTGTCTTTGATAAGTATAGAGGTTAACTTTGTGTTATATTTTGAGTGGTCCGATTCATGCTGACACTATCGTGTATGAACTAACACCGTAAGCTTAGTATGCTCACGGTATCAGTTTGTCGGATAGTGTAAGGCTTGGGACTTTATTAATCGCATGATGGGATCCCAATCCGGTGGTAAACTCCAACTATCTTCTCTATTGAAATTAAGATGTTTTTTTTATTTCAGTAGCCTCACGTAAAATTCTAGGAATTAAGCGGTGTTCTTTGCTGAGGATTTAGGGCTTATTAAATCTGATTGGGTCCTTCTAGGGCGTGTTCACACACTGCCGACTTCGTTTCGCGATTCTCGCTTTTCTTTATATCGGATGTTATTTATAACATTATAACATCCGAAATAAATCCGTTATTTATAACATCCGATATAAAGAAAAGCGAGATTTTTTTCCTCGCGAGTAAAGCGAGAATTAAGCGCGAGTTAAATCCAGTAAAGTGTTTTTATTACTTTACTCAGTTACTAAAATCGCTTTATGCTACCAACCCAAGCTGGGCCAGTCATGAGGCGTCCAAATCATGAGGAGTTTGGCCCATAAGGCCCGAACTCCTCATGATTTTCTCTCATATTGGAAGGTCTCTGCTCAGCAGTGGCAGAAATTTAGGCTGATGACGATGATGATGACACCAACTAGATGTAGAAGTCACCTTCACGTTTTTATCTCTTCGCGAATTATTGCTATTTACTGGTGATATCATCATTGTTTTTCTAGATTTATATAAGTATTACAATTTGTGTTTGAATCAATCTTTTAGGAATAGGAAGATGTAAGCTTCTGACAGCTCTTCTATCTTCGCCCATACCTTTAATATTTCATGCAGTATCTGGAGTTCCTGGGAATTCGACATTGATGCATTTGTTTTAGTAAAACTTGGCTAGCTCAGACATATCTTACGCGCAACTTCTTGTTGCGAAATAATTTTATTTACTAAATTAGATCTTTTGTTGCCATAAATCTCATTGAAATTGGAGTACACTCTTGTAATGTCTTCTGCGAGTTAATGCACGGGGCACTAATTGCGTTTGTTCAATTTCCTATCAACTGGTTCACCCTTTCCTATTTTGGTCGTAAATAGTTCGTTCACAGTAAAATTTTGGATTGAAGGAAAATGAGCCTGCGTAATTACTGGGTATGGAAGCCAGTCACCTAACGCCTTGTTGTTGCAGGTATCTGTAAGCAATGGTAGACACATACCACGGAAGACGTGAGCTGGCTTGTGATCTGGAAGTATAAAAAACTGTTTCAGTAGTTAAAATTTTCAGCATACAATATTTAACGTTGTATATTTGTAACTTTTCGTAAAATTCACTCCAGCAAACGATATCACCACAAAATCAATGTGCGAGTATAGCGGAAACCCGTACAACGTGTACTGATAGATGCGTAATGAGCATCTGAAATTCCAACAAGCAAGCTGCGGATTGTGAATGCGTATTTGTGACGGGTTTAGCGCCGCAAATTGAATTGCCGGCGCGCGAAGTGAGGCCTATGTGTCCGTTCCGCGTGCTTTCGACAGCGACCATCGCTTTTCATTTCTCTCTAATTTGTAACGGGACACAGAATAGCTAATAAACAGTAGTCCGTAATATCTGTTGAATTAATAATCAATGCGTTACTCATATACTTACGCCCATATTCATAAACGCTCAATAAACCTATTTTAGATAAAACACTGCTACAATATGTTTTATCTTTTCTCTTTCTCATATGAGTGAGAGAAACAAAACACTTTATATGCCTCTTATAACTTTACTTGTTTTTATTACAATTAAAAGTAACAATTAAAAGTAAACATTTGAATTTGAAATCTGACATTTTTATATGATTGATCATTGAGTTTTCTCATTTTGGCGCCAATACATGCACAATGTTACTAGGTATACTACATTTAAATCTTTTTACCAGTTTCGTTTCTTCGTACTTTCGACAGTTTTCTTCGTCAGTATTTTTCTCGTGTTTCTCTTCACTTCAACTTACTCTACATCTACCCAATCTGTGCCATGGTGTTGTGTCTATAGGTTACCGTGACAGTTTTTGTATGAGATATGCCAGAATAATGCTTATTTAACATATTTATACTTTTTAATCAATATCTAATAATTTCAAGCCAACATAAATATGTGTGAGACCTGATTTGAGAAATACAGTCAGTTCCTACCGACTGCATTTCTTAAATTAATTGTTCATAATAATTAAGTCAATAATTAAAATAATTAATGATTAAGGAAAGTTAAGTCTATGTTGAATCATTTATATAACATAGACTTAACCAAGTACCTACTTGTTTCCGATAAAATTTACAATAAGTACTAAAATAACAATTTTTTTTTAAAATTAGGTATCTATACGAGTAATAAATAAGTGGCTCTACCGCTGATACGAAATTTTGAGAGAGGCTTTTCTAAAAAGTATGAAACTCAGAGGGCTGTTATATTTTTTCTTTCATTTAAAATACAAAATATAATATTAAAGGAAAAGGAAAGGTAAGGTTTTGGGCCACAATTTGAGATTGTAGACAAAAATGTACTGGGTAGCAAGGTTTCCATTAATTAGCACCAAAATATTTTATTTCGTTGCAAAATAATAACAAATTAAATAATTGTTGCATTAGACGCGTCTTTCTGCGCTTTCGTGCTCCAGCAGACAAGTACCGTCCTCTTGGAAGACTGTCCATTTCCACACTGTGCCCAAAAAACGACGATAGATTGCCATCGTTACAAATACGAAACTCCTGAGATACCTAGAGGATCATGACCTAATCAGGGAGCCGTCAATACGGCTTTCGCCACAGTCGATCGACGGATGATTTTCTAGTGTACCTTACACACCGTTGTGCTCTTGCCATTGAGAGTCATAGTGAGGCATTGGCTGCTAACCTACATGTAGCAAAGGCGTTTGTTTGGGTCTGACGTATCAAAGGCGTTCGATCGGGTCTGGCACATGTGGCTACTATCGAAGTTACCAACTTATGGGCTATCTGAGGGGTTGTGCAAATAGTTCGATAGCACTTTGTCCAGCAAATGCATAGGAGCTGTCGTTGACGGCAGTTGCTCGGATAGTTGGACATTAACGCTGGCGTCCCACAAGGCTCGGTGCTGTACCCAACCATTTGACGTGCCCCAAAGATGATCTATGAGAATTGTCGACAATCCTAAGCTCACAAGCGGTATTGAACCTTTAGGCCTAAGGAGAGATTTTGCCTCGTTATAACTGATTATGTTCAGTTCCTCTGAACATAATCATTTCTATCATCATTTCAATCAATCTATTTGACATGATGCCCACGACCTCTTTCTGTCATCGTACCGCTCGCCACCGTGAGAGAGTTTATCTTCACAAATTGTATAGTTTCAGATAAAGTTTCTCTTTATCTTTAGGTTTTTATGGTTTATCACAAAAAAAAACTATGAAAAAATTGTGCTCGTGAGCTGGCGTAAACCCCATACAGACATTTACTATCTCCTTTTATTACTAAATAATGAATTGCTACAATAAAAGCGTTAAGCGTTCGCAATAGTGAGTGAGACTTTTCTGTTCAACTGACATTTCTATGCTGCGCAACTATGTGTTGATATATAGGTATTACTATAGATATGATTCATGTGATTTTCTATACTCATTGTTGATTGTCCCCAATTAATGTGGTACAAATAATTTGTGGAGATCACCTTGCATTTGGTATTTACCGGCTTGATGCTTACATACTGATCTAGCTTTAAGTTGAAAGTTTTTTGGCTTTAATATTTCCTTTATTCCGCCTTTCTTATTTCATCCGTAAAACAGTTGTGTTTCGGATTGAACGGAAAGGTACCCAGTGAAATTACTGGGTATGGACGGAATTTCATCTTAGGCCTCAGGATGCCAACGCATCTGTAATATCAAATGATTTTTCATCGTTATTACAGGCGGCGGTAACCACTTACCGCTAGGTGGGCCGTCAGCTTGTGTGTCATCTAGTTGTATAAAATATTATACTTCAAATTAGGTAGTAGTGGCTGGCATAATTATAGCAGTATTAATCCTATATCCACCAGATGGATGATACGATGTTATGTACAGTTGAAATTTCATCATGTCTATTATAACGAGTATGAAAGGGTTGAAAAGTAACTTCAAATAGCCGCTGTTCGACAAGATGACAGCTAATTCTGGCGTTCTTGCAGAAAAGCTTTGGGCTGCGTTTACGACGTATCGGGGTTAAGTGAAGCGGGGCGGAGGGGAGCGGTGCGAAGCTTAGTGAGATAATTAAGGTATTGTTAACCTGTACTACATATATTCTTAATTTTTGATTTTAACATTATTATAAATGTTTGAAAAATTACATACTGTACTACATATTCCAGACACAATTGGTTTTTTACTTGTCATAATAATATATTCCCAGGAGTCTAACGCGACACAACAAATTTTAAACTAAATTTTAATAATGTAGAGTGTAGAGTACGTATGGCTTTCCCATTAAAAAATCTTAGTTACTGACCAATTCTTAAAATGTAGGAAACACGCAATAGAACTTGTATACGAGCCTCATTAAAGAAACTTTGTCCTATTTCCCTCATCTTTTTGTATTAATACAATAATAAAAGTCTTGCGAACAGTATCTGTGTTGTATAAATCCTTGCTTATAATCTGTATACCATCCAATTTCACCAGGAAACAGCTCACGGTTACAGACAGATACCCTAATTATCATGACATAGTGGGTTAATGTGATGCGGAGAATTATTTTGTTATTAAGGTTGGGTAAACAAAAAGATGGCCGACCCGATTAGGACAAGTCCTGCTACCAAAATTCCGCTTCCTCGAAGACCTTTGTCTGACGATTTGCTTACCTATCACACCGTGGGAATACAATTCCGATCATTAGTAAGGTATAGATGTCTTTCCCCCAATCAAAGTTTGAATCTCGAAAGAAAAATATTTAAAATGTTTAGCATATTTTTCTCAATATGTTTTATGTTATCAGAAAATTGTGTGTGAAATTTAACAGATTAAAAAGTGGCTCGTTATAGAACAGAAATGGTCTAAAATATATATCCTTTCGTAGTTTTTACAATATTTTCGGTTCAACAAAAACTTTATTCGATTTTTTTAATAATAATAATATAATAATAATATCCTTAATTTGTATAAAACATGGTACATTTAGAACACAGATGTCACAGCAATTTATAAGTTTCACAAGTTTTACCACTGTTAGGCATGCGAAAAAAAACTATTCATAACTACATATTATTTCTTCTTAATTAGTGCAATTGTCAATTTGATGCCATTATTACATCATTTATTTTTTAATTTAGTAAATATATAATATAGGTCAATACAATTCAAAATATTATCAAAGTATCATTCAAGAGAAATTAATTGGTCGCAATATGTCCATAAATAGTAAAATTAAAATTATCGTTATTGAGTACAATTGTCAATTTCAAATCATTGTCGATTTATTCGTGAAAAAAAGAGATTATTAAAGGTCAAATTATTTGAAAAGGTATAAACTTAATGTTATTTGTTTAAACTTTGTAGTCGCAATAATATATTCATTAATGTCATAGAAGCAATGAAATTTTGATCCATTATACTGAGTGTTTCTACAAAAAAATATGAAACATTATTAAAATGTAAGAGTAGGATTCGTGAATTGCAAAATTATTAAGCGGAACAGACCCAATCTCTCTGCAGTCTGCATCCATCAGCTTTTTTTATACATTGTATATTTTAGCTGGAAAGAAAAATCTGCAGATGGAAACTCCCTCGTTTCTTTACAATAATAATAATGATATGTGCTTTGTAAAGAACGAATCATGCGTCGTTTATTAAGAGTTACACACTCTAAATAAACGACTAATCTAATAACGACTTACAAACGGTTACGAGATTACGTAACAATTGGAAACGTTTTCAATTTACTATGTTAAAAAGCGATAAATATGTGTAAAAATTTTCATACGGATTTAAAGAATAAAACTAATGAAGCGTTGAAATATGCTTAAAATATAAGGAGATATTAAAAGTTTTGTGACACACCATGTCATGCTAGATACAACACGTAATTTTGCCAAATATATACATGTAATAATATATGTTAAATAACATGCACACTGAATAATTGATGACGATGCCGTATCTCAAATGACGTTATATCTCCTTCCCAATATGTGTACGGAGATAGCATTGTTTGCGGTACAAGCCTGCTCGTTTACTTTGTTACTACATATAGATATACATTGATTAATTGCGTCCGTCCGTCCGCAACGCGCGTTTGATTGCAGCAAACATTTGTCACTAATGGATGAATTGGTTATTCCTCTTATTTTGACATACTAATCGATTATCATTCAATGCTCAAGTTCTAGTTAATTCACTGCTCATTTTAATACAGTGGATACCATGTCATGGTCCTTTTTGTCATATTTATCTACAGAATTTACTCACCTGAAGTTGTGGTAATTGATACTGTTAAGCATTCAATTTGATAGTCCCTAGCGCATTTTCAATGGCAGATCAAAAGATGGCAAATGGCGACTACTGTCAGAGAATTTTCGAATTTTTACCATATTATTCGATCTAACAACATTCGATTTTGAATACGTAAACCGTCTTTCACACGCTTGTAGCACTGCTAATCAGCAATGCCAAAGTCTAAAGTAAGCGCTTTGATGATAGTATCGATACAACATTTTAACTAAATGTGCCTGTCTATAGCGCTATACCTACATACATGCGAATTCTTTGCTATCGATAATAAATGCGCTACGTGGTCGTGGATAAATCGAACATTACGTTTTGTGTTGAATCAGCTTAAATAATCTGCGGTCGAACTGTGGCGTAGTAATTATGGCCCATACTTTTTTCGCGCTCAATGGCATTTCCGACCTTAACCCTTACTGAATGAAAAATGTTTTCCCTCAACCTCGATAATTTTCGAACTTTCTCTAAAATATTTGAATGTGGACACATTTTTATTACAATAATTACAAAATTTTGTCTGTTGAGCGAACGTTTTTGTGACTTCATGCCACTTTAGAGTAGTTTTGTAAACCAAGTGTCACAAACACTTGGTTGACGTGCAATTGGAAGATCATTATAATAAAAGTGAATTTGATGTGTTAGACGTTGAGTATTGTATCGTGGTTCTCCACCTCATCAAAGTAGAATCATGAAGACTGTCATTATATATATTTCTCGTCAAACTCTCCCAAGATGCATTGAAATGTGTTACACCAGCATTTTAATTCAATATTTGTAGAGTTAAAGAAAATTCTTAACACTCTTCTTCTTACTATATTAATTATAAAAATACTACTTTTTCATATCACATATTCCCAGTTGCCACCGCCTGCAACGCCACCGCCGGTGGCAACTGGAAAGATTTATAAAATAACTTCCCGATTGCCACCTGTGGCGGCTTACCAGTAGCAACTGGGAAGCTATTTTTAAAAACTTCCCAATTGCCACCGGTGGCAGCTTACCGGTGGTAAAGGGCTGATTTTTTTAAAAGTTGTCGCCGATGGAGTACCTTCAAACATTTTTATTAAGGTGTTTGCATGAAATCCTGCAAAATAACTTAGCACTCCGATAGGTGCCTAAACTATTTACCATCTCGATCGATTGGATCGATTAAGTAACCTTTATGTTTGGGCTGTAAGAAAATTTAACTTTACATACACCCAACTTAGTTCTATGTATGTGTGCCATAGTCGGGAAATGGCTCGGCGGGGGGGTACGGTGTAACATGAACGAGGTTTCCTTTACTTATTATCAGTGCATTCTCAACAATGTCAGGGTCAAGTGCAGTTTCATTAGTATATATAAAAAGGCGGCACGGAACTATTTTGCTTCGCGCAGGACACCAGTACAACACAAAAAGCATACATAGTGGTCAACAAATACAAAAGTGGCCTAATTGTGTGGGAATGCACCCAGCAAAAAAAATTTGCAGAGCACTTATAAAGATTCGTGTAAGTATTATAGTTACTCTTATTAGTTCAACCAAGATTTGTTTATTTTGTGAGCAGTCAGTCAGCGACATAGCAAGCTATACACATGCACGTAAACCTATTAAAAACTGTCAAATGTCTCTAATCGATATTGATCCTTATGCCAAAACTTTAACCAACTACCCAAGGCCACTTTTGTCCTTGGGTAGCGCCTGCAACCTCGCGAAGCAAAATAGTTCCGTGCCACCTTTATATATATACTAATGAAACAGCACTAGAACTACACGATGCACTTGACCCTGACATTGTTGAGAATGCACTGATAAGTAAAGGAAACCTCGTTCATGTTACACCGTACCCCCCGCCGAGCCATATCCCGACTATGGCACATATACATAGAACTAAGTTGGGTGTATATGTATAAAGTTTAATTTTCTATGCAAACACCTTGATAAAAATGTTTAAAGGTACATACTCCATCGGCGCCAACTTTTAAAAAAATCAGCCAGTTGCCACCGGTAAGCTGCCACCGGTGGCAATTGGGAAGTTTTTAATAATAGCTTCCCAGTTGCCAGCGGTACGCCACCACCGGTGGCTATCAGGAAGTTTTTTAAAAATCTTCCCATTTGCCACCGGCGCTGGCGTTGCAGGCGGTGGCAACTGGGAATGACCCGCCTAAATTAGTATAATACCTACTAACTGTATGTTCACTTAGTGAGCAAAATAAATATTTCACTTTGACTTTGACCGTCCTTATACAGAGATTAGAAAATAATAATAATTAATAAATGGAAATGTTGGCGCCGTTAGCTGATGCCGGTTTTTGTTATGTGTTGTTGTTATCATGACCAATATTTTAATTTCGAAACTTGTAAAATAATTAAAGTAGAGTTTGTAGCAATAACTACATAACCTCTTATTCAAAGCTTTTTAAAGTTTTCGAACTTAAACGGCTTCTTGAATAAGCAGTTGGGTCCAAACTCGCTCAACTAAATCTTCAAGAAGCCGTTCACCTTACTTACATACTTATTTAATTTAAAGGTATTTCTTGGAGTCGTCCTAAAGTTTTGCTTAAAATTTTATTTTATGGTTCTACTGTGACGAACAATACTTACTATCATTGAAACAAACTTGTACATAGTGTGAGAGAAGTTGAGAATTTTATCGATGGTTTTCATATATTTATTTTCCAAAGATGCATTGAGTTATGTTGCACCCGAATTTGGAAGTAATAAATAAAATAATAAGACAAATTTAACAACCAAAGCAGTGTAATAACTGTAGAAACATTTAAACAACACCAGACATGGCTAGCTGCATCCTTTACCTTCCCCTTTTTAGTTCTTGGTTCCATAAATACAAACGAAGCTCATGTGACCTACTATTTCAATATAGGCCTAAAATGAGTCACGATTCACGAAACCCTTTGAACAAACAATAACCTCTCGTAACAATGTAGGTATCAAAAGCTGATACAAACACGTAAGTAATAGGACCCCCAATGCAGACATTACGGATCGCATTGTTTTATTCGACAGGGTGGCTATTCTCACGTCATATCTCTCATGGTAATGGGACGGTTGTCGATCTCGATTAGAAATGGTATTAAGGCGGGAAGGAGCTTCTCCTTTGCGTTCTAATGGATACCCATTTGTCTCTATCAACACCGTATAAATTTGATAGTATTCGCTAACAGAAGCAACTGTAAATCTTATTAGTTTCAGTGTGAATGATAAATTATAGCGGTTTATTTGAATCGCGAAAATGGATTACTGGAACTTTATATCTTGATTAAAATTTTGAAATAAAATACAGTACATATACCTATATATATATATAGAATTTTCAATAGATAGAGTTATCGCAATATACATACCTATATACTTATCGCAAGAGGCAAGTAATTTTTATGTTTCTGGTTGAAGTCATAAGCCCTGGAAAGGAACTGGCATCATAAATGCCAATGATGACGATAATGATGTATTCTTAAAACTTATAAATAACCAGATTTAGAAACTTTTGACTTTTGATTTACTTAGGATTCTCGCCGGGAATCGAACATTTAATAAGAATTATACTATCGTAGCATTATTTGGACATTTATTACCGTAGCCCTAGTGATCACGTCGACATAATGAGTTTCTCGGAGCATAAGACGACAGCTCAGCAGTGAATTATCATTGTCAGTGATGGATAAATACCAAAAGAACAAAGAAATAAAAATGTAAAAATTAAAGGTGATGTATAATAAAAGGCGGCGGTGGGTATCCAGGCGAACAGGTATGCGACGTAGTCAGACGCCTTTGGTCCTGATTAGACTGTGAGTATAATCGATGGAAGTCGGGAAATCGAACTCTCCTTACATTACGAGTTATTTTCTTATCGAAGGAACGAAAGACAAAACAAAAAGAGTAGTGTTGTATGTTTAATGAATTTGTCGCCTTCTCATGATAACTTTTTGTGTGACCTCTTGCCATCTTTTCAGTATCTTTGACACTGTCGCGTATATAACATACTAATAATTATAATTAACAGTCCTTTAGCTCGTGTTGTTTGAGCGGAAAATACCAAACTGTGTCCGAACTATTTTAAAATTGGCATATGAATGTTTTCAGATGGCACGACTTTACTGTGGCTCTGCTCGGTAGCATAACATGAAAAAGCACTGTCATTTCTACATAAGTATATTTTTTTTTATAGAATTTTTGTTGGTCTCCTTATTTTTATAAAGTTGACGAAATCATCATAACCATCCCGTCAAACCACACATTTCAGATACGAGGGGGTTTCTAATTGTTATAATATGCTCGCGCGAGTCTTACGCGGCTCAACAAATTAAGGGCTTTTCATACAAACTCAATCGAATATATTGGAAATGAACAAATCGATACTAACAAAACTTCTATGCATAAGCAAGTAAGGCTAGTCTAAAAAGTTATCAGAGTAAGTCTAATATAAAAGTGATTATTGGCGATTTTAGGAATACTAATAATTGCTCATAGTTTTGTTTTATACACTAAATAAAACGAATTTACCGTACTTAACTCGCGTTTAATTAGTTGTTTCATTATTATTATACAGCCCACGTTTCGATTACTTTAAAACTATCTTGGTCACGGGAAGACTTCAGATGTCAATTGTCTTTGATAAGTTTATAAGTTAACTACCGTCACTTTGTCTTATATCTTGAGCAGTCTGATGCAGGCATACGAAGGTCACGGTGTCAGTTTGTCGGACAGTGTGAGGACGGGCTTGGGACTTTATTATTCGCATGAGGGAATTCCAAACGGTACACTCCAACCATCTTCTCTATAAGGATGTTTTTTGATTTCAATAGCCTTAAGTAACATTTTAGAAATTCAATAGTGTTCTTTAGCGTGGATTTGGTGATTGACATCTTTTGTGTTCCCGTGACCACGATTGCTGTAAAGTAATCGAAACGTCGTGTGTATTAACCTCTTATTAGGCACATGGGGTCAAGACAATTTCAAATTGAAAGGAATGTAAGTTTGCGTGCTTGGAACGCGACAGTGCTCTTTCTAGCTTCCTAACTCCCAGCGGGGTACGCAAATCAGTCGCTGTTGGCAAGCCTGCGTAAACCCAAGTGTCGAATCTCTTTTGGGCGTTGACCCCATGCGACCAATTACGTAATATTTTTTGACGAAGTTTATTATGTTACTAATAAAGCATTTCAATATTTTTTATAATACATATTTCGTATTATTAATTTTTTATACCCTATTTCCACTAATTTGTTAGGGGTCAGTAGTGACTCCATGCGACTATTTGTGTAAATTTTTTCGTGCGCCTATGGTTAATAATATTGTAACATCTAATGAGTTAAGTCCGGTAAATTGGTTTTATTTCTAAAAATTGCTCTTATTCGACTGTAATACTGTTTTACGAAAAATCCTCTGACAACTATTTGGACTACCCAGACTTGCTAATGCATTAAGTCTTATTAGAATCGGTTAGTTCGTTTTCAAGATTTTCGACTCGAAAGTTCACTTGAAAAGCCGTGCCACGTAAGCGCTTTTAGTGCTGTTCGTTCGATTTAAATCAAGCTAATTTCATATTATGTCGGTTACAGCATAAAAAAGTGCATATTTGTCTTATAGTGTGCCTATTACCTGTACTAAAGCTTGTATCTTTTGCACTGGAGCGTGCCTCATAATGTCTGCTTGCGCCGTGCCTGCCCTACTGACCCGAGCTCCTCGATTCTTCTCGGCATTCTACGAAATCCAGATAAAGTGTGCGACGGACATAGATCCAAGCGATTTTTAAATTTATAAAAGATTCTCTCGGTTAGACAAAGAGCTGTGTGAAAATTTGTTGCATAAGTACGGTCAGCAGTATAAAAATTTGATGTGGGTAAACATGTTTCCGAAGTTTGCTTTACTATGATGTATTAAGACATTTTCGATGGCGTTTAATGATGTCCGCTTAGATTTGTATTTTATGGTCATGTTTCCTAACCTTACTTTTTATTGAGTATATAATGTATATAAAGGTTGACAACATTGCTAAAGCGAATTTTCTGAGTTTTGGTTTGAGCGATTTCGATTACAAAAATAAAGCAATTTTAGCCATGGTCGATCACGGGACGGATCAACTTTTCAATTAACATTACAAATTTATCTTAATTTGTAATATTAATTGAAAAGTTGACGAATATTTACTAAATATTCAGAATAAAAAGAAATATGATTTTTAACATCTTCCGTCACATGAATGTAATCACTTACAATAATTGTACACGTGTAGGTACCTAAATGAGATTGATTTTTTTTTGAAAAAAAAACATGTTCTGAAATTTCAATGCGTCTACGCATTTTATCATCTAAATATTTCTGAACCTTTTGTTAGAGTTGTTTCTTTAAAGTTTGATAAATAAAATAGTTTTAATGTGTATACCTAAATTTACATTTCAGTTAAGTCACAATCAAAAATTAAAAACAACTTCAAAAAAAAAGGAAAGGATAAATTAATTAAATTTAAGTAGGTATTCATCCCCTAGAAACATATTTTTTTGGGTCGGTGCTTCACTTTCAATTCTTTCTGGAAGCAACTTAGCAAACAAGGCGAGGGATCAGGTACGGTTACAGGAATTAAGAAAAAGTATTACGTAGTATTACGTTTAAATTAAATTAAAACATAAAAAATATTTCTTAAGTAATTTGTACTCGTGAGAAGCTTAGATGAAAATTACAATAGTTCATTTGCATTTTATGATCTTTGTCGACGTAGATGAACAATATTAACATAAACTTTACTGGCTTCTTAATACTGTATTATTTGTTTTTAATGCACATAAGTATCTACATAAGTATTTCAACTAAAGTGCAATCTAAAATATTTCAAATGCCTAATTATTTTTTCATTTGGTTCAATAATGCAAATCCTTTGTAGGTCCAATTCATTACCTGAAAATAATAAAAAAACATTATTTTAAAATTATTATTTTTAAAACAAAAATATTAAAGGAATACATTAAACTGAGAGAGATGAAAACTCACAGAGATGGAAAAATATTTACGATGAACATAATATTATACTAAACAACTTGTGTCGTTCTGTTGTCAGCTACAATCATGTATAGTAAGTATACTTATTTAATATTGGCTTATATTTAACTGAGCATCATACTAACTAGATACATATATCATTAATCTGTGACATAACCTAACCTAACGAACGAAAATACTAAGTGCGCACCTAAATAATCTGTTTTTTGCATCAAATCGTTGAATACTTAGTCGAGCAATGTATCTAGTTAGTATGATGCTGAGTTAAATACAAGCCGAGTTAAGTATTAAATAAGTATAATAAACATGATTGTAGCTGACATGAGAACGACACAAGTTGTTTAGTATAATATTATGTTCATCGTAGATATTTTTCCATCTCTAGGACTTTAAAAGAGATTTAGATTTGAGTGGGAAAGCCACTATGCTTTACGTCTCTTCTTTTATTAAAATACTAATGCCAATTTAGACTTTCATCAAAGATTTAAGTTTTGTTTGACTATTAATTATTCAAAGTTTTTAATTCGTGTGTGTTGCCAGTGTTGACATAAGGAGACGAGACGAGACTGACTCGTGGCCGCTTACAATGGGCCTCAATGTCACCCAAAGGGCAATGGAGAGGGCTATGCTCGGGGTTTCTCTGCGTGATCGAATCAGATATGATGAGATCCGCAGGAGAACTAAGGTCACCGATATAGCCCCAAGAATTGCGAACCTCAAGTGGCAGTGGGCAGGCCACATTGCAAGGAGGACTGTTGGCCGTTGGGGTGGAAAAGCCATCGAGTGGCGGCCGCGTACCGGGAGACGCAGCATTGGTAGGCCTCCCACAAGGTGGTCCGACGATCTGATGAGTGTCGCGGGAAGCCGATGCATGCGAGCAGTGCAGGACCGATCGGTTTATAGATCCTTGGGAGAGGCTTAATTCGAGCAATGGGCGTCTCTCGGCTTATCAGCCTGATAAATAATAATATAAGTTATTCATCACCATCATTTCAGCTGAGAGACGCCCACTGCTGGGCATAGGCCTCCCCCAAGGATATATAACCGATCAGTCCCGCGCTGCCGGCATTCATAGGCTTCCCGCGACGTCACCAGATCGTCGGTCCACCTTGTGGAGGGCTTACCAACGCTGCGTCTCCCGATACGCTGCCGCCAGTCGAGGATTTTTTCACCCTAAGCGGTCGTCAGTCCGGTTTGCAATGTGGCCAGCTCGCCAATATATAGATTAGTTAGCACCATGTAAGTTCTTACATACAAATAATATTTTAAGATAGTTCTAGACACATGTTATTTGTTCCCGTATTTGTTCAAAAGACGTATTCTGCTCCCCTAAGTGCATCTGCAAAAGTTAGAGTGGTGACGGTGAGTTGAATATTTATTTTTGTATTTCTGTTATAATTTTCGACGTGTGTCATAATAGATGTAACTATCATATTTTTGAGTTCAAATACAATACTGTTTAGAATGGCGACCATTATGATTTTATATTGACTACTTCGGGCAATTAAATATGAAATAGCTTAAGGTGGGTAAATGGGAACGTTCCTATTTGCCCCTTGCGTAACTTTTAAGTACCCTGAGTACGGCTGGTTGATTGTGTGAAAATGTTTAAACATAAAAAATGCCATAGATGCCTTGCAGATACAATACACAAAATTGAAGATCTCCGCCGTGCATTCGAAGATGTCAAAAGTAAAAAGCCCACATCAGGCCAAGGTGCTACCACAAACTCAATACCGAAAACGTTATACAAACAACTAAAAAAATTAAGATACCAAAAAAGGTCAGTAGGTATATGTATTTAATAAAGAACAAGAAGACCAGCTAGTAAAATGTAAATGAAGTAAAGTTTTATTAAATAATGTGCAACGAAAAGTATGAATCTGTGACGACAGAGGATTGAAAATTTGCATGAATTTACTATTGTGCATATAAACATAATTTAAATACCTGTAGAAAAAATAAACTTTATAGGGCCCCATCTAGGATAAAAATGTTCAATAATAGCCTATACTACATGGCAATAAAAATATTTAATAAATTACCATGTCTGATAAAAAATGAATTAAAATTGTGCCAACGAAAAAAGGCAATTTATTGTAAATGTAAAAAATTGGGTTGTTTCTAATAACTCCCATCCCCCGGTAACCCGGTTCCCATACCGTTCCCATTTCCCCCGCGGGATGATAACAATTACCCCATAGCGTATCGGGTAAAAAGGAACGACAGTTTTTGTTTTCGGTCCAGTTTTTTAATAAAACATTAATTTTTCTCATTTTTTTTTGTCACTTATAAGTAGATAGATAAGCAAAGATTATATAAGTTATAAATTATGCAATAAAACTTGATAATGTCTGTGACTTTTTTCTAATATTTTTGAGCGTTGGAAGTTAAGTGTTCCCAATTCCCCCACATACCTATTGGGGGGTATTTAACCAATAATGTGGGTTGCATTGAGACAAAATTGATTTTTCAACTGTCATAGACCTCCAGAGGTGTAACGCTGCTTGAAAGATTACTATGCAATAAGCTCGTTTTAATAAAAAAAAATATAGCATGGGTAGAAAAAATATTGAAGTAAAAAAAAATACAATTTACTATCTTAATAGAGTTATTACTTTGCCAAATTGTTGACTCATTATCTAACACTAGGATAACAGAGCAAACTTAATGGTATAAGCAGAATCCCTACATAAGCGTGATTCAAAATATCCCTCGCCCAAACCTCTCGATAGACGGCGAGTCAACATTGGATCTTTGTTTAAGTCCAAACATAAACGGTGTAGTTAAATGAAAATCTACAGATTCTCAATCAACTTACTATATAAAGGCTTTACATTAAACTTACTATCTAAGGGTTATTAATAACAACTTGAAAAGTGGTATTGGTTAATACATTAGTTCTAGTTTAAGTTTAGAACATCAGGAATTATTCGCGAGTCATATCCGTATGAAACATATATCCCTCGTCCACATGAAAAACACTTTTATGGACACAATTATGTAGCGGCTACGTCATAGCGCTACATAGAGTATAGAGTTACCAAGAAACGATTGATCAGCAAGAGTAGAATGTAAGCATAGAGCCATCGCCTGACCATGTATCGTTGGAGCTCTTTGAACGTTATCTAGGCGTTTTTGTTAACAACTGTGATGCTTCCGTGTCGCGTCTCTGCTATGTGTTTATATTTAGATTTTTGATATATCACCAACTTAATGTACACTGTTGCTTATAATAAACGATTCCGTGGAATAAATACATGTAGCGATGATTTATTTCTAGGAATAAATCAACACTTCATCTTTTCGTTTAATTTCCTAATTCATTTTTAACGACGCAAAAAGATGGGTGGTATTAGTTTGACATATCTGTCTGTGGTGTCGTAGGTTCTAAACGAATAGATCGATTTTGATTTTGTTAGAAATTTGTCGTGATCGTGATGGTTCCTCGTTTAAGCTATAGTTCATGAAGATCTGTTCAGACAACATTTACGAAAACAGCTCTCACGAAAAAAGCTATATTTAACAGCTTGTTGTGTGTAAAAAAGTAAAACATACATCCTACATTACATGAAAAGAAAAGCTCTACCTAACAAAATTATTATATGCTCAATCGATCAATCAATCAAATATTTTATTTGCAAATATAGGTATAAAAGTAAATGTTACAAAACTATTTTACAGGAGCATTCTATATTCTACCACTTGGCATGCAATATAAACTACACTAATTAATTAAATTAATAGGTACTTGTTGAAAATTAAAGTAAACAACAAAATAACTTAATAATACATTCAGTCAAAAATGTATCGGGAATGACTGATTTGTTTATGGTTCCAAATTAATTTTTTTGTCTTTTTTGTTGTTGTTAGATTGGCACAACTGTCTTCTATTTTGGCGCGGAGTTTGAGTTGCATCTGTTATTTATATTAAATACAGTACTGTTTTTACTTATATCATATCTAGTGTGTATTGCGAATTTCATAATGGACAAAAACATCGAACAAAGAGTTTGTTTTAAATATTGCATCGCCAATGGAATTTCGTGTTCGGAGTCACTGAAAATGTTACAGAAGAATATGGTGAATCGACTTTATTAAAAACACGTGCTTATGAGTGGCACAAAGGCAGTGTACAAAGCGTTCAAAAGCGGTCGAGATGTGATGGAAGATTTGCCTCGCTCTGGTAGGGCATCAACGTCTGCAACTGAACTTAACATTGCAAAAGTAAGGGAAATAGTGACTGAAAATCCTCATTCAACTTTGAGAGAGATAGCCGGCGAACTTTCTATATCTCACTAGTTTTCTTCAAAAACTCAATCGCATGAGAGTCACCGAGGACATGCTAGAACAAGTCGATTCCGACCCAACATTTATGAAACGCATTGTTACTGGTGACGTGGGTTTACGAGTTTGACATGCAAACTAGTCAACAAGCTTCGGAGTGGCGCCTTCCAACTGAACCGAAATCGAAAAAACCACGCCAAAGTCGATCAAAAGTCAAAGTCATGTTGACTGTTTTCTTTGACTCTCGCGGTGTTGTGCATTCGAAATTCTTACCGGAAGGTCAAACGGTAAATAAAGAATATTATTTGAGCGTTATGCGGCGTTTAAGAGAGCAAATTCGACGAAAAAGGCCAAATTTGTGGAAAGAAAATTCTTGGATTTTGCACTTGCACCACGATAATGCGACTTGCGACAAGGCCATTATTGTGGACGAATTTTTGACCAACCACTCAACGAATACCATCGGGCAACCACCGTATGCACCAGATATGGCTCCAGCCGACTTTTCCACCATCTTTTTTCCTAAACTCAAATTGCCCGTTTTCAATCAGTAGAAGAGAAGACATAAAGGAGAATTCGCGGCGAGAACTGAACTCAATTCCGGAAACAGCGTTTAAAAAATGTTTTGATGATTGGATTATTCGTTGGCGTAAGTGTATTGTTTCTGAAGGAGCATACTTTGAAGGTGATAAAATAAATTTGGATGAATAACTAACATTTTGTGTATTATTGATCTTTGCCCGGTACTTTCTTGACAGAGTGGTATATTGGACCTATATTTATTCACCTCGAATGTCGTTATCAAAGAAATAATCTTGAATATAATAACTTTTTTACACGAGGAATATCGCAGTCTTTTTTAAAAAATAAAAATGTCAGTAAACTCTCGGATAGACACTGGAACTTTATTGTAAATTCGAGGAGCGTTGCTAAAAACATTCTTCCTCAACAACGCCGTTCTGCATGGGGCATTGCAAAGTTTGTGCATGTGCCGAGCTCGCCTGTGAAATGTAAACAAATCCATATTTATTTTTACATAATATGCACTTTCTAATATAGGCAATGTCAATATTTTGAACTTATGAAATGCTGCTATTGATTAAGTTTGGACAGTGAATAGCTATAAAAAAATCATTGACTGGGCCGGGATCGGGCTCGCGACCTTTCACAATCCGGTTGACTGCTCTAACCATCTGAGCTACCAAGGACTTTTTTTATACAACTAAAATGACAAACGGCCCACCTGATGGTAAGCGGTAACCGCCGCCTATAGACACCTGCAATAAAACGGCGAAATCACTTGATATTGCAGGTGCGTTGTCATCCTGCGGCGTAAGATAAAATGCCGTCCATGTCCAGTAATTACACTGGCAACCTTTTCCTTCAATTCGAAACACAGCGAACTGTTTCACGGCTGAAATAAGAAAGGCGTCCATGTCCAGTAATTACACTGGCAACCTTTTCCTTCAATTCGAAACACAGCGAACTGTTTCACGGCTGAAATAAGAAAGGCGGTGGTACCTACCTAGACGACTCTACATACGGCCTACCACCTAGTTAAACTAAGACTTGCGATATCACTGTGGATTTCTTCTATTCTATCTGTATTTTCTTTAGAAGCATACGTACCCGTACGAGTACTTTTTTGAATAATTAATATTTACTTTAATAGTGAATAATAGTAGTAGGTTATAGTAATAGTTACGTTAATAGTACAGTACAGTTAAGTAAGTAATTGCTTTAAATTTAAACATTTACAACAACGTTGAAAATAAAATTAATAATAGTCAGCGAAGTATTAAACAATCTAACAACCATAATATTAAACAATTAACAGTAAGTGTATTTATTTCTGCTTAAAAATTATGAATATTTAATTTTCATCACTTTATTACGCTCAAGCTTGACACTGCACAATCTTTCATAAATTATACTTACATTATAATATAAGTTGTAAGTATTATAGACTAAAACAATTATGAAGTGAATGAATTGATTTTTTTTCTTTTTTTATACAAAGCACGGCAAATGACCCAACACCACCTGATGTGAAGCGGTAAGAAAAGTCTATATGCGAAGACAGCTAGTGAAGCTTGAAACACACTGTTCTAGCCGCCTCCACCTTGCCGGCCTATAAGAAGCCTTTTCACGCCTCTTTTGAAGGAGCCCATGTACGACAAAGAAACGAGTTACTAAACTTCTTTTTTGTGCGTGATGTTGAGATGGAGTCAGTGAATTGATGTCTCCGAAGACCGGCACGCCTGCTCCTAAGTAGGAACGGTCCCAGATTGTAAAAGATTCGCATTCATCTCCAACCCCAGACCAATTTTTTTCAAGTATTAAATTTTTAAACTAAATTTCAAACATATTTTATGAATAAAAATCTAAGTCAATTTTTTTTCGAGAACTTTTTTAATCTTAACGGGGTAGCTCTTGGACTTCGTCTCACCTGACGGTAAGTGAAGATAAGGCCGACGATAAAAGCGAGCTACACCCGGATTCCTTAACCACAGAAGAACTAGCTATCTTTTTTTTTTATACAACTAAATGAGAAACAAGCTGACGGCCCACCTGGTGGTAAGCGGTTACCGCCGCCTATAGACACCTGCAATAACAAGGAAAAGCACTTGATATTGCAGGTGCGTTGTCATCCTGAGGCCTAAGATGAAATGCCGTCCATGCCCAGTAATTACACTGGCTACCTTTCCCTTCAATCCGAAACACAGCGAACTGTTTCACGGTTGAAATAAGAAAGGCGGTGGTACCTACCCAGGCGACCCTACATATGGGTCTACCACCTAGTAAAAACCTCATCTTACCTCTAACTGCCGGAACACAACATTATCGTTACGTCGTTACGGCGGCATCTTACGCTTCGGTCTCATCTAATTCTTAAAAAGGTAATTGTAAAGAATTTGTGTTCATGTAGATAAACACAAATTCTATAAATCCGTTCAATTCTACATTTGGTGAACGATTGGCCACATATTGTGTATCGGCTGTGATTCGTTGACCAATAATATTCAATTCATTGAACAGTCAATCATGTCAGTTAACGTGGAAACGGACTGATTCGAACAGGCTCTCAGAAATCGAGAGGAGAGCTTATATAAAAGCGTTTTATGTAATAGGTAATTTATATGATATTTACGTAAAGGCAGAATAGTAAAAGCTTTTAGATGAAATATCGTATGGAAAAAAAATAAAAATAAGCCTTCCAAGAGGAATACAAATGTGGACCATGGTGGTCATTTTCCCCAGAAAAAGATAGGCTGATCTTGTTTACTGATGGATCCAAGATGGACTCGGGAACCAGTGCTGGGGTATATATTAAAGATAATCAACTTTACGAAAGCGTTAAAACTTTTCGCATAATGTCGTAATAACATCAATTAGCATAATCATCAAATAGCATAACACTAATGTCACAAATTTTTTCGTTCGCATAACTTTTAAGTAGCATAACTGTCTAAAGGCAAAATATTAATATGAAACATAAGATATTAAATCCCTAATTTCATTTGGCATAATATTAGGCAGACCTAAAATCCCTTAGCATAATTTTATTTGCCTTAACTATAGAAAAACCTAATATTATTTGGCATATCATAGGTAGTCCTAAATCTTATTGAATAAATCGAATTATCACCCAGATTCAAACTAGCACAACCCGACTTCACGTGGCCCGACCTTGCCCTACACTAGAATGTAATTTAAGCCCGCCTAGGCGCGGAGGGGCGAGGCGGCCCGCGAGCTGAGGAGCAGGTGGTTTGACAGGCCGCCGCCGCGGCAGAGGCTGGCCTGTCAAACCACCTGGCTGGCGAAGCTGCGGTGGTGACCGAGAACCATCTGTGAGGATAAGCTCGCGTGGGACCGCCAGAGCCCCGCAGCGCCGGAGCCGTGACAGAAACCATGCATGCTGCATGCCTGCTTGCATGCTCCATGCTTGCTTGCATGCTACATGCCTGCAAAATTGTAAAAACTATGTTAGATAAGTACTCACAATTTACAAGGAGCGTTAGCAGTCAAATAATTAAAAAATGTATCTTATTATTCGCTATGTTTATTATTGTTACAGCAATTATGTTTTTTAAAAAATATGCGTTAAGATATTATTCGTTGTAATCATGATGCTTTACATAAGTTATGCTTTTAAAAATTCTGCTTAAAGCTATTCTGCGTTTCAAAATTTATGCCTTTTGACAAACAATTTTAGCCTACACTATATTAGGTCTTTTAAAATTATGCGTCGCGATAATATGCAACACGATGATTATTGGTATTAAAATTATGGAACATGTTATGTATGACATAAATGTAATGCTTTAAATTACGGAGCCGGAGACTATACAGTCATTCTAAGTGTTTTTTTTTTAATTTAAATGAATTATTGCATGGAGATAAATTATATCCATAAAAAGGGTAACAGCTACATTTTGGAGCGAAACCCGACATCAACACGGGCGACCACTAGAGGCTATTACTGGTTTAATTCCACTAGTTGGGTTCAAACTCTAGGTAACCAGGGTCTAAGTGGATAGAGCGTTAGTCAATTGATAACCAACGTGATTATCGATGCATCGGACAGATGGTATTCTAGTTGAAAACACTATCTTCCTCGTGTTCGGTTACTCTGTAATTGTATAACAGGTTTTTAAACTATTGTAGGACCAAATTGTGCATCTTTTCATCCTTAACATTTAAAATAAATGTAGGATCTTTATTGTAAGAAATACAAATAAAGAAAGAACGAGATGTAGATGTAAGATCTTGTACAGGCGAGTTTAATATAATTACCGCAGTGACTGAATACAAATTTATGTAACTTATAGTGGCTACTTCAAATGGATACATTAATTTGTAGCTTAGATGACTGCACCTACACAAAATTCTATAAATGCTTATCTTATCTTATCTGATATCTAGCACTAAGAGTGACAAAACTGAGGTTTAGGATGAGGCGACTCATGGTTCCATGCTTGAAGAAGACGCCGAATTGTCCTTACATATCAGATTTTGCACAAATTTTTTGCTGTGCTGTCCATAACAATTTTAAAAAAATATTCCAAAAGTAGAATCATGCACGAATTTTGCTGTGGAATTTAGTCATCTGCTAAATATAAAACATTAAAACTATTATTAACAGACTTACATTATTGTTATGGTATTCGCATGGTCTTTGTTGGTCTTTAATCATCCAAGGATTAAAGAAACCTTATGGTCATATCGGACTAAATGACGCATTGCATCACAATCTTTAAAGTACCCACACCTACCTTATATCACTGTTTTGATAGTACGTAGGCGGGATAGCAGGTGTCAAAAGTAAAATTTTATTAATATGCTATATTTCAAAATTATTATTATTCTTATCTTTATGGTGTTCATTATGTTAAATATAGGTAATTTGTATATTAGCCATGATTTTTTTTACATATTAGAAGTTTTTTATGGTGCTAGAGGCAATACTACCATTTCTGACGACATGATGTAATCTACTAATAAAATATATAGTACAAAATGTCAGCGTTACGTGTCATTGTGATAATGCGACGTCCAGTGTCGTCACGCGATGCCGTGCCGGTTACATAAATCGCAGGACATATTGTCTCCAGTGAACAAGAGGCTTCCTGTGATCAGATATTTTTATTTCACTTTGTGATTTCATTTTTCACTTGGTGGTAAGCTACCGTCTCTATAGACATCTGCTATAACCAGGAAAAATCACTCAGTATTGAATGTGCGTTGTCATCCTGAGGCCTGAGATGAAACGACAAAACATGCCCAGTCATTGCACTGACTATACACCTTAATTTTTCTTCAATCCGAAGCACAGCGAATTGTTTTACGGCCGAAATAGGAAAGGCTGTAGTATATAGTAGTTATAAAATGTTGTCGTCGACAAAAAACATTATGACCCATTAAAAATTGGGTTTATTAACTTAAACATTAGAAAGATACCTTTGATAAATACACATTTCAAGATGATTGTGAAAACTAGAACGTAGATCTTGCAATTTCCAGTTTATCTTTGGAGCGAGTTCGGCCTCGTTTCTTGGAAGAGATGCCAAGTTCATAATTGGGGACAAGAAAATGATGAATGATCCCGAAAGCATCGACTTTCAGCGGCTGAACGTTGTTAATTATATAACGGAAGTGACCCGCAAAACCTTATTTACCTACGGTCTCTAATTATTATAACCTAGTGAGTGGGACGGAGTTCCACTACTTTTGATGTATTAGCGATAGACTGATAAGTGGAAGTAGGTACTGTAGTAACCGACCTCCTTGATAGGTATTGGCACATTCTGTGCCAATGTGAAAAAGAAATTAATATTTAAAATAATATATTCTATTGTCAGAATTGTTCTAGTTTTTGAGAGAGGGAGATAGAGAGATTCGGGCCGAGGGGCCACGCGCGACGGCCGGTTACTATAATAGTTTTTAAAATACAATTTATACAGTGATATATATAGTAGTTGCCCAAGAGAAATATAGCGATAAAAGATTCCCCGGAGTTTGATTGCGGCGAAAGCCGGGTCGCGACAGACAACACTGACACATAAAACCAGAATCGTCTGAGCTCTCAAATTGAACAAAAATATCTCCTACAGAACAGCAATGGGAGTGTTTCCTACGATGAAAATGTAGGTTCTACAAATAAATTTTTAAAATATAAGTGATAACTAAAATGCTTTGCAAAGTATATTTTTTTTGTTTGATATCGAGCTTGTGTAGTATAGAAAATTTACAAAAAATGTGGAAATAAATATTTTAAATTTTATTCAAAACATTTATACAGTCGACAGCACATTAAGCGTAACAGTACCTATAGATAGGACGAATAAATAACAAAGATTGTCGTGAATTTTGTCTATGCGCCAATACATATTCGATAATAATGCAGTTAATGTTCCAATTTAATATCCTATTATCGTCACCATTCTGTATAAATAGTATGCCAATAGTTGTTATATGTTGCAGAAGCAATAGTATATGTGCAATCAACAGTTTCGTAGATATAACAATTTGTTTGAGGTGCGGTTGCAAGTTGTCAAACGAAGCTCTAAAGAACCTAATAGCCACTATTAGGTTTAAGTGAACAGTGATTTTAATGCTGTTATAATAAATCATTTATTTTTGAGCACTGAAAGCACAGTAACTGTGCATTTCGACCCATTCTTTTGTGCCTCCCCTGCGTTTACTCTTCCTGTGTCCAGAATATAGTTGCCATTAGCCTTACTATTTCTTTAGGCAGAAAGAGCCTGTAGTCTTCTGGTTTTGAATATACAACTGTCATACCTGTGTAAACATTTCTATAGAGACTGGCGTGAGATTAGCCACGACCAGTTCCAACGGCTGTTGAGTGTTCGTTATCAAAATGATTATGTTCCGTTTCAGTTTCATCGGCATATTCACCCAAGGGCACCCAAATGCTGCTGTAGCCAATTTCAATCCCTAAAAACAAAAAATAGCTTGAACCTAATTATTTAATTTCTTCCTCCATATTTAAAATAAAACCACTTTACCGAATTATACTTCCGTTTAATAAGATGTTACATTATTCTTATAGATCCGATATTTTGATCACTTTACAGCGATCATGGTCACAAAATAACTGAAGATAATATCAGTTGTCTTTGATAAGTTTATAAAGTTTTCGTCGTTACCTACTATTATATATGTTGAGGCTAATTTTGGAATAGTGAAGATACACTTTAGTTTATCTCGGCTACACTTAACACTAACCTAACCTATCGAACGTAACTAAATTTAGCCCAGCTTAATATAGTTATACTCTTTATGTGTTTCTTTCATGTAGAAATGCCTGTGCCCAGCAGTAGGCGATATACATTATAGGCTGGAGTTGATGAAAATGATGATGAAGTAAAGGTGTCCCCATACTTCGGACTTATGCCGTAACATACATTTATTTTTAAAATTTCTGTTTGGTGCAATAAATAGCTGAAATAATCTTATAACTACTTCATAAAAACCTCCTAAATTTCGCAGGATATGTGAAGCGTGAGTCTTATATCTTTTCTTTTATTTTACTAGGTTGTAGGCCAGTATGTAGGGTCGTCTAGGTAGGTACCACCGCCTTTCTTATTTCAGCCGTGAAACAGTTCGCAGTGTTTCGGAGTGAAGGAAAGGTAGCCAGTGTAATTACTGGGCATGGACGTAATTTCATCTGAGGCCTCAGGATGTCAACGCACCTGCAATATCATGTGATTGTTTCCTTGTTATTGCAGGTGTCTATAGGCGGCGGTAACCACTTACCATCAGGTGGGCCGTCAGCTTGTTTGTCATATAGTTGTATAAAAAAAATACAAGCGCATTAAAGTCGGTTATCGCTTACCATCAGGTGGGCTGTATGAAACAAAAAACCAACTATAGTAATAGTATTGTTTACAGTTCGGATACATTTCATAGACTAACTTTATTATTTCAAGTTCACTTATTCGCCGGACTGTCTTGGCAAATCTCTGCTAGTACAATTTAATATCCAGTGTTCCGCTCCCTTTACCCAGGAAATCCTTTATTTAACACTACAAACAACCAACTTTGGACTTTCCGACTTCGTAAGCTTGCTTTTCCCAGTACCTGCACCGGATAGAACTAACCTTTTCAGTCAAAGCGTTGCCAAAATAACAGTCGCAGTAAAGGATGACTATATTAACGGAAAGATAAGTCAGCACCCAAGTCAATTCGGCGATGTTCTCCCTCGGCGACTCGATCTGCAATCAAAACTCCATTATGTGGCTGAACCCTATTTCAGATGGTTTAGGGTATCCTCATACACCTACATTTTACGAGAGATTGATGTTCAAGTAGATTTTTTGACAATTACAAAAGAGATGTTTGAAAAATGTATGGAGACCTGACCAGCCCCTTATTCTCAATTGTCGGATCACGGATTCGATTCGAAAAGTCACATGCCGTCTCGCTTTGACGCACCGCGATAAAAAGTGACAGTTAAGGAGTTTCCGAAATTCGAATACTTTCCGACAGTTGAGAATAGGGGGCAGGTCTACGTACAGTATACTGAAAAATAGGTAAAAAATTGCAGAACAGTGTTAAATTGTCCATTTTTGTGTTCAATTTCCTTTTCATTTGCTTTGTCAAAAAAATAAAACCGACTTCAAAACACTATGACTGAAATGTATTTTTTGGAGTTAGTGCTTCACTTTCTATTGTCTCTGGAAACAGCTTAGCACCAACTCCAAAAAAATACATTTCAGGAGGTAAGTAGGTACCTAGGTACTAAAATGTAATTATTTTTTAATCATTGTTTCCTTTTTAGTGTTTTGAAGTCGGATTTATTTTTGTTAAAAGTTTTTTTTTTTCACATTTTTAAGTGATTTCCTAAGATCAAATCAAGATGGGCGACCATCAGCACTATCGACTTGTTTGTCTCTCAGTCCTTGGTTGAAATACACAGTCAGGACATCATTTTCCTTTCTCACGTGAGGAAGGCCCTCTTTAATGAAAAATATAGAATTAAAATCCTAGATTCTTTTTTTTACCAATACATCGTGAAAAATAAAGGGGCTGGGCTCCGTCATTGAGTCACAGACGGCAACTGGTAGAAAACCGTTTTAAGTCCAGATCATACATGAAATTTGGAATCAACACAAAAGTAATACGCACTGATAAAATCTGCATTAGTGTGGTTCCGAGTATAGAGGCAGTTGTAAACAGTGAAATCGCGAGTTGACCACCCAGTAATGCTTGCAGTGTCTTGGTGAGTCTGAAAATGAAAAAGTATTTAAATATGTAGTTGTAAATATTGTAGTTAGCTAATGTAACTTAACTACAAAGGTGTGGGAGCTTTGTGGATCCGGACGGCGGTCCACAAAGCCCTCTTTCATTAACTGACTTCAAAAACGAGGAGGTTCTCAATTCGGTTGGTATGTTTTTTTCTCTAGATTTACGTGATTCTTTTTTGTTTGATGCGACATACTTGCCATTTAGAGACGTCTCTTTTTTTAAATCGATTAGGTTGTTTGGTTTTTAAATCAAAATAACGGGAATGAGTAAGTCGTCTACATGATGAACTTGATGGACTTTTTAGTGAAACGGTACCATAGTAGGAAACAATATAAGTTGACAGTCACCCATCTAGCTTTGACCTTAAGCTTTAGCTTTTACCTTGAAAAAAGATACTCATCCCCTAAAAACATATTTTTGGAGTTGGCGCTAAGTTGTTTCCAGAAACAATAGAAAGTGAAGCACCGACTCCAAAAAGTATGTTTCTATGGGATGACTTTAATTATTTTATCCTTTTCAGTTTTATGAAGCCGGTTTTAATTTTTTATTTATTTTCTGTCTTGATGGAGGCTTCGGGGCCCACGACATAAAGTTATGATAAAATGGTTAATGAAAGTACAATCAGAGGAAAAGTGAGTAATAAGAATAAAAAAGGTTATTCGAAAATAAAATGATGACGTGGTTTATTCAACACTTTTTATAAAAAGCCAACAAACTTAGAAACTAATATGTAATTAAAGTTTTTCTTGATAAACACTACATCACACATGAGTTTTAAAATCTCAAATAGGAATGTTATGTGAATGAGACACTAAATATTCGCTTGTAATTTTAAAATGATGATATACTTTAATTGCATAAACATTGTCTTACAAGATGTATTAAATTGTCTTATATCTTTTGTAACGTAATTACATATATTTTTTTTAACATAAAACTCAAACTCGGGACACGAATGTTAAAAAATTTGTACAATGTTTCAACGTGATAAAATGAATAAAAGTTTTCGCTATTGCTTTTAGACGGCGATTTCCAGAAAATAATTCAACGCTGTGGGAATTTGGTATTACGTTTTAATGAATCCAAAAAGATTTAACTAGCTTTTAGTTCACTTTTACTGAAAGCCGTTTGCTGGCGTTGTTAAAATTGAGGCGTTATCTGTTTCATGAAAATATGAAGTGCTCAAATCATAATCACACTTTGGCCACATCTACACCGTAGCATTGGCATCGGTACATGCAGTTTCACAAAAGTTTTGCTGGAAAATACTTTGAAGGTCATTTTGTTTCATCATCATCACACTTGACGTTCCACTGCTGGGCACAGGCCTTCCTATATGGGAAAAACACATGAGGAGTTTGGGCCATAGCTTAACCACGTAGGTAGGTCTTCCGAATCACGGAGGAGCTCGAGTTAACAATAATTATGAATTGACTCATACCAGGATCAACCATGGCGAAATTTGCTTTGTTTTTGTAATCGAAACCAAAGCGCAAAACCACTACGCCACCGAGCTCCTTCCACTTTTTTGTACTCATAAAACTATTATAATTATATTCAGAGCAAGTAGGTACTCATACGGATGTGTCACATCATATTCAGAGCAAGTAGGTACTCATACCGACGTGTCACATCATATTCAGAGCAAGTAGGTACTCATACCGACGTGTCACATCATATTCAGAGCAAGTAGGTACTCATACCGACGTGTCACATCATATTCAGAACAAGTAGGTACTCATAACAATGTGTCACATCATATTTAGAGCAAGTAGGTACTCATACCGATGTGTCACATCATATTCAGAGCAAGGCTATGGAAAAAAATATGGCGATTTATGCCGCATATTTTTCCTCTGCTTGTTCTGAGACTCTTTTGCTTCTTTGCAAATTTCATAATTCTGGGTATGTATTACATAAGAATATTTCTTTGGTATTAAAATTCACAAACTATGATAAACACTTTACCCTACCCCACTCAACATGATAAAATAATAGCTTATATTTTCGTAAACACTTACAAATACTAAATGTATAATTATAATACTTAAAATTAAATAAAGCCATAATAACAAACATACATAGAAAATTAAATCCTTAAACTTTTAAAATTGTAGCCTCATTTTTAATCAATCAATAAAATTAACTTAAGATTATGAGACGACTGTAATTTGCTTAACATTTTATAACCTTTTAATAGCAGCGTGATGTAGTAGAACGTCCCGAAGGTTAATTTCATAAGCTTCATTTTCTTCGCAGTCATTTCTCGCCATGGTGATTTTCACGAGCTCTTTCATATTTTCCAATTTATTAATTAAAACGTCCAATTGGCTAGCTGGAAGGTAAATAAATCCGCCCGACAGTAAAAGTGGGGTCATTAATCTTAAGTATTAATTAATACTTCTATACATTTAAAATACCTGTGTAATAAGTTTTTGTGTTAAGTACCTATAAATCTTTTATAATATAATATTTAATGAAAAAGGACAGTCAATAAAATGATATCATTAAATAATATGAATTTACATTTTATAGCATTATGATTGATTAGAATTGTTTATGCTTTCACCGCAGATCACTTATTCAGAATTTTGTACTGTCACTGAACTCACAAATATAATCACAACGTGTTGAAGGTAAGTCATAGGTCTCATCGGACTTAAGGCAGAGTGGGGTCGCTTCGCGAGGCTTTTTACGTCACGATAGATTAAAAAAGAAGCCTTACTAAGGGCCTGGCATTGAGCATAAGCGCACCTACCAGCTCATAGAAAAATATTATCAGCTGTCATTATAACAGTTAAACAATGATTATGTTAGGGCCTGGTTTCAAAAGTAGACGTTAATCAGACTTCATCTTTCATGTAACGGTTTCGTAACGGAATCGTTACTTTTTTTGCTGAACTCTAAGTATTATTATGTTAATGTATGTCAAGGTAGTAAAATGACTTACTTGCGCAAGATATACATGCCCAACAAAGCGTCAAAAGCGTGACATAAGTCGAGATCAATGTAGGCTTGTACATAAACTGAAAAAAAATCGAAGTAATTTAATTTCAATAAAAATGATAATATTATTAAGATTTCCCACCACGATTTTATGGTACAAGGTTTGCTAATAACCATACGACCAGCCTGATGGTAGGTGGCCATACCATACCATACCACCATACCATACCATACCACCATACCATATCCTATCTATAGATGGCATAGATAGGCTATTGTTACACCACCTACAATCAGGCTGGTCGTATGGTTATTTGCTAACCTTGTACCATAAAATCGTGAAATCTTAATAATATAATCATTTTTATTGTAGCACCATAAGTATGACGACAGATTATCAAGCGCAACATTTGAACTAGGAAAGTCCTTTCCATTATGAACGGAGTAAGAGCGGTCTCAAGGTTGAACTGTACATCTTGAAGTTCGTCTGTACATATAATAGCAATGGTATGATTAAAATATTTAGCGTTTTATTCTTAACATCCCCAAGGACAAGCCCCCCTTTTCCCAATATAATGCTTGCTTAAATGTACACTTAGCAGGAATTTAAACAGCACACGTGTTGTAATAATGCCTTGCGAATTTTAGTAATGTAAAGATTCATTCAGGCGTTCATGGTGTGAGATAAATACCTCTACGTCCTTTTACTCTCAAACAGATTTAAACAAAACTTTGTACGTCAATTATTTAGTTAGTAAGAAACTTATTTCCTTAATCCCAAATGACTGCTCTAAGTTGAGAATGTTGAGATAGATAGATTATTTTTCCTCGCTCTATTTTCATTCTGTTAAAAGAGGTAGGATATAGTGCTGTTAACTGTTATCTTCTCTAATTTAGTATGCCCAACTGTGGGTGAGGTGTTTCCCGCACATTTACCTTCACCAACGATCGCAGATTTAACTGAAAATCAGTTAAATATCACTACTTATGGGTCTACTAGGTGGTAGACCCATATCTAGGGTCGCCTGGGTAGGTACCACCGCCTTTCTTATTTCAGCCGTGAAACAGTTCGCTCTGTTTCCGATTGAAGGGAAAGGTAGCCAGTGTAATTACTGGGCATGGACGGCATTTCATCTTAGGCCTCAGGATGACAACGCACCTGCAATATCAAGTGCTTTTCCTTTTTATTGCAGGTGTCTATAGGCGGCGGTAACCGCTTACCACCATGTGGGCCGTCAGCTTGTTTGTCATCTAGTTGTATAAAAAAAAACTTTATAGTTTAGTTCCTGTGATGAATAAGGTCATTAGAGCTTATTAATATGTGTTGTAATACGAGCTAGAAGAATTCTACGCAGTCAACGATAAAATGCTTTCTCCTGATTGAAACAGGGTAGGCAGCCCGTGAGTTGGTGTTACAAGTGTCTAATAGGGTACGTTAACCGCCTACCTCGGTACTATCAGACGGGACGTATGTTTGTTTGACACCCTTCACGTAGTAACTCCACAAGATTTTCAGTTGCAAAGTAGATAAATAATACAATACCCGATAGGGTACACAGGTTAACATTTAACAGTGTATTAAATATTTTTGAACTACCCAACCCCTGTCCATAATATCAAACGAGCTCAAACTGTATCTTTTTTTCAACATCTAGTTAACTAATATTTCCTCACTCTCTGAACCTCCTCACCTTTCTTTCTAATTTTCTTCAACCTCTTTGTTTTTTTATATCTATCTACCAATTTTTGTCAGTAAATATTTTACTATTAATATTGAGATGCGTCATTGTCCAATCAACGCACTTAGGTATATCCAGTGTCAGTGAAAAAGTTCACCCAGCGTAGAGTCCTCGAAGCTCAATTTCACAGATTCAGATCGAGTACGCAGCGCGTCAGACACAGACTTCTAAGTTTAGGGTAGTTCATCTTTCAAATATACTTCGAACTTCCTTCACATTTGTAAAAGGTCTGTAGCTTCATTTCCCCGCTCATCTACTCAAGCACTAGAGTTTTTTTTGTGACGAGTCAAGTCTAATTTGACTACGAGGTCGAATAAAAAGACTCGGAAGACTCAAGAGGTTTACACAATTCCTTTATAATGAACTTTACGAAATTTCTAAACTCGTACTCTGGGGACATGATTAACATAATTGGTTTGTTAAAAATAAAAATATATCTTTGGATTTTTAGATACTTTATATTAATTTGTGTCTGAAATCTTAGGCTAGTCAGGTTAATGAGTAACTGCTAAAAATTTCAGTGTAACAAATACAAATCTAATTCATTTAATAATTTCATGACATTTCTACGAAATATTATACATTGGCTCCATTATTTCAGAGAAATGTCATGAAATTATCAAACGAATAAGATGTTTTTGAAAGTGGCAAACCTTTTCTATTAACTAATGTAGTCTATGTTTTAATTTATTGTCGTACTGTCATCACCACTCTGTATATACCTAAAGTCGAGTAAGTTTAAGGCATTTCATATAATAAACGGTAACACTTACTTGAAATGCTAAAACATAGTTGAAGTAAGCTGGATCTTCCGCGTTGAAAAAAATAAAGTCCATTTTCATAGGTAAACTTTTAAAGCGTTGTAATGCTGACCTTACCACGACATGAACTGAAAATTGACCAACAAATAAGTCACGGTACTTTTAAATATAAAGAAAAATTATACTCATTAGTTAATAATTTTCTTGGTAATGTAATAATCTTGTAACTTAAAAGTTTCGTTAGTTAATCTTGCATGAGTGCGGGGTACAGTGCCTGCGACATTAACGGACAATGGCTGAAAATCAGGGCTTTGCCTTATGCTCAAAATTAAGAGAGCTTAAGTCCATGATTATTATAAGTATCTATTATTTTTCTAGCTGTAGCCAAGCTAATGAGACCGAAATGCTTTGCCGTTAAAACTGTCTTCAATATGCTTTTCGCCGACAGTCAAAGTTCATTTTACAAAAATATCAACATATCTGGCTCTGCTTGGTCATGAAGCAATATGGTTATTTCTTATAACATACTAGTAATGCTATTATTTCCATGAAATTATTACAAAGTAGGAAGGATTTGTCAATGAAACGTTCATCGACGAAAAATTCATCGGCGAAGCGCTTCATACAAAAAGTAGTACATGTTTATAATTTATAACAAGAATTTTCTTACACTTAATTATTTAGCATTCTCGTCGAATTCAGAATCTCGTAATTCTCAATTTGTTCAAACATAGATAAAATAATATATCAGTAAAATTTTAAAAGGTTAAAAATAATTAACATTATAGTGCTAATCCTGATACCTCTTGAATATTCAGCATTAAGTATTGCCAATTAATTGACTTTTTTCTTCGCGTTGAGAAATTATATCTCTATCCCTCTCTGTCATAGCAGAAACAAAGTTTAAGACGTGCCGCCTTAAAGCATACGCTTAAAGCATTCGCTTCCCTACTCCTGTAGGTCACGTATTAAGGTAGAAATTTAAGATAATCGCGAAGCGCAGCATATCGATTGTCTTGAATTTCGAGGTTATTTTTTTTATTAGACAACATAAAGGGATTCTTTTTGGTAATTTTTGGTTTCTGTTGTCTAATAAAAAAAATAACCTCGATATTCAATTCAATTTCAGCTATACAGAGTGGCACATATAGATCGGTCAGTATGGGAAAGTCTGAAACTATAAGACATACGAAAATCTCTTCTTAGGAACCATGTCATCGATTTTAGTAACAAGAAAAACTGCATTATATTTACAAAAAAACGTGTACTCAGCTCGGGAATTGTTGCTTGGTGTTGAAAAATAATAATTTATTACTATTCGGCCAGTCAAACCATGACGTTCCATTTTAAAATGAAGTTTATCTATCACGACTTTGTCGTTCGCTGCCTTGGGCTTTTCAATTGATTATTAGTGTAAGTATGATTAATAGAAGTAAGCTATTACAATCATAGATAGATAATATTATCGCAGATAACAATATATAAAGCAGTGTAGATTTGTAACAAGTTGCGACACCAGCAAAGAGCTACAAACAACCATAGAGACAATCTAAGGCACCTAAACGAGTTAAATGTTGTATTGAAAAAACGGTGGTAATTTAGAACACTTACTAAAATAAATTGAAGGATATGAAAACAATGCATTTTATTCATTTTATAAAAATTATGTTCGTTTTATTTTTCAAAACGTCAGGGTTCCATTCCCGAGCTGAGCACACGTTTCTTTAAATGTATGAATGCAGGTTTTCTTATTACTAAAATCGATGTCATGGTTCCTAAGAAGAGATTTTCGTATGTATTATAGTTTCAGACTTTCCTGTACTGACCGATCTAAATGTGCCACCCTGTATAGTATTGCTAGAAATTGATAGGTAAAGTAAATATTATATATAGGTATATATTGTGATAGTTATGAATTTCAAACTAAGACTAGTTGATTATTATGTATTCTAAGCAGTATATATTTTAATTATTATAGATTTTGAATTTTATGTATTGTCAGTTTATGCATTTAAAACTTATGCCATTTAAGTTTAAATGTATTTTGTATCAATATATTTTTTGGTTTTGCGTTTTTTTAACTTTTGCATTGTAAACTTATATATTTCAATTTTATACATTATGATACGTACCCAAAAAAGACAAATCAAAATTATCTTACCAAAGACATCTGAACTCGTCAAACCCATCATAACAGTGAAAAGTAGTCTCGCAATCTTTATACTCTTCTCCAATATCCGTTTATGCTCTTCTTGGTAACAAGGGGGTAACGTCTGCAATTGATCCATCAGATCTTTCAGTACTGACCGCCGCAGTCGCAGATCGAGAAGCTTCATTGAGCATTGCACTTCAGACAACACAAGGTTCGCTCTTGACAACAAAATATTGATGTTAATTGAAACTGTCAACCAGAGATCGATAGCTTGTTGCTCAATTAATTATTATGCAAATTGAGTTTGTGTCTATTTTTCACTCGCTTCGAACGGGATCTCACATTTTTATCTTCGTTTTTTTACCATTAATATTGATAAGTTCCGCTTATTTCAAAACAAGGTTTATCAAAAAAAGCTCTGTTTATACAGTCTGAAGGTAAGTTCTTTTAAACCACGATAATTGCACTCTACTATAGTAGAGTCCCCTACTATAACATTGTCGTCTAAATAAATGTAATAAATGTAATGTAAATAAATCAGTTATTTCTCTAACTATCCGGTTTATACATTTTGTACAAATTTTGCTGCTCCTTGAGAAAGCATTTTGCTCTCGATTCTCTGAAAGGACGGGAAGATTTGCCCTAAGATCAACAAAAATGTTACTTACACCAATAACTTATTCAATTATAATTATTACTGGCATATTGTATTGAACTCAATGTACATTCTGCGATCAATACTCAACATTTTTGCTTCTCTCAAATTTGACAAGTATGTTTGTTTGACGCTTGTATCTACTACATTTTAAAAGTAGATTCATTTGACGCTAAGTTGTTGCAAAAAAATATCGCTACATAGCGTGACTTAGGACTACGTCCCCTCACCTATGAATCTTATACTTTGAACATATTATTGATTGCTTGAGTAGGTACCTTGCTTGTAAAGTCGTTGCAACCGTTTAAATATGCTCACGGGACGGCTTGCGAGGAACTTTTATAAAAATAAATATATTTATTTATTTCTTTCTTTCACACAATAATGTAATAATTTTATACTACTACAATGATGACAAATAAGCATACGGCACGCCTGAGGGGAAGCGGTTATAGTAGCCTATAGAGGCTCTTAGAACCTTAGGCATTACTGACTAAGTATTTATATAAAAACTAGATGACAAGCAAGCTGATGGTCCACCTGATGGTAAGCGGTTGCCGCCGCCTATAGACACCTGCAATAACAAGGGAAAATCACTTGATATTGTAGGTGCATTGTCATCCTGAGGCCTAAGATGAAATGCCGTCCATGCCCAGTAATTACACTGGCTACCTTTCCCTTCAATCTGAAACACAGCGAACTGCTTCACGGCTGAAATAATAAAGGCGGTGGTACCTACCCAGACGACCCTACATACGGGTCTACCACCTAGTGAACCTACCTGTGAATCGTGCATGGGTTCTTCAAAAAGGGGTAGAAAAGGTTTTTACATGTTCGGCAATGCCTAAGTGTCCATCGGCTACGGTAGCCGGTTACCTTGAATGGTACCGTATGCTTGATTGCCACCTTAGTGACATAAAAAAATACTATGGATTTTTGACTATTCGAAAGAGCTTTTTGGGGGCGTATTGTCATAAATATATGTTGATTTTTATTTTGACCTCATTTCAATTTTAAAAAATGACACAAATCACGCTAAATAATTGAAAAAGCAAACAAGTTACAACTTTTTCTTGTTTTTGATTTTTAAATATATATTTGCAATACTACTAATACGAATTATTAAAAAGTATATAATATTATCTATCTTTCTTTACTTTTTAATTTTAAATTTTCGTCGCTTACCTGCTCGCCAGAGGTCAGATAGTTGATGAAAACTACTCGTGTGATGTGTTTTACAATTTTATTATTTTATTACTCAAAAGTGATACATACACGCTAGCAACATCTGGAAGGTTATAAAGCCCTGATGTTATCATTCTCACTAAATAAAGGAACTGTGATGCTGTAGCTATGAAGAAAACAAAAAAACCTATAAAGGCTTGAGACACTGCCGTTAGCCAGTATTTGTACGACGTTTTTGGGTGAGGTATATAAAACCATACGTGAAATATTTTGAAAGTCGCAACATGCAAGGAAATATGCCTATAGATGTCCACATCCAGAACAGTCGCCATTGCGAAAAGACCACGACTAAACTGTTTTATTCTCTATAACAGAGCGATTTCATCAATTGCCCTCAAATGGAGAAATTAACATTTAATATTCCAATTAATGTAGCGGAAAGGAAACTATTAGTATGTTCTCTGTATGTTTGTTTAAAAATATTTGACGCTATTTTATAATTTTAATATTATAATTTATTGTGCCGGCTCTAGTTTGTCATTACTGTAAAATAAATCTTATTTCGCATAAGGGTTAATGTTATTGGTTATATAAGATTATTACTAAGAAATTATTTATTATGTGATGTGTATGCTGCTGCTGTTATCCCAAATAAAAGAAAAATAAAAACAAATGTTTAAAATTATACAGTGTGTTTTGAAAGTCCGTTATAAAATTTACGGGTGGCTGTGTTCCTTGCCAAGAGTAGCCTTTCAGACTACTTTTATTTTTCGATAATTCGATAAAATAGAATGTCCTCCTCGTGACAAACCTAAAAAATGCGTACTATTGATTATCGTACGGCGCACTACAGTTATACTACACACACATACACACAAACACAACCCTAAATACTACGCTTATGACCCCCAGGCAAACCTAGAATCAAAAATTTTCTTTCTCAATTCTGTAACACCCGGTATAAAATAGACAAAGTAGTTAAGTTATTCAACTCAATCTTTCTTAGGAACGTGAAACTATAAACTTTTGCGATTTAGAATAGGTAGCTAAAGTTATTTTATTTTAACAGCAGTCTGGTCACGTGTTCGGTGTTCTTGTCTACTAAACTTCTGTCCTAGAAAGAGACTCTGGGCAGAAACTTCTGTCCTAGACAGGTATAGTAACAAGCCTTAAATAAGCTTGGTAGGTATAACAGGGTTAGGCTGATCTGGGTGCCTGGTCATGTAGGAGTGATTGGCAATGAGAAGGCTGACGTCCTGGCACGGAAGGGCTCGGAAAACAAGTACGTGGGCCCTGAGCCCTTCATATCTCTGACACAAAGTTTTATAAACACATAAAAGTTTTATAAAATTTTGTGTTTGTAAGAGGAAGTTAAGAATAGGCATAGAACTGAATGGCAAAAGGTACCGCGATTAAAACACTCCAAGTCCTTCATGGGGGAGAGGGTAGGGGAATGGAGTAAATATATCTGTACAAACAGTAGAACACAGGCTCGCTTCCTCACTGGAATACTCACAGGACATTTTGCCACCAACTATATGCTACACAAAATGCAAATTTCCCCTGCACAACATTGTCGGGCATGTGGTGAAGGCCAGGAATCGATGGAACACCTTTTGTGTCAATGCGATGCCTTGGCCAGGATCAGAATGAGTCTTCTGGAAGTGGCGTATCCTAAGCCAGAAGACTATACTCTTTCACCCCAAAGATATAGTAAAGCTTAAGGCGGCTATATTCAGGACGTGGGAGGAGTGAAGGCAGGGGTGGCACAAAAGGTCCCGAAGGGTCGAAGTGCTTCGTGGCATAGTCACGACCCCATGATAAAAAACTAGATGTCCCGGTTTTGATTCCCGGGTGAGGCAGAAGTTTCTATGATGAGATGAACATTTGTTCACGGTCACGAATTTTAACGGTTTGTCAACGGTGTTGAAAATAATATTCTTAATTTACCATCAGGTGGGTCGTATGCTTGAGTACCACCTTAGTGGTATAGTATAAAACACATTTTGGTGTATATTTTTCCGTTATCTAGTATTCTTAACAGAAAGACTTTTTAATGATGCTCAATAAGTTGAGCATTATTTTCAATGATGCTAGATAAAAGGTGGGAGTGTTATACTAATTATAATCTTACTTACTTACCTTACTTATATTGTAAATTTCTACACTGAATTAAGGTCAGAAGCTATTACGCAGTCTTGAATTATCAAGACCTTATACCAATATTATTTATTTCATGAAACTCATAAAAATTACCTAGTTTATGACGCAATAATGTCAGTCCATACCGCCTATGTAAACAATATCGCTATCATTCATTGCATTCAAAATTTTCACACGTACGAAGCGATATTATTTTTATGGAACAAATAGACAATGATATGACGTCATAACTAATAAGCCACAGACAATTTTGAAGGCAATGTAAGGCGGTAGAGCCACAGCACCCCTAGTGTAAGTTTTAATCGCATCGAACCGTCACGGTCGCGTTTACGGTCAACTGTTAAATTTGTACATAAAAAGTAGGTAGTTTCTAAAAGTAATTATTATATTAAGATTTTATTATACAGGATGGAGCTGTCAAAACGACAATAAATTAAAACATGGGCTATATTAGTTCATAGAAATGGTTTGCCACTTTCAAAAACTTCTTATTAATTTAATAATTTTAGAACATTTATATGAAATAATGTAGCCAATGTCATAATATTTCATACAAATGTCATGAAATTATCAAATAAATAAGATGTTTTTGAAAGTTTCAAACCATTACTATGAACATATATACAGGTCATATTTCAATTTATATTTTGGTTTGACAAATCATAACGTTTTTAAACGAGGAGCTCGGTAGCGTAGTGGTTTAAGTGCTTTGGTTTCGATTACGAAAATAAAGCAACTTTCGCCATGGTCGATCCCGGGATGGCTCAACTAAAATTTCTAATCTCGACTTCCCCCGTGCTTCGGAAGGAATGTTAAGGCTTTGGTTTTGGTGGTTACCGCCAACCGTTTTAACCATTAGTGGCCCATGCGGGTCGGTAGGTGGTCAGTCGGCGGGACGCTGGCGCGTGGTGGTATTATAGCCAAAACTCCTCATGTGTTTCTGTGGCCTGGCCTGTGCCCAGCGGTAAGACGTATATATATATATATATATATGTTACCGCTATAGCCCAAAGTATGGTAAATCTTAAGATTTACCAGCAAAAGCACAACACTAACATATACTAACCTACCGGTAAATGCTAGGGGTTACCGGTAAATCTTAGAATTTACCATACTTCGGGCTTTAGCGGTAACCTATATTTAGGCTGATAATGATGATGAAGCAAACTACAAGTGAGATCGACATAGCTTAATTCCATTGAATATTCTTACACTATAGATAAGTACACTACATTGTTAAACTGTAAATTCGGAATTTTAAAAATCTGTCCATTTTTTAAGAAGCATACATTGGAGTTTTTACTCAACATATCATAATTAGATACATTGTACATATTAAAATGGCGCCAATTATTTTAATTTTCAGCGCATAATTGAATGTTAATCGTTCTAATATGGACGTAATTAGCCGTAGTCAAGACAAATTGTGGCAATTTCTTGGAAATATAATATTAATGAGCTAAGGTTGTTAATTTTTTAATTAAGTACTCATAAAATATTGACTTTAATTACTTCTAAATGTATAAAATTTTATACACTTTATTTTATTATAATTTTAAATCGTCTTCAAAATATAGGAGATTTTTGCATTCATGCAATACGTGATATCTTTGTCAAAATAAACGTACGCTAAACGTCTTTGTTTGAAAGGCTTTAATAATATTCTATCAGTTTAGTCCTATTTTAATTTAGTTACTGATCTAGTAAAGATCTTTGGAGAAAGAGAACGGAACTCCTTAAGAAACAACAGTCAAGCGATATTAAAAACTTAATTTTTGCCTTATTAGTGTTTTAGTATTTATTATTGCTTTGAATTTAAGGACTTAAACAATTTTTAATAAAATACGATATCTTATTTAATATTCTGTGGATCTTAGGATAGGATTTAATGGGATTTTTTAGTTTTGAAAGGTTTTCAATTGTTAAGTGTATCGTTAACAATTGTCCTCTTTTAAAGCGTTCTGAATCAAACAAAGCGATATTACTCCGATAGAATGCTGCTCCCACGGGGCTAAATAGAATCAGCTCGGGCACAATGCCAGAAATGATCGCGGAGTGTGTTTTCTTTATTGCCGACCCGTGGACTTATCGGGGCTTGCTATATCATTGCCTTTTATTATCACACGCTATTAGATATCGGAAAACACAACTATTATCACATGAAAGTTACTTCCTTAATTTTAGAATTGTCATTACTAATAGTTTGTGAATCATCATTTTCATATCCACCTATAATATTGACTGCTGAACAAAGGCCTCCCCTTTCGATTTCCAAACGGAACTGCTCTACGCAATCTGCATCCAACGGCTCTACACGACCCTGATCTGATCGTCTATCCATCTAGTAGGAGGCCGTCTTGCTTTGCGCTTTCCAGTATGTGGTGGCCATGTTAAAACTTTAACGCCCATTGGTCGTCATTTCTACGTGGTACCCTGCCTATTTCCTATTATTCAATCGACTTATTTATTTTCAGATTTTTAGTTTCAAAACATTTACGTAGGTCTTCTAAAATAAGCATTTTTCGGTACACACATATCAGCATTACTATCCACGTAATAATATTAAAATAACTTAATTTATTCATTATTAACTAGTAAAAATGACGGAGGTAATTATTTTTAATGTCAGCTACCATACATTAATCTATAGAAATAACTTGATATAATGTTAAATCAATATTCAAAACGTAATATAACACAATAAAATGTCAATATAATAAATTTTAAAGAATATGTCAAAATAAAATTGTATTTTTAGTAAAATCATTCAGTATTCAGAATTAATCTTTAAAAAACTCGTTAACGTCTTAATAATTATGCTTTACTAATTCAATATATGAATATTATTCAATAGCTTTATATTTTTGCACTTGTTGCCCAAACATGGAAGCACCTCCACCTTACAGAAGATCGAGGCTAAATAACTTTGCTTTTTTAGTTTTTTCAATGAGTAGGGTCACCACAAATCATGAAAGAAACCCTAAGTTAGGAGCATTAAGACTTGCCTCGCTTGCTGCCTCTTAATTTTCACTGGTTATGCATCTCCTGCGTAGGTAGTATCAGAAGCGTTTATTGTTCTGTAACACTACCTATGCAGGTGATCAAATCAAAATATATCTTAGAAATAGAGATGCATCCATATAAGAGAGCTCTTACTGTTAAAAGCTCTTATACACGGATGAAACGTTGCCAACGGCCGCTGCTGTTGCAATCGTCGAGACGCGTCGACAGCTGCCGCAGATGCGTCAACGGCTACCGCAGATGCGTTAAAGGCTATCGCCGAAACGTGCCGACGGCTGCAGTTACCTCTGCAGCCGCTGATATTGAAGTTGTTATGTCGATGGCTGTCATCAAAGCGTCGACGGCTGCCACTGATGCGTGTCAACGGCTTCAGTTACTTCTGCCGTTGGCAACGTGCCGCTCGTGTATAAGAGCTTTAATCGCCAACAGTAGGTAATAGTCGGCCACCTTTGTTGCATAAAAAAATACACTGACACCTATTATAATCTAGCCCAAAGTAAGCCGAGTTAAGCCGAGTAACACTCCCTACTGGGAGTCTGATGCGGGTTAATACATGCCACTTAAGAAACCTTTTGGAATATAAAAAATTTAAGAAGTAGATTTGTCGTGATTTTTACCAATCAGGCGCTCTTTCAATTTCTACAGAGCCTTACAACATATCGTATCCGGATGGATCACCAGAGTAACGATAGATATCACACAAATACAACGATATCTTTAAAATAAGTAGATATTTCAGAACTAAGTGAATCGACTTTTTGCTCGACAAATTTTAAAATAGCAAAGACGAATTTTAATACTGCTAGAAAGATGTACAGGATTTGCGAAATGTTTCCTTACGTACAAAACCTCAACAATAATGTAAATAGAAGTTTTCTCTCGTTTAAGCTTCTTAAGCAAACGCTTGTAGGTCCAGTAGCGATCAATTCTGGCAGCATGCCCACTGGCAAGTTATTCTATTTGATCCCGTGAGACCTCAACTTGCGTTTTAGGTTTTGTTTTTGTCTAATCAAATATTCACGACGTTCCACCTCTTGGGTAATTTGTTAGAATTTTATCAAGTGTCGTAAGTTTTACAAAATAATAAGAATGTTTCTGATTTAGTTTCGAAGTTTGAAACTTAAATATTAATGTAAGGCTTCTAACAATTAAATTCACTGATAGTAAAACCCAGTTCAGAAAATGGTTAGCTCTGCTATCGTCACGAAGGAAAATCATCGCTCACGAAAAATTAAGGTTAAAGAGCTTTTTTATACAAATGACAAACAAGGTGACGGCCCACCAAGTGGTAAGTGGCTGCCGTCACCTATACACACCTGAAATAATGAGTAACAAATAACTTGGTATTGTAAGGTCAGCTTGCTAGTCATCTATTTAGTTGTACGAGTATAAAAAAGTGCGTTTTGTCATCTCGAGGATTAGTAGCAAGTCGTCATAAACGCAAAGTCGTCACGCTTGCTCAACTCGTCATAAACGCGATTAGTCATTTTCGCAACTCGTCACTTTCGCATCTCGTCATTTTCGCAACTGGTCATTTTCGCAACTGGTCATTTTCGGAACTGGCCATTTTCGCAACTGGTTATTTTCGCAACTCGTCATTTTCGAAATTCGTCATACGAACCTAAAACAGTCCATTTCTCTCATTTCATAAAACCCCTTACTTTTTTTTATCTTTAAATTAGGATCTGAAATCAAACCAAAAATCAGAATCAAAAATGTTTTATTTATTAGGTAAAGTTAATTTTACTGTAATGGTTGAGTTAACAAAAAAATTCAAATATAAGTAACAAACAAATTATACAAATCAACAACAACACTGTAGAAGTTACATTATAATCAAATAAGAATAAGGCAGCATTAAAGTATTACTTTATTAATTGTAAAAAATAAAACATTTTTGATATTTTTTTCTAATAAGATTTGATGTCTCAGCAGCTTTTTTAAATACAAGTTATATTTGAGACCTAATCCCAACAAATGATAGCGGTAAACATGAACTATCTATAAAATTAAAACTAATACAAAGTCAGTCTATTTACTTCTTTATGTAAGAAGAGATAATTATATTCGAGATTAGAATATCCATTTTGGGTTATTATTCCTGGATCTCATTTCCGTGATACTTTTTTTGTTCGATGCGGAATAGTTGCCGTTTGCTCCCATTTTTTTTAAATCGGTTGGGTAATTTGGTTTTTAAATCTTTTGTTTTTAAAAGATTTAAAAACCAGTTATTTTTAACTGAAATGAGTAAGTCGTCTACGTATGAAAAATTGCGGATTTTTGCTTTCCTATGACTTTTTAGTGATAGGATACAATAGTAGGAAACAATATAAGCTGATGGTCACCCATTTAGCTTTGACGTTAGAAAGTTATCATTGAAAATTGTAAAAAAAATAAAAATTATAACCGTCTTTAATTCTTCAATGCCCGGACGGCAGCTTAAGTTGTAAAACTGAAAAGGAAAAATATTTAAATTTAAGTGCTCATCACCTAGTAACATGTTTTTTGGGTTGGTGCTAAGTTGTTTCCAAAAATAATAGAACGTGAAGCACCGACTCCAAAAATTTGTTTTCAGGAGATGAGTACCTACTTTCTTAAATTTAATTATTTTATCCTTTTTAGTATTTTGTTTCTAATCCATACGAGTATAAATGACCTCCCCGAATGTAGGTATGTTTGCAGATGACGCAACATTAAAACAGATTCAACTACAACGAACTTCGAGGTTGTAAATTAATGTCATTTTAAAAGAGCTATTGATGGTTTAATAATATAAATTGTTAAATTTAAAGAAAACGAAGGGGATCATTTCATTCACCAAATGTAAAAATTTTGTAGATTCTGCGGTATTTTTGGGAATCAAGCTAGATATTATGCCTACAGTGGTATCTTATTTTATCCCTATCTGGTAAAACTTACTTCAGCTGTTTGCTGTGACAATATGTTGATTTTTAAATTACACATAAGACGTATGACTGTCATAAAATGAACACTAGGAATAAAAATGTCCCCTATTATTCCAAGCTTTAGACTTCATAAGACATGTGTTGCTCATTGATGGGAAAAAGTCTACATACTAATAATATAAAGTACTTTGTTACAAGTGAAATAAAAATAAAGTCTCACCTTTTTTTGTTATTACATAAGAGCTTTCAAAACAAATAATTCAGTATTAAGAAGCCACTAAAGTTTATGTTAATACTGTTTATCTACGTCGACAAAGATCATAAAATGCAAATGAACTATTGTAATCTTCATCATTACTTAAGAAATATTTTTTATGTTTTAATTTAATATTATTTTACGTAATACTTTTTCTTAATTCCTGTAACCTGATCCCTCGCCTTGTTTGCTAAGTTGTTTCCAGAAAGAATTGAAAGTGAAGCACCGACTCCGAAAAATATGTTTCTAGGGGATGAGTACCTAATTAAACATCATTACCATATCCTTATCTTTTTTTTGAAATCGGTTTCAATTTTTTATTATAACTTACCTTAAATGTAACTTTATACACGTTTACACTATTATATTTATCAAACTTTAAAGAAACAACTCTATAAAAGGTTCAGAAATATTTAGATGATAAAAATGCGTAGACGCATTGAAATTGCAAAATGTGTTTTTTTTTAAATAATGAGTCTCGTTTAGGTACCTATACTTGTACAATTATTGTAAGTGCTTACATTTTTGTGATGGAAGATGTTAAAGATCTTTTTTTTATTCTGTATATTTAGTAAATATTCGTAACTTTTCAATTAATATTATAAATTAAGATTAAAAACATTTAGAGAAATGTGTAGACTAGAAAAAGACAATTGGATAAATTTTTTCAGAGTGGAATAAATACACTATTGTAAAAAAAATTTGACGTTTTTCGTTGCAATTTGATGACGATCTGGCCGAGTGGTCTGTGTCGTCGGTCAAGAGTCCCGGGTTCAAATCCCGGCAGGAGCAAATGTTTGTATGATGAGTTCACGAGTCTAGGATGTTGTTTATTTAGTATATTTCTAATATTATATACATTATTATCATTATTTCTCCGTTATCTAGTATGCATAACACTAGCTCTTGATGATGCTTACTTTGGGCTAGGTTACCTAAATAGGTGTGAGTGTATGACTTTTATTTTAATTATTAATTAAGTATCTATTTGTCTGAACTAATACGGAAAATATCGAAATTCATTGAAATAAATGACTTCACCACTTTATTGGACTCCGTCATGATGAACGGAATTCTTCATTTTATTATTAGATATTATTGAGCGATATATGATATGGTTGAGCGGAGCGATGGCTGGCACATGCGTCATACTTGTGAACAGGTGCCACTAGTGGAAATGGTCATCTCTAAGCTTTCTTGATTTTGTAATAATTTACCTACATATTCATCAATAGTATAATTTTTGAGGGATTTTTGAGGTATATGGCATTATAGGATATTATATATAAAACAATACAATTATTATTGTAATGACGTGCTCAGACAAGTGTTTAAAATTAATGAAAGATGTTTAGCTTTATTAGGTCTTTGTATATTAATTGTTGACCTTTGTGTATTGTAATACCTATATTGTGATGGTGCATTGTCGGACAGCCTTTAAATACAGTAAATATTCTTATCATTAGGTACTTATTGGTACTTTAATATACCTTTTTTATACTCTGTGCGACACTGCGCTACTAAATACTATTACTGTGTAATTAAACATTGTAACTTAATGATTGAAAAGAGTGACTACACGAGTTTGTTGCCGGAATCTTCTCGGTAGTTCAACTTTTGGAACCGGTGTAAATTCAGACAGACTGACAGACAGACTGACTGACAGACTGACTGACGGACAGACAGACAGACTGACTGACGGACAGACGGACCGACGGACCGACAGACAGACCGATAGACAGACTGACATAACATTCTTAGCTTACGTAGATCCAGATAAGACAGAGAGACAAACATTATGAAATTGTTAGTTAGTTAATATTATTTTTATGTGATAGACTTAAGGGTTTTTTTTGTTGACGATTCGAAAGTGCTTCTTGGGGGCCTAATTGAATAAAAATATTTTCATTTTCATTTTTCATTTTCATTTTCATATGTGGTTTTAGATATTTCCTCCTACATTCAAACTTACAAACTTTACCTCCTTTTAATTTTCGTGTAGATTGTAATTAATATAAATCAGATCAGATTTATACAGAAATAGAAGTACATAGACAGTGCTTATTTATAATAATTATTCATTAAAATTAGACAGGCATACATTATTTTGAACACATTTGTAGCATGGGAAAACTAAAAAACAAACTGAAATGTTAATACTATTTTGAATACATAATTTCATTTGAACTAAAGTGCCATCTAAAATATTTCAAATGCCCAATTATTTTTTCATTTGGTTCAATAATGCAAATCCTTTGTAGGTCCAATTCATTACCTGAAAATAAAAAAACATTATTTTTAAATTATTATTTTTAAAACAAAAATATTAAAGGAATATAATAAATTGAGCAACTTAAAAAATACTAAGTGCGCACCTAAATAATCTGTTTTGTCGACTTTTCAACGATATGTTGCAAAAAACAGATTATTTAGGTGCGCACTTAGTATTTTCGTTCGTTAAGTTAGGTTAGTATCACAGATTAATGATATTGTTAGATGTATCTAGTTAGCATGATGCTCAGTTAAGTACAAGCCAATATTAAATAAGTATACTATACATGATTGTAGGCAGCTGACAAGAGAACGACACAAGTTGTTTAGTATAATATTATGTTCATCGTAGATATTTTTACATCTCTGTGACCAATCACGTATTGCTGAATATATGTATATTGTAAAGAAATATTAATCCTTGATGATTACTTTTTCAATGAGCATTCTCAATGGCTTTTAATACTCAAAATCTACAACTGGCAAAATTAAACCATTTCCGTATACTTTGTATTGTTTAACAATTTAAACAATACAAGGTATACGAAGACACAAAAACAGACTCTAAAACATAAAATTATAACGTTCCTTTGTTGCTCCCAAAAAGGATTTAGCAAATTCCCCACGCGTTGACAGAAACAAAGTTGTGAGCTTAAGAGATTCATTATTAATAATCTTTAATATTACAATTCGTCGCTGGGGATTATAAACTTGCAGGCAGATGAAAAGAGACTCGGAAGAAAATTAAAACAGATTCCGAAATTCTCGAGCATAATTAACAAACCACTCCTAACATGATAAATGGTGACATTAAGATGAGAGAAATGCAAAGGGACGATGAAAACAACAAAAACCGACCAGGAGCGTATCGGAGATAAATTAGGAGTCCCGCAGTAATTTCAGTTTGAAACAACTTTTGATAACGAGCACCTTATTTAATTTTTGTATATCTCAAAAATTTAAACGCTTCATTTTAGCCACGCCACTATCAAGAAGCTATAAAGACAGTCATCACCATACGCCCCACTACTGGGCATAGGTCTTACTATATGGAAGTAACACATGAGGACAACGACAGAACTTAGTCAATGGCGCAATTTTTTACTGGACTATTTATAGTTTAAAATATGTCCCCGTCAAAAACTCGTGTGAATAGGCTCATTTATGCCGTTATTTATTTAAGCTCCTGCAATGCTAACCTTTGTACTCTATCCACTGTTTGTTGTGTTTATCTTGTTGGTCCTTGTCCTAAATAAATAAATACTAAAAGTCGACATCATGGCCAAGAAATATTATAGAAATATTGTCATCTTGGCAGAGGAGTACGAGTCATTCCTTTAGAAATATAATAAATAAAAATTAAAGTACCTCTTCCTTTACGCAATAATAACCCTGTGTTGGGAGAAGTTCTCTGCAGCTAAGCATCACCCGTTTAGATTTTAACTTATTTTCTTCTTGTTATAAATAGGTACTCTACTTTTAGAATAAGTATTATCACAGTCTACTATTATGTTAAACGCCACAAATATTGAAAGACGAAATTTATTCAGAAGACCAACAGATATATCTATAATAACAATTTAGACATCTTAGAGGTTGCGCACACTGGTGATTTTTTGTCACTCTCACCAACTCCATGTTTAAGACTGTATGCGCACGCTCTAGGACTTGACAAATGGGTGACACTTATGTCACCAGTGCGCGCTAGCTCTTCCGATTACCATCAAACATCTAATCACATGTCCTCTTAGGTGAAACATAAATTATTAAATGTCCAGCAAATTACATTAGGCATATAGGATATTTGAAAAAAATAATTATTCGTAATAAGACTTCGTTAATAGAAAATGAAAATTGTCACGATTACAAATGGAGCTACGTAATAAGCTGAAAGGCGAAAGTAGAAATTAAAAAGAGATCTAGATTTGAGTGGAAAAGCCACTATGCCTTACGTCTCTTCTTTTATTAAAATACTAATGCCAATTTAGACTTTCTTCAAAGATTTAAGTTTTGTTTGAATACTAATAATTCAAAAGATTTTAATTCGTGTGAGTTGCCAGTGATGACATAAGGAGACGAGACAAGACTGATTCGTGGCTGCTTACGGGCCTCATACAAAGGCTCAAAGTCACCCAAAAGGCAATGGAGAGGGATATATGCTGGTAGTCCCTTTCTTCTCCGAATATCGATCGTCCGAAAATCATAATCCCTAACACGTTTGCTATAGTCAACACTTTTCATAATGTTCGCGTATACGAAATTGTATATAACCTAATCGTCTTAAGTTCTAATGCTTTTGTGTCATAATATGGGGTGCTATAATAATTAGATATCCTAATTTTTCTTGCTATAAAGTCACATGACCTAAGTGTTATATTGTATAATGTATGTTAGATCGAATGGTGGTTTATAATAATATTGTCAGTCCGAAGGATGGTGTATAATAATGTTGTTAGTCATAAACCTTAAGTTTAATAGTAGGTTTATCTTGGTTATGCTATCAATATCATACAACTTAGTTATTATAAGACTTATTATCAAGAAAATCATTTTATCCGAGAGTTTCAATTACATTTGAAATAATTAAACTCAAATGTTGTCTTATGAACATAAACAACCGTTGCGTTTTAAAATTCAGTGACAGAAATATATCGCTGTAAAACGGGTACCTATCATAAGCCCGGAAATTGCTTTACAGAATTTTAGTTGACGGAAAACATTTCGATTATTTTCGTTCCGATTTTTTTTCTTCGTCGCAATCACGTTTGCCACTGTATCGTTTTACCTATTATTAATTTAATTTTTTACGTTACTCCGACGTTTTATTTGGTGGAAAAACATTTTACCGAACTTTGTTTGACCAAAGTAACGTTTGTTCGAAGTATTAAGGTCCCGAACATTCATTACACCGCTGTTTTATTTGTGAAATCTTGATTTCACTTTTACAGAATTTACATGCAAGCATGCATGCGGCAAACATGCGTGCAGCAAGCAAACATGCATGCAGAAAGCAAGCAAGCATGCATGCAGCAAGCAAGCATGCATGCAGCAAGTAAGCATGCATGCAGCAAGTAAGCATACATGCAGCAAGCAAGCGTGCAAACATGCAGCAAGTAAGCATACATGCAGCAAGCAAGCGTGCAAACATGCAGCATGCATGGCTTCTGTCACGACTCCGGCGCTGCGGGGCTCCGGCAATCCCACGCGGTCTTATCGTCGCACATGATTTTCGCCCACCACCTGCTCCTCAGCTCGCGGGCCGCCTCGCCCCTCCGCGCCTTCGCGGGCGGTAATTAAATTACACTCTAGGAGTAAGTCAGACAAGACTACGCGGTGTCGGTTTTACAGGGGAACCGATTACTTTCCCGAAATTTACTAGTTCGATTTTCATTTCCATGAAGTTGCCGTTTTATTGTAATAGGTACTTCGAATTGACATAGAACCTTCATGGTTTGAGATTTTTGAGTGAAACTTTTTTCAAATGGTACCTGTGAGGTTTTTCTATTAAAAATGTGAAACATTCGATTATCAACTTTCAGTTGTTTTTTTTTATTTAGTTTAGACAAGAAAGATGGATACTTCAAAAATTCGAGTGAATTTTGAATACGAGTTCCGATGCGGAACTAACGCGACAGAAACAGCTCGCAATATCAATGTTGCCTTTGGAGAGGGGACTGCTAATGAATGCACCGTGCGATTTTGGTTTAAACGCTTCTGTGATGGAAATTTTGATTTGAAGAACGAACCACGTGGAAGACCCCCCTCAAATCGGCAATTTCATACTTTAACCCCTAATATTATGAGATATTACGTTAGGACTTACAACTATTATAGAAAACTGTACCTTGTACCTGTGTAAACGTTTCTAAAGAGACTGGCATGAGATTAGCCACGACCAGTTCCAACGGCTTTTGAGTGTTCGTTATAAAAATGATTATGTTCCGTTTCAGTTTCATCGGCATATTCACCCAAGGGCACCCAAATGCTGCTGTAGCCAATTTCAATCCCTTAAAACAAAACATTCCTTGAATCACACACCTGATTTTTTAATTTCTTCCTCCATATTTAAAATAAAACCACGTTACCGGATTTTACTTCCGTGTAACAAGATGCTACATTATTATTATAGATCCAATATTTTGATTACTTTACAGCGATCATAGTCACGAGATGACTGAAGAAAATGTCAGTTGTCTTTGATAAGTTTATAAAGTTTTCGTCGTTACCTACTATTATATTATAAGTATGTTACGGCTGAATTTGGAATAGTGAAGATACACTTTAGTTTATCTCGGCTACTAACATAACCTATCGAACGTAACTAAGTTTAGCCCAGCTAAATATAGTTATACTCTTTATATGTTTCTTTCATGTAGAAAGGCCTGTGCCCAGCAGTAGGAGATATACATTATAGGCTGTAGTTGATGAAAATGATGATGAAATAAAGGTATACCCATACTTCGGACTTATGCCGTAACATAAATTTACTTTTAAAATTTATATTTGGTGCAATAAATAGCTGAAATAATCTTGTAACTACTTCATACAAATCCTCCTAAATTTCGCAGGAGATGTAATGCGTGACTCTTATATCTTTTCTTTTATTTTACTAGGTGGTAGGCCCGTATGTAGGGTCGTCTGGGTATGTATCAACGCCTTTCTTATTTCAGCCGTGAAACAGTTCGCTGTGTTTCGGAGTGAAGGGAAAGGTAGCCAGTGTAATTACTGGACATAGACGGAATTTTATCTGACAACGCACCTGCAATATCAAGTGATTGTTTCCTTGTTATTGCAGGTGTCTTTAGGCGGCGATAACCGTTTACCATCACGTGGGTCGTCGGATTGTTAGTCATTTAGTTGTATAAAAAAAATTACAAGCGCATTAATGTCGGTTATCGCTTACCATCAGGTGGGCTGTATGAAACAAAAAAACAACTATAGTAATAGTACTGCTTACTGTTCGAATACATTTTATACACCAACTTTATTATTTCAAGTTCACTTATTCGCCGGACTGTCTTGGCAAATCTGTGCTAGTACAATTTAATATCCAGTGTTCCGCTCCCTTTACCCAGGAAATCCTTTATTTAACACTACAAACAACCAACTTTGGACTTTCCAAACTTCGTAAGCTTGCTTTCCCTGGTACCTGCACCGGATAGAACTAACTTAGTTACAACTGAAATATTGATAAATCACTCACCTTTTCAGTCAAAGCGTTGCCAAAATAACAGTCGCAGTAAAGGATAACCATATAAAGGGAAAGATAAGCCAGCACCCAAGTCAATTCGGCTATGTTCTCCCTCGGCGATTCGATCTGCAATCAAAAAGCTATTATGTGGCTGAACCCTATTTCAGACGGTTTAGGGTATTCTCATACATCTACATTTTACGAGAGATTGATGTTCAAGTAGATTTTTTGACAATTACAAATTTATAGACAAATAGCTTCTACCTTTGAGGCCTATGAGGAATTTTTTTTTTTATTTATTTTATACAAAGCACTAAAACTCATATGACGCTGCTTTATTTCGTCACAGAATGAAGATTACTTAAACCTTAAACCTTCCACGAAGAAATCCCTGCAGTTAAAACCGCATAGTAAAAACACGTTTTAAAAAAACTTTTTAAGGATCTTACAAATTTCAATTTCAGTTAATAGAGATCTAAGGATGCAGAGGTACCCTGTCCGCGGGACGAGTGTCACAAAAATGGTGCGGAGGCGGGTCATCATTTTTCCTTCTCACGTGAGGAAGGCCCTCTTAAATTAAAAATATAGAATTCATAGAATATAGAAAACCTAGATTCTTTTTGTTACCAGTACAACGTGAAAAATATAGGGTCTGGGCTCCGTCGTTGAGGCACAGTCGGTAACTGGTAGAAAACCGTTTTAAGTCCAGATCATACATGAAATTTGGAATCAACACAAAAGTAATACGCACTGATAAAATCTGCATTAGTGTGGTTCCGAGTATAGAGACAGTTGTAAACAGTGAAATCGCGAGTTGACCACCCAGTAATGCTTGCAGTGTCTTGGTGAGTCTGAAAATGAAAAAGTATTTAAATATTGTAGTGTTTTTATCCTTCGTTATTTATTAATTTATAGTTTTATGTACACACACAAAATATAAAAAAGAAACAATTTCAAACATTTTTTTATTTTATTTTTCCTTCTTACCTACTTAACTAATGTAACTTAACTACAAAGGTGTGGAAGCTTTGTGGATCCGGACGGCGGTCCACAAAGCCCTCTTTCATTTTATTTTCTGTTTTGATGGAAACTTAAATAAGAATAAAAAAAGGTAATAATAATAAAAAAGGTGATTCAAAAAATAAAATAATGACGTGATTCATCAACTATTTTTATAAAAACAAAAAATATTTTAAAATAATAGCTTTTCCTGATGAACACTACATCACACAAGGGTGACAAAATCTCAAAAAAGGAATGCTATGAGAATGAGATGCTAACTCGCTTGTAATTTTATTATTATTGATAATTTACTTTGATTGCAAAAGCATTGCGTTACATAATGTATCAAATTTTCTTACCAAATGAAACTTTTATATTTTGTATTGATACTATTGTTATAATGGTAGTAATGCACGAAATAAAATTTTCTTAAAATAATAAGAAACGATTTCAAAACATTAAAAAGGTAAACATAGTTAAATTTAAGTAGGTCTTTCCGATTGGTCCTCGTTGACTACACTAAACTGATTTTTTTTAACATAAAACTCAAACTCGGGCGGGACACGAGTCATCAAAAATTTGGACAATGTTTCAACGTGATAGAATGAATAAAAGCTTTCAGCAATTAAATTGCTTTTACACGGCAATTACAAACAAATATTTTAACGCCACGCGTCTGAATTTGATATTGTTTTTTAATTGAATCCAAAAAGACCTAACTAGCTTTTAGTTCAGTTTACTGAAAGCAGTTTGCTAACGTTGTTAATAATGGGGCGTAACTGTTGCATGAAAATATGAAATGCTTAAATCATAATCACACTTTAGCCACAAATACATCGTGGCATTGGCATCAGTTACATGCAGTTTCTCAAAAGTTTTGCTGGAAAAGAGTTAGGAGGTAATTTTGTTCCATCATTACCACCCTTTACGTTGGGCATGTTGGGCACAGACCTTCCTACAAGGGAAGAAGAGATGTGGAGTTTGGGCCATAGCACCACCACGCAGGCTCAATGTGGGTTGACGGTTAAAGTGGTTGCAGTAACAACCAAGACCAACGGCTTAACGTGCCTTCCGAATCACGTAGGTGCTCAAGATAACAATTATGAATTGACCCATACCGGGACCAACCATGGCGTTGGCTTTGTTTCTGCAATCGAAACCAGAGAGCTCAAACCACTACGCCACCGAGCTCCTCCCATTTTTTGCTCATAAAACTATTCGAATTATATTCAGAGCAAGTATGTACTCATAACGATGTATCACAATATATTCAGAGCAAGCAGATCCTCATACCGATGTGTCACATCATATTCAAAGCAAGTAGGCACTCACACCAATGTGACACAATATATCTAGAGCAAGTAGGTACTCAGGTAGGCCTCCCACAAGGAGGACCGACGATCTGGTGAGAGTCGCGGGAAGCCGATGGATGCGGACAGCGCAGAACCAATCGGTATGGAGATCTTTGGTGGAGGCCTATACCCAGCAGTAGGCGTCTCTCGGTTGAAATGATGATGATGATGATGAAGTAGGTACTCATACCGATGTGTCACATTCTATTTAGTGTGCCGTGTCTTAAAATAAAAAAGGGCCCTATATAGGATCACTAAGTTGTCTGTCTGTCTGTCCTTCTGTCAAGATATTTATGAAAACAAGTATCTAAGTCATCGCAAAAAATATGGCAATTTATACCACATATTTTGACACTGTTACTACAAATTGAACATTTGCTCCTCTACTTGTGCTGTGAAACTTTTGCTTATTTACAAATTTCATAATTCTATGTATGTATTACATTTAAATATTTCTTTAGTATTAAAATTCACATACTACGATTTGAGTCATTCGGGGCAACTGTGCACACTTTTGCCTTTCAAGCCTTACTGTATAAAAAATATTAATGCTAAGGAATTGAAAATACTTTTTTAGATAGAGCATTTATTTGACTATAAATGACATTTGAAAAGGGAACAAATCAAAGGTTTTTTTTTGTAACAGACCATTTAAGACAAAATATCGGAATGCGTTTACTTGCCCCGTATTGCGGGTAACCGTGCGCGCCCCTTTGGGGTAAGTAAACGCATTTGGGGCAAGTAAACGCATTCTTCAGTAAAATACACAAACAGATAAAAGCAGAATATTCTTTTAACAACATTTCTTTGGAATGTTCTTAGCGTTAACTTTCATTCATTTATAAAGATTATTTTGCTCAGTAAAAGTTCTTGAAATCAGCCATATTTAGCTTAATCTAATAGGAGATTACAAAGTCATGCCTAATAAAATCTTCTCTCAATACGTCTTCTAAAAAGAGATCATCTGATTTACATCAGTCTGAATAAATCTAGTTTCAACTAATACTAAAAATAAAACATGTCAAAAACAAAAGAACAAAAACACAATCTACTTATTCTCTAATTAGTCTTTTAAAAAATCACCGTAGTTAAGTAAGTGTACGCATGCGCATACTTACCCGCGCACACTTTCCCAATAGACCCAAAAAGCAAATAAATTACTATGCTGTTTTATTCAACAAACATAACCTAAATATTGTTTCTCACACATCAACGAGAATACACCCTTGATTGAAGAAAACATGAAAACATGACTTACCATCATCGGATTCCAAACTGAGAAGTGACAGGATTTACCAAATTGCCAAAAAGTATCGATGAAATTAGTGAAATTAAATAGTTTTGAATAAATTGTTAACGAAACGCCGTGCGTTGCAGTGTCATGTCACAACTACCTGTCCCTATCCCTACTCAGGCGTCCTTGTTTGACCCGAACAAAGTCCCCCTCCCCGCACCTCATTTCAGAGATTTAGGCCGTGCGCTCACTTTCCTACTGCGCTCAGTTACCCCGAATGACTCTAACGCTTTACCCTACCTTACAAATACCAAGCATTGAGTGTATAATTTTAACACTTATAATTAAATAAAGCTAAATAAACATACATAGTTAATTCAATCCTTAAACTTTTAAAACTATTGCCTGATTTTTAATTAATCAATAATCGTCCACTCGGACTGTAATTTACTTATAATTTTATAACCTTTTAATAGCCGCGTGATGTAGTAGAACGTCCCGAAGGTTAATTTCATAAGCTTCATTTTCTTCGCAGTCATTTCTCGCCATGGTGATTTTAACGAGCTCTTTCATATTTTCCAATTTGTTAATTAAAACGTCCAATTGGCTAGCTGAAAGGTAAATAAATCCGCCCGACAATAAAAATGGGATCATTAATCTTAAGTATTAATTTATACTTCAATACATTTAAAATACCTGTGTAATAAGTTTTTGTGAGAATTACCCATAAATCTTACAATATTTAATGAAAAAGGTCAATAAAATGATATCTTTAAATGATATGGCTGTACATTTTACAGCATTATTGATTAGCATTTTTTATGCTTTCACTGCAGATCACTCATTTAGAATTTTGTTTTACTGAACTCACAAAAATAATCATAACGTGTTGTAGGCAGGTCAAGTAGGCAGGTCACATCCTTAAGGCAGAGAGGGATAGCACCGCGAGGCTTTTTTCGTCCCGATAGATTAAAAAAGAAGCCCAAAATCTGGTTTCAAAGGTAAACGTTAATCAGACGTCATATTTCATGTACCGGTTGATTATGACAATCGTTACTTTTTCAACCAAACTATATATTATTATGTTAATTTATATCTAGATATAAAATGACTTACTTGCGCAAGATATACATGCCCAACGAAGCGTATAAATCGTGATATAAGTCGAGATCAATGTAGGCTTGTACATAAACTGAAAAAAATCGAAGTAATTTAATTTCAATAAAAATGTGTATATTACTAAGATTTCACAGCACGATTTTATGGTATAAGGTTAACGGCCTGGCCACGGGAACGGGCGGCGACGGCGGCGGCGGCGTCTCGGCAACCACTGCGCGGTCACGACGACGCGCTGTGAGGCCGACATCGAGACAGCGCGAGTGGTTGCCGAGACGCGAGACGCAGGACGCGCGTGCGGTGATATCGTGGCCAGGCCGTAACAAATAACCATGTGACCCGCCTGATGGTACGTGGTGTAACAGCCTTCATAGTAGTGCACGGACCACCCGGCCAGCCGGTCGTCAAAAATATCACTAATTTATAGTCTAGTTCCTGTGATGACTAAGTTCGTTAGAGCTCACTAATAATGTGCTGTGTAACGAGGTAGAGGTCTTGTATTCTTAGCAGTCAACGACAAAACGCTTTCTCGCGATTTAAATAGGAAAGGCAACCCGTGAGTGGGTGCTACAAGTGCCTAATAGGATACGGTAACCGCCTACCTCGGTACTATCAGATGGGACGTATGTTTGTTTGATATCCTTCACGTAGTAACTCAACAAGCTGTTCAGTAGATGCAAAATATATTAATAATGCGATACCCGATTACACAATTTGCACAGTTAACATTTAACAGTTTATTAAATATTTTTCTACTACACAGCCCCTGTCCATAATATCAATATAAAACCCTCGACCTGTATCTTATTTTTAACATCTAGGTAATGAACATTTCCTCACTCTCTGATCCTCCTACTTTCTTTCTAATTTTATTTAACCGCTTTGGTTTTTTTATATCAATCTACCAAATTTTGACAGTAAATATTTTAGTATTGATATTGAGATGCGTCATTGTCCAATTAACGCATTTATGTCCAGTGTCATAGAAAAAAGTTGACCCACAGCGTCGAGTCCTCGAAGCTCAATTTCGCAGATTCAGATCGATTACACAGCGCGTCAGACACAGACTTCTAAGTTTAGAGTAGGGCATCTTTTAAAAATACTATATACTTCGAACTTTCTTCACATTTGTAAAAGGTATGTAGCTTCAATTCTCCCCCCCTCATCAAATTTGAACACTAGAGACTTTTTTGTGACGAGTCAAGTCTAATTTGACTTTGAGGTCGATTAAAAATACTCGGAAGACTGAAGAGGTTTATATAATTACCTTTATTATGAACTTTACAAAATTTCTAAACTCGTACTCTGGGGACCTGATTAACATAATTGGTTTTTTTAAAAATAAAAATATATATATCATGAAATTATCAATTGAATAAGATGTTTTTGAAAGTGGCAAACCTTTTCTAATGTAATCTATGTTTTAATTTATTGTCGTACTGTCATCACCACTCTGTATATACCTAAAGTCGAGTAAGTTTAAGGCATTTCATATAATAAACGGTAACACTTACTTGAAAAGCTAAAACATAGTTGAAGTAAGCTGGATCTTCTGCGTTGAAAAAAATAAAGTCCATTTTCATAGGTAAACATTTAAAGCGTTGTAATGCTGACCTTACCACGAGATGAACTAAAAAGTTAACAACATATAAGTAACGGTACTTTTTTTTATACAAAGCACGACAAATGACTCAACACCACCCGATGTGAAGCGGTAAGAAGAGTCCAAATGCAAAGACAGCTAGTGCAGTTCAGACACTGCTCTAGCCGCTTTCACCTTGCCGGCCCGAAAGGTGCTTTTTCACGCCTCTTTTGAAAGAAACCATGTTATAGGAATGAGGGAACACATGTGCTGGCAAAGAATTTTAAGTTCTGGAAGTACGACAAAGAAAAGCGCTACTAAATTTCTTTTTAAATACTTTTTACTTTTAAATATAAAGAAATATGATACCTACTCATAAGTTAGTAATATTCTTGGTAATGTATAATCTTGTAAATAAAATTTCATTAGTTAACCTTGTATCAATCGATATAATGCCTGGGACAGTAACGGGCGATGGCTCAAAATCAGGGTTTTGCCTTGTGTTCAAAATTAGACAGAGCCCATGGGTCTTTATTTCTCTCATTTTATTTGGAGCCAAGCTAATGAGTGTGAAATGCTTTGCCGATAAATCTGTCTTTAATATGCTTTTCGCCGACAGTCAAAATCCATTTAACAAAAATATCAGACGACATATCTGACTCTGCTTGGTCATAAAGAAATATAGTTATTTCTTGGAACATATTAATAATACCATTATTTCCATTAAATTATTACAATATAGGAAGGATTTGTCGATTAAACGTTCATCGATGAAAAATTCATCGGCAAAGCGCTTTACACAAAAAAGTAGTACATGTTTATAAATAATAACAAGAATTTTCTTACACTTAATTATTAAGCATTCACGTAAAATTAAGAATCTCTTCCATGTTACAAACGGGAAGAAGTTCTCAATTCCTTCAAACATAGATAAAAAAATATCGCAGCAACATTTTAAAGGTTGAGAATACCTAATATTATTGTGCTAATCCTGTTACCCCTCGAATATTCAGCATAAAGTGTTATTGAATCGTTTACTCGCGTTGAGAAATTATAATTATATCTATCCCTTTTTGTCATAGCTGAAACAAAGTTCATGATGTGCCGCCTTAAAGCTAAATATTAAAATAAAAGACAAATCAAAATTATCTTACCAAAGACGTCGAAAGCCGTCAAACTCATCATAACAGTGAAAAGAAGTCTCGCAACCTTTATACTCTTCTCCAATATCCGTTTATGCTCTTCTTGGTAACAAGGGGGTAACGTCTGCAATTGATCCATCAGATCTTTCAGTACTGACCGCCGCAGTCGCAGATCGAGAAGCTTCATTGAGCATTGCACTTCAGACAACACAAGGTTCGCTCTTGACAACAAAATACAAAATATTGATGGTAATTGAAACTGTCAACCAGACATCGATAGCTTGTTGCTTAGTTAATTATTATGCAAATTGAGTTTGTGTCTATTTTTCACTCACTTCGAACGGGACCTCACATTTTTATCTTCGCGTTTTTTGCCATTAATGTTATTAAGTTCCGCTTAAAAGAAGGGTTTTTTAACAAAAGCTCCATGTTTACACAGTCTCAAATAAAGTTCAATTAAATCGCCATAATTGCACTCTGCTATGGTAGAATCGACAAAATAAATGAATTACTAATACTAATTACTATTATAGGTGTGAGTGAAAAAAAAATGTATTTAAATTACTTAATTATTTTTTAAAATATTCTGTTTATACATTTTATTCAAATTTTTTAAAAAAAACTTTGCATTGCTTTGTCGTCTAAATAAATGAATATCAGTAATAGGTGTGAGTGTAAAAAAAAACATTTTGCTCTCGTTTCTCTAAAATGACGGGAAAATTTGCTCTATGATCAACAAACATGTTAACTTGCACCAATAAGTTATTTAATTATATTATTGGCATATTATTTTGAACTCAATGTACATTCTGCGATCAGAACTCAACATTTAATAGTTTTGAAAAGATGGCATGCTGACATTTTTAACCGACTTCAAAAACGAGGAGGTTCTCAATTCGGCCGGTATGTTTTTTTTTTTTTCTATGTATGTACACCGATTACGCCAAGATTACTGATCCGATTTACGTGATTCTTTTTTTGTACGATGCGGAATAGCTGCCATTTGGTCCCATAAAAATTTTATCAGAAACAGTTTGGTACTTTGGTTTTAAATTAAAAAATACTGAAATTATGAAATCGTCTACATAAGCGAAATTGCGAAGTTTTGCTTTTCCAATGACTTTTTAGTGAAACAATACGATAGTAGGAAACAATATAAGTTGACGGTTGCCCATCTAGCTTCGACCGTAGAAAGTTATCACTAAAAATTGTGAAAAAAAAATTTAAAACAAAAATTAAAACCGACTTCAAAAAACTGAAAAGGATGAAATAATTAAATTTAAGTAGGTATTCATCCCCTAGAAACATATTTTTGGAGTTGGTGCTAAACAATAGAAAGTAAAGCACCGACTCCAAAAATATGTTTCTAGGGGATGAATACCTACTTAAATTTAATTATTTCATCCTTTTCAGTTTTTTGAAGTCGGTTTTAATTTTTGTTTTAAATTTTTGTTTCTCTCAACTATGAGAAGAACGTTTGTTTGACGCTCGTATCTACTACATTGCTAAAGTAGTTTCATTGTACGCTTAATTGTTACAAACAACATTGCTACATAGCGTGACTTAAAAATAAGTCACCTCACCCATGAAACTTATACTTTGAACCTTGCATGGACTGTCATTGCTACCATTTGAATATGCTCGCGGGACGGCTTGCGAGGAACTTTTATACTACAATGATGGCATACGGATACTAAGCATACGGCACGCATAAGGGTAATCGGTTACCGTAGCCTATAAAGGCTCTTAGAACCTTGGGCATTACTGACTAAGTATTTATATCAAAATTAAGAAAAAACTTTATGTTGGCAGCAAAGGAGACGAGTCTTCCAGCTCCCAATATAACGCTTTCTCATTAAGTTCTGATGAACTGACTCACCGGAGGATTGCACTATAAAGAAGTATTATTTAGCTGCGATCTTCTGTAAGGTGCTACCTCAGCATGTCGCTTGAAATACAGACAGACAGACACTAAGACATTGTTAGTTAACGTGAATTCAGATAATGACAGAGCGACTTGACTCACCAGAGAAAGACAACTGTTAGTGATGTGATTAAAAAGATATTGTGTGTCACTGTTGTCAATGTCAGTCTGTAAATAAAGGCTAGAGTAGTGTCTAAACTGCACTAGTTGTTTTCGCATATGGACTTTTCTTACCGCTTCACATCAGGTGGTGTTGAGTCATTTGTCGTGGTTTGTATAAAAAAAGTTAAAATTTTAAAGGAAAATTATATTTTCTTCTTTTCGAGCATTTAAATAAAAGCTTTTTTTTTAAAGTTTATTTGCTTTGAATTTTTACTTTTTTAATTTAACATTTTGTCACCTGCTCGCCAGTGGTCAGATATGTTAAAGAAACTACTTGTGTGATATGTTTCATAATTATTTTATTACTCAAAACTGATACTTACGCGCTAGCAATATCTTGAATGTTATAAATCCCTGATGTTATCATTCTCACTAAATAAAGGAACTGTGATGCTGTAGCTATGAAGAAAACAAAAAAACCTATAAAGGCTTGAGACACTGCCGTTAGCCAGTATTTGTACGACGTTTTTGGGTGAGATATATAAAACCAAACATGGAACATTTTGAAAGTCGCAACATGTAAGGAAATATGCCTATAGATGTCCACTTCCAGAACAGTCGTCATTGCGAAGAGACCACGATTAAACTGTTTTGATTCTCTACAACAGAGCGATTTCATCAATTGCCTTCAAATGGAGAAATTAACATTTAATATCCCAATTAATGTTGCGGAAAGGAAATTATTAGTATGTTCTCCGTATCTTTGTTTGAAAATATGTGATACTTTTTTATGATTTTTAATATTATAATTTATTTTACCGGCTCTAGTTATAATTATTGTAAAAAAAAAATTCACACTAAGATTACTGTACTGGCTATACATAAATACTGTTACAATTGAAAATAAACAAAATATTACATTTGAATTTGGAATCTGTCATTTTTATATGATTGTTCATTGAGTTTTCTCATTTTGGCGCCAATATATAGTACAATATTTTGCGATATTAACATGGAGTAGGGTGACAAAGAGAACCGAATCGCTGTGATTGCATTACACATAGTAGTTATGGAGCCAAATGAAATTTTTAAAACTCTCCATACGCTTGGTATTAGTTAAATGTTTGTGTACCGACCGGGCCATCCATAGGTACAATGAGACCTCCTCTGTTTGTGACAGAAAAAGATCTGGCCGTCCACGTAGTGTTAATGCGAAAAAGGTGGTCAAAGCAGTAAGGGAAAGAATTCGAAGAAATCCTGTCCGAAAGCAGAAGATTTTATCTCGGGAGATGAAGTTAGCACCTAGAACCATGTCGCGTATTTAAAAAGATGACTAAGGACTTGCAGCCTATAAGCGACGTCTGGACATTTCTTAACTGTAAAAACATTCTCCTCCTCGTGACAAACCTGAGGAATGCGTACTGTTGCTTATCGTGCGGCACACTACAGTTACAACACACATACACACAAACACAACCCTACATACTACGATAACGACCCCCCGCAACCCCAGAATAAAAAAAATATTTCGGAATTCTGTAACATCCGGTATAAAATAGACAAAGTAGTTAAGTTATTCAACAAAATCTTCTTTAGGAACGGGAAACTATAAACTTTAGCGATTTACAATATAGCTATATTTTATTGTATATTTAGTTTATTGTATATTTTGACCGCAGTCTGGTCAAGTTTTCAGTGTTCTTGTCTAGTAAACTAAGATATCCCGGGTTTGATCCTCGGGTGGGGCAGAAGTTTCTATGATGAGTTGATACATATTGTGCCCTTGGTTGTGGTTGTTACCCTTTTTAACCTTGGTGGCTTAATGCGGGTCGGTAGGTGGTAGGTAGGTGTTACAGCCAAAACTCCTCGTGTGTTTCTGTGGCCTGGCCTGTGGCCCGCAGTGGGACGTATATAGGCTGGTAATGATGATAAAGCAAAATGCAATTGAGATCGAAATAGCTTAATTCAGTTGAATATTCTTACACTATAAGTAAGTACAGAATACAATACTCTGAGAATTAATCTACTGTTTGTATTGTTAAACTGTAAATTCGCAATTTAAAAAAAACTGTCCAATTTTTAAGAAGCATACATTGGAGCTTTTACTCAACATATCATAATTAGATACATTGTATTAAAATTGTAATATCTTTTTTTATTTTTTAGCGCATAATTGAATATTAATCGTTCTAATACGGATGTAATTAGCCGCAGTCCAGATAAATTGTAGCAATTTATTAGAAATAAAATATAATAAGCTAATCCTGTAAAAGAGAGGTTGTTAATTTTATAATTAAGTACTTAAAAGATATTGACGTCAATTACATCTAAATGTATAAAATTTTACATTACTTTTTTTGATTAAAATTTTCGATCGTCTTCAAAACGGAGGAGATGGTTTTACTAGGTGGTTGGCCCGTATGTAGGGTTGTATGGGTAGGTACTATCGCCGTTCTTATTTCAGCCGCATGAAACAGTTCGCTGTGTTTTGGATTGAAGGGAATGGTAGCCAGTGTAATTACTGGGCATGGACAGCATTTCATCTTAGGCCCCGATGCACCTGCAATATCAGATGATTTTTCCTTGTTATTGCAGGTTTCTATAGGCGGCGGTAACCGCTTACCATCAGGTGGACCGTCAGCTTGTTTGTCGTCTAGTAGTATAAAAAAAATGCATTTATGCTTTACGTGATATTTTTCCTATACCTCGTACCTATGATAAACGTTTTTTGTTTGAAAGGCTATTAGAATATCCTATCAGTCTTGAGACTATCCTATCTCAGATGGTGAGCTGAGTTACTCGAGTCTTCCCAGCTCCTCCAGGAAGTCTCCCCGAGCCTAGGTAATCTGCCTGGTAGTTAGCCACTCGTCTGTATCCCAGCAGCACATGAGCGGCTGCTTCTTCTGTCTCCATGCATGCTCTGCATAGAGGACTGTCCGAGATATCTAAGTTTAAGAAGTTACTTCTGTTAAAATTAGTCTAGAGGTTAGTTCTGTTTAGGTCTGTTTAGTATGATCTTCGGAGAATGAAAACGGAACTGTTCAAGAAACGACAGTCAAGCGATATTAAAAACTTTTTTTGCCCTATTAGAATTTTTATTATTGCTTTGAATTTAAGGACTTAAAGAATTTTTAATCACATACGATATCTAATTTTTTATTCTGTTTAGTTTCACAGTTTGACTGCAGATGCAGGATTTAATGGGATCTTTTAGTAGAAGCATTATGAAATTCAAACGAAGTAAAGTTTTTGAAAGGTTTTCAATTATTAAGTGTATCTTTAACAATTGTCCTCTTTTAAAGCGTTCTGAATCAAACAAAGCGATATTACTTTGATCGAATGATGCTCCCACGGGGCTAAATAGAATCAGCTCGGGCACAATGCCAGAAATGATCGCGGAGTGTGTTTTCTTTATTGCCGACCCGTGGACTTATCGGGCTTGCTATATCATTAAACACTTGCCTTTTATTATCACACGCTATTAGATATCGGAAAACACAACTATTGTCACATGAAAGTTGCTTCCCTAATTTTAGAATTGTCATTACTAATAGTTTGTGAATCATCATTTTCATATCCACCTATAATATTGACTGCTGAACAAAGGCCTCCCCTATCGATTTCCAAACGGAACTGCTCTACGTAGTCTGCATCCAATGGCTCTACACGACCCTAATCTGCTCGTCTATCCATCTAGTAGGAGGCCGTCTTATAAAATAAGCATTTCCGGTACACACATATCAGTATTACTATGCATGTAGTAATATTGAAATAACTTAATTTATTCATTATTATCTGACATTATAATTATTGATAATGTCAGCTAACACACATTAATCTAAAAAAATAACTTGATATAATGTTAAATCTATATTAAAAACGTAATATATTACAACACAATAAAATGTCAATATAATGAATTTTAAAGAATATGTCAAAATAATATTACATTTTTAGTTAATTGATTCAGAATAAAAAAATAATCATTGAAAAACTCGTTAACGTCATAATGTTTTACTAATTCAATAAATGAATATTATTCAATAGCTTTATAAATTTGCATTTCTTGCCTGAATAGGGAAGCACCTTCACCTTACAGAAGATCGCGCCCAAATAACATTGCTTCGTAGTTCTTGCAATGAGTAGGATCACCACAGCTCAACAAAGAAACCCTAAGTTAGGAACATTAAGAATTGTCTCCTTTGCTGCCTCCTAATTTTCACTGGCTATGCATCTCCTGCGTAGGTAGTAGAGTAGAAGCGTTTATTGTTCTTACAGAACAACCTACGCAGGAGATACATCCATATAAGAGCTCTTACTGTTAACAGCTCTTATACACGGATGAAACGTTGCCAACGGCAGCTGCTGTTGCAATCGTCAAGACGCGTCGACGGCTGCCACAGATGCGTCAACGGCTACCGCAGATGTGTCAAAGGCTATCGCCGAAACGTGTCGACGGCTGCTTCTGATTTTGAAGTTGTTATGTCGATGGCTGTCATCAAAGCGTCGACGGCTGCCACCGATGCGTCGACGCGATTTGGTAGATGGGTGCCTCAAACGCATTTTTCATCGGTAGGATTTATTCCATAATCGCATTTTGCCACGATCGTGTTTTGTCACGTGTGTTTTATGTATAATCGTATTTTATCCAAAAGGTAATTTGCCTTACAGCATGTTGTCTTATTCGCTTTTGGGTCTATAAATAATTTGCCTAACAGCATAGTCTTATGTGCTTTTTGCCCTATTGTAAATTGAACGATTGCAATTTGTTTTCCTGTTTACGTGTATCACCCTCAAAATATAATATATGTTCATAACAGTTAGGCTATTAAAGTTACTTTTCATGAAAATGAAAATTTTATATTGTTTTCGTCATTTTCACCTACAGTCAATATCAGATACTGACAACAGAGCTCAAAAACATTGACACACACTTATTCTCTTGTATATGCGTTTATGACTAAATGCGGCTAAAAAAACTGAGATTTTGAAATGGGAGACTAAGGTAAAAATCGATTATACATAAAGCACACGTGACAAAACATGATCGTGGCAAAATGCGATTAGGGAAAAAATCCTACCGATGAAAAATGCGCTCGAGGCACCCACCTACCAAACCGTCGATGCGTGTCAGCGGCTGCTGTTACCTCCGCCGTTGGCAACGTGCCGCTCGTGTATAAGAGCTCTAATCGCCAACAGTAATAGTCGGCCACCTTTGTTGCATAAAAAAATACACTGACACCTATTATCTAGCCCAAAGTAAGCCGAGTTAAGCCGAGTAACACTCCCTCCTGGGAGTCTGATGCGGTTTAACACATGACAATTAAGAAACCTTTTGGAATATAAAAAAATGAAAAAGTAGATAGGTATGTCGTGCTTTTTCCCAATCAGGCGCTCTTTCAATTTCAACAAGGCCTTACAGCATATCGTAACCGAATGGATCGCCAGAATAATGATAGATATCACACAAATCCAAAATTTATTCTGTGTAGAAACGAATAGAACGATATTTTTAAAATAAGTAGATATTTCAGAACTAATTGAATCGACTTTTTGCTCGACAAATTTTAAAATAGCAAAGACGAATTTTAATACTGCTAGAAAGATGTACAGGATTTGCGAAATGTTTCCTTACGTACAAAACCTCAACAATAATGTTAATAGAAGTTTTGTCTCGTTTAAGCTTCTTAAGCAACCGCTTGTAGGTCCAGTAGCGATCAATTCTGGCAGCATGCCCACTGGCAAGTTATTCTATTTGATCCCGTGAGACCTCAACTTACGTTTTAGGTTTGCGTGACGGCCCACCAAGTGGTAAGTGGCTGCCGTCACCTATACACACCTGAAATAATGAGTAACAAATAACTTGGTATTGTAAGGTCAGCTTGCTAGTCATTTATTTAGTTCTACGAGTATAAAAAAGTGCGTTATGTCATCTCGAGGATTAGTAGCAAGTCGTCATAAATGCAAAGTCGTCACGCTTGCTCAACTCGTTATAAACGCGACTAGTCATTTTCGCAACTCGTCACTTTCGCATCTCGTCATTTTCGCAACTGGTCATTTTTGCAACTGGTCATTTCTGCAACTCGTCATTTTCGCAATTCGTCATACAAACCTAAAACAGTACATTTCTCTCATTTCATAAAAGCCCGTGATTGTTTTTTATCTTTAAATTAGGATCTGAAATCAAACCAAAAATCAGAATCAAGAATGTTTTATTTATTAGGTATAGATAATTTCACTGTAATGGTTGAGTTAAAAATTTTTTTTTTCAAATATAAGTAACAAACAAATTATACAAATCAACAACAACACTGTAGAAGTTACATTATAATCAAATAAGAATAAGGCAGCATTAAAGTATTACTTTACTAATTGTAAAAAATAAAACATTTTTGATATTTTTTTCTAATAAGATTTGATGTCTCAGCAGCTTTTTTAAATACAAGTTATAATTGAGACCTAATCCCACCAAATAATAGCAGTGAACATGAACTATCTATAGAATTAACACTTATACAAAGTCAGTCTATTAACTTCTTTTTGTAAGAAGATATAATTATAATCGAGTTTAGAATATCCATTTTGGGATATTATTCCTGGATCTCATTTCCATGATTCTTTTTTTGTTCGATGCGGAATAGTTTCCGTTTGGTCCCATTTTTTTTAAAATCGGTTGGGTAGTTTGGTTTTCAAATCAAAATAACTGGAATGAGTATGAAAAATTGCGGCTTTCCTATGACTTTTTAGTGAAACGATACGATAGTAGGAAACAATATAAGCTGATGGTCACCCATCTAGCTTTGACGTTAGAAAGTTATCATTGAAAATTGTAAAAAAAGAACAAAAATTAAAACCGTCTTTAATCCTTCAATGCCCGGACGGCAGCTTAAGTTGCGAAACTGAAAATGAAAATATCTTTATTCAATTAGGCCCCCCAAGAAGCACTTTCGAATCGTCAACAAAAAAAACCCTTATGTCTATCACATAAAAATAATATTAACTAACTAACAATTACATTATGTTTGTCTCTCTGTCTTATCTGGATCTACGTAAGCTAAGAATGTTATAATGTCTGTCTATCGGTCTGTCTGTCGGTCTGTCTGTCGGTCCGTGTGTCGGTCCGTCTCCCGGTCCGTCTGTCCGTCAGTCAGTCTGGCTGGCTGTCTGTCTGTCTGTCTGTCTGTCAGTCAGTCAGTCCGTCTGTTTGTCTGTCTGTCAGTCTCTCTGAATTTACACCGGTTCCAAAAGTTAAACTACCGAGAAGATTCCGGCAACAAACTCGTGCAGTCACTTTTTTCAATTATTAAGTTACAATGTTTAATTACACAGTAATGGTATTTAGCAGTGCAGTGTCGCACAGAGTATAAAAAAAGGTATATTAACGTACCAATAAGTACCTAATGACAAGAATATTTACTGTATTTAAAGGCTGTCCGACAATGCACCATCACATTATAGGTGTAGCAAACGCAAAGAGAAGAGTAAAAAACGCAAAGTAAGAAACGTAAAGAGTAGTATTAACACCAGGATGGCAGTAGCTACGATGTGTATGCTCGACAATTAAAATTGTTAGTTGATGATCATATGGCAGAAACGCAGGATGCCTTTGCTCGTATTCTAAACCTGAACGTGAGAGCCTGCCGCCCACCCTGAGAATACCACGATCATCTAAAAAAGGGTTAAGTTTTTGAAACGGTTTAGGCAACGCTTGCTTAACCTTTAACTTGGCAAGCATATCTGGAAAAGCACAACTCTGCACAAACTTTACTAAAGTAATTAAACTGTGGTGACGTTCAGCATTGTTCACAAAATCATTACGGTTTACCTGTTTAGGATGTCTACAGTTATTTATAAAGCGATGAATGTAGGAAAGTATGTTAAGGATTTTAGACAGAGAAGAAAATCGTGTCAAAAAGTTCTGTAATATTGAACTATCATGGGAAGGCGATTCAGTGATTAGTGCTACTGAACTACGCAATTCAGAATTTACCCTTTGCTCGTCATCAGCGGACACGCATCCCACAAAGGATGGCCACGATTCAATAGGAGCCGACAACCAACTTGGACCCGCCCACCACAACGAGTTATGGACCAGATCACGAGGAAACTGTCCGCGCGAACTAATATCTGCAGGGTTGTCCGTCGAAGATACATGATGCCAACAATCAGTGGGTGTGATATCATGAATATGACTAGTTCGGTTTGCCACGAATGTGTTCCAGCGCGATGAATGAGAACGCAACCAAGAAAGGACGACTGTGGAATCAGACCAAAGGTATACCGATTCGATAGGGATAGAAGATAAATATACGTCTCGGACTAACTTATACAAATCAGATAGAAGAACTGCAGCACACAATTCAAGCCGAGGCAACGATACGCGTTTCAAGGGCACTACACAAGCCTTAGAAGTAACAATGAAAACACGGATGGATCCGTCTTCATCAGTCACACGCAAGTATATGATGGCACCGTAAGCTACCTCGGAACTGTCACAAAACCCGTGAATTTGATAGGTAGCGTTATCGCGAGTAAGATGGCGAGGTATCCTAATTTTACTTAAATGAGAAAGTTGATCTTGATATTTATTCCATGCATTTATGATGTCATCAGCTGGAGTCTCATCCCATCCAACACCGATTATCCAAAGTCTTTGAATTAGACATTTAGCTTGAATCGTGATGGGAGAGAGGCAGCCTAATGGATCGAATATCCTAGCGAGTTGGCTCAGAATAGATCGTTTAGTGCATGGTCGATTTGAGGGTTCTACCTTAAAGAGAAAATCATCGGTTGTAGCATCCCACTCCAAACCTAAAATCTTGAGAGAAGATTCTTCCGACGAGTCAAGTGAGATCAAACCCAAACGTCGGTCTTCACCTGGAAGATCCAACAAAAGTTCCGGGTGGTTGCTGACCCACTTACGTAATTTGAAATGACCTAACCGAAAAATATCAATAAGTTTATTTCGCGCTCCCTTTGCAAGATCCAACGTTTGACAGCCACTGACCACGTCGTCGATATATATATCTGACATAATGATTTGTTTAGCCAGCGGGTAAGCAAGACCTTCGTCAACGGCAAGTTGTCTTAACGTACGACAAGCAAGAAAAGGTGAAGACGCCACGCCGTACGTGACCGTGTTCAAACGGTATTCCTGAAGATGTTCACTTAATGAAGCTCTCCAAAAAATACGCTGGAATTCACAGTGCTCTGGTATTACCCCAATCTGCCTATACATTTGGCGCACATCTGCGATAAAAACAATATTATGCTGCCGGAAACGTAAAAGAATCTCTACTATGTTACTTTGCAATTTCGGACCTTTAAGTTGGGAATCATTTAAAGAGCAAGATTGAATATCCTTTGCGGAAGCATCAAAAACCACGCGGAGGCGAGTAGTCAATGAATCAGGACGCAAGACACAATGATGAGGTATGTAGTACTTTCCTTTTCCCACGTCATTAGCAGAGACTAAGGACATGTGACCGGTATCGATATAATCAGTCATAAAGTCCGTATACATGTCCGTATACATACATCCATAGCATGAAAACGTCTTAAGGCTACGTCACGGGAGCCATTAAATATTGGTTCGGAATTGTTTTTAAAAGGTAATGACACCACATATCTTCCAGTGTCATCTCGAAAGTGCTCGCTAAGAAACTTTTGCTCACACAATGACTCTTCTGGAGTAAATTTTGTCACATTAGGTAAAGAATCGAGTTCCCAAAAACGTTGAACCATTGAATTTAACGAATTGTCAATGTCGAATGTATTGTATAACAAAGTAGTTGACGCTAAGCGTGTCTTGCCTAGGAGAAGCCAACCAAAAATCGAATTTAAGGCAGTAGGTTGACTGGTGGTTCCTTTAATACTTCCATTGAGAATAGATTCAGCGAAAACGTCAGCAGCGAACAGAATGTCTATAGGTCCAGGTATATCAAATCCTGGGTCAGCTAAAGGTAAATTTTTTATATGACACCAAATTGTCGTGTTCAATCTAGCTATTGGTTGATCACCGCAAATCTTGGGAATGACATGCATGTCCAATGTGAAAATATCTCGATCGTTCGCACCTACAGTACAACTAACGTCACCTAAAATTTTTGCCATTGTATCCCCAAGCCCACTGACCTTCGATGATGTGGCTGCGCATCTCAACTTCAAACGAGTTACGGCCGACTCCGTGACAAAATTACTTTGACTGCACGTGTCAAACAAAGCGCGAAAAGATTGCATGTTTCCAAACGCATCTCTCACCTGCACAATTGCAGTTGCTAAAAGTACAGATGTATTCGCCTGAGCACGTGACACAAGCGACGCAACCGGTTTTGATTCACTCGGTTTATCGCGATGAAGCAGAGTATGGTGTTTTCGTTTGCATATACGACAAGAGAAAACAGACATACAGTCCTTAATTTGATGAGAGGACTTAAGGCAATTGAAACACCATTTTTTAACTTCGGCAATCTTAAGTCGGTCATCGATAGATTTTTCAAAAAATTCAGGACATGAAGAGATGGTATGAGCATTATTACAATACGAGCACCTAGCATTTTGACTCTGAAAACTATTATTTGTAACAAAGGAATTGGGTTTTTTGTCAGAAGTCGATGCTGCAACAAGGGAATGGGATATATTATTATGGTTTTGATATGAACGTGTAATATTATGTTGTGGCAAGGAAACAAACCGATTTGAGTTCCTAACGGTTTTATTTATTTCGGAAAAATGTGTATCCTTCAATAAGGCCTCGCATTTTGACTGTAGAAAACCTTTTAAATTTTCGTATGTAATGTGTATGGTAATTCGACATCTGAATATTTTTCCTCAAAACTACATCGCAAATCGGTGTCCAATTTTGATAGAATATGATATACTAATACAAAATCCCACTTATCAATGGGTAGATTAATAGTTTTTAATATGCATAAATTTTCTTCGAGCAAATCTAATGACTTCCGAAATTCATTAGCTTTAGTGCAATTAAAATTAATATTAAGAATGTCCCTCCAACATGTAAATGCTAAAGTGCGCTTACTTTTATAACGATTGGTAAAAGCTTCGTAAGCATCCCTGTAATGTTCCTGTGTCACAGGGAACGATTTAATCGCTAATAGCGCTTCGCCACTAAGTGAGGAAATCAAATAGTGAAATTTCTCAGTAATACTGAGCGAAGTGGAGTTATGTATGAGGGCGTTAAATGTGTCATAATATTCAGGCCAATGTTTTACATTGCCAGAAAACGTAGGCAAAACAATTTTTGGCAATCGGATATTTATTGAAGAATTACCTGAGGACTGGGATGATTGCTCAGATTTAGTTAATTGACGATAAATAGATAAAACCTTAAAATACATGTCGTCAAAACGTTCTTGAATATCGCTATCCTCGTTATCAGAATCATTCAATATTTCCAAAATATTAAAATGAGCATCTTCAAAATTCGCAGCAATTTGTTTTATTTCTTGATGATATGAAAAGAATAAGTCGCGTTCGGATGCATCCTCGTGAGCTAAGACACCTATTTCCAAAGCCTTCGCCAACCGCTTATAAGCGATAGTACGTTTTCTGCGAAGGGATGGTAAGTCATGAGTAGTGAATTCGACCTCTGTCGACTTTGACTTTGACTTCTTAAAAACACTTTGTTTCCGATGAGAATGTTTGCTAAGCAGTGACATTGTTCGATATCAGAATAAAAATTACACCAATAAAAGTATACACGTAAATTATAGATGTAAAAATAGTATAGGTAAATTATGTTTTAAATCAGTAAAACGGAACACGCTGCGTATCAAGACGGCGCGATAGCTGCAAGCGAGATATCTAACCGGTTTTCTATAGAATTGAATGTCCGCCGACAGGTACGTAATCGGTCGGTATTATTATGAATTATTGTCCGTTTACCTGCGACAGCGAAGTACGATCAGAAAATATAATTTTGCGTTATTTATTTTAAGATTAATATTAATTGAGCAAATAGTGAAATAGGATATATAAGTTTTTGTAGGCCGTTATTAAAACAAAGCACCGATGAGAATAAATGATTGCTTTGTTTGATCCCACAAATAACCAAGTACCTAACACAGTAACACTTACTCAATTATATCCTTTTACGATTTGATAGTGATATGACTGAATGATTTTATTTATTACCTAATTCTAATGGAATATGAAATACGTATATACATATATATATATATATATATATATATATATATATATATATTTGAAGAATATATGTTTAACCAGAAAATAAATCAGGCAGAAGTTCCCGGGTTTCGGCACCAATAAAATGTAGCAAACGCACCGTAATTGAGGTGTGATGCTACTTTTGGGACAGACTAATCACTGGGTTAGTCCACGATACTCGGATTAAAAAACGATGCTTAGATCCAACGATATATGCAACAAATACAATGCACTCACGTACCTTGTTGGCCGATGAATCTTCCACCTTCTTTTACACCAGCTAGCAAAGTATAACGCCGTTTAGCACATAACAATTTTTTATATCAATAGAATCGATCACACGATAATAAAACGGTTTTTGATTGTGATACACATGCGATGCGTGTACGACTGCGGTTAGATAAGTGTCTACCCTCTAACTTTTTTATCTCGAAATCTCCCAGGCACAAAATGCATGACAGCCAATTAAGCTGCGTTTTGTCGCTACATACGTAGATCGAGCATCGATTATAATTATTAATAAAAGAAAACTATTTTGATGTTATGATGACGATACAATAGGTATTACAATACACAAAGGTCAACAATTAATATACAAAAACCTAATAAAGCCAATCATCTTTCATTAATTTTAAACACTTGTCTGACCACGTCATTACAATAATAATTGTATTGTTTTATATATAATATCATATAATGCCATATACCTCAAAAATCCCTCAAAAATGATACTATTGATGAATATGTAGGTAAATTATTACAAAATCAAGGAAGCTTAGAGATGACCATTTCCACTAGTGGCACCTGTTCACAAGTATGACGCATGTGCCAGCTATCGCTCCGCTCAACCATATTATAGGGAATGGAGCGACCCGGCACACGACGCCACCACCGCAGAAACTTATAGAGAGCATGACATCTTCCAGCAACCAGAAAATCAATGAAATGCTATTGGTGGAAATAACTATATGACACTATAAGTTACAACCAAGCATTTTTGTCATTTATATAATCGTTAATAGTAACCTTTGGACATTACAATTTTCTTAATGTGAATTTTAAATTTGTCAAATTGCAAGTCTAGTACGTTATTAGGAATCTTGTTATAGTAAAGTATGCTTTGACCCATAAAAGGATTAAAAACTTTATGCAGTCTTAGAGACGGTAAGATCAACTTATTTTTATTTCTTGTATTTAATGCATGTACATCGCTGTGTCTTAGGTAGGAATTTAAATTTTGACGCACAAAAATTATGCAAGCATAAATATATTGAGAAGCCACTGTTAGTATATCTATTTCTTTAAATACGTCTCTAAGAGATGTTCGAGCAGGAAGGCAGTAGATTGCTCTAATTGCACGTTTTTGCAAGATAAATACCGTTTCAATGTCTGCTGCTTTACCCCACAGAAAAATACCATACGACATAATACTATGGAAGTAACCGAAGTAAACCAAGCGCGCCGTGGCAATATCAGTATATTGCCTTATTTTTCTAATAGCATAAGCCGCGGAGCTAAGTCTACTACAAAGTGTTGTGATGTGAGGGTTCCACTGGAGTTTCGCAACGATTGTAATGCCTAAAAATGTGGTGGATTGAATTAAATTTAGCGACTGATTATTTAATTTAATGTTTGTATCCACTTCCCTAACATTAGGTAAAATAAATTTAATACATTCAGTTTTCTTTGCATTCAACTGTAAATTGTTTACAGTAAACCAATTCATTACTTCAGATAGCGCATTGTTTACGTCGTCATCTGCAAACAACACAATCTCACAAAATTCCTTAGCAAAGAATGGTAAGTCATTTACGTATATTAAAAATAAAAAAGGCCCTAGAATTGAACCCTGTGGAACTCCCATTTTAACATAAGACCCTGAAGATTTTGTTCCATTGATGTCAACTATTTGAGTTCTAGAACTTAAGTAAGATGAGATTAACTTCAGAGCTGAATTTGTAACCCCATAGTGTTGTAATTTTTAAATTAGCGTCTGATGGTCAACGCAGTCAAATGCCTTTGATAAGTCACAGAATATACCAAGAGCATTTTGTGAATTCTCCCATGCATCAAATATGTGCCTTAACAGAGCTACACCAGCATCAGTAGTCGAACGACCCTTTGTAAATCCATATTGCGCACTATGGAAAAGATTATTTAAATTAAAATGCTTAATCAATTGTTCCAAAATAATTTTTTCAAATATTTTACTGAGTGCTGGTAAAATAGAAATTGGACGAAAATTACTAGGATCCTCTCTATCACCTGATTTAAATAGCGGAATAATCTTACTGTATTTCATTAAATTAGGAAAAATACTTTACATCTATACAGTTATTAAAATTTGCGCGAGATAAGGGGCAATAATATCAATGATATTCTTAACTATTTTCACAGATACATCCCATAAATCCCCTGTATTTTTAATTTTAAGGATTTAAAAATTTTCATGATTTTTTGAGGATAAACATGGGTAAATTGGAACGTCTCACTACACTCGGGCACACAACGCCTCAGGATGGAACTAGCTTCAAGAGAAGAAGAATCTAAATTAGATGTGGTAATGAAAGGTATTTTTGAAAAGTAGTCTTGAAAGATGCTAGCTATTTCGTTGTCAGAATTAATAATTTGATTATCTACATTTATTGTGAACGTGGTGTTTTGTGATTTGACTTTACCAGTTTCACAGTTTATTATATTCCATGTAGTTTTTATTTTGTTATTAGATTTTGCAATTTTGTCTCGAATGTGTATCGATTTGGCGCGGTTACATATCTTTTTAAAAATCTTGGAATATTTCTTTACATACTCATGAAAGTCCTTATTGTGATTGTATTTCTTTTGTGCGTATAATTCATACATCTTATTTCTACTTTTATATATGCCTTTTGTAGCCAAATTTCATCTTATTATTTGAAGATTTAACTGTCTTTTTTGTAAAGGTATTTTCGAACTCATTTTTTATTACATGAAACAAATAAGTATATTGATCGTCCGGGCTGGAATGTGTGAATGGGAATGTGGCTACCTTTATAGCCATTTTATTCATAAAAATGTCCTCACGACTCTTCGTGATAGGTCTATATGTTAAATATGTTGATTGAATCAATAAGTTATCTACAAAAGTAATTAGCAAACCACAATGATCAGACGTAAGATTGGTTATAACAGACTTTGAAACAGGGTTTTTACCTGAAAAAAATATTATCCAGACAGGTGGCCGAGTGAGAAGTGATTCTAGTAGGCTCAAGAAATTGATTAACTAAGTCAAAGGATTTAAAAACGGAAAGTAAGCGAGTACGTGTTGGTGTGTTCTCTAACAAATTAACGTTAAAATCGCCACAGATAATAATATGTTTTCGTTTAGTACTTATTTTTTTGAGTACATCTTCCATTATGGTCTCGAATGTGTTATAATTTCCAGAAGGTGGTCGGTACACACATACTATAACATAACTCTCTAATTCAACACAAGACAATTCAATAATACGCTCGGCTGAAAGACCTTCGATATCTTTACGTTCTTTACATTTCATTTTATTGTTCACAAGAATTAAAGAGCCACCATGAATTGCAGATTTCCTTACAAAAGTGCTTGACAACTGAAAATTATCAATAGACACTGATTCAAAAACTTTCAGCCAGTGTTCAGTTAAACATACCACATGAATATCTTGACTTTTTGTAAACAATTCAAGTTCTAGTTCTTTGCCAGCTAATCCTTGCAAATTTTGGTACACAATATTTAATAACACAGGCTTAGCTTTTGTCTTATGGTTCAGTTTAAAGATAAATGTGAATTAACATTAGGTGAGACCAATTCATTAGAAAATATGGTATTGTTTTTATTTCTCTTAGTTATTGTATTCATAACCGTGTTCCGTATATTGTATGCTAACAATGTAGCAATTTGTCTTTTAAATCTAGGTGACAGATACAATGTATCTCTGGTCAGTGTAAAGTTAGTAACAAATTTGTTACAATCAAAAAATAAAAGCGCGTCACTATGACGACACGTCATATTGTACAAATGTTCATTTAGATAATGAATTTGTTTGTTAAAATTAAAATCCATATTTGTAGCATATGGAAAAGCACACAGAGTAATTTTACAATTTTTTTTGCTATTTAATTCTAATAGCTTGGTTATACATCTTGTTATGTGAATTTTCCTAACTCCTGAACTATCACCACACAGTATAATTAAGTTGCTATTACTTTTTATAGTTTCACACATAGTAACTTTATTTATAATATTTTCAAAGTGGAGCCCAGGATAACAATTATTAAAAACAATTTGATCAGTTTGATCTAAAAGTAAGTTCCCTAGCCCTTGTCCTAATTTATCAGAAAAAATATAAGTGTGGAACTTTGTACTTTGTGTCATCTTAGTTTTTATTGTGTTAGAGCATTCTAATACTGGCTGCACAGGCAAATATTCACTTTCACCTGGCTGCAGAGGAACTGGTTCGTTGTTTGTTATTATTCTACTTTGATTACTGTTATTGTTACTAGAACATGAGCAATGTTTATTTGTTAAAGAAGCATATCTCTCTGTACTATAATTACACAAGTCAATCATATCATGCCTTGCAGAGATTTGATATTCAATCATATTTTTATACATGTTCAGTTGATCATTAAACATATCCTTTAGTGAATGCTCCAAATGCATTAATCTATTTTCTAATAGTTTGGTTGTGCAATCATGTGATGAATGATTTTGTTGAACTTTATCACTAAATGACTTTAATTTATTTATCACTAATGTACGTTCTTTTCTCAATAATAAATGCTTCTTGAAGTGATTTTGCCTTTTAATTAATCTATTAGTTTTTTTTTATGAATTTATTAATACGACAATATTTTTTTAATTTATTGTTACTCATTGACAAATTTTCTGTAAATGCCAGTTCCTTGCACAGTGAGTTTACATTATCTGTGTTTTCACTGAGTAAACCTGAATCACAATTGAGTAACTCACTTAACAGACTCTGGGAAGCATCATTTTCTGTAAACTTGCTATTATTTTCTAATATTAGCACAGTCTTATGCGCCTCTGATAGACTAATTTCTAGGTCATTGATGCGACTCAGTGAAAAAGTCACTTTAAAAGAAGTTATTGTATCCTGCAAGTGGACACATTTATCAGCAATTTCTGAGTATTTTATGTGAAGTTCGGCCAGTTCACTTTTAAGTTCTGAGTTTTTTCTAATAATTGATTGTATCTCTTGCTCGCTGTCTTCCCGTTCCTGCAGCAGCTTGTCATTGAGATCCTGAGCCTTTTTGAGATCCAACAGCACCTGTTTCAGCTTCATCTCGGTGTCCTTAGCAGTTGCTTTGCGGGTCAGCATGTTAATGTTGGTTGGTACAACAGAAGCTGGAAATTAATAGAGGATTAAATTAAAAGAAGAACTTAATAAAATCTTCAAATATAACTAAAATTACAAATACTATTGAATATTACTGTAAAAACTAATTAAAACTTGATTTTTTTTATTTTATTTTATATTGATCCAAACAATCTTTGCCTGTCAACTTATTTATTATTGTGATACCTATTTATATTTAAGTATGTATAATAGCAATCTAATTTATTAAATTTGAGAATATTAGCAAACTTAAAATAAAGTTAAAAACTTAAAAACTTACCCCCGTATTCATAAAAACAAGTGAACTTATATGAGGCTTATAAAGTGTTTTGTTTCTCTCACTCATATGAGAAAGGAAAAGGATAAAACATATTTTAGCAGTGTTTTATCTAAAATAGGTTTTTTGAGCGTTTATGAATATGGGACTTAGAGTTTAAGCAGTGAAAGTGGACAGATATAATTTCTTGTTGTTATTGTGAATTAAAAACAATAGAAACAATACTCCCTGGTTAAAAGTTTCAGCTTTTTTTTCCAGTAGATGATACCAGAATACAATATATTGACAGCAATCTTATCAGATACTTCTATGGCAGTGTATATTTGTACTGTTATGTAGCATATATGTGGTCGATTAGCAGATTAGTTAGTTGTTCCCCACTGGTGCACTGAAAATAATTAATGCGAGTTTGAGATATTATAATAATAAGACTTTTTTTTTACATTATTTACCAACGGTTAACAAGAGCAATTTATATAAACTATGACTTGCTGAATGTTTGTACAAAGGTTATGGTGAGGGGATTAAGTAGGTAGTCAATCAATGCACTGCACTTATGATAGCAAAATAGAACAGAAATGTTTGTGAATGCAATGAATTTTACTACTAAGCTAAGATAAGTAAAATGTTCTGCTCCGGTTTCAAAATGTGAGTAAAAACAATTGTGTTGCAACTATTAGATCAAACAAAATTTACAAAATTTAAATATGACAGCTACAAGTTTGCAGCCGTCGCTATGAAATTTAAACTTTATTAAACCAGAGAAAAAACATGAAAAATATTGATTTAACGTTTTGTAATGAGAAAATAGGTAATAAATAATACTTCCCCGGTTTTTTCGAAGTCGTAGAAGCAAAATCCAAGATAAAGACAGTCTGACAACCGACCGACTATGTCGAAAATAATTATCTTTTTCTCTCTCTCTAATCTAAATTTACACTAAATATCGATTCACTAATAATACAGCCCTGTATTTATATATTTTAACACTGTTTTATCACTTCAATGCTTGCTGAAAACCGTAATTTTAATTTTTTTTTACATATTTTATTAGCAGCTGTTTTTTGACATCCTTTTTTTTATGAAAAGGAAAAATAATTAAATTTAAGTGCTCATCACCTAGAAACATGTTTTTTGGAGTTGGTGCTAAGTTGTTTCCAAAAATAATAGAACGTGAAGCACCGACTCCAAAAATGTGTTTCTAGGGGATGAGTACTTTCTTAAATTTAATTATTTTATCCTTTTCAGTTTTTTTGTTTCTAATCCATACGAGTATAAATGACCTCCCCGAATGTAGGTATGTTTGCAGATGACGCAACATTAAAACAGATTCAACTACAACGAGCTTCGAGGTTGTAAATTAATGCCATTTTAAAAGAGCTATTGATGGTTTAATAATATAAATTGATAAATTTAAAGAAAACGAAGGGGATCATTTCATTCACCAAATTGTGTAGATTCTGCGGTATTTTTGGGAATCAAGCTAGATATTATGCCTACAGTGGTATCCTATTTTATCCCTATCTGGTAAAACTTACTTCAGCTGTTTGCTGTGACAATATGTTGATTTTTAAATTACACATAAGACGTATGACTGTCATAACATGAACACTAGGTATAAAAATGTTCCCTACTATTCCAAGCTTTAGACTTCATGAGACATGTGTCGCTCATTGATGGGAAAAAGTCTACATACTAATAATATAAAGTACTTTGTTACAAGTAAAAATATAAATAAAGTTTCACCTTTTTTGTTATTACATAAGAGCTTTCAAAACAAATAATACAGTATTAAGAAACCACTAAAGTTTATGTTAATACTGTTCATCTACGTCGACAAAGATCATAGAATGCAAATGAACTATTGTAATTTTCATCTAAGCTTCTCACGAGTACAAATTACTTAAGAAATATTTTTTATGTTTTCATTTAATATTATTTTACGTTATACTTTTTCTTAATTCCTGTAACCGTACCTGATCCCTCGCCTTGTTTGCTAAGTCAATTTTTTATTATAACTTACCTTAAATGTAACTTTATACACGTTTACACTATTAAGATGGTTCAAAAATATTTAGATGACAAAAATGCGTAGACTCATTGAAATTGCAAAATGTGTTTTATTTTTAAATAATGAGTCTCGTTTAGGTACCTATACTTGTACAATTATTGTAAGTGCTTACATTTTTGTGATGGAAGATGTTAAAGATCTCTTTTTTTATTCTGTATATTTAGTAAATATTCGTAATTTTTCAATTATTATAAATTAAGATTAAAAACATTTAGAGAAATGTGTAGAATAGAAAAAGACAATTGGATAAAAATTTTTAGAGGGGAATAAATACTCCATGGTAAAAAATTTTTCACGTTTTTCGTTGCAATTTGATGACGGTCTGGCCGAGTGGTCTGTGTCGTCGGTCAAGAGTCCCGGGTTCAAATCCCGGCAGGAGCAAATGTTTGTATGATGAGTTCACGAGTCTAGGATGTTGTTTATTTAGTATATTTCTAATATTATATACATTATTATCATTATTTCTCCGTTATCTAGTATGCATAACACAAGCTCTTGATGATGCTTACTTTGTGCTAGGTTACCTAAATAGGTGTGAGTGTATGACTTTTATTTTAATTATTAATTAAGTATCTATTTGTCTGAACGAAAACGGATAATATCAAATTCATTGAAATAAATGACTTCACCACTTTATTGGACTCCGTCATGATGAACGGAATTCTTCATTTTATTATTAGATATTATGTGGTTTTAGATATTTCCTCCTACATTCAAACTTACAATCTTTACTTCCTTATAATTTTCGTGTAGATTGTAATTAATATAAATCAGATCAGATTTATACAGAAATAGAAGTACATAGACAGTGCTTATTTATAATAATTATTCATTAAAACTAGACAGGCATACATTATTTTAAACACATTTATAGCATGGGAAAACTAAAAAACAAACTGAAATGTTAACACTATTTTGAATACATAATTTCATTTGAACTAAAGTGCCATCTAAAATATTTCAAATGCCTAATTATTTTTTCATTTGGTTCAATAATGCAAATCCTTTGTAGGTCCAATTCATTACCTGAAAATAAAAAAACATTATTTTTAAATTATTATTTTTAAAACAAAAATATTAAAGGAATATAATAAATTGAGCAACTAAAAAATACTAAGTGCGCACCTAAATAATCTGTTTTGTCGACTTTTCAACGATATGTTGCAAAAAACAGATTATTTAGGTGCGCACTTAGTATTTTCGTTCGTTAAGTTAGGTTAGTATCACAGATTAATGATATTATTAGATGTATCTAGTTAGCATGATGCTCAGTTAAGTACAAGCCAATATTAAATAAGTATACTATACATGATTGTAGGCAGCTGACAAGAGAACCACACAAGTTGTTTAGTATAATATTATGTTCATCGTAGATATTTTTACATCTCTGTGACCAATCACGTATTGCTGAATATATGTATATTGTTAAGAAAAATTAATCCTCGATGATTACTTTTTCAATAAGCATTCTGAAGTATCTTTCATTGCAAAATGGCTTGTAGGTAATACTCAAAATCTACATCTGACAAAATTAAACCATTTCCATATACCTTGTATTGTTTAACAATTTAAACAATACAAGGTATACGGAGCCACAAAAACAGACTTTAGAACATAAAATTATAACGTTCCTTTGTTGCTCCCAAAAAGGATTTAACGAATTCCCCACGCGTTGACAGAAACAAAGTTGTGAGCTTACGAGATTCATTATTAATAATCTTTAATATTACAATTCGTCGCTGGGGATTATAAACTTGCAGGCAGATGAAAAGAGACTCGGAAGAAAATTAAAACAGATTCCGAAATTCTCGAGCATAATTAACAAACCACTCCCAACATGATAAATGGTGACATTAAGATGAGAGAAATGCAAAGGGACGACGAAAAGAACAAAAACGACCAGGAGCGTATCGGAGATAAATTAGGAGTCCCGCAGTAATTTCAGATTGAAACAACTTTTGATAACGAGCACCTTATTTAATTTTTGTATATCTCAAAAATTGAAACGCCACTATCAAGAAGCTATAAAGACAGCCATCACCATACGCCCCACTACTGGGCATAGGTCTTACTATATGGAAGTAACACATGAGGACAACGACAGAACTTAGTCAATGGCGCAATTTTTTACTGGACTATTTATAGTTTAAAATATGTCCCCGTCAAAAACTCGTGTGAATCATTTATGCCGTTATTTATTTAAGCTCCTGCAATGCTAACCTTTGTACTGTATCCACTGTTTGTTGTGTTTATCTTGTTGGTCCTTGTCCTAAATAAATAAATACTAAAAGTCGACATCATGGCCAAGAAAAATTACAGAAATATTATCATCTTGGCAGAGGAGTACGAGTCATTCTTTTAGAAATATAAAAAATTAAAAATTAAAGTACCTCTTCCTTTACGCAATAATAACCCTGTGTTGGGAGAAGTTCTCTGCAGCTAAACATCACCCGTTTAGATTTTAACTTATTTTCTTCTTGTTATAAATACTCCACTTTTAGAATAAGTATTATCACAGTCTACTATTATGTTAAACGCCACAAATATTGAAAGCCGAAATATATTCAGAAGACCAACAGATATATCTATAATAACAATTTAGACATCTTAGAGGTTGCGCACACTGGTGATTTTTTGTCACTCTCATCAACTCCATGGTTAAGACTGTATGCGCACGCTCTAGGACTTGACAAGTGGGTGACACTTATGCCACCAGTGCGCGCTAGCTCTTTCGATTACCATCAAACATCTAATCACATGTCCTCTTAGGTGAAACATAAATTATTAAATGTCCAGCCCCCTAATTACATTAGGCATATAGGATATTTGAAAAAAATAATTATTTGTAATAAGACTTCGTTAATATAAAATGAAAATTGTCACGATTACAAATGGAGCTACGTAATTAGCTGAAAGGCGAAAGTAGAAATTAAAAAGAGATCTAGATTTGAGTGGAAAAGTCACTATGCCTTACGTCTGTTCTTTTATTAAAATACTAATGGCAATTTAGACATTCTTCAAAGATTTAAGTTTTGTTTGACTACTAATTATTCAAAAGATTTTAATTCGTGTGAGTTGCCAGTGATGACATAAGGAGACGAGACAAGACTGATTCGTGGCCGCTTACGGGCCTCATACGAAGGCTCAAAGTCACCCAAAAGGCAATGGAGAGGAATATATGCTGGTAGTCCCTTTCTTCTCCGAATATCGATCGTCCGAAAATCATAATCCCTAACACGTTTGCTATAGTCAACACTTTTCATAATGTTCGCGTATACGAAGTTGTATTCTACCTAATCGTCTTCAGTTCTAATGCTTTTGTGTCTTAGATGGGGTGCTATAATAATTAGATATCCTTATTTTTCTTGCTATAAAGTCACATGACCTAAGTGTTATATTGTATAATGTATTATATGTTAGATCGAATGGTGGTTTATAATAATATTGTCAGTCCGAATGATGGTGTATAATAATGTTGTTAGTCCTAAAACTTAAGTTTAAAAGTAGGTTTATCTTGGTTATGTTATCAATATCATACAACTTAGTTATTATGAGACTTATTATCAAGAAAATCATTTTATCCGGAGAGAGTTTCAATTACATTTGAAATAATTAAACTAAAATGTTGTCTTATGAACATAAACAACCGTTGCGTTTTAAAATTTAGTGACAGAAATATATCGCTGTAAAACCGACACCACGTAGTCTTGTCTGCCCTACCCCTAGAGTGTAATTTAAGCCCGCGAAGGCGCGACGGGGCGAGGCGGCCCGCGAGCTGAGGAGCAGGTGGTGAGCGAAAACCATCTGCGACGATAAGGTCGCGTGGGACCGCCGGAGCCGTGCGTGACAGAAGCCATGCATGCTGCATGCTTGCATGCTGCTTGCTTGCATGCTTTAGGCTTGCTTGCATGCTGGCATGCTTGTTTGCATGCTGCATGCTTGCTTTCATGCATGTTTATCTAGCATTCAATACACAAGTTATTATGAAACTTACTTAGGCTTAAATAAATTTCATACAATCACACCAATTATCTATTGGTGAAATTTATGAAATTTATTTATATTTTATATTTATGTGCTTCAAATATAATGGATAGAAATATTTACAGGAAAAAAAATTAGGTCTTTTTATATTTATGGGATTTTGATTTTAGGGCACGTTATAATAGGGGTTAAAGTATGCAGTTGCCGTTTTATTGTAATAGATACTTCGAATAGACATAGAACCTTCATGGTTTGAGATTTATGAGTGAAACTTTTTTCAAATGGTCTTCTTCTTCTTCTCAACCGTTCTCAACCATTTTGGTGTAGGCCTCCTTCAAATTACGCCATCTAGCTCGATCTTGCGCTACATCCATCCAATTTATCCCTGCAGTTCTCTTGACGTCATCCTTCCATCGCATCTGTGGTCTTTCTCTAGGTCGTTTCTCGCCCCAAGGCCTCCATTCCAAGACCGTCTTACCCCACGAACCATGCTTACGGGCTATGTGACAGGCCCACTGCCATTTCGAGTTTGCTATTTGTTTAATAGCATCGGTGACCTTACTTTGCTCTCTAAGCCAGGTGTTAGTCTTGTGGTCTCTCAGTGTAATCCCCACCAGTTTCCTCTCCAGTTTCCTCTGAGCGACTTGTATCTTGTTGATACTCTCCTTTGTCAGGACCCAGGTTTCAGCTCCATAGGTAAGTACCGGTAAAATACACTGATCGAATAATCTGGCTTTCTGTACCGTTGTTAAGTTCATTTTGAAAGCAAAGTCCAGTTTTGCGTAGGCAGCCCACATGAGACGTATGCGCCTATCTATCTCATTTAGCTGATTCTCCTTTCCCATTTTTATTTCCTGACCCAGGTAGATAGATAGATAGATAGATAATTAGTTTATTTGCAAATTACTGCCACTCACATAGTATTGACAATAACCCTTAAACAATATAACCTTAACTCATGCTTAGGTAGGTATAGATAATCCAACACTATATTGTAACCGAGGTGTGCATAAATCACAGTACATGTGTGTGAGCAGTAATACAAATAGGCCATAGCTCAGTGGCGTAATTTACTCAGTGAGCAAAAAATCACTGATTTTCAGCTATTGCCTCAAAGGTGCGTGGTGCGGCCGATGCGTGCCGAGGTGCGTGACTAGGAATGCAACATAAATAAAAGAATAAAATTGTGTTTAGAACATAAAATTACTTCACGTTACGTATCTGTGTGGAGTGTGAAATGTACGTGTAAACTGACAATAGGTACGAGACTGCCCTAACACTGCGAATTGTGCTATTATTAAAAATAAAAATAAAAAATAACTTGGTAGGACTGATTTAAATAAATATATATATAAAAAATAATAATACATATATACATGAAATAGGTATCAAGTGTTTTCAGTGACAGCTACCGCTACAGGTAACGGCTGGGTATGCCCATCTTTTGTTTGCTTAGAAGATGTTTTCTAAGTTTTTCTTTAAAAGTAATCTTTGTCATCAAATGCCTAAGTGGAGGTGGGATGTTATTCCAACACTTAGTTGCCTGATAGCGGAAGCTGCCAGTGAATGCGACAGTTCGATGAGAATATGTAGCTAGCTGCGGTCGAGAGGATCTACAACTGTATTTGTTATGGTATGTCGAAAAGTTCAGCTTACAATAAAGATATTCCGGTTTCTTGTATTTTAGTAAGTCGAACAATAAACATGCAAGATGCTGCTGCCGACGAGATTCCATGTTCAATATAGATGCATTGTTTAAATATGGCGAAATGTGGCTACGAGGAGGTACATCAAAGCAATAACGACAGCACGCATTTTGTACACGTTGTATTAAACGCTGGGTTCTGGACAGAAGACGCGGCCCATAAACAATATCACCATAATTAAATCTTGACAGTATCAATGAATCGCAGAGCATTATACGCATCTTTTCTGATAGGAGATTACGAATCCTATACAGGATTTTTAGCCTGTAAAAACAACCCTTAACGACGTTAGACACATGACCTTCATAGCGCAACTGATTGTCCAATATAATACCCAGATTTCGCACCTCTTTAACAGATTCTAAAGGTTGACCAGATACACTAACAAGAGGGTTTTTCATTAATATACTGCTGATCTGCATTTTAGAACCAAGAATCATGTACCTTGACTTATCGGGATTGAGCAAAAGAGAATTGCTGCATGACCAAGTAGCAACTTTCTCCAGATCTTCATTAAGTTTTATTACCGCGTCTAGTATATTTTCTGGCTTCTCGGATATATACATCTGCACATCATCAGCATAACAGTGAAACCTACAATGCCTAATTACATTATGAAGATCAGCACTGTATATGATAAAAAGGAGTGGCCCAAGTATAGAACCCTGGGGAACACCACGCTCCACAGGCTTTTGATCAGAATACAAAAACTCACCATTAGCATCAGCAAGTTTCACTGATTGATATCTACTGCTGAGATAGCTATTAAACCAATTGATAGAAGAACAGCCTAATCCATAATAACCCAACTTGGCTAGTAGTAACTTAATATTCAAACTGTCAAACGCACGAGAAAAATCCAACAGAGTCAGCAAAGTGCCACGTCCAAGATCCTGATCGGCAAGTATATTATCCGTAACATCCAAGAGGGCTGTTATAGTGCCCATACCCTTGCGAAACCCTGACTGAAACATCGGCAACATATTGCATGATTCGACGTGTTCACATAATTGAATATAGACTGCTTTCTCTAAAAGTTTTGATAAAAACGGTAAAATGCTAATAGGTCTGAGATCGCGCAATTCTGTAGGATTATTTATTTTAGGTATGGGAGTAACTAATGCCTGCTTCCATAGTTGTGGAACTGAACAAGTGACAATTGATTTATTTACTATCTCCGTTATGATACGCAATGTACGAGGAAGGGTAAGTAAAATCATGTCTTTGCTTATACCGTCAATTCCAATTGCGTTAGATTTTATGGATGTTATATATTTTGCAACATCGAATTCGGATACAGGGTGCAAGTTTAAATTTTTATGCCCAAATCTGTTATGCTCGAAAAATGTATACTCTGAAATTGGAACATCATGATTGCCAGGTACATTTAAAAAACTATCATTAATAGCGTTAGGATTATTAAAGCAGGCAGGAAGATGGTCATTTTTATTATGATCTAGTAAAATGTTTTTCTTTAAATTTCTCCAGAGAGCTTTACTGTTATTAATTTGCGCATTAATGTGGTGATTGAAATATGCTCGTTTTTCATTGGCTATACTGTTTTTCACCGTGTTCTTTAAATCGAGGTAATATTTCTTATGCAGTTCTAGCCTAGTCTTTCGATACCTTCTAAACGCCTGGCCACGGAGATCAATCATAAGTTTGCACGTGTCTGTTACCCATGGCAATCTTTTATTATCGCCAATCTTAATCTTTCTAATCGGTGCATGGCGGTCAAAAAGAGACAAAAGTAAGGAATTAAAACTCTCTACCATTGAATCCACTGATGACAACGAACATAACAAATCCCAGTTTATCAAATCCAAGTCCATATTAAAATTATCAATATCTATGTCTTTTATAGGCCTGTATGTAATGTATGTAGGGGGTAATTTAGTTTTTTTTAAACAAAGTTCAACATTTATCATCACATGTCCAAGGGACCCTGTGATATTACAGATAGAAGTTTTACGGACAGGTGCATTAGTGCACACAAGATCTATTAATGTCTCAGATTCCACTGAAAAATGTGTCGGTTCATCAACAACCTGACTTAGATCTAAATATCTTAAGAATTCTACAAACTTTAATGTATTCTTATCGCTCTCATTAAGCATGTTAACATTAAAGTCGCCCAATAGCACAATGTGATCATAATTCGAAAAAAACACTACAGATTCAGTCAAGGCGTCAAGAAACAAGTCTACGGCTACCCACTGAGGTCTATAAGCAGTACCAATCACAATACTGTATCCATTCATGCGGACTGACAACCACATTTGCTCTATATCAGCTGTGGGATGTTTAACAACACGCACACGGATACCCGTTCCTACATAGAACGCAACCCCACCTCCCCGACCGCCACGCATATGCAGCGGCCGCGGGGTGCTCAACAGTCGGTAGCCAGGTGCAACAGGCGCACAAGCCTCTTGGCCCGAACGCAGCCATGTCTCATTTATTGCAACGATATCAGCCTTAAAACGTTCCATAGCTAAGAGAAAATCATCGTGATTTGTATTTAACGACCCTGCATTATATAGCCCTAATTTAAGATATTTTATTTTATTACCTATATTTACATAAACAACAAAAATATATAGTATAACAAAAATAAAATGATGATGAGAAGGTAAAAAGTATAATTAGTATTGAACAATTAATAAATAACGCATTAAGGGGACAATAATATATTATGCTATGGTTTGTTACTAAGAAATTAGTGATAGTGTGTAGTGTAATGATGACTTGAGCCAAAGCTCGTGCTAACATTATTCGTATTACTGCTGCACACGAAATTTTATTATAATAACATGATAATACAAACGATAAGTACACATGGCATAGTCTGCTATGAATTGTACACAGTGAAACGTAGGAACAACAAATATGACAATATGACTTATTACAGAATAACATATACAGCGAAAAAATTAAATGCAAAAAAAACAGCAAACAAGTTGCAAATAAAGCCTCAGCATAAAATAAGTAAAAAAAACACGCTTTAGAGATAACTTTAAATAACATTAAGTCCAGCAATGGCAGAAAAAAAATAAACATTTTAAAAACTCCACAGTATTTATCTAAGATATAGTGAAATCTATGTTAATAATATATTAATTATATTATAAACAATAACTGCGCATATTTTTCGCTGTAAATATAATTAAAAACGAATTAAATGTTTATATTTTGAATTCATTAGCTAGTGGTGGTGATGTAGTTGTATTGTGTGTATGTGTAATCGGCAAATTTCAAGAAATGTTACGGAAAAACGAACTAAGCTGGACTGGCTACTGGGCTAGTGAAATAACTGTGTTCTTGTGTAGTTGAACTTGTCATGCAATAGGTTCATTGTGTGGGCTTCCATATAATCAAGAAGAAGTTAAATAAGGACTTTGTGAGCTCAATAAATCAAAACTATATCACTATTTTTATCAGAGGGTGTCAGTTAAATTCAACTATACATGCATTGCGTAGTGTCATACTCGCTCTTAAGTCACTGGATTACGAACGTGTTTCGAATAAACTCCAAACAACGCCCTCTACTGATGCATACAGCTACTATCTGCTACAGGTGTGAATTGTCTAAGCATTTAAAAGTCTCCAACGCACTTAGAGGTACAATTATTCGTCAACTTTCCTCAAGCAGGTTTGGCGCATTGGCGTAATAGCCTAACTTAACGTCCAGAAGGAACGCGGTTCAAATCTCACTACATTCAGAGGAAACACAATATATAGTTTTTTGTTCATAATGAGTTTTCTACAAAATATAACATTCCGAAGACCACGCACGCAATCATTAAATGAAAAAAACGATGAAGATAAAAATAGTAGTAATACAACAACGGACTTATATGATGTAACTGCGAGTAGTCTACCAAATATTTCTTCTGACGACGATGGTGAGATAAATGAAGAAATTCTGGTACTAAAAAATCAGTTAGATAAATTAAAAATTGAACTACAATCGGCCAACGAGGAAATTAATAATTTGTCAATAGAGAATACCCAACTTAAAAGAACAATACAAACATTAGAAACAAAACATGAAATGTATAAAAAAACTACAAAAAAATTAAGTAGTAATTTAATAAACACACCAAATAAAGCCACACCAAAAACAAATAAGACCACTTTGTCAATGCAACAAAGAAATAAAGAAAATACACCTATTAATACGACTAAGAAAAATAATAAAAAATTTTTACATGCAATGGAAGATAATCTTTTTGATTCTTCTGGCTCCCATGATCCAAATCAGGTCCCCAATTCAAATACTAGAAACGGTTGCTTACCTAAAATTAGTATTCTAAGTACTAACAAAAACATGAATATTTTATCAATTGCAAATAAGACATTTACGCAATTTGAGATATGTCATTATTTGACAACTAATTGTAATGTGCAACGAGTGGTTACTTCCCTGGAATCGAAATTAACGAATTACACAATGAATGATTATTGTATCATACTAATAGGTGAAGAGGACTTTAAATACACCAATGATTATTTCAGCCTAATTATATTTTTGAGAGAGACGCTTAAGAAAACTTTACACACAAACGTTATCTTGTGCCTGCCAACATTCAAGTTTGGAAATTATACAACCATGTTCAATCATAGAATAGAAAACTTCAACAATCTTCTTTACCTAGATATTCTGACACATGAGCATGCCTATATGTTAGACTCAAATAAGCATCTATCGTATGATTTGGATATGTTTAGTAGAATCACAGGACGCGTAAATAAATATGGAATGCAAAAAATTTTTGATGATATTTTATCACTTGTAAATGAAATAGAAAAAAACCAAAACACACAAATAACAGAGAAAGCAAGAAATCATAGAAGTGATTTTTTTCTTGAATAAACATATTTATATATTACATCAAAACATAGCCGGTGTATTAAACAAAGCAGACCTTCTCACAGTACACCTAGAGAATCTAACAGAAAAGAGGAAGTCTGTTGATGTGTTGTGTTTAACAGAACACTTCATGATGGCTGGTTCCGAGCTGCATTTGACAATACCAAACTACAATTTGGCTGCATGTTTTAGTAGAGAGAATATTAAAAGAGGAGGTTCATGTATATTGGTAAGAAACGATCATCTATGGAAAGAAATACCTGAAATCACTAAGTTATCCATTGCCAATATATTGGAGTGTTGTGCGGTAGAGTTGATTAGTTATAAGTTGTTAATTGTATGCTTATATCGTGTTCCTAAAGTTGCTAATTTAAATACTTTTCTTATAAAACTAGAACAAATATTGTCGTTTGTAATGACAAAGAATTATAAAAATGTAGTATTTGCTGGAGATTTTAATATAGATACTATGAAAAGCAATAATTTATCTCTTGAATTTCAATGTTTACTATTAAGTTATAATTTGGTTTTAGCTATAAAGCAACCTACAAGAATAGCAAGCCAGACATGTATAGATAATATTGCACATACCTTCAAAAAAAGTTGTAGGGCGGAAGTGATCGAATTAGCATTGTCGGACCATACTGCTCAATTATTACAATGCCCTATAAGTGTTGTGCCCACTCTTAAGTATTGGAAAAAGCGGAAACGGGATTATTGTGAACGGAATTTGGCTAAATTTGGGGACTGCTTAAATAATTTTTCTTTTGCTGAACTATATGAGATAAGCGATTGTCATAAGGCTTTTAACTATTTCATGGAAAATTTTAAATTATTTTATGACTTATGTTTTCCTATCAACTTTGTCAACATACCTATTGTGAAAAAAACTAAATGGATAACCCGTGGAATAAAGTGCTGTAGTAAAAGAAAAAGACAACTCTTATGGTCTTGGCGATGTAAACCAACTGAAAAAAATAAATTAAATTATTTAAAGTATGCAAAAGTATTCAGAAAAATAATAAAGTTGACACAACTTGCTCAAAATAATTATAAAATGAAGACATCAGAAAACCGAGCAAAAACCACATGGCAAATAATAAATAAAACAAACTTAAACTTACCTTCAAACCAAATAACTGACATTAAATCAAATAATACTTTATTGACAGACCCTAAAAAAATTGCTAATGTTTTTAATAATCACTTTGTTGACAAAACGAAACCAATCACTGAACAGTATGGGATATATCAATCTAAAATTCCTACAACACAGAAATCAATGTTTATGGCACCTTGTTTACCAATCGATATTCTTAAAATTATAAAAAATCTCAGAAACACTACCAGCGTCGGATACGATGAAATCTCAGTGAAAGTTCTCAAATCTGTTGCTAGTTTAATATGCACCCATTTGAGTTACATTATTAATTTATGCATTGAGACCGGCATTTATCCTGAATGGTTAAAAATATCGATCATCAAACCTTTATTTAAGAAAGGAGACAAAAATTTAGTAAATAACTTCAGACCCATTGCTCTTATTCCCGTTATATCTAAGGTATTTGAAAAATATTTTCATGGCGAAATTTACACCTATTTGGAGAAACATAACATTTTATGTCATGAACAGAAAGGATTTCGTAAACAAAAATCTATTAATTTGGCAGTATTTGACTTTTTGAAAAACGTTATGTGTAATGTTGATATAAGGAATCCAGTATGTGCCTTGTATTGTGACATGACCCAGGCCTTTGATTATGTTGACCATGATATTTTAATTAATAAGCTTGAAAAATATGGGATAAGAGGTAACATAAAATCATTACTCGAATCTTATTTATCTAATCGTAGACAATATACTTCGATATCGCGCATTAATCTAAAAACTAAAACAGAAGAAACCTTCAATTCCAGAAAACGAGTAGTTAAATACGGAGTTCCCCAAGGCAGTGTACTTGGACCTCTACTGTTCACCCTATGACGTTGTTTGCTGACGATAGCACAGTGACAATTGCATCTAATAATTTAAATAATTACAATACTGACATAAGTGATTCTTTGACATCTATAATAGTATGGTTAGAAAATAATAATCTGAAGATTAACTTAGGCAAAACACAAATTATGCATTTCAGTCAAAGGCCGCCCAGTAAAGAGTTTAATAGTCTTAAAAATATTATAGAGGAAACTGAAACAACTAAATTTCTTGGACTCACAATAGACAGTAGACTCAACTGGAAAGCTCACGTTGAAACTATTTGTAAGAGACTTAGCAGTGCAGCCTATGCGTTATTTAAATTAGAGCCTGTACTAAATACTGATGCCTTATTAACTGCATACCACGGTTTAGTGGCATCGAAATTAAGATTCGGCATAATCTTTTGGGGTAATTCTACTAATAGAGAGATAGCATTTAAAATGCAAAAACGTTGTGTAAGATCGATGTTCAGACTAAAAACCATTGACAGTTGCATGCCTTATTTTATTAAGTATAAAATTCTTTCGCTTCCGTCTTTATATATTTTTGAGGTAATCATGTTTGTGAAGTGTAACCCACACCTATTCCCTCGTCTCTCAGACAATGTCATTCGCAATAGGCGTGATAAGCATAAATTGGAAACACAGACTGCTAAAACTAGTATGTTGAGGAAAAGCATATATGGCATGGGCCCTAAGCTATATAATAAACTTCCAAACTCATTAAAAGAATGTGACATTAATATATTTAAGAATAAATTAAAAACCTTAATGATTGGCAAATGTTATTATAATGTAAATGATTTTCTGAGTGACAAATGTATTCAATAATTAACATTAAAATTTATTTTATCCTAATTATTTAACTTTGACATAATTATTGTTTACCGTATTTATTAATTGACATTCTATTCTCTATATTAGTTGTATTTAATTTAATTGTAATTTGTATTTTTGTACGCCTTTCATGGCAAGACATGTTGATACAGTGTACCTATTTTATGTAAGATCCATTTAATTAATGACACACATGTTCTGACAAATAAATTATCTTTATCTTTATCTTTATCTTATCTTTATTAAAAATGTAATATAGACTAATCTGTATGAATAGGACTAACGGCAAACCACCCCAAAAACCCGTTTAAGGTCCCGCTCAGTACGTATACTATACCGCGGAACGTCTTTTCCGGGATGTTTACGTACGAAAATCCTGCCATCCCTTGTCCAGATATATCGCCAGCCGTCCTCTCGCCCTAGATCACGCGCCCTTCGAAAAAGATGTCTATTTTCTTTGGTAAGTCTTTCATTCACATAAAAACGGCGAGGTGTACCAGGCAGATTAGTGTCTGCCGTAGTAGCTCCTCGGCGCACTCGAGCAGCACCAATAAGTTGATCGCGTAGAGCACGGCGCGCCAGACGCAGAACAATGGGACGAGGCCGGGATTCCGGCTGTGACTGGGCAGTCACCTCCACTGACCCCACCATCCTCTGCGCAGGTCCTGCGGATGCCGTCCCCATTGACGGTCTCCTCGGCCCCACCCTCGAGACGGTCACTATATCCTGTGGAACAAGTTGAACACCCAGCTTGGCGGCTAGAGTAATAGCAATATGTGGTAGACTTTCACCACTTGTTTCCTCAACGCACGATATCTCCACATCATTCAGCAGAAGTTCTTGATCCCGATCATTTAACTGCTCCTTCAGCTGCTGTATGCAATCGGACAACGAACCATCCGCATGCCCACGCACAGCTTGGTCATCAAAACGATGTTCCAAACAGTCGACTCGTTCACTCAGAAGTTCGAGGCGTCTGTCACAGGCATCAACTCGAGTTGAGAGCCCAGACAGCGTTTCATCAAGCCGTTTCATCTGTAATCTGGTAGCAATCATTTCTTCCCTAAAGTGTCTTATTTCCACCACCAGCATCTGGAGGTCCGAAGTATCCAAGGTATCATTAAGTGATGTAGCATTCGGTTCGAAATAAGGTAAAGCTGACGAGGATTCATCAGGCTGCTCATCGGGACTGCGGGTCGCCGCACCGCGACGATTCATTACATTGTCCAAGTCAGCGCGTACCGGTGTATTGCTGTTGTCTGTTCGTGGCAGCTTACTTAAGCACATTATACATTTCCAAGCAGCCCTATGCTCCGCCGTCATCGTATTATAAAAACGCTGCTGCGACACATTGGCACAGATAAGATCATACTTCTGACCACACTTGCTACATGTGAGGTATTGCCGATCATCAATTGTCTTCAAACATCCAGCACACTTCGATTCCATAATAAACAAATTAAATGAAGCAAAAAACAGAAAAAAAATGATTTAATAATATAAAAACAAATAATAATAATAAAAAAAAATTCTTTCTTATTGTGTGCGACAGGATTTGATCTTGGGATTTCCAGATATCGAGACCGTAGCACGCACGAATACACCAGAGCGATATATTATTTCGTTTCGAAATTTACAGCCTGCTACAAGATGACACATGTACCAGCTGATCGGATCAACGACCGGTTCGAAACTCAAGGTCGATGTACGTACTGGAAACACTGTTTGCTAATAAAGTCTACCGTCACCAGCGATATCAATGATTGATTTAGCCACTTTTCACAATGTTTATATAATAATTTAATTAGCCAAAAGCACACGTATTTAACTTGGTTTTTAACAATCACTTTGATATAAGTTTACTTGAGATATTAACTTTATACACGTACACTGAGATTTTAAACACGGAGAACAGTCAAAACACGTCCGCAGCGTAACAAGCGCACCGCGCACCCGCGGTAGATGTACTTCTCTACCTTTTCAATGACGGTTTGGTTAACTTTGATAGTTACTGGTTTGGTATCATTGGTCATGATCTTAGTTTTACTTTGGTTCATTTCCAAACCGACATTTAAGGAGGCTTCATTCAACTCGTGGATCATGGTTTGGAGGTCATCAGGATTATCGCTAAGGAGAACGATATCATCAGCGAACCTTAGGTTGTTAAGTCTTGTTCCCGGTAACTTAAGACCACGTTCCTCCCATGAAAGTTTTTTGAAGACATCCTCTAGTACCAGGGTAAACAACTTTGGTGAAAGAGTTTCCCCCTGTCTTACGCCTCTTTTGATGTCTATATGTTGTGTTTGGTCGACTAACGTGACTTTCATGGTAGCGTTATTGTAGATGTTCTCAATAAGCTTCGTGTATCTGTAGTCTATGCGAGCATTCTGAAGTGCTTGAACAACTGCCCAGGATTCCACACTATCGAACGCTTTTCTGTAGTCGATAAAAGCCAGCCATAGGGATGTTTGATACTCCGTAGCTTTTTCAATTACGGTTCTCATCGTCATAATGTGGTCCATGGTGCTAAATCCGCTTCTGAAACCGGCTTGCTCGGGTGGTTGGTAGAAATCAAATTTCCTGGTCAAACGGAGGGTAATGATCTTGGTAAGTAATTTGTACAGATGTGACAGTAGACTGATTGTACGGTAATTATTTAGGTCTGCCTTGTCACCCTTTTTAAGTAACAGTATTACGTTGGCAGATTCCCAATCTCTTGGTATTTTACCCTCTTCAAGGCACTTGTTCAACAGTTTGTTCGTGAAATCTATCACATGTGTTCCTCCCTCCTTAACCATTTCGATCACCACCCCATCCTCGCCAGCAGTCTTGCTATTCTTCATTTTACCTAAGGCTGTTTCTATTTCCGAGTTAGATATCTCCGGTATATCCTCAGACCCAACGTTCATGATATGCCTGCTGTGTGCTTCCATTGGCTTTGGGCTTTTGGGTGATTAGAGCTCCTGGTAGTACTGCTCAACGGTCTGCAACAGCAATCTTCTGTCCGTCACTAAATTTCCATCTCTATCAAGGAGTTTCGTTATTTGGTGTGTACCTTGACAAAGTGCTTTCCGGTATACTTTAGGGCCCTTGTATTTCTCTATAATTGCTTGCACAGTTCTTTCCCTAAATTCTTCAATATCACTTTCCACCCTCTCTCTTACTTTTTTACAAAGGTTTCGGAACTCTTCTGTAGTCACATGTCCTTGCTTGACCAACAGTCTTCTCTTTTCCAAAAGGTCTCGGGTTTCCTGTTTGAATTTGTGGCTGATAGTTTTCTGTTTAGGGACTATTTCCTTTGCTTGATTATAGAGGGCATTTTGCAGGTGTTTAGCAAGTTCATCCACGGTAGGAGTTGAGGGAGCCAACAAAAGGTCATCGGTAACTCTTTTCTGGTATAAATCTCTATTAACCATGATGCTTATCGGGTCCACTTTTATTTTCCTGGATCTTATGGAAGTGTACCTCGACATTTTTGCATTAACAATGACTTTTGCTCTGATAAGTCGATGATCGCTTCCAACATTGAAAGAATTTAGGACGGTAACGTCTTTGATAATACATTTATGACTGCTAAGTACGTAGTCTATCTCATTCTTGTATCGTCCACCCGGAGATAACCATGTCCACTTTCTATCTGTGCGTTTTTTGAAAAAAGAACTCATATGAAAGAGTTTATGCTGCTCTAAAAAGTTAACCAAATTGGTGCCTGAATTATTTCTACTACCATATCCGAAATTACCCATGAATGACTCAGATTCTTCCATTTTTACTCCAATCTTTGCATTAAAATCTCCAGTGACAATTGTATATGTGGATTTATTTTCGGCTAAACCTCTATCTAAATCCTCATGAAAGAGGTCTATGGCGTGATCAGATGCGTCACTCGTTGGAGCGTATGCTTGGATTATCTTAATTGAAATTTTAGGTGTACTTAATTTTTATCAACAAACAAATTATTCTATCTGAAATGGTGTTGATAGACACAACATTATCCCAGATGCGCCCGTTAATAAGCAGTCCTACGCCATGGTTATGGGCATTGTCATCGCTTCCTCGGTAATAAAGGATATGTCCACTTCTCAGCTTCAAGCACTCCTCGCCCGGTCTTCTCACCTCAGACAATCCAACCACATCCCATGTAATTTTGTCAAGCTCATATATCAGCTCTTCAAGCCGGTCCTCTGTCCTTAAAGTTCTTACGTTACATGACGCCACTGCAATCTGTGTTGTTATTCTTTTCATATTCCTGGTTTTTTGACAGCTTATTGACTCCCAGAGATTCTTAGCACCCCTGGCTCTGCTTGTGCCCACGCTGCTGTCTTTGCTGGGGATCGCAGACCCGCTAGGCACTCGGGGCCGTTGTGTTTTGTGTACTTCCATGTTTCTGAAGGGTTTAGGCTAAGTTAACTCACCCGCTTGCCCAAGGCGTCTTGGTGAGTGAGAAGTAATGCTTTTTACTAGGACTGTGGGTGCTACCGTTGATCTTAATAGATTCTTCCGCTACCAACCCTAAGAGCTACTCCTTCCCTGAATACCTCTAGACCAATAAACCGTACCTACTACGCCTCATTGATCCCTCCTGTCCCTCTCTGTTCGTTGACCATGCTTCCCACGGGGGTTTTACCCAATCTTCGACATGGTTACTCAACTTAACGGGGTCCACCGCGTGAAGGTGAGGGTGGAGTTGGGGTGCAGAGGCTAGAGACGATCACTTGGAGATCATCTTGTGTTGCGCGTGACACCCCCCAGAACCCCTTTCAAATGGTACCATTTGAAAAAAGTTAAGCTATGAGGTTTTTCTATTAAAAAATGTGCAACATTCGATTATCAACTTTCAGTTGTTTTTTTTATTCAGCTTAGACAAGAAAGATGGATACTTCGAAAATTCGAGTGAATTTTGAATACGAGTTCCGACGCGGAACTAACGCGACAGAAACAGCTCGCAATATCAATGTTGCCTTTGGAGAGGGGACTGCTAATGAACGCACCGTGCGATTTTGATTTAAACGCTTCTGTGATGGAAATTTTGATTTGAAGAACGAACCACGTGGAAGACCCCCTCACAGGTGAATAACAATGAATTGAAAGAGATGGTGGAAGCCGATCCGAGCCAAATTAGCGGCATGGTATAACGTTACCTTACCAACAATATTGACTCGTTTGCGTCAAATCAAAACATCTTGCCTAAAAAACAATCCGGATTTAGAAAGGGTCATAGCACTTCAACGGCGCTTCTGGACGTTATTGATAACATTCTGGAAGCACAAGATGAGGGCAAGGGAACCATTTTAACGCTCCTCGACTTTTCTCGCGCTTTTGACACCATAAATATATCCCTGCTTCTATCTGAACTCTCCTACTATGGTTTTGATATTTCGGCCGTAAAGTGGTTTGCAAGCTACCTAGGTGAACGTTTGCAAATGGTGGAGCTCACTGACAGTGATGGCACCAAATCTGTTTCCCATACCATGCCTGTGATAAGGGGTGTTCCTCAAGGTAGTATACTCGGTCCTATACTTTTCGCTATATATTGTGCCGACATTGTACGTGAGTTCGAAAATCTTCACCATCACATTTACGCTGACGATCTCCAGCTATATATCTCATTTAAGCCAAATAATACAAACATTGCCATTAACAACATGAACCAGGTTCTTAATCGTGTGTCTGGCTGGTGTGAAGATAATAATTTGGTCTTAAACCCGTCGAAATCTAAATTTCTTATTATTGGGTCTAAACTTGTGAATCGGATTATTTCTTTTAATCCAACTGTAAAGATTAAGGGAATTGCTTTGGACCGTGTTCGGGAAGCTCGTAATTTGGGACTTTTATTTGATGACTCACTACGATTTGAAGCCTATTTGCTGCAAACTGTTCGAAACTGTTTTTATAGATTGTCTGTACTATATAAACTGCGCGATTATCTCAGTATATCCATTAGAGTCAAACTGTGTGATTCACTGATCCTCTCTAAGTTGAACTACGTGGATACGGTCTTCGGTGCCCGCTTGTTGGTACGTTCTAAGGAATTACTTCAACGTGTTCAGAACGCCTGCATTAGATTTTGCTATCCTATCCCACGACGAGCACATATTTCACCCTATATAAATTACTTTGGATTCCTTAATATGGAATCCCGGCGCACTCTTCATTTTGCCACGTTACTGTTTGGGATTATAACGAATAGGAAGCCAGTATATCTCTATGAAAAATTATCTTTTTCGACTCGGAAGGTCCGCCTTGCTACGCGCTTGGTTTTCAAACAATATAGGACTGCTGCCTTTCGTGGCAGCTTTTGCTACGCTGCCACGAAATGTTGGAACAACTTGCCACCCCCCATTAAAAACTCAGCATCAATTTTCTGCTTTAAAAGATCGCTTTCTAAGCATCTACTAGACCTCCAAAAGATGTATCCGTAGGTAGTCGTCCTGTGTTGTTTGATTGTTATTTTGAAATTTTAAACGAAAATTAATTTAGTATTTTAATTTGCTGTGATTAATTTGTGATTATTGGTTATGATGTTATTTTGTTTATGTATACTCGTTACTAAACTTGTGTTGTACTGTTTGGGCACTTTTCACTATGCATATAGTTTTTCAAATAGTTTTTATAATAATTTTATTGCGGAACAACCTTGAGGTTTGACGGTATGCGCGCGTTGCGCTCTCAGTTGGCACCACGGAAGACCAGCGCTGTGGCCATCCAGGTTGCAGCATACGCTGAGTGGTGACCATTTGGTTATAAGATTTTGTTATAAAATTCATGCTGTTTTGTTACTACTTTTATTTATAACCAATAAATGTTTTTCATTTTCATTTTCATTTTCAAATCAATAAAATAAAAAATATGAAAAATGGGTGCCTCATGATTTGACTGATCTGAAGAAAGAATCGCGTGTTGAAACTTGTGTTGCTGAATAAAATGAAAATGAAGGAATATGGGATCGCATTTTGACATGTGATGAAAAGTGTCCTAAAGAAAGCTAACAATAAAAAGGTAATGGTAACTGTTTGGTGGTCTTAGCATGATGTTATTCACTATAGCTTTCTCCAATCTGGTCAAGCAATAACGGTAGATGTCTACTGTGCCGAACTCCGAAAAATGATAACTTGTGTTGCTGAATGAAATGAAAATGAAGGAATATGGGATCGCATTATGACATGTGATGAAAAGTGTCCTAAAGCAAAGCTAACAATAAAAAGGTAATGGTAACTGTTTGGTGGTCTTAGCATGGTGTTATTCGCTATAGCTTTCTCCGATCTGGTCAAGCAATAACGGCAGATGTCTACTGTGCCGAACTCCAAACAATGGTAGCAAAACTTGCAGTGAAACAGCCCCAACTCTTCACCGTTATTGCTCCATGGTAACGCGAGACCTCATACAGCACTAGAAATCGTTTTAAATCTACAGGAACTGTTATTAAAAACCATTCGTCACCCTCCGTATTCGCTAGACCTTGCTCCAATGGACTACCATTTTTTTCGTGATTTGGACAATTTTCTACGTGATAAATATGTTTTCTTCCCAGGAGGCAGTACAAAATGCTTCCAACGAGTTTGTAGAATCTAGATCACCAGAGTTCTATCACAAGGCATAAATGACCTTCCTATCAGATGGCAGCAATGTATAGATAATAATGGTAGATAATTTGATTAAATAAATATGTTAAATTAAAAAAAAAACGAATTTCAATTTTTCACTATAAATCGGCAATTTCATACTTTAACCCCTAATATTATGAGATATTACGTTCGGACTTATAGGGGGTGTAAGGGGTCCCGGATAACACCTCACGGGATCCAAGCCAACCTCACCTGCACGTGGTGCACCCTGCTGTTCAACAGACGAGGCTCTGGCGCTCCCCACCAACCCGCACTGGGCCAGCGTGGTGGGAGACGGCCCACACCCCCCCAATTATGACCTCACAAAACTACACAAGACCCCAAGTGCCCGGCGGTACCGGAGGCCGCGCCGACGGTGACGGACGTTGGCGAGGCGCCGGGACCAGGGGTGCCAAGAATCCCCGGGTGGCGAAGACATCCCGTCAGACTACCTTGGGCCTGGCAACTTATAGCACACGCACATTGCGGACCGAGGAGAAGCTGCTGGAACTAGAGGAGGAATTGAGCAGGATCCGCTGGAGTATAGTCGGACTATCTGAAGTCCGACGAGAGGGCGAGGACACGATGGTCCTGAAATCCGGCAACCTGCTCTATTTCCGGGAGGGCGAAGATCTGTCCCAAGGTGGTGTCGGGTTTATTGTCCACAAGTCTCTCGTGAACAACGTTGTACAAAATTATACTCAGAATCACCAAACGGTATTCGTTGAAGGTCATACAGGTATACGCCCCGACATCGACTCACCCCGACGAGGAAGAAGAAGTAATGTATGAGGATATCTCTCGGGCAATACATACTTCCAAAACTCACTACACCGTTGTCATGGAAGACTTCAACGCAAGGCTGGGCAAACGTGGCGATGATGAGTTGAAAGTGGGCCAATTTGGAGCTGGAATCCAGAACTTTAGAGGTCAAATTCTGGCCGATTATATGGAAAGGGAGGGACTCTTTATGATGAAGTCCTTCTTCAAAAAACGGCCGCATCAAAAATGGACCTGGAAAAGTCCGGATGGCGCAACGAAAAATGAGATAGACTTCATCATGTCGACTAAGACTCGGATATTCAATGATGTCTCAGTGATCAATTCGTTTAACACGGGGAGTGATCACCGAATGGTACGAGGCACATTGAATCTCAACGTGAAATCCGAGAGGTATTGACTGATGAAGTCAACGCTCCGCCCTGCAGCTATCCAGATCCAAAACCCCGAACTCTTTCAGCTCGAACTGCGAAATCGCTTCAATTGCCTGGAGGACTGCACAGATGTGGACACGTACAACGACAGGTTCGTGGAAGCTGTTCTTACGGCGGGTTCAGGGCTCTTCAAACCCAGCCGTAACAAAAAAGGTAAAAAAATCTCTGCGCCAACTTTAAATCTCATGAAGGAAAGACGTGCACTGCAGTCTTCCGAAGACGATCGTGGGCAACTCAACAAACAGACAAACTCCAAGTCATTGACCCGCGACATACGCCACTTTAATATAGAATGTATTAGAGAGGCAATCGAGCGGAACTAAGGCTCCAAAGTGTTCGCCCGAGATCTGTCGATAGGACAGAGTTTGCTGACGAAGCTGAAAACGGAGGATGGCAGATTCGTTACATCCCGACCTGAGCTCTTGGCCGTGATTGAAAACTTCTATGGACAGCTTTACGCGCCATCACGCACACCTGTCACTAAGGCCACCGATCCAAGAGCCAAATTAACCCGACATTACACCGAAGATATCCCGGACGTCAGCCTGTACGACATTAGTGTAGCTCTCAAACAACTTAAGAACGACAAAGCGCCGGGCGACGATGGAGTTACAGCAGAGCTTCTGAAAGCAGGTGGACGACCGGTCCTGAAAGCTCTTCAGAGGCTATTTAACTCCATCATGCTCGAGGGTAAAACGCCAAAGGTATGGCACAGGGGCGTGGTGGCACTTTTCTTCAAAAAGGGTGACAAGACCCTATAGAAGAACTACAGACCCATCACGCTCCTGAGTCATGTCTACAAGTTGTTTTCGAGGGTTATTACGAATCGTCTCGCACGCAGGTTTGACGACTTCCAGCCTCCCGAACAAGCCGGTTTCCGAAAAGGGTTTAGTACCATAGACCACATACATACGCTGCGGCAGGTTATACAGAAGCCCGAAGAGTACAACCTGCCATTATGCTTAGCGTTTGTGGACTATGAGAAAGCCTTCGATTCTGTCGAGACCTGGGCTGTGCTTCAGTCACTCCAGAGATGCCAAATAGACTATCGGTACATCCAAGTGCTGCAGTCACTCTACGAAAACGCCACTATGTCAGTCCGCCTCCAGGACCAAAACTCGAAACCAATACGTCTTCAGCGGGGTGTGAGACAGGGCGATTAAATATCACCGAAACTGTTCACTGCCGCGTTGGAGGATGTTTTTAAGGTTTTGGACTGGAGGGGACTTGGCATCAACATAAACGGCGAGTACATGACTCACCTTCGTTTTGCTGATGATATCGTAGTAATGGCTAAAAACCTGGAAGACTTGGGAACAATGCTCGACGACCTCTGTAGAGTCTCCTAGCAAGTGGTTCTTAAAATAAATATGGATAAGACGAAAATTATGTCGAATTCCCATGTCGTACCCACTCCTGTGAAGGTTGGAAGCTCTACACTGGAAGTTGTTGATAAATACATTTACCTGGGACAAATAGTCCAACTTCCAGAAAGAGGTCAATCGACGGATCCAACTCGGCTGGGCAGCGTTCGGGAAGCTACGCAGCATATTCTCGGCACAACTACCGCAGTGTCTCAAGACGAAAGTCTTTAATTCGTGTGTGTTGCCAGTGATGACATACGGAACGCTTACAATGGGCCTTATACAAAGGCTCAAAGTCACCCAAAGAGCAATGGAGAGGGCTATGCTTGGTGTTTCTCTGCGTGATCGAATCAGAAATGATGAGATCCGCAGGAGAACTAAGGTCGCTGACATAGCCCAAAGAATTGCGAGTCTCAAGTGGCAGTGGGCAGGTCACATTGCGAGGAGGACTGACGGCCGTTGGGGCGGAAAGGTCCTCGAATGGCGGCTGCGTACCGGGAGACGCAGCGTTGGTAGGCCCCCCACAAGGTGGACCGATGATCTGGTAAGGGTCGCGGGAAGCCGTTGGAAGAGGGCAGCGCAGGATCGATCAGTTTGGAGATCCTTGGGGGAGGCCTATGCCCAGCAGTGGGCGTCTCTCGTCTAATGGCTATGATGATGATGATGACTTACAACTATTATAGAAAACTGTACCTTACTGTCATACCTGTGTAAACATTTCTATAGAGACTGGCGTGAGATTAGCCACGACCAGTTCCAACGGCTGTTGAGTGTTCGTTATAAAAATGATTATGTTCCGTTTCAATTTCATCGGCATATTCACCCAAGGGCATCCAAATGCTGCTGTAGCCAATTTCAATCCCTAAAAACAAAACATTCCTTGAATCACACACCTGATTATTTAATTTCTTCCTCCATATTTAAAATAAAACCACGTTACCGGATTTTACTTCCGTGTAACAAGATGTTACATTATTATTATAGATCCGATATTTTGATTACTTTACAGCGATCATGGTCACGAGATGACTGAAGAAAATGTCAGTTGTCTTTGATAAGTTTATAAAGTTTTCGTCGTTACCTACTATTATATTATAAGTATGTTACGGCTAAATTTGGAATAGTGAAGATACTCTTTAGTTTATCTCGGCTACTAACATAACCGATCGAACGTAACTAAGTTTAGCCCAGCTAAATATAGTTATACTCTTTATATGTTTCTTTCATGTAGAAAGGCCTGTGCCCAGCAATAGGAGATATACATTATAGGCTGGAGTTGATGAAAATGATGATGATATAAAGGTATACCCATACTTCAGACTTATGCCGTAACATAAATTTATTTTTAAAATTTCTTTTTGGTGCAATAAATAGCTGAAATAATCTTGTAACTACTTCATACAAATCCTCCTAAATTTCGCAGGAGTTGTAATGCGTGAGTCTTATATCTTTTCTATTTTTTACTAGGTGGTAGGCCCGTATGTAGGGTCGTCTAGGTAGGTGTATCACCGCCGCCCTTATTTCAGCCGTGAAACAATTCGCTGTGTTTCGGAGTGAAGGGAAAGGTAGCCAGTGTAATTACTGGACATGGACGGAATTTTATCTGAGGCCTCAGGATGACAACGCACCTGCAATATCAAGTGATTGTTTCCTTGTTATTGCAGGTGTCTATAGGTGGCGGTAACCGTTTACCATCAGGTGGGTCGTCGGATTGTTTGTTATTTAGTTGTATAAAAAAAATTACAAGCGCATTAAAGTCGGTTATCGCTTCTCATCAGGTGGGCTGTATGAAACAAAAAAACAACTATAGTAATAGTACTGCTTACTGTTCGAATACATTTGATACACTAACTTTATTATTTCAAGTTCACTTATTCGCCGGACTGTCTTGGCAAATCTGTGCTAGTACAATTTAATATCCAGTGCTCCGCTCCCTTTACCAAGGAAATCCTTTATTTAACACTACAAACAACCAAATTTGGACTTTCCAAACTTCGTAAGCTTTCTTTCCCCGGTGCCTGCACCGGATAGAACTAACTTAGTTCCAACTGAAATATTGATAAATCACTCACCTTTTCAGTCAAAGCGTTGCCAAAATAACAGTCGCAGTAAAGGCTACCCATATTAAGGGAAAGATAAGCCAGCACCCAAGTCAATTCGGCGATGTTCTCCCTCGGCGACTCGATCTGCAATCAAAACGCTATTATGTGGCTGAACCTTATTTCAGACGGTTTAGGGTATCCTCATACATCTACATTTTACGAGAGATTGATGTTCAAGTAGATTTTTTGACAATTACAAATTTAAAGACAAATAGCTTCTACTGTTTAAGGATCTTACAAATTTCAATTTCAGTTAATAGAGATCTAAGGGTGCAGAGGTACCCTGTCCGCGGGACGAGTGTCACAAAAATGGTGCGGAGGCGGGACATCATTTTCCCTTCTCACGTGAGGAACGCCCTCTTAAATTAAAAATATAGAATTAAAATCCTAGGTTCTTTTTTTTACCAATACAACGAAATATAGGGGCTGGGCTCCGTCGTTGAGTCACAGACGGCAACTGGTTGAAAACCGTTTTAAGTCCAGATTATACATGAAATTTGGAATCAACACTAAAGTAATACGCACTGATAAAATCTGCATTAGAGTGGTTCCAAGTATAGAGGCAGTTGTAAACAGTGAAATCACGAGTTGACCACCCAGTAATGCTTGCAGTGTCTTGGTGAGTCTGAAAATGAACAAGTATTTAAATATTGTAGTGTTTTATCCTTCCTTCTTACCTACTTAACTAATGTAACTTAACTACAAAGGTGTGGAAGCTTTGTGGATCCGGACGGCGGTCCACAAAGCCCTCTTTCATTTTATTTTCTGTTTTGATGGAAACTTTAATAAGAATAAAAAAGGTAATAATAAAAAAAAGTTGATTCAAAAAATAAAATAATGACGTGATTCATCAACTTTTTTTTTTATAAAAACTAACAAACTAAAAATAATAGATTTTCCTGATGAACACTATCTACATCACACAAGAGTGTCAAAATCTCAAAAAAGGAATGCTATGAGAATGAGACGCTAACTCGCTTGTAATTTTATTATTATTAATAATGTACTTTGATTGCAAAAGCATTGCGTTACAAGATATATCAAATTTTCTTAACAAATGACACTTTTATCTTTTGTATTGATACTAGTGTTATAATGGTAGTAATGCACGAAATAAAATTTTCTTAAAATAATAAGAACCGATTTTAAAACACTAAAAAGGTAAACATAGTTAATTTAAGTAGGTCTTTCCGATTGGTACTCGTTGACTACCCTAATCTGATTTTTTTTAACATAAAACTCAAACTCGGGACACGAGTCATCAAAAATTTGGGCAATGTTTCAACGTGATAAAATGAATAAAAGCTTTCGCTATTGCTTTTACACGGCAAATTCAAAAAATATTTTAACGCCACGCTTCTGAATTTGATATTATGTTTTAATTGAATCCAAAAAGACCTAACTAGCTTTTAGTTCATTTTACTGAAAGCAGTTTGCTAACGTTGTTAATAATGGGGCGTAATCTGTTGCATGAAAATATTTAATGCTCAAATCATAATCACACTTTAGCCACAAATACACCGTGGCATTGGCATCAGTTACATGCAGTTTCTCAAAAGTTTTGCTGGAAAAAAGTAAGGAGGTAATTTTGTTCCATCATCACCACCCTTTACGTTGGGCATGTTGGGCACAGGCTTTTTCTACATGGGAAAAACAGATGTGGAGTTTGGGCCATAGCACCACCACGCAGGCCCAATGTGGGTTGGTGGTTAAAGTGGTTGCAGTAACAATAAAACTATTAGAATTACATTTAGAGCAAGTATGTATGTACTCGTAACGATGTATCACAGTATATTCAGAGCAAGCAGATGCTCATACCGATGTGTCACATCATATTCAAAGCAAGTAGGCACTCACACCGATGGCGATGTGAAACATTATATATAGAGCAAGTAGGTACTCAGGTAGGCCTCCCTCAAGGAGGACCGACGATCTGGTGAGAGTCGCGGGAAGCCGATGGATGCGTACAGCGCAGAGCCAATCGGTATGGAGAACTTTGGGGGAGGCCTATACCCAGCAGTGGGCGTCTCTCGGCTGAAATGATGATGATGATGATGAAGTAGGTACTCATACCGATGTGTCACATTATATTTAGTGTGCCGTGTCTTAAAATAAAAAAGGGCCCTATATAGGATCACTAAGTTGTCTGTCTGTCTGTCCTTCTGTCAAGATATTTATGAAAACAAGTATCTAAGTCATCGCAAAAAAAATGGCAATTTATGCCACATATTTTGACACTGTTACTACAAATTGAACATTTGCTCCTCTACTTGTGCTGTGAAACTTTTACTTATTTGCAAATTTCATAATTACATTTAAATATTTCTTTAGTATTAAATTTCACATACTACGATTAGAGTCATTCGGGGCAACTGTGCGCACTTTTGCCTTTGAAGCCTTACTGTATAAAAAATATTAATGCTAAGGAATTGAAAATACTTTTTTGGATAGAGCATTTATATGACTATAAATTACATTTGAAAAGGGAACAAATCAAAGGTTTTTATTTTGTAACAGACCATTTAAGACAAAATATCGGAATGCGTTTACTTGCCCCGTATTGCGGGTAACCGTGCGCGCCCCTTTGGGGTAAGTAAACGCATATGGGGCAAGTAAACGCATTCTTCAGTAAAGTACACAAACAGATAAAAGCAGAATATTCTTTTGACAACATTTCTTTGGAATGTTCTTAGCGTTAACTTTCATTCATTTATAAAGATTAATTTGCTTTGTAAAAGTTTTTGAAATCAGCTATATTTAGCTTAATCTAATAGAAGATTACAAAGTAATGCCTAATAAAATCTTCTCTCAATACGTCTTCTAAAAAGAGATCATCTGATTTACATCAGTATGGATAAATCTAGTTTCAACTAATACTAAAAATAAAACATGTCAAAAACAAAAGAACAAAAACACAATCTACTTATTCTCTAATTAGTCTTTTAAAAAATCAACAAATTATCACCGTAGTTAAGTAAGTGTACGCATGCGCATACTTACCCGCGCACACTTTCCCAATAGACCCAAAAAGCAAATAAATTACTATGCTGTTTTATTCAACAAACATAACCTAAATATTGTTTCTCACACATCAACGAGAATACACCCTTGATTGAAGAAAACATGAAAACATGACTTACCATCATCGGATTCCAAACTGAGACGTGACAGGATTTACCAAATTGCCAAAAAGTATCGATGAAATTAGTGAAATTAAATAGTTTTGAATAAATTGTTAACGAAACGCCGTGCGTTGCAGTGTCATGTCACAACTACCTGTCCCTATCCCTACTCAGGCGTCCTTGTTTGACCCGAACAAACTCCCCCTCCCCGCACCTCATTTGAGAGATGTAGGCCGTGCGCTCACTTACCTACTGCGCTCAGTTACCCCGAATGACTCTAACGCTTTACCCTACCTTACAAATACCAAGCATTGAGTGTATAATTTTAACACTTATAATTAAATAAAGCTAAATAAACATACATAGTTAATTAAATCCTTAAACTTTTAAAACTATTGCCTGATTTTTAATCAATCAATAATCGTCCACTCAGACTGTAATTTACTTATAATTTTATAACCTTTTAATAGCCGCGTGATGTAGTAGAACGTCCCGAAGGTTAATTTCATAAGCTTCATTTTCTTCGCAGTCATTTCTCGCCATGGTGATTTTAACGAGCTCTTTCATATTTTCCAATTTGTTAATTAAAACGTCCAATTGGCTAGCTGAAAGGTAAATAAATCCACACGACAATAAAAATGGGATCATTAATCTTAAGAATTAATTTATACTTCTATACATTTAAAATACCTGTGTAATAAGTTTTTATGAGAAGTACCCATAAATCTTACAATATTTAATAAAAAGGTCAATAAAATGATATCTTTAAATGATATGACTGTACATTTTACAGCATTATTGATTAGCATTTTTTATGCTTTCACTGCAGATCACTCATTTAGAATTTTGTACTGTTACTGAACTCACAAAAATAATCATAACGTGTTGTAGGCAAGTCAAGTAGGCAGGTCACATCCTTAAGGCAGAGAGGGATAGCACCGCGAGGCTTTTTTCGTCCCGATAGATTAAAAAAGAAGCCCAAAATCTGGTTTCAAAGGTAAACGTTAATCAGACGTCATATTTCATGTAACGGTTGATTATGACAATCGTTACTTTTTTAACTAAACTATATATTATAATGTTAATTTATATCTAGATGTAAAATGACTTACTTGCGCAAGATATACATGCCCAACAAAGCGTATAAATAGTGATATAAGTCGAGATCACTGTAGGCTTGTACATAAACTGAAAAAAATCGAAGTAATTTAATTTCAATAAAAATGTGTATATTATTAAGATTTCACAGCACGATTTTATGGTATAAGGTTAACGGCCTGGCCACCGCAACGGGCGGCGACGGCGGCGGCGGCGTCTCGGCAACCACTGCGCGGTCACGACGACGCGCTGCGAGGGCGACATCGAGACAGCGCGCAGTGGTTGCCGAGACGCGAGACGCAGGACGCGCGTGCGGTGATGTCGTGGCCAGGCCGTAACAAATAACCATGTGACCCGCCTGATGGTACGTGGTGTAACGGCCTTCATAGTAGTGCACGGACCACTCGGCCAGCCGGTCGTCAAAAATATCACTAATTTATAGTCTAGTTCCTGTGATGACTAAGTTCGTTAGAGCTCATTAAAAATGTGCTGTGTAACGAGGTAGAGGTCTTGTATTCTTAGCAATCAATGACAAAACGCTTTCTCGCGATTCAGATAGGAAAGGCAACCCGTGAGTTGGTGCTACAAGTGCCTAATAGGATACGGTAACCGCCTCCCTCGGTACTATCAGATGGGACGTATGTTTGTCTGATATCCTTCACGTAGTTACTTAACAAGCTATTCAGTAGATGCAAAATATATTAATAATGCGATACCCGATTACACAATTTGAACATTTAACAGATTATTAAATATTTTTCTACTACCCAACCCCTGTCCATCAAATCTGAGCACTGACTTTTTGTGACGAGTCAAGTCTAATTTGACTTTGAGGTCGATTAAAAATACTCGGAAGACTGAAGAGGTTTATATAATTACCTTTATTATGAACTTTACAAAATTTCTAAACTCGTACTCTGGGGACCTGATTAACATAATTGGTTTCTTTTAAAATAAAAACATATATATCATGAAATTATCAATTGAATAAGATGTTTTTGAAAGTGGCAAATCTTTTCTAATGTAGTCTATGTTTTAATTTATTGTCGTACTGTCATCACCACTCTGTATATACCTAAAGTCGAGTAAGTTTAAGGCATTTCATATAATAAACGGTAACACTTACTTGAAAAGCTAAAACATAGTTGAAGTAAGCTGGATCTTCTGCGTTGAAAAAAATAAAGTCCATTTTCATAGGTAAACATTTAAAGCGTTGTAATGCTGACCTTACCACGACATGAACTGAAAAGTTAACAACATATAAGTCACGGTACTTTTTTTATACAAAGCACGACAAATGACTCAACACCACCTGATGTAAAGCGGTAAGAAGAGTCCAAATGCAAAGAAAGCTAGTGCAGTTCAGACACTGCTCTAGCCGCCTCCACCTTGCCGGCCCGAAAGGTGCTTTTTTACGCCTCTTTTGAAGGAACCCATGTTATAGGAAGGAGGGAACACATGTGCTGGCAAAGAATTCCAAGTTCTGGAAGTACGACAAAGCAAAGAGCTACTAAATTTCTTTAAATACTTTTTACTTTTAAATGTAAAGAAATATGATACCTACTCATAAGTTAGTAATTTTCTTGGTAATGTATAATCTTGTAACTAAAATTTCATTAGTTAATCTTGTATCAATCGATATAATGCCTGGAACAGTAACGGGCGATGGCTCAAAAACAGGGTTTTGCCTTGTGTTCAAAATTAGACAAAGCCCATGGGACTTTATATCTCTCATTTTATTTGGAGCCAAGCTAATGAGTGTGAAATGCTTTGCCAATAAATCTGTCAAAATCCATTTAACAAAAATATCAAAAGCCATATCTGACTCTGCTTGGTCATAAAGAAATATAGTTATTTCTTGGAACATACTAATAATACCATTATTTCCATTAAATTATTACAATGTAGGAAGGATTTCTCGATTAAACGTTCATCGACGAAAAATTCATCGGCGAAGCGCTTTATACAAAAGAGTAGTACATGTTTATAAATAATAACAATAATTTTCTTACACTTTATTATTTAGCATTCACGTCAAATTAAGAATCTCTTCCTGTTACAAACGAGAAGAAGTTCTCAATTCCAAGCAACATTTTAAAGGTTGACAATACCTAACATTATTGTGTTAATCCTGTTACCCCTCGAATATTCAGAATAAAGTGTTACGAATTAGTTGAATCGTTTCTTCGCGTTGAGAAATTATATCTCTATCCCTTTTTTTCTAAATAAAGCTAAATTTAAAAAAGACAAATCAAAATAATCTTACCAAAGACGTCGAAAGCCGTCAAACTCATCATAACAGTAAAAAGAAGTCTCGCAACCTTTATACTCTTCTCCAATATCCGTTTATGCTCTTCTTGGTAGCAAGGGGGTAACGTCTGCAATTGATCCATCAGATCTTTCAGTACTGACCGCCGCAGTCGCAGATCGAGAAGCTTCATTGAGCATTGCACTTCAGACAACACAAGGTTCGCTCTTGACAACAAAATACAAAAAAAATGATGTTAATTGAAACTGTCAACCAGCCATCGATAGCTTCTTGCTCAGTTAATTGTTATGCAAATTGAGTTTGTGTCTATTTTTCACTCACTTCGAACGGGACCTCACATTTTTATCTTCGGGTTTTTTGCCATTAATGTTATCAAGTTCCGCTTGAAAGAAGAGTTTGTCAAAAAATCTCTTTGTTATCGCCATAATTGCACTCTGCTATGGTAGAGTCGACAAAATAAATGAATTACTAATGCTATTACTATTATAGGTGTGAGTAAAAAAAATTTTTTTTAAATCAATAATTTTTTTAAATATCCTGTTTATACATTTTATACAAATTTGAAAAAAAAAACTTTGCATTGCTTTGTCGTCTAAATAAATGAATATCAGTAATAGGTGTGAGTGTAAAAAAAAAACATTTTGCTCTCGTTTCTCTGAAAGGACGGGAAAATTTGCCCTATGATCAACAAACATGTTAATTTGCACCAATAAGTTATTTAATTATATTATTGGCATATTATTTTGAACTCAATGTAAATTCTGCGATCAGAACTGAACATTTAATAGTTTTGAAAAGATGGCATGCTGACATTTTTGCTTCTCTCAACTATGACAAGAACGTTTGTTTGACGCTCGTATCTACTACATTGCTAAAGTAGATTCATTGGACGCTTAATTGTTACAAACAACATCGCTACATAGCGTGACTTAAAAATAAGTCACCTCACCCATGAAACTTATACTTTGAAGTTTGAACCTTGCATGGACTGTCATTGCTACTATTTGAATATGCTCGCGGGACGGCTTGCGAGGAACTTTTATACTACAATGATGGCCACTAAGCATACGGCACGCATAAGGGTAAGCGGTTACCGTAGCCTATAAAGGCTCTTAGAACCTTTGGCATTACTGACTAAGTATTTATATCAAAATTAAGAAAAAAATTTATGTTGGCAGCAAAGGAGACGTGTCTCCCAGCTCCCAATATAACGCTTTCTCATTAAGTTCTGAGGAACTGACTCACCGGAGGATTACAACACTATAAAGAAGTATTATTTAGCTGCGATCTTCTGTAAGGTGCTACCTCAGCCTGGCGCTTGAAATACAGATAGACAGACAAACAAACAGACTGCCTGACAGATAGATAGGCATACAGATAGACAGAAAGTCAGACGTTCAGACATTGCTTAAACGTACGTAAATTCAGACATGACAGAGCGTCCTGTCTCACCACAGGAATACTACTAGTACAACACCACAAAGAGCTATTATTATTCAGCTGCGATCTTCTGTAAGGTACCTCAGACTCGCACTTGAAATACCGACAGGCAGATAGGCACACTGACAGACAATAAGACGACATTGTTAGTGAATGTGAATTCAGATATGATAATGCGACCTGAATCACCGCAGGAATACAACACTACAATGAGGTACTACAGATTCTAGGCACAATTGATTTTTCATAGAACTCTAGAGGTTTAACGCCGCTTGACAGTTTAAAGTTAATTCAGACATGACAGATAAAAAGACAGACTGACAGACGTTATGAAATATTGTTAGTTAACTTTTAGCCTTGACATTTCCAAAGCATTTTATCGGGTCTGGCACAGGGTTCTTCTCTCCAATCTTCCGGCATACGGTCTGCCCGCTCAGCTCTGCAACTAGATTGCCGGCTTCCTGCATGAGCGAAGAATCCGTGTCCTCGCAGATGGATGCGCTTCGCGTTTCATGTTAGTGAATGCTCGTGTACCACAAGGGTCTGTTCTATCCCCCACACTCTTTCTTCTTTATATCAGTGATATGCTTCCGTTAGGAAACATTCATTGCTATGCGGATGACAGTGCAGTGTATGGGGGATATTAAGGAGCTGGGCGCGCTGAAACCGGGAGAGAGAGAGAAAATCTTACTATTGAGTTCAACAGGGTGTTGAACCTTATATCGGAATGGGGATCTAATAATCTTGTTGAGTTCAATGCTAAGAAGACACAGGTATGCGCGTTCACAGCCAAAATCTCACCGTTCCTTCCTCTTCCCTCTCTTCAGGGCACCACTCTTTCGGCACAGGGCTCCTTACACCTGCTCGGCATGGAAATATGTTGTGATCTGAATTCCAGGAACTACATCGAAACCGTGATCAAAACAGCCTCACGGAAGCTCGGTGTCCTGAACAAGGTGCGTCGATTTTTCACGCCTGACCAATTATGCCTGCTTTACAAAACGCAGGTCCGGTCTCGCGTGGAATATTTCTCGCACTTGTGGGATGGCTCCGCCAAGTACCTACTCGAAGCCCTGGACAGATTGCAGCGTCGTGCTGTCCGTATCGTTGGCGATGTAGAGGTCATGAACAACCTCGAGCCTCTGCAATTGCGTCGAGACATTGCGTCGCTTAGCGCCTTCTATCGGCTATATCACGGAGAGTGCTCTGAAGAGCTTTTTGACCTTATCCCACCTTCTCCCTTCCTACTCAGGACCACGCGTGCTGGTTTTCGGAGTCATCAATTTACCGTCTCCGCCTCAACATCGCGCACAAAGAAATTTAGTACCTCGTTTCTTTGTGGTACTTCCAGAACTTGGATTTTTTTGCCAGCACCTTCCTATAACATTGGTTCCTTCAAAAGAGGCGTGAAAAAGCATATTTTGGGCCGGCAAGGTGGAGGCGGCTAGAGCAGTGTCTAAACTGCATTAGCTATCTTCGCATATGGACTTTTCTTACCGCTTCACATCAGGTGGTGCTGAGTCATTAGTCGTGCTTTGTATATAAAAAAAGTATAATTAAATAAAAAATTATATTTTCTTCTTCTTAGAGCATTGAAATAAAAGCTTTTTTTTTAAAAGTTTTTCTGCTTTTAATTTTTACTTTTTCAATTTAACATTTTGTCACCTACTTGCCAGCGGTCAGATACATTAAAGAAACTACTTGTGTGATATGTTTCATAATTATTTTATTACTCAAAACTGATACTTACGCGCTAGCAATATCTTGAATGTTATAAATCCCTGATGTTATCATTCTCACTAAATAAACCAACTGTGCTCCAGAAGCTATGAAGAAAACAAAAAAACCTATAAAGGCTTGAGAAACTGCCATTAGCCAGTATTTGTACGACGTTTTTGGGTGAGATATATAAAACCAAACATGGAACATTTTAAAAGTCGCAACATGTAAGGAAATATGCCTATAGATGTCCACTTCCAGAACAGTCGTCATTGCGAAGAGACCACGACTAAACTGTTTTGATTCTCTACAACAGACCGATTTCATCAATTGCCTTCAAATGGAGAAATTAACATTTAATATCCCAATTAATGTTGCGGAAAGGAAATTATTAGTATGTTCTCCGTATCTTTGTTTGAAAATATGTGATACTTTTTTATAATTTTTGATATTATAATTTATTTCACCGGCTCTAGTTATAATTATTGTAAAAAAAAAATTTTCACACGATGATTACTGTTATGGTTATACATAAATACTCTTACAATTGAAAATAAACAAAATATTACATTTGAATTTGGAATCTGTCATTTTATATAATTGTTCATTGAGTTTCCTCATTTGGCGCCAATACATAGTACAATATTATGCGATATTAACATGGAGTGGGGTGACAAAGAGAACCGAATGGGTGTGATTGCATTCTACAAAGTAGGTATGGAGACAAATGAAATTTTTAAAACTCTCCATACGCTTGGTATTAGTTAAATGTTTGTGTACCGACCGGGCCATTCATAGGTACAATTAGACCTCCTCTGTTTGTGACAGAAAAAAATCTGGCCGTCCACGTAGCGTTCGTGCGAAAAAGGTGGTCAAAGCAGTAAGGGAAAGAATTCGAAGAAATCCTGTCCGAAAGCAGAAGGTTTTATCTCGGGAGATGAATATAGCACCTAGAACCATGTCGCGTATTTCAAAAGATGGCTAAGGACTTGCAGCCTATATGCGACGTACTGGACATTTCTGTAAACTGTAAACCTGTAAAACTGTAAAAACATTCTCCTCCTCGTGACAAACCTAAGAAATGCGTACTATTGCTTTACGTGCGGCACACTACAGTTACATCATACACACACAAACACAACCCTACATACTACGATAACGACCCCCCGTAACCCCAGAATAAAAAAAATATTTCGGAATTCTGTAACATCCGGTATATAATAGACAAAGTAGTTAAGTTATTCAACACAATCTTCTTTAGGAACGGGAAATTATAAACTTTAGCGATTTACAATAGTAGCTAAAGCTCGAGCTCGGTGGTGAAGTAGAGGAGCTCGGTGACGTAGTGGCTTGAGCGCTCTGGTTTCGATCACGAAAATAAAGCAACTTTCGCCATGGTCGATGCCGGAATAGGTCAACCAAAATTTCTAACCTCGAGCTCCTGCGTTTTTCGGAAGGCATGTTATGCCCTTGGTTGTGGTTGTTACCCTTTTTAACCTTGGTGGCCTAATGCGGGTCGGTAGGTGGTAGGTAGGCGTTACAGCCGAAACTCCTCGCGTGTTTCTGTGGCCTGGCCTGTGCCCAGCAGTGGGACGTATATAGACTGGTAATGATGATTAAGCAAAATGCAACTGAGATCGAGATAGCTTAATTCAATTGAATATTCTTACACTATAAGTACAGAATACAATACTCTGAGAATTAACTTACTGTTTGTATTGTTAAACTGTAAATTCGTAATTTAAAAAAAAAACTGTCTTTTTTTTAAAAAGCATACATTGGAGTTTTTACTCAACATAATTATCATAATTAGATACATTATATTAAAATTGTGATAATTGTATAATTTTAAATTGTGATAATTTTCAGCGCATAATTGAATATTAATCGTTCTAATACGTAAGTAATTAGTCGCAGTCCAGACAAATTGTAGCAATTTATTAAAAATAAAATATAATAAGCTAATCCTGTAAAAGAGAGGTTGTTAATTATATAACTAAGTACGTAAAAGATATTGACGTCAATTACTTCGAACTGTGTAAAATTTTACATTATATTTTTTTGATTAATATTTTCGATCGTCTTCAAAATGGAGGAGATGGTTTTACTAGGTGGTAGGCCCGTATGTAGGGTTGTATGGGTAGGTACCATCGCCTTTCTTATTTCAGCCGCATCAAACAGTTTGCTGTGTTTCGGATTGAAGGGAAAGGTAGCCAGTGTAATTACTGGGCATGGACGGCATTTCATCTTAGGCCCCGAGATGACAATGCACCTGCAATATCAAGTAATTCTTACTTGTTATTGCAGGTGTCTATAGGCGGCGGTAACCGCTTACCATCAGGTGGACCGTCAGCTTGTTTGTCGTCTAGTAGTATTAAACAAAAATGCATTTATGCTTTACGTGATATTTTTACCAAGAAAAAACCTCGTACCTATGATAAACGTTTTTGTTTGAAAGGCTATTAGAATATTCTATCAGTCTTCTTCTTCTTCGTTCTATGGGCGGATTCCGCAAATCGACGTCAGTTGCACCTGTTTTGCGTCGGAGGATGGTGAGCTGAGTTACTCGAGTCATCCCAGCTCCTCCAGGAAGTCTCCCCGAGCCCAGGTAATCTGCCTGGTAGTTAGCCACTCGTCTGCATCCCAGAAGCAAATGAGCGGTTGTTTCTTCTGTCTCCATGCATGCTCTGCATAGAGGACTGTCCGAGATATCTAAGTTAAAGAAGTTACTTCTGTTAAAATTAGTCTAGAGGCTAGTTCTATTTAGGTCTGTTCAGTATGATCTTCGGAGAATGAAAACGGAACTGCTCAAGAAACAACAGTCAAGCGATATTAAAAACAATTTTTTGCCTTATTAGAATTTTTATTATTGCTTTGAATTTAAGGACTTAAACAATTTTTAATAAAATACGATATCATATTTAATATTCTGTGGATCTTAGGATAGGATTTAATGGGATCTTTTAGTTTTGAAAGGTTTTCAATTGTTAAGTGTATCTTTAACTCCTCTTTTAAAGCGTTCTGAATCAAACAAAGCGATATTACTTTGATCGAATGCTGCTCCCACGGGGCTAAATAGAATCAGCTCGGACACAATGCCAGAAATGATCGCGGAATGTGTTTTCTTTATTGCCGACCCGTGGACTTATCGGGGCTTGCTATATCATTGAACACTTGCCTTTTATTATCACACGCTATTAGATATCGGAAAACACAACTATTGTCACATGAAAGTTGCTTCCTTAATTTTAGAATTGTCACTAATAGTTTTCTTATTTCAGCCAAAATTGAAGGGAAAGGTAGCCAGTGTAATTTCTGGGCATGGACGGCATTTCATCTTAGGCCCCAGGATGACAACGCACTTGCAATATCAAGTGATTTTTCCTTGTTATTGCAGGTGTCTATAGGCGGCGGTAACCGCTTACCATCAGGTGGGCCGTCAGCTTGTTGGTCATCTAGTAGTATATAAAAAAAAAAAAGTTTGTGAATCATCATTTTCATATCCACCTATAATATTGACTGCTGAACAAAGGCCTCCCCTATCGATTTTCAAACGGAACTGCTCTACGTAGTCTGCATCCAACGGCTCTACACGACTCTGATCTGCTCGTCTATCCATCTAGTAGGAGGCCGTCTTATAAAATAAGCCATTCCTGTACACACATATCAGTATTACTATGCATGTAATCATATTGAAGTAACTTAATTTATTCATTATTATCTGACATTATAATTATTTATAATGTTAGCGACCATACATTAGTCTAAAAAAATAACTTGATTTTAATGTTAAATCAATATTCAAAACGTAATACAACACAATAAAATGTCAATATAATGAATTTTAAAGAATATGTCAAAATAATATTACATTTTTAGTTAAATGATTCAGAATTCAAAACTAATCATTGAAAAACTCGTTAACGTCATAATATGTTTTACTAATTTAATATATGAATATTATTCAATAGCAAAGTAAGTTCAGTAAGTTTCGTTAGTTTCGTAAGTTTTTCAATATATTCTTATTTTTTGATTTTAACATTATTATAAATGTTTGAAAAATTACTTACTAACTAATTAAAATACAATAAAACTAAAAAAAAAACACGTCCTGAGGCAGAAATCGAACCCGCGACCTTTCGCAATCCGGGCGACTGCTCTGACCACTGAGCCACCCAGGACATGGGATATCCCTGTGAAATTCTTCTAGTCTATCTGTATTTGCGTTTCTTGTTGAAATAGAATATTTCGACATTGCAGGGTGGACGTTAGCTCATAAACGCAAATACAGATAGACTAGAAGAATGTGACGGCCCACCTAGTAGTAAGTGGCTGCCGTCGCCTATACACACCTAAAATAATAAGTAACAAATAACTTGGTATTGTAAGGTCAGCTTGCTTGTCATTTATTTAGCTGTACGAGTATAAAAAAGTTCGTTATGTCATCTCGAGGTTAGTAGCAAGTCGTCATAAACGCAAAGTCGTCACGCTTGCTCAACTCGTCATAAACGGGACCAGTCATTTTCGCAACTCGTCACTTTCGCATCTCGTCATTTTCGCAACTGGTCATTTTCGCAACTGGTCATTTTCGCAACTCGTCATTTTCGCAATTCGTCATACGAACCTAAAACAGTCCATTTCTCTCATATCATAAATGCTCGTGATTGTTTGTTACCTCTTCATGCCTAAGCCGTTGAAAGGATTTCGATGAAAATTATTAGGTAGCTATATTTTGGAAAAAATAGGATCTGATAGCAAACATAATAAAACAAAAATCAGAATCAAAAATGTTTTATTTATCATAGATAATTTTACTGTAATGGTTGAGTTTAAAAATAATATTTAAATCAAATATAAGTAACAAACAAATAATACAAATCAACAACAACAGTAGAAGTTACATTAAAATCAAATAAGAATAAGGCAGCATTAAAGTATTACCTACTTTACTAATTGTAAAAAAAATACTTTTTTGATAAAGTTTTCTAATGATATTTTATGTCACAGCAGCTTTTTTAAATACAAGTTATAATTGAGACCTAATCCCACCAAATTAATAGCGGTGAACATGAACTATCTCTAGAATTAACACTTATAAAAAGTAAGTCTATTTACTTTTTTTTGTAATAAAAGATAATAATATTCGAGCTTAGAATATCCATTTTGGGATATTATTCCTGGATCTCATATTTTCTCCTTTTTAGAATTTATATCCATTGTTAGGTGTTGATAATGACATATCAAAGTTATATTGGTATTTAATAAAGTAATAACATTATCTAATTAAAATCAAGATCCCAATTCTGTATTGTAATGACAAAACCCTTTAAAATAAGATAGGTACTGTTGAAACAAAGAGAAACCTTTTGGTCTCGTAAGGTCCTTTGGGGCCAAATGGAATACGAGGACGGGCATTTTGCCAAACCGGATACCGAGTCCGTTCTTTACGACTGGCTTATGACAGTGACGCCATTGAATCTAAACAGGACATACCAAAACCCAGACTACAGTAAAATGATATGGAGGAAAGCCTTAAACGTTCCCAGCTTTTATTGTTAGCTGTGCTGTCCTATGAGTCATGATATTATTATATAACCTCTGGTATCACTACACTACTCACTTGGAATGCAAATGTGATTCCTATCTTCCATTGCAGTTTATGAATTTACTAACGAAAACAAATAAAGGTACTTTCAACTCACTAAATGTATAATAAATAATGTTGCAAAACTATTGTACACATGAACAACGTGTATAAAATTGTAAGTATATCAAGACAGCATTTTGAACAAATTACATGGTAAATATCCCGAATATAATTCTATAATATTCAAAGGAGTTTCAGAACTGCTCATTTTCTTTTTTCAAAATCACTTCTAACGTGTTTGATTTCCGGCTAGAAAAATAGATTATTTTGTAATTTAGTAATGTTATCATTGTCCGAGTAGAAACGCTAAGAGAGGCTATTACTATGACTCATTTATAAGAAAAGCGTGGAAGCATTTTGGTATTCTTATATAAATTACATATTTCCGTTTTCGATAATATACACCCTTCTCTTTCCAATCTGCCTTTTCCTTTGTTGTCCATGACGTGGTCTTTCAATCCTTCTTCCATTGAACTAGTTTTTTTCCTCAAAACGTTTTTTTTTTTCAATTATGCTCACGCGATCAAGCGCAGCAAAGGAAAGCAAGGAACCCAAACAAATTCAGGGTGAAAGATGGGGGATCAAAAATTCGCTTCCAGTAATTAATTTTTAGCCACTTCTTTGGACGCAGCTGTTCGAGCGGAATTTGTGGCCGAAGCCGCTGCCCGAAGAGACAGAGGAGGTATGCAGTCGAGCTTCAGCCGGTTCTGTAAGACGGATGGCGCAGTGGGTCGAGGAAGCCCATCTGTTTGAAAAGTATGTAGTTTGAACATTTGAAATCATCTAATCTCTACATCACATTTATTTAATTTTAAACCATGGAGAAGAAACAGTGCAATTTTCTTCTGGAATTACAACGATAGTTATGATATTAAATATTGAGTGACTGCGGTATTACAATTGATATTTATATAAATTAAACTTTGCGTCGTCATGCAAGTTAGGCAATCGTAAATATAAAAGTACTTATAGCTTTCTGCGTTATATGTGTAAGTGATCACGAATATGGATTACACAATCTGAAAAAAAGGCAAATGATATTTTATTATTTGTCTATTACAAAAACGAACTTTTTAAAGTGCACACAAGGTTACTACGTACGTATACAAATTTAATGCAAAATCATTAAAATAAAAACGAAGCAAAGTGTGAGCGTGAGGAAATGAAATGCGACGCCATTTAAATAAATGTATGCATTTTTCTTAGCGACATAACGAGTGTTTACAGAAACATCTAAACACAGTCCGTTGTCAAATTGTGTAACGTTGCAATCCCCGGGAATACTTTATTCAGTTCCTAACAAAAAGTTAAACTCAAGCCGGGGTCCCGGGGGATTAAATGGTATAACTAGGTAACGGGCATGATGCCAGAAAGGATCGCCACTGGATTTCCACGCTATGTCTTAAGAAGTTTAAGATTGAAGGAAACTTGCAATTACATAGGTACATTTTATAAAATTAGATTGCTACGAAAATCGCTTGGAGAAAACGTAAGTAATTTTTAGTAATGGTTTATATATAATACAAGAAATAACTGATCAGAACCGAATGACTTGACTTGATATCGCGGTAAGAAGACTCTTTGATATGGCGGCACAGGGCTCCATAAACTTGCTCGGCATGGATATATGCTGCGATCTGAACTCCAGGAACTACATCGAAACCGTGATCAAAACAGCCTCAGGGAAGCTCGGTGTCCTGAACAAGGTGCGCCAATTGTTACACCTGACCATCTATGCCTGCTTTATAAAACCCCGGTCCGGTGTAACGTGGAATATTGCTCGGACTTGTGTGATGGCTCCGCCAAGTACTTCCTTGATGCACTAGACAGATTGCAGCGTCGTGCTGTCCGTATCATTGGCGATGTAGAGGTCACGAACAACCTTGAGCATTTTCTTAAAGTCTGCCGAAAGTTAAGGTCAAAGTTATAGAGATTATTTAAGTATGCATAGAACTAAATCTTTGGTTGCATATCTAAAGTATCACTTAAGTGTTCTAAATTGATGTTCTTTTATTAATTACATTTAAAAAAAGAATCAATATCCTTCGTTTAAAAATATACCTACATTTGCAACAACTTGAGCATTTAGCTCGCGCGCGCCAGACATTGTAGGTATTTAACTTCTTATTAGATAGATGCCCGTGTAGAATGTAGAACACACTATGGCACTTCCAATACCAACTACTAGGCGGCCTGCATGCAGGGTCATCTGGGTAGGTACAGCGACCACAGAAGTAGCTGAACACTCAAGTACCATGTCACACCGATCTTGTGCACGTAGTTTATAGTTGCTACCGTACTATATTGACGCTTGAGTCGTTGGGACATGGTACCAAAGTGTTCAGATACTTCTGTGGTCGACCGTACCACCGCTTTTCTTATTTCTACCGTGAAACAATTCGCTTTGTGTTGGATTGGAGGGAAAGGTAGCCAGTGTAGTTACTGGGCATGGAAGGCATTTTACTTAGGCCTCAGCAGGACAACGCACCTGCAATACCAAGTGATTTTTCCTTATTATTGTGGTATAGATGGCGGTTACGACTTACCTCCAGATGGGCCGTCATCTTGTTTGGCATCTATTTGTATAAAGTAGGAAAGAAACTATACTTGGTAGTACTACCTTATGTCGCACTAATGCGGATAGGCGCTGGCCTCTGAATCAAATATTGAATTTTTTATCAACCATCATACAGTTTATTAATTTTATGAAGACGTATAATGACACGTGTTAAAGACAAATAATAGAAAAATGTTTTTATAGTGTGCTGGTTCGATTTCCAGGAATTGCGTACCTATTCAAAAATCTTTGAATGCCGTTTTATATCTGATCAAAAATAAAAGAATGACTTCTTTGAATAAAATTTGCTATCTCATGTATTTATACTATTTTCTACCAGGGTGAGGTTAGAAAATTCCACTCTGTATATTGAATTTTTTGACATAAATACATTAAGGTATTTATTAATAAGTTATTTCACTTAGTAATTAAATTATAATAAAACTAGAAAAATTTCACGTCCTGAGGCAGGAATCGAATTATTATTATTATTTATTTTAATTACTAAGTAATTTTTCAAACATTTATAATAATGTTAAAATCAAAAATTAAGAATATTTGAAAGCACTGCCCCAACTTAACCGAATCGTAGGTATTTGTAAAAATACTCGTTTCGGATGTTGAAATAGAATATTTTGACATTGTAGGGTGGACGTTAGCTCATAAACGCAAATACAGATAAACTAGAAGAATTTCACAGGGATATCCCAAGTCCTGGGTGGCTCAGTAGTCAGAGCAGTCGCCCGGATTGCGAAAGGTCGCGGGTTCGATTCCTGCCTCAGGACGTGATATTTTTCTAGTTTTATTATATTTTAATTACTAAGTAATTTTTTAAACATTTATATTAATGTTAAAATAAAAAATTAAGACTAAGTTATTTCACTTTAATAGGTACACTCTAATTACAATGATATGTGTACAATAAACCACCAGCTTTATATTTAATATACTAATATTATGTTGAAACTAATTTCCAAGGACTAATTAATACCTTCAGTAATTACATATTTGTATGATCCCACGGGAGCAGCTCCATCTTGCAGCTTTCACACTATGAGAGGGAACTGTCAAACAATCTCGTAGTTCCATACTTCCAATAGCTTCGATTTGCTTATGAATCATAAAGTTAACACTGCATTTATGTGTTTATTACGTCTATTAATGTAACCCTGCGTCTGCGATCTATAGTATCTATAACTAAGGACGATAGAAGTTTGGTCTTTATTATAATCAAAACTACAAACATAAATTAATAATACAAAAACTGTCTTCAACTTTTATAACTGGCGTTAGGGAGACGTTGGAAAATTTAAAAACTCCAAATGCTTGAAGCTTCATACAAAAAAGCTTAGTATGAGTTTAAGTTTGAGATGTTAAAAAGAGGCTTAATCAAACGGAACAGTAGTATTTTCTCGGATATTTAAATAGTTTTTGCTCCCGGTGTTCTCCAATAATAGCATATCTAATATTGTGTCTGGCTTATATCAGTAATAAAAAATGATGATTCAATTAGTATTAACCCTAGTAGCCCTTTAATAGTCCTTTTAATTTGCAGCAGAAACACAAAAATACACGCTTGGAATTACAATTAGTCTGTGGATTTTTGTAAAATAAAAGTTGTACTTATGTGAATACAAATTATATTAGGTCTTTATGTAAAAAATGGCCGTTTTGTATGAAGTATTTTGTGCAAACTGAAATTACCATACTATGTTTTTTGAATTTTATTTGAAATTAGCTTGACCTTTTTTTGACATTTTGTGGATAATTTAAAACATTCATTGTTAATAGCACTTTTACCTGACACTAGAAAAGCAGTGGTGAATAGAAAAATACATAAGTAATACTTTAAATTATTTATAAAAATAAACATTTACTCTAACAACTTTAGTTTTTCTATAATTTGTCTTTAACACGTGTCATTATGCGTCTTCATAAAATTAATGAATTTTATAATTGTTGATAAAAAATTCAATATTTGATTCAGTGGACTTCAATAACGAGGAGGTTCTTAATTCGGCCGGTATGTTTTTTTTTCTATGTATGTACACCGATTACGCCGAGATTAATGACCCGATTTACGTGATTCTTTTTTTGTTCGATGCGGAATAGCTGCCATTTGGTCCCATAAATTTTTTTCAAAATCAGTGCGGTAGTTTGGTTTTTATAAATAAAAAAAACTGAAATTAGTAAGTCGTCTACATATTTTTTTTCTTTGTATGTACACCGATTACGCCGAGATTACTGATCCGATTTACGTAATTCTTTTTTTGTTCGATGCGGAATAGCTGCCATTTCGTCACATAATTTTTTTTCAAAATTAGTTGGGAAGTTTGGTTTTAAATTAAAAAAAACTGAAATTATTAAGTCGTCTACGTATGCGACATTGCGAATTTTTGCTTTCCTGCCTTAACAACTTCTTGCCAACTGTCAACTTATATTGTTTCCTACTATCGTATCGTTTCACTTTTTTAGTGAAACGATACGATAGTAGGAAACAATATAAGTTGACGGTCACTCATCTTCGACCTTAGAAAGTTATCACTAAAAAATGTGAAAAAAATTTTTTTACAAAAATTAAAACCGACTTCAAAAAACTGAAAAGGATAAAATAATTAAATTTAAGTAGGTACTCATCCGCTAGTAACATATTTTTGGAGTTGGTGCTAAGTGGTTTCCAAAAACAATAGAAAGTGAAGCACCAACTCCAAAAAATATGTTACTAGGGGATTTATTTATTTATTTATTGATTTATTTATTGATTAAAGTGTGTACATGCTGACTGAAATTATAACACATATAACACACATTATAACACATGTCAAGGAATTAATATTAACAATTGCAAAATATGTCAACTAGAAGTCAATTATATTAATTAAGTCAAACGAATATAAATGAATAAAAAATAATGTCAAATAAATGAATATGTCAATGGTAAACGAAACAAAACATTAAAAATAATATAAAAGAAGTACAACTACAGTCAATAAATGTTATATAAATAGTGATCAGATTAAATTAGGAAATTATATGATATTCATTTGATAAAAATTATTGCTTACATATAATAGAGCCCTCATACGCAACAGTCCCAAGTGGTCAGCAAATACGTCAATACCATAGTCATGAGCGAGCATATCTCCAATAAGGCGTAAAGCACGGGCGGTGGGTGCATGAACGGCGTACGTGGTACGTGCCGGAGGCCGCCGCAGCAGACGCGGCCGCTGCCACCGCTGCCGCGGGGCCACCGTTCCACCCTCGCCCCAGCCCAGACGATTTGGAGCTAATAATTCAAATTTACCTATTATGTTTGGGCTATCTACCTGGTTATGTAATATAGACAGATAGTACATTATGAGCTGAATGACTCTCCTAAATTTGAGGGTAACCATACCTATCATGCCTGACACAAACAGATATGGATACAAGAACGGATAATACCCAAACTTTTTCTTGTACAACCAACGACCATACTTCTTTTGCACTCTCTCGGGATGAGTACCTACTTAAATTTAATTATTTTATCCGTTTCAGTTTTTTGAAGCGGTTTTAATTTTTGTTTAAAATTTTTTATACAACTAGATGCTAAACAAGCTGACGGCCCATTTGGAGGTAAGTCGACAGCCGTCGACAGCCGTCGACAGCCATCGAACAGCCATCCATATACAGCCACATTATCAAGGAGAAATTACTTGGTGTTGCAGGTGTTGTCGTGCTGAGGCCTAAGTAAAATGCCTTCCATGCCCAGTAATTATTACACTGGCTACTGCTGTGGTCGACTGTACCTACCCAGATGACCCTGCATGCAGGCCTATCGCCTAGTAGTTGGATCTGGAAGTACCATAGTGAGTTGTACATTCTACATGCCCGTATTTAACTTCTTATTAAATAGATGCCCATCTATTTAATAAGAAGTTAAATACCTACAATGACAGGCGCGCGCGAGCTAAATGCTCAAGTTGTTTCAAATGTATATTTTTAAACGAGGGATATTGTTTTTTTAAATGTAATTAATAAAAGAACATCAATTTAGTACACTAAAGTGATACTTTAGATATGCAACCAAAGCTTCAGTTCTATGCATACTTAAATAATCTCCATAACTTTGACCTTAACTTTCGGCAGACTTTAAGATAAAATCTATAAAAAAATAATTTGAATTTGAATGATTCATATTTCCACGAAATTTTGAGGAATGTGTCGCTTATGCCTTGCATTGCACATGAGTGTCATATACCCGTTGTAGAGTCATTTTTGTTCCTTTTGGCACATAAACTGGTCAGTTCAGGCTAGTTGCACTATCAGAAACAAATAAAAAAATCGCTTAATCACAAATTTCAGAACGGGTAGTATGTTGTTTAGGGTCATTTACACGATTCTGGCTCTGTATTCTTGTGATCTAATACTAATCCTTCACCAGAACCAGACTCTTGTAACCACGAATAAATTTGATGGTCTCGATGGATGATTTTACTCCTTATAATAGGAAAAACATAAAAATAATAATATAAATGTAGTTATTTTCTCAAAATAAGAATAAACAGTAAAAAGTTCGTTTAGGTGCACGATGAGCAAAATGCCGCACTTTGGGTCACAACTTGCAAGCACACTTGACTACGCTGTTAGAGTGACTTTGAAGAACGAGTTCGATCAAGGGAGATGGAGTGGTGAAAACTTGGGGAGGTACTGAGTGGCTTGCGATGCCAAAGGAGGTGTTATTATGGAAAATAATTGAAATGTCTTTTTGCGTGAGCAAAATTCTCATAGCGCGCCTTCTCACTGGTAGTATTGTATCACCATTATCAGCCTATATACGCCCCACTACCTGGGCACAGGCCTTCCTACATGGGAGAAACACATGAGGAATTTGGGCCTTAATACAACCATGCTTGCCCTATACGGGGCGGCTTGCGGAGCGGCCAGCCATTAATTGCGAGGGAGTTTTTATAAACATGATTTAAACCCTTAACCACATAAATGCTTAAGTAAAATCATGTAATCTCCCACCTACGTACGACATTGTTATTTACCGACCTCCACGTGAACGAAGTCACGGGCACAGAGAGTCTATAACAAAGCGTCAATGTGAAAATGAAGGCGGTACAATTATATTTGTGAAAAGGAGTACACTCGATTTATTCAAATCTTGATTTTTGAAGGCATGAGGTTGGCTGAGCCTGACTTACAAACGATAGCACATCAAGTGTAACAGTCGCACTACGAAAGCCGCCTCTATTACGAAAGGAGTAAGGGCGGTCTCAAGATCAACCTGTTACGCTTGATATGCTGTTGACTGTACATCGCTAAAACACACTAAATTTTCAGCAAAAAACAAAGCAAAAGCAAAACCTGAGGGTTATATCTGGCTACGTGCCCATGCGATAGTTATTCAGATAATCCAAAGAATATCTTACTTTGGTTTCTGGGATTACTTGCTATTTCTAATTGAATGAATGAATATTATGTTTTGTTCCAGATATGGTTAGCTTCAAATATCGAAATATTTACTTTTATCACTATTCACTCTGAGAAATTGAATAACGTTTCATAATTTGATTGCGAAATTGGATTCTTCCAGTACTTAGGTACTTAAAAAACCTTGGGAATCCAATTTCGAGGAATGATGATCACTATGGCAAGCTTTAGAAATGAATTTTTAAACTATTCTGATATTAATGAAAAAACTTTTGGTGTTACGCAACTACACTAAGTAGTGAGAGAAAAATGTAAAAAAATGTTTTTTATCCTTAAAGCATTTTTTTGAAATATCGTATTTTTAGAAATGATATTACAAGACATTGATAAAAATTAGGATACAATATAATACATTTGAACTAATTGCTTTACTTTGAATATGGGTTTATTATAGTACCAAGTGTCGAGTAGATTTTTCTGCATATCTGTGGTTGCCAACAATATAAATCTTAGAAAACCTGTTGCCACATAATTTTTAGTTAATTACCAGCTATACATAATTATTTTTTCAAGACAACTTGTTTTGAATTTCAGTTACCATGGTGACTGGAGGGTTGTCTAAAGAGTAAGCTATCAACTATTAGTGGAAAGCCGTAAGACATAAAAATGATAAAACCTCGGAACCCAGGGCCAGTCAATGAATTTGTATAGCAAGTATTTGACTGTATTATTAAAACCTCAAATAAAAAAGTTAAAAAACAAAAATTGGCCGATCTCGATTACAATTTTTAACCGACTTCAAAAAAGAAGGAGGTTATTACCGATTTCTCGATCAATTGTGAACCAATTTTCAAAATTCTTTTTTTATTCAATAGTATATACTCCTGAGGTGGTCCCATTGTCACCAAGTCAGGATCTGATTATAGAATCCCAGGGAAATCGAGGGCAAATCTCAAATTTTATAGGCACGTATGACATGTTTTACTCCTTTATAAAGCTATTCAAGTATTTGCTTCTGTAAGTCATCATCTCATATTGATGAGCTGATGATGGAAGGTACAACTCCCTAACGGTTTGGAGTAAGATGATAATTCTTTCACTATGTATTTGAACCACAGACGGAGAGACTGACAAGTCGATAGTGCTGACGGTCACTCATCTTGCTTGGAACTTAGGAAATCACTTAAAAACGTGAAAAAAATTTTTTTTTAACTAAATTAAATCTGTCTTCAAAACACTAAAAAGGTAAACATAATTAAATTTCAGTACTTAAGTACTTACCTCCTAAAATGTATTGGTTTTGAAGTCGGTTTTATTTTTGTTAAAATATTTTTAACAATAATTTACTGAAAAATGAAGGGCGGAAGGGTGAAAAAAATGTTCAAAGTAAAAAAATCAATTTTATATGTAATAAATATTATGTTTGCAGAGTAACTTCAATGTCAATTTATTACAGATTACAAAATTACAAAAAATAATTATTTACAAAAAAATTAGTCATTAACTATAGTATACATTATATTACATTATTGTTCATTATTGTCGTCGTCGTCGATCTCGTTGATGTAGGTTGTAGGTGAAGGATTAGTACAGCTGTCACCAGTTTAATCCACTTTTACTGCACCCACAAGATGCTCCACATCCTGTTTTGAATGCGCAAAAAAATAATTTTTGTAAAGATTCTGGAGCTGGTCGCTGCGTCATTGTTTGCGGTATCAATATTCCGCATTCATATTTCCAACGCCATTCTTCTGGCGATTTTTCTCTTCCGAGCCATGTTTGAATTTGCAAAAATACTCTTTTAAAGTGTTCAAAAGCGGCATCTGCAGAAAAACTCAGTAATGTTCAGTAATTACGTAATACCCTAAAAGATCACTAATTAATTAATGATCGACAGTACCTACGGATTTCAGCCGAAGCGGTCAACGTGGTAAGTCAGTGGCAGTTAGCCTTGATATTGCCAAATCGTTCGATCGGGTCTGGCACAGGGCTCTTCTCTCCAAGCTCCCGGCATACGGTCTGCCCGCTCAGCTCTGTAACTGGAGTGCCGGATTCCTGCATGAGCGAAGAATCCGTGTCCTCGCTGATGGATGCGCTTCGCGGTTCATGTCATTGAATGCTGGTGTACCACAAGGCTCTGTTCTATCCCCCACACTCTTTCTTCTTCATATCAATGGCATGCTTCCGTTAGAAAACATTCATTGCTATGCAGATGACAGTACACACAGTGCATGGGGGATATTACGCTCGCCCAGAGGCTGGGCGCGCTGAAACCGAGAGAGAGAGAGAGAATCTTACCATTGAGCTCAACAGGGTGTTGAACCTCGTATCTAAATGGGGATCTAACAATCTTGTTGAGTTCAATGCTAAGAAAACACAAGTGTGCGTGTTTACAGCTAAAATGTCGCCGTTCTTTCCCGTTCCGTCTCTTAAGGGCACCACTCTTTCGGCACAGGGCTCCTTAAACTTGCTAGGCATGGAGATATGTTGCGATCTGAATTCCAGGAACTGTGATCAAAACAGCCCCTCGGAAGCTCGGTGTCCTGAACAAGGTGCGTCGATTTTTCACGCCTGACCAATTATGCCTGCTTTATAAAACTCAGGTCCGATCTTGCGTGGAATATTGCTCGCACTTGTAGGATGGCTTCGCCAAGTACCTACTCGAATGCCCTGGACAGATTGCAGCATCGTGCTGTCCGTATCGTTGGCGATGTAGAGGTCACGAACAACCTTGAGCCTCTGCAATTGCGTCGAGACATCGCGTCGCTTAGAGCCTTCTATCGGCTATATCACGGAGAGTGCTCTGAAGAGCTATTTGATATTATTCCACCTTCTCCCTTCCTACTCAGGAGCACTCGTGTCGGTCTTCGGAGTCATCAATTCACTGTCTCCACCTCAACATCACGTACAAAGAAATTTAATAGCTTGTTTCTTTGTCGTACTTCCAGAACTTGGAATTCTTTGCCAGCACATGTGTTCCCTCCTTCCTATAACATAGATGCCTTCAAAAGAGGCGTGAAAAAGCACCTTTCGGGCCGGCAAGGTGGAGGCGGTTAGAGCAGTGTCTGAACTGCACTAGCTGTCTTCGCATATGGATTCTTCTTACCGCTTCAAATCAGGTGGTGTTGCGTCATTTGTCGTGCTTTGTATAAAAAAAAACTTTTATCACACTCACTGCACAATAATATAAACATTAATTGTAAATAAACAAAAATAAGAAATATTTTTTTTGGAGCGAATAACAACAGCTACGAAATTATCGGTATACCTGCAGTCCCTTGAGACCCGAGATCAAGTTTGTAATAGTTCTTCTTTTTAAAAGATAACTTTAAACTAATGAAACTAATGAACAAAACTACTGAAGGAAAACTCCAAAAAAAAAATGAAAAAATTGAGATCACTCAAATATTTTTTTTACATTTTTTTATATACTATGAAAAACACATTTCCAAGGTTTATTTAAAGATTCATTGACTGGCCCTGGATTCCGAAGTATAAACCTTACGGCGCCCCACTATATCGGGATATTGTGATAGTATTTGACAGTACCTGTACCCATAGCACGAACACTTTTAAATTTGGAATCGCCATCGTATCGAGTAGTTATTTTGTGTGGCTTTTGTTTGAAATTTTAAGCATGTATGAACGATACAATTTTCATTCGAAATTTTAAATTGGTCGTGCTAGGGGTACTGTACATTTAGAAGCATGCCGACAATGCATTTCACACTTTGACTATACGTTATTGGAAGGAGACTGGAAAGCGCTTGTTCCGGATATTTAATTTCGAAATACTCAGTTTCATGAAGGTATTTCTTTCCGTAACATAACCGATAGAAGTATTTTCGTTAGAAGTTTAAAATGTCATACCAAGTCCATAAGAGCTTAGGTGATTAAAGCAGTCACCTGGATTGTGAAATGCTGCGGGTTCGATCCGCGAACCAGAGCATTACTTATTATTTTTACTAGTTTAAACACATGTCATTAGTTAACAATAAAAAATATTTAAACAAAAATAAAGCGGCTTCACAATACTAAAAGTAAAAAATAATAAAATTTAAGTCCCTAGGTATGTTATCTCCTAAAAAATGAATTTTTTGGGGTGGGTGCTTTACTTTCTATTGTATCTGGAAACAGCTTATCACCAACTCCAAAAAAATGAGTTTAGGCTAGCAGTACCTAGGTAATTTAATTTAATTATTTTTTCCTTTTTAGTGTTTTGAAGTCAGTTTCAGTTTGTTAAAAAAAAAATCACCTTTTCTAGTGATACTTGACTTAAATTATATAAAAAAACAGATTAAATAGAATATTATTGTCTTAACATAAATTTGGTAAACTTTAAAATTTCATTAGGAATTGAAAACTGACTATCTATTAAAAGTTTAGTAAGCATAATAATAACGCTGAATTTCTGTTCCAAGTAGATAATATCTATCAAAATACGTCAGCTTAATTTTCCTTTGTACGAAATCACGATTTTGCAGAGTCATCAATTTCTAAAGCACGTCGAGCTAGCCTGTAATGTAATTCCCGAGTACGAGAAACTACTACCTACAGCAAAAAGAATTGAAACATTTGCAGAACCAGCTAAAGTATGCTGTCCGCGTTTGCAAATCAACTGTCAATAAAGAATCACCGACCCAAGTCATAATATCACAGGAAAGCGTACGGATAAGTAAATAAAATTGAATTATTTACGAGTATATTTTACCACGAAATGTCACAGTTGGTGAGATATCAAATTATAAGAGGTTTTGTGCACATGCGCGGAACGGAACCCCGGCTGAGGGGTCCAGTCTGCCCGACGCCCGTGCTTCTCTCGAACCTGCGTCATGCGCCGTCCCCAATTTCGAAACTCGGAACACGTTTCGAACTAAATTTGAACAACGAACATTTAAAATTGTGCTTGATTTAAGACGCTGACGAAATAACAAACTTCAAGTACGTTTCCAAGTTGTATTCGTGACCAAAATTGTGAACAATTTAAAGGTTTCATTAAGATTTATCACTTCGTCAAAGTTGTTTTTCCCTTCGGTAGTGTAGTGCAACGGCCTTGGTTTTTCTTTGGATGTAGACACAATTAAAAAGTTCAATAGGTAAGAAACTTAAAATTACTTAATTAGTACACTTAAATTTTAAATTAGATTTTACGGTTGGTAATATTGAATACTTACTTCAAACTTTAAAACAAATAAAATTTGAAAGTTCTAGATTAAGCAAATATTGAAGTTTCATAATTAACTTCTTTAATGGAATAAATACTTTTGCTATTAGACTTTTTCTGTCTATGATTAATTCTGGTGGACTAGCCTTTCCTCTTTTTTGTGTGATTCTGTCTAAAATCTAGGTACTCCGTTTTTTGCGTAATAAGCTTATTATATTATTGTGTTATAGTTTTTGCTTTTATTTTATTTTTCAATTAAACTCTTTGTGAGTACCTACTAAGTGATAAATTATATACATCGGAACATATTATTATGTTTGCTTATTATATTTATATTTATTTATATCGTACCTATTATATTTTTTTTCAGTTTATAACTAATGCGGCCATTATCGTACACAATTGTTACTAAAATATGTAAAAGTTCTGAACAAAGTTATTATTATTATTTATTTATTGCTCTCCATGATATTTCAATAGTAAATTACGTACTTTTTCTGGTATTATCTAATATTAATGTAACTTAATAGCATGAAATTAGTAAATTATATAATCAATTGTTAATGACCATTGTTACTCTTACAAAAAACTCAGCATTTGTTTTTATACTAATTAATAAGTACCTACCTTCTTTGGAAGACATGTCACTATTAACGGTTACGATGCTGAACATAAAACTGTAATATTGTAAGTAATAGTTATTATAATAAGTAATAATTAAAATAGCTAACTGGCAAATGTTGAATTACCTACCTCTTTTACCACTTCCCACTTTTGTACAAAGTTATAGCTAAAAAGGCTTGTTATTAATCTATTAGATCAAGGACTCCGAAATACGCAGTTTCATGTAGGTATTTCTTTTATGTACAGTTCAGAACATAAAATAAGTTCCACAAAAGTAAAATCGCTTTAATAGTCAGAGCATTATCTAAAGATAGATAGAATATTTCACGTCGATCGATTCTGTTTGAAAAAAAATGCGCAGTGACCTATGAAAGGCTTAAACCTTTGAAATCTGTCAATAAGTTTCAGAGCAGGCTACGAAAGCGGTTTTATACAAATAATCCATATTAGCCATGTGAAAGGTCACAAGAGAATAAAATGTTAAAACGCTCGCTAAAATATATGAGGTAATTTAAAAAAATGGGATATTAAATCCTTTGCCTAAAATGTAATCATTTGTGTGGCTATGAACATTAAAGCATTCCCGGACAGCCGTGTAGAATACATTGATTTATGATAATTAACAGTAATGGCTATGAATATAAAATATAGTAATCATTTTGACCTTTCGTCCCTTACTAGATGAGATCTCCTCAACAATCGTAATTCTTTTATATCTGGTTTAGGTGTAGTTCACAAATTAATTGATAAATACAATTCGTGTTATGCGCACAAATTACAGAAGTGGCCTTTGTTATAATCGACAGAGTAAAGGTTTTTTTGGAGAGTGTGGTAACATCTGCAGGTACTTATGATCCCCAATTTTCAAAGAAAGATAGGGACGCGACATTTCCTCTGAGTGTGGAGATAACACCCACTAAAGGAGGTTTAGTGGGTGCAATCTTCACCCACTAAACCTCCTTTAGTCAGAGCCAAGTAGTTTTGATTCACGATTGATAGCAGCTTGTGAGTACCTATGAGAGGACGGCACTCATATGCCACTGTCGATGATCGCTCTGGAAAATAAAAGACAAGTAGAATAAAAGACACAAACCTAGTTATTATTTAAAAAGAAATGCCAGTAAGGACAAAGGATATGCTTATTTCATAACTTTACAGTAGGTAGACCTTCTTAAGAAAACTCGAGAAGGGCAGACTGTTTGCACATTATAGATACGTGCATATAAAATAAAAAAGTAACTAAAATAAGTAAATATGCAAAGAAGAATGACAAAAACAATCTATTATTATACACAATTTTTTATACAAAGCACGGCAAATGACTCAACACCACCTGATGTGAAGCGGTAAGAATCCAAAGACAGTGCAGGTTGAATACACTATTCTAGCCACCTCCACCTTGCCTGTCTGTAGGGTGCCTTTTCACCCAATTTTAAAGAAGGAAAATGTTGAAAATTTAGTCATGAAAATTAGTGATACTACATAATGTTACTTTTCGTCCTTTCAAAATAACTATGTGGACTAGCTAAATTATTGTTGCGTGTAATAATTCAGAATTTTGCGGTGTGCCAAAAGTTAGGCGTCCCTGACCCATGTCAACCAAGCATAATTATAACATACTGAGCGTGGTGAATTTTGTGACGGTTTTGCCTAACTCCTCCTTCTCGCTCACACACGCTCCTCCTGTCATCACTGAGGTTAATTTAATAATTCATGAACACAGATCTCATAATGACTGATGGTAATAAAAGCTAAAGAACCCCTTAGTTTTTTAAACGATCTGGACGTGGAATGAGCTCCCTGCGGAGGTTTTCTCGCACTTTCGAGGTTTATCAGGGTCGTCAACGTGTAAGTGATACTGGTGGTAAGCGTCATACAATCAGGTGGGCTCCATGTTCGATTGCCAACTCAGTGGCATAAAAGAAAGTTCAGAAATCAGAGTGTTGGTTTTTTATGGAGTACACCATGTCGTTTGACGAGTTGCCTTTAGAGAGAAACTCTTTAATTCCAACAGAGTTCTTTCTGCTCAAGCTTCCAATACTTTTATAATATAAAATGCGAAAGTAATATATTAGGTATAGTTTAGGAAACCATATTTGAACCGACTTCTAAAAGGAGAAGGTTCTATGTTCATCTGTGTGTGTTTCTTTAATGTGTATGTTCACCGATATCTTCCTCAATGAGGCCCAATCCTAAAAAGTATTTCTTTTGTTTGAAAGTTTTTTAATTTGGTAGAGATCCTAGGAGATAGAGAACGGGACTCCTCAACATTGAACAGTTAATAAGTCAAGCCACAGATTGCAAGAAATAGTATATATTATATCAACCAGCGACTGAGAAGCCATGCTTACGTAAAACACCCAAGAATATGTCTTTAAGAAATATAAAACAAACTAGAAGGCACCCGCGGCTCCTCTCGCATGGATGTAATTTATCGCGCCAAAAAGTATACTATGTCCTTCTCAGGGTCTCAAACTATCTTCATTCCAAATTTCAAATAAATCGGTTCATGTAATTGCCTTTCCATACAAACTTCCATCCCCCTTTTCACCCCCTTAATGGATGATACCTGGGATTAAAATTATCCTTTCCCGGAACTCAATCGATCTCTATATCAAAGTTTATTTAAAGCGGTTCAGCGGTTTAAGCATGAAGAGGTAACAGAAAGACAGATAAACAGACAGACACACTTTTGCATTTATAAAATTACTATGGATATAAATGTTTTCATATTGTTCAATACAAACTAGACAGTACTAACAAAGAGTATAAATGTCGCCTAACTCAGAACATACAACTAAACCCTAGGTTTACACGGGACCAATCTCAACAAAAAGTTTCTTCCAAGTTACTTCCAATCCCTTTTTGCGTTAGTGTATATATATCTTAATACACACATAGGTAATGACTTGACGACTTTGACCCATATAAGCTTATCCACAATCTTTTATCAACCGCAAATGATTTTTTGATGTTGTCCTGTATCCCTAGTACAAGCACTTTTAAATTTCGAACCGCTATCGTATAGAGTAGGTACGTTAGCATTTGTCTGGCTTTTGTTTGAAATTTTAAGCGTGCGTGAACTATTTATACGATTACGATTCGAAATTTAAAAATGTTCGTGCTAGTCGTACTGACAGTACACCTAGCACGAACATTTTTAAATTTCGAATAAGATACTCTTTAGATAGACTGACATCTTAAAGCTTTATATTGCGTATAAATCCTCATTCTGATGAGGACGTTAAGTTAAGTAAAGTGAGACTCACCACGCCCTGGATAAGAATGAGTGACCAAAATGATACTGATCCCTAAATCTTCCGTAGTGTCCGCTTTGGGCAGATTCCAATTTGACTTGATTCTACTTCAGGCTGTCGAACCACAGGCTCCAGACATAAGTGGTTTGTCATAGGCTTCCGGGAGCATAGGAGATGGGTGGCGTAGTGTTTTGAGCGCTCTGCTTTCGTTTACGAGAACTAAGCAACTTTCGACATCGTCGATTTCGGGATAGGTCAATCGAGATTTATAATCATTTATAGGATCCCTGTAGTAAGCTATCAGAGCAATTAAATTCAAATTCGAAAGTCAAATATCTATTGAAAATTACTTGTTACAAGATCTTCACTCAAAACACCGCATACATAAAGCTTAATTCGAGTATAGGAAAACATAACATTATAATCATTATTGAATCACATTATACATTATAAATTAAAAATTAATCATTAAATGTAATTAGTTCATTAAAATATAAAACATGATAATAATATAAGTTAACTCGGTTTTAATTTCATTAGCTATAAATTATTGTAAATATATTCTGTCGGAAATACTTTAGGAGTTTCATTCATTCATTGAGCCACTTGCCATTTTTGCCCATTTAGAAATTAATTGACCATAGCTGCTGTTCGTTCATATTAAATTCGCACGTTGTTGTAAGTAGTTTAATACTTTACCCAGAAAATATACAGGATGGTGACGACAATAAATAAAAACGTGGGCTATATTAGTTCATAGAAATATTGTGAAACTTTCAAATACATCTTGTTTATTTGATATTTCGTGACATTTCTATGAAATAATGTAGCCAAAGCTAATAATGTTATGAAATTATGCAAAACATTTCTATGAATATTATACAGGGTATTAGGGAGACGCTCTCGAATACGAAGGCAGGTGGCAGTGCTGGTCACCCTAAAACATAATCTTATATCGCGAAAAAAGCAGCTGTTTCATACAAATTATTATATCTACACGGCCTGTTTGTATAGAACAGCTGATTTTTTCGTCATTTCTTATTTTTTTAACAAACCGTGTTTAAGGTGACCAGCACTGCCAACCTGCCTTCGTTTCCGAGAGTGTCGACCTAACATCCTGTATAGCCTATGTTTTAATTTGCTGTCACCACGCTTTACAGAAATTTATACAGATTTCTGCAAAGCGCAGAATTCTGCCAGCAAACGTCATGTCAAATGGTTTACTAAGCGATGCGTGATGAGCCACCTTATAGGTCAGCCGGTTAGTTTAGGGTAGCACGCATTATGCTGGACCAGGTATCTTTGTATTTAGATTCTTCCACATAATAACAGGAGAGGTAGAGTTATTGGCCGCAACTCTCTGTCCAATGAGCGGAAGCTCTTACAATCTTCTCTTACTTCGTCTTCTCCTCCTTGAGAGGAGAAGGGGATAAGTGAGGCTTTCATCAACGAAACACCACAGCTAACCTCTTTGCTGCTTCCTACTGACGACACAGACATTACTACTGTTGTTTATTGGCCGGACCTAGCGTGAAAAAATAAAAAAAACTTTACAATGGCAAAGTCACATAATTATTTAGCGAAATCCAAAAAATATGAAATTTCAAATAAATTCACGCTGACTCTCTTTTATCATACATAGAAAAGGAAAAATCGATTTTGAATATCCTACTATTACAGCGAAAGTTTGTATGCATATATGGATGCGGTTTGTTACTCTTTCAGGCAAAAACTACAGAATGGATTAAAAAATTTTTACGACATTTGTACGATATCTTGACTTTAATGCCAAAGACCACAGTCTTTTGACTATGACCATCGTTGCAAAAGATATCACTTTTTACTTTTTCATATTCCAAGTAAAATAAACGACGCTTGTTTCGTTTCTAAGCTTGCTAACGGCTGTATTGACTGTCCGAAGCTATTATCACATATTAGTCTCCGTACAGACACCTAATCTCTTCGTCGGCGACCACTACTTAACATACCACTTGCTCATACAAACTTCAGGCAAAACACCTTCGTAATACGCAGTTGTGATACATATAACAAATACAGCACTGAACACGACTTTGATTTATTTTCAACAAGTACAGCTACAATTGGAAAAACTATATGTCATAAATATTTTAGGCGACAATAATTATTATTAGGATTTTCTTTTTCTTTTTCGGCATACGGCACTGCTACTCTTGGTACACTACCCAAGTTTTATTGTTTTACTGTTTACATGCGTATTTTTCTTATATGTGTGTGTGGGTTTGTAATTAGCTCTGAGGCGTTTTAAAGTCAATATCTTCTTTGTCATTAAAAGCTGTAAACCTTCATAAAAACAAATAATAAAATAAATAAATATCAGAATAACACAAAGGCTACTCAAAGTACCAATCCTGCTCAGATGAAGTCATTGGCAGAAGCAAGTAATTTTTTTTTAAACAAACAGAATCAGAATTGTTATCACTGGTAACTTTGATCAAACAATCAGTGCATTTAATTCATAAAGCGATCAATTTTTATTAGTATGTCTTTAAAAGTTTTGATTTCATTTAGTGCCTTAAAAGTGTATTTGTGACCAACTTTTGCCTTATGGGATTCGTTTAAGTGGAAAGTTACGAAACGTCCATTTACGTGGATGAAAGTCTGTTGTTAACGTCCAGAAAGCGCAAGTAGATATCATGTTACAATTTGTAGCAACTCTAGACAGTATTAAAAGTTTAAGTTTCTTGAACACACGGTCGCAGACAGAAATGATTTAGTGGATTTCAAATACGAACTTGGTAGCACTGGGCACAATAAGGTCAGGCAAGTAGATGTCATATCTACTTGCTTAAATGATCTCAAAAAAGGTTATTCGCCACTTTTTGATGATATTCACCCACTAAACCCCTCAGCGATGCACCACCTTTTTGCTTTCTGCCAACCAGGCTAGCCTGATTGACATTGCAACCGCTTGTCACCCACTCCTTAATCCTGGTATGTTATTTAAGTCAGTGCGTTGACACTCCGACTGGGCACAATAACTCATCAGTAAACTTTAAGTGACAATAAGGCTGGTATGTATTTCGCACAAAGAATAAGCCATAAAAGAATAAGAATAATGCGACCGGTCTTATTGGTACACTTCCTTTTTCAGAATATTTAGGTGGTGTTTTTTATTTATAAGTTTGGTTAATTTTAGTTTATTTAATGGCATAAGTTTATTTGTATTTTTATTTCGGTAATGATTTAAAGAGTTTTTTATGTCGTGTGTGTGTTAATAAATAATATATATATTTTTATTAACATTATGACATTCCAAATGTTGACTTCCAGTAGCTAAACAAACTTGTTTGTGCATTGATAAAAATACGTCGTATAATCCACCCAAATTGAAAAGTTTGCTTACTAAGCGATGCTCGCCTAAATTTCATCTTTGTAACATACATCGTCCAAATATGTTTTGTGTATCGTAGTAAAGTTGCCTTGTTTTCATAATTTGTTGCTACTTCTGGCAGGCTGTTGTCGTTTACTTAGCGATTAACCTTAACAGAAATGTGCAAGCAAATATAGACCTAAGAGTGGTAAGCATTTTAGTCCCCAGGTGTACATTCATATACAGTCCTTAGCAAAACTAGGTAAACATTTTTGACTCTTTTTATACAACTAAATGACAAGCAAGCTGACGGTTCAGCTAGTGGTAAATTGCTACCGTCGACTAGACACCTGAAATAATAAGGAAAAACTACTTAGTAATGCAGGTGCGTTGACATGTCTTCCGTGCCCAGTAATTATACTGGCATGACTGGGAAAGGTATTCCAATCAATCCGAAACATGGTGAATTATGTCACGGCCGAAATAGGAAATCCGGTGGTACCTATCCAGACGCATTGTTCAGACGACCTGGGACTATAGCAATAAGGCGGACTAAAGTTCTGTGCTGTAGCTAGCAAGTATTGTTTGGAAACGGCTGTCCACATTTCAAAGTATAATTGAATCCAAGCTACGGTGGGATATCTATATCTACAAGCCATCACTTCAGAAAGAGATAGCCGAGCTTTACAGTGTCGTCGGACAACAGTAAAGTTTATCAAAATTCACGCGTGACAATTTTTGCGTCATGGTGGTGTGAGTTCATCAAGTCGATACAACGATAACACGTCCTCTTATTGGACCATTTACTAGTTCGTGTTGAAAATAGAAAAAAAGTTTTGACGAGAAGATAAATTTCTAAACATTATCTTTGAAATTCATAACAAAATAAATGCTGTTAAAGTTTTGGTTACACCATAGAATAATTGAAAGTTTAAGCTACACTGAATGATTGCATTAAATAAAGAATATTTATAAAAGTGAGTGAGTGAGTCAAATAAATATATTAGGTTGGGGAAAAAGTCTTTTCGCATTATAGTATGTATGAACTTGTAATAAAATCTCTTTGGCTGTACTATTTGTATCTGGCTGGTTTTGGTATCATTAAAAGTTTAGATTTTAAAAAAGATAATTCTAAATTCAAATTAGGAAAATGTGTGTTTTTCATTTGTTTTTCGTACTGTCAAGATGAGTGAATCTAATGAAGAAATTCGATACATTTTAAAATTTTACTACAAAAAAGGTAAAATGCAACGCAAGCCGCGAAAAAAAATTGCGATGTTTATGGACCTAGTGCAGTGTCTGTGAGAGTAGCACAAATTTGGTTTAAGCGTTTTCAATCCGGAAATTTTGATGTCAAAGATGCACGTCGCTCTGGTCGCCCTATTACGGATAAAATTGATGCCATTTTTGAAAAACTGGGGCAAGATCGGCATATCAGTAGTAACGACGTAGCTGAAGAACTGGGAATTGACCACAAAACAGTTTTGGCGCATTTTAAAAAAAATGGGTACAGGAAAAAGCTCGATATTTGGGTACCCCACGAGCTCACTGAAGGAAACCTAATGAACCGTGTACTCATTTGTGATTCTTTATTATGACGTAATGAAACCGAACCATTTTTTAAGAAGCTGATAACTGGTGATGAAAAGTGGATCACGTACGACAAGAACGTGCGAAAAAGGTCGTGGTCAAAGGCCGGTCAGGCTTCACAGACTGTGGCGTAACCCGGGTTGGAAGGGCATTATTCATTATTAGCTGTTACCACCAGGCAGGACCATCGATTCTGAACTCTACTGCGAACAACTGATGAGATTAAAGCAAGAAGTTGAGAGAAAGCGGCCGGAATTAATCAACAGAAGGGGTGTGGTTTTTCATCATGATAACGCTAGACCTTACACATCTTTAGCCACTCAGCAAAAATTAAGAGAGTTTGGCTGGGAGCTGTTAATGCATCCGCCGTATAGTCCTGACCTTGCACCTTCAGATTTCCACCTGTTTCGCTCTCTTCAGAATACTCTAGGCAGTGTCAGGTTAACATCACGAGAGAACTGCCAAAACCACTTGTCGTGGTATTTTAATCAGAAGCCCCAAAATTTCTATAGTAATGGGATCATGTCCCTACCTACAAGATGGCAAAAAGTTATCGAACAAAATGGTACCTACATACTTTAGTTAAATGTAAATAAACTATATTAAAAATGTTTAGAATTTTTTAAAAAAATGCGAAGAAACTTTTTCCCCAACCTATTATATGTTTATCATTCTTTCATGATATTGTCGCATTTAGAAATTTCTCTATAGAATAAAAAGACTTTTCCAACAAGTATGTTTCGAATTTGTGCTTTAAATTAGACTTTCAGGATATACTTTTTAGCTCAATGGGCAACCTAATAAAAACCATAAGCATAGCACAAATATTTTGAGTAGTTTGACCAAATCTATTCTAGGAATTACATTCTGCGCTAGGAAGTACCTTCTCAAATAATTTTTTCTTCGAGACTTTCGTGTTCAGTAATATTTATGGCAAAATTTGCAATCAAATCAAGAATGTAAAAGATTGGAACAGTCAAAATGACAATTTTCCCGAAATGCTCACGACAAGACTCTTGTTATGGTATAGGAACCAAAGTCCTGACGGCTCTTTTTTGCTGGACAAAAGTCATAACTTCTACAACCGCAAACTATACTATATCGTAGCCTTGATTCCACTAAGGCAAAGCTTTTAAGTGTTTTACATCTGCTTCCTCTCGAAGAATTCGTAAAACATAACAAGCAGAACTAATCTTACTCTATATCCTCAAATTCAGCCTTCCATTTAATTTTATCGTCAAATGTTACTCTAGAAATTTCGCAGTTTCTACCAATTGTATTGTTTTGCCATTCAGATTGATATCCGTGGCATTGATTTGGAAAAGCATAACATTATAAAAATACGAAATAGGATATTAAAGGCACGGAATGTTTTCCCGGTGCCTACGCTTAGCGCCAGCTTAACTTCAGAGCACAATCCAGTCTGATTGCACAAACGGTTTTCCCGAAGCGTAAAATTTTTACTGCCTCACTCAGACCAGAGAAGAGCGATTTGAAAAAAGAGCGCCAACTCTGCGGGGTTTTCTCTATTTCAAGTTTTATGGACGCTACGTAATCTAGATGCGGTCTGATTTTACTGAACTAAAACACTCTATCGATTTCAATTCTATTAAGGAAAATAAAATTGCGTTATCGTTTGAGATGTGAAAGTTTTAGAAGATTGACTAGGTCAGTGAGACTAGGTGGGGTCGCTTGAGTTGTTAAAGACATCAAGGTTTTATACAATTTAAAAGACTAATCTATTGCAAAAATTTCACTTGATAATTCAGTTACACTTTTATTAGATCCTTTGCCTTGTACTTAATTTAATCAAGGTACTAATATAACGAAGTTGGCCGTGAAGAGTGTTCTTTAGTTAATATTGTCACCAATTACTTTCGCTAATCTCACGGACTCAATTAACGGCCAAGTTAGACGTAATTATCTTTATCTCAATTACTTAAGACGATGTTCCCTTGGTAAGACTAACCTTCTTCTTAATTTATAAGCACCCTTTAATTGCTATTAATTTGAAATTGCAGAGGTGTTGAAATAACTTCAATGCTCATGAAGATACCTTTAGAAGCTTGGAGTCAACCCTACAGATGTTTTTGATAATTTTTTTTGTTTGTTTTTGATTTTGTTGATAAATGTTACTTGCCTGTAATTTATACAAATTACACATCAGTAACATTTATTAGCCAATTCGAAACGTATTATGGCTACTGATACTACAACTGGATTGTGAAAGGTGTTGGGTTTCCACCCTAGGCTATGTCTTTTTCTAGTCTAGACTTTTAAGGAACTTGGTCTTTGATATTGCTGAAGATCGCAGTCTAATTTTTCTGCTAGGCCATCAAAATAAAAATATAGGAAAATGCCATCTTTCTAAGCCATCTCTGTGAAAGCTTAAAAAGATCTTAGAAAATAAGATTCACTACAGGAACAGCTTATAACCTCATAATGCTGCATGATTGAAACAGTGAATGTATCAAATACGTACCTGCGAACTTCGATACAAAGGTGAACTTTTCCAATATTTTTCCGTTTCATGATGAGAGAAACTTCTTGTATAATACTCTGGGGGACAGGAATCTGATTTTTGTACGACATTATTAGAATTTTTATGACTTTTGTAGGTTTACATTCAAAATCATACGTCTCGACTTTGCAAAGGGGTTTTTGATTTTCTTGTGAAATTGATCTTCTGCTTGGTGTCTAGGTCTTTTGGGACATAATTTATGATAATAAAATTAATTTGGGTAAAAATAAGCCAACAATCCAAGATTCACGTTAGTTTGCGGCCTCGTAGGTTGCAGTAGCTTAACCAACTTCAACAATCATCCGTTATGTTACTTTAGTCTAAGGTTATAAAAAACTCTTTCAAAATTTTGGAAAGTTGAAGAAGTGCCTCCCACATCAAACACTTTATCTCATGATGTTGATGCTTGTGAAAGGAAATTTATGGAAAATTTACATGGCTTTAATTATGAACCATCTTGATGGCATGTTATCTTCGATACGAGTTGTAATAATGATAATGGATACAGGGACACACTTTCGATCAATAGGTAATTAATCCCGGAGTTCCTCAAGGATCGGTGCTGACTGCATCCCTATTCGTGCTGTATATTAATGATCTGCTTAAGCCCGATACCTTTGGGTAGTTATGCGGATGACAGCACCATTACGGACACACAGGTTATGTTACCATATAAAGCGAGAGTTCGATCATGTATGGAATACTGTTGTCACTTAAGGGATGAATCTGCCAAATATCAGCTGGCATTATTGATCTCGGTGGAGAAGCAAGCTATAAGTCTCATTAACAACTGAACATTAGAAGAGAGTAAACTCTAAGATCTAGAACATTGCCTTAGAGTTGCACGTTTATTGATTTTTTTTCTAATACGTTTCGGCGAGTGTGCGAGGGAATTGCATGAATTATTTTCACTTACTCCTTTTCATCGTAAAATTGTCGAATATTCAAAACCTTTTTGTTGGTTGTGTGATTTTAGTGTTTTGAAATGGCTATTGTTTTAATATGGTATCTTTTTCACACGGGGATCTTTTTGGTAACCTCATTTAGTTTTTATTTCATTATCACTGGCCTAATATTCGTCCCACTGCTGGGCAAAGGCCTTCCTACGTGGGAGAAACACATGAAAACTTTGAGCCATAGCGCCACCACCCTGGTCTTATGCAGGTTGGTGGGTCAAAGCGGTTGCAGTAACAACCGGGACAGACTGCTCACGTGCCCTCCGAAGCACGGAGGAGATTAAGATAATAAATTTTGATTGACCCAGGGATCGACAATGAACTTTGTTTCCGTAATTGAAACCAAAGCGCTAAAACCACTACGCTACCGATATCCTCATTTACTCAATGTAGTTTTTTTAAAACCTTTACTCAACATACTTTAAACACGAGGAGTATCTATAATCAAACTCAAAATGGACTTGAATCAGAATATTCTGGATGCTTCAAAAATATGCGACATTGGATTTGATAATTGTATCCGTGTATATCGTCCTCCTGGCTGTAACTTCGAAACATCGATATCCTGTGGGTATGATTGCACAAACGAATATGTGTCTGAGCTGGCACCGATCAAAGGACAGACGAACGGCTTAGCACCTTTCAACTTTTGAAGCGTGATATCGGATGTTGCTTCAGCAAGACACCTCTGGCAGGGAAAAGTTTTGGTTCTCTTTATTTTTGAGCAAGTAGTAGACAAACGATATAGTAACATGTTCACCTTACATGCTATTTTTTTTTAATAAAACAAGGAAAAGATATTTGAGGAAAAATTGTACCTCATTCTTAAATGATATCTCTCGTGAAATGAAAACGAATATGTAGATTCGAATCAATTGCCCTTAATAAAATGCATATTACATTTCTATCTATATTACGAACTGATGGAAAACGCCGATTGTATTGGATGTATCAAGTTATTGGCGTAATATTGCTCTTTATTATAATCACCCTGCCATAATAAAATCGAAACATTAAAGACAACCAAAGTTATGAAATACTAAGGCATCAAAATCATTGTTTGAATTTAGGACCTTGTAATTGATCTAATATTTAAAGATTACTTAGCTAACCGAAAGAATCTTGTTTTACCTGACGTCAAAAAAGAAGGAGGTTATAAATGTACCACTGTATGTTTTTTTTGTATGTATGTTCATCGATTTCTCAGTCAATTGTGAACTGATTTTCGAAAATCTTTTTTTATTCGATAGAGAATACTCCTGATGTGGTCCCATTGTCACCCAGTCAGTATCTGATGATGAGATCCCAGGGAAATTTTGGACATACCGCAAATTTGGTGGGCACGTACGACATGTTTTACTTTTTTCCAAAGTTATTCAAGTATTTGCTACTGTCAGTCACCATCTTATATTGATGAGCTGGTGATGGAAGGTACAATTCCTTAGTGGTTAGGAGTTGGAAGATAATTCTTTTAATATTATAGGTACGTATTAACGAATAGTTGTATTTTATCGGGTTATTCGGTTGAACTGATGGAGGAAGGTAAAACTCCGTAACGGTTTGGAGTTAGATAATACTTTATCAGTGGTAGGATACGATAATATGAAACACTATTTTAAATTTCAACCGAAGACTGAGACACTGACAAGTCGATAGTGCTGATGGTCACCCATCTAGCTTTGACCTTAAGAGATCACTTTAATTGATTAGTGTGGATTTTTTTTAACAAATATAAAACCGACTTCTAAACACTAAAAGGAACTAATAATTTTTAAGTACCTACGTACTTATCTCCTGAAAATGTATTTTTTGGCGTTGGTGCTAAGCTGTTACCAGAAACAATAGAAAGTGAAGCACCTACTCCAAAAAATACATTTTCAGGAGACAAGTAGGTACCTAGGTGCTTAAATTTAATTATTTTTTCTTTTTTATTGTTTTGAAGTCGGTTTTATTTTTTTTTTTAGTCCTTCACTTCAGAAAACTTTACATTTTCAGTTTAAACATTAATAACATGTTTTTTCGAACTTCGTACTTTTCGAAAAATAAATAATAATTAAAAATAAATAATAAATATTTTATTTTTTTATTTTATGATTGTTTAAAATAATATAATTTTTAGTTAATAAATTAATTAACTTTATTTTATTTATTTAAATATAATTTCTAATCTTAACTTAATATAATAAATGCGACAGTGGGTTTGTTTTCTGTTTGTTACGTTTTCACGCCTGAACCACTAAACCAATTTAGATTAATTTTGGTATAGAAATATTTTGAGAACCTAGGAAGAACATAGGATAACTTTTAGATCGATAACCGATATCCAAGTGGGCGAACCCGCTGACAAAATGTAGTGTTTATATAAGTATAGTTTATTAAAGTATTTCTCCGTTATCGAATATCTATGGCACAAGCTTTTGATGATGCTTAATCTGTCAGGCCACCGGATGACGCAGAGCCACATGAACACCCCCGGTACTGACTAAAATAACCGGCTTGGTTAATCATTACATCTCATATTTGTTTTGCAGCATAAACTGAACTGCGCTGCGAGACTTCCAACTTTTTACACATAATGTTTTTGATGGGATCTCATCTCATTTTGTGGGCAGCCCTTTTTTTGCGTACGGCTTCTTGTACGGCAGCTACCACTTTTCTCAAAGCCCACCCCCTGTCTTTATGGGTATTTCTCCTAGCTTTGAATTAAATTATTAATAAATTGTCAATTTAGTTGTAACCCTGAATATTCAGGTATAAAGACTCAACCTACATAAGTATAATAAGATCATTGTTGTGTTGTCTCTTACCTATATATCATATCCATAGGTGGACTTTTTTTTATATACAACTAGATGACAATCAAGCTGACGGCCCACCTGATGGTAAGCGGTTTCCGCCGCCTATAGACACCTGCAATAACAAGGAAAAATCACTTGATATTGCAGATACGTTGACTGTACCGACCTTTACAAAAGTATAGCCTTCTTTCGGAGCTTTCTCTCAGATCGAATCCAACATGTCCGTGTTGGGGGACGTGTGAGTAGCGATGCCAGCTGCAACTACGGTGTTCCACAGGGAAGCACGCTTGGTCCTACATTATTTCTAATTTATATCGATGATTTGTGCAGACTCAAGCTCCCTGATGCAAACCTTACGATGTTTGCAGATGACACCGCTATTATATTTCACCATAAAACCTGGGATGGTGTAAAAGATATAGTATAAGACAGATTGTGTACTGTCACCTCCTGGCTAGAAGATAATCTTCTATCCTTGAACACTACCAAAACCAAGTACTTATGTTTTGGGAAAACCGGTGTCTCCAGCCCAAAGGATACTTTCCATCTTAACATCCACACGTACCCCTGCAATCGTTTCGTTTCTTATAAAACATCCACGTGTAACTGTCCTATATTAAAACGAGAGAGAAATATTAAATATTTGGGGGTTATGCTAGATGATTAACTAAAATGGGATCTACATTTGTCACTGGTTGCCAGCAGAGTAAGAAAATTGAACTATGGTTTTAAAAACCTACGGGCTATAGCAGATCATAAACTTATAATAAATACGTACAAGGCCCTAAGTAAATCTGTTATCAACTATTGCATCTGTGCTTGGGGAGGTGCTGCCAAAACGCACACACTACAACTCGAGCGCGCTCAGAGAGCACTCCTCAAAATAATGCTGTATCTACCGAGACGCTATCCGACCGAATTACTGTACGCAAATGCTAAAGTGCTCACAGTACGTGGGCTTTTTATCTACAATTGTACCAGAAGATATCATCGTACAACCGCTTCACTATTGCTGGTAAATAAACGCAGACCTCGCTGTCCAATTCTGGTAACCAATAGTACCTATGTTCAACGCTTCTTCAATTTCTTGGCACTTCACATCACACACACACACACAACATACACACACACACACACACACACACACACACACACACACTCACAATCACACACATATATACACACACACACACACACTCAAATAACTAATACAAAGACACACGTTGCCAAATTTTTAATTTTTATATTTTGTTGTCAAAAAGTGTAATTAATATTTAAAATCCTCTTGCTGTACATAAGAATTATAATATTGTGAACTTTATTGGGAAGGAACTGGCTCCTGAAATACAGATCATACTAGCTTAGGAGTCAGGGCTACAATTTACTGTTGTGACTTGTTCTTGGTACAATAAAGATTTATTATTATTATTATTATTCTGATCGCATGTCTTTGTATGTATAGGATTACAAGCTTACATATTCAGTTAGTATGTATCTGAAAAGTGACTGAAACTGCAATATTTTTCAGTTCTTTATGAGTTGATAGGCGGAAAACTAATTATGTTGAAAATTTGGAGCTTTTGGGTCTGCTAGAATTACCTTAGAATTATGTTGATCAGTCAGTCAGTCAGTGTGTCAGTGACAAAATTAAGGAACTTTGACGGGCAATAGTTCTTAAACTAAAAGTTCAAATTGAATATTATTAAGAATATATTCAGCTATTTACCCAGCACAAAATTACAGGATATTGAAAATAGCCTGAAAGCTTCGAGAAACGGATGAAACGGCCATGCCTCTTTGTTTTGTTTTTGCAGATATGCTTCCGGAAGTCTTACGCTACTTTATAAATTAATTTGGGTGAAGATATTGGTGAGTGTATTAGTATTATTTTTATTATTTCAATATCACATCGTGGAGTTGGTACCTATATTTTTTTTTTGTTTTATTTTTCAAATAGTTGTTAGTGTCACTTTCAAAATAATCATAAGTATGAACTTTTTGATTATAAAGTATGCGTTAAGTTTCAACATTCCTCAGTTTCTTCCTACCCCCGTACATCGTTAAAGCCGTGTTCACGCACTGATAGGCACTTGATTGTATCTCTGTGCCAAAGTCGAATGATATTCGTGTATCACAGACACAAAATACACTCCAATTTCAGCCCAAGCTTTTAGAAAACGTTTCTGCATTTTGCACTGTCAATTAGAATTTATGTGAAACGCAACATATTTTGGTACACAAATACAAAATAATCAGTTCATATTGTGGAGTCTATTATTATCAGTCTGGTGAAACAATTCCAGAAATAAAAATTAAAATCGTTATTATGACATCACCATCATTCATCATTTTAGCCGAGAGACACCCACTGCTGGGCATAGGCCTCCCCTAAAGATCTCCATACCGATCGGTTCTGCGCTGTCCCCTTCCCGCGGCCCTCACTAGATCGTCGGTCCACCTTGTGGGAGGCCTACCAACGCTGCGTCTCCCGGTACGCGGCCGTCAGTCCTCCTTGCAATGTGGCTTGCCCACTGCCACTTGAGGCTCGCAATTCTTCGGGCTATGTCGGTGACCTTAGTTCTCCTGCGGATCTCATCATTTCTGATTCGATCACGCAGAGACACCCCGAGCATAGCCCTCTCCAATGCCCTTTGGGTGACATTGAGCCTTCTTATGAGGCCCATTGTAAGCGGCCATGTCTCAGTTCCGTAAGTCATCACCAGTCATTGCCAGTGGCAACACACACGAATTAAAGACTTTCGTCTTGAGACATTGAATTCCTCCTCTAGTTCCAGAAGCTTCTCCTCGGTCCGCAGTGTGCATGTGTTGTATGTTGCCAGGGCCAAGGTCGTATGACGGGATGTTGTCGCCACCCGGGGATTCTTAGCACCCCTGGTCCCGGCGCCTCGCCGACGTCCGTCACCGCTGGCACGGCCTCCGGTACCGCCGGGCACTTGGGGCCTTGTGTTAATGGGATTTAATGAGGTAACTCTTGACCTTTATCTCACCTGATGGTAAGTGAAGATAAGGCCGACGATGGAAGCGAGTTACACCCGGATTCCTCAACCACAGAGGATATCTTACCTCTAACTGCCGGAATACAACAATGGCGTTATCATTATTGCTATGGCGGCAGACTTACTTAATTTGGTTATAGCTAGCCAGGTGGGCTTAGAAAAGCCCCACCACCAACCAAACCGAGCAGAAAATTTATGTCCCACGGGAATCGAACCCCGGACCTCTAGATCTGAGGCAGGTGGCCTCAACCACTGGACCACAGAGGCGGTTAAAAATGTTTGAAAAATACTATTATTAAAATAAATTAAAAGCATTTCAACATTTAATTTACTCGACATGATTTGTCGTAGTAAAACCAGAAAATTATAAAAAAATCTATTGTTTTACAAGTGAGCTTTGTTTAGTAATTAATTACCTAAGATAAATTAAAAGCTCTAACATACACCAGAGCTTTGCAATAAAACTCATTTTAATGTTTAATTTGCGTTTGATGTAGAAATAAATTAAATCAAACCTTTTTTTGCAATGAAAAAGGCAATTTATATTCTTAATATTTATATTCGTAAAATATTATCGTTCTTTATCCTTTGAAATACTTCTTTTTGTCTTGGTATTTTTTACGCAACAATGACTATATTTAGTAATGTAACTGAAAAATGCTCTCACAAAGGATAATTATTAACGCAGAATTGGCTTGAATACGTTTCTCCACATCGAGCCGATCGACCGTCGACGCCTCCATTCACTTGTTGCTACGTACAGCTATTCTCTTCCGACGTCACCGTTCGGCCGTAGAAAAATCCGAGCGACGCTGAGAGGTGGCCTTCACAGAATCGGAGTTGCTTGCTTGTTTAAGTAGCTAATTAATCTACACTTATTCCGAGAGCTATGGATGTGTTAAATTGATTCCGAATTCTTTTACTTGCTTGGGACTATTAAATATTAAAAAGGCGTGGTTGGTATGTTGTCGGGTGAGTTTGTTACCATACAAACGCGATCAGAACTATGCGGCTGTCATTGAATGCGATTTATCCGTCGTCGACGCCCTAATGATGCGATTGCAAAGTCTTGGCCGACCGGTCGATGTCTAGTTACGCCTAGGAGCTGAAAGTATGCGAACAACAATATTTTTCGGTTTTATTCCATAAACAAAAGCTCTTTAGGACCGGCTAAAGCCGATTTCATGTTTATAAATGCAGTAACTCCCTAACTGATCCATACAGACATTACAGCTTTACAGAACATGACTACGTCATTATTAAACTGCTTAGGCCAATATTGACTGAAATAAAATAACGATTCCTATTCTAAAGTAACATAGAATGCACTCAAAAATTTAGAAACAAAGTAGGCATTTGTACAGTCGACAGCACATCAAGCGTAACAGTTTGACCTTGAGACCGTCCTTACTGCGTTCGTAATAGAGGCGGCTTTCGTAGTGCAACTGTTACACTTGATGTGCTGTCGTGTGTACATAAAACTTAACAATAATAATTTTAATTTTAAAGCTTTTTCAACATGTCCTTTCTCAAAGTTTAGAATACTGCCAAGACACAGCAGTATTCCTCCTAAATGCTACGTAGGTTTTTCTTAGCATTTTATTACGCAGGTCTTAAGGTGCCTGTCTAGCTAAGTGGGTAATTGAACTTTTATAGGTAATAAACGTTAATGGTACTTAACTGTAAAAGTTCATTAACGGTAACGTGAAGCTGTTTGTATATTATTACCTAATCAATATTATGGTCTCACCAAAGATTCTGTTAAAAGCTTATTATTTTATAGTAGGTATGGCAAGATATGGTATTTTCAAACTCTTATGTACCACCTTCACCTTACAGAAGTATCTTGCAACTAATTAATACTACTTTCTAGTGTTGTTTAGTTGCAAGTCTGGAAATCAACAGTGTTCCAGAGGTTAGTAAGTTTGAGGTAACGCTGAGAGCAGAGGAACTGTATCCCTAGCACGAACTTTTTTAAATTTCGAATCACCATCGTATCGAGTGGTTACGTTAGCCTTTGTCTGGCTTTTGTTTGAAATTTTAAGCGTGCGTGGACGATACGATTACGATTCGAAATTTAAAAATGTTCGTGCTAGGGGTACTGGTCTCCTATTCTGTAAATATTATGCTTTCTTTTGATTAGAACAGCGTAACCGACGCGTAAGTAGTGCCAACCATCAGCATGTCAAATTGATGACTTGCACTCGTGCATTAACAATTTATAGAAAAATGAGCTGGTTTTGGCCATACTCGGCTTCGATACGCCTACTTCTTATCTATACACAATTTTACTTGCCATGCAACAAAGAACTTTAGCATCTTAAGAATAAAACGTCGGCTATACAATCAAATTGTACAAGGCACACTCGAACTATCACAGAAAACGGCTTCGGTGGTGAATTGTTTATAAAGAACATACACTCGCTGGTTTTGTTACTTTTAACGCGCCGTTAACGGTTAACGTCAATTCCCTTATAAATTTTACGTTAACACGTTACATGAACGTTTTCGTTTCTTACACTAGGGCCCAGGTGCGCCATACGCTTGTTTATAACCCTTGTTGCATGATAAAATGTTTCATTGAATTAGGTATGTAATGAAAAATTAATTGCCAACAAATAATAAACACTTTAATTTTGTGCATTAAATTAAATAACCGCAATTGGCTGGTTGAAATAAAATTAGCATCCGAAATAACAAACGAGGTCGCAGCGTTCACGAAGCGTAAAACTCGCACTCAGTACCACCTACTAGGACAAAAATAAATCCCTATTTTATTGGCGAAGAGATGCAAGCGGAATTGTGAGAGATAAAATGTTGAAATAAATCTTAACAAAAGCAAATAATAATGGCCCAGAAACCTTAGACTTGCAACGGCACTTATTAGGTTTCTAAGTAAGTATACCATTATGCTCATTTATTCTAGGTCCTTAATACATTTCAAACATTTATTTTAATTTTAAAAATGAAATGAAAATACCTTTATTCAAATAGTCAAAAGAAGCACTTTCGAATCGTCGAAAATCCCATTTGTATGACATTTACAAAAACAGTGTTAACTAGCAACGTCACAGTGTCATAATTTAACTTATGTCTGTATATCTGTCTGAATTTACATTGAATTATATGTATGTGAAGAAAAAGGTATGTCTATATTTTCAAGCATATTGAGCGCACGGAAGAGTGTGAGTACCAATTTTTGCTAAGAAAAATTGGTTAAATTTTGACCATTACGGAACCACTAGAACTTGACTAGAAGTTACCACAACAACAGTCGTGCGATGTTAACGCTCTTAATAATAATAAATTCAATATACGGGAGTACTAAAACACCTGTTCGATGTTCACGCTCTTATTAATAATAAATTGATTGTACGGGACTACTAGAAGAGACGTGCGACGCTAAAGCTCTTCATCATTATCATCAAATGCTCTCTCTTAATAATAATAAATTGATTATACGAGACTACTATAAGAGCTGTCCAACGCTAACGCTCTTAATAATAATAAATTGCCCTATTCTTAATTTTTGATTTTAACATTATTATAAATGCTTGAAAAATTTGTAGGGTAGACGTTAGCTCATAAACGCAAATACAGATAGACTAGAAGAATTTCACAGGGATATCCCAAGTCCTGGGTGGCTCAGTGGTTAGAGCAGTCGCCCGGATTGCGAAAGATCGCGGGTTCGATTCCCGCTTCAGGACGTGAAATTTTTCTTGTTTTATATTTAAATTACTAAATAATAAATTGATTATACGGGACTACTAGATGAGCCGTCCGACGCTAACGCTCTTAATAATAATCGATCGTTCGAACGGGTTCGATTCCCGCCTCAGGACGTGAAATTTTTCTAGTTTTGTATTTTAATTAGTAAGTAATTTTTAAACATTTAAAATAAGAATTATAGTAAATTGATTATAGGTACTTGACTATTAGAAGAGCCATGCGACGCTAACGCTCTTAATTATAATAAATGGATTATACGGGACTACTAAAAGAGACTTCAACATGTCGACTAAGACTCGGATATTCTATGATGTCTCAATGATTATAATTCGTTTAACACCGTTTAACCGAATGGTAAGAGGCACATTGAATCTCAATGTAAAATCCGAAAGGTATCCACTGATGCAGTCTGCCCTAAAACCCCGAATGCTTTCAACTTGAACTGCATAATCGCTTCGAATGCCTGGAGGACAGCACAGATGTGGACACATATAACGACAGGTTCGTGAAAGCTGTACGTACGGTGGGCTCTAAGTTCTTCAAACCCAGCCGAAACAAAAGAGGTAAGAAAATCTCTGCGCCAATATTCAAGCTAATAGAGGAAATGCGTGAAATGGCTCTGCAGTCTTCTGAGGATGCTTGTCGGCAGCGCTCTTTAACTCATTGACTCATGATATACGTCGATTTAATACAGAACGTATTAAAGAGGCGATCGGAACAAAGGTACAAAAGTTCACCAGAGATCTGTCGCTTGGACAAAGTTTGCTGACGAAGCTGATGACGGAGGACGGCAGACTTATTACGTCACGACCTGAGCTTTTAGCCCAGATTGAAAACATCTACGGACAGCTTTTCGTGACATCACGCACACCTGTCACTCAGGCCAACGATCATATAACACCGAATATATCCCGGACGTCAGCATGTACGAGATTAGTGTGGCTCTCAAACAGCTCAAGAACAACAAGGCACCGGGCGACGATGGAGTTACAGAAGAGCTTCTGAAGGCAAGTGGACGTGTGGACATGAAAGCTCTTCAGATGCTACTTAACTCCATCATGCTCGAGGGGTGAAACGCCAAAAGCATGGCACAGGGGCCGGGCATGGTGGCACTCTTCTTCGATCCCATCACGCTCCTGACTCATGTTTACAAGCTGTTTTCAAGGGTTTTCATGCATGGCACTATTTTGAAAAAAAAAAACAAATTTTTGAACGGGACCGGTGCGAAAAAGTTTCAAAACCATTCACATTACTTTTCCTTTTCTTGCGATTATGCTGCAAGTTTTTGCGCACTATAAGTGCCCTTTTATGAGAAAGATAAAAGCTCTCTTGCACGTTCGTAATCGATAAGTTTTGGGAAATGGTAGATCATTGGCATGCCTAAGTTGCGAATTGTAACAGAGGGTAAATATAAATAAATAACTCTAATTTAGAGTTTTGGCACGTTTAAAAATATTTTGAATTTAAAATGGTCCATACAAAAAAACTGAAGTAGGTACTTTAAAGATTAATGCGTATTTTTTATATTTACATTTGACTTGTTTTAATTACTATTTAATTCAAATGTTCCAGATCACTACATAGTAAAAAACAAAGTCGCTATCCGCCGTCTGTCTGTCCCTATGTATGCTTAGATCTTTAAAACTACGCAACGGATTTTGATGCGAATTTTTTTAATAGATAGAGTGATTCTTAAGTAAGGTTTATATGTATAATACATGCATAATATTTACATAAGCATTGCACCCGTGCAAAGCCGGGGCGGGTCGCTAGTAAAATATATAAGACAGTCTAATATATTTGGATACCACTTCGTCGCTCTTGGGCAGTCAGTAAATCCCCATTTGTTAGCGTATATTTACCTAGGCTCGACTAGTCTTAAGCCGTCTAGAACTTTCGGTCAGAGAAGTGAAATAGAAACACGTGACCTTTCAATGTTATGCAATTCTTGTAAGCAAGCTCTGATACGTCACCTAGTATCAGAACTTTAATTTTGTGTCGGACAATATACTATTATAAGCATAAAGAAACACATTCTTTAATTTGCTCGCGTCTGGGCAATTTTAATTTTTGTTGTATGTAAAAAAATGCTGTAGAAACATTGTTTATTTAATAAAAAAATAAAAGTAAAAAGTTCAAATAATTTCCGTTTTCGTTACGTGTCGTTTGGCGGCCTTTTGTGGCTTAATCTTACCCTATAGGTAGTTCGATAATTATTCTTAAATCCCTTCGCCAACATGTTCATGGTGGGTTTATAATTCTCTTTGTCCCCCACACCACTCCCTAGGCATCGGGTGATCGGGCAGAACGCGGGCGCTGCCGCTACGTCTGCCTCCATCCGTCGCCGGAGGTTGCGACATTGGGACGTAGGAGTAGCAGCTTATAGCCGCTTTCTACCTCCATAGTGCATGGCTTCGGGTGACGAATGGGGATCGTCGCCCGGAATACACAAGCCCGAGTGGGTGATGCACCAGGTGTACCGAGGCATCGACTCGTACCTGCCGGAGGGTGGGTCTTTTACACTAAAAAGAGGAGATCGCGTCGCAGTCGCTTGCATGACAGCAAAAATGAAAGTTAAGCTCCAAGAGCGCTCTAACTGCTGTCAGCCGCGAACCAGAGGGTACACGGTAGAGGTTTTTGAGGTTACAAGACGGTATAGCGTGTACGGACATTTTTCCTGCCAGAAAAAAAATGCAATAAAATATTTAGCGAATCGTACACTGCCTACAAAACAGATTCTGCATTACACTTTACTTGACTTCGATAGCTTCAATGATACTGGAAACAATTAAGTATACTATCTAAGTATCTATCACTTGCCTTTACAAGTCTCACTTGAGAAGAGTTTGGACCATAATAACACTACTACGTGGGTCCATGCGGGCTAGTGCTTAAAGTGGTTGCAACAGCAACCTGGACCAACGGCTTAACGTGCCTTCCAAAGCACGGAGGAGCTCGATATTACAAAATTTGATCGACCCATCCGGGATCGACCATAGCAAAAGTTGCTTGGTTTTTGTTATCGAACCCAGAGAGCTCAAACCACAACGCCACCGAGATACTCTATAAATTCAATATTGGAAGCACTTCTATAAATACAATATTCTACAGGCTTTAGACCTGTCATATTACTTTATAAATAGCCTTTACGTAAACATGAAAAAGGAGCATTTTATCACGTAAATTTTAGTCCAAAATGGAACATAGATACTATACCTATTGGAATAAAGTGTAAGCTACCAATTTACAGAATCGGCCCATATAGGTAAGAAATAGAAAGCTTGTCCCAATTCCCAAAGAATTCAAATATCAAAGACTTAACAAAGATGCAAAGAAGAAATAAAAAGAGATTTTATTTTATCTGAAATATTACCTACTTATTCAATAGGTAAAGCAAGACTGAACGTCTGAATGGTGGTTTTCATATGACTGACGAGGTAACTCGTATGTATTATATAATTCGTAAGAAGCGATTACGTAACTTATCTAAAGATCTATGATCAAAGGATCAGCATTTTACCTATACTTTTTAGTGGTGTAGGTACCAACATTAATCCTTAACCCTTAATAGGGCATGGCTAAACTGTGAATGTTTGCATAACTTTCAAAGCTATTATGTAATTAATGGTACATACAGAGCTAGGATTTCATATCAGTATTATCTTATGTGTTTTCAGTTTTCCAGGAAACCATGTGGGAAAAATATTCAAAAATGTAAAAATGAAAAATGTAAAATGTAAAATTCAATGTGGGAATAATGTTCCTGTTGCCTTATTAAGGGTTAATAGGGCGCTTTCACTGGTGCGTTTAATGATGCCTTTTAGGGCGCATAACAGCGTAATAAATTATTAAAAGTTTTAATGAGACGTGATTCTAGCCTAACACCATGATTGGAAAAAAAATTAAACGTACAAGTTTAATGAGTTTTCTTTGTTCTTTAGATACGAACTTATACCTATAGTTACCCTTGAGGACATTATTTTTTTAACCACTTTGAAGCTCTTTTACAACAAATAGCAATAATAATATTAATATATTCTTCAGCCCAAAGCAGGCATCATTTAAAGCATGCGTTAAGTATATTTTATAGGTAATTAAAAATATTAATGACAATTGAATTATATAACATATTAAAAAAAATAATGATGCTGCTTTTAGCCAAAGCAGCATCAGAGGTTTTTTATTTGTATTTGATAAATAATCTTAGAAAAATCATCTGATTCTGCTTCGACCGGGTGGTCGATTCCGGCATCTCTGACTTCTCTTATGTATCTCTGGCAGGAGTACCGACCACTCGGACGGCCGGCTGCAATGTCGACTTCCATAATTCAAGTCGATATTCACATTCACACAAATGAAATTCGACTTCAAGTGTTCAAGACCACGGTCTCAAATCAAGGACTTCAATTTTTAAAGACTTTTTGGGACTCTCTTAAAATGAACATAAGGTAACTCAGCAGTCATTCTGAACAAGTCTCGTAAATTCAAATGTTTGTCTATTCTGTAACAGTTTCGTTCTAATTTTATCAGTTTTCAGAATAAAAAATTTTTCGGCAATGGATTTTAGGCAATCGCTGCACTGAAATTCGTATTTGATGGTGAGTTTTTTAAGTTCTGTCGCATATATTGCTATAGTTTCTTCTTCTTTTTTAGTCCTAAAATAAAATTTGTGCTGTAGTGACCATGTACTCGGTTTTGGATCTATATATTCATCTAAGAGTTGTGTATGTGTTTCATAATCCTAATTGAATGGTTCTTCTGGAGAGCATAAGTCACAGAGCTTTTTGAGTAGTTTTGGAGATAATGTGGACAAGGGCGTGTACACTTTCATTTGTGAATTATTAATACCTACTGTTCATGAGTAGGTAAAAAAATGTTGAGTCTATTTTAAATTTTGGAAGGTTTCTTTCTCTTGAAATGGTTGAAAATTCAAATTAGGATGTTTTTCTATATTATTGTGGTCGCTAGTTGTCTGCATCGTAATTCTCTAAGTTCCTGGTTGTGGGTTATTTGAATTACGTAACATCAACTATTTGGTTTTAAACGTAGTGTAAGTTTCTTCAAAATCAAAATTGTCATCTTCTGTATCTAATTCTAAATTTCTTTGTATATTTCGTAATTTTTGTAGTGTGTCATGTATGCGGTTCAATCTGGAATCGATTTCTTCATTTGGTAGATTACGTGCCTTACTTACGGTTTCTGCTTTTGTGAGTAATTGTTGAAAATACAAAACAACTACAGAAAGTACGCGCCTCATGCGCTTACTTTCTTTAGTTGTTTTGTATTTTCCAACATCTCGTCGCCAATTTATTCTTTATTACAATTAATAAATAAGCAATCTTGTATTCAGGGTTTTACATTATTTATTTAATTAATAATGACAATGTCCATCCTACTCAACCAATCACTCACTAGGTGGTAGGCCCGTATGTAGGGTGGTCTCGGTAGGTACCACCGCCTTTATTATTTTAGCCGTGAAACAGTTTAGTGCTTCGGATTAAAGGGAAAGGTAGCCAGTGTAATTAGTTACTGGGCATGGACGGCATTTCATCTTAGGCCTCAGGATGACAACGCACCTTCAATATCAAGTGTTTTTCCCTTGTTATTTCAGGTGTCTATAGGCGGCAGTAACCGCTTACCATCAGGTGGGCCGTCAGCTTGTTTGTTATCTAGTTGTTTAAAAAAATGACAGCTGAAAGAGCCTCGGCAAGGAGGTATTTTGTATTGTCATTGTAGAAATGATGTGTTGCTAATTGAATAAGTTTCAATGGCAGCCTTAACTAAATAAGTTGAAAACAGTTTTCCTCAGTTTCCTCAACAGTTTTCCTGAGGTTGAAATCGTATGTGACTTGGCTATCACCCGGAAAGTTTACTTTCAGAGATGACTTTCTTGTTTACATTGAAAGTGGATCGTTTGGTGTCCAAGCTTTGCCGAAGGTTTCAATTTGTTTATTAGACATAAGAAAACTTTTCTTTCTTTTCAGTATTAAATAATAATCAAACAAGTTCCAACCAGTCAACCATTTTTTGGTGCAGATATTTTTTATCGGGGACATCTTTCGCGACATCAGGTGTTCAGCACCTCTTCCTGCTTTCTGTCGACGTCACGGGGTAGTCCGTAGCCGTTGCGAACGTTGTCAATCTCGTCTCGAGGGAGACTGTTAAGACCCTAATCCCCTAGTTTCGAGTCGGTGTGTCAGTGCTCCGACTGGACTATGTAACGCCGGGCAACAACTTTTCCCCAAGCCCAGGAGATATTATGGCGGATTTAGATAGAGACACCCAAATTGCGCTCTCTATCTCTTGGTTCTACGACGGTGGATATCGGAAATGGCTTCAGATTCTTGCCCACGTTCTGCCTCCTCCTTGTTACTCAACACTTCTTGTCAATATGTGAGGATAGCCTGCCAAGACCTGTTGCTCTGGATCAACTTAATGACTACGGTCGAAAGGGAGAGGTCGTTCTTCACCACAAAAATCAGAGCTCACTTTCCTCCACTCACGCAGGTCGCACCTACATTATACTTACCTACAAAAATATTAACTGCACTCATAAAAAATCCTTCATCATCACCAGCCTACATATATCCGATTGATGAGCACAGGCCTTCCTACATGGGGAAAACATATGAGGAGGTTATGGTTGGTTGGTTGGTCATACCCGTTGAAGTTAGAATACGGACGAACGGCTTAGCGTGCCTTTCGAACGAAAAAATACTTATTGTAGGTACCTACTCGTATATCAAAACACCTATTTGAGGTACCATCAGTAGCTTTCAGTTGAGCATTTAGTTATCTTTCTAATGTTGTTTTCTAAAAGAGTGTTATGACTTTGAGTTGATTGTCGATTGCCACTCAACCGCCGCTTAGTTGAAGTGGTATACCGATTTCTTTCCATAAACTACTGGTAAAATTATTCTCAAATTACTACCTATTATCCTCGTGTAAACATGATTAAATGCTTTGCACAATCAACAAACAGATCTTCAATGAGCGTAGGAACCGGAGCGTTAACCAACGGTTTCACTTTGATGTTTCCATGAATTTGTCTCAAGTAAAATAAAGGTTCAATTATAGTAATTGATTGCGGAGTAGGAGTTCAATGATGAACAAAAACTCATATATGTCTATTAAAGTGGTGATCTTTCCTTCAATTTATGCGTATTTTACTAATGGATATAGTAAAATATAATTTATCATATTGCTTATGTTTCTATTCCCTTCCTAATCGTCGCTATCAAAAGAAAAAAAATTACAGACATAAGGGTGATTTTTTACCCATTATTAACAATTGTGTAAGCCCCTTTTTCCTTGCCAGCCCCTCGACCTTAACAATGAAAAACCTATTGTGTTTGGTTTGTGGGTACTTAACAAATGTTCCTAAGCCTAGTCTTTCTTCATTAAAGATTACTTTACGTGGATCTTCAATTTGGCCCATTTATACGGTATTTTTTTGGTGTTGCTGTTACATTGACGACCGGTTGGCTTAGTGGTCTGTACCCCTTGCTATACGGGCTATTTAGTCAAGAGGTCCCGGGTTTGAATCCCGGTAGGAGCAAATGTTTGTATGATGAGTACCAGCATTTGTTTACGAGTCTTGAGTGATGGGTTCCCCCTGTGTTAATATATCAACGCACAGCATCAACGGGCAGGGAACCAAATATTTTTGTAATTAATTTGTTTTTTCTCTTGTCTACAGGTAAAAAGAAGAACACCTTGTTTCCTAGTGCAGTGACATCAATTGTGCAGTTACGTACTAAAGTGATATGTTGCAAGTAAATTGACTTGAAAAGTTTAAAAAAGGTATATCGGGAAATAAAATACTTTCTCTCTATAATGATGTGAAAAAGACATCGGGATGTTGGTGCCTGCTCTTCTGTGTCTCCTCGCTCACTTAGGTAAGCGTCTCATTATTTTCTTTTCGCTTTACACATTTTCACTTAAGAAGGTTTTTCTTGGAAATGTCAACTGATTAATTTCTCGTTTAAATATCTTAAAAAGTGACTTGTGCTAAATTCGCCTGTAGATCTATTTGCCAATCACTTAGCCTTTATTGAAACAACTTTAGTATTATATTAAATTTCTGTGTTCTTCTTAAACATTTGAATTAAATAGCAAAAACAACCGCCAAGAAAAAAGGAGGCCATTGCTGGGTCTTTCCCTTACATGACCAAAATAAAGTTAATATAGATAATAAAATAAGGTAATCGTGCCCAGAATTACTAATTTATGATATTTTTTTTTTGACAAGTACACAGACTTGTAATTTACTCTGTAAAGTTAAACGGAAATATGTTGGTTTCAGCCGCAGAAAATGTAAAACGCAAAATATAAATGTCGCTACCAATTTTCATATTTGTAAATTTATGAATCTGGCGTGGCATCAAACGTATTCGTAAAGCGTCCTTATTCAAAAGATTTCAGCGATATCAGATTTCTTGCTATTGTGGTAACTACATAACACAAATTCTTTTTATATTTGTTTGTAGAAAATACAAAGCCTTGATTTCTATTTATATCAGTATACAACACTATTTCAACTTCAATATCGTATAAAAGAAAGTTTACTAAAAGCAAATTTGTGTCGAATTTCATAAGCTTCTTACAATTCAAAATCTTTGCACTGAATAGCAAACAGTGGCTCCCAAGTCTTGAACCCTCTTGCATTTCAATATTAATCAGTTGGAAACTATTCGCTTAATCGTAGTCCAAGTATAAGTTTCACATTGGAATTGGAATTGTTACATCATCATTTTACTTTGTGAAAGATTTATTCTACTTTAGATTTATAGCAATATCTACACCAATAAGATTATTTGATTTGTCTTGAGCTTTTGATAATTTAGAAGTTTGTCAGTTTGGTCTTAGTGGAATTGAATTAGATGTTTGCATTTAAATTGAAGAATAGTTTAATATAGAATAGCTAGTTCAGTATTCGTTGTGTGTTTTCAATTATTAATAAGTAGTGAAGCTTAGTACGATGCAGACGATACTTTACAATATGAATTACAATGCGAGCTTCAAAACTTCTAAACAGAAAATGCCCTGCTGATAAAATAGAAAAGTAATGAAAAAAGATGAGGTTTACAATTCGACTGTATTTTTTTATTTGTTAATATCTATCAAATTTAATCCAATTTAGGTTTTTTTTGTATTTATTACGTGTTTTTGTCTTTCTATCGTATTAGCTGTCAGTGATTCTAGTGTAAGTTCAACGTCAAACATTACTGCCGCGTTTACTATATAGATACCAATTTAAATAAATTACAGTCCCATTACTTCACAGCAGTTTCCATAAGGTTCGACAGCTAAACGCAAACTCGACCATAAAGTATGACGATCGTCAAAACTCGCTTGAGGTCATCTGATGAAGATCAGTAATACAGAATAGAATCCTGATCAAGCAGTCAAGCGATAGTAAAAACGATATAAGAATCTCAACTAGTGACTGAAAAATAGAGAAGTCGTTCAACCTTCTAGCTATGAAGTTAATTATACATATTATATAAAAACATAAAAATGCCAGGCAATCCAGAAACAACAAAAAGAGTGGTCCTTCAGTTTATTGTTTCTGGAAACTGCCGGCTGAAAAAAATCTAAATTAGAATTATTTAATCTTTTGACCGCACCGTTCCCATCTATTCGATTCTCTAAAGTCTATACCTTTTGGCGTTTATTTGACAACCAATTGACAACCGTTGGCGACACCAGCGTTCCGACGACGAGCACGGGCGGCGCGAGCCGGAACTTATAAGTTGTTTATTTTTATATCTTTATGTAAAAATGAATCAAATATTGAATGAAGTCATTGTGATACATTTTAAACACAAGAAAAACGAAGTCAAAAAATATCGTTAGTGCGACATGTCGTATATCCAAAACGGCGACAATCATACACAGCCATGGCATCGACATAGAGATTAGTGAATACGCTAACAAGCAGCGCCGAACTCAAACGTCATAATCAATGGCATCTCATCGTATTGTCAGACGGCAACCTCGATGTCGAATATAGAAATATTTCGACATCGAGGTTATGAATCATACTGCTGTACTTCAAGCCTTCATTTGAGAGTAGCACTAGGTGGCAGGCCCGTATGTAGGGTCGTCTGGGTAGGTACCACCGCCTTTCTTATTTCAGCCGTGAAACAGTTCGCTGTGTTTCGGATTGAAGGGAAAGGTAGCCAGTGTAATTACAGGGCATGGACGGCATTTCATCTTAGGCCCCGGGATGACAACGCACCTGCAATATCAAGTGATTTTTCCTTGTTATTGCAGGTGTCTATAGGCGGCGGTAACCGCTTACCATCAGGTGGGCCGTCAGCTTGTTTGTCATCTAGTAGTATAAAAATAAAAAAAATTGAGAGTCAAAAATTCCAAAGAGAATAGGAATTCTGAAATCATTGAAATTATTGAAATGACATTAAAGTTAACTTTTTAACAGCGTCATTGTAGCTATGACTTCTATGTTGCCATTTTATACAATACTTATTATATTTTGTTAATTTAATGCAAAAAAAGTTTGTTTTTTAATGGAAACCATATATTGAGTACCTACATTATTGTCTACAAACTGAATGGAGCTCATGAGCTGGCCCAAATTTACCTTCTCCTTTAGAGCTATTTTGATAATTCTTTTTTGCTTTCGAAAACAGTATGTGTTGGTCCCAGACGAATTTCGTCTGGATTTGATAAAAATTATTAGAGACAGAGAACGCAATTTCCTCAAAACAATACTTTTAAGGATTTTTTGTTTCAGAGTCAGTCAATTTCAGTCAATTAAGTCAGACAATTTTCAGTCAACAAGAAGTCAATTTTCTATTTTTGTAGAAAATATTTTACTGCTTAAAATATTGTACGGTTTCAAACCACAATGCTGCTAATCTGCTGCAATCAATGCTGTAAACTATAAAAATACTGACAACAGCTTCGCAGCTTTAATTAAAGTGTCTACGCTACGCAATATGATGGCAAAAGGTAAAAAAACAAATGGCTTAACCGTTAACTGGCGAACGGAACCTCTATTATACTGTGCAGAATAGAGAAACCGCGATCGAAGACCCATCAAAACCGCACAGTCTAGTGCAAAAACAACTCTTCTAATTGCGGGTCACGATCCTTAGCCGTAATATAAAGAGGGCCTAACTAGGTTTTAGGTATCCCGAAGGATAAGAAGTAGTTAGGATAAGGGATGCTAAACTACACACTGTTTTGGATTTATCTGTTACTCGTATCTTATCATATAGTTCAGGATACATGTTTGCTATGTTTATTTCCTTAAGCTAAGCTCATTACAAACTAAGCATCATTAAGTGCTTTTGTTATGGGTACTATAATTATATCGAATAAATATAGATAATAAATAATATTTGAAAAACACTGAGATTCCAACCCGCGGCCGTTTATTAGACAATATTTGCTATTAATGGTCGACAAAACTAGTCGAGGAGAGGGCCTAGAGAAGATGCCATTTGACAATCGCTCTCGCAATCGCTAATTGTAAAATGTACCGGATTTGACATTTGCAATCGAAAGTCGATCGAGGTCACAAACCCCATTCACTTTCCGCTTAGGTATAACGATAGCGATTATCGAAAGACATCTTGTCTAGGCCCTCAGATGTCTATGTCAGTCTCTTATCATGATTATAATTGCTGATGAGAGTGTAAGTCATAATTTTTTGGATTGCTACGCTTATTAACTTGCCACGAGTACGTTTGCTACGTTCACATCTATTGCTACGCTTGTTTGGTTATGCTTGTTTTGCTCGTTCTGCACGCTGAAATCGTTGAGTTGTATAGGGTAATGGTTTTTTTTATTTGGCTCACTAAACTGGTTAGTGGCATATAAGCAAGTGGTAATCTTGATTACAACGGTTACTGTAATTATAACATCTGCATAAGGAAAAAAGGAATTAATGATATACATACTATAACGATATTCATACACTCACACCTATTATTCCCTAGCCCAAAGTAAGCATTATAAGCATAAGCTACTTAAAAGCTTATGGATACTAGATAACGGAGAAATAATAACAATAATAAATAAATATAAGAAATATACTTCCATCATACAGACATTTGGCTCCTGCCAGGATTTTGTATAGCTAGGGGTACAAACCACTCGGCCAGTCGGTCTTCAAAATTCTATACTTAGTCTACGAAGCTTAGTAAATACTTTCTCACAACTCCGAATCTATCAATGTGTATTGTTTGTTATTCTAAGCAGAAGCACACCCTCAGACCTTTGAAATAAGTTGGAATTCCATGGAATATGCATTTGCCATTGGAACCAGATAAAATACTCTGCGCGGCACTCAGTAAGGGACTACTTTGAAATGGCTTTAATCCAGTTTTTATTATTGTAACCTAGCAGTAAAAATGGACGGTTCTATTCGAACGGAGATTGGATGTAGTCGATTTATTACGTTTTTGATAGGCATTGAAACATTGAAAAAAAATTATGGCTGTTAAATTTACAAAGTAGGATAAAGAAGGACATCACAATAATGTGGTGAAGCCCTTATACTTTCATGGTTAATAACATTTGAATTTGAGTTATATTCGGGATATTTACCATGTAATTTCTTTGTTACAAGTTCCCGATATTTCACGATATTTTATGATCACGGGTAGACTGCTGAAGCTGCGGGTGGAAGTCAACTTCATTGCTGGCAGATAAATCGATCTACCCTCTTTCGTTGACGCTTGCTACGATCGATGCCTACTATTAGACTCAGTCTTACTGCTTACACAAACTGGTTCATGACACACAACACTCACACTATCGACTCGGGACACTGATACGGGACGCTTTTCTCCTCACAAACGTAATATTGGATTCCAGACACTCGACAGTTGAAACCGCTTCTCGATTAAAATTTCTATTTTTCGTAATTTCTATCGCTTCACGAACCAAACGTGGTATGTAGTGGCGGTCTGTCAAAATTATCGTTGGGTTCTAAAACTCAATCCAGTGATTTGGCCCTAACTCCAACAGATGTTCTGCAATAGCCGATCCACAAATGTCGTTCTTTTTGACTGTTTTGATGTGAAACAAAGAAATTAATAATAATCAGGATGACAACGCACCTGCAATACCAAGTGATTTTTTTCCTTGTTATTATATGTGTCTATAGGCGACGGTAACCACTTACCACCAGATGGGCCGGCAGCTTGTTTGTCATCTAATTCATAGCATAAAGATTGGATTTCTTTGTGTTACCAGGATGAATTCCCATCTAAATTGCAATTTAGTTAGGATTTTTTTTACTTATAAATGAACGAATAGGATAACTCTGTTATTTTTAGGTTTTACAAACCATCAGATGAGATGAAGGCCAAGAGTTCCCCCATTAGGATAAAAAAATGTAGTAATGTTAATAAGAATAAAAATTTATTTTTTGTTACAATAGGTGTTCTTATTAAAACCGTTTTAGGAAATTGATATAAGCTAAGACCTATAATTGTGAGTGGCATAGAATTCCTAAGAAACTAATACACTGGTTTCTTAGGAATTCTATACAGTGTGTTACAAAGTCTGAAATAAAAATTAATCAGTACCCCTAGCACGAACACTAATTTTAAATTTCGAATTGCCATCATATCGAGTAGTAACGTCAGCTTTTGTCTGCCTTTTGTTTGAAATTTTAGGCGTGCCTGAACGATACGATTACGATTCGAAATTTTAAAATGTTCGTGCTAGAGGTACAGGTGGTTGTGTTCCTTGTCAGTGTCATACTTATAGAGTTGCCTCTTTAAGTTTGACAACATTCGGACCCCTTTTATTATCCGATTAAATAAATAAAAACATTGTCACTGCTCATGACAACCCTAAAAATGTCTAATAACGCGTATCGTACGACACTCTACGGTTATACCACTCACACAACCCGCGCACATACTACGATATCGACTCCCCCGCAACACAAGAATCGTTTTCTTCGCTGTAAAATAACACTGGCCCTAATTCTGGTGAACACATGCTAAGTCTAAATTTAAGTTCAGTGCATTTCTTTCTATCAAAAGGAATACGAAAAGGACAGCTGTCATATAATTTGACATTTAGAAAGGTATGTTCAATTTTCGACCTTATTGAACGTGATAAAATGCAGTGTTTAGGAGGCACCTCCGTACATGCCGTCTAAAATTGTCTATGGTTTCTATGAAATCTAAGTACCTCTAAATTTAAGTGACAGCTCTAATCAGATTCTTGCTATCTTTTTTCTATTACTTATTGCGAGAAAGAGATATACTGTTCTTAAATTTAGAATTAAAGTGTGTTCCCAGAATTAGGCCCACTACCTTGTAGCATTGTGTTTTGCGGCGAGTAATATCGCCAGAACTCTTTGTAAAAGCTTTAAATTAAGAGCAGCGGGACTTGTGTCGTCAATATAATAATTCCTTTTAATTTTCTATAGCGCGTCAACGCGTGAGTGTGGTGTTACAAGTGCTATATCCCACTTACCGCCCGGCGGGCCTTAGGGTGGTTTTCCACCAGAGTGGCGAGACGAGACGAGGTGAGAAGAGAATTGAAATCGCTCGTACTCCATGAAAACAAAAGATCCGTGCAACCATCTACGTCACGCACAAATAATATACTTAAGCAGGTATGATAGTTGCAAGTGTGTACTTCGTGTTAACAGCGACCTCTAGTAGCAATGGATTGTACTATCATGACGGTATTCTCAGGTAATAACACGGTAATAAGTAGCAACGAACAACAATAAACCTATCGCGAGAAGCGTGTTTCTGTTGCAGAGTTAATTTATATTCTATATCGAAAGCAATACGGTTCATTTTACACAAAGAAATATTTTAATTCACGTCTCGCATATCCCCGTCAATCCTTACTATTTCCACCAATATATTTCAATTCTCGTCTCGTCTCGCCTTGTTTCGCCCCTCTGGTGAAAAATCAGTTAGAGTTCGAAATCATATCAATTTTTATACTCTATATCGGAAGCAATACGATTCATTTTTACACAAACAAATATTTCAATTCACGCCTCGCATATTCTCGTCAATCTACACTGTTTCCACCAAAGATGCGCTAGGAGAGGATTGAAAATTTGCTATACAAATTTCAATTCTCGTCTCGTCTCGTCTCGCCCCTCTGGTGGAAAACCACCTTTATGCTTGTTTGCCCCCCTGCTGTATAAAAAAACTGTTGTTTAAAATTATATTTTACACATAATAAACAGAGCAATTAATTATGCTAACAAATTAAGGGCTTTCATAAATGACTACTCGTCGCCGACGCTGTAGGTATACAATGTCCATCCCTTCGGGGGAAAGCCCCCTCAAACGGTCCTCCTAACCATTTTCTATCATTATTATTATTGCTGCCACCGCATCCCATTTCAGATCCTTTTGTCAATATTAGTAGACAGTCTTTATAGGTGTAGTAAAAATAGACAAAGAAAATCTTTGTACCGCACTGTTACCGCACCTACATTACGATAATAGGGTATTCGGCTGTTTCGGGTCAATCTGAAATAAATATTGTGAATGGACTGGAATTAGATTTTTTTATTTATTGAAATGAATAACTGATCGAATACTCTGATAGACAGCGTGCTAGTGTTTATCTTATCGTGGGGCCATGACAAAGTCACAGTGCACTTTGTCCCATGGGACCTATTCCTCTCCCAGTGTCCAGAATATACAGGGTTACAGGTTAAGTCGACCTATTCCCGTTAAGAGCGTGTAGTTTACATCGTTTCTGACTAATTTGATTATGAGACATCCTGTCCTAAATCTAACCGTTTTCGAGATATTTCAATTTAATTGATTTTTTATTAAAAAATCCCGATTTTCGGCTATCAGCTTAGATATCATAAAATGTGTCAGTGTTATTATTACTATTATTGGTTTTTCACTTATAGAATAATATGCTTTATGACCTCAATAACCATTTTTGTACGTAATTTTTTTTTATAAAACCCTGGATTGTTATACCTCGTTAAATAGCTGATGAAACGTAGATATTTGATATTTTTTTTTAGATATCCTTAAAGAAAAATACACTTTCTAAATTTCAAACTTTTTTTTAAGTTTTAAACGTCCACAACGACCTATTTCGTTATTTTACGTACAAAAATGGTTATTGAAGTCATAAAGCATCTTATTCTACAAGGAAAAAACCAATAACAGTAATAATAACACTCACATATTTTATGATATCTAAGCTGATAGCAGAAAATCGGAATTTTTGTTATAAAAATCAATTAAATTGAAATATCTCAATAACGGTTACATTTAGGACAGGGTGTCTCATAATCAAATTAGTCAGAAACGATGTAAACTACACGCTCTTAACGGGAATAGGTCGACTTAACCTGTAACCCTGTAGATGCCATATGATCCATATCTCTGGCCAGAAAGAACCTGTAGTCCTCTGTCTATGGTAATACTATTAGAAGACTCATTCTAGAACATGCCAAAGCATCACAATGACACAAGAGGTGCGTCATTGATTCTGGCACTTATCACTTTCTCGACAATACTGTACTTATTGGGAGAGGTCCATTTTGTGTAGCATGTGGTTAATACAAAATTAAATAAGTTAAATATATTATTAAAATATTAGTGGTTGTGGAAAGAGCTCAAAACACACTTTTCATAAGATTATTGAATTATTCTTTTCTTTACAATTATTGGAAAATTTTGTCGGAATGGAGATTGAATGAAATTGGTACACTTTTGTGAAATTAGTGTCTTTATGTGAATATTGTTTCATGTAAAATTATGTAGCTAAATAGAAACGTCAACTTTTTTAGAATCATCCATAGGAGTTGTTTATCATTTTTTTTTACAATAATGCTATGATTTGTTTTGTGTTTTTACATTTAATTATAAATATCAAACGAGTTTTTGTTTCAATGGAAACTTGTGTTCGTGTTTCATTCTCGTTTATTAAACTTTTATTTTCACCTTGCATGACGCCGTAATTCTTAATCGTGTAGAAATCACTCACAACCTTATGCTAGTCTTGTAAGAGTGTTTTGGAATTCACATAAATTAGAAAAAGCCCTAGTAAAAAGGATAACTTCAAATATAAAAAGGGTACACTCAATTCAACTTCCCTGTAAGTGTGTAAAGTTTTTGTAGCGTTCGTTCTCTCGCAAAGGGAGATCGATTACGTCTTCATACGTTTGGATATCGAGTAGGGAGAGCATCTAAATTATACGGGCCAAGGGAGCGATTCGATCAACACACGTCACACGTACCTACAAACATTTCTCTGACTAAAGGCTCACTATAACAAAATGATACCACAATACGCTGACGGTAAAACAGTGTAGGTACTTAGTTTAGACTTAAATAACAAATGTTATGTAGGTATCAAAAAGATTTACTGATGGTAATTTCCATTCTTTTTTATTTCATATACATAAATAGATTGTCAATAATTAATAAATATTGCGGCCATTCGTTTGCGGTGCGGGTACAAGTTGTCAAAAATGCTCTATAAAAAATGTTGCGTAATAGTGGCGTCACACCTTGCTAATATGGACAAAATTAATAATATCTTTGTTATTTAATAACAAAATTTAAAAAGTTGGCTTATAAAAAGTGTTATTTTAAATATGAGTAAACTAAGTGTACAAATGTTTTTAGTGAATTTTGTAATATTTATTTCGCCATTTTTGAAAATTTGATACCAAACAAAATAAAATAAACTTAGCAAAGCATTTATAAAAATATAAAAAACCTACATTTTCACTTGCAGGAAAGACCCTTATTTATACTTTTGCTGGCGAATCTTTATGTGGCAGTGACGTAGGTATTTATTTCGTTACTACTTTTAAAAGGATTTTATAAGAGCTGTCAAAAATAATCGCATTCATTTTACAAGATCGCGAAACGTGGCTATATATATTTTTAGATTGAGTTGTTTACTGTAAGGTATTTACACACTCTTACATTTCTCTCGCAGTTTCAGAAATATGGTCCAATGATTAAAAAATAATGTTAAAATTCGAAGTTTTTAAAATCACAAAGTAATTTATCTCAGTTATCGAAGTTTCAGTTATTCCCTAATTTCGCGGGAATCAGCGCACCGTTATCAATTTTTATTTGAACGATATTCCCGGAATTGTAGAACTGTAGTTAGCTCTCGTATTATGACCCTGTTTTATTCTTTTGAAATAACGAAACGAAATCGACATAAAAAGCAATAATTTTGGTAACTTACCCCATCAATCCACGTTCTTAAAGTATTTTACTATTACTATTGCAGAAATATTGCATAACGACCGTGTTTTATTACTAAAACCACGTAAAATTCGAAATCAATATTATATACATTGGGTCATGACCACCGCCCTAGAGGATACACACAGAGCCACTGATAAAACGGCCACCGCGAAAGCAATGAATGTCGATGCTCTTGTGTGTTTGGTTACTGGGGAGGTGCTGCGCGATAATCATTTTGATTTAAATAATCATCATCACCAGCCTATATACGTCCCACTGCTAGGCACAGGCCTTCCTACATGGCAGAAACACATGAGGAGTTTGGGCCATAACACCACCACGCTGGCCCAGTGCGGGTTGGTGGGTTAAAGCGGTTGCAGTAACAACCGGGACCAACGGCTTAACGTGCCTTCCGAAGCACGGAGGAGCTCAAGATTATAAATTTGATTGACCCATCCAGGGACCAACCATGGCGAAAGTTGCTTTGTTTTCGTAATCGAAACCAGAGCGCTCAAACCACTACGCCACCGAGCTCCTCATAAGATTTAAATAATAAGTGCGGGAAATTAGAAACGATGGACTTTATTTGGAACCGGCCCTTATTAGGCGCACCTACCTTATTACATATTTTCCTCTATATAAGTACTACAGCAATTTATATTCATATTTATCTATTAATAACTGTTTAACTTATTTTAATATTTAACTTTAATAACTTCAGGTAGTTTGTTATAAATTTTTATCGACATTACAAACGGACTAGAAGAGTGAAGTTTCATGCGTGAGGTCGGAAACAGACGTCTAAGTTTATGGCGTTATAAGGAAGGATATTGTGTTCCTGAAAGTGACCCCTCAATTCTGCTATTTATTTACCTAAACGGATCGGTAGCGTTTCGGTATCGTTACTATTGCGCTATTGATAAAAAAAGGTATTCCACTAAAATTGCTTATAAAACCGGAACGCTAACGAAACGCTCTCGATTGGTTCAACTATTTGACAACTGAAACGTTGGTGACAGAAACATTTAAAAGTTGTGAAATTCGGTATGTATTTCGTGTTTTTGGAACTCTTTGTAAATCATATTTATTTAAAATAAAATTAGGGTTGAGGGTTGATTCTGCTATTTGTTTACCTAAACAAATCGGCAGCGACTCGGTATGCGGTTGTGTTATAAAATAGGTATTCCACTAACAAGCCGGAACGCTAACGATACGCTCTCGGTTGGTTTAACTGAAACGTTGGTGACAGAAACTGTCAAAAGTTGAAAAAATCGGTATACCTATATAGTGTTTTTGGTAGTTATATTTGTTTAAAAAATACTTAAAGTAGTTTTAAAATAAATTAAATGGTAATTATATGACATATAAGTATATGTGAAAATATTTTATTTTCCAAAAATATCGGAAAAAATCATACATTCATGATAATTATGATGACTCGCCCAAGGTTTTTTATCGAAATTAAACTTGATGCAATCCTTTAGGCACGCAAACTAAGTTATAGAGTACTTTTTACTCTATTTTGCGAAATTAAATGTTATACAATTACTGCCGTTGTAAAACCGTAACTTTTGACAGTTCAACCAAAGAACTACCGATGCGTTTCGGCCGCGAGAAGTGTCAAATATTTTGCAGAATACAAAACAATCATTGAACCGAACGGTTCGCGTTACGTGTTTGTTAGTAGAATACCAAACTGATGCGTTCCAGCTACGTTTCGATTGCGCTGTGTTAGCAGAATACAAAAACATTGTAACTTAAGCGTTTCTGATCAAAATACAATAGCAGAATTGGGGGGGGGGGGGGGGGGGTTCTATGTTAACTATAATTCTCATAGGCTTTTTTTGCAAAATAAACGGGACCTGTGCGTCTGTACTGTTTCCCCACAGAATAATCCCTTAACTTAGCCACTGTTCGTAAGTTCGTAGCTATTTTAATTTCACGCAATGCAAAAGAAAAGCTCGACATTTTTTTGATTTAATATATATTAATAATGTGTTTCCGTGTATGTCTTTATTAAAGACTCTTATTTACAAAGAACTAAGGTGACTTATTCCAAGTTTCCAAAGAAGTTACGGTCAGCAACAGAAGTCAATGAATACTTTCTTCTTTCTTTTTTATACAACTAGATGACAAACAAGCTGACGGCCCACCAGATGGTAAGTGGTTACCGCCGCCTATAGACACCTGCAATAACAAGGAAAAATCACTTGATATTGCAGGTGAGTTGTCATCCTGAGGCCTAAGATGCAATGCCGTCCATGCCCAGTAATTACACTGGCTACCTTTCTCTTCAATCCAAAACACACTTTAGTATCATGCCACTCTACCTTATTCACAGTATTCAAGAGCATGCAATTTAAAGTGTAAATCGTTACATGTAAATAACATTTGTTGCCGACTGTGTACGAAAGCTATGTAATAATGACAACAAAAAAGCGCACACTGGTAACACCACAGACATTTCTTTCAGAATAATAAGCAGTTCAATAGCATAGCATTGTTTCTCGGATACAATACACGTAATTAACACTTATTCCTGCGATATTGGATACGTGCGTATGAGCCTTAATGAGTATTTTAGAATTGATATATTTACTGTCTTATCTTGAGACTTACCTTTTTAGCAGTAGCGTCTTTGTTTAGGAAAAAGTAGCTTGAAGTTTGTTTATTAAAATTAACACCAAAATAAATAGTCACATAATGCTTTTGAACATTATATGAGCAGATTAAGGAAGAGGATTTCTCGTATATAAACTTTATGTAAAAACATCGATGAAATAAATTTACTAATTAAACTTACAATAAATTTTAGATTAATTTCTTAAATAAAATCTAAAGCAACCAACCAGTTCCAGCCACTTTTGTAATGAGCTTTGAAGGATACGTAGTGGTAAATATATTAATTCATGACGACAGAACATTAATTGTAAGTATTACGAACACAGTCTCAAGGTCAAACTGTTACGCTTGATGTGTTGTCGAATTTTTTGCCTTCTCATACTTTACGAAGTGGAATTAAATTTCAAAGGATTAAAAATTATGAACTAAAAATACAACACGAATAAAAATTACAGAATATTCGAGTGAAAAACATGAAAAATCTATTTTCTACTTCCTGAAAAACACACGCGTCAAGGACGTCGTCCCGAGTAAAGCCATATTTAGAAAGAATACCTAAATCTCTAAGGTAAACATTTTTTTCCTTGGGGCAATTTAATTTTGCGAAGTAAGCCAATGTTTTCCTTCCATTAGGTTAATTTTAGTGAAATGGTTTCTATATCGTCATCCTTTAAAAAAAATATGTTTCAACATCTTATTGCAGTACATTTGAGATCACGTTAGTTGGGTTAGTTCGTTTTATGTTTTATGTCATGAAAATCATTCAAAAACTGGTGTGTTCTAGTAAAACCAGTAAAAAAACTAAAATCATATTTAGCTCGTTTCTTTATAGCACTTCCAAAACGTGAAATTCATGTGTAAATGTCATTACATGTGTTCCCTCCTTTCTATAACATGGATTCCTTCAAAAAAGGTGTAAAAAGGCCCTTTAGGGAAAGCTGACGGCCCACCTGATGGTGTGGGGTTACCGCCGCCTATAGACACCTGCAATAACAAGGGGAATCACTTGATATTGCAGGTGCGTTGTCATCCTGAGGCCTAAGATGAAATGCCGTCAATGCCCAGTAATTACACTGGCTTCCTTTCCTTTCAATCCAAAACACAGCGAACTGTTTCACGGCTGAAATAAGAAAGGCGGTGGCGGCGAATTACTTTTTTTTCTTTGTTGGCTTTTAGTAGCTTGCGCATTTCGCCAGTGTGAAGGAAAAATTAAAAAACGAGTTGCACAAAAAGAAAAGTAAATAGCTAAAAATTAATTGGGTATCAGGAAACCTTTATGAATATTTAAAACTTAAATTTGTCATATAAAAGGAGAAACGATAATAAACATTTATATACTGTAACGTCGTGTTTATATAACATAGTGGCTAGTTCATCAAGAATGGAATTTGCCGGGACAAAAGATAGCTCCAGAAGGAGAGCCTTTGATGTTTCGGACTGGGCGACCACCGGTTTGTCTATTTCGACGGTAAAGCAGTTTGTATTTTAATGCGAACTAAACCAGACATAAATCTGAATGGCATAAAATACCGGGATTAAAACACTCCAAATCTTTCCTAGGTATGAGGCTGGAGTAAATACATATATGCAAACGGTAGAACACAAGCTTCTTAATTGGGGCGCTTACAAAGCATTTTGTTACTTACCACATACTACACAAAATGCAACTCTCCCCAACAAAACTTTGTCGAGCATGTAATGAATGCCAGGAATCAATGACGCATATCTTGTGTCATTGTGATGCCCTGGGGCTAGAACAAGAATGAGCCTTCTGGAAGTGGCGATATTTCTACACATAAAGAAATGTGTAGAAATAGACTGAACTTGTTTGAGATTTTTCTGGGTATTGTTTAATGAGAATCTAGTATAAGCGAATAAGTGCTAAGAACCCGCTGGCGCCATATTTTAATTTTGCGACTTTTGTAAAAACTATAAATTGTTTTTTTTTTAAATCTCTGACAATTTTTTGTTTATTAGAATTATCTCTTTTTTGCTCCTTATATCTTATGCAATTCTAATTTGTTGTAAAATATTCCTGAACGTGCTTGTATGTTATCATATTCTATGAGCTATCATCTTATCATACATATCATCTGAAGTGTGTAGGCTCAACCCCTACAGTGCTAACATTCTGGTCAGCATGAGGTGTGGGATTAACTCAACATCCGTGTGGATGTGTGATCAATTATCCGAAGTATCTCGTGAGAGATTTGCCGAAGTTTTATGTATGAAACGGTAGAGTTCATACATAGGAGATGGTAACGAATAATCCATCTCTGTCTGTTTGTCTATCTGCCTGTTTACATTTTCACTGGTTGTAAAATCTCGCCTAAATCAGCTAAGTTACTAAAGCGCGACTAAACCAATTTAGATGATATTTAGCATTGAGAGAGATTACAATTTGCAACCTTAGGAAGGACATAGCTGCAACCTACGTGAGCGGAGTCGTGGGCGTCCACTAGTTATTAATTAAATATAAAAGTGCTTATTATTTTCGACAAAGAATGTTAACCAAGCTATGATTAAAACTTTTTATGGTTTCTTTCTGGCGTCTCATTGATAATCATCAAAAAGCGCAAGATTAAATACCTCGGGCATGTGCTAAGACACAATAGGTAAATGCTGCTCCAATTAATTATGTCGGGAAAATTCAACGGAAAGCGCCGCGAAGGGCGTAGGACAAAAGAGAGTGTGGACAGGAATTACTCCGAAGACAAAACTGTTGCTCGATCAACTGTTCTCGCGATGGACAGAGAAGGGGTTGCGAAACCAGCGGCCGACCTTCAGTAATAAAGAGGCACTAGAAGAAGAAGAATATAGTTCTTCTTCTAGTGCCTCTTTATTAACTTATATTTTCGCGAGCGTGTAGTGCTCGCGAAAATATAAGACAATACTATATTTAAAATAAAACCAAGTTATCGGATTTAACTCGCGTTCAATTAGATGTTACATTATTATTATACGGCCGACAACGTCGAGATAATGTAACATCTAGAAAGAAGAATGTTAATGGGTACTTCACAAATTTAACAAGAACTATTTAAAGAATAAGAATTAGTTTCGGGAATAAGTAGAATTTATAACGGTCTCGTTTTTGTTAACGTTAACTCATAACTCATTATGTTAACAGAAATACTAAAAGATATTTATAGCTCAGTGATTAGAACGCTAGCTAGCGGTTTGTAAAAGATCACAGACTCGAATCCCACCTCTGGCCAGCTATACATTTTTGGAAATTTTAGCTTGCCTATAAATTATAATTTGTTCCTTATTTTACAGCAATCTTAGATTGATGTGCGGATGAATATTTCGTGAATCAAAGTCTGCAGAACATTACAGACCGCGATTTTTTACATTCCCTTGATATAATTAGGCTAAAAATAAGCAACATTATGAGTCTTGGATTTTGGACTTTATTGGTTTAAAACAAGAGAAGTTATTGCAATAAAAATGTTACATTCAAATTCAAATTTGAAGTATTGCTAACCTTACAAAAAACAAAAGAAGGAATTCCGGCTAACCCTCGTAAATTTTCGAGTAATCCAAGTGTAAACGCCTGCGATTATTATGCACATCTAGTTATCGATTCCCCACTCTTATGATGCGAACGATGGATTCTAAACGAACTGGAGCTGACGGTACAGTTTTCAAAGAGAACTTCATGCTCGCTCTGTTAGTTTTTATCGAGTTTGACATCGCGAAATTAAAGTCCTCATGGGATTCGATAGAAATTTTGTATTTTGATGTCGATGCGGTTTTCGAAGGGCTTTGCTATCGAATACTTGCTTGCGTTAATTGGAAATTTGATACGTTCTGTGATCATCATCGTATGGGTAATTAATGTCACTGGAATGTGTCTAGAGAAATTGTTATTAGGTTAATTATTATTTACTTAATTGGGTTTGTTGGATAGGCTTGACAATCTCAGAGGTATTAAATTTGGTTAGTATAAATTATAAGCTAGTATAGGTTCTTATCGGTAGGTTGGTTATTTGAATAATTTTGCGATAAGTTAATGAGTAAGTAGGTATTTTTACTTCGTTTTGTACTAGCTTGGTAGTTCGCACAGAAAAATTAATAAATGATGAAGTTCTGAGGTAACTAACATAAAAACAGACGGACGAATTGATAAAATCGGTTTTACTGATACTATATCAGTAAAGTGTTTTTGTTAGAATCAAAGCGGATCGCATTTTAATGGAAATTTCGTTTTTTACGGTTTTCTGTTGTCTTACGGTTTTACTCCTGAAATGCTTATTATATTCCGACTTCGGTCATGTTTATATAAATGACTAAATGCGAATTTGTATGGTTTCATTACCTACATACAAAAATAGTTATTTACTTATCATCTTATCAACAGTCTCGTGAGGGTCGCGGGAAGCCGATGGATGCGGGCAGCGCAGAACCGGATTTGTGATTTTTGGGGGAAGCTTATGCCCAGCAGTGGGCGTCTCTCGGCTAATATGATGATGATGATATTAAAAATCGCATGAACCCATTAGACTAGCATTACTATCTAACAATATAGAATAATTTATATTCCAACACATACTACACCAAATTAATTATTATTAATGGCCCAAAGCCATAATAATAAATCGATTACTAATAAGCCGTTATGTTGTATCTATTCTATCGGGAATACTGCAATAATCTGAACATGGCCTCAGTATAACATATCAAGGTAATTAAATTTGACGGCTACGTAGGTAATCACATCACTGAATCGAGCAAGTACGGTTTTGCCCAAAAAGTATAACAATAACATTACCATCGTATGGTATCGAACGAGTTTTGTTATAAATATAAGCTAAAAGACTATGCAGTCAGTGACCGCGACCTGATAAACTGTATTGTGACGTGCTACTGGGACAATATCAAGCAATTGCAGGACTTTTCCTTGGAGACTTCTTGATTTAGCATTGATGATGTTACCATAGTCGTTTTGTAGTCGTTTGTCACGCGATAAATGGACATACCGACCGCCATAATCATAATATAGATTATACTGAATTGATCAAAGTTTAAATTAGTTAAAGTTAAAACCACTATGCAAAACTGGAAGTGGTGAACTTTCTCATGAGAGTTCACGAATAACGAAATCATAATTAGACATGTGAGTGTGATGGGCAATGAGACGGCTGAAGAATTACCAAAAAAAACTCAGAGGACATACATAAGTATATTAATGAAGCTCTCTCTATCACAACTACAAAGTTGCATAATCACAGATATCAGAGAACATGTCAGGAACGGACAAAGCTTCCCTTCAATTCTTTTCTTGCGGAGGAAGTAGGAGGATGGAGTATGTACTTAAAGTGCTGCACACTGAACATATGCTTGTTTCTTAGTTATAGCGATCACATGGCATTTTTCTGCTAATCACACAACACAAAATGCGGCTCTACCAGTACAAATAAGCCAAGAGATCCTCAATGTAGCTGCCATAAGTTTGAGAATCGGACCCAAAAGATCCAAAAAGGTTGAAGTGCACCATTATGAGGTAGGATTAGATTAAATGCTAAAGCTTCTTTGCTTACGTAATCGAAACAAAAGCGCTTAATCTTTACACCAGAAATACACCAGAGAAATATGAATAGACTATTAAAATAGGCTCTACAATCCCATAAGCTGAAAGTGCAGAATGAGATTATTTGGCGATGTCATAAAAATATATATTAAGATAAGCTAAGGCAAACGTACTGCACCACTACGAAATTGAGCGAAACAGGCTCCTGTGTGTAATACGTATGTACAGCACAAAGTCTACTTTCTTATCTTGTATACAGGCTGATGTCGTAATATCGCTCGACGTCATACGTGAATCCGAAGCACGCTAGCCTAGAAAATGCCTATTCAGGTTTTCTTTGAAGACTTCAAGGTTATAGCGTACGGACACTTTATAGAATATGTGCACCGAATCACATAATATTGTGAACGACGTAAGATATTTTGATCTTACAGTGAGCCTGATTCTAAAGTAGGCACTCTAGATCTAGGATCAAGTGGAGTATGTACCATATCGGTCTCTTAATATGAGTGCAAAAGCGACAGCTGACCTAGCCTACTAGGTGGTAGGCCCGTATGTAGGGCTGTCTGGGTAGGTACCACCGCCTTTCTTATTTCAGCCGTGAAACAGTTCGCGGTGTTCCGGATTTAAGGAAAAGGTAGCCAGTGTGATTACTGGGCATGGACGGCATTTCACCTTAGGCCTCAGGATGACAACGCACCTGCAATATCAAGTGATTTTTCCTTGTTATTGCAGGTGTCTATAGGCGGCGATAACCGCTGGTAAGCGGTAATCATCGGCTGATGATAATCAGGTATGCCGTCATCTTGTTTGTCATCTAGTTGTATAAAAAAATATAGATATAGTGTGTCCCATAAAAATGGTTACCGGTACCTAACAGGCAAAAACAGTTAAATTGTTAGAAGGAAAAGTTATTAACTCTTTCCCTCCCATCATAATTAAACGTGAATAATGCAAAAAGTGCGTGATGCGATTCCGATTTCTGGCGTAAGTACAGCTGGCCACTTTTCTCGTGAGATTTCTCTATATTAAGTTAAGGGTACAAATTATTTTATGTCTGCTACAAATGGTACAAAACTTACGATTGCTTTACGTTTTCTGCAAAGATTTATCTAATCATTTTTCAGTAGCATAAAAAAAACTTTTGGACTTTCGAATCGCTGTCCTAATATCCAATACCATACCATAGAAGATAATTTGAGCGGGTGTTAACGATACGATTACGATTCGAAATTTTAAAATGTTCGTGCTAGGGTCTTTGATTTTCGGCTATCTCGACGCGAGTGTACATAGCAACGTACCTTTAGTGATTAGTGCAGTGATGACCATTTTTTTGGTGAATGGTCCTAAGACAACACTGTTCATTCTGAATCGAACGATCATATAATCGGCCTAATTTATCTCTAAAAACGCGTTAACTGACTATGACGAAACCTTATTTTAAAACATTACATTTGCGGATTGTTGTTGTAATTCAATTTTGTATTCCATTTGCTTTAGTAATGAAACATTAAAATTTGTGACACGGTACAAAAGTTTCAATTAATAGTTTTCAGTTCTAATACACAATTCAGAACATTTAATTGACATTGTTGATGCTTATAAATTATACGCATTAACAATGTCAATTAAAGGTTTGAATTACCCTCTGTATAACACCGCCCGTCCGTCTCAGACTTTTTGTAGGTCAGGACTTTTTATAATTGGAACAATTTATAGGCGATTTTTATTTTAGATTGGGTGACTTTCCTTACTACTCGGCCCACTTTTTCGAGTAGTCAATGTCATTAAACTAGCTGTCTTTAAATTTCGTGACTTTCCTTTCCTTGGTTTATTATATGTCAAGCGTAAAACGCGTTTCTAAATGGACCTAAACCACTCACCGCTAAAACCCAACACTGCTAAGCAAAGGAGTGTATTTAGCGGCTGGTAAGACGCGTGGTCAAAGTCGACGGAAAGCGTCGCGTGGGGCGCAGGAAATGCCAAAATTAGGTCAGCCAAAATTTGTTATCTTGAGCTCCTCCGTGCTTCCAAAGGCACGTAAAGCCGTTGGTCGCGGTTGTTACTGCAACTGCTTTAACCCACCCAAACTCCACATGTGTTTTTCCATGTAGAAGGGTTTTTGTCCAGCAGTGGGACGTATAATAGGCAGGTGATGATGATGAAAATGATGACGAAGAACATCCTAAAGTACGCAACTGTTTCGTCGCGCGGTGGACAGTAGGGTGTGCAAAGCTAGCCGCCGACCTTCAGTAACTTCATTCATTACTGTAGGTAGGTACTGTAGGTAGCAAAAGAGGGAGAGAAGATGGAGGTGCTACCGAAGTTGGATAAGAAAAATTTCAGTGGAAGATACCGCCGTAGGCACTCTAATCAGTATTTTTTGTTTAAGTAATGGAATTATTGAGCTTTTTAGAACCTTTAAAGCCGTGCTGCTTCATTTTGCTATTAGCTCTAACAAAGCCTATTAGTGCTTAATCACAACACAATAAGCATTAGCGATGCTACGCATTGTTAGTTTCTTGAATTAGAAAGCAATTTCCGAGCCAACGACGTCAGATCGCTCCCCCTAAATGTAATGAATAATGCAAAAGCATAATTTTGATTTTAACCTAATAAACGGGTTTAGGGTAGCTTCAATAGCTCCTACATTTGACTATTAGCAACTGCTATGTCATAAGGTTATGTTTGAAGCAAAAGGACTAGTAATAACAATTTACCGCCTCTGTGGTCAAGTCTCATAAGAGGTTCGGATTCATTCGCCGTGCGTGGGGCAGAAATTTTCCTTTCGGTTCGGTTGGCGTTAGAGATTTTTCTAAGTTTGCCTGGCCACGGATTGCCTGGCTAGCTACCACCATCTTACCTAAGTATGTCGCCATAACAATAATATGTTCCGGCAGTTAGAGGTAAGATCAAGCATAATCAGGTCCTCTGTGGTTGAGGTATCCGGGTGTAGCTCACTTCCATCTTCGGCCTTATCACCAACAACATCTGGTGAGATGAAGGCCAACTTAACAATTAAAAAAAATACATATCTTTTTAACCTTTAGTGTTTGAGATATTTCAATTTCATATTTTTACGTCTATACTGAAGCTTTACTAGGTTCTTCGCAGTTTAAAATAAAACCATAACAATAAAAAGAGAGAACGCATGCGGGTTCCCTAAGAATTATTAAGTTTTATATTCAATTAAGGAAGAAAACAAGGGTTACCGTAGATTATATATGCTTATGTTTTTAGTTTCAAACAATCAGAATCTATTGGTAAAAATGTTTCTTCATCATCATTATCATCCTTTCTGACCAAGTTTTAGCTACTATGTCAACTGCTGAACCTAACATTACCCCATTGATTTCTAAACCGATTTTGTGCAGCTTGCATCTATCAGCTCACCTTGACCCTGAACAGCCGACAGCTCCTTAATTACGTTAATGGTAATCATTTTAGTGAAAATAATTATAGAAAAGTACTTGAAACTAGAAAACATTCATATTCTCAGACTGAACCCGCACCTTTTCACTACTGGTCTGAGCTGATTCGGGATGACCATGTGATTTTTTTTTAGTCTATTGTATTTGCGTATTTGTCAACGTATACCCGACAATGTCAAAATATTCTATTTCAATATTCGAACGACTGTTTTGTTTAAATACTTTTTTAATATTTTCAAAGATTTATAGAAATAAAAATTAAGAAAACATATTTTGAATTCACGCCCGAATACAACAAGTAATAGACATCATTAAATTTTCTTTAATAATTATAAATATTTGAAATAAACCTCAATAAACCTACAAAAGTCCATGACTCGTGAACAAATGATCGTATTTACCGCACAAATATTTCCCCCTATTGGGATTAGAACCCAGACTTCGGGTTAAGTAGACCGGAAATACCGGAATGATGGTCAATCGACCAGCGTGCCGTCGTAACGGACTTTAAATATCAAAATCTCATATATACTTGACAAGGGATGGTATATTATTTTTGAAATGAGGCAAGTCCAATCAGGGAAAGGTCCATCTCGTGGGAGGGATGGAATAATAAACTTGAATCGTACAAAATTATTTTAATTCCAGTTAATATAGGTAAGCGGATAAAAAATATTTATCTTTCATCAAAATTTTCGAAGCTTCACTACTAAGTTTATTGATAACATAGATAAGTTTATTAGGTACCTATTGGTCTTTTTAAATTTCAGCATCCTTATTACTATTGTTATAAGAGTCATAAACTAAAGTTATACCCACTTTTAGTGCGACACTTTTAATGAGAATTGCACGTGCTATGTCCCGGTTTAATATTAGAGACTTCGCCTTTATAGTTCTGGGTTCCCCAAAATATTCCTGAACAAATAAGTGCTTATCTCAGTACCCCGCCGCAAAGTATCATATCGAACACAAAGAGTTTCCCATACAGTATACCTACCGCCACCGCGCTATCTGAAGACTGCGAGTGCCTGAAACTTGCGCCAATCTTTAGAAATATCGTTCTTGTATAGTTATAAGCTGTTATTTAAAATCATGCCACTGTCGGCGGTACATCGGACTTTCTTTGAATTTAAGAATTTAGAAGTTAGGTAGTACCTAACTTATTTATGAAACTATTCAGTTGTGAATACCAAATATAAAACAAGTTTCCATGAATATATTCATTGTAACAATTACAATTACAAAAACGATGAAAAATTATATGCTCCAGGCAGGAATCGAAACCACGTCTCCTCATGTCCAGCCAGACGCGATCACCACTACGCCACCGGACCAGTAGGTATAATCTGCTAATTTCTTCACCACTTTCTACCCTTCGTCTTAACGTTTTTATAGCAAGGTTTTTGCAAATAAAATTTACAAATAAAAATCTTATCTTATCTATTTTAATATAACTTACTAGATAATAATTTCAACTAAAATTAAAAATCAATGAGAAGCGGACACTACTCGTGAATTTGCGCTAGCTTGGACCTGACTGTGGTCAATAGCCCCTCACGATACAGGCTAAAGGAAATCCAGTAAAACAACCTTAAGTACAACAACGAATTATTTCTCTAAAGTAATTTAGTTTCAAGGGTGTCTAATATGTTGTTGTGAAATAAATATCTTTTATTTTTTTATTATATGTAGCGTGAAACAGCAATCCATATCAGAAGGTGTTAGGCATCGGCATTTTTCATTTTCGTTTACGTTACCGGGTAAATTTGATTCTACATGAATTCGCCTAAATATTTCCTATATTTAGGCGAATTCATGTAGAATCATAGAATAAATGAATAATGTAGTTTAGTAGAATAAATTATGTTGCATGACAATCAGCTAGTAAAAATAAATTTAAACTAAATTCTGTAATTATTAGACCAAAATTGCAGCGCTCTTGCATATTCTAACTGCTAGGTTACCTATTTGACAACATGAGTAATGTTTCAGTAGCCAACAGATGTGTGCTAACTGTTGGAAAATTAGGAATTCTCCCCATTAACAAAAGCGCACCAAACACGTTTACGTGTTGATACACCTGCATTTCTCTTATTTATAGTTAATTTTGAAATGTAAAATAAAAAAATAGAAAATTCAAATTAAAGTCTACTAAATAGATTTAAAACACTTGCTGGGAATAAAATACATATATACATAATCAATAAATGACAAAAAATACAATATCTTTTACATTTTTTTGCCTAGACGTAATAATACGAATATCACAAAATATGTAATCAAAAACGAATGCTATTTAAAACCAACTTAGTCAACCACGACTCCACATAGTCTTGCCTGCCCTACCCGTTATTTAAACCCACGTAGGCGCGGAAGGCTGAGGCGGCCCGCGTGCTGAGGAGCAGCAGAGCCAACAAGCCAAAGCTGCGGTGGTGAGTGAAAGCCGTCTGCGACGATTAGCACGCACGGGGCCAGCGGGGAACCCCGCAGCGCCGGAGCTATGACGGAAGCCATGCATATTGCATACCTGCTTTCGTGCTTGCATATAGCATGTGTGCTTGGATGATTCCTGGTGTCCTGCTTGCATGTTTATATGTTTATATCGGTGACTGAATATTATGGCAAATAATTATTAGGGATAGTAAGATTATTTATAATTAAATCTAAAACCAATAAAATTATGCATTTTGAAAGTTATGTCATTTGATAGCTTATAACCAATGAAATTAGTGAAAACATTTTTATGTCTTAAGATAGTTATGGCAAATGAAACGTTATTTCTAATGAAGTTATGACAAGTTTAATATGGCAAACAAAATTATTTAATAAAAACTTCGGGAAAACATTAGTAAACCATTTTAAAAGTGGCTCCCATGAATTTCCATCAAACAAAAATACCAAATAAATAAACTGCATAATTATCAATCGTATCTACTAATTAAAGCAATTAAAGTTACTAATGATAGATAATGAGTTATTAAAAAACCAACATAGCGTTAGGTCGTATTTCTCTCATTGCGAAATTTCCAACCTCTTTAGGTAGTGGTCAGTGGCTATTCAGCCAGGCGAGTGTACAGAACCAGGCAATAGTTCTTCATTCAACCTCGAAAGTCCCCTTGAACTAGAAATGGTATTCGATGACCGCACCGTCTCTTACCGTTCCCCTCGTTCTCTTTTATGATACCATGCATAGCGCAGTTGAAGCGCGTTTATAGGTATGAACGAACCATTAGAACGGAAAGTGCAGCCAATGAGTGCAGTGATAAACTACACGTCCGCTACACATTTCACTGGGTTTAGCTAACATGAAATTTTAATGAGCTCAAATTTATATTGGCCGACGTGTTTTAGTATAGCGATAATTTGTTTTACACACTCATAAAAGTTATATTACCTACTTTAGACTTCGTTTTAAGAATATAATGGTACAATACTAGTTTAAAAGCAAGTTAACAATTTTTACCGCCGCGCCGTGGATAATAAACACGAAATAAGTTTTAATAAAACGTGAATTTGAAATTGTAATTGTTTCTAATGATATTCATGGTATTATTATGAACTGTAATTACTTCGATTTTAGACCGAGGAATAATGAATGATCGTTGCGTACCATAACAGTTTTATTGATTTTGATTACAAAAACAAAGCAACTTTCTCCATGGTTGATCCCGGATGGGAAAATCAAAATACGTAATCTCGAACTCCCCCGTGCTGTAACCGATTTCATCAACTTTTCAGAAAACAATTTAGAAAAACTGTTAATGTAGAGATTAATCTTTAAATAAATAAATAAAATAAAATAAATAAATAGCCAGCGTGGTGGTGATATCGCCCTAACTCTTAATTTGTGTGTTTCTCCCATGTAACGACTGTTTCCAGCAGTGGTTTCGACTTAAGCCATGGTCAGTAATTAAAATTATCTTTTACATGTATTAGATATATTTATTCAACAGCCCAGCTATCTAATAATTCTATTATATTGCTATTATCATCCACTTCATGGGACAAGTTATGTTAAGGGCGTTAACATCGAGGGAACGTCTAAAAAAATATCAGAAGAGTATTAGAAGTCTAATAAAAATTAAGAAGAAAAATTATCTGAATGTTTTTTAGACCAGTCTGACTTGCTTATGCATGGAAAGCGCTATTAAATTTTGTTTGTTCGTTTCCAACATTATCAGACTTGACAGGTTGTATAAAAAGCTGTGCGACTTTAACGCTCTTAATATCTCCCGAACCCTGTTATTGCCTAAGCTACCTTTCGCTTTTCACTAAAATATAGCGAGATTTGGCGATATAGGAAAGGTACACCCTAAACTCAGGGACTGAAAAACCGCTTTAACCGGTAACAAAAAATTCGGGTATCATTATAACCGGTACAAATCCAGTGACATATAAAGATTCTAAAATTCACACGACCGATATATCAAAACTCCTAACGGGTAGGTACCTTAAAAGTAGGGTATCTGTATTTAGACACCGATCGCACAAGCTGGCAACGTTACGTATACCGACCTAAAAATTAAGGTACCGTTATTACGGGTACCTTTAAGTTATGGTGTCCTTTGAATGATGGATTAGTTGATGTCTAAATTTTCGGGTAGTGTAAACCAAGAAGAAGAAGAAGAGGTGGGGTATAGAGGTATTTAATACTCGCAATGCGCTCACATTTCGACTGGGGTAATACCTCTACTTTACAGAGGATTTCAGCATAATAGCTCTATATACTTTGTAGTGTAGTGATCCTGCGGTGAGTAAGGTCGCCAGGGCTTATGTTGGGATCAGAAAGACTCATCTGCAATGCTGTCAGCGTAAGTTTTTCTTTTGATATTTTACATGTTACCCAACAAGCGACTACTGCGAGTGAGTATAGGTTGCAGTCACCGCTTACAATCACGTGGGTCGAACGTTTTGTTTGCTACCCGTGTCGTATATAAAAAATCTGAATCTACTCCCTTTATTTTATGAAATAAACTTTCTTTTTTGTGTTACCCAATAGAAATCAATAGAATAACTTTATAAATATTCCAAGTTTTAATTAATCCAAATTTTATACAGTACAGTTTGAAACTGTATTAATTGGGTGACTTGATTTTCCAGACTTTCGAGTTGATAAATTCACCGACAATCTTGTTTCTCAAAACTTTTCAATTTAATAAGTATTTATAATACATGATCCAGTCGTCATCAAACAACCGCATATTTTGTTATAAGCTGTGCTACAATTTGATAGAACAATAAATTTATTCCGGGAAGATTGGACGAGATTTATGCTTAGAATATTTTAACGGAAATTTTACGGCATTGTGGCAACTTTTAACTGAATTTTCTTTAAAACGCGGAAAGACTGAATTGTGCTACAAATGGCCTATTTGTTGGCTTTTGTGGGAGTTCAAAACACGAGCTAAAAATATAATATCTACTAACCTCAGCATTGTACTCAACGTGAATGATTTTTTTAAAGTCCGTTTTACTTTACTCCTTCTATTTACAAGATAATTTGATCACCCGATGGAACAAAATAAAACACACACTACAATATGCTTTATAAGAACCTTTGCTTGTTGTTTCTAAACTTTTAATGAAAAACTGTTTAAAATGTAATAAATCAATTTAACTGTAATATATTAAATGAAAAATTGGGTGTGTCCTAAAAAAGGCCACATCTTAAAAGATAGATATAAAAAACGAAAAAAAAAATGTTATTTGAACCACAAAGCAATCAAAGCGCTTTTGTATCTAGTGAAATAACGAGCACTTGACGAATTTTTAAACTCGGTAATTTTATCACGTGGAAATCGATACATTTATTGTAAAGCACACTTTTTTTGTCACGGCTCTGGGTTACTGTCGATTAATTATTATAAAATATCGTCAAAATACACACACACACACACACATAAACAAGAAATGTACACAAAATTCACCTTTTTACTTATTACTGTACAGCAATGGTATTAATTAGAATAGGTAGCACAAACATTTATCTAGTCAGATGTCTGTGTAGGTACTAAGTTGTGCATTTATAAATCTGTCAATTAGTCTAGACAAGTCTCACACAGTGTCTAGGGTATACAAGATGGAAGCCGCTATTCCTAACTCCTGCTAAAATATACCACTCTAGGGACTAGTTGCAAGTGCGAACATAAAGGACTTGCTGTGTTGTTTATAATTATAGGGTACAGTAGCCGGCAGATAACTGTGAAATAAACTTATGCAGTCCTAGTAGGAATGTTTTCTGTTATACAGCACTAACACTTTTGTGCTGTTGACTGTAGAATAATTATGTAAGTATATTAAGTATAAATAAGCAGTGCCTCTTAGAAAAATATAAATTACAGATACAGTGCCTGCTTCGGTGCAGCCGTGTGGCGCAGATTTTAATTGTAAAATAATGTTTCAAGTTATATTTATTTTTAAATCGCCTTCTCGAATCTCTTTTATCTTGGTTTCATTTTTGGCATAGAATAATAATAACTTTTCATGTCAAATTATAATTTCATTAGCAAAAAATTTGTTTGTCTTTTCTTAAAATTATTAACCTGTGCACTGTTTCGTAATTTTTAAAAACGTTAGAATATGTGTAGAAGAAGGAATATTAAAAATATGAAAATACCTAAATTATTATTCAAAACGTATATTATTATGTGATTAATGCTTAGATATACTTACCTACATAAAATATTCTTACACTTAGATGTCCAATTTGAACAACCTATATTTGCCGTTAATATCCTACACATGTAAGAAATAAACATTATTACTTACAAAGAAGGTTCTATTTCATAATAAACAGCGCAATTAGGTCGGTCCTAATTCTTATTTATATAACAAATAAATCGAAATTAAGGGAGGGTTGCGTTATTTGGCTCAACTTATTCCATCAACGCCGATAAAATCATTTTACGACCGCTTCCATGGAACTATATACTCTATGTTTTGTTGTAGCCGTGTTATTGGCCATAAATATTGAAAATAAAAACCGTATTTTATGAAAATAAAATGTATTGTCATCCCATTATGCGGAAAAAGAAAATAAAATTTAAACACTGTGATGTAAGAATTTTGCTGGTAGATGTAATTTATTGTGTAATTTTAACATTTAACATTATTTTGTGGTCGAATATTCTTTAATTTTGATTTTAACATTATCTCCGCCTCAGGACGTGAAAAAACATTTTTCTTGTTTAAATACAATTTTATTTATGGTCGAATATTACAGTAAACGTGCCAATGTAACACCTATTTACGCGTAAAAGTTTCCGCTGCTACTCTGTAACGCTACCAACGGACTTGACTACCGACCACGGTCAGTCAAGATTTTTATTACATTTTTGTGTTGTAGCGGATAGTGTAATCTAAAACTCATCGAGGTAATTTCATAGTGACTGTCACCATTATTAGGTATATTTGGCGCCAAACTCTCTGAAGATACATTGAAATGTGTAACAATCGCTTTACAATAACTGTAAGCAGGGGAAGGTACCATTAACAACAATACGGTTGCAATTACCAAAACCATTCGTCTTTGTTACGAACAAAGTATCAGAACTAGTAGGTCCATATGTCCTAGGTCAGGGATGGCGAACCAATGGCACGCAACACAATATTTTGGACACGTCATTGAGCATAAAATTTATTATGCACTAAGAAAATGTCGGTATAGGTATAGAAGTAGGTATAGTAAAAAGAGCGAACGCGAGTAATCGCTCCCTACGTCAATTGATAGTATTTATTACTATTATTTTACCAATAATCACAAAGTCAAAATTGATTTGATGGCACGTCTATAACCTCTTTAAACATTTCCTTAGAAAAATGGCACGCTGATACGTAAAGGTTCGCCATCCCTGTCCTAGGTGGTAGGAACCTATATAGGTCCGGCTGAGTGGGTACCACCTATTTCAGTTGTAAAACAGTTCGCTGTGTTTCTGATTGAAGGGAAAGGTTGCCAGTGTAATTACTGCGCATGGAAGTCATTTCAAATTAGGCCTCAGAATAACAACACACCTGCAATACCACACTGAAAAATATATTTTACCAAACTACTTCGGTTGCATTTGTAATGACCAAAATTTTACAAGTTGTAATTACAGTTTATTTGATTTCACTTTTTTGAGCTACATGTATTCAAGTTCGATTGTCATTTTTTTCAGTGCAAGTGCAGTCGTCTATTAGCTATTAGGCAACGGTAGCCAATTGTCAATCAGGGGACCCCCTCAGTTTGTTTGTCCTAAAATTGTATGAGAAAAACCTACCGGCACAGGAACCGCGCAAAATTAACTTTACAAAAAAAGTTTCCTCGGCCCATGCCCGTGCTATTAGCTGTTTTGTCATTGTAAAGTGTATCACAGAACATAACTTTTAAGCCTACATTTATTGCATGTTTGTTCTGAAAAGTATTTAAATTACAAAAAAAAACATTTCCTCAGGTGGTGATTGTAAGTGAACCCTCGACCTTTCATAATTGATAAATATTATTACTAACTCTGCTTTAATAAAACAAAACAATAACACAAATAAAAATTAAATAATTACACAGATAAAAGTGCGTATCTATAAGCCCCATCTTACGTACTTACTCACTTTGCACGTATCTAAAGGAACAAGACAAGATTGCACACAATTTTACAAAAAGGTACTTAATTTGCGCTGAAAAACAAATTTTAATATAGCCGTACGACACAAACTTCAGCAGTTAATTTAAAATTATAACGAGTTTACCCCATCGAAGAAAATTAAAGCATAAAATGGATATGGTTATGTTCAGTCGGGTCATTGATTTTGACTAGGGGTTACAATCGGGTTATACTTAGTCTACAATGTTATGACCACGATTTTAGGGAGATTGGGGACAGAATATTACAGCGGGGCGAGTTCGAAGGAGGGCCCGCCAGCGTAGTGGTATGAGTGCTTTGGTTTCAATTACAAAAACAAAGCAACTTTCGCCATGGTTGACCTCGGATGGGTCAGTCAAAATTTGTAAATTTCTTCGAGCTAGTCCGTTCTGTTACACGACGGATACCGATACAACAAAACCACAAAAGTTAACCAAAATTTAACCACAGTATGGAGATGTGTGCATTGCAGGTGTCAGGCATAATGTCATGCTCCTATTACATTAGATACATCTAATAAGTACTGAATTGTGCGTATATGTCAATGTGCGTATGCGTCTATACGCGTATTCAATTCACTGCGCGTGTGGTTCTATGTGCGTGTGTGTCATTATGCGTATGCGTCTTTATGCTTATGTGTCATTATGCGTATGTATAATTTTAAATGTCATTATGCGTGAAATTGGAAATTTGACTATAATTTTCTAAAAGGTCAATCATTTCACAGCAGTCTAGCTTGCATGAGATATTATAAAGAGGACAAGATGTGCGCTTATATTTTTGTTTAGGTCAAATTTCACAACGAAAGTGAAATACCTTTGAGACATTGAATAACGTGCAACAACGTACGTACACACGTACAAGGTACGTTCGTATCTCTAAAACAGCGACAAACATACACAGCCAAGAGATTAAAATTAGGGATGTAACGGAACTTCGCCTCCGCCTACGCTACTGCGGAAGTTCCGCAAGAAATCGTACCTTCGCCTCCGCCTCCGTACAATGTTTGCGGAGTGGTAACGTAGGTTTATTTACGTAATCATAGAGTAATAACGCGCGAGCGACCGACGCTCGACGCCGACTCAGCCGTCCACCCGCGTGACGTTTGGAAGGTGACAAAGCCGCAAAACTATTGTTTGTCAAATATAATTTACCTCTCCTTAGTTTTTATATGTTTGCTTAAATGTACGTATTTGAAATAAATACTTTGTACTTCTAATAGTTTTAATTTTTAATGAACCATAAAATACTATTTTTTCTACATCCACTTTCACCTCCGCTTCCGCCTTCGTTAACCTCCGCAGCCGCGGAAGTGAAACTCCTCCGCATCCGCCTCCTCCTCCGCTCAAAAGGCCTCCGTTACAACCCTAATTAAAATCAAAATCAAAAATATTTTATTCGACGTACATGCGCAGCACTGCAGTGTGATTCACAAACAAAGATATTCGACATCGAACTTGACGTCTGACAAAGACGACGAGCTGACATTGGTTTTGACGTTTGCGCACTACGATGCGTGAATCCGTATTCACTAATCTCTTCGTCGGTCCCTTGGCTGTGTACGATTGTCTCTGTTTTGTTTATACGACATGAAGTACAATCGATATTTTTTGATTTCTTTTTTGTTGTGTTAAAATTGTATCGCAATGACTTCATTCAATATTTGATAGATTTTTTACATAAAGATAAAAACATCAACCACGTTTTAGTTCCGGTTCACGCCGTGCTTGACGTCGGAACGCTGGTGTCGCCAACAGTTGTCAAACAAACGCCAAAAGTATGACGGCGCTGCCGACAGCCACGAATTCATGGCTGCTGACTTTAGAGAATCGCATAGCTGAGCTCAAACGTCAAACGTCATCAAGCTCGATGTCAAATATTTCCATTAGTGAAACGCACTGGTGTTTATTGTCATAAGCATATTTCATATTTCTTTGTGCAAGCCTCATTAATTACGTTTAATCCGCCCGAAATTTCAATTCTTAATCAATTACTGTCACCAAAGCTAAATTTCATGAGGTGTGATAATTTTAAGTATTCCATTTAATGAACATTGTTTGAACATTCGATTATTCCTGGTTGATCTATTGGCGTTTAAAGTTTTGGTATTCATTTTTATAGCTTTCTATTATATCAAACGCACTCAATAACTGATGATTGATTTTTTGAAGCGTATACCTCATAAATGTTAAGATCGATCGTTAAACGGTCAAGTTTAAATCAATTTGAAATCGTCAAACAGTCGTATGTGTCCGTGTGTCTCTAGAAAGTGAACCTTATGACTCCTTAGCCCGATTGGATATAACACCGAAATAACTTTTACTCCCTTTTACTCGGTAAAATCGGGTTTATACCCTTCTCGAGTCATGACTTCTTTATAACTTTTTCATTTTCTGTCTTTCCCCTTATCTATTGAGCTTGGAATTGGTCGGTCAGAAGAGTAAAATTACATTTGATGCGACATTACATTTGCGAATGTCTTTATCATTGTACCACTAAGATGAATAGAAAATGAAAAACTAAATGGAAACGGCAAACTTTGAGAAAAGAAAAATAAAAATCTTAAATATAAGTAGTAGATTATCTCGTTCATTGTTAATTAGATAAAAGTTCGCTTGACATTTAAAACTTTTGATTCAGATCACGCTCGGCCACACTTTCCGTTTGAGCGGTCGGTAACTGTCAACAAAAGTAACTATCCAAACTTAGCCATAGCTCACAAAAAAACTGTGCCCTAATTAAACCAGAGAAAAGTGCTCAGATCCTATACTAATGAAGGCACTACAATAGAAGAACCGATCTCAAAGTATAGAAAGATAAGCAGAACGACTTGCGATTTAATTTTTAAACACACTCAAAAAAAGAAGGAGGTTATAATTATGTTCCACTGTGTGTATTTTTTTTTGTGAGTATGTTCACCGATTTCTCTGTCAATTGTGAACAGATTTTCAAAATTCTTTTTTTATTCGATAAAGTATATTTTTGAAGTGGTCCCACTGTCACCAAGTCAGGATCTAATGATAGAATCTAATGATAGTATTTCAACCAAAGACTGAGAGACAGACAAGTCGATAGTGTTGGCGGTCACCCATCTACCTTTGACCTCAGGAATTCACTTAAAAATTTAAAAAGAAAAAAATTTGAACAAATACAAAACCGTCTTCAAAACACTAAAAAGGATCAAAAAATCAAATTTAAGTACCTAGCTACTTATCTGATTTTTTTTTTATTGGTGCTAAGCTGTTTCCAGAAACAATAGAAAGTAAAGCACCAATTCTAAAAATATTGTTTTTAGGAGATACGTACCTAGGCACTTAAATTTAATTCTATTTTATGTCACAGAATAGAGATAGCAAATACGAACATCGAAGGAACAAATAGGTACTTAGGCTCACTAGTAAATTTAATCGTATTGATTTGTTTGGTGGTTTACGCTTACCTTTACTCTGTGGTGCCATGATTCAAGAAAAAGCGTTTTTTCCCCTCCCTGTATAGTATCACCGTTAAATTAATGAAACAATTGCCTTGTTTGTCTAAGGCCATTGACTGTCTCAGCCCGAGGCATTGTTTTCGGTATGAAAGTCGAAGTAATTGAACACTTTAGCCATGCCATACAAATTAGGCTGTACGACAGCCACGATCAATAATAGGTAGCCATATTTCAGCATCCTTATTATCTTTAGAGCCATGAACTGTCGAAAGTGGATATATTATTTCTCGAGACTGTACTAGTAGAGGCAAACTTAAAACTGCTCTGCGATTCGCTAAAGTCAGCAGCCCCTGAGTTCGTGGCTGCTGCCAGCGCTGTCATACCTTTTGGCTTTTATTTGACAGGCATTTGAGAACACTAGCGCTCCGACGACGAGCACGGCGTGAGCCGAAACTAAAAAGTTGTTTATTTTCATATCTTTACGTATAAGTCAATCAAATTTTGAATGAAGTCATTGCGATACATTTCAAACACAAGAAAAATGAAGTCGAAAATTATCGATAGTACTTCATGTCGTATATCCAAAACAGTGACAAACATACACAGCCAAGAGATCGAATTTTTGTCATCATTTTGTAATTGGTACAATAAAGTAGGCGTTTAAACGCATCAAAAACATTAAAATGTAATTAAAATAGCTTTCTCACTTTAACTGGAAGTTTAAAAATAATTGTAAAAATATTCTTTCGGATCATTAAAGGTGTTAACTTCAATGAGTGGTGAGAAAAACGTTGCTATAAAAACGTTGGAAAAGGGAAAGAAAGCGGTGAAGAAATTCGTAGGATGTACCTACAGCTCCGGTGGCGTAGTGGTAATCGCGTCTGGCCGGTAATCAGAAGACGCGGGTTCGAATCCCGTCTGGAGCATAAAAAAAATTTTCTTCATTTTCTTTCTTTATTTGTAATTGTTACAATAAAGTAGGCGTTTAAACGCATCAAAAACATGAAAATGTGGCTCATCTTAAATTTCATCTTTAAGTGAGTAAAATAAGAGATTACATTTTTTGGCACAGATATAGGTACATCCTGAAAAAGACAGTAGCGGTGAAGGTCCAGGTGGATACTAGTTTAAAAATTTAGAGTTCGTGTTAGCCCTGAACCCCAGCTGCCCTTTGTGACGCCACATGACAAGCCTCCCCTAAAACTGGTAACGTTTACCTACCCTTCAATTGAGTAACTAATTATGAGCATAGAAAGACTAAGAAACTAATAAAATTACAAACAAATTGATAGACTCGACCCTTACAAGTAGCTACGAATGTGAGAGAAAGGACATTCTTTAACAATACAAAGATAAAGGATTTTTACACCCGTATTCACAAACGACACTATGAGGTCTCACAGTGCCCGCGGATGCACAGGGTGCCAAATTTCTATTCATAAACAATACTTGAGTGACAATCGGCACTATGCGTTTGTCATAATGAACACTTAGCTAAGGGAGCCTGATAGCTATATTAATCAACGCATAGTGTCGAGCTCACCAAAGAGAATGTAATTACTACGGAGTTTACGATAAAAATCAAACAAACAATAAAATTGAAATGTCAGTCAGTGAAGTCAACTACGTAACACTATTCTTAATTTTTGATTTTAACATTATTATAAATGTTTGAAAAATTACTTAGTAATTAAAATATAATAAAACTAGAAAAATTTCACGTCCTGAGGCAGGAATCGAACCCGCGACCTTTCGCAATCCGGGCGACTGCTCTGACCACTGAGCCACCCTGGACTTGGGATATCCCTGTGAAATTCTTCTAGTCTATCTGTATTTGCGTTTATGAGCTAACGTTCACCCTACACTGTCGAAATATTCTATTTCAACATCCGAAACGAGTATTTTTACAAATACCTACGATTCGGTTAAGTTGGGGCAGTGCTTTCAAATATTCTTAATTTTTGATTTTAACATTATTATAAATGTTTGAAAAATTACTTAGTAATTAAAATATAATAAAACTAGAAAAATTTCACGTCCTGAGGCAGGAATCGAACCCGCGACCTTTCTCAATCCGGGTGACTGCTCTGACCACTGAGCCACCCAGGACATGGGATATCCCTGTGAAATCAAAAAAAAATCAAAAATTAAGCATATTTGAAAGCACTGCCCCAACTTAACCGAATCGTAGGTATTTGTAAAAATACTCGTTTCGGATGTTGAAATTGAATATTTCGACATTGTAGGATGGACGTTAGCTCATAAACGCAAATACAGATAGACTAGAAGAACTACTGAAATAAAATTGAAACTAATAATTCAATATTTAGAAAGGAGTGTTCAATTTAAAATCCTCTTTCTAAGAATGTGATAAATAGACCCAGCTATTAGGAAGCACCTCCTATACCTACTTGTTTTCCAAAAGAGTATTTAGAATAGAATAAAAAATTATTTTTTATGGATTTTATAAAAGCTGTCAATGTTTTCTTTGCCTTTAAGGAAATGGTGTACTATGCCTTTTAGATTTACGGTCTTTCTTATAAAGATATTTCTTATAAACTTCATTCAAACCCTATTTTAGTTAAAACGTAATATAACTCTCAGTCTTAAAAATAAAGAGCACAAACCTTGTTAACCAATACATAGTTCGCAGTCCATCGTCACAGAATGTGAAATTATGCTTACAAGATCTAAATGTACGTATCTATGCGCGAATAAATTATTCCATTCGATTCCCAGATGAAATAACTTTCATAGAAAACAGCGCGTAATAATTTTCCATCGCAATATGGGTTGCTATAGACCCTTCCGAACTATTTTAGTACCTACTGCCTACATAAAGAGAAGCGCAAGCAATATTCTTTTATTAGTTCTCTGAATGATGTAGTGTCATCCACTGCCATTTATGTAATTACATTTGTTAGAGAAATTCGTACGAAGAACTCCAGACACAATGTTAAAAATTTCATGAATTGTATTTTTGTACAGACAAGACATAACATTCCTTACCTAAAATTGAAACTTTTATTCCAATTCTGCTAATAACTAGTAGCAGTAAGAAGTAGGTAGTAGTTTGTAGTGTCTAATGGCTATAGTTACCGCTTACAATGAGATGGCTATAGACTTTTCCATACTTACCTACTTTTAAATATCATAATAAACCACATAATTTAGTACCTCGTTTCTTTGTCGTACTTCCAGAACTTGGAATTCTTTGCCAGCACATGTGTTCCCTCCTTCCTATAACATGCGTACCTTATAGAGAGGCGTGAAAAAGCACCTTTTGGGCCGGCAAGGTGAAGATGGCTAGAGCAACTTTTTCTGCATTTTGGAATATTATCCGGTTTTTAATTACCCTGAAAGAATACTAGTATTTTGCAAAATGAATTATTATGCCTTAGTACTTATACCAGTATCTCAAATATAGGGTAACTAACACACGTGCTAAAAATTAGTGACCGATTTATCGGACTGATAAATAAACGAGCGAGCTTATTGACTAATTCATTTTGACAGTGAAAGTGATGGTCACTGGATCAATTGGTTATCTATTATCATTACGAGTAAAACCTCAAGGTAAAGTTTTTATGACATTTATTTACAAATCACAAAATAAGTCCGGTGAACTATTATGTTTTGCGCAATTTTTTTATCACTGATATAGCGACTCCCATCACTGATTGCCGTCTTCTTGCCATCGATAAGCCATATTCTTATTTGCTAAACTTATACCATGAAATTTTACTAAGGAATCTTAAGCAACCCCTGGTGTACCTGCAGCTTTTGTAGGACGTGTTCGATGTAATATTAAACTCTGTAGGGTTCGTTTTCACTAAGATCTATTACAGATTTGCAGGACGTGCAGGGCAGCCTAATATGGTTGTTTTATAGATAGATAATAAAATGTTATGATTTTGTGTTGAGCTTCTGTGCTACCTACCTAGTATTATTGTTTTAGGTACATAATGTAGAGTCACGTGCAAAAAGATACAGTTTTGATATTTCTTGTGCCTTATTCTCTTTACAATAAGCGTCATTGACATTGACTTAGTGTGCACATAAGCCGATCGTAATAAATGCTACTTAAGAGTTCCCACAGTAAAATAAATATATAATAATAATAATATTCATACACTCACACCTATTATCTAGCCCAAAGTAAGCACCATAATGAGCTTGTGTTATGGATACTAGATAACGGAGAAATAATGATAATAATATAAATATAAATAAATATTAGAAATATACTAAATAAACATACAAACATCCATGACTCGTAAACAAATGCTCGTATTCATCATACAAATATTTGCTCCTACCGAAATTTGAAGCCGGGACCGCTTGACTGAGTAACCAGCATAGTAAGGGGTACAGACCCCTCGGCCAGCCGGTCGTCAAAAAAACGCCTAGATTTCTCTGATTGTTGAAAGCAAAACTTAATCAGTAAGTAAGTAAATGATCAAAAGTAAGTCATTTGACAGCTTATAATTCGTATTATCAAGGCAATAAAGGTCAAGAGTTGTCATGGTGATTGAGTAACGTTAGCCTTTGACTGTACAAATCGTTACGCCGAATGGTTGAAAGCATATTTAAGTGGTTGATTTGGGATTCAAAATATTTGTGTTCTTGATATATAGCCCCATAAGGCTGATTTACATTTCCATAAGTACAGTAACGAGTTTAGTAACCGGACAGTTGAGCAGTAAGTCCTAAGTAGTAAGTATCGTCCAAACGTTAAGCGAGTTAAGTTATAAGTGTCAGTTCCGCGACTAAGATTACAGTTATTGGTTCAGTTTTGATAGTCAAACAAAAGTCTTTGCAACCTGTCTACTTATGAACTGTACTAAACTCGCCCGTCGACACGGCGAGTTTAGTTGGCGGGGTGAGGAAGACGCACGGGCGGGGTGCACTTGCACTTAACTTGCCGAAAAAATAGAACATCATTCTTTACCGGTTCCAACGCAGGCCCTCTGAGTTCCCGCCATATTTCAAAAACACTTCACTTACCCCCCTTTTCCTGCTCTTTTTTTCCTTACGACAGATACGAGATCAAGATCTGAGTATAATTTAGAGCTACCTATTTTAAAGGTGTGTACGCACTCCAGTTTTTTAATAAATATTAAAGCCCCCTTTTGACCACAGCCTTATCTTATGGTAAGTGATGACGTTGACATTAATGTCGCACATATTACTTTAGTCTTTATTTTTAAGAGGTGACGTTATTAGGCTCGGCGCCATAGTAGGTTGAGTGCTCTGGTTTGGATAACGAAAACAAAGCAACTTTCGCCATGGTCGGTAACGGGATGGGTCAATCAAATTTATGATGTCGATCTCCTTCGTGCTTTATCCCACCAAACCACATTGTGCCAAAAGCTCCTCACATGTTTCTTCCATGTAAGAAGGCATGTGCCCAGCAGTGGGATGTATAAAGGCTGATGATGAACGTTAAAAAATCCATTCCTTAGCTGTATACATTAGAAAATAATTTAAGTAATTTCCGCTGTCGATTGTCGTAATATACACAGTGTTAAATGTTGAAAGGCTCTGTTAAATGTCGTTAAATGTTAAATTTAAGGTCTGGTTTTCCAATGGCGGAAAGGGACGGATGGAATTGACTCACATGCAATTTCGTTGCACATTTTCTGAAATGTATTCGACAGAAAAGCTATATAATGTGAACTCCATGGCTATGTTTGGATTCTTCGATAGATTAGACGATGTACGTTTCCAATGGGGTACCATTGGAAAAAAACAGAAAGAATCTATAGACTTAATGTTGGGTACAACATTAATGATTCTTCTTTCTGTTTTTTTTTCCAATAACTGTCATATATCCTAAGTCATAATAACCATATTCTATACCCAAAATGTCCACTTTCCAAAACTTCCTCTTCCAGAAACGTCCACTTCCTAAAACTTCCTCTACCCAAAACATTCACTTCCCTTAACGTTCATTTCCCAAAATTGTGTAAAGTTTACGAAACAACTGTGTGCGAGTACTATATGCACTTGATAAGAACTAAGACAAAAGGAAGAAAACTTACAGATAGCATTTCGTACTGCTAGTACAAGGAACGGTTCGTATGACCAAAACTTAATTGACGGCTAAAAAAAGTCATGATAAAAAGAATCTAGATTGTTTGTTGTTCACTCTACGTAAGTGTTACTTAGGCCTAACCAAATCACTGCAATTTGATGTAATTTCTTGCAATTAGTTCGTCGCTTTTCTATAGTGAGTATTATGCCGTGTATGTTCATGGTCGATATTGATTCCCGGCTTTAGTCAAAGTGACGAATACGACTTACTTCTGTTTCACAACTTTCCCTAATTATAATCATTTATCGAAACTCATTACAGTTGACAAATAATTTATTTGATGTGGAAATTCCGCTTATTACGTGAGTTAGCTTGGTAATGTGGAAACGTTGAGATAATTAACGTTATGTTATTCTGTTTTGTTGTAACCTACTTATAAGCTTATTTAAATTTAACAATTGATATTTAACAATAGTAAGTATGTTCTACTTACTAAAATAAACCAAAAATATTTTAATTACTGAGGTCCTTACTTTTGTACAATTATAATAAGTAGGTACGCAAAATATTAAAAACAAATGTTGATAAAAGTTATAAAAAAAATACATACTCTGGAGCAGGACGTGAAATTGTATTACTTTTGTATTGATAAGCAATCTAGCAATTTTGTATCAAAAATCGTGGGCTCAAATTTATATATACCTGCTGTTGTCTCGCCAGTTACTGTCATGTTGCTGTTATTAGCTTTCACTAGAATTCCAGGTATGTCTTTATTACCATCCAAGTTTCGACATCTGTGAGTGACAAACCGAATTCCTCTCCTTCTAACTTTATTAGATGACTAAGTGATAAAGTTTTATTCGATGAAATGAAAAATAAATTGCCACGCCGTCATTGCCTTACAATTTCCAACGTGATAAAAGAAGAGGTTAATGCTATTGGCAGCTGTCAAGATGATGGACGGCGGCCGTGGAAGATTCAACGATCTCCAATGTTTCTCGGAACATTTTTCAAGTTCGCCTTAAAGGTCGTTCGTCACTTAGACCTGTAGGACGCTCAATGTCGTATTGGTAAAAAATATGGTAAACCTAGATTTCAAATTCGCGACAACACAATCTGAAACCTTTCTAATATTTTTTGGTTTATCTGATGTTATTGTTACCTATCTAATTATGTATTTATCACAAAAGACACTTAAACTAAAGTTTCGGAGTTTTTCAACAATCAACACGCAAACAACAATACTAAAAAAATAAAGAAATAAAGATTCTATTCTATTCTAAGAAATCTTATATAAGAACACATTTTATTCAATGAGTCTACTTATTTCTACATGAAATCACTTTAAGTATTGTATCAGCATCAACCATTTTTAGAAGTTTATCGAAAAAATATTGAGGTTTATTATTTCATTGAAAGTCAAGATAATGTTTGCAAATATTTTCGTAGGGATCCTCTAAGTTGGCATAATGTATTTCCTCCTAATATATTCTTTGGCATAACTAAAATCTCATATTGTTTTTACGCATAATATTACTTAGTGATAATCGTTATTTTGCATAACATAGGTACATAAAAATAGGGCACATGCCTAATAGTAGGTTAGGGTGCGGCGGGGGTGACCCTTGGGCCACCCCTAAGCCGCCAACATGTTTATTTTAAGTACGAAAAGTATTTATTTTATTAGAGCAATATGTAAAATTGTGTAATAATGTTGTTGCCAGTATTCACTAGGGTTTAGTATATTATGCTTAAATATTGTTATGCTGATGATAGTTGTGTCTTAAAGAATTATGCTGAAATTTTTATGGTTAAATAGGAATATCCGTATTAATATTCTGCGTGCCTGCCGATATATATTTTTGTTTTCTTATAGGGAACCATTTTCGTAATCTGTTTCGATGAAACTTAGTGATTCAAAACATAAATCAATCAAGTAAATATCTAAGTACATGTATTTTGTCATACAAAGAATAAGCGTACACAATGGGAGATCCCTCTCACAAATATTTGTAGTTTCCATTGTATAAATAAATATTGTGAGAGACATTTTGAGTTACGTCGAACACGATGTACGCTTTACATAACAAAAGCGGTTGACATTTTGTTTTTTAATATAAGCTTTGACGTATTTTCCCCACACAACATAATTATTTACATAGTTATATAAACAAATAAAGAAAGAAAAGTAAAACGAATTTATTTTCGTTATAAATGCAATAATATATTGTTACTTTGATTAGCCCAAATCAAATCAGTAACGGTCTGCCTGGCAGAGCTGATTGGCGCAGAAAATATATTTGAAATCTGTTTTATCTACCTTTATTACAATAATAATATTAGTATAAGTGATAAGTATGTTGATGACTTTAAAAAAAAACACTTTAAAACGATCGCCTTTTGTTTCGATAAATATTACACAAGCAGTCAGTCTATAGCAGATGCGTTGATATTTTTTACCAATCACATAAATAAAATGTATTCACAATAAGATATTAATGGTGGACTTATCATTATAAGAAATCTCTTACAGCCTACCTATAAGTGTGCAAAACCCTTTCGGACCGTTTCGTAGCCAGCTTTCAGAGCCAGCTACCGTATGGGAATTTATATTCCCGTTCAGGAGCTGGCTCCGAAATGAGACTTTCTTTTACCATTTCGTAGCTGACTTTCGGAGCCAGCTACCGTATGGGAATTTATATTACCATCCAGGAGCTGGCTCTGAAATAGATAGATAGATAGATAAAAGATTTATTTTCATTTCTTCATCACACACAAATACAGTGACTTTGTTACGGGAAATAAGACTGCGTTCCCAAGATAAATGGTCTTGACAAACAGAAATACAGATAGACAGACGGACAACAAAGTGATCCTATAAGGGTTCCATTTTTTTAATTATAAGGTACGGAACCCTAAAAAAAGACGGTTGTTTTCTTTCAATAATATATGAATTCATTTGTTATAAACAAAAATGCATTTTTATATGTTTTATATATGTTCATATTTTGGATGAAAATTTATAATTAATCTGTATTTCGTTAAAGTTGCGGAAACCGAAACAGATATATTTTCTTGATATAAGTACATTTTATTATTTAAGTTACAACTATAATTGAACGTGTTTGGATTTAAATAAACATATCGCAATAAAAGATAAAATATGCATGGCTCCGAAAGTCAGCTACGAAACAGTAAAAGAAAGTCTCATTTCGGAGCCAGCTCCTGAACGGGATTGAATTCCCATACGGTAGCTGGCTCCGAAAGCTGGCTATGAAACGGTCCGAAGGGTGCGAAACGTAGTAGTGGAAGGCCAGCAACACGACGTGCATTTAAATATGAAACTTTATTTTTTTTTTAAATTTATGTACTTAAAATACACACAAATATTACGTTAAGATATGAATGGCATGTAACTTGTAATAATTACAAATTATTGTTGATTTGTCATAAATACTTTATGCTTCAAATCCTTTTTTAAATGTCTCAATGTAAAAACTCTTTTGGATAACAGTAATTGTATTTAATGAAATTGACTGCCCCAGTGCCCACAGGCGATGGTAGCCAAATACCACCAGATGGGCCATCCTCTTGCTTGTCAGTTATAGTTATTTAAGAAAAAAAGCTTTACGTGTCTTTTCTTCTCCTTCAGGGACATCGGCAGGTGGTGGCGGTGAGACCAGCGATGTCACAGAAGCTGGCCTGGAGCTCAACGCCACCATGTCCACAGAGAGCATAGGCCAGCCCTACTTCGACAACGGGACGAAACGCGACTACACCGCCGCTGTAGGCCAACCAGCATACTTACACTGCCGCGTCAAGAACTTAGCTGATAGAGCGGTAAGTGCCCAGTTTAGTTTATTATTAGTGGTTTCCGCGTGGTATTCGTTTGGCGCACCAAAAGGTAGCAAACAAACTGACGGTCCACCTGATGGTAAACGGTTACTGCCGCCTGCAATAACTAGGAACAATCACTTGATATTGCAGGTGCGTTGTCATCCTGAGGCCTAATATGACATGCCGTCCATGACCAGTAATTACACGGGCTAACTTTCCCTGCAATCCGAAACACAGCGAACTGTTTCTTAGGATGTTATTTATTTTCACGCCAAATCGGTCTGTATTTGTCTATTACGTATCAGACAAACCGATAGACTGACAGAGCAACTTTTGCACATTTAGATCTAGATCCATTTTAAACGGAAAATTCTTAATAAGTAGATTTATCATGTAAAGTGAAGTTTTATTTTGTAAAGTGGGTACCTTTATTTCTAAAAACACAATTATAATAAAATATGAACTTGAATAACACTAATCTTATCTACTTAAACTGAAATACCCAAAAATATTTTAATTAGGTACTTATTTTTGTAGGAGCGTACAAAATATATAAAAAATATTCTCGTAGTAAAATCTATTTCAATAAAATCTATGTTTGAATGCTTGTCCTCTATGTGTTCCGAAACCATGTATTATCATATTGTGATTAAACTTTGATAGAGTATTTTGGGGACGACCGCAAAAGCTCCTGGATGATAAAAACTTCTTTTTTTATTTTTTAAACTTATCAGTTTTTCTTTACGGGCATTGCAAAGCACACTGGGTAAAGCTAGCATACTTTTGAAAATCATATCATATCTTTTATAAATAAATAAATAAATATTTAACTAGAAGTAGCGCGTTGTGAAAATAATTAAATTATCACTTTATAAAAACAGGCAAATTTTCCAGAAAATTTATTGACAGAGACAAAAAACAAATTACTATTTCATTAAAACGTCACTCTTATTCGTTGCATAGAAAAAGTAAGAAAATGAGGTCGCTAATCCCCGACATCCTCCCCGCCTTGCGTTACGCAACACGTAAATCCACTAAAAAATTATACACTTCTTAAAAAACACAAGTACAAAGCAAAGGATTACGCTCCTATCTGTGGAACAAACGATTCTGCAGTGGTGCTATGAATCGAGACGTTAAGGGCCGAGGGAGGACCGGCAGATATGGTACATTGCTCCTGGGGAACCTCTAAGGGGAAGAGCCGTTGAAACGGTCTAAGCAACACTCTTGTTTGAGTTTTGACGCGTGCTACCCGACTTTGGTTGTCCGATCCGGAAATAATCTCTAAAATGATACCGAGCGGCCAGCTAACCCTCTTTTTATCATCTGAGCCGACAATGACGACGTCACCTACCTTTAACCTATATTGTGCTCTTTTGACAGACGATTTTTGAGCTAGTAATGACAGATACTCGCTTCGGAACCGCTGCTTTAGGTCGTCGTGTAATTTAATTAGATAGCGCCACCGCGCTGTCAGTACAGCGCCATCCAACTGACTAAACAAATCTGTGTCGAGACTGTTAGTTGAGCCTACGTTCAAAAACATCGCAGGTGTAAGCACGACCACGTTTTCACTGCTCACGGCAATGTAAGTTAACGGGCGGGAGTTTATCAAAGATTCCACTTCGCAGAGTACTGTTCCTAATTCTTCGAGCTGCAAGGCTGCCTTGCCAAGTACTCTTCTTAGTGTTTCCTTGACCACCTTAATAAGTCGCTCCCAGAATCCTCCCCACCATGGCGCTGCAGGAGGTATATGGCGCCATAAAATTTTCTGAATTGACATCTGATTCGACACTTCTTCCCAGTTCACAAATCGTAAGAGATTGCTGGCCCCTCTCAAATTAGTGCCGTTGTCGCTATATATTATCGTAACATTATTCCTCCTCGCTATAAATCTTCGCAACGCTAACAAAAAATCTTCGGTGCTCAACGAAGTACAGGTTTCCAGGTGCACTGCGCGATACGTTGCACACGTAAATAATATAATCCAGCACTTAGAGCCCGATTTCAAAATTAACGGACCCGCTAAATCTATGCCAGTGACTTCAAACGCAGAGCCGCAGTGTATTCTGTCCGCTGGCAGTGGCGGGTTAGGCGCTGAACAGGCTTTAGCGCTATGACGTCTACAAATTACGCACTGCCGTACCGCCCGTTTCGCCAATCCTCTAATACCGATCACCCAATAATCTTCACGTAAGATACCTATTAAGGTTTGTGATCCGGCGTGTAGATTATGAACGTGCTTTTGAAAAATGAGGCGTTCAATGATGACACTCTGACCCGGTACCAAGATGGGATATTTAAAATTGTATGTGTATTCACCTAATGTAAGCCGCGTTCTTACCCTAATTAAACCATAACTATCTTCAAATGTTTCCAATCTTAATTGTGTAAATATGTTCTCAAAATTAAGGAAAAATTCTAATTGCAATACTTTTAGAATACAACGTTCGCTTTGTGCATACTCTTCCGCATCTATTTCGCCCACTTTTCTTTCGTTTTTATTCTGCCGACTATTATTTGCAAATCGCAATATCCAACCAACTGTCCTAACAATCTTCGTATACTTGCTGAAATAACAAAGACGGTCAGAAAACTTATCATGTTGAACTAATAAACAACTCTTCTTGACTTCTTTTTCTACCTCTTCTAGGTTTGGCATGATATCTGAGGCTGGCCATTCATCGGCTGATGCTTTTAGCCAATCCGGGCCTTCCCACCATCTACTTTTAAGAAGATGATCTGCAGTGCACCCTCTGGATGGCAGGTCTGCTGGATTTTGTTCACCTGGGATGTGGCGCCAATTGTGGATATCTGTACTGTTTACGATTTCACTAACACGGTTATGCACAAAAGTGTTAAAACCGACTCTTCTTTTGATCCATGCTAATACGATGCTGGAATCGGTCCAATAATATTCTTTGCACTGTAAGTCCAGCCCTTTCTTCGCCTCTGCATACAATCTTACGGCTGTAAGAGCAGCTATGAGTTCCAAGCGTGGAATGGTAATCGATTTCGTCGGCGCTACTCTTGACTTAGCCATCACCAGTTGAACATCTACTCTGTCTTTGTGTTCGGAGCGAAGAAATATGCACGCGGCATAAGCGACTTGACTCGCATCACTAAATATATGAATGGAATTATTACTACTGTTCAAGACGAAAGAGCTAAGTGTCTTAGATATGCGACAGAAAGCCAGGCAGTCTAACTGTCGAAGCCTTCCTGCAGTTCTTGATCCCAGTCGATGTTGAGAATCCAACATTTTTGAAGTACTATCTTCGGAATGATAGTAGTTGGACAAACGAGACCGATAGGATCGAATACGCTTTGTGCCGCTGAAAGTAAGGATCGTTTAGTCACTTTCTCCTCGGTCTTTACAGTGGCAGAGGGTGTCTTACAGAATATTTCGTCACACTGAGGATCCCACATAAGCCCAAGAACCGAAATAGGAGACGTCTCACCGTCTGTAATCGAAGGACCTGTCACCCAACAGCGAAACTCAAACTTGCCTTTCATCATCAATTCCTTCGCTTCCAACATAAAGCGTTGCATTTCCTCTTCACTTTTTACACTAAGGACGCAGTTGTCCACGTAAAACGAAGTTTTCAACTTAGCCGCCGTATTGGTATCGAACTGCTCGAGATGATGTAAAATTGTAGCTGACAGTAAAAACGGACTAGTTGTGACACCAAATACAACGCGTCTATGCCTAAAAACCTTCAGTACTTTGTCAACCGCGTTAGTATCATGCCACCACAGAAACTTCAAATAATCGCGATCGCAGGGAGATACCGATATCTGAAGGAAGGCCTTTTTGATATCGGCCGTCACGCCTAAGGCGTTCCTTCGGAATTGCAATAATAATTTAGGTATCAATTCGATCAAGTTAATACCTTTCTCTAGACACGCGTTGAGAGACAACCCATTGCGATCCTTCGCCGACGCGTCAAAAACCGGCCTGATTTTGGTAGTGAGACTCGATTCCTTAACCACAGCGTGGTGAGGCATGTAATGACCACTAAGTGGGTTATCATCGTGTACTTCTTCTATTATATTGCTCTCACACCACTGTTCGAAAACTTGGTTGTACTCTTTTAATATGCCTAACTTAGCAAGTTTTGTTGTTGTTGACTTTAATCGTTTCAACGCTAAGCTATAATTCGTGTCGAGAAGACTCGCAATGGGTTTCCATGGTAAATTAACCTCGTATCGCTCTTCATCATTTACACAAACCGTATTTTTAAAGGATTTTAAAATATCTGAGTGTACCTTTTGTTCGCTTACTACTTCTGCCTGGTCCCTAATACCTAGAGTTTCTAGATTCCAAAAATCGTCGATGTCAAAAGAACACGTATTATTTACTGCGAGTGTGTCTACGTTACCGAAGGAGCAATGTACACCAACTGCCGGCCCTTGTAGCGTCCATCCCAGTTTTGTCTCGACAGCCAAAAGATCTTCTTGTAACTGAATCGATCGTCCCGCAGATATGCCACCTAAAACATCAGAACCGATTAAGAGACTTATTTCTGTTATGTCGTTAACACAGTCAGATAAAGAAATATTTAGGTTATTTAACAAAGTTAATACACTGCCCTTTTTTAACTTAGGTAGGTCCCCGCAGATTGCTTCTTGTTCTATGACCGTAAACTTCCTTCCGTATCTGCCATCTAGGTTTTGTACATATATGTCATAAATGTTTTGTTTGCGTTTTTAGTGACACTTCCTCCAAACAGTGAATGGCTTAGTTCTCGACATCCAATTTTCTTCAATTGCAGTTGCTCGGCAACGTCACTTTTGACAAACGAACGTTGGGCTCCTGAGTCTAACAGTGCGCGCACGACTAGCTCTCTATCGCCGTTTATCAGCTTTACCTTAAGCGTCTGTAATAATACGGTTTCAGGTTCAGAGGACACAGCTTGATTTAACGCGCTCTGGTCAGCGTTCGCAGCGGAAGTCAATAGCTCGCCCTTGCTTTTATCCTTATCGAGATTTTCGCACATTATTGTGAAATGCCTTTTACTACATATAACGCATTTTGGATACTTCCTACATTTCTTCCAAATATGGCCTTTCATGAGGCAAATCGAACAAGCGTTCTTGCTTTTGATGAACTCTTTGCGCTCTTCTAACGTTTTATTCATGGCAACTTTACACTCAGAGCTGGAATGCGTCGATCTATCGCACCATACGCACTCTCTCACTTTTGCCTGCTCTGGCTGAGAATATTTGTTGCTATATTTTTCATTCGTCTTGCTCGTGCTTGCACTACTAGTAAAAAAGGCGGCGGTTGGTGAGGCAGGTGAGCATCCATCGCTATATCCTGATCGCGATAGTCGAATCCTCTCTTCTGCTTCTACCTCCTTCTTAACAAACGAAAGAAGATGCGACAAGGGCGTACCTTTCTCCGTAGCCGCCTGCATGTGTGAGCGACTCCAGGCCCTTAGTATATCTTCAGGCAGTGCTGACTCCACTAAAGGATATAAGAAAGCAGCGTATTTATCTTGGGTGAGACCCAGAGATTCCAAGGCTAGTATTTGGGTCATCAACCGATCGTATAGTGACCGCATGGAATGTTTTAGTGTGCCTTTTGTTTGTGCTAGTACAAGCTGTAAGAGTTCGCGAACATAGTGCTCTATGATGATCTCATCACGCGCAAAACGGTCTTTCAGCTGTTGAATAACTATCTCATAATTGTCACCCGTGGGCGGAAAACTTTCTACTAATTCACGGGCGCTCGAACCTTGCTCTATACACTGAAGGAGATAGTGAAATTTTTCATCGTTATCTAGATGATCGTCTAAATGAATTTTCTTAAATTGTGTCCAAAATGACAGCCATTTACTTATTTTGCCATCAAACTTCGGTAGTTCTAATTTCGGTAACCGAAGGTGTGGACTATGACTTTTATTGGAGACAAGGGATGCACACATACCTTTATTCTGGTCTTGCCTTAATAACAAATTTATGTTCTTCATGTACTCGTTTACCTTTTGTTTGAGCACGAACCATTTGTCGACATATTCCTCTGAAGAGTTCAAGTCAGCGTCAAATTCTTCCTCGTCTCTTTCCGAGTCATCTAACCACAGCGATAACATATTGTTTTGTAGATTCGCCAGGCTATTATAACGTTCCGAAAGTTTAGCAAATTCTGCAGCAATGGAACTCTTGTCGCCGCTCTTCAAAAGCTCCGCCAATCTTGTAGCGGACATTGTAAATAACCGTCTGGCTACGGATCTCTCCCGTTTTGCCTTTTCCATTCTGTTTCACGGTCGCCACTATGTGAAAATAATTAAATTATCACTTTATAAAAACAGGCAAATTTTCCAGACAATTTATTGACAGAGACAAAAAACAAATTACTATTTCATTAAAACGTCACTCTTATTCGTTGCATAGAAAAAGTAAGAAAATGAGGTCGCTAATCCCCGACACGCGTAAAATTTTGATACTGTCTTGTGTTTTGAAAAGCAATCTAGAGAAATGTAAGACACCCTGGATTCTTTATACTGAGAATATTTTGCTCAATACTCAGTTGATGATTCCGTTTCTTACTTCAATTTATTATGAGATAGTAATGGAGGTGATTTTTTTTCTCTAGTAAGTTGTTATTAGTTTTAACAAGAATTCCACGTATGCCTTTATTACTACTGAATTATTGATATCTTTAGTCTTTCCGTAACTATGACGCTTCGTCAAGTATGAAATGACAATCTAAAATAAATTAAATGCGTATAACCGTGGCTTTATTTTAAATGTGTAAGGCTCGAGAAAATATAAGACAATACTATGAGATCTTTGTGCCTATTTCCTAACTTATTTTGATAGTCGAAAGCAACGGTTCCCAAACTTTTTATTTCCAAAACTCGCCGAAATTTTTAAGATCGGTCACGCCAACGAAGACCCCCGCCGAGTCTCCCGTGGACCCCTGGGGGTCCACCTGGAACACTTCGTGAAATACTTTGTGTCTAAAGTAATAATTGCTCAATTTATTCGCGTTGAATAAAACTGCTGCTGCAATTGCACAAAATGACACCATAAAATAGTTCGGCTAAGATGTTGTATTATTTTCGCCCGTTGAATATCTTCCTAAAGGTTGTGGACTTTAAAATGCTACGTTGATTTATTTCTCTTTTAAAATTGCTAATTTTATTCATGGAAAGTGAGACTGCCGAGAGGTGCCTCCAAATCCGCCCAATAGCGACTGTATAATGCTTAATACTGTTTGTAATGGAGAATTGAATTTGACAATTTAGGTTGACTTTTTTGGGTGATTATTTAACTTTTGATTAAAAATTTTTACGAAAGGATGAAGTCATTTTAACATTTAATGTTAGTAGAGCTTCTCGAGAAACCATAACACAGTTCAGAAAGCATTGTTTTATGCTTTCTCGCCTTCCAAAGGGAAAGAAAGACTTCACAATGGAGCTTATTTTCAACTTAATTTCCAATCAGTTTAGGAACTCTTTCTGATTTGGTTGCTGTAACAATAAACAAATTGGCGTTTATCTAAATGAAAAAAAAGTCTAAAATGCACTTCAAATGCGATTATTTGCCACTATCTTAATTAGAAAAAAGGAAAACTGACCGACTGATTGACGTATCAACGCACAGCCCAAACTGCTGGGTCTAGAGATTCCAAATTTGGCACACAGGTTTCTTATGAGGTCTGGGGGTACACTAAGAAAAGTTTTTTTTTTAAATGCACCCCTAAGGTGGGGATACGGGGGTCCAAAGTTTGTATGGGGAAAGAAGATTAGTTGGACTATTTTTTTCAAAACTTTACAGGAGTACTTCTATCCATAAATGAAGAAACGAGAATTTAGGTTTTTCAAAATTGGGTTGAATTCAGAAAAACCTGAAATACTCGTTTTCTCTAAAAGGTGAAAATGGGATGTGAAAGTGTAAATATAAACATGGGTATTTCTATTTTTTGGGTATTGTTTAGATTACCGGGTCGCTGATTACAAAAACAACCAATATTTAGAAATCCAACGTGGCAGACTTGAAATACAACCATACAAGGGTTCCATTTTTTTCATTTTGAGGTATGACATGAGACTCTCGTTATCCTAATTGGCATTCAAATTTGTAAAATTCAACCGTTAAACGGGAAAAATGAGTTGATGAAGTTTGAAAATCAATATGGGTATTTTTTGTATGGTTTATCGGGTCCTTGATAACAAAAACAACAGTGATTTTAAAATGCAACGTGGTGGGCGTGAAGTACCATTATCCCCTATAAGAGTTCCATCCTTTTATTTTGAGGTATGGCACCAGACTTGCGTTATCCTAATAAGTTTTTAATTTGTATTTGGTGCCATCTCGTTTTTCTTCAATCGATAACAAGGGGTGCACTAAAAAATCACCCTCTAAGGTGGTGAAAAGGGGTCTAAAGTTTTTATTGGGAAATAAGATTACTTACACTATTATATTCGAAGCATAGCAGGAGTACTCCTATTGTTAAATGAGTAAAGAGGTATTTTCAGAATTGAACCCTTTAAAGGGAGAAATGGAGTGACAAAGTCTGTACATAAACGCGGGTATTTTTGTATGGTTTATTGGGTTGGATCACCGATCACGAAAACAACAACGATTTTAAAATCCAACGTTGCGGTCGTGAAGTACCATTAGCCCCTATAACGACTCCATTTTATCATTTTGAGGTATGGCACGAGACTCGTGATATCCTAATAGGTTTTAAATTTGTATTTAGTCGGGAGAAGTAGGCATCAGGAAACTTTTGCTACATCCGTAATAAGTAGAATTCAAGGTGCTGCAGGAAGGTGGTTGCCTGCTTACTTTTTATAAGTTTAGGCTTGCATTCTATCTAAAATGCAAAAAATCACGCTTTTATCTCATCGGCTCGTCCCCGTTGGGCCTATAAAAGTATGATGAAAGTCTTTGATCCTTATTATAACCAAAAGCAAATGAAATTGAATAGTTTTGCCGGTTCTCAAAATAGCATTTGTTCGGCTTATTCCACTAAATTCTAAAAAAACTTTCCACCTTAACTCCAAGATACTTTTTACGAATATTTTATTGGCTTATTCCTTTGAACTCCAAAGAAAGTTTCCACGATGTGATCAGCGTTAAATAATCTTACTACCGGCCATAGTTCAATTCTAGACAATAATTCTAATTTATTAACAAAATGAAATAAAATAATTTATTGCATGCATTGCTGTGTGTAATTACTTGGGAAATAAATTATTAAATAGGTAAGTTGGGATCAAACTAATTTAGTACTACAAGTCAAACTCTACAGACTTTCTATCTCGTATCATCCAAAGAATCAAGAAAAATGATGAATGCGTGTGTCTTAAGAAACTGTATCAGGTTTCTGGCATCTCTAAAATATAGAAAGCAGATTATTATTACAAATAATTATTAATTACTTTTCCGATAATAATGAACTAATGAATAAATAAATAACAACTGAGAATTTTATAGTTACCACTAGCTAATAACAAGACGGGAATAAAATTATAAACAACACCTTTATCTCTACCTACCACAGCCACCAACCACCAGGCCCAACCACCTATATCCAAGTGGTGGCGAACTGTACGGCTTCAGAGAAACTTTCTCGCACGTACGCTCAGGTTGTGGAGTGAGCTCCCTGCAGAGGAATGAGTACAGCATGGGGTTCTTGGCATAGGAGTCGGTAACGCGCAAGTAATACTCCTGGCAAGCGTCCATAGGCTACGGTCACCGCTTACCATCAGGTGGGCCGTACGCTTGATTGCCACATTGAGCGGTATAAAAAAAATCTATTCACTGAGTTTAAAATGTTGGTTTTGATAAAAATATCGAAGGCTGATGGTTGATTTTGGGAGATAGTTATCTGCCTAGACAGGTCGTCTAGTAATGAAAAGTTTTTATGTGTTTGAAAAGAAATCATACAAAAACTTTGATTTAATTAAATGTACTAAGTACCTAATTCTACCGCACCTATTCCTACCGCAGCTCTGCTGGTAGAGGTTTCATTACAAATAGCCAGAGTCTTTGTAATCAATTGTTTTATGTGCTCTTAGTAACCGTTTGTAGTCACATAAGTAAATAAAATAATGCTTTAAATTTTTGGCGACAGACGTAGAATTCATTATTATTTATTTGATCTGATTACCTAGATAAATGATACCTGAGGACATTCAGTTCTAGTATACACGAAGACGGGTATAGACCGTTGTGTCCTACGTTCCCTTTTAGACCACATTTCTTACACAAGAGTGAAATCTTGACAGTCTAATACTAGTAAACAATAAACTATTTCTATGATAAAAAGTTTATTAGACCACTTCATAGTCAAAACTAGTTTTAATAAAAGATAGATTTATTTAAGGGTGGATGGATTAATAGCATCTTAGGGTTATCATTTTAAGTAATCACCCTATTTTAAAAGTGAATAAAGAAAGCAAATGTGTCAAGGAGTATTGTCGGCGTCATCGTGATCGACATTATTGAAAATCGTCAAAAAATTGAAACCTATACCTACAGAGGTACCCTACGGCATGGCAGTTTGTTTAACAATACCAAATTATCTTTGCATTGTCTGATTTATTATTTAAATTATAACTCTTTTGGCAACTGAACATAAAAAAATGGCCCTTTTATATAGAAAATTATAGTCTTAACCAATATCTAAATAATAGCCGGAGCAGCCTTTTTTTATTCTCCCTAATATGTCTTTCATTACTGAATTCGCTAGTCGCAAACATGATTCGCCGAGGAACTAATACCTGACTAAGTTTGATATTGCAATTCGTGCTACATCAAATATTAGTTGACTGTCAGACTCGCAATATCAGTACAACCTTAAGCTATAAGCTGGCAAAGGTGATCACTCGATCTCATTTGATAGCTTCTAAATAGAAATATGAACAGTCAAAGTCAATACATACCAATATCTTTGATAGCCTGAAATTCCACCCCAACTTTTGTTCATTAAAGTAGTTCGCCCGCGTGGATATCTGTTAGCGCGCTGGAAGGTAGCGTATGTCTTTTCTCAATTTGTAGTCTATCTCTGTGCCGCATTTCATCTAGATCGCTTTAGAGGCTTAAGCGTGAAAAGGTAACAGACAGACAAAGTTACTCCTTGGCTACTGTCTCGATGGGTCAGCCTTTCAGCGTCGTAACCGCAGTGGTTGATGACAGGCAGGACGCAGGGACACGCGCAAGGTGATGTCGTGGTTTTACCCTTACTTTCTCTTTTTATTAGACTGGATTTCCTTTTTTTTATACAACTAGATGACAAACAAGCTGACGGCCCACCTGATGGAAAGCGGTTACCGGCGCCTATGTCTATAGGCACCTGCAATAACAAGGGAAGATCACTTGATATTGCAGGTGCGTTGTCATCCTGAGGTCTCAGATGAAATGCCGTGTATGCCCAGTATTTTCTTGTACATTTGTTCCAATCAATCTTGATCTATTTGGAGACCATACACCCACCATCCTGACCGATACCCTTGTTCAAAATAAAGGTAATTGAAACATAAAAAATTTGTACGTATTTCAAGGTTCGTCAGATCAAAAGAGTTAACTTAACCTTTCAAAAGAGCTTAAAGTAAAAATACACCGCCTCAATATATTTTTACCAATAAAATGTTTCCGTCTAACAGTTTCCTTTATTTTTCCTTCGGTCAGATAAAACGCCATTAATTTTCATGAAAAATGATCTCTCTTCTACAATGACAACACCCCGCTTCGTTACCGAACTTTGAAGGGGGATAACGAAAACAAACCTGGCTATCAAAGAATTTTTAACGAAACACTGTTTTCCTTTACAATATAAAACATGTCAATTTACAAAGAGTAAACTATCGTCATTTACCAAGAATTAATAGGTTTTTTTAAGAGTAATTATATGGCGCACATGCATTGTTTGTAAATAATTAATTTGAGGTTATCGATCTAATTTCATTAAACAAAACTATAATAATTACAGTCAGTATAGTGATAACTGTTCAAAATAAAGTTTCAAAATAAAAAACTTATTTTTTTATTTTCTTACGACACATTTTTTTTCAATATTTAAAATTATTCAAGAAAAATATCAGAGAACTAGTTCTGTTTTATATTGTACTTATCAAATTAATATTTTATTGATTTAGTATGTTGAGTATAAGATAGTCCTTATTTATTAATTTGCTATACTTAATTCAACGATATATGAAAAATAATTAATTTTCAGCGTCATAATTATTAAGTTGCGTAGGACTCCCGGGTGCATGATTATGACAATTAAAAATCAATTGTATCTACTTTAAGGTTTATATTTTTCATTTATTAGTAAGCTGTACTAGTACTATTCAAAAGTCTTGTTCAAAATCTAGAGGCAGCGAATAAAAAAGAAAAAAAATCAGAATGAATCCTATGCGGAAGTTCATTTTTTATCGCTGACTAGAGTAAGAACATAAATATTAGAAAAAAAAACTAAACTGATAGAACTACTTTTTTCTTAATCATGATCTACATTCATCTGCAATTTGTTTTTCTGAGACAATCTTTGAGTAGTACCTACCCTACCTAATACCGCTATCCCCTATCTCAGTAGCTGTACTGTTGAAAACGCAGCGGAGGGCTGTAGAATGAACAAAAGGAATATTTTTATGATGCCTCATAATAATACCTTACCTTACCTTACTATTACATCACCTTTAAAGAGAGGTAGGGCATAGCGGTAATTCGCTCGAACTGGAGCAGCCCGACTGGTGTAATACCTCCACCTTACAGAAGTTCGCAGCCAAATGACGCTGCTTTTGTAGTGTCGTGTTCCTGCGGTGAGTAAGGTTGCCAGAGCTCCTCAAGGAGTCGCCGTATTGGCAGCGGGTAGACCTGTGGTGTCTTAAACACCGTCATTTACTCGTGTGGGTGCATCGTGTTGGCATGGCGGTCAGGGAGACCCAGTGAAACGGCTGTCCGCTGGCCGCCCGCAGGCTGAACGGGTTCCCGAACCCAGGGATTACATAATCTCCGCCCTGGGAGGCTGAACCGCCAGTTTGTGCAAAATCCCTGTGGTAGTTGTCGTGCCGGAGGAGGAGACCGGAGTGGACCCGGCTACTGCCACAGGGGGGGACTGGGGGCCCTTCCGCCCGCCGTGCCAGCACGCTGCAATCCCTGCGATGTACTTTGACGGGTTCTAGACGCAATTTTGTCCAATTTGCTGCCAATACGGAGATTCCTTTTAAAAAAAACCCTTTTCAACCCACAATAATGGCCCGTAAAAAGAATAATAAAAATGGTTTGTCAGCGGCTTCCTTTTCCACGCTAGGAGTGGATTTTTGCAACATCAGGGGACTTCACAGTAACATCAACGCAGTCCACCAACATCTAGAGACTGCGCAGCCGACCCTACTTTTTCTTACGGAAACTCAAATATCCTGCCCGGCCGACTCATCATACCTACTCTACCCCGGGTACAAGCTCGAGCACAATTTTGTGCGTCGTGCCGGGGTGTGCATGTATGTCCGGGAGGATATTTGCTGTCGCCGTCTTCACGGCCTTGAAGACAGGGACCTGTCAATTCTGTGGGTTCGTGTTGATCACGGCGGCCACACCCGCATCTACGCGTGCCTTTACAGGTCCCATAGTGGTGATTCGGATACGACTCGACTCTTTGAACACCTGCAATCGACGACCGACAAAGTTCTCGAGCAGTATCCTTCTGCAGAGTTAGTGATATTGGGAGACTTTAATGCCCACCATGTCGAGTGGCTCAGTTCTCGGTCCACTGACTATGCGGGAAGGTCTGTTCACGAATACGCCCTGGCCTATGGATTCTCGCAACTGGTTCATTCTCCTACAAGAATACCAGATATCGAGAACCATACGAGCTCTTTACTGGACCTTCTGCTGACTACGCGTCCGGACGGATATACCATCTCAGTGGATGCGCCTTTAGGCTCATCGGACCACTGCCTCGTCCGGACCCAAGTGCGCAACGCGCGGCCCGATGCACCCCGGCCCGCTGGGTGGCGTCGCGTGTGGCATTACAAGTCAGCAGACTGGGATGGGTTGCGTGAATTTTACGCATCGTACCCGTGGAAGCAGCTCTGCTTCGCGTCAGATAATCCTGATACCTGTGCCGCAGCAGTCACTGAGACTATACTGGCGGGTATGGAATGTTACATTCCTAACACGCTAGTGGCCGCAGGGGTAAAGAGGCGGCCGTGGTTTAATCGGCCATGCAGGGTAGCTCGCATTAGCAAGCAAGCTGCGTTTCAGGCTTGGACCACGGCTCGAGTCAATCAGGATCCAAACATCTCTGACGTGAAGCGGAAGTTAAATGCTGCTTCGAGGTTCTGTAAAAGAGTGATTGCCAGAGCGAAATTCGATTTTGTCGGCAGAATTGGCGATCGGCTTGCAAGATACCCTTCTGGGAGTCGTGCTTTCTGGTCACTCGCCAAAGCTGCCGAAGGAAACTTTTGTAGGTCGTCCTTGCCACCACTCCGTAAGCCTGACGGAAACTTGGCCCACAGCGCTAAAGAGAAAGCCGATTTACTGGGTGTCCTCTTTGCCTCAAACACGACTTTGAATGTCGGAGGTGCTGTACCACCTACCATACCCTGGTGCGGCAACTCTATGCCTGAGATCTCCATTACGCAACGTGAGGTACGGCGTGAGTTGTTATCTCTGGATATTCATAAGTCGAGCGGGCCAGACGGTATACCGGCAGTGGTACTGAAGCAGTGTGCTCCTGAGTTGTGTCCTATTCTGACGCGCCTTTTCGCGCTTTCGTACTCCACCAGGCAAGTTCCGTCTTCGTGGAAGACTGCCCATGTGCATCCCGTGCCCAAGAAGGGCGACAGATCAGATCCATCGAATTACAGGCCAATCGCTATAACCTCCCTTCTCTCAAAGGTGATGGAGCGCGTCATAAATACGCAACTCCTCAGGTACCTAGAAGATCACGACCTAATCAGCGACCGCCAATACGGCTTTAGACATAATCGCTCGACGGGTGATCTTCTACTGTACCTAACACACCGCTGGGCTCTTGCCATTGAGAGTCAAGGTGAGGCATTGGCTGTTAGCCTAGATGTAGCGAAGGCGTTCGATCGGGTCTGGCACAGGGGTCTTCTTTCGAAGTTATCAACTTACGGACTACCTGAGGGGCTCTGCAAATGGGTCGCTAGCTTTTTGTCTGGCAGATGCATTAGAGCCGTCGTTGATGGCAGTTGCTCGGATAGCGTGGACATTAACGCTGGCGTCCCGCAAGGCTCGGTGCTGTCTCCAACGCTGTTCTTGCTGCATATCAATGATATGCTGTCTATTGACGGACTACATTGTTATGCGGATGACAGTACTGGTGACGCTTACTATACGAGTCGTGCTAATACCCCTCGGTCTACTGTGGAGGAAAGTCGCGGTCGACTTGTGTCTGAAATCGAGAGTTCTCTAGTCAGAGTCTCCGATTGGGGACGACTAAACTTAGTCCAATTTAACCCGACGAAGACACAAGTCTGCGCGTTTACCGCTAAAAAAACCCTATTCGCTGTGTCTCCACAATTTCTTGACACACCCCTTTCCATCTCTAAGAGTATCGGGATCCTTGGTGTCGATATCTCTAGTGACGTGCAGTTCCGCGGACATTTAGAAGATAAAGTCAAGCTGGCATCCAAGAAACTTGGTGTGCTCAATAAAGCGCGGCGGTACTTCTCTTCGGGGCAAAGACTGTTACTGTATAAGTCTCAAGTCAGGCCCCATATGGAATACTAATGCCACCTATGGGCGGGAGCACCTAGATACCAGCTTGGACCGTTTGACGCAGTTCAAAGACGCGCTATGAGAATTGTCGACGATCCCGAACTCACAAGCGGTATTGAACCCTTAAGCCTAAGGAGAGATTTTGCTTCCTTATGTGTGTTCTACCGGTTGTATAACGGAGTGTGTTCTGAGGAATTATTTGACATGATGCCCACGGCCTCTTTCTACCATCGCACCGCTCGCCATCGGCAGGGAATTCATCCTCACACGTTGGAACTAAAATGGTCTCGTACTGTGCGGTTTCAGAGAAATTTTCTCCCGCGTACGCTCAGGTTGTGGAATGACCTCCCTGCAGAGGTTTTCTCGAACGAGTACAGCATGGGGTTCTTCAAAAAGGGTTTGAAAAAGTTTTTACAGGGTCGGCAACGCGCAAGTGATACCCCTGGTGTTGCAAGCGTCCATAGGCTACGGTAACCGCTTACCATCAGGTGGGCCGTATGCTTGATTGCCACCTTAGTGGTATAAAAAAAAAAAAAAAAACCTGATAACAAAATAAATATTTTTGATAAAATCATTAAAGTAAGCGACTGGGAGTGGTAGACATTTTTATTTTGCATTCTCGTAGTAAACACTTCACAGTTTTGGCACGGATCTCTGCCACTTATTCATTCCTGTCTAGTCAGCGTTATCGCGTAATATTTTACAATACACCGACGTGAAAAAATATTATCCTACATAAAATGGTGACCTAATTTTAAAGGTAAAATAACAAAAAAAGAACTTTTTAGCTTATCAGCAAAACTTATCATTTACGCCAAGTTTATATAGCTATAGCTAAGGCATAGTAAATAGTTTTTAATCTAGAAATATACGGAAATCACTAAAAACATTTGCTGTTTGATACAAATCGATCATCTAGGATTCTAGGTCATCGGTTTAAATTTTCATACGAAGCTGGTTTTCCTATGAAATATTTTCAAAAGTCATTTATTAGCATGCAAGTATACTATATTATGATTTCGCCAAAATTATTCCCCTTTCTGGCTAACGTTATAATCAAATACAACCAGGACTGCAATCAAGTTAAGAGAACTTACATTTGTAATTCAATTAAAAAAGCTTTTCCCCTGACTTCTTTCAAATAAATATGTATTTATTAATTATTTCAGATAATTTAGGTTTGAAAAAAGGGTTTTATGATAGTTTTGAAGTGTTGCAACGTTTCCATGCGTTCGTTGTTTTCGATGTGAAATAAAATATCTTGTCAAGATAGACTTCATTACAGTAAAAACATAACATATATTATCTTCATAATAATCTTGCTCTTTTTATCGCTAAACATATCGTACCTACAAGAATACATCAATACTATATATTTCCTATTCCCATAATATTGTGTATCCGTAATTGGTTAGTTTCATAACAATATTTTGATACATAATTCATGAGAAGCATTTGCGTCTTTTATGAATTAGTTGCAGAAAAACACGTGGTTTCATTAGATCCCGAAATACCAGCTTATATACCCTTATTGCTATCGTAATAAGTGTTACTATTACAGCGATCACTTAGATTTGTTGCTGACTGTACAAGGAAAAATGTGTTGTACTCGTAATAAAAATATAGAGGAATGCGAGGTGACCCGAAAACAAGCAACATCCTGCGAGGATCATAAGTTATATACTTATTGCAGACTAATCACAATAATAAGGGCGAATAAGAAAATATACTAACATTCTTACATGTCTGCGTGTATCATCCTGTTCCTTATCAGACGTCACGTAAAACGACATTATTATTTTATTAATCATGTGCTGATTTTGTTTCGCTAACGTTTTTATTTTATTTTTATTTAAGTACTCATAAAATATCGGGCGGCGAACCCCGATTTTTTAAAAAATTCATGTTCAACTTCAGGAGTGTCAAGTATTTTTATATTATGAGAAATACCCATTTCATGGCTTTGTTTAATGGCGAATTCATTGAAATAATCGACTCTAAAAAGCGATCAATGTATTGGCAACAAAATATCATATTGTTACTGTCTGAAAAATCTGGAATATAGGTAAGATAGCCTAAAATGGCTTTTATTACAACCGTAAACTTAATCGTAGCGTAATATGATGAAAATATGTGAATTATCGTTCTGAACTACGATTTTATTTTAGTCTGGTTAAGGATATTGACGAGGAGAGTGGTATTATTAGCTACTCTATTTATTTATTTCTAGGTTTCTTAAAATTGAGAAAATAAGCAGTCCGCATTTTCAGGCGACGGCCATCTTGGATTTGCAATGATACCGAATCTATTTATGTAATATTATGTTATCATTAGAACTAAGGAAGTGTACCAAATTTTAGATGAAGCAGTCAACAAGAAGGTGATAAAATTTAATTTTCTAGATTTTACCAAAGATACAAACTAAGGCTAGCTAAATAAAACAATTTTAAAATAACACGTCTCACTAGTTTCAAATAGTTAACGAGGAATAGCCGATCAAGCTATGTTTATTTTTGGACTCCAAATGTTCGAGGAAATCGCATCGCGGTAAAGGATGGACCGACAGGCTGTTTTGTCTAGTAAGGCGAACTCAGTAGTTACTGTTAATTCATGTGAGAAATTGAGTGACGCCGCGGCTAGAGAGCATCAGCAAACATTTTCTATTAAACAAGTATATATAGTGTGCTACAAAAGTCCGAAATAAAATTTAGGTAAGGGGTTTTTTTAACCCTAACGGGGTAACTCTTGGCCATCATCTCACCTGATGGTAAGTGAAGATAAGGCCGACGATGGAAGCATGCTACACCCGGATTCCCAAACCAAACCACAGAGGAACAGGCTACCTTACCTCTAATTGCCGAAACACAACAATGCACTTAACATTATTGTTATGGCGGCAAACTTAGGTCAGATGGTGGTAGCTAGCCAGGCGGACTTAGAAATTATAAAAACTTTGTCACAACTGCTCGTGACACACCTAAAAAATTAATACTATCGAGTATCGTACGACACACTACAGTTATACCACACACACACACACACACACACACACAACCCGCGCACATACCACCCCAAAATCCCAATTTTTATTTAGTCTGACGTAATAGCATTCACACATTGAGTTTTCTTGTATTGTACTCCCTAGGTTCTAGAGAACTTCAGGTAAAATCTGTGTTGTGAACGTGATTGACATAATGAATTCACAATCTTCAAACAAGAGTAATAAGAACTGAGCTAAAGTAAATTGCGACACTACACCGCATTGGCTTCACTAAAATTCTCTTCGCAGTGTCTGCTTTTGTAGAATGTATACCTCAATGATTTCACTCAAAGCAGGCACTTAGGGTATTAATCACCTACAATATGATCGATCCCACCGAAATATTATACACAAAGAAAGTACTTACTAGTACTTAACTCGTTTCTTTGTCGTGGGAACCGATTACTTTCCCGAAATTTACTTGTTCGATTTTCATTTCCCCGAAAACGGTTGACCAACTTTTCTTTTGCCATATGTATTGTTTGCCATATTTTTAAATTATCGAAATATTATTTGACATAAGTATCACTTTACCAAACTACGTTTCACAGATTTTTACGAATACCTATTTTGTATTGACCGAAGTATCTTATGAACTTTATTCATTTGCCAGATAACTTATTTGGCTTACTCTCACTTCACCAACACACCATTTTTCTGAATATTATTTGGCTAAAGCTATGTTATATGTAGGTACCTTCGTAATTTAACTAAAGGCTAAACAGAGAGCGTCTCAGTTGATATACCAACATTTGATTTAATTGAACTTTAATAACGTTCAATTTACATAATAATCATTTTGTTATTAACGTTTACTTTACATTATCTTCATTTTATATAATACCATTTAGTATAACGTTCATAACGAATAATGTTATTTAAAATAAAACTCATTTAGTATATCGTTCATTTCATATAATTTTATTTGATATACGCGTTATTTTATATAACTATTATTTAAGATAATTTCAAATAATGATTGATTGATATAATCTTTACTTGGTATAAGAATCAATTGACATAATAATCTGTACATAATATGACATCTGTTGGCATACAGTGTCAGTGACAGAAACAATTCGCTGCAAAACCGACTCCACGTAGTCTTGTCTGCCCTACCCCTAGAGTGTAATTTAAACCCGCGAAGGCGCGGAGGGGCGAGGCGGCCCGCGAGCTGAAGAGCAGGTGGTTTTGATAACCACTGTGGTGGGCGAAAACCATCTGCGACGAAGGTCGCATGGGACCGCCGGAGCCCCGCAGCGCCGGAGCCATGACAGAAGCCATGCATGCTACATGCTTCCTTGCTGCATGCATGCTTGCTAGCTGCATGCATGCTTGCTTGCTTGCTGCATGCATGCTTGCTTGCTTGCTGCATGCATGCTTGCTTGCTTGTTGCATGTATGTTTGCCGTATGCATGTTTGCATGTAAATTCTGTAAAAGTGAAATGAAGATTTGACAAATAAAACAGCGGTGTAATGAATGTTCGGGACCTTAATGCTTCGAACAAACGTTACTTTGGTCCTAAAAAAGTTCGGTAAAATGTTTTTCTATTAAATAAAACGTCGAAGTAACGAAAAAAAAACAAATTAATAATAGCTAAAACGATACAGCGGCAAACGTATTTGCGACGAAGTGAAAAAAAAATGGAACGAAAATAATTGAAAAGTTTTCCGTCAAAAGAAATTCTGTAAAACATTTTTCGGGCTTATGATAGGTACCCCTTTTTTGTACATACTTCCAATAATTCTTTACTATAAACAAGATCTATGCATATAATCATGTAGTTGATGGCACGTGTGCTATGGAAGCACAAACATGATAAATGATAAAATCACGTAAGTTTTCTGAAATATAGGTACTGTGCTTGATTTTATACAGTATAGTAATGAAAATACACCTGAATGATTTCCCCTAAAGCTGAGTGTGGCTTTAGGGGAAATCGCTAATCATCTACTAAGATTGAATAGGTATTTCAATCAACAATATGAAACATTCCAAATCAAATAACTGTAACAATTCATGGAGCTCGACGTCTTAATGTTTACTTGCCGCCGCAGCAGTTAATAATTAATTCATAATATATTCAAGGAAGTCGATTGGTTAGGAATACACCTTCCTGCTAATAACGATAATTAATTAACTATATTAGCCATATGTTGATGTGAACTGGCTGTATGATTTATTACTAACGATAGTCGACATAACACAATAGACACGTGATAATTTATTGATCATAAGTCACTAATCACAGTGATGCAGTTGAATATATTAGAGATATAAAGATGACGTCACGATTGCTTGTACTTAACAGACATAATAGATTTGCTATTGAGTCAGAGCACCAGTGGGATGTAAGGGATGAAACGTTAAGCTACTGGTCTTCCTCTCATTTCAATATTATAAAAAAGAGATAGAATGAAGTTTCGTAATTTAAAGTTGACAATCTTAAAGTAGACTTTTTCTTATTGTAGACAGTAAGTGGTAACCGTATCAGATGATCGAAGCACCTTGGTCACAACCTACGCGTTGCCTGCTCTGTAAAATTCAAAGCGTCATGATTGATAAGTGTTCTCAATGAGTCATATGCTGTCATCACAGCATATGACTTATTGAGAACACTTATCAATAATTTCTGGTGACCATATTCACCATAGGAACACAACACTACAAAGTGGTGTTTTCTAGCTGCGATCTTGAAGTGCTGCTCCAGAGGGACACTCAAAATATCACGCCCTACCCTATCCCTTAATATTACAGAGTGGTGACGGCAACACGACATTAAATTAGGACATAGGCAGCATCATTGACGACCGGCTGGCCCAGTGGTCTATGCCCCTTGCTATACAGGCCACTTGGTCGGGAGGTCCCGGGAGCAAATGTTTGTATGATGAGTACGAGCATTTTTTTTTTAATATTATTTTTTTTATTTTATACACTCACACCTATTATCTAGCCCAAAGTAAGCATCATTAAGAGCTTGTGTTATAGATACTAGATAACGGATAAATATTGATAATAATATTTATATAAATATTAGAAATAAACATATAAACATCCATGTCTCGTAAACAAATGCTCGTACTCATCATACAAACATTTGCTCCTACCGGGATTCGAACCCGGGACCTCTTGACCGAGTAGCCTGCATAGCAAGGGGTACAGACCGCTTGACCAGACGGTCGTCAATGATGCTGCCTATGTTACATGGACGAAACACATGAGGAGTTTGGGCCATAAAACCAACAGGCTGGCCCAATGCCGTTTGGTGGGTTAAAGCAATTGCTGTAGCAACTGGGACCAATGGCTTAACGTGCCTCCGAAGCATAAGCAAATTAGAGTTTATACAGTCTCTAATTTATTGGATTTGTATAGCCCTCAAACAATACTTATGCCTAAAATAATTCACACATTTTTTTAGAAAGTTTATTTAATTAGAACTTCCCAGCCGTGCATTGCAATCGAGCAAGCGAGAAATTTCAGCGTCTAATGGCTTTCGTGCAAGTGACGTCATTTCATGTGTCGAAAATTAATATTTGTAATCTAAATTTCGTTTTACGGGACTGGTTACAAGATCTTTTAAGCTGTTCAAAATGTATATTGTTGATGATCAGCGTTTGATTTGTGTAGTTTTCTTTATAGATTATATTGTTTTTGTTATAATGATTGCGATAAATGGACTTGTGTAGGTCCAGTGTAATTTTTACACTCCGCTGATGAATGACAATGGATTTAGTACCAGTTTCTATTTTCTTTTTTATAACACCAATGGAAATATTTTACCTTATATACACATATAATCCCATAATTAACTTATAAGTATCTCGCTACTGAAAAGCAAATGGAAATTGTCAATGTATAATACATAACTTCAAAGCAATTTCGCATTGTTGTTCCACATGCGTTTTATGTTGAAAGCAATTTATTTGCGCTCAGTTCCTTCATTATAATATTTTAATACTTGTAGGGATATGCTCTGAATTTCAGAAGCTCAAATGTTTTTTTTATATTTTTTCCACGATTTTTGTAGGTATTTATAGACTTTAGAACACGATTGGAGAAATGAAAACAGGTAAACAATCTACAAACTTTGTTGACGTGTTGTCATCTACAAGTAGTTATGTTCTAATTATGACATAATTTATGCCACAGATATAATTAACAACATTCATATTACCTTATCAAAATAATTATGTATGTTGCATAAACTATGATGCTTCAAAAAAATGTACCTACGTGAATTTGATCGCTTTCGCATTGACTTAAAAGACAGAAGGTATAGATACAGTGGAACACACAAGCAACCTAACATTTAAGTACCATGTTATAATAACCAGTTCATATAGTATGTTAGCAACTATTAAATAGAAGCGCAATAGTCGGTGTGACATGGTACTAATTTAAGCTGGTGTTAAGCTACTTTTGTATTTGACTGTATATTATTTTCTCAACATCTCCGTAGTCGTTTTGGAATACGCAAAAAGAAAAATTATATATGAACAAATATGAAACCACGCCCAAAGACCAATCCATCACCTACCCTGATATGACCGGAGCGATAGCAAATTCATTATAATCTCTTTCATTTGTTAACCATGCTTGGTACGCTCTTGGAGGTAAAGACCCAGAAAAGGTGCTAGTGTCTAGATTGGATTAAATTGTTTACACATTTGTCAAGCTACTAACTAACAAATCAAATTTGAAGTAGCTTTCTTTTATTGCCAAACTAAAAACAACACATTAAAGATTTCCGCGAGAATCGGTCATGCGGTTCAGCCATTCAGAGGCTACCTGCGACCTTCACCATATCGTCGGTCCACCTTATTGGAGGCCCACGCTGCATCTTCACGTCCGTGGTCGCCACTGCTGAATTGTTTACGCCCCAACGGCCATCGCTTCTAGCGATGTGTCCTGCCCGCTGTCACTTAAGCAACTGTTAGAGCTATGTCGATGACCTTGGTTCTTTTTTTTTATACAACTAGATGACAAACAAGCTGACGGCCCACCTGGTGGTAAGCGGTTACCGCCGCCTATAGACACCTGCAATAACTAGGAAAAACACTTGATATTGCAGGTGCGTTGTCATCCTGAGGCCTAAGATGAAATGCCGTCCATGCCCAGTAATTACACGGCCTACCTTTCCCTTTAATACGAAACACAGCGAACTGTTTCACGGCTGAAATAAGAAAGGCGGTGGTAGCTACCCAGGCGACCCTACATATGGGTCTACCACCTAGTAAAGGTTCTTTTGGATCTCTTCAATATAACTATTCATTATTCTGAATATTCTACTCTGAACCAGCGCTGGACGTTTACTGGATAATCTGTTCATATCAATCTAAGATTACGAACGTCAATGTACAGCAAAACTAGATCAAGCTAATAACTCAATTATACCTTATTAGTTTTCACAGCATTGATCAGGGCAATTATTACAATAGGCACTTAATAAATGTTCATTATTATGTTACGCAATATGGATCACTAGTACCTACTAGCAATCTCTGAAATCTGAGATGAAGGCACGTTAAGCCGTTGACCCGCATTGGGCCAGCGTGGTGGTGTTATGGCGCAAACTCCTCATGTGTTTCTCCCATTTAGGAAGGCCTGTGCCCAGCAGTGGGACGTAGGTATAGCTGGTGATGAAGCTTTGAGAAATAGATTGATTGTTATTATCGTTTATCAACATTTCCAAATCATCGAAATTATTAATATTTTTTTTCATTTTAAATTAAATTATAAGGCTCAGCTCGGCATAATTTAGCATAAACTGTAAATGAAACTATAAAACATTTATTTATTTTTTATATTTATAGTGTTCTTATAGAGGTATGGTGTAGTTAGTTATTTTCACTCGTACCAATTCTAAACGCCCGACTGGGGTAGTAACCGGAAGCTCGTAGTTATCTGACACTACTTTGTAGTGTTGTATACCTGTGGTGAGTGAGGTCGCCAGAACTCATTGAGAAAGCATCATGTCGTGAGCAGGGAGAATCGTCTCTAATGGTGTCAATATAAGGCTTCCTCTTGATTTTTACAACGTAGACAACGCGTGAGTAGTCCCCAAGATGCTACCAGGGTCTATAGGATACGGTAACCGCTTACCATCAGGCGGGCTGTAGGCTTTGCTACCCTTGAATGTAGGAAAGCAAGACGCGCGTCGACGTTAGGCCCTTAGGGTTTGGAAAGTTAAATATATTTTAAGTTTAAGTGCAACAGTCTTAAAAAGTGATAGTTGTTTTTTTAAAATAACATGATGCCTGGATATTGAAGTAAAAAACTCGAATTAGTAGCTTTGCCTGTTATTTCTGTAAGACGGTATCATAGAACAGCTATGCGATTCTCTAAAGTGAGCAGCCATGCATTCGTGGCTGTCGGCAGCGCCGTCATACTTTTGGCGTTTGTTTGACAACCGTTGGCGACACCAGCGTTCCGACGTCGAGCACGGCGTGAACCAGAACTAAAAAGTAATTGTTTTCTTTATCTTTATGTAAAAAGTCTATCAAATATTGAATGAATTCATTGCGATACAATTTTAACACACCAAAAAAGAAATCAAATAATATCGATTGTACTTCATGTCGTATAACCAAAACAGAGACAATCGTACACAGCCAAGAGACCGACGTAGATATTAGTGAATACGGATTCACGCAGCGCAGTGCGCAAACGTCAAAACCAATGGCAGCTCGTCGTCTTTGTCAGACGTCAAGTTCGATGTCGAATATCTTTGTTTGTGAATCACACTGCAGGGCAGATCAAATAAAACAGATATGCTGTATCTAGAAAGAGCACATAGAGCTGTCCTGTTCTGTTCACATAGAAATTCCCACCTTCTACCCGGTTAGCCTACATGACCTATTTCAATTTACAGAAGCAGGCACCACGTGGTAGTCATTTAGAAAATGATAAAAAAACAGCATTTTCCGTAGCGGGTTTCGTTGTGTGCGTTCGTTCGTATTCTTTTGTTTCAAGGCTTTATTTTTCTAACATCTTTGCGAAATTACAGAGCTCTAAATTGGTTCCACAATTAAAGTTGTTATACACCTACTACGTTGCGTTCCTCCGAGCAGTTTGTAAATGTTCTCGTCATTCTAGTCACTGATAGCTTTTGTAACTTAATAAACAAATTACACTTTGAGCAATCTCGATTAAAACTTCAGCAGTGAGACGTCACCTTTTTAAAAGAATTACGAACGTTTATTAAATAAACTGTGTAACTTTTATCAGCAAAGCGGAGAGATTTACACTTAAGTAAAAATAGAGTGTCATTTTAATAAAGGCTCTGTCAGTAGAGTGACTGTTATGCCACGATTATATTTAAACAAAAGGCTCGCGTATTTTGTTAGATTACATTAGGGCGAATGTACAGTAATTACTCTCAAGGGATTCACGTACGACTTTATGCGTACATCACAAACTGAAAACACTGATTGTTTGAGTAGAATAGGTTATAAACCGTTAATAAACATAATTGATGTCTCAGTTTTTCATGGTATAATGGAATTTCATGGAATAAGCAGGTAATTTTTCTCAATAAATAAAGAAAACTATGGCATTTTTTTTATACTACTAGATGACAAACAAGCCGACGGCCCACCTGATGGTAAACGGTTACCGCCGCCTATAGACACCTGCAATAACAACGGAAAATCACTTGATATCGCAGTTGCGTTGTCATCCTGGGGCCTAAGATGAAATGCCGTCCATGCCCAGTAATTACACTGGCTACCTTTCCCTTCAATCCGAAACACAGCGAACTGTTTCACGCCTGAAATAAGAAAAGTGGTGGTACCTACCTAGACGACCCTACGTACGGGCCTACCACCTAGTAATATATTTAATCAGGCAAAATACTTAAATTTGGATAGCTTTTATAATTATAAAGAAAATTATCTAAAATATAACCACTTACAGCTTCATAATATTTTTTGGTTTATTTTGTTTAATCACATTTAATTTATTTTTAACTACTTTTTTTTTATACAACTAGATGACAAACAAGCTGACGGCCCACCTGGTGGTAAGCGGTTACCGCCGCCTATAGACACCTGCAATAACAAGAAAAAGCACTTGATATTGCAGGTGCGTTGTCATCCTGAGGCCTAAGATGAAATGCCGTCCATGCCCAGTAATTACACTGGCTACCTTTCCCTTCAATCCGAAACACATGCGAACTGTTTCACGGCTGAAATAAGAAAGGCGGTGGTACCTACCCAGGCGACCCTACATATGGGTCTACCACCTAGTAAAGTAAGTAGGTATTTAAATACTGTAAGAGAATAGTAAAAACCACATACTTAATAATTGATTTCTCAGTTTTTAACAGTTTTCAGCGTTTATTTGCAACTTTTAAATACAACTTCTTCATTTGATAATTTCGCGACATTTCTATGAAATTGGATAATCTGTTTGGCTGCATTATTTCATAAAAATGTCCTGAAATTATCAAATGAATAAGATGTATTTGAAGTGTGAAGTTGCAAAACATTTCTATGAACTAATATAGTCCATGTTTTAATTTATTGTCGCATTGTCGTCACCACCCTGTATAGTAATAAAGTTTTGAATTTTAAGCCGCTTTAGAACACTATAAAATTATAGTTGCCAAATGGCAGCGTTGTTTAATAATCATCATCATCAGCCTATATACGTCCCACTGATAGGCACAGGCCTTCCTACATGGACGAAACACATGAGGAGCTTGGGCCATAGCCAGGCTGGCCCAATGCGGGTTGGTGGGTTAAATCGATTGCTGTAGCAACCGGGACCAACGGCTTAACGTGCCTTCCGAATCACGGAGAGGCTCGAGATTATAAATTTGATTGAACAATCCCGGGACCGACCATGGCGAAAGTTGCTTTGTTTTCGTAATCGAAACCACAGCGCTCAAACCAATACGCCACCGAGCTTCTCAAATGAATTCTCTTTTTAAAAACATAAATGTTCATTCATTGAATACCTGCTAATTAAATAAAATACTCCAAAAATCGCTCAATATTTGGCAGCAGATAGCTTTATTACCTATTATAATTGAAGGTTTTTGTCCTTGGATCTTGGTAGATCAATCAGCTTTATTGGCATAATCTCCGGGGTTCTCTCTCTATTAAATTCAAATTGCTGTATCCAGGGCCGTCTAAAACGTATTTTGTGACAGGGTGTTTATTTTTGCACCTGGACCTTTGATATCAAACTATACTAGTATGCCTAAACCAAATCAAAAATGCCAAAATCGTGATCTTATTATTTTACTTTGCGATTATATCTTTAATTTACGGGCCTGTGTAAGACTGCCGGGATTATATGACAATTAAAATCCCACTGTGTCTAGAAAGTGTAGCTTGACAGGTCAAAACCTACTACTAAAGCCATTTTCATACCGTTGATATTCAAGTCCATCATTGCTAGACGAAAATTTTCTCAAGGCTGCACCAACCATTCTTATTCCTCCGCTCATTGATTCTGCAACGGATGAAGCTAGCTCACTGCTTACAACTTACTTATTTCCAAGGTCATTGAATCGATTCAATGACCTTTGACTACCGGCGAGCGATCTAGGGCGAATGAAGTAGCATTAAGTACTGCTTTTATAAAATGTTGCGTAGGTATAATATTCTTCATCATATTTTTTTCAAAACGGTTACTAGTTTTGACGGTAGCGTGTTTTTAAGCCCCGGGCGCCACAAACCCTTTGCACCCAGGGTTTAAGCTGACCCTGGCTCTGTGCTTGTAAAGCCCTTTCAAGTTCCATCACACATAATGTCATTGTTAATCGTATGCTTTAGAGTTATAATCACCCAAGTGTTTGGACCGTTGGGTCGAACTTAATATATCTATAAAGTCAGCTAAGGGTAAAGTTCTGTGCGAGTCATTTTTGCGGGTATTTAAAGTTTAATTAACCCATTTTTTACTCGCTCACACATACAAATGCGTTGGATAATGTTGGGAAAAGGCGTGAATATCTGACATCATTTTTGTATTACTGACAGCCAATAGTGGAAATTTACTGAAGCTTTTTGCTGTAGATACAGTCAGCAGTAAAATTTTGTATCAGATTTCTTATCAAATTGAAATGAAATATTTAAAGCACGGCATCAAATTGAATTTTATCGATTTGACAATAACAGCAGCAAATATGTCATTTTATGTACTTTGATAAGGTTCTATCATGAGTCAGGATTCTATGCGCTCGACAGTACACTCGTCTGAAAGACCTTGTCTATATAGTACATTAAGCGCCCTGCTTAGTTCGTTTTAAGGAGATAATTAGTTGAAATGAATAGGTATGTTACTCTTACTAGGGGCAATGCCCAGATTGGAGTGGAGCGATCTTAGCCAAATTTTTATATCTTTCTTTAACATCTTACGCTATCTTTTCAGGCTCTCCTAATGCCATAGTGCAGTTAAATATATTATAACAATTATAAATCTAGTGTGAAAGAGCCTTTAGTGTTTTAATTTAACCGAAATGCTGATGAGAGTGTTTCTTTTGTCTTCGCTTTTAATTTATTTTGAGATCACAACATTTGCAACGAAATAGCTTTTTTAAATGGTGACAGAAAAACCGAAATAAATTCTGGTTTCTTCCAAGAACAGTGACTGTTCACCCCAAAAATAATGTGAATTTATTGATAACTATCTGTTTGTAATGCAAATAGACAATGAGCTAACTTGGCAACTCGATGGCGAAGTGGTTTCAGTGCTGTGGTTCCGATTACGAAAACAAAGCAACTTGTGCCGTGGTCGCTCCTGAGATGAGTCAGTTTATAGGCTCACAGGAAGAACCAGGACCATAAGCAGTTTTAGCTGACGGAGATGGTTGTGATAATACCAGATGATAATATGGCTTTGTCTGATAGATTCATTTCCAAGCCGGCCTTCACATTGGAAAAGTTCCAGATAACACCCACTTACATATTTTGGTAGTTCCAGCTCACTTCACTCTTGACCATCAGCGGTGTTCTTTCGCTTCATCAGCGTCCTTTTGTGGATAGCACCCCAGGAATATTAATATTCTTACATATAAAGCTAAACGTTACGCCAAAAGTATTACTTTTTAATTAATTCCAAAACTATAGACACATTTTTGAGAAGTCAGTTATTATGGAAGTCTGTGGTAATTTATTACTACTATACAAGCTATTCGATCAGGGTCCCGGGTTCGAATACTGATAAGAGCAAATATTTGTATGATGAGTAAAAAATTTGTTCATGTTTTTATGGATGTTCATATTACTATCAATATTTTCTCCATTATCTAGTATCCATAACACAAGCTGTTATGATGCTTACTTTAAGCTAGATAATAGGTGTGAGTGCTTGAATATTATTATTATTATTTATTGTTTTCTATTGTCTAGATGTCGGATATTGCATCAAAAGGTAGCCTAGGATTTAATGTATCTCCCTTCCCAATTTCATCAATATGAGTCCAGCAATGTAGGAGTAAAACTTAGCAAGCAGATATAAGTACAGACGGGAAGACAAAGTTCCTTAGATATCTACCTAGGCCTAAATTTGAAGACTTATGAGTGAGGTAAGATCATAGGCAGATTCCGATTAGCGTTGAAAATGACATGTAAAATACATAAATCTTTCAAAGGATCCCTGTATTTTTAATAAAATACAGTATCTTTCCTTGCTGGCCTCCGGTTGATTATTTGGCATATTTGAGCATTTCACTTGTATCTATTTTACGACAAATATTTCGCGTTATTTAATAGTTTGTAGTTAATTTACATAACGCTTTTAATATCTCTCGTTTCTAATAACCTCTGTCACTAAGGTGATGGAAAGAATTATTTCTTTATCATCATCATCACCAGCCTATATGCGTCAGAGGGACGCACAGGCACGCTGGGCACAGGCCTTCCTAGAAACACATGAGGAGTTTGGACCATAACACCACTACGCTAGCCTAATGCAGCGATTGCAGGAACAACCGGGACTTAACGTGCCTTTCACAATGATGATTGGTATATTATGTGTAAGTATTATAAAAACCGATACATTTTGGAAATCGACGGGGGAGACCTTTGTTCAGAAGTAAATTTCACAGGCTGATATGATGATTTTTGTTTGAATCCTAGCCTTGAACCGTCCAGAATTCTCTAGAAGTATCTTGGAACAAAATACAAAGTAATTTTTATTCTAATGCAATACGCCAAACCATATAGATATCGCTTAGATAGATATTAAAATCAAATATTATTGATAAAAAAACGAAATAAGGAAATGCGATACAACCGAAAAATAAAACATTTACGTATTAAAAGCGGTCTTATTACTTCCATAAGACTTATGTTGAGAAACGATCCAATTTATTTACTTCAAAGAGGTAAATTTTGGAAGTTTGAAGTAGGAGGTAATTCTACAAAACTACTCATCCGATCTTAGCAATTATTTTACCTATATTCAGAGTGAACATCACTTTAAAAACTCCTCTACGCGGATGGACACGTGGGAAAAGCTAGTCTACGATATAGAAAATTCACATTTCACAAACTAGCGATCGACATTGAGTGAAATACGCTCGAATGTGCGCCGTTTGACGCTGCCAGCGCACTTGCTTGTTGGCCCAAATTTGATTTACGCCGTTTGTTCTACCAATATAAATCTTCTTGGAAGATCGAATCGAAAGCTGACAAAGATGAAAAATACTAAAATGTTCACCTCGTAAAAATCAATGTAGTATTTTCTTCTCAACACTATTTACAAAAGTAGTACAAGTCCAAATAAATAGCGTGTTTCGAGCCAAAGGTCAAAACTAACAAAGTTGTGTCTAATAGTAGCAGAGGTCAACTTTTCAGGAACTTTCATCTTTCATTAGAAGAATGGTTTGAAAATCAGAATCAACAAATCTTTAATCGAGTAGATCCACCAAGTAGCTCTTTCGCATCGTAAAAATCCCTGGATTTGTGTCTATCACAAAGTAAAAATTAACAGTTGTGGTATGTCAGTCATTATATACGAGGCGGGATTATCAGCACAAGCCGTAGGCGAGCACATAGCAAAACCCTAGTATGTAATGATCAATTTACACCCATTTAATGCGACGTATTTCAACATACTTGCGGAGAAGAAGCAAATGTCATTTGTGGTTTTAAGAGGGGGCATAAAGCAAATCACTAATCGTAGATTTGATTTTAATCGTATTAAATCAAATCCAAATGAGCTGTAATTTTAAATATAGTAATTAAATTATATTTGTGAGGGTTGTGTCAGAGCAAAAACATGAATTTATAAAATTTTCTCGATAGAAAAAAATCACAAAGATACCTCTGACTTCCAACGAGATTCAATTTATTGCCCAAATCACATTACTTCACCACTGGGAAAATTGATAAATATGTGAGTCACCATGTTTCCGAGGGCTTCTACTAGCGATTTTTCAATATATGTTATGGTTTGCAAGTAATTAATAAAAAACTATATTGGCGCATACTCCATTTTCCTTCCGCGCTAAACGCCATCGTCGGTCTCTGTCAGTCGCATGGCAGGCCGCATGATATTTGTTTTGTTTCACTCGCGGCTGCTCCATTGAGACGGGAAGACTATGTTTCTGCGTTCTCGCGCGCCCTCGTCAACATTCTCGCGAATAATTTGTAATTTCTAACTTAAAAACCATAATTTAGTACACATATTTTAAGACTATTGCTTAAAAAATTGAATGAAACGTTGTAAATTGTGATTTCCCATAATTATTGAAATAAAATGCTATAAAATGAAACTGAAAATTCAAATGACGGCTAGGTGTCAAACTCAAGTCTTTTGTTTACTCACTTTTTAATTATTGATATCGACCTTATTTTTATGTACATTGAGCAGAAATCGCATTGTTTTTGAAATCTCAGTAGGCGTAGTATATGTAAAACAAAATCATGCTTTGTGTTTCTTAGTGACTTACGCGTATTTGATTTATTTGTAATAAAACTTTTTTCGATGGTCGAAATTTTCATATGTATTTATAATACAAAAATCACAATATTATCGGGCAGTTATCAATATACAGTTGGAAAATCTAACATAAGTTTATTATAAACATGGCATAATACACTTTATTGCAATTTAATGATAACAATATTTTTTCAGATCAGCATCGAATTAATATCACCACAACTACACCTAATTTTTTTTTTAATAAAGTGAAGTCTGTAGTAAATAAAATTTGGTATCTACTGGTATCACTAGAGGTGTTAAATTCAATGAGTGGTGTGATAAACTTTGCTATAAAATCGTTAAGAAGAAGGATAGAAAGCGATGAAGAAATAAGTAGGTTATACCTAATACTCCGGTAGCATAGTGGTATTCGCGTCTGGCCGGACATCAGGAGACGCGGGTCGATTCCTGGCTAGAACATATATTTTTTCATCGTTTGCTTTCTTTATTTGTAATTGTAATTGTTTTAATAAAGTAGGTGTTTAAACGCACCAAAACATTAAAATATGAGTAATTTATTACTATTTACAATAATTAAAAACAAAAAATTGGCTTAGTTGAAGTCATCTAAAAAATATGACGATACTTGTGTTGTTGCTTTTTTAAAATGTAAGTTTTACTAAGTGGTGCTTTTCTCCTATGTTATTTTAAGATGGAAAATTGGAAATACATTTCAAAATAATATAAAGCCTATAAAAATGAGTGGGGGTGCCATACAACAGTAAATTTAATTTACAGTAAATTAAAACACGGGATATATTTGTTCATAGAAATAGCTTGGCTGCACTATTTTATAGAAAGGACATGGACTAAGAGTGATTCCGGTGCACCAGCTGTGTCGAAAGTTGTCGAAAGAATATTACGAATTCATTTAGCATTTTTCAGTACAAAATGTTTGAAAAATGTTTTGGCGATTTCTGACACGTGATCATTTAAATTAATGGTACCTTATATGTAAAAATATTCTCATCCGTAAGCAAAATTTTTCTGTGACCTCCCTTTGCGTACCACTTCAGTAGTTGTTTCGATTTTACCACCCTATTCTTTTTTAAATTATCATTTAAGAAATGACCAGTACGTCTCGTATACGCTGCAAATCCTATGTCATCTTTTAAAATACGCGACATGGTTCTAGGTAGCTTCATCTCATGAGATAAAATATTTTGCTTTCGGACAGTAATTTTATTACAGTTGGAATTTTCTTTCTTTTCGTTTACAATTATTTTACTTTGGGACGTTGTTTCTAATAATTGCTTAACACTTTTCACAGTTCCATTTTTTCTATACGACTTTTCTCTTTTTACCAGACATAGCGAAAACACCTTTGTTATATCTTCCTTTAATAAGAATTAATCATGGGTAGTATTAGAAACCCCTTTAAAACCTTTTTAAAAATTTTTACTATTCTCATATACCGTTGGTAGGCCCCCACAAGGTGGACAACGATCTGGTGATTGTGGGAAGCCGATGGATGGGGCAGCGCAGGGCCGATCGGTTTGGAGAACCTTGGGGGAGGTCTAGATAGTCATTGAAAACCATATTTCTAGCATAACTTCAGTAGCTTTTTTGAGTTAATATCTAAAATATTTTTTTTTTTAGTAAAACAAATCAAACTTTTTAAAATTTATTTTTGGGATGAGATTCTAAAGTTTTTGCATTTTATTTAATATAGAGGTCCGCGTTACGGTCCAGAAAGCCAAAGCGGCGCGGCCTTGCACTATTAAATATACTCAATGCATGGCGGTTTCGCCGGTATGAGATTATTTTTTGTTTGTACATTTATGATTGAAAAAAGTTGTCTGAAATATTTTTCGCTACTAATATTTCCATTTCCACACCTTCTAGACAGGTTGTAAGTAACTTTATTGAAACTTTATAAAGCTGAGATAAGGCCTAAAAGCTCATCAGAGCACTTTTCATTATTATAGCCAATAGAAAGCGCTTCTCATAAGCTCGCTCGTAGAGGCTCAATTGTGCTTGTGACCTCTATATCATTAATTATATGTACAGCTCGAATACTGCAATCTTTCCAATGCATATACTTAGTAGAGTGCAATCCCACAGGTGCAAGTTATATTCCACGCACGATCGGTCCTTTGTTATAAAGTAGGCATACTTGTTCAGCCGTGAAAAATCAATGTACCTCGTCGTGTAGTTTCTTCGATTTGGATTACAGCATATCTCCACAGTCTATATAAATTTCACTGTAATATCTCCATGAGTAATGCTCTGAAGAGAAGGCGGGAGAATGAAAGGCGACATTTTAGATGTGAACTCGCAGACTTGTGGTTTTTAGCATTAAACTCAACAAGATTATTCGAACCCCATTTGGATATAATAAGGTTTAACTAACACAACAACCCTGCCTGTTGAGCTTGACGGTAATATTCATTCTCTCTTTCTCGGTGTCAATGCGTTCCGCCCCTGGGCAACCGTAATAACAATTTACCATGCACTGTACTGTCATCTGCATAACTATTAATGTTACAATGATTCAGTTCAAACTGATGTAGCAGCAATATTTAGTACAGTTTACGATGACCTAAGTTTTGAACGAAATATGATTTTATTTTCAAAAGTATATAGTACCATTGAAAATACCTCTGTTTTGGATTGTTCATTAAATTCTTTAGCGTATCTATAACTTTTTCCAGATGGGTGACATATATTCATTTCTCTTAATGTGCCAACTACATCTAATTCAAGAGCACCCAGAAATAAATTACCCACATTGATTTAAATTAGAGATGATTTTAGTATGCTGCACCATTAACAAAAATTATTAATGCAGTGGATAGTTGATATGTGTGCGGAAAATTGTACAAGGATACATTATATTTCACTCGAGAAAATCAAACAAGTAATTAAGTTCACAACGATTTAACATTATTTATAATTTGAAAAAAAAAATTGTTAAATTAGTAAATTAACTATGTGTCGCCTTGACGAAAATTTGGTCTAATTTAACAACTTCATCTAGTAACAATAAAAATCTTAACTTTAATATTGCATTGAGCCAATATAATTAATATTATAGACTAGAAATGCATTACATTTACTTCTAAGAAGCTTCTGTTGCTTTCATGTGAATATTTTGCGTATACTATACTATGACGTCCGCAGGTGACTAGACGAGCTCGATTGACAACACACTGCAATCGTGCCTCGCGATGCGGGGGGTGCGGGTGAAATTTGATTTTTTTCTAGCTTTAGGCGCCCTCTTAACATTTAATTAGTAAAACAATTTTATTAATGAGAGTACAATTCACAATCACACAGGAGGTGTAGCGGAGTTTCACGCTCCTGCTCGCAAAACTTACAAAGATGAGAATCATTTTCTTTATGTTAGACAAATGTCTGTTTAGTTTACTGTCCCTTTTAGTACAAAATATTCACTAAATAGGTAGGACCCTGTGTAAGAACTATTAACAGTTAATTGATATTAATATTCAAGAAATAATAAAAGCCATAATTAATTTACAATTTGAAAGGAGCGTCTGAAGTTCTAATGCTTCTAAGTTAAATATAAACTTCATAAAAGTAATTTATCTAATAAAACGTTCATTACATTTTTCTTCGTACCTTCCTTCATTACGGGAAATGGCGCGCATACCACAGCAACCTCGAAATTCTTCAGAGAATTAAAACAGGTGGGTGCAAATTTCATTCTGCGAAACTTAAACAAAATGCGTAAAGTAATAGACTAGTCTTTTAATTAGAAAAGTGAAAATATTGATAGTGCACAGCGTCGAAGATAGTGCATGATACTGTAATATATAACATTTTAAAAGTACTATATATGGCATTATCTATCTGATTGAAAACTAAATTGTTCCCGATTGAGTTTGTACTTGTTTTCTTTACCTATGTGCAATGCGGCCAAAGAGTAAAATACACTGCCGGCTTTGGTGCACCTTGCTGCATATAGCCTGAGTTCCTTCAAAGCTTCCTTCAAAGCAGGATTAAATAGACACCATAAGGGTGAGCTCGCTACATCGCCTACAAAGGCTAAGTACAAGAGCGGGTTCCTTACTTCTCTCAGAGAAACAGTGGGATCAAGAGCAAGGCCATTTGAATTCAAAGAAGCCTTGCTTCCTTTTATATTATTTTTCAGCACACTTGCTCAAAAAATGCATTTACGAAGCCTGTATACATTGTTCGAAAGTTAAATATTACGCACCATACAACGGAGCGTGCGGTAAAATAGGTACTCCCACATAAATACCCGTTTTATTGCACGCTTCGTTGTATGGCGCCGTGCGTATTTTTTACTCAAAAAATCTATGAGAATCCCACCAAGGAGTTTCACATTATAAGATTAAATAGGCTGAATGATCAAACCTTTTTGGAAGCGCTTTAGCTCAATACAATAGTCTCATCATAATATTAAAGAGAAAATGAAATAAAAGATGTAGTTCAAATTTTCAACACGCGCACGTGTCGCCATTAGAAAATTTGCGCCATTTTCATACTAGGAACGTCAAAAATTGTTGCGACTTTCCGACTGTTATTTAAAAATTTTAATTACATTCGGGAAGTCGCAAGTTGCTATTTAAAAACAAAATGATATCACTGTTGTACTGTTTTCTCGCAAATCTGCTGAATAACGTTGTACACCATAAGGCGGATATTAGTTTTTACAAACTCGTGACCATGGTAAGCCCTCGACTTTGTGTCGGCCTTAGATTTGTCTACGCGTTTGTAAAAAACAACTTACCGCACTAATATCATTAATAACCATTGTTTTGATTATTATGTAATTTTCAAAAGTGTGTGACCAATTTAGTAATATTATGCTCCGTAGCGTTATCTGGTAGCAAAATAAAATAACTTACAGGGTGTTAGGGGGACGCTCTCGAAAATGAAAGCAGGTGGCAGTGCTCGTCACCCTAAACACGATTTGTTGAAAAATAAATTAGAGATCACGAAAAAAAATAGCTGTTCCATACAAACTGGCCGTGTAAATACTATTAGTATTATTAATTTGTATGAAACAGCTGATTTTATTTCGCGATTTCAAATATATTTTAGCAAGTCATGTTTAGGGTGACCAGCACTGCCATCTGCCTTCGTATTCAAGAGCGTCCCCCTAACACCTTATATATATTATGTCGTCTATGGGTGCGGGCGTTTTCATCCCTTATGAGCGTTTACGATGCACGGCTTATCATACAAACCGTCAAGTAGAAAACATTGTAAATAAACTAATTCTAATAAGAGTTTATATGCATAAGCATGTTAGGTTAGTCTAAATAGTTATCAGAAAAGTTTTCTAACAGCAGTCTTAATGTTGAGTAAGAGAAATTTTTAGATTTTCATATAAACCGAAAATCGCCAGCAATTTCTTTATAATTAGACTTTTCAAAACATCCTCTAATAACTTTTTCAACTAGCTTGACGTGTATTAGCAAGTTTTGCTAGAATCGGATTGTACATACGTTTCCAATATTTTCATCATGAAAGCGACGAAAACGCTCTATTTACAAAAGAAATTAAAGTTTTATTGGTTTATGAAGAACCACCTGCTTGTAATTAAAAAAAATGCAGTGTTCAGTTCTAGATTGGTGTTTAAAATCAAAATAAAGGATACTTAACTGTATTAGCCCTCGTTGCTCTTCTAACCACGTTGATACTGGTAGTTTCCCTTTATTGTGGTGTTTTGTTTTGGTTGCCTACATTCACTCTAAATTCCAATTAGTAATACGTCAAATTCCTTAGCATAGCTACGACGTGGAATGAAATACAGCCGGCAGTCTAGCGTCATAGACACCGTATCGAACATAGCTCACGAGTTGTGTACAAACTTCAGTGCAAATGTGAATAATGGCTTGCCAGCTAGCCTACCAATTTTAGACTCACCCCATACCATGATAAGAACCAAATTCCAAATTCGAGGAATATCAATGCCACGAGAGTACGTCACGTCGTCGTGATAACGTGAGATCGAACAAAATTGAGTTGAAATATTTATCGAAAAATCTGTGATTGTCTCATCCTTAACTTCGTAATATCCATACAGATATATAGGCTAAGATGATATCAATCGTATTGGAATTCTTATTACTTACATTCTGCGAAGAGAACAAGTGGAGGTATTATATGAAACCGATTGTTTTCGTGTAAATCGCAGTAAAATAAATTATTTTCGACTTCGTAGTTCTACCATTTGTGAATGTAGTATATTTTTTTGAGATCCCTCATGTCAGTACCCTATTGTAAGTTTCAATCGATTCGAAACGCATCGATTTAAATTGCTGTCAGCTGTCATATCTATATAAGCTATTATATATATATATATATGAAAATTTGTTTCCAATTCTTCACGTCGTTTTAACACGATTTAACAGCTCAAAGAAATGGTTTCGTTTCTAAATATTCCGTAGTTATCTTGATCGTTATACTGAAGGATATCAATTTAATAATAAGTAAATACAAAGAAATCTCAGACCTCACGCACTGTTGGGTCTTATTATATTTGTCAACATAATTGGCATTCGCTTGTCCTTGTCTCATATTTATTAGTGATATGATAAGAAATAATTATGATGTGATCATTAGTAATAACTACAAACTTAATCGTAATATATCTGAAGACATTTATTTCTTCGCGAATAACGGCGGTAGTTCACGTATTATTGTACTTTTTTCCGCATATTGATATAATTAATCTATTTCGCTTAAGAGAATAACTTCCTTCGTAGGGTCCTACTATACAAGTTCACAATCAATCAACGAGTTGTGTAACTAGCTACGTTAGCTGTTTCCGTATAGGAGAATTAATATCACTGACATAGTTTATAGGATCAGTGAGTTAAAATAGCAGTAACATAGCACGCAGAAGCGACGGTCGATGGGAGGTTAAAGTTCTAGCACGGAAAACAAGTACCGGAAAGCCTAAAGTAGTGCAGTCTCCCGCTAGATGGACAACTTGACGACTTGGTCAGTGTCGCTGAGATTCGTCGGAGGCAGACTGATGAGATTTTAAAGAGGAAAGAGACATATCGACAAACATTGCAGCAGTTTCAAGTCGAGGGCTGTGGTAGGTGGCACATTCCTAAGTAATGGGTGTTTTTGCGTATATTTATTTTACTAAGCAAACTTTATTTAATTTAATTTATTATTCACGGTATTTTCCTTCAATCGTTCAATCCTTACAAACGGATTACCCCTTACCTATTGCATGATCATACCTTTATTTAAAGTCACTTCCCATCTGTCTCCACTGATACGAGCGCAACCACAGAGTTCCACTTAATACTTTCCGCATCACCCATTCATAAATCACCAATCCTGTCGTTGGATCTGAAAATCAGTCTTGACAAACGTTTCAATAGCATTATCAAAAATACTCATGATGAGCAAAAATATATGTTATTCTTTTGATTATCCTGTTTCTTTGGTTACTTCTGAAAGTAATATTTAATATTTGGCGTTAAATATATTCTACTTGTACTTCATCAATTCGGAAATGTGGATGTGTAGGTATGTTTAATTTGGGTAATATCATTAGTATTTCTTTATTATCTAGGACCCATAACAATTTAAGGTCATAAGCTCTCATAACGTATTGGGCACTACTCACGCATTGCCCTGTGATAATCAAGAGAAAACGTTATGTTGACAGATGAGTCTCCCTACTCCTAAGATAAGGGTTTGTCAATGAGCTTTGGCGACCTCATTCACCGCAGGAGCACAAATTAAGTACAAAGTAGTTAAAATTTAGAGTGTAGAGTACCACGGCGCCTTTTATACTTACCTCTTTTAAGTATGTTTGATTTAGGCTAAATAAAACGTATGTTATTATCATATAATATTTATAAAATATAAAATAAAAAGTTCTATAAACTCGTATCTATGTTAAGATAAGCTCAGCTATGCGATTGTCTTAAAATGTATCATCATAATGACTTCATTCAATATTTGATTGCCTTTTACTTAGATATAAAATAAATAAAAAATTAAAAAAGTTCCGGCTCAGTGCTATTTGTCAAAACGCTAGTGTCGCCAACGTCAATGGTGCTTGAACAACCACGAATTCAAGGCTTTTGACTTTAGAGAGTCGCATAGTAGTGTCTCTATAAAGTTTTAAGAGAGAAGCGTAGTAGTATAGTATTTACTATGGTTCACTATTGATTATCTCGAAATAACTTTCGTATGTAAAATAAATATGTTTGGGGCTTAGGGGTGGCCCTCGGGCCACGCCTGCCACAACTCAACCTATTGTCATAGTGTGGAATCGGAATTATATTAGATACAAGCTTACGATATGTCTTCTAACTTTATGCGACTAAATATTGGACCGAAAAGATTTTAACCCAACTTATGCCAACATAGAAAAACAGTATGGCAAAAGCACTAATGTCAAAGCATTACTATGTCATTAAAAGCTGCGGCTAATTAGCTACGCCAATGATGTGAATCAGAGGAATCCATATTTTCCACTGTAGGTATAGTTTAAAACCTGCACAGGGCAGCACCTTTTGTCTTACAGAAGTTCACCAAAATAAATAATCACTAAATATCGCTAAAAATCACTAAATATCACTAAGTATATGTTGGGTGCAAAGCTACTTGTCTCCTTTATTGACAACGTAAAGCTTCATTTCTGATTTCATCTCGTATTGAAACACCTATCATAGCTTGTTCTATAGTTAACCATCTCATGAGCAACTTATGGAGGTCCAGATTTAATCAAAATAAAAGTATACATCAATACTTTTATTTTACAAGTAAACTACAATGTACATCGTGTACTTGACTTTGGCACCGATTTATTAGTTCTGTTACAGCTCCACTAATTCGTAGGTACACTTATTAGCATCATTGTAATCCATGTTTCTTCTGTAACTGTAGATGAGAAACAATAATGTCATGGCAATAGTTCCACGGCCTAATATATACTGTTTTTTGTCACACCAGTCATATTTGTTATGCGGGACCATCAATAACCCGATTTGAACAAAGCAATCGCAAAGCTCCTCTATCTTGGTCGAGAATTCTATTGAAACTTCTGTTCTATTGTGCCTATTTGTTGGTTTACTGTTATTGAATTCTCCTTGGTAAAAGTATTTTTGGTTATTGTCGTAAACGAGAATACTTATCAACTAAATATTTACAAATAATATTGTTATATTATCATTGATTAAACAGGTCAATCGATTCATTTATGATAGTTTTTTTATACAACTATTGACAAACAAGCAGACGGCTCACCTGATGGTAAGCGGTTACCGCCGCTTATAGACGCCTGCAATAACAAGGAAAATCTATTGATATTGCTGGTGCGTTGTCATATTGTCTTGTTGCGTTGTTATCAAAAGGTAGATATTTCTACTGATTTATTTTAATACTTTCCCTGTCCAAGGACTTCATTTGGAGTCGCGCTGAAACTTGACCTCTGCGTCAGTGACTCCGTTCGGAGTCGTAAGCACAAGATATTAATTATTATGTCATTAGATCTACGAGTCGGAAGAGACCATTATCATGGACGTTTGGGTTACGAACTGATGAATTACACAAAATGACAAAATCTTTACTAAATCTAAGGCTCTTTTAGAAATATAATGTAACAAAATATCAGATAAGCTACTAAATAAAAATAAACCAATCGTACGAGTATAGGTGAGCAATTAGTGAAGGTATATCATCGACAGCCTTCGTCCCACTGCTGGGCACACGCCTTATTACATGGGAGAAACACATGAGGAGTTTGGACCATGGCGAAAGTTGCTTTGTGTTCATAATCGAAACCAAAGCGCTCAAACTACTATGCCACCGAGTCCTCCGGAAGCATACATTTTAGCATTTTGAAGTGACTATAGAATGAAAATGGTTGCATTTACAACGGGGACTATTCTTTATTTCCGCAACACGATGCGAGATTTAAAAAAATGGTAGAGTTGTTTTGTTCCATAATAATGCTAGTAATCGTGATCGCAACCTCCAAAGCAACAATGCTGTACAGCCCTAATTCAGTCAAATAACCAATTTCCACCACTACAAAAACGTTAATGTTATGCATAACTTTAACGTTTTTGACAGGAAAATTTTAACAGGATTTTTTGGTATAGCTCTGCAGAGCTATACCAAAAATTCCTGTTCTTTTATTCATCAAAAATCCCATAAAAAACCCGTCAAAAACGAGTCACGAACACTGATTTTGTTTTATGGAGTAAATCATAATACCTTTACAAGGCGCAATGGCAAAAATGACGTGTTTACGATGTAGAGGCAACGCTTACAATGTTAGTTATAAAAATACGGACGTAAAACAATTTCTACAAAACTTGGCCACAACCCTGTCATAACTTACGGGTACATTTACCGTAAAAATTGGGTGAACGCCGCAAAGTCTCTATTTGTCGGCAACACGCAACGTTGAACATATCGCTCGTAAAATCTCGCGTACATGTAACGACTGGACCCACAAACTCAAAAATTTTGGCAACAACGTGAAGTAATTAACGACACTCTTTTGTTTTATATATTACAACCATGATTTATCTAAAGCAGTTACAGATAAACATAATACAGTTTTTTGGATTTTACGAGCTTTCGGAGAGTATAATTATCGCTCTCCGAAAGCTTGTAAAAGGCGTACTATAGGGCAATAGTTGATTATAATCACACTCCATATGAGCCATAAGACCACCACGCTGGCCCAATGCGGGTTGGTGGATTCAAGCGGTTGCAGTAACAACCGGGACCAACGGCTTTACGCGCCTTCCGAAGCACGGAGGAGCTCAAGCTCGAGATTATAAATTTTATTTACCCATCCCGGGACCGATCATGGCGAAGGTTGCTTTGTTGTCGTAATGAAAACCAGAGCACTCAAGCCACTACGCCACAGAGCTCCTCACTACGCCACCGAGCTCCTCACTACGCCACCGAGGTCCTCAATACGCCACCGAGCTCCTCACTACGCCACCGAGGTCCTCACTACACCACCGAGCTCCTCACTACGCCACCGAGTTCCTCACTACGCCGCCGAGCTTCTCCGAGCTCCTCCGACTATTATTGAAATGAATCAAACTATTGCCCCAAAGTAAAGCGTGAAGTCATCGGATAAATACATTTAAATAAAATCAACATGTTCGTGCATTTCTTTTTCAAAGAAACAAACAGATTCAGCAGAATTTATTCGCAATTCTAGAGTTTTTATAACATCACGCAATTCTTTGGCCTTTATCTGTAACCTGAGTTAAGATTTATAGGTTAGTAATTCTTTCCTATGATGGTGTTTCACGGAACCTGCAAGTAATAAACCGGCTATAAAACACACTCTCTTTGAGGTAAGTCTGAAAAAGAATTTAAGGGATTTTAAATTCGCCGCCGTGCCGCTTTGTAGTTCAAAGCAAAAGCGCCGTAAAACGCAATAAGAATTCCATTAGTTGCCCGTTATTCGGGGGCATATCAGTGATATGGCTTCTTTGGCTTTATATTTTAAGGCTATCCGATCATTTTTCTGGCAAATCTTTTACTTTATTTTGGTTTTTATCATCACCAATTGTAAGGTTAAATTACAAAAAAAGAAAGAAAATGATGAAAAAATTATATGTTCCAGGCGGGAATCAAACCCGCCTCTCCTGATGTCCGGCCAGACGCGATAACCACTACGCCACCGGAGCTCTAGGTGTAACCTACTAATTTCTTCACCGCTTTCTACCCTTTTTCTAACGGTTTTATAGCAACATTTATCTTCGTCGTTTTCTTTCTTTATTTGTAATTGTTAAAATAAAGTAGGCGTTTAAATGCATCAAAATCTTTATAATTTGGTTTTGGAATGATTTCACGTTTTTTATTCAATAAACTAAATCAGAAATAACTCAAAACATAATACCTACAAAATGAAATCTTATCAAAGGATTTTTTTAATACTACTAGATGACAAACAAGCTGACGGCCCACCTGATGGTAAGCGGTTACTGCCGCCTATAGACACCTGCAAGAATAAGGAAAAATCACTTGATATTGCAGGTGCGTTGTCATCCTGAGGCCTCAGATGAAATGCATTTCATGCCCAATACTCTGGCTACCTTTCCCTTCAATCCGAAACACAGCGTACTGTTTCACGGCTGAGAAATAAGAAAGGCGATAAAGAAGAAAGAAAATATAAAGCTAGAGAGGGTTTATTTCTAGCTTTATATTTTTTAAAGGATCACTTTACAGTAAAAAAAAACCTTTATTTACTATGCTATTTTTTATTAAACGATTGATACGCAACACCACAACAGCACCAGATCAGAAAAACATTATTTTACTAGTACTACCTACATTAGACTACTCCATCAGTGGTCCCGGGTTCGAATTCCGGTAGGAGCAGATTTTTGTATGATAAGTACGAAAATTTTTGCGAGCACGATGTTTGTATATTTATAGGAATATTTCTGATATTTAAATAATATTATAAATATTTATCCGTTATGTGGTAGCTATAACACAAGCTCTTAATTATGCTGAATTTGGACCAGATAATAGGTTTGAGTGTGTGAACATAATAATTATTATTATATTATTATTTTTGGCGCAATCAAGCCCAAAAAACAAATGCTTAGCAAATTAAGACTAAAAACAACTGAAACATATAAAGCATCAAAAGGTTTTAAGATCAGCTTCGCACCTTATAAAGATAGAAGGATTCCATTAGTCGCTGTCATAAATTGCACATAGAGTTCTGCCGTTGTATTGGCGATACGGCTTAACAGTTCGTATGTGGGATTTGATTTCCAGAACAAGCACTAGTAAGTGCAATAGGAAATGTCACGTGATCGTAGCCGGAGAATGAAGCGATGAGAATTGGGTCGAGGCCGATTTTGGAGCGGAGCCAGCCACGGCCAACGACATTGTTTTATTTTGCAAAAATGCCGTATGACAATTTAGTCCCAGTTAATAACAGCCCCGTTCCGTTTATGACGAACATTGTGCAGTAATTATTGAACATTCGAAGCTTGGTAATCGAATCGTTTTGGGTCCGATCAATGACAATGGTTCGGCTCTAACGAAATGTAATGGGAAAATAAACATTTTGATAGGCTCTTCCTTTGATTAACAGATTTGGGCCTCCGCTCCCCAATGTTTATCATGTTTATGAATACTTTTAGATATGATTTTTATTAACAATTTTCGTATTTTATTTTCGCGCGAACCCATGGCTATGACATGATTTTAATACAGATTTTACATGCGAGTTATTAAATTATATATTTCTATTTTATTTTTACATTTCTTACTTTTTTTGCTTTTGTATTGTGAGCTGATTAGAGATCGTCTCTATCAATCGATCAATAAAGCATCTACTACTACAAATGTAATTACATTTTTATATTAATGATTCCATATTTCAGTTCATAATAACAGTGTCTATCACTCTCGCTGATTTAGAAAACTTATGGCATTTTTCACAAAATTGTACCCAATATCACAAAAAAACACTCTTCGTGATCAACTAACGCTGAAGTTTTTCACCAGCTCATACTCCTCAGTCAGTCATATCTCTTCAATTTCAAACAAGGTTGTCATTTTATCTAGATAAGATCTGATCTTAGGTTTTAACCAAGTCAATAATGATAAATATCGTACGGAGAATTTGTTTAAACTTTCCTATTCCCATGAAAGTTTGTGTAATTTTCAAGATTATGAACTAAAATATTTTTATGTAAGTATTTTTATTTTTAATGAGATTTGAATGGTCGACAAAAGTTGGTGATATCGTCGGATGTGTAGCAAGGTGACACTTCACCTTGCTATACTACAGACATCATCTACATCTCTGTAGTAAAACTGACAGCAGTGGAGTAAGAAGGTTCAATCATAGTGTAAGGCATCTCTACGCTAGGTGGACGGTACACATGGACAATAGGTACACAAGAGGAAAAGTTAACGAGTATAATAATATGCTATTTTCACAAATTATTCGTAGCTTTTGATCGTTGGAGAAATACTTCACTTTGATCTAGTCGCTATTAATCTGCTATGTAATTACGTTGTAAATTAGCTTACGTTACTACACACGAATGTTCATAATACTAAAATATCTATAAAGATAATGTAAATTGCTAGCGGAAAGCTCAAATAGACGCCAACCAAAAATTAATTACATACTGTTTAGCTATCTGAGTTTTGTACTAATAAAACGCACATGATTCCTAGAACAAACAGTGGAATGTAAATTTAATTCAGCGTATGACTAAACCACGCATTTCACTGGAGACAAATTATAACGGGATATGTAGGGTGACCATGACATGTGCATCCCTTACGGCCTGGCCACGGGAACGAGCGACGCTACGCGCAGCAGTGATAGTTGCCGTGAACTATATAGCTCAAGAAATAGAATGCTTTTATCCACGTTGTCTCGACACTCTTTGAAGAGTAGCTTAAGGCACTATATTTGGGAGAGAATGTGGAATAAGTCAATCGATGCAGAGATAAAGAATTCTATCAAACATACACGAAGCTAATTTACAACGTAATTACATGGGTGTAAGGGGTCCCGAACAACAACTCACGGGATCCAAGCCAACCTCACCTGCACGTGGTGCACCCTGCCGACCAACAGACGAGGCTCTGGCGCTCCCCACCAACCCGCACTGGGCCAGCGTGGTGGGAGATGGCCCAAACCCCCCCATGAATTTCTACAACCCAAGGTCCCAAGTGCCCGGCGGTACCGGAAGCCGTGCCGGCGTTGACGGGCGTTGGCGAGGCGCCGGGACCAGGGGTGCTAAGAATCCCCGGGTGGCGACGGCATTCCGTCATACGACCTTGGCCCTGGCGACGTATAACACACGCACACTGCGAACCGAGGAGAAGCTGCTAGAACTGGAGGAAGAATTGAGTAGGATTCGCTGGAGTATAGTGGGACTATCTGAAGTCCGACGAGAGGGCGAGGACACGATGGTCCTTAAATTCGGCAACCTGCTCTATTTCCGGGAGGGCGAAGATCTGTCCCAAGGTGGTGTCGGGTTTCTAGTCCACAAGTCTCTCGTGAATAACGTTGTACAAATCGGGAGTGTGTCGAATAGGGTGGCGTACCTTATACTCAGAATCACCAAACGGTATTCGTTAAAGGTCATACAGGTTTACGCTCCGACCTCGACTCACCCCGACGAGGAAGTGGAAGTAATGTATGAGGATATCTCTCGGGCAATACATACTTCCAATACTCACTACACTGTTGTCATGGGAGACTTCAACGCAAGGCTGGGCAAACGTGGCGATGATGAGTTGAAAGTGGGGCAATTTGGAGCTGGAATCCGGAACTACCGTGGTCAAATGCTAGCCGATTATATGGAAAGGGAGGGACTCTTTATGATGAACTCCTTCTTCAGGAAACGGCTGCATCGAAAATGGACCTGGAAAAATCCGGATGGCATAACAAAAAATGAGATCGACTTCATCATGTCGACTAAGACTCGGATATTTAATGATGTCTCAGTGATTGATTCGTTTAACACGGGAAGCGATCACCGACTGGTAAGAGGCACATTGAATCTGAATGTGAAATCCGAACGATATCGACTGATGAAGTCTACGCTCCGCCCTAATGCTATCCAGATCCAAAACCCCGAACGCTTTTAACTCGAACTGCAAAATCGCTTTGATTGCCTGGAGGACTGCACAAGCTGTCCTTACGGCGGGCTCAAGGTTTTTTAAACCCAGCCGTAACAAAAGAAGTAAGAAAATCTCTGAGCCAACATTAAAGCTCATGGAGGAAAGACGTGGACTGCAGTCTTCTGAAGACGCTCGTCGGCAGCTCAACAAACACATCTCCAAGTTCCTAACCCGAGACGTGCGCCGATTTAATACTGAACGTATTAAAGAGGCAATCGAGCGGAACAGGGGCTCAAAAGTGTTCACCAGGGATCTGACGCTTGGACAGAGTTTGCTGACGAAGCTGAAGACAGAGGACGGCAGATTGGTTACATCCCGACTTGAGCTATTCGCCGAGATTCAAAACTTCTATGGGCAGCTCTACGCGACATCACGCACACCTGTCACTCCGGCCACCGATCCGAGAGCCAAATTAACCCGACATTACACCGAAGATATCCCGGACGTCAGCCTGTACGAGATTAGTGTAGCTCTCAAACAGCTTAAGAACAACAAGGCGCCGGGCGACGATGGAGTTACAGCGGAGCTTTTGAAAGCAGGTGGACGACCAGTCCTGAGAGCGCTTCAGAGGCTATTTAACTCCATCATCCTCGAGGGTGAAACGCCAAAGGCATGGCATGGGGGCGTGGTGACACTTTTCTTCAAAAAGGGTGACAGGACCCAATTGAAGAATTATAGACCCATCACGCTCCTGAGTCATGTTTACAAGTTGTTTTCGAGAGTTATAACGAATCGTCTCGCACGCAGGTTTGACGACTTCCAGCCTCCCGAACAAGCCGGATTCCGAAAAGGCTTTAGTACCATAGACCACATACATACTCTGCGGCAGGTTATACAGAAGACCGAAGAGTACAACCTGCCATTATGCTTAGCGTTCGTGGACTATGAGAAAGCCTTCGATTCTGTCGAGACCTGGGCCGTGCTTCAGTCACTTCAGAGATGCCAAATAGACTATCGATACATCAAAGTGCTGCAGTCACTGTACGAAAACGCCACTATGTCAGTCCGCCTTCAGGACCAAAACTCGGAACCAATACGTCTTCAGCGAAGTGTGAGACAGGGCGATGTTATATCGCCGAAACTTTTCACTGCCGCGTTGGAGGATGTGTTTAAGCTTTTGGACTGGAGAGGACTTGGCATCAACATAAACGGCGAGTACATAACTCACCTCCGTTTTGCGGATGATATCGTAGTCATGGCTCAAAACCTGGAAGACTTGGGCACAATGCTCGACGACCTCTGTAGAGTCTCCCAACAAGTGGGTCTTAAAATGAACATGGATAAAACGAAAATAATGTCGAATTCCCATGTCGTACCCATTCCTGTAAAGGTTGGAAGCTCTACACTGGAAGTTGTTGACGAATATGTTTACCTGGGACAAATAGTCCAACTTGGTAAGTCCAACTTCCAGAAAGAGGTCAATCGACGGATCCAATTTGGCTGGGCAGCGTTCGGGAAGCTTCGCAGCATATTCTCGGCCCAACTACCGCAGTGTCTCAAGACGAAAGTCTTTAATTCGTGTGTGTTGCCAGTGATGACTTACGGAACTGAGACGTGACCGTTTACAATGACCCTAGTAAGAAGGCTCAATGTCACCCAAAGGGCAATGGAGAGGGCTATGCTCGGGGTTTCCCTGCGTGATCGAATCAGAAATGATGAGATCCGCAGAAGAACTACGGTTACCGACATAGCCCGAAGAATTGCGAGCCTCAAGTGGCAGTGGGCAGGCCACATTGCAAGAAGGACTGACGGCCGTTGGGGCGGAAAGGTCCTCGAGTGGCGGCCGCGTACCGGGAGACGCAGCGTTGGTAGGCCTCCCACAAGGTGGACCGACGATCTGGTGAGGGTCGCGGGAAGCCGATGGATGCGGACAGCGCAGAACCGATCGGTATGGAGATCTTTGGGGGAGGCCTATGCCCAGCAGTGGGCGTCTCTCGGCTGAAATGAATGAATGAATGAATCTATTATAACCCCATTAACCTACCTACGCTTATTAATATACATCTAATAATCGTGCTCATTTTTATTATGCACTAATTGACAATCTAAAATACACGAATTTGTCTCCTGCTCTAGTCGCCGCGTCTGCCGCTCGACGCCGTGGCGCGTGTTGTAATGTCTCATTCATTTGTATTATTCGCCACTTTGCGTGCGCTATTCGCCCGACTAATTTCGCCGGTTGCATCGCCGGTCGCCGTTGCGCGTACTTAGTATATTTCCATTCAATTGTTTTCATTCGCGCGAATAGAAGTGCGAGTATTCGCTGCAAAGAATTTCCCGTCGCCAAGCCATTTTATAAATCAATCTTACATTTTCCCCAGACAAGTGAAGGATTTTATTTGCTTCTCAAAGTGGATTCTGCTACCATCTTTAGGTAGGTTCGCTATTTTACTTTTTCATAAGTAGGTAGCAATTTTTACCTTACCAGCCTGCCAGCGTGTCTTCTAATTATATTTATTGTGTCTGGCACTTTACAAATTAATATACTATAACAGCTTACAAAATCTCGGTGCTCAAATAGATAGCTCCATATTAAAAGAGTTAAAGTTACAAAGTCTAGAAGCGATAACCTTTTACCAAAGTGGATTGTAAAATACATGATTATCTTTCAAAGCATGTTCAGCGCCAATCTACATTCCACTTAGTGACACTCTGTATCAAATTGTAAAGTCTTTAAGAAAGAGATAAAAAAAAATACGTTTGATGACAAGAGTCATCGCTAGTAGAAACTTTTTAACTGCCGTGGTTCTAACTTATCCTTAGACTCACACCAAGAAATTGTTGGATGCAAGCCGATGCCGGTGTTTGCTCCACGTCGAAAGGTTCTTGATTGATGATGAATCAAAAATTCAAGATATTATTTTTAATTGGGATTTAGTATTGTCTTTTACAAAGTAAAATATACCTTATTTTTTAATGGTGAGCTAGTAGTTTTATGGCCTTTTTTCTTTTCAATGATGATTATGTTTATAATTGCTTTCTTTAGGCTATTAAGACTCACTACAACTTCATTTAAAATGGCACTTTCATGAGAATAAATAAGGAAAACGTCCTATTTTACGAATGTTCATAAAACTTTCAAAAATAGCATATTGGTGTAATAAAATAACAAAACTATGTTCTCATAATTACCCTAGAAGCATGGTCCCCACATGACTCCGTAAAAGCTTTGTACGCCAAGACGTTTTGACGAAATATAAATTAAACGTTTACACGACACGAAATTAGTGAAATTGCCAGTCACGCTGCAGACGTCGGAATAAACACCAGTCATAAGATGAGGTTTCATTTTTTTTTAAATTGCTATTCTTGATTTATTTATATTTAACATTTAAAAAGTATATTAGAGCACATCTTCATGATACCTACTACAATTTAGAGATGCGTGAATCGAAAAACAAAGAATATAATACAAAGTGACGGTAGGTAACTTAAAAACTTAATAAAGACAATTAACATCTTCAGTAACTAATTTAAAGTTACCAATGTAAAGTATTCGAAACGCCGCGTCGCGTCTTGTTAAAGATAATATTATTTTAACATCTAATTAAACGCGACTTAAATCTGATGGTTTCATTTCATGCTACAATTTATTTTTGTTATATCTCGCTGAATTAATTCTATGTTCATTATATGTCAAAGGTCATCCCATCCTAGAACTTGTTATTTTAGGACCCAGTCTAGACATTTTTTCTAGCGGAGCTATTGTTAAGTGTTTCGCTACGAGATAGAGCCAGACATGAGGGCTTCCGAATGAAAACTAATTTCACTGACATAGATCATCATAGGATTTACGGACGAACGGTTGGGTTGTAAAAGTTTTAGCATGGCGACCTAGTATCGGAAAGCGCTTTGTAGTGTGGCCTCTCACAAGCTGAATAGGCTGAAATGATTATGAAGATGAGTAATTTATAATCTTATGATGTGCTCTCAATGACGTCTCCTTTTTAGCATTTATTTTAGCAGAGACAGAGAGAAATAGATGGACGAGGAGATGTAACATCTCAGCGCGAGGAAAATCTACAATAATGACGTATGCAAACGGTTCTCTTTTTTTTCATAAAGTTTTCATCCATAATCTAAAGTACCTATTTTCCATAATCCATAATCTAAAGTACCATTTATAATAAAATAAATTATTACTCTTTCTACATTTGCTAAAAATAAGGTTTCAGTGACAGATAGGTATCGCCGTAAAACCGACTCCGCGTAGTCTTATCTGCTCTACCCCTAGTGTAGAGTCGCATAGGTGCGTAGGGAGGCAAAACGGCCCTTCAGGCTGAAGAGCAGGTGGCTGCGAGCGAGCTGCCACAGCTAAGGCTGGACGGCTAAGCCAGTCAGCAAGCCGAATCACATGCCATAATATTTCAAGTGGTCTCACGAATGATCTAGTACTGTGCGGTTTCAGAGAAACTTTCTCCCGCATACGCTCAGGTTGTGGAATGACCTCCCTGCAGATGTTTTCTGGAGCGAGTACAGCATGGGGTTTTTCAAAAAGGGCTTGAAAAAGTGTTTACATGGTTGGCAACGCGCAAGTGGTACGTACCCCTGGTGTTGCAAGTGTCTATAGGCTGCGGTAACCGCTTACCATCAGGTGGGTCAAATGCTTGATTGCTACCTTAGTGGTATAAAGAAATCTAAGGTATGTTTGTATGAAAAGCTAAAAAGTGGTTTTACTAAACAATAAGCTTTTTTTTAAAAAAATCCTCTGATAGCTATTTAGACTAGTCTTACTTGCATAAGCATGTAAAGTCTTATTAGCATCGATATGTTTGCGTCCAATATTTTTGATATTAAAGTATGTATGAAAAGCGCTCGAACAGGGTATGTTAACCGCTAACCTGATAATAACCGGTTTCCTTGGGGTGGATTATTATGTCCGCAATAAATACCAGCTCCCTACTATAAATTGTACCAAGTAAGTATTCGGCTTCATATCCCTTATGTAAGTATTGGTTTAGACGGGTCATATAATGTGTTTACAAACATATAGTGTATATGTAGTATGCTTAAGTCGCTATAGCAGTATTACTTGTTGGGCTTGCATGTGTTACCGACCACGGGATAAACAAGTTTACCCGCTAACAACGTACTCGGAACTTCTCAACGTCGCAATTGTATATGAATAATGCGACGTATTTATGGAAAGTTTTATTACGATTAAATATGGAAAGTTAAAATGTTCCAACGACACTGAAATCCAACCAATGTGCATTTCGTAGACATAATCGCTAAGAAAAATATATGAACGTTTTTGTATATGTTAGTTTATACCAGCTTCTGAACATTGGTGCTAAATTTCATGAGTATATTTGGATGTTATACGTTAGTATATTTGTATGTTTGTCCGGGCATATCTCGATAACACAATTGAGCCTCTACAATTGCTCCACAGTCATGCATGAGCCAGGTTTCAGGCCGATGGTGGCGATATAATCGGCGTGAAACCTGGCCCTTAGGCCTGGTTGCATGGGAGTTGGCTAGTGAAATTGCTTCGGAAAAGCCCGGGGTATGAGGCTACCTCCACGAAGGGCGTATGTAGACCGACCCCTACTTGTAGGTAGGTCTAAAAAAAGCAATGTCCTCCCTAAAAAAAAAGTAAGTACATGAACATAACAAGGGGACTATTACTACTTGAAGCTCAGTAGGAAGTATGAAATAGACATTGAAGTCAAATGAACAGGCTACCCGTACCTTCACATTTTCATCATATCAGTCGAGAGACGCCTGCTGCATATGTCTTCCCAAGGATCTCCAAACTGATCGGTCCTGCGCTGCCCTCGTCCATCGGCTTCTATCTTTGGTCCACATTGTGGGGGCGTTAACCAACCACCAACCCTGCGTCTCCCGGTGCGCGGCCGACACTCGAGGACAATCTATCGTTCATTTAAGTTCAGGATATACATATAATTAGTCTCCAAACTGCCAGTAATAGAACTTTCCTAAATTTAGGTACTGCGTCTATTTAAACTCCTGAAGAATGCTTGAAAAATGTTGTAACTTCGTATGGCAAAAAAAACTCGCACAATAGTGTCTCAAGTTAAGCAGATAGTGGGATTTGGGTAGTTAATTTAAAATTAAAAATCTCATAGCTTCGTTCACATGTTTTAACTCATATTCTAAGCCAGAAGCAAATTTTACAAAAGTAAAAAAGTCTTTAGTGTTGCCAATTACTTAAAAGAGATTAATTCTAAAAGCTGGAGCTGTCAACGTTTGCTATTTAACGATAAGAAGGGACCTTGTATAGTCACGCCTAGTAATAAAATATTTTTTATATCCCCTTTGATATTTTTATAGCCGACCTTAAAAAAAGGAGGAGGTTATCAATTCGGCTGTATGTTTGTTACCTCAGCACTCCGTCATTTATTAACCCATTTGTAAAATTATTTTTTTATTGAAAGCTTATACTTTTAAATTGCTCTCATAGATTTAAAATCAAATCAAATCACTGTTTTGGTTTTAAAATAAAATCTACTACAGAAATTAAGTCATCAATGCTAGGGAAGTTGCGGCTTTTTTGCTGTCTTGATAATTTCAGTAGTGCTTATAATAATTTTGTTTGCGTTGGAATACTAAGTACTAGGTTAGTCCACGATCACGCATATGGCTTCGCCTTTAAAAATATATCACTAAAATATGTAAAAAAATAAATTTTACAAATGTAAAAACCGACTTAATAAAATAAAATTAAAAAAAATTTAAGTAACCCCCGGCGTCATTAATCATCTATCTAACACCATCTCATTGAGACTATTAAAAAAAGAGCCCAAAAACGCTATATCTGCTTCTGAAGAAGTAAGTTAAGTAAGTTTCTGAAGAATTAAGCATTTCGCAGACATTTTGATGGTGCAGGATCAGCTCAAGGATAGTATGTCATGAAATGTCACCAAAGTGTGACATTCCCATGGTCCCAGGTGTACAATACACCAAATTTCAAATCAATCGGATCTGCAAAAGTTAGTAAAACCCTATAATCATGTATATAATGAGCTGATAGTCATCAAACGTATGAACTGATCTTTATAAATTATAGCTAAGAACCATCGCAGTCACATCAGTTATCAACAAAAAAAAACGAATCAAAATTGGTCCATTCGTTTAGGCGCTACGATGCCACAGACAGACACACAGACACGTCAAACTTATGACACCCCTTTTTTTCGCCGGGAGTTAAAAAGAGTAAAAATATTTACATTTTATTAGGTACCTACTTATTTTATAGAAAGATATTTATTGCATCAATTGGGATGTCGCCTAAGTTTGAATAAGGCGCTATCGTTCACATATTTGAAAAATTTACGTTACTGCTACCCATAAAAATAATTCAAACTTAAAAGATATGGATTTTTTCCAAAATTTATCAAAAATGTTCATGATATTAGATTACTGCCATCAATTTTAACAACTTTTATTATTGGCAGAGTTATCGTTAAGATAAACACATTGCCATTATTAAAAAACAAGAAGAACTTTTATTATGTCAACTATGAATAAGAACATACATAAATTTATCAGTACTTAATACTAAATTTATCAGTATTTCGATACATTTCTTAGTAACATAGGAACGTGCGACGTCACCTGCAGTGTGATTCACAAACAGAAATATTTGACATCGAGCTTAACGTTTGAGAAGACGACGAGCTGCCATTGATTTTGACGTTTGAGCACGGCGCTGCACGCAAGCGTAGGTATTAACTAATCTCTACGTCGATGGCTGGCTGTGTATGATTTTCGCTGTTTTGGTTATATACGACATTTAGTACAATCGATACTTTTTGGCTTCGTTTTTCTTGTGTTTAAAATGTATCGCAATGACTTCATTCAATAATTGATTGATTTTTACATAAAGATTTAAAAATATACAACTTATTAATTCTGGCGCGGCGGAACGTCGGAACGCTTATTTGTGAAAGAAAAAGTTGTCAACTACCCTATTAATCAGAATTGCTGTCAACTCATTCATCAATAAGTAGTTACATTTCAACCCTAATTTGACCCTTGACCCTTTCTGAATATTAAATCAAGATCATGTTTGAATGTAATAATCTCAAACATGTTTACCTTAAACGCTTATCATTTAAGTAAACTACTCAGTGATTTAGTTATTTATATCGCATCTCGCTAAAGGGATGGAATATTAGAAATATACTTAATATCGCTGTGAGAATAAGCTGGATAAACAAGATGAAATTACCATCATCACTAGCCTATATACGTCCCACTGCTGGGCAGAGACCCTCCAACATGGGAGAACACGGACCACACACCACCAACTGGGTGGTAGGCCCGTATGTAGGGTCGTCTGGGTAGGTACCACCGCCTTTCTTATTTCCAGCGTTGCCAGAAGGTTACTTTTGTAACCTTTTAGGTGATTTTTAACTCCAAAAGGTTACTGCTAGGTTACACTACTCAAAAGGTTACTTTTAGGTGATTTTTCGAAAGTAGAAATTCATTCATAATTTCTTACATAAAACCTGAGTCAAACTGAACGCTCTTCTTTAGCTACCGCTAAACTTTATTCGTAGTGTCTGTAGTGAAGTGTCTAATTTGTGGCAATTTCTGGTTTGTATGTAAAGCTAAGAGTAGTCTTATTCAACAATAATACTGGTGTTCTAAAAATCCTCTGATAACTGCCAAATATTTTTGACTTGAAAGTATGTATGAAAAGTCGAGCGACGTAAACGCTTTTGATTAATTTAACTTTGATGGGTATTGTTTCTGGAAATTAAAACAATCGATCGACATGTAAGTACCTAGTCTATCAACTATTAATACCTTCCCACTGAAAAAAATATGAAAGGTTACTTTTCACACTAAAAGGTTACTTTTTTATATACTTTAGGTTACTTTGACAAGACCCGGCTGGCAACACTGCTTATTTCAGCCGTGAAACATTTCGCTGTGCTTCGGATTTCATCTTAGGCCCCAGGATGTCAACGCACCTGCAATATCAAGTGATTAACAATTAGGAAAGATCAATTATTATTGAAATAAGGTTGAGACTACAAAAAGGGACTGCGAACTGACCGCTAATTTACTTCTGGCCCCTTTTATATAGGAAGGTAGTGCGTGAGGGTTTAGTATTTTCTATTATAATATACATTACTATATTTACAACAATATTATCCGAAGAGTTCAGTGGCGTAGTGTTTGCGCACATTGGTTTCGATTACGAAAACAAAGCATCTTTCGGCAAGGTCGATCCCGGGAATTTGTGATTTCGAGATCCTCCGTGCATCGGCAGACACATTTTTGGTCCCAGTTGTTATTCAACCAATTTAACCCCAACCCGTATTAGGCCAGCATGGTTGTGTTTTTACCCAAACTCCTCATGTGTTTTTCCCATGTATGTATGTTTTTCCCATCTAAGAAGGCATTGTAGAGGGACGTATTATAGGCTGGTGATGATGATAATAATCTTTATCTCTCCGTTATCTAGTATATATCCGTACAAACTCTTAGTGGTGCTTAATTTGGCCTAGATAATAGGTATATGATAGTGCTAATATTAAGTATGGTTATTAAAATGCATTGGACAAACAAAAACTCTGTAGTAACATTAGTTGAAATTAACGAGGATGGAACAAAACGTGCCAGACAAAAGATTATATCATTCCTATTGTCTTGTTACTGGTATCGCTAGTTTTTCCCGAGTGGAAATTTGTCTCTTTTCTTTGACAAAGGATGGATGTTACAACATATCGTATGCAATGCAACAATAAAGAACAACCCTCGTTTATTTAAAACTAGTTTTTGCTACTTTACCAGCGAGGAATTGGGATCAGGCGTAAAAGTTTTATTAAATTCCCCCAACTACCAGCTTATCCTAATATACTGAAGTGTTTCTATTTATTTCGCGACATTGGAACTTTTATAAAAACTATTACTCGGTAGTGATGTCTAACTGAAGATTATTTAGGAATATATACCTCATGGAGAATATCAAGATAAGATTTTTACAGTCTGCACTAATATTTTACATGGAACATAAAGTTAACATTTAAAATAAAACCACTTTACTAATTAGATGTTTAATTATTATTATATATTATAGTCTGAGGAGCTCGGTGGCGTAGAGGCTTGAGTGCTTTGGTCGAAAACGAAACCAAAACAACTTTTGCCATGGTCGATCCCGGGATGGGTCAAGCAAAATTTGATATCTCGAGCTTCTTCGTTTTACAGAAGGCGCGCTAAGTCGTTGGTCCCGGTTATTACTGCAACCACTGTAACCCATCCACCCGGATTGTGCCAGCGTGGTGGTGTTATGGCCCAAACTCCATATGTGTTTCTCCCATGTAGGAAGGTCTATGCCCAGCAGTGGGATGTATATAGGCTGGTGATGATGATGATCTTTGTCATGGGAAGACTGAAGATGTCAGTTGTCTCAGATAAGCTTATAAGTTAACTACCGTCACTTTGTTTAATATTTTAAGTGGTCCGATTTACGCATACGGAGCGTTGACGGCGTCAGTTTATCGGACAGTCTGAGGACGCGCTTATGACTTTATTATTCGCATGATGGAATTCTAAGCAGGTGGTACACTCTAACCATCTACTGGATTTAAAGTATGATGTTTTTTTATTTCAATATCCTCACATAACATTCTAGAAATGAAGCGGTGTTCTTTGACGAGGATTTGGGGGTTATCAAATCTGATGTAGTGATTAATAAATAATATTTTAGTACAAATCTATAAAAGCAATGTAAAAATTTCATATTGTACAGTCGCAAGCATATCAAGCGTGACAGTTTGACTTTGAGACCGCCCATATTCCGTTTGTAAAAGAGGCGAATTCATTAGTGCAAATATTACGTTTAATGTGCTTTTGTCTGGGATAGGCATCAGTTGATCTTAAATTTTATGAATATGATAAATGTATGTACAAACGTCTAGTTTTGGACGAGGACGTTTGTTGTCATACGATTAGAAAAGGCCGCTTACCACCAGGTGGACCGTCAGCTTGTTTATCATCTAGTAGTATAAAAAGAGGAAGCACCGGACAACATCAAAGCGGCCGCTCTACCCTACTCTACCCTAGTTCGTTATCTTCTCAACAAAAACACATACCTACATATTTTATTATAGAATAAGTACATAACTAATTTCGTGACTGTTTCATTATGAAAACTATAGACACTCATGTTCAAAACACAATTAAGATATAAGACGTCTGAATCAGACATTACAAAAAACCTCTCAAAGAATGCAAACGGAGCAATAAACTTGCTTCAGAAATATCTGCAAATTCTCACTAATGCTCTGTGAATATTTAAAAAGCGAAACATTGTTTTAAGTCTTGAAATACTTGAATTATACCAGTGTTATTACAGTGCAATCAAAAACATTGTTTATTAAAGTAATTCTGTCGGAGATCTATTATAAGACAAGCAACTGGAATGAAATATTTCCATCTTGAATTTTGTGATCGAGAATATTATTTAGGATGAATCCAATAAACGCGGTAATAAACTTATGGAAAAAGATAAACACTGGTAGAATTTAAATTTATTTTATATAAATATCTATTTAAAAACCTTTTATTTCATCGAAATGCTCAAAAAAATTAAACGCTGCAAATTGTTGGGGAGTGACCTCGTAACACTGCAGCATTAGTATATTTCCATAAGTTAAGTGTATTGTGATCAGAATTGAACAAGTATGTTTTAAAAGTCGCAAGTTTAAAAAAGTGGTTCAAATTATCTTGCAACGTTTGATCTAAATAATCATAGAAAACTTTTGAAGTGAAAATAAGCTTCTAAGCAAATGTTTTCTTTTTAATGTTTTATTTTTAAAAAGCTAAACTTATGAGTAAAATATGTTCATGAATTTCGAAAGGCGAAATGTGTTACACAGATTACTAATACTTCTCTGTTTAAAATATTAGTAACATTTCAATAAAATGTTTTTTAAATATTTGAGTTATGATTTCGAAATGTATGAAAGAAGGTTTTTTTGTATACCACTAACGTGGCAATCAAGCATACGGCCCACCTGATGGTAAATGGTCAAAGGTTGGCCAAAGTGGACCTGATTATGAAACAAATGGCACCTAAACCACAAATTATAGTATTTTGTACACTCTTAGGAAACCACATTTAAATGACTTTAAAACTTGTGAAAACTAAAATTCAAAAAGAATTCCATTGCAGTGGGATTTTTTTCTGTACTTTGGAACGTCTCTCTACTTTATGAGAAAATCCGTTTTACAGTAACGTACAAATGGAAACTATCACTACGCATCTATACATATGATAAAAATATGTATAGGTATAGTATTGATATACCTATCCTTACTGTTTCTGTATTCATCTAATATGTATTTATTAATTATGTATTTATCCACATGTTATTGTATATTTAGATTTTAAAACAGTTGTTTTTGCACTACCTAATTAATCATTTTGGACTCAACTGTCCGGTTGACTGGTAGAGAATGCCTAATGGCATTAAGTCCGCCAAATTGTAACTTATTTTGTGCAATTATAGATTAAATAAATTAAAATGCAAGGACCGTTGCTGTACATTGCATATATTAAAAAAAAATAGTTTGGTTAACTGAGTAGATAATAAGGAATAAAACTATTTTCTGTCATTTTCAGAATGTTTGTCTGTCTGTCTAGTTTTGGCCGAGGACGTCGGTTTCTCTGTGTGTTTAAAAGAGCATCAAACCAAAATTACTCATTAAAATTTAAGGGTTCGATAATATATTTAATGTCCGTATCTTAGGGTAACACTTGTCTTTATTTTATTTAAATCGGTTTACTCTATCAAAATAGTTATTACAATTTGAAGACAAATAGAAGCAATTTTTCGGATAAGGCTCGCATACCCGCATGCTGGAAACCGCACCATCGCGGCTATAAGCCCCATCCTTAGTAAATGGGTAAAGAAACGGACGGAATGGGACGGTAGGGATCGCTCTCCTTCCGCATGGTGCAGGTCCTTTCAGAGCATGCCTGCTTAGAAAGGTATTTGCTCAGAATGGTGACAAAAAAACAAACTCAAATCTGCTACTAATGCGACACGGGTTACAATACAGCGTTCTAAACGCTCACAGATGCCACGTGCCACGTGCCCAAGATGATCAAGAGAAAAGCTGTAAATCACCACCGGCGGTCTCACTTTACCATCCATAGTAAAGACCATAATAAAGGAGGAGAACGCCTGGAAAGCCTTCCACATATTCTGTGGGGCAGTCATAACTGAAAAAGAGAAGGAAGAAAAATCTGCTTATCTTAACTCGACCGCAGGCGTATAGCTTACACCAGCGCGCTGGTTTCTTAGTGGGCCCATAGGAGACAGTATAGTGACGTCACAAGGGTGCTCCGTGCGACGCTATCACAAACTTGATAATTGGTGATGACGCCATAGAGGAGCTCGGTGGTTTCAATCAAGGAAACAAAGCAACTTTCGCCATGGTCGATCCGAGAATGTCAAACAATATGTGTCATTTCGGGCTTCTACGTACTTCGAAAGGCACGCTAAGCCGTTGTTCCCGGTTATTACTGCAACCGCCCGCATTGGGCCATGTGGCGGTGCTATGGCCCAACTCCATATGTTTCTCCTATGTAACCTGTATAACGCCTGTGCCCAGCTGTGGGACTGACATTGGCTGGTGATGATGATGACACCATAGAGAAGTAGTAGAGGAGCCCCACACACCCATGCCTCTCTCGCCCCGTGGCGCTGGACAGTGCCTTTTTATCCTCAAAAAAGGTCACGCAGGCGAAGCCGCCGGCAGCAGCTAGTTAGTTAATAATCTTTACGGGTCAATTATAATATAGACTAATTAAAATCATCAGGAACCCATCATCTAATATTAGTATATTTTAACAGATTTCATAAAAACGATAAGAAATCATTTTTGGCCAAACATAACTTGAGTTTGTCATGAGATCATGACAGAGGCGTTGCTCCATAGATTATAGATATGAGTTAATCTATATATATATAAATGTTATGTTGGTTTGTGTACGCTTCAAAAACTCAAAAAGTTCTGCACCGATTGAGTCGAAATTTTTACATGATATAAAATCCGCATCAAGGATTGTTTTTGTCTATATCACAATGTGCCACTGCGAAGCGTGGCAGGGTACAGTTAGTTATCTATATATATAAAAATGTTATTTTGGTTTGTGTACGCTTCAAAAAGTCAAAAAGTTCTGCACCGATTGAGCCGAAATTTTAACATGATATAAAATCCGCATCAAGGATTGTTTTTATCTATTTTTTGCATCAGTCACGTATCTGCGACCGCGATAAAACAGTTTTTTTAACCGCGCCATCTGCCAGAAGCGAGGAAAACACTCGCTGACAACCGCAATAGTAATGATGCAGTCACATGAGAAACAATTTCGTTTCCAATTACATTGTTTATTTACAAAAAAATTTGCATCTGATTCTGATTATTATACAATCTGAATTAAAGATTCACTTAAATCAAGAATTATCACATTCTTTGTTTTGTTTCTCATTTCTCAACCATTCAATCACAATGTGCCACTGCGAAGCGTGGCAGGTTACAGCTAGTATTTCATATAACTTGAGTTCTTTGTACGTTTGATAATAGTTATTTTTTTATTGTTAGGTAAATAAAGGTAGTCTAAGGTAATATTTGCATTGCTATAGAAGTCGATTTTTATATTTTTAGCCAACTTCTAAAACGAGGAGGTTCTCAATTTGGCCAGTATGTTATTTTTTTTGTCTATGTATGTACACCGGTTACGCCGAGACTACTGATCCGAATTACGTGATTCTTTTTTTTAACATACACGTTCTAAAAGATTTTTGTAGACTGGAAAAGGTATAATTTGACTCTGACTACGAAATGCAATATAAATTATACCCAACTACATGATTAGGGCCAGCTTGTATAGTATCTTTGGCCGAAGTTTTTTCTGAAAATTTCTTCTGACAAAGTCTTTAATGTCTTTATGTAGTTACACACAGTGACAGATGTGCTTAGGAAGATTTTATTTTTTTTAAGTGTGTCAGTCCTTTTGTATAAAAGACGTATTTTGTTGAACATAATTCGTTTCTACTACGTGAATCAATATGGGTATGAGTACCTAATGAACTGATAATAAATTATGAGTAATTTGTTATCAGTTGATTAACCTGATGATATTTAATACAACACTGACAAAATAGGAAGCAATATTAGTACCGGTTTCCGGGTGAATGAATATGTAGCTATTGTTCTTGGACCCTAACGTATAATCATCCCTGTTTCTTGAGAACCCACACACAGCTGTTATTGACATCTAAGTTGGTAAATTACTCAGACTCAATGTCTATTTTCGTAATGCTTAATGGGTTGATGCTTTGATTAAGATGTTTATTATTGTTGAAGATATACTAATATAAGAGACAAATGCCAAGGTAGTTTAGGATAACAGTAACTTAGAGATCATTTTTGCTGTATCATTTCTTTAAAGGTTTTGAGTTATTAATTTTTTTTTTTTAATATCAGCTTAGTACCCACTGAGCTGAGAAAGAACTGAAAATCAGTTGTGATAGAGACAGATTAATGTTCTGTTTTAAAATTAATTATTGTTTGAAAAAAACAGGCGGCATTCTAAAATTACTGTGCGGCATATGGAACAGTTTTTTTTAACGTGCGGTTTTTTTGGAAAAAAAAAATCTAAAGCGGATGTAAGCAACACGTGTATCAAGTTTCAGCGCAATAAATTTCATTGCCTCTGGATAAAGTGATTATGACGTTTTATTATGAACGGATGGATAGACGAATATGATGGAAACTTAAAAGAATTCGTTGTTTTACTACAAAGTCCCTGTAAACTTGAAATAATCATAGATTACAATACGCAAACATGTTTCGTAATTTATAGCAGCTTACCTTTCTCCCTCTTATGACAAACTTTCTAATCTAAACAGTACCTAAATTGCAATTTGACCGACAGTTTTACTCAACATATTAAATCTGATTGCTCCCAAACTTCATATCAACTTTGTGCTCAAAACCCTCGTGTACCTACCCTGGGCTTTGATCCTTCTCATACAGGAACATAACATGCCAGTGATGTATAGCACTTCCATTCAACCTTAATAAGCTCAATAGTTGCCCTGATTGATGGGAAAACTTCCCATAATTTTGTCACAAGTATTAAAGTGTTCTTGTAGACGGAAACTTGATAAAATCCAATATACTTAAAGGAAAGGGGAGGGACTTTTAATATCCAAGGCTATGAGATTGCATTACGGAACATTGTTAATATTGTGGCGCTCTATGATGCTGTATGGAAAGGAATACATAATAAGGAAAATATCCAAACTTACAAAATAATAAAATACCAATAACATAGGTACTCATTCTAGATAAAATATTTTTCTAAGTAAAGACTCATTTACTTGCAAACATAGCAAGAGAGTTAGTAATATTTTCAATTGAAGTAATTCCGTATTAAAACACGGATGAGTGAAAAAATTCACATACAAATAAAATTGTACTAATTTACAAAAGGTAACGTTTGCGTTTATTTTTAACCGACTTCAAAATAAACGAGGAGTAGGTATAACAGATTTTTTTTTATGTTTGTTACCCCAGAACTCCGTCATTTATAACCCGATTTAGAAATTATTTTCTTATTTGAAAGAGTATGCTTTCAGATTTGTCCCATATTTTTTTAAACCAATTTGAGTAGTTTGGTTTGGTTTTGCAACAATTGAGTGGTTAATGCACCCGAAATTGCGGATTTTCCCTCTGTATTTCAGTGAAACGATACAATAGTAGGAAACAATATATGCTGACGGTCACCCATCTAACTTTGACCTTAGAAAGCTATCCCAAAAAGTTTTTTTTTGCAGCAGTGGGACGTATAAAGGCTGGTGATGATGAAGTCGTTTGCTAATTTTGCTACTACCCTTGTTGTTTATAAAAAACCAACAAAAAATCAAAACTTACAAAAGGATAGATAAACGTTAAAGGTGTATTTATATCTTTGTTTTAGGTTTCCTGGATCCGGAAACGTGATCTCCACATCCTAACTGTGGGGGTACATACATACAGCAGTGACGCCAGGTTTGCAGCTCTCCATACAGATGGCTCTGATGAGTGGACCTTGAGGGTAGCACCAGCTCAGCCAAGAGACTCTGGGGGATACGAGTGCCAGGTGTCCACGGAACCCAAAATCAGCCTCTCTTTTCGACTCACCGTTGTTGGTAAGTCCTTTTCAAATTCACGTTAATGCTTTGAATACCTAATGGGAGAATGCGGTAAATACATATGTCTATGCACTCACAGGGCATTTTGTCAGTATTTTTCCCAAAATGCAAATGAAAGGAATGGGTAAAATTATATCTATGCAAACGGTTGAACACCTGCTGACTCCTAGACTGGAGTGCTCACAGTGTGAGCATTTTGCCACTAACCACCTACTTCACTAAATGCTAACCTCTCCTAAACTCTGTGAAGCATGTCATAAGGTCCAAGGGTCAAGGTAAGATATTTTAGCCAAAGCGATACCCTGGCTAGAATCGGACTAAGTCTCCTGGAAGTGGCATAATAGGCTACAAGATTACAAGTTAAACTGAGTAAACAGGAAGAGTAAGAGATTACGATGGGTCTAAGACCCGTATTAAAATAAGAAACACTTGTAATGTTGATTTGGGTTGGACCAATAGAAATATAGACATATGAAAAAATCTTCTACCTTTCAATAAATCTTTAAAGATATATAAATAACTTTAAAATACTTAATACTAATATGACATAAAACTTATTTAATAATACAAGCATAAAGAGGGATAGAATGTCAAGATGACTCCAGCTCCGCATAAACAAGGAGTCTGTAAAGTAGAGACTTTTTGAGCTTATCTTATTCTTTTGAAGTTACTTTATAATATAACTGAACATTTAAAATGGATGAAAATGGATGGATGAACAAATTGGTGGTACAATATTACTTCGTAAAGGTATAATACCGGTGAAAAAACAAATTTTCGCACATAATTATTTTCAGCAAATCCTGTTTTCAAAGGCTGGGTAAGTCTCCCTTGTGAGTGTTTAATCCCAAAATCAATATAAACAGGGTAAAATATAAACAGCGCAAACATTCTAATGACGTAAATAGGACTTGAGCCGTACTCAAAGATTGATACAAGGGATTGTATGTACTTACCATCTACATAGCTCCGCAGAATCTTACCGTAATGGATATGTCTAAGCTGTCTGGTTAAATCAACCGCTTAGCTGGATGCCTAGCCCGTCGATTGAACGCCGCCATCCAATGAAACTGACTGATATGATGATGATGATGATGATCCAATGAAACGGCTGAAGGACAATTAGCCAAGTCATTGAGCGCAACGTTTAACCAGATAGCTTAAAGTCATGTCAGCCGTCTGGTTAAATTAGCCATTCAATTGGACGCGTAGGCAGTTCGTTTAAATTGAAGATCTTTTGTGTGACTGTTTGAGTGATCAGTAGGTTCAAGGTTTTTTTTTATGACCACATATAACCAAAACGATGTCGGTTATACAAAATACAAAAAACAAATACAAAAAAAATACAAAAAATAACCTTGAACCCACCAATCAAACCAAAAATCTTCGGTGCAAAACTATCCTTTCAATACGCCTTGTCGTCAAACGTTAAGCGATTCTACTTCAATTAACAATCGGCCTAGGCATTTGATTGGACGCCGGCTTTTAATCAACGGGCTAGGTAACCAATTAAGCGGCAAATTTTACCAAATAGCGGTGACAGATACCTACATATTAGGATATTAATGATATTAGAAAACCTGTCGCAGCAGTAAATTCATTTCTTATACTAAAGTGTGACGATTTGAGTTTGAAATATTACATCAGAAGTTTCGAACTATCCAAAAAAATATGAAACTTGGGCCTAAAAGACTAAAATTTTGAACAGCAATGCCACCTTGCCCGAATTTTTAGGCTTTGAAATGAGGTCCTCACGTTAAATATGAAAACCAATATGACCTCGCCTTATTATGGGTTCCATATTTTCACGAAATATTAGCCCACAAAAGAACGTCTTCTTTGTATGGTTACATAGAGCTATTTTTAACAGGCTTCAAAAACGAGGAGTTTATCAATTCGCTGTATGTTGTTTTTTTTTTCAAAGAATTCTTTCGATTTCTTAGAATTTTTCTGGATTTGTCATACAGAATGGTGACGAAAATAGGACAATAAAAAAAACATGGCCTATATTAGTTCATTAAAATGTTTTGCAACATTCAAATACATCTTATTAATTTGACGATTTCGTGACATTTCTATGAAATAGTATTGGCTGCATTATTTCATGGAAATGTCATAAAATTATCAAATCATTATGATGTATTAAAAAGTTGCAGTTAATTTACTGTCGTCACCAAAATGTATGTATTTAAGTGGGTAAGCAATACTTTATCGTATAGTAGTATGATGTGTTATAAATTGCTAATTTATGTATTAAAAATATCAAGAAAGCGACGATAAGGTACACACAACGGCGAATTAAGCGTATTCTGTAGATTCGTAATATCAAGTTGTTTTTCCTAACACACTAGAATATCTAAGTTTTTTTGAAATTGAAGAATTGACAAGGACAATATATTTTCTTTCTATTATATAACTATTATATATAGTCTTTATTGTTGCAGTATCTAAAGCTGAAATACTGTCGGGTCCAGAGCTATTTGTTCGCGCTGGCTCCGACATAAACCTTACATGCATTGCGAGGCATGCACCTGATCCTCCAAGGTAAGATTTTGACTCATCAACATCATTGTAGGTCTAAACAAATTACTATTTATATTTTTCCATCACACGTCACCGAATGAGAGTTCTATAAACTTGAGGTACTAACTAAATGAAAACTTTTAGTGAATAAAAAATGGTTTTTTTAGCTGTATCACGATTTCTAGAATCAACTGAACTGAGCATGTTTACAAAACGAAACCTTTTTGTGGCTGCCAATGTTTCCGTGTTAAGAAAGTAAGACTGAAAACCTGTGCTTTGTTGATATTTGTACAGGATTTATGTCTCAATGGGATTTCCAATCAGTTACGGATTCTTTTGACGGCTACGCCCGATGTATTTTGAGGTTTTTAAGTTATGATATTGGCATTGACTTTCTGAGGGACTTTAGGATTATCTCTCGGCTTGTTGGCTTTTCTCCATCAAATTGGCTCTTATCTTAGAGGTAAATCTCATGAAGAGAAAAAGAAGTCTTTGGGCTCAAAACTATCTTACTACATGAGCTCAACAATATCCAAGTAATTTAACATTTTACAAAACAAAAGTGGTCATAAGTAACTTAAACATCCCAAAATTTTTAACCCAGCGTCGTCGGCAAAAAGGTCCGTAGCAAATGTTAGATACGAACATATTATAATTATCCATAATCTTTGATAATTTTAATAATTTTGTACATTACCTATTCAGGACCGAATCACTCAGTGAACTGCTAATATTGCTTCAACTTGCCCTTCGGGTTTATTTGATTTGATCAAAGTTTACAACTACTTGGATAATCAGTATCTCCGACAAACTTTTTGACCCATCGGAAACTGACAAATTTAATTAGTAGCTTCTTGAAGGACAGTAAAAAACTCTGAGGCAAGCAAAATATAAATTATTCCAATCTTATCTTCTTTTAAATTCAGTTGGCTTCCAACTTCAGTAACTGAAAGCTTCTTTATGTAGGTATCCCTCCAAAACACGTGTAGAATTCTTCTTGGACCATAATTATGGTCAGTTAAAAAACAGGAGTAGAATATTATTTTGGCCATATTTGAAGAACCAAATTTTACACATTGACACAAGACTAGTGATTCTCAACAGCCTATATTCGTCTCGCTGCTGAGCACAGGCCTTCCTCCTTGCGAGAAACATATGAGGGGCTTAATATAGTTACAACTAGGACCCACGACATAACGTGCCTTCCGAAGCATCGAGGAGCTCAAGATTAAAAATTTTGAATAACCCATCCCGGGATCGACCATGGCGAAAGTTGCTTTGTTTTCTCAATCGAAACCCGAGCGCTCAAACCACAACGCTACGGAGCTCCTCGGAGTAGTAGTTAAAATAGTGATGTTGTTACAGTTTCATCTACTGGTACAGAGGCCCACACGTGGTGAACTACGCGCAGCGCGGTGGCATCAGCGTAGAGACGGAGCAGCGCACGCGCACAAGTCGGCTTCTTATTGCGCGCGCTTCGCCGAGAGATTCTGGCAACTATACTTGTGCTCCTAGCAGTTCTGGTTAGTTGTTAGAATATTGTTACAAAGTAGTTTATTTTTTCACTTAAAACACTAACGGTTCATTTGATGGTAAGTATAGTTGGTTTAGTTAGTTTTCGTTTTTAGGGTTCCGTACCCAAAGGATAAAACGGGATCCTATTACTAAGACTCCGCTGTCCGTCCGTCCGTAAGTATGTCATTAGGCCAAATGTAACGGTTCATGAACCGTGATAGTTAGACAGTTGAAAAATCACAGATGATGTATTTTTGTTGCCGCAATAACAACAGATACTAATAAACAGAATAAAAAAATATTTAAGAGTTCCCATACAACAAACATGATTTTTTTGCTTGTTTTTCCTAGATAATTATAGCAAGCAATAGGTAGACGCTTGTTTTTAGATATTGGTACGAAACCATTCGTGCGCAAGTCCGACTCGCACTTGGCCGGTTTTTTTAGTATTATGTTATCATGCCCAGCCTCATTAAGGCACGTCAGGGCTTATTAAGAAATCGTTATCATGGGAGCAGAGTAAATCATCGTCTATCTATGCTATGAAATCTTTTTTAAGGTCGGCCGCTCGTGAGTAGTGCTACGAGCGTCTTGAGTCTAAGGTCACCTCCAGCCTTCAGACAGGCCGTACGCTTGTTTGCCCTTGTTCTGTAGAAACCAAACTTTATAAATGAAAACATTTGTATAATAAAATCTAAATTTCATAATGGTATGATAATATAACTGGAAAACTCAACAGCAATGATATTAACAACTTCAAAACTCTGCCTAAATTAATACGGATTAAGAAGGTATTACCCGATTACACCGCATTTCGAAACATGAAATTAATTTTGTATGAGATTTTCATCAGTGAATAAACACACACACGCTCCTATGAACGGAAACAGTGGGCGTATTCAATCAAAAACAAAATCTTTTTAAAAAATACATAAATTTTAATAATAATAAACAGATTACCAACTGGTGGTCAATGACCCTGTCTACATAATCAGCGGTTCCGGGTTCGAGTCCCGATAAGACGAGTATTTTATACAAAGCATTACAAATGACTGAAACTCTCTGATGACTTCTCATCTAATGGCCGCTCCATACTTACCCCGAGAATCGCGCGAGAAGTCGCGGCGAGAAAGTAGCGCGAACGCAGCGCGACGTGGACAAGGCTCCACATTTGCAATATTCGTGTAGTTTGCATAGTAACGTTCGCGTGTTCGAATGTGATGGACGTCGAAAAAGATGTGTATCGCTGCGTCTCTCGTTTTGTGCCTCATCCGCACCTGCTCCAGACGTCCATGATTTTTTATAATTATTTTTATATTTTCTATAGCTGGATAATAGTGAAACCCTTTTTTGTTTTAAAATTTCAACTCTCATTTCCATCAACGCACTGATACGCACTATGCACTATATCCATGCATTATGAACTTTTAATTTATTTTTATGGTCTTTAGAATTCACATCCCACAATATTGGTTCATCATCATCTGCCTATATACGTCCCATTGTTGGGCACAGACAGGCCTTCCTACATGGGAGAAACACATGAGGAGATTGGGCCATAACACCACCACGCTGGCCCAATGCGGGTTGGTGGGTTAAAGCGGTTGCAGTAACAACCGGGACCAACGGCTTAACGTGCCATCCGAAGCACGGAGGAGCTCGAGATCCCACCATCCCTGGACCGACCATGGCGAAAGTTGCTTTGTTTTCGTAATCGAAACCAGAGCGCTAAACCACTACGCTACACCGAGCTCCTCCCGAATATTATTCGAATCCTCCTCTACTGAGAATGTTCGGTTTGGTAGTATTCCAGAAATTGCAGCTCTAAACAGTACGTCCACTGTACGCTCATTTTTTCGGTAGATACCTACTGACACGACCAGACACCGTCGCTGCTAACAACAAACTGAGCGACTAGCAAGTGTGCAATCTAGACGTGTTCACGCAAAGTTCGCGCGCGCTGGCCCTTTGTCGCGGGTTAAAAAACTGACAAAAATCGGAGAAAAAGGCGGGAAGCCGCGAAAAACATGCGACACGGCTCCACATTACGTGTTCTCGCACCTTTCGCGCCTTCTCGCGGGATTCGCGGGGTAAGTATGGAGCGGCCATAAGAGGAGTCATGCTAAGAGGAGTCCATATGCAAAGGCAGCTAGTGCAATATGAACACTGTTCTAGCCGCCTCTACCTTGCCGGCCCATAAGGTACCTTTTCATGCCTATTGTGAATGAACCCCAGGAAGGCCTATTTAGAAAGAATTCCAGGTTTCGGAAGTACGACAAAGGAACAAGTCACTAAAGTTCTTTAAACGTGACGTCGAGGGAGACAGGAAATTGTTGCCTCCTGAAACTATTAACGCGTGCTAGTGAGTAGGAAGGAAGCAGCTGGGTCAAAAAGCTCTTCAGAACACTCTCCATGCTACACTGATAGGAGGTGCGAATCGACGCAATGCCCGGCTCAAGGCTGTTCGTGATACATCGCCAATGATACGGACAGCATGACGCTGCAAGGTGTCCACTGCTGGAGGTGTTTGTGTGATGATCACGGTAAATTCTTTACGAGTCGTCGTTGCTAACTTTAGTAAAAAAACTGTAAAGCAATTATTTTTTGTGGAAATCAATCTTAATCATTTCTTTTGTATAACAGTACTTAACATTAGTTTTGTGTAACAGTCTTTTAGATGAAACAGGTATAATAAGCGTTAATAAGTATATTTTGGGTATGTCTGTTTATCTATTGTTTGTATCCATTACATAAGCATCAATAGGATGATGCTTTGGTAATTTGAGTTAGATAATAAGCGTGAGGGCAGGAATGTATTGTTACTATCTACAATACAAATAGGCTTGGTTGAAATATTACATTATTATAATCTATGAAGTGTTTACGTCGAGCACAATAGATATTCTATGGTATGTGAGCGACGGTCTGGCAAGGGGCTTTATGAGACAAAGAATAGACAAAAGCGTAAAATTTTATTTATGAAATGAAATATCGTTTATTATTATTTGTTATTCTGGAATCAATACCCAGACGTCTAGATATAAGTGAGACGGTCTGAACCACAGGACCACGAGCGGTTTTTCTTTAAGTAGAACTTTTGTTTTTTTGTCATCATCCTAGCAGCCTATGAAGTCCGCTGCTGAATAACGGCCTCCGCCATCAATTTCCAAACGGCTTTGCCCAATCTGCATTAAGCGGGAGGTGGGTCTTTGTGCATTCCGGCGCGTGTCCTGCCATAACTTTGACGCTCCATCGGCCGTCCGTTCTGTTTGCTATAAGCCCTGCCCACTTCAACTTAAAAAAATAATTATCACCAGCCTTTATACCTCCCACTGCTGGGTACAGGCATTCCTACATGGGAATAAACATGAGAATTGTATGTATAATTAATTTATTACTTGTCTCGCAATAGCTTTAATAGAAGATAAGAATTGATTTAAAAATAAGTAACTGAGAAAACACATTGCAAAGCCTTAAAAAAAACCATTCGTAAACTAGCACCCGTATTAAAATAAAGCCTATTTATATTCCAGCACAGAGTTTGTAATGGTCGTGCAACCAGCTTGTTCCGAGATAGGGGAATTACTAGACAATAATTGTTTCGAATAATTTGTAGTGTTCTGACAAAAACACTTTTGCTGACAAATCTAGTGCACCGTGGAATCTTCTGGAATACAGCCAAAAGATAGCAGGAGCCAACACTTGTAAAAATTAAGTGGTGCCTTATGAGGCGTTTTGAACTGAATTAAATATACTTAGCCTTTATCATAAAAGTCAATGAAGAAAACACTAAGATAAAGCAATATTACCTTACCTGGGCGTACCAGTGCTTACTTTATTACCTGAATTTGAACCCGTCTAATTGAAACCGTAACTCTGCAACTTTAGACAATCTGTGTCAGCCACTGAAATAATATACGGAGTTCAATATTTTAATAAATTTAATATCAATATACTCGTAATAATAAATGTACTCAAACAGATTTAATATTAGACCACTTCATCAGATTTAAACTCGCGTTTAATTAGATGGCCACTATATAATTATTTCATACATGACGTTTACCCGTTATTTTTCAAAATCAACAAATTACTATTTCACTACGCAATAATTTTAGCATTAAGATCGAACCTGGCCGGACATCAGGAGCCTGGAGCATATAATTTATTTATCGTTTTCTTGATTTATTTGTACTTGTTACAATAAAGTTGGCGTTTGAACGCATCAAAAACATTATAATGTGATTAAAATAGCTTTTCTCACCTTAACTGGAACTTTAAAAAGGCTTGTAAAAGTATTCTTTAGGATCATTAGAAGTGTTAACTCCAATTAGTGGTAAGATAAACGATGCTACAAAAACGTTAAAAAAGGGTAGAAAGCGAGCGGTGAAGAAATAAGTAGGTAGAACCTAGTGCTCCGGTGGCGCAGTGGTAATCGCGTCTGGCCGGACATCAGGAGACGCGGGTTCGATTCCCGCACGGTATTCTTTCTTTTATTTGTAATTGTTACAAAAATACTAGTGTCAAATATATTATAACGCAATATATAATGCAATCTACCTAAAATTACCTGTAGCTACTGTAACATGCAGGTGTTGCTCACGTACATTCATATTTATAGGGCAGGCGGTGACCTGGTACTTCATTTCTGTCACTTCGAACTTGCGCTAGTTGCAAAACATTTATTCTTGTGACATCGAACATTATTTAAGTTGAAAATACAGTCAAGACGAATTTGGTTAGTTCCTCCAAGTTCCTTTTATGTAAGCAGAGTAGGTATCTAGTAGTTTTAAAAGTGTAGGCAATTTTGTTTTAACAGAGGAATTAAAAAAATTATAACGTTTGTTCGTAGTAAACATTTTATCCAATCGAAACATAACAAACAAAAAGTTGCAGTTCTTAAACTTCAAAAAAGTTTTAAGATGTAATGTTAAACCAAGCGTTATTTCAGTACCCGGGGGGTATCAATAGAACTCGATTTCTATCGACTTGTCTATTTCAAAAGTGACTGTAACAATATTAGATATTCCTTTTTTTATTATATAGAATGACTTGGCCATCGCACGACCTTGGCTTAATCGTCAACTATATAAAAATTCCTAATTAAACGTAATGATAACCCTAATCAAATGCAGTGTAAGCAATACACATAAGTGGACGAGTAAAGCTTCGTGTACAATTGCCAAACATTTTAAAGATATACAGAGTGATGCCGTCAATATAACAATCAATTAAAACATGGGCTATATTAGTTCATAGAAATCTTATTCGTTTGATAATTTCATGACATTTCTATGAAATAATGCAGCCAATGATCAATTATTTCATGCATATCAATCGGATCTGTGAAAGTTAGTAAACCCTTTTATCATGTAGAAAATGAGAAGATAGTCATCAAACGCCTGATCTGTTCTTCATAAATTATAGCTAAGAACCATCCTAATCACGTCAGCTTTCAAACAAAATCACCGAATCGAAATTAGATCCATTCGTTTAGGAGCTACGATGCCACAGACAGACACACAGATAGACAGATATACAGACAGACACGTCAAACTTATAACACCCCTTTTTTCGTCGGGGGTTAAAAATGTTAGCAAGTCTTCTACAACATGTTTTATCAGTGTGGAAGCTTTGAAAACATCTAACAAGAGTAAACATGTTACTGAAGAAGTTATCTGTATTTTTACCTTGGTCACAGACCAGAAGGTAAAAATACAGATAACATTCTTACTCTGTCACCTTCATTCTTACTCTCGGATATTTTGACAATGTATGTCTTGTAATCTACTGAAAGTATCACAAACAAGCTCATTCTATGGCTTTGGCGCTAAAAAATATCAGAAGCTAGTGTGCAGGATGAAGGCGGATATGGAACGAGTAGATAGCACGATATATGGAATTACTGTCCGTATTTTTTCCACTTTCCCCTATTAGTTCGGACCCTCGTAGCACGGTCGATAACAAGAGAATTTTTCGTCTTAGATTACTTACATCATGTATATTACTTTATTTGTCGGAGATCGCTATCTGTGTTATGAAACAAAATATTTATGACGGCCGTCTAGTCGAAGATAAGTATTCCTGTAACCAAAGCCGAGGTCAAGGGCTAGAATCATGGTATAGCAAATGTTTGTATAGTGAGTACGATCATTTATTCACGAATCATCAGTGTTTGTATACAATTTATATTATTTAAACACATGAAAATATCAGCGGGAGCAGAAAGCGGAGATCGATCTCCTCAAGGACATATACAACTTGTATCTAGTCTTGATATTTTTGTAAGTACATAATTTGGTAGGAGGAGCTCCCCTAGTGGCGGACACAAAAGGTTTTCTGATGATAAATAAAAAAATAGCGCAAGATATCCCATTTTAATTATGATAATCAAAATAAATGACCAATAAAGGTAACTTCTACATATTCTTTATAAAAACTTTATTGATACTTTCGTATATAATTTCTGATTCACAAAAAGTGGCACCTAGTACCGGACACCCTTAACCTGAAACCTTTAAGGCTGGACAGTGGCCGGACGATTGCATCTAAGCATCCCGGAATATCAATACAGGCTACATGAGCCCATCCCATTTTTTAAATTATTATTTAATTTATCTTCAGCGATGGAATGTTTCTTTAGCCATAACCTCCATATCTATAGCATTTTTAACCGGTCAAGCATCAGATTCTAAACACAATTGACTTTTCAATTGCCATAGACCTCCAGAGGTAAGTATAACGCCGCTTGACAGATTAAACTTCTTAGTCCCATCCCCTTTTTTTTCTTCCTTACTTAATTCTTTTCATGCTTTTTGTATAAAATAGCCAATAAAAACCAGCATGTTCACTGTCAGGTGTGCTATTTATGTTTATTTCATATTACTAAGAAAATATTTAGACTATTAGTAAATATTATTTAAAAAAAACTGGCCTTATACGAGTCGGACTGTTGCCGTTATCAATATCGAGCAAAAACAAGCAAATAACATAATGAGATACAGCCTGATGACAGACGGACGGACGGACAGCGGAGTCTTAGTGATGGGGGTCCCGTTTTACCCTTTGGGTACGGAACCCTAAAAAATACAAGACTAAGCAAACTCTGTATGTCCTGCAGTGTGATTCACAAACAAAGATATTCGACATCGAACTTGACGTCTGACAAAGACGACGAGCTACCATTGGTTTTGACGTTTGCGCACTGCGCTGCGTGAATCAGTATTCACTTATCTCTACGTCTCGGTCTCTTGGCTGTGTCCGATTGTCTCTGTTTTGATTATACGACATGAAGTACAATCGATATTTTTTGATTTCTCTTTTGTTGTGTTAAAATTGTATCGCAATTACTTCATTCAATATTTGATAGATTTTTTACATAAAGATAATTATAAAAATCAACCACTATTTATTTCCGGTTCACGCCGTGCTCGACGTCGGAACGCTGGTGTCGCCAACGGTTGTCAAACAAACGCCAAAAGTATGACGACGCTGCCGACAGCCACGAATTCATGGCTGCCAACTTTAGAGAATCGCCTAGCTGAGGCGGGAACAAAACCCGCGACCTTTTAAAGTCCGGGTGACTGCGGGTGTCGCTCTGATTAGTAAACTGCCGAGGACTTGGGATCACCTTATGAATTTCATGCAATATTTTTGCTTTTGCATTAAAAGCTAAAATTTACCCTCACAATATCTATATCTTTATTTTCTCCCTTATGTAGTATCCATTACGCAAGCTCTTGTATTCAATATGGAAAGATATTATGGGCTAAATATTGTGTGCAAGGGCGAGATTTTTTTTATTGCATATTAAATATATCAGGTACGTAAATGGCAAATAAAGTAGCTGTATATGTAATAGAAATATAAAACCCGCCACGACAAGCTGGTAAGTGCTCTTAAAACTCTTACGTGACCCATTGTTAATAAATTCATAGCATGAGTTTGTTAATACTTAAGCAGTTGAGTTTAACTATTAACAAGCGGCCCGAGAGCAAACGGTTAATGTATACTCATTTTCTCGATGTGGGTTGGGCCGCAGTTATAATAATAACTAAGTCCCTGAGAGGGGTGATTATTCTTATGTTTGGTGTTTAAGATGAAATGCGACATTAAGGGAGCGTAGTTTCTCGTCATATAGAATTAATTTAAATTTTAGATTCTATTAAACCTGCTACAGTGTGATCATGGGAATAATCCAACAGGGACATTTGTTATTGTCATTACATGTTTATTTTTAAATATAGCATATAACAAACACACCGTTACCATAGTCTAGCGTTGGTAGAACTGCTTTGTAGTGTTGTGTTCTTGCGGTAACTAAGGTGATAAAAGCTCATTAAGAAAGCTGGGAAGCTTTTGCGTAAAACGTGGTAAGGACTTCTGTGGAAGTCCGCAGTCACCCAACGAGCTATGGAACGATCTATGTTAGGTGTTTATCTGAGAGATAAAATCAGAAATGTGGACATCCATAACAAAACCAAAGTCACTGACTAGCTCATAGGATTGGCAAGTAAGGTGGCAGTTGGCATGGCATATAGCAGAACAGACGGCCAATGGGGCGTTAAAGTTCTAGCATGTGGGCCACGTACCGGGAAGCGCTTAGACGGCCTCTCACTAGATTGACAGACGACCTGGGTCAGAGTCGACGGAAGCCATTGAATGTAGGCTGCGCAGAACCGATCCATTTGGAAATCGATAAGGGAGGCCATTGTTCAGCAGTGGACAACGTAGGCTGATTATGATGAGGAGAACTCCTTAAGCTGTGTTGGGGCTTCGCTATTGAGCTCTGGTGCCTTACTTAGTGCAGAAACACAAGCTTACAAGGCAGTGTTATTTGTATAAAATCTATATTAGGTAAAATTGTTTCTCCAGTCGAAAGCCAAAATCCGAGTGGCAAATATCACCATACTATTAGCACTCTTAACAAGATTATCTAGAAAAAACCTTTTTAAGCGTTTCAGTATCCAATCGTTCTAATGCAAAATGCATAAGATTAAATTTATTCAGAGTTATTCTGCTGTCAAATAGCAATTTCGTTGGTATAGTGTAATCGTAACATTCCAACTTTTTACGACCTGACTTTAGTGTGCTGCGTTTCGCTTTTTCTTAAAATATTAATAATTTACAGGACTTTCAATCCGCTTCAGTATAAAAGGCTATATTTAAGTATACCTTAATATGTAAGTAATTTAATTTTTAAAATAATTATTATTTAATCATAAATCAACTGTGCCGTGTCATAGATACAAAACGTCGAAAAAAAGAAAAAGACATTCAAAAAGTTACACGAAAAAGAGACTTCAAAAGATATCAAATATTCGTTATTCAACAAAGCATATTACATTTATACAAAAGCGAGCTTAAATTAGATAAGAGTTCTCCGAGATTCGAGCGACGAGAAAAACAATAAAGAGTAAAGAATTAACATTAACAGATATTTTTGCAGTGAAATACAATATGAAATAGGTTGAATAAAACCAAATTATTTTACTTGATTAAAAAGAAAAGTTAAGTGAAATGTATTTAAGAAAATAATTTAGTTATATAAAAAAACAAATCAAGGGTGATTTGACTTTGGTAATTTCGCACTGGTTTCCATTTCCAGCTTGGGCTTCCAGCGTCTAGAATGCAGATATTTATTTTTATTTTTTAAATAAACAATTTAAATAATATACTTTTAGGCGACAAGGATGGCAAACGGTCCACCCGGTAGTACCTAAGCAGTTACCGTCACGGAATAGATGTAGCCTAGATATAGTAGATATATATTGAGTGCGTACATTTCTCTTTGAACGCCCTTCGCTATATCTCTGCCCAAACTTGCGTAAAGGCCATTTTTCTTTTTCCACGCCTCCTTCGCTAAGTCTTGAACCAACGTGTTTGAATCGACTGCTCGTGTCGGATTCTTATCGACAATTTGTATTCCTCATGCCCTGTTTTCATTTGTGCTTAGTATTTGTTCGGAGTATGCAGAGCGAACATTGAAAACATTTAAATCACTTTGAAAAGTTTTTCTAGAAATAGGGAATGCAAAAAGTTAGGTTGATATCGAGGCGAAATACTGGGAAGTAGGTTTTTTGTTAGTAAACAATTTGCCGTTTGATGAAAAAGACCGGAAAGTTTGTGACGAGAAAAACGAAACCATATCTGAAAAATACAGGTAATATTTTTGAAAGAGGGATGCCTTAAAAAGATAAAAAATACTACATAATTATATACAACCGGTAGTCGGATTGATAGGTATCAGAAATTATAAAAAATCATATTTATACAAACTAAACCGACTTCAAGACACTAAAAACTATCAATTAATTAAATTGCAGTAGGTAGGTAATTATCTCATAAAAAGTTTGGATTAGGTGCTTCACTATCTATTGTTTCTGGAAACAGTTTAGCGCCAACGTTTATAAATCAAACAAAATTTAAAAGCGAAACAAAGATTCAATTTGATTGACCTGGAGATATCGCTATTTCTATAGCATTCCGATACGTGTTTTATTATTTTTAGTATGAATTTACAACTCTTGATACATTTTTTTCATACAACCGCAATGGTGAGCAGTTTCCGTAAACTTTAGATGTAAAGATTAGGAGGCGAGTCCACGTCTTTCCAACATTACGCTGTCTCATGAGCTCTGGCGACCTTACTCGTCGCAGGAGCACAACAGTACAAAGTAGTGTTATTTAGCTACAATCTTCTGTAAGGAGGAGGTGACACCCCAGTCAGTCACTCAAGACTCAAGTGGTAGGGGAGAGTGGGCTAGTTCCGGATTCGTGTACATCAAGATCATGCTCATGACAGGCACTAGGTATGGGTTCTTTGGGGTGGCTCCACCTCTAAATATCAAGCCAAAAATAAAATATCAAGTATTAGGGCCTTCAGCTCATAGAAAGAAGGAGATATGTTACGGGGGTGTGGTGTATGTGTTCCCGTCAAGCCCAAACCGAAATATCGGTCTCTGACGGGGTGTTAGTTGTAACTTAGCCGCGCGCACGCAACAATATCCTGTATTTCTCGAAATGTCGAGTTGTAGTGTCAAAATCAGAGTAAAACGAATAACTATATGAAAGATACAGTCACGTTCCACATGTATAACAATTTCATTAGATATTGGCTTTTAAACAAGTAAAACAAAATATTTACCGATATATAGACGCTTCCGGTCTGTTAGGTCCGGTATGTCACATCAGACTATGAAAGTCATTCCTGACATTTTCATTGACATTTTTTTTCATATCGTGATTACCTTTTGTTTAGTAAATGTCATTTAAATTCCGTAAAAATACAATGAACTGTTGTGGGTTTTAGAATTTCTATTATAACTACCACTACGCATCAAAATTATATTTTAATTTCAATACCGAAAACAGCATTTATTGTTGGTTTTTTTCGTGCTTTATTTATTCTCATATTATAAGTGAACAAGAGACTGGATGAGATGAGAGTTTGATGTTAATTACAACTCTCGTTCGAGTAAGCATAAGCTTACCCAAACTAAAATAAAACAAGCAAATAAAAATTCCGCTAAAATTAGAGCTTATTTTAGCTTTATTTTTTTAGCACTGAATAAATTTTATTTCTTTCTATCGCCGAAAAAGGTCCTCCTTAGGTTAACCTTATCCTTAGGTTGAAAGGTTATCCTTAGTAGGTACATGCGTAAGTAAAATTAATTTAGTTTTCTTTTTGTCAACAGATTCAGCTTCCGTTGTGGTTCATGTGGTGAGCGGCGAAAGACCAGCGGCGATGCAAAGCGCCGCCAAACAACTAGCTCCATCTTTGACAACGATTACAATGTTAATCACCAGAACTTCAGTAGTTAGACCACTAATAACAACTATCATACAATTCTTCGTATCACTAGAAAATATTACTATCAATCTCTTATCAGCATATTCAAGAGCTAGTAGTAGGAAAAGACTTGTGAACAGATGACCGGAGTTGTAAATAAAATATTGGCATTTAATGCGTAAGACATAGATAATTTTAGATTTAAGCATGACGTTATAAAGAAACGAATTACTTTAATAAGTACATTGTCACTGTAAAAATAAAATTTTTACTTTAGAATATAGAAATTATTCGTAAGGTTATCGATGAATCAGCCCGTAGCTACAGTCTAAACCCTATGTGCTGAAACCTGGTTTATTTTAACTTCCAATAAAATGGGAGCTCTTGTGAAATTACTCCGATTGTGATTGGCTGACGAACGTTGTCAATTATTTAACAGCCAATCACAGTTATGTAATTTAAAACTCGAATTATTTTTGTATGGTGTTCAGGAAAGCGGGGCCTATATACGTACCTATGTTATTTCTATAAGCATATCTATATAATGTATTTATAATTTTTACAACATTTTTTTTTAAATCAGTTATTGTACAGACAACGACAACAAAAATTAAGTCTTTTCAAACTAAAGTACCCTTTATGAAGTGTACATAATTACAAAATATTTAGAATCCCACGTCCATACATTTATCTAAAACTTTAAATACCTACTCAATTACTCTGTTCCAGTGAGAAGTTTATTTACTCTTATGATCGCCATTACAAAAATATTAAGTACCATTTTTGTATGGACCTCCTACAACCTCCTTAGTTCTTTGGATCGTAATCGTATATTATTTCTGGATAAGTACGTTTTTTCACATCATCTGCGGCTTACTTATTGGTTCTTTAATTGTGTCAGTTTGATGGGCAATTATGCCACTCGATCGCTACTTGACCTTCTCAATTTACTGAAATTTAGTCGTAAAATGGTATAATTTTAACTTTTAAAATACGCAAATCGTAGGTACCTACCTTTTTCATTTTTTTTTCAAAATACTTGTTGCGCTATCTATATTCAATTAAATGAATTCTATCATTATAACTTCATTTTTTCATGATATACCTATCATGAAATCTAAGATAAATATTGCGAGGTAGAGGTCGGCTGCTAAGTCTATGTATGGACTGACATTATCCGACAATAGGCTAGGGACCGCTACGATATAGAAGAGATTGTAAAAGGAATATTATGTCTAAAGACAAACTGAAAACCTGTTTTCAAAATAATCCTATTAAAACACTGACTGTTTAAAAAATGAATTGGAAAAAAAATACTTTTCCTACATCCTACTTAATTCTCGGTTGTGATAAAACGCACATGGTAAAATTATTTGATTTTATTTAATATTGTCCTACAATGTTCGCAGTGGCTTCAACACTAATAAATGAGGCCTTTGATGGGAGTACCAGGGTTAAGTTTGAGAGTTTGATATCAAACATAAAGTATGGTACCTAGTTAAAAATTGTGAAGCCCAATGGCTCAGTAAAGAAAACAACTTTTAATGAACTGTAACAGAAGCGATGCTTAACAGCTTACAAAAATGTTTAGGTCAGTAGCGTTTCGACAAACGTGATCTGACACTGATGCTCTCAAAAGATGTCATTATCTCTTTATTTGATTATTATGTTACCTATCAAAATGGTAAGGGTGGTTTGGGATTATTTGTTAAGCCACGACAATCCTCCCGGCAGCATATGACAGTTAGAAACCCAAAACCAATTGTGTCTTGATTGGACAGGTTAAGATTACTCGCAAAGATCCTGTCTATGGTTCAATCATAAATAGGTTTAATTCACGCTGACTGTTTCTCCTCATGAAACTATTTCATAGACTTAGAGACTTAAAGAGAAAGGGGTAATCATACCAAACTAAATTACTCTCAATATGCGTCCATACAATTTAGGTCAGATGAAGGACCGATTCTGGATTTCCGATTCGAATATGGACTTACAAACAGTAAATCCATATTTTACTACAGTGTAACATCTACGTCATAGCGCTGAATAGACGGTTAGTATCGAGTAACCGAAAAGCGATTGATCAGCGAAATGTGAGTACAATGTAAGTCAACACAGAGGTAAGTCACCACAGAGTAACATCCCAATGCGTTTCCGAGGTACCATCAGAGAATAAGCCACCTTCCCATACTAAGGAACATTTTTGTACATAAAGGTCGGCAACTAACTGCCGCCTACTTGGGGCAATCCATCAACATTGGGGTTTATCCATCAACAGAATTTAAGGGTGTGTCTGAAATTTTTGTGCCAGTTAAAAAGAATGTTTTCTTTTTCAAAAAAGCTAATACTTATTTTTTAAAAGTAAATGCTTATAACAATGAAAGCCAGCGCGTAATATGCAAGTGATGCAAAGATGCAACTTTGTTAAAAAGACATCTGGTCCTAAAGTGTCTTTACGACCAGATGTTTTTGAAAACAATGGAAAGCAATGACCTTTTACAAAAAAAAAAAGGATTTCCGATTGGTCAATCATATAAGGGCTGGTGTTGAAGTAGCTAGTTTCAACTTTCAACTGAAAAAATTTCTAACCAAACTCTAAAAAAATAGAAGTCATAGACAATTTTAGAAGGCATAATAGGAAGTGTTACTGAAAACCCGTTTAAAGTTGTTCACTTTTCTAAATGTGAAATTATAATGACACCTGTCTGTACTGCTCTGTCAAACTGTAATAAATTAAAAATTCATTCATTTATTTTTCAACCAACTCGATTTCTTAAAACGACAATTTAAAAAAAAAATTAACTACTGAGTTTAAAGTTCTCTTAGCGTGTGTACCTATTACTCTAGAATCGATCTCAAAGTCTTTGAATTTTGTACTAGTTTTCCTAAGCATATTTCAAAATAAATACAGTCTTAAACTCTGTCTAAAAGAAAATTGAACGCTTCCATTTTACTCCATTAAAACTTTAAAAAAATACCAAGAGTGATCTCGTGACATGCCTACTTTTTTTTTCTTTTATACCACTAAAGTGGCAATCAAGCATACGGCCCACCTGATGGTAAGCGGTTACCGTAGCCTATGGACGCTTGCAACACCAGGGGTATCACTTGCGCGTTGCCGACCCTGTAAAAACCTTTTCACGCCTTTTTTGAAGAACCCCATGCTGTACTCATTCGAGAAAATCTCTGTAGGGAGCTCATTCCACAACTTGAGCGTACGCGGAAGAAAGTTTCTCTGAAACCGTACAGTACGCGACCACTTTGGTTCCAATTTGTGAGGATGAACTCCCTGCCGGCGGCGAGCGGTGCGATAATAGAAAGAAGCCGTGGGCATCATGTCTAATAATTCCTCAGAACACGCCCCGTTATAGAAACGGTAGAACACACACAAGGAGGCAAAATCTTTTCTTAGGCTTAAAGGTTCAATACCGCTTGTGAGCTCAGGATCGTCGACAATTCTCATAGCGCGTCTTTGGAGCACGTCAAATGGTCCAAGCTGGTATCTAGGCGCTCCCGCCCATAAATGGTAGCAGTACTCCATATGGAATATGCGGCCTGACTTGAGACTTATACAGTAACAGTCTTTGCCCCGAAGTGAAATACCGCCGCGCTCTATTGAGCACACCAAGCTTCTTGGATGCCAGCTTGACTTTATCCTCCAAATGACTGCGGAACTGCACGTCGCTAGAGATATCAACACCAAGGATCCCGATACTCGTAGAGATGGAGAGCGGTGTGTCGAGGAATTCTGGAGCTATAGCGAATGGGGTTTTTTTAGCGGTGAACGCGCAGATTTGTGTCTTAGTGGGGTTGAATTGGACTAAGTTTAGTTGTCCCCAATGGGAGACTCTGATTAGAGACCTCTCGATTTCAGACACAAGTCGACCGCGACTTTCCTCCACTGTAGACCGAGGGGTATTAGCACGACTCGTATAGTAAGCGTCACCAGTACTGTCATCTGCATAACAATGCAGTCCGTCAATAGACAGCATATCATTGATATGCAGCAGGAACAATGTTGGAGACAGCACCGAGCCTTGCGGGACGCCAGCGTTGATGTCCATGCTATCCGAGCAACTGCCGTCAACGACGGCTCTTATGCATCTGCTGGACAAAAAGCTAGCGACCCATTTGCACAACCTCTCAGGCAGCCCGTAAGATGGTAACTTCGAAAGAAGACCCCTGTGCCAGACCTGATCAAACGCCTTCGCTACATCTAGGCTAACTGCCAATACCTCACCATGACTCTCAATGACAAGAGACCAACGGTGCGTGAGATACACTAGAAGATCACCCGTCGAGCGACTGTGGCGAAAGCCGTATTGACGGTCGCTAATAAGGTCGTGATCCTCTAGGTACCTAAGGAGTTGCGTATTTATAACGCACTCCATCACCTTTGAGAGAAGGGAGGTTATAGCGATTGGCCTGTAATTCGATGGGTCTGATCTATCGCCCTTTTTGGGCACCGGGTGCACATGGGCAGCCTTCCATGAAGACGGAACTTGCCTGGTGGAGTACTTAGGGTGGAATAAATTGGAAGAAAACTCTAAGGCATAAAATATTAAGAAGTTTTAAAAAGTAATTAACACCCATCGTACTAAAGTGCTTAAGTGGCGATAGCGCAGCGTTTGCGAAAAACAATGATCACTTATTTAAAAGTTAGTTCCAATATAACACTGAAAAAATTACAAAAGGCTACAAAATTCACAATACAACTTTTTGAATTAAGATTTGCATTTATTATTCAACTAGCCGACAAACGGTATTCTGTCTAATGTTTTTTTTGAAATTAATAGACAAATCTTTTGTTACAAAAAAAAGACTGCTGTCTGCTAAATTCACATTCATCAAAAGCGCAAACTCTTTAACGCCCGTAGTTAAAAAGTCGTTATGTTTACTGAAATTATCCAATTTTTTTAATTTTTCTTTCCGTAAGAACCTTGTAAAAAGAATTAAAAATCTTTAAAAAAATAATAAAATCGATAAATTCGTTCTCAAGCTATGGTGTGACCAAGGCAAACAGGGATTCACTTTTATAAACATCTAAATATATTTAGATTGGATATTGTTATAAAACAATTGCCTTAGAGATTGAGTTACGTCATTCGCAAAAATTTGGTACGACATGAACAAAGTTTTCAGAGATGAAAAAAGTTTACGGCCTTTTTTCCCTTTCATATACAAAGACAGAGAATCTGGCAATGTGGAATTGCTAATTTGAATCTTATCGATTTCGAATAAGGTGTATTATTATTAAGTTTGAAGTGATGATTTGTATTTAAGAATTGATGCGTATACACAAAGTTGTAAGGTCAAGCATTATTTTTATTAAAATTGGTGTTTGAGATACATTTATACAAGATCAAAATGATAGGTACAATTGAAAAAAAATAAACACAATTTAAATTATAACTAGCTATCGCAACAAAATCCATTGTCCAGTATCCATTTGGGCTATGTGCCATTCGCTGTAAGCCTAGTCGTATTTCCAAATTAATTATTAAGTTCGATCAAAGAGTGAAAGCGCTCGCCACGATTAGTAATTACAGATGCTGCCTTTGGCATTCCAAATGAATAATATTTACACATAGCAGTTACACATTTTGGGGATTTAAAGTTGAATTGACATTGAATTGTATACTCGGTACTTATGTTTTGATGTTTTATTTTTCAATCGCTTGGAGATAAATAATGGATTCGTTCTTGAACCCTATTTGTGCTGAAAGGTCAAGGTGAGTTAGGACTTATCTAGAATATGGTTATTCACATTAACTTCAAAGAAATTAAGATTGTATGATTTTGGCAAAATTATGAAGTTCTCTGGCCAATACCACAAATTCTTTGTTTTAAATAAATTGTTCTAGCCATCGTAATCAACCAACGATTTGCATTGAGTAAGCTTAGTTGACCCAAAGTCTTTTTCAAATACTTATTGATTTAAAAAGAAGGATTATTTCAATACCTACTTACTATTTCAATAGATTATTTTAAAATCAAATAATAATAAAGAATTTTATCAATATTCATAACAATGGAATGCGGCAAAATGATATAACGTTTTTTAAATTAATGGTTCAATAAATAACAAACTCAAGATATCCTTAGCTAGCAACCAAGAGAATAAAATATTTTTATTATTTAAGACGACGTTGCCGAATTTTACAGACAAAACTTCCAAATTGCTTTCAAGAATCTGAACGACAATTAGGTATCTAGGTTTTAAGCAGTGGTTTAAATTTATGCCAATCAACAATAAGTAAAACTTTAATTCCGAATACTAATTAAATAACTCTTATCGAACGAAGTATTGTTTACTGTTTTGAAGTTTTGGAAGTAACCTTGTTTTAAATATAGGTTTGAAGTATTATACAAAAACTGATATTGTAACTGTTGAACCCATTTTATTACACGACTCGCGAACAAGCAAACTGCCCGCCCGATAGGAAGCAGTTACCGAAGCACATATTATACGCTCATCGAACGACGGGTTAGATAATATTAGGCGCTAATCTCGCGTTGCCTTCTTAGTAAAAATTAAAAGAAAGCATTATGCTTACAGCAAAGGATTAAAATATGAGGAAGACAATGCTAATCATTATTATTATGGTTAATTTTTAATTTTTGAATCTGTAATTTGACAATTTTAATTCCATATATTTATTTAATTACTTAGATTATTTATTGATGATTATATTATTATTATTATTTTGACAAATAGGTATAGTAGGTACCTAATTGTTAACTTACTTGGTAACTTGATCGTGACAAATAAATCCATAATTTTATATTCTTATTTTCTATCACTCAATTGATTTTAATGATCCTAATTGTAATTTTTAAGTGTGAGGGGCCTTTTTTTTTGTTTTTTATATTTTTTACTGATGTTTATTGAAATTCATGCTGCATGATACATGTATATCTTTCATGTTGATACCATCCTAGATAAAAGATCGTATTGTAGACACATGGTTGCAATAACGAGTTTAAATATTGAATATTGACACCTACTCCTAACGGTCCTAAACTTAAAGGTTTCTCAATGAGGTCTGTGACAACCTTAGGTACTCATCGCAGGAACAAAATTACAAACAAGTGATATTTCGGTAGGGTGCTCAAAATTTAAAGCGCTACATCTCTTCGTTTTCCTTGCTTTTTTAATCCTACTGAATATGTCTAGTTAAATTATCCATTCATATGAACGCCTAGGCAGGATGTTTAAATCGAAGAGGTTTTATGTGACTGTTATGCCTACTTATAATCAAAATGGTTTTGGCTATACGTGGACATAAAAAAATTACCTTGAACCTGTCATCACACCAGTACTAGACGATCCGCCTAGGAGTCTGATACGCCATTGTTTAAAGTCGAATGAGTTTAATTCAGTCAACTATAGGCCTAGGTATTTAATTGGATGCCGGCGTTTAATCTAGGGGCTAGGCAAATTAGCCAGATGGCGTCGACAGATACAAAACAGTCGTTGTGGTCTTGTATATTTCATAAATCATACAAGACCACAACGACTAAAAACTATCATAAATTAACAAGATTAAGGCTGTAAAATAATCTCTAGATGAATTTACTAAAAATGATCAAAAAATTCCAAAATTGACCGATATATTCGGGTCTGCCACTGCTACCTACTTGTTTATTTCCCACAAGTCCCAGAGCCGCCGTATCTGTTAAATAATTCTTAATAACATGTGCTGTGTAACACGAAATGATACATAAAACCACAGAATGTTGCGTACACTACACATTGCTACGTGCTTAATGGATAAATTATTATTTATTGATTATTCAGTACTGAGCCGCAAAAACTAGCTGTATAATAGAACTTTTGTTTTATCCTTTAGTTTTATCCTTTGAAACACCTAAAAACGTTTCTTTATTCAGAAGAGCATTTATATCTCTGTCAAAACGAATTAAAAACAGGGACGCAGATCTCAAAATAGTAATTTAATGGCCACTATAGGACCTTTTCTTATTTAACAAGAGTTTATGTTACCTTTACCTCACATTAATTATATTTACTTAAGCATTTATATACAATAAAAATTGAATGAAGATTTTATTTTGTTATTATAGGTAATATTCTTCTTATTAATACAATGGAAAGTATGTGCGTCCGAAGTTTTACTGATAAACTAAGGTTACATTTACCGTGAATTTTAATAGTGCCCTCCACGAATTATTGAGTTTTTACTAAAATATTTATAAATAAAGTGACTTTGAGTTTATAAAGGCCATTATAGTATATACTTGTTGTGAAAATGTTTACACTGTAATCCTGGTTTCAAACTAAATTTAGAATGTCCACACTGATGCTACTTACTTTCTCCTAACGTCCATTCACTTCTATTAAATGTCTTCCATTGCATTTATAATCTTTTCTAATTATTAAATCCATTCGTCTCGATTCTAAGGAACAATGCACTCGAATTTCCACCGAACCAAAATGTCTGACCATTGTTGTGATAGCGAGATAAAAATTCTTTTTCATAACGTAATCGTTATTTAGTGGTAACATTTATCTACTTTTCTGTATTGCATTTATATTATAAAAGAGATAGCCTGTTATAATAAAAACTGTCTGTGCGCAATGTTTGTTAGATAAACTATAATAGTCATCTAAAATGATTACTCGTACAGCACAGTTCTATTACTAGGCTACATTACAAAATCACTTTAGTAAAGAGGTATTGTTACTACTAATGTACTAAATAGCAACGATATGTGCAATACCATAATATTGTCCTATAGTTGACTGTTTATCACTATTTAAAGAAGAGTACCTACTATAGCAGTTCATTAGTAACCCTTATTACGCAAATCAGACGAATGAAGGCATCTGCGATCAATTTTATAGGACGATATCGTTCTGCACTAGTTATATTTGAACTTGCTATTGCATGTTGTGTAAAATAGTGTAATAAACGTTTACCTACATCAATTGTTTATAGGCCATTTTTGCTCCATAAGCATAGAAATCCAAAAAATATTTTCTGTCACTGCTAAAACCTTCATAAATCGTTTACACAGCTTTTTAGAGATTTATGCTTTAGTTAAAGGGCTGTTTGCTGGTTGGGTGACTACTTCGTACAAAGTTATGCGTGGTCTTACATAAAAATATATACAGAATGAGTCAAACTAATGCTTTCAGGGTGGAAATTTAAGTATCCTCAATATTGTAGTTAGGAAATTGTACTCCAAGGAAACATTCCTTTATATCTTTTAAATAACTGCAATGATTTCTAAGAAGTCTCTTACCTGAGCCGAGAATCGAGCCCGATAAACATTCTGTATTTTTATGATTCCGATGGATCCACGATGAACAAATCTCTTCAAATAGACATTGCCTCCAAAATCAAAAGGAGATAAGGAAATAGTAAAAGTTTATCAAATCATACAAATAAACGGTCGCTTCATGAATTTTACACATAAGTACCTACGCACTAGGATAATAAATTCAATTCTGAAATCTAAATAATTCCTTATCATTTTAATATACAATGTATGTCAGAGGAAGTTAGATTGCTTATTATCAAATAAATAAACACGGCTAGTTTTTGTCTGAAATCTAATAAGAACCCTTGAGTAATTCCAATAGTTAGTGATGCTTCGTCGTGTCTCATAAAGCCTACCTTGAAACCGACCATAAAATCTAATGATGTTGGATTGTATGGTCAGAATTTACAGATAATATTTATTAGAGATATTTGTTCCACATAGGTGGTGAATCCCTATCGGTTGATATCATAATAAAAGAGGATGTTGCAAAAATATTAAATTTAGTAGTTGTACAATTTAGGAATTCAAGGGTGTATCTTCATTAATAACATACCATATTTATAAATGCAGATTTACTCTATTGCATTGCGGAAATCCTGTAATAAGATGTGATTGTTTTTGAATAAATAAATAAATAAAATTTATTTTCTACATTTGGCAGGTACAATTCCCGTAAGCGACTTTAAAAAAATCTTAGAATGTAGTTATTGTTATTTCTAAAATTATAGGAATTTGATCATGATATGCTGACTTCAATTTTAGGATTCTTTCCCTTCGAGATGCATAGTTTTGACCCATCTGTATACATATACGCGTCGATTTGTAAACCACATCCTTTTCGTGCATTAAATAATTAATTAGTGTTCTCCTGGAAAATAGTTTTAATACCTTTGACCGCCAGTCCATCACTCCAACGCTGTAACTTCGTAAAAAAAATCCAAATAAAGATAAGCTCAATGTGAATAAGAATCAGTTTTGATACGAGCAAACAGCGAAATGTGCTTAATTTTTCAGTTCACTGATGGGTGCTATTTCGTTTGCTGTTCCATTATCAAAAATGACAAAAAAAACAATAAAAAACTAATTGTTAAATAAAATCTGGACTAGCGTGAGTCTGACTCGCGCACTGGGGGCTACGTGGAAACTTGTATGTGGGTAGGTCGTAAGCTAAGTCATCATCATCATATAAACCGAGAGACGCCGACTGCTGGGCATAGGCGTCTCCCAAGGATCTCCAAACCGATCAGTCCTGCGCTGTCCGCATACATCGGCTTCCCACGACCTTCAGCAGATCGTCGGCCCACCTTGTTACTTACCAACTTACCAACTCTGCGTCTCTTTCCGCCCCAACGGCCATCATCAGTCCTTGCAATGTTGCCTGCCTATTGCCACTTGAGGCTCGCAATTCTTCGGGTTACATCGGCGACCTTATTTCCCTGCGGATTTTATCATTTCCAATTCGATCACGCAGAGAAAGCCCTCTCTATTTCCCTTTGGCTGGCTTTGAGCCTTCTTATGAGGCCTATTGTAAGTGGCCACGTCTCAGTCTCGTATGTCATCACTGGGAACACATCGTCTTGAGGCACTGCGGAAGTTGGGGCGAGAATATGGCGCGAAGCTTCCCAAATGTTGTCGAGCCGAGCTGAATCCATCGGTTAACCTCTTTCTGGTAGTTAGACTTATCAAGTTGAAATATTTGCCTCAGGTAAATATATTCTTCAACAACTTCCAATGTAAAGCTTTCAACCTTGACATGAGTGGGAACGACATGGAAATTTGACATAATTTTCGTCTTGTCCATATTCATTTTAAAACCTACCCACATGTTAGGGGACTCTACAGAGGTCGTCGAGCATTGTGCGCAAATCTGCCAGGGTCTTAGCTACGACTAAGATATTATCAGCAAAACGAAGGTGACTCATCTACTCGCCACTTATGTTGATGCCAAGTCCTCTCCAGTCCTAAAGCTTGAATAAAACCTCCAACGCGGCTGTGAACAATTTCGAATAAGAAGATAAGTCGCCTTGAAGGATTAATATAACAAGGCAAAATATAGTTAGTTGAAGTGGCAACATATTAACACAGAGCTAGCCATAAAATATTTATTTTTAATTATAACCACCCTATACCTAATTAGGTTTTTATTTATTGGCGGATGTGAAAATGTGCGGCATAAATGCCAGAATTGTTTAATATGTTTTTTACACCTCCAAGGGATATTAATTTCAAACACAACAATAAAACCTGACACATCCACGCGTTTCTAAGAAAAAGGGTTAATTATGACAGACGAACACCGAAGTGTTCCTTTTATGTGAACGTCCATTTGGCACGACCCGAACGCACCGCACGCACGACACGTAACGGTTTTTTGTTAGCTTTAGTACTTATATGAATTAGTACAGCACTACACCACCCTCACCGGACTTCTAAACAGAAGAATCCGTTCAATAAATTGCGTGCCGAGCGTTTGTTGCGACTGGTGCGCAACAACGTGGACATTTCCCTTAAGGTTCCTTTTAACTTTTGAGGTGCGGAACCCTAAAAATTAGATAGGCTCTGTTTTCTCGAAAAGCCTGTCTCATTGTAATTTTGGTAATAAAATCAGCTTTGCAATTACAAACGTTTCAGTTCTGAGAGCGAAATATTCCGTGGAAGTCAAATTACTTAGTCTAAATGGTTTCCACGATTAATTAGGTTTTAACTTAATCTTACGACTGAGATTGCGTTCAGTTCGGAACAGCTTTTCAGTTATCACGTATTTTCTTAATCGCCTAGTTGAGACAAACCTTTTTGCCTTTCCTTTTGTCGGATTGCGGAAAGAAAAATTACTAAAAAGTTATGTATTCATAGTATCAAGAATTTATTAGTAAATATATCAAAATGTTGTTTTATTTACTTGTACATAATACGCAAAACTAATGAGGTCCAGTCTAAATGAACTGTTGATTGTACATCGACGAGACCGCTCTTACTGCGTTTGTAACAGAGGCGGTTTTCGTAGTATAACTGTTACACTTGAAATTTGTACCATTGCAAGTTGTAAATATCTCTTTTGTAAGCATTCTCTTCCAAACGTATTCTACGTTTAAGGAAAATAGAGTTCGATGTAATTCATTGTTTTTCCGATAAAATTTAATCTACAGTCATTGTATTCAACTGGTATGTAATAAGATAAGTAGTGTACAATTGTAAATAATTTGTAAATAAAAACGTTTTACGTGTTATCGGAATTTTTATTACATCCAATATGTCCTGATTGGAAAAATATAGATTACTGCAACTGTTTCTTCAAAACATACCAAATAAAAAAGGGCATGTAACGAATGTCGTCATTTTACATTTAATGTTCTGCAGTGGCATTTTAGAGCACTTATGCCTTCTATTAGCGTAGTGTCAACTGATTGACGTCACTATCCATCTATCCTTTTCTGTTAGGCTTATTTGAATTTATTCTGTTCCTTTCTTTTTGACCTAGAATTAAAGAGAGGCATACAACATATGAGGATGTTATCAGAAAAGACACAAAGTTTTTATTTTAATAATCCCTACAGCCTATAAGCCAATATACCTACTGTGTTCCTAAATAAGTTGCATTTACTTTGGCAATGCAAAACGTGCACTTCGCAAATTGTGTATTTCTCTAAATGAGCACTTTATAAGATGTTAATAAAGATCATCGGAATGTCGGAGATTTGGGTAAATTAAACATATTTGGTAAATTCAAAATCTTTTCGAAATTTGTAAATATGCATAACAAACGCAACGCAACCATGGCATCACTAATTTCTTGCTACCGCAGTTAGTGTAGAGTTTGAGAAATAATAATCATATCTACACTCACACCAAAACCCAAACTACCCACTCCACTCCACTCCTCTAGCCCAAAGTAAGCATCATTAAGAGCTTGTATTATGGATATTAGGTAGATGACAGAGAAATAATGATGATAATTAATGTCTAAAAACATGTGAAATATACTAAATAAACATATAAACATCCATGACTCGTAAAGAGAAGTACTACACATTTTGCAAGTGCACTATTTGAGCATGGTGTACAGTTTTATACCGCGCATCGCATTGTCTATGCTAAATTCGAGTTTAAAATATCACTATGCTTTATAAAGCTCTCCTAAAACTACACGTAAACATCTTTTCGGGGTTTCGATCTAGACATCATAATTTAATATATTTTCTTTTGGTATTTATTGTTTTTATCTTACAGAAAATGTCTCTTTTTCTACTTACTTACTATCAGGTAGGACGTCAGCTTGTTTGTCGTCTAGTAGTATAAAAAATACAACTATTACTTCGCTAATATTTTTTGTTCGTGTTGAAGTGTTTCTGCAATTTATTTTCTTGTGGTATGATTTTGTTCTCATGTAAGTGGATTTTTGTAATCTTTTTTGAGATTATTGAGATAGTGGCATTGAACATAGGTCTCCCACTAAGCCAGCAGACAGAGATTATCAACTATCCTTTTCTTTCATGATGTAGACACACGGCAGCAACGTTAAAAATCATCCCGCGTTTGGAATTACCCCACTATAGCCTGCCCTCTATTGACAGTTCGTGTTTTTATCGCAAAGTTTTACGGAGAATAAAGTTATAAAAGTGGGTCTTTAATAATAAACATGTTCGTGACGGAACGTAGTACCAACATAAGAATATAAGTTGTTTTATTATTATCACCACGAAAATAAAGATCAATTTCCGAAATAAGTCTTTAAATCCAAAATCTGAGCAACTATATAACAAGCAAGCTGACGGCCGACCTGGTGGTAAGTGGCTACCATCGCTTAAAGACACCTGCAATAACGAGGAATAAAATCACTTACCCAGTAATTACACTGCTACCTTTCTCATCAATCCGAAACGGCGAACTATTTTATAGGCGTAATAGGAAAGGCGGTGGTATACTTACCAAGAGGAACCTTCATACGGGTCTACTACCTTTTCAATACTCCTACTCAATCTATACTTAATACAACACAAATTTAAATAGTGCATAGAAAATGTATTTCAATGTACTCAACTATGAAACTAGCCATTAGGATCTTTTAATCTAAGGTCGTCATCGCCAGCCTATAATTATAGGTCCCACTGCTAGGCAAAGGCCTTCCTACGTGTAGGCCTACATAAGGAGTTTAGTCCATAAACACTACCACGCTGACCCAATGCGGTTTGCATTAAGAACCGGGACCAACGGCATAACTCCCTTCTGAAGCACGGAGGAGCTTGAGATTACAAATTTTGATTAACCCATCCCGGGATCGGCCATGGCGAAAGTTACTTTGTTTTCGTCACCGAGCTCCTCACACTCCTTAGAGCTAATCAAGATAAAAATTCTAAATTCGAGTTCATTAACTTCTCTATTACAAACATTTCCAGCCGACTAATCCGAATGGGCACTTGAGTGCATAACGCGTTTCCCTTTTTTCAATCGAGTGAAAACACACGAGCGCCTAATTCGATAAACCGACCGAGCCGGCTCACATTGACCCTTTTTGCCGATTAGCGAGATAAAATTAAGTAAAAAGTATAAACGTAGCACTTGTTATTTGTAGTGAAAAGTTCAAAGTCGTTTGTGAAAGACTAAATTATTTTGGGGAGTCAAGCGGACTCAGACTTTAAATATTTGAGATCAAGAGATAAGTACCTTGAAAGAGGACATTGACGTCAGCGGATCAGATTAATAATTTTCTGTAAGAAGGTTACATAAAATCATGGATAACATTAATAGGAGTTTGGCCAAAGCAACACCAACAAAATAAATGCTCTGAGGCCACTTCTTGGTGCAGTTTGTTTGTAATTATAAAGAAGATGATCCTAAATATACTAAAAGCCCAAAATCAATAGCTTAGTAATTTATGCAGGCAAGCTGTGTGCCAATAGAGTCCTTAGAGTAAGTCTACCCAAATCGCAACCGTCAAACCCGTTGGGAATCGGCAGCTATAGGCCGAGAAAGTATTCACTAAACTCATTTCCGCACATAGCAGATCAAGGCCACATAGTTGAACCATGCTTAGGGCAATTGAAATCATAATCAACCCCTTTTTTGTGAAGGGCTCTTAAAAAAGTAATGTTTTTTTTCTTATTTTCTTATACCGTAATGTGGAATGATTTTAGATAGTTCGTTCAGAAACTTTACGTTTTTTGATTCAGGGATTAGATAAGCCATGAACTATATTAAAATTTAATATAAAGTTGGTTTTTGTTGCTATTAAGTAAAGTGTATCTGTGTGTGTACGAGAAGACGTCTAAATCTAATTTGTTCAATTATTGTTATTTCATATTACTTTAATACAATAAAAAATAAAAATGTAGGTAAGTAGTTAGCAAGCAACAAACTCCCTTCCAAGACTGCATGTTCCCGTGTGACGAAGGGCACCTATGGTTGCTTTTGTACACTTTTTAACCGATTTTAAAGAAAGGAGGAGGTTATCAGTTCGACTGTAAGTTCTTTTTTTATGTTTGTTACCTCATAACTTTCGACTGGGTGAACCGATATTGATGATTCTTTTTTTGTTCGATGCGGAATAGTTTCCATTTGGTCCCATAAAATTGTTTGACAATCCATTGGGTAGTTTGGGTTTTAAATTAAAATAACTGGAATGAGTAAGTCATCTACGTATTCGAAATTGCGGATTTTTTCTTTACTATGAATTTTTAGTAAAATGATACGATAGTAGAAAACAATATATAAACTGACGGTAACCCATCTAGCTTTGACCTTAAAAAGCTATTACTTATAATTGTGAAAAAATTATAAAACAAACATTAAAACCAACTCCAAAAAACAGAAAAGGATAAAATAAATAAATTTAAATAGGTTCTCAATTCATAGAAACATATTTTTTGGAGTTGGTGCTAAGTTGTTTCCAGAAACAATAGATAGTGAAGCATCGATTCCAAAAAATATGTTTCTATAGTTTTTTGTAGTCGGTTTTAATTTTTGTTTAAAATTTTTAAACATGAATTAAGGTTCCTATTCCTTCTCTACCTTAATTGAAAAAAGGTCGTGTTATACTTGTTTGTATTAATTGTATTTTCAACTTTTCTCAGTCAAAATACCATCATAAGAAAAATGTTTTTTGCACATTTTTCTCTAGCGCATATAGAAATCGTGCATTTGGCAAGGATTTAAAAAAAATATATACTTTTATGTTTATTTGTAAAAGATAATGTCTACGGTACTAAAGGACTGCGGATCGGCATCACAGGGGTAAGAAAAATTGTGTCCCGTGCCAGAAAAGTGTCAGCTGGGCTAACCGTCTTTACGAATAAAAAATAGATCTCATGTAAGTGACCTCTAAATTATGTCACTAGAATGTGGAGACACACTACAAGAGCAGCCCCCGCGAAGTTTGTTGACTTATTTAATATAGCGTTGGGCCTTGGATTGCTTGCATTTGATAATTTCATGATATTTGTATGAAATAAATAACTACTTGGCTGCATTATTTCATAGAAATGTTATAAAATTATCAAATTAATAAGATGTAATTGAAAGTTGCAAAACATTTCTATGAACTAATATAGCATGTTTTATTGTCATCACCGCCCATATTTACGGCAATAAATGATTTATGATTTATGACCAATTATAAATATTAACCGCACGCAAGACACACACACACTGAAAAACACACGCACACAGACACACTTTTTTGTCAAATACCAACAAATACCAACGTATTTGTCTGCAACCAAAAAAATATATAGAATTTTACATCGTTTTCTTTCTTCCTTTGTATTTCTTAGAATAAAGTAGACGGTATAAACGCACAAAATCAAACATGTAAATGTGAAATAACACTACTTTTATAACGATGTGTTCTTATGGTGAGTAAGATCGCCAGAGTTTTGGGTTGGAAGAGTCGTAGGGCTTTTGCCGGCGCCATGGCCAGTGAGTTAGCTTTTGGTGACGGACTGGGTAACCCCGTCGCACAACGTAGTGTAGCAAAAGAGAGGTAGCGGCATCGCATGGGTACTCCGATGTGGTGGATGAGGTTCTACTGTCTAATACATGTTCATGCAAGAGAATACTGTGTTCCGAAGAGTCCCACTTACCCTGCATCGATTTGCCACGATCGATGCGGGGAGGCCGTGAAATATATTTCTTCCGTCAAAAAAAAAATAACAGTCCTCTATAGGTTACGGTCAGCGCTCACCTTCAGCTTGACTGTATTCTTATTTGCAAACATAACAAAAATGGCTGTAAAGACAGTAAATACTAAAACAACCTGTCCGTGCGGTGACGGATTAAGAATACAATTCACCGCCCCATTTCTTCCCGTGGGTGTCGTAAGAGGCGACTAAGGGATTACCGAGCTACCAACTGCTCGACTGGTGGTAGGGTCTGAACACCCGTCTGGTTAGTGACCACCGTACGCATGGCGTAAAACCCGCCAAGTGACCACTTGTGGTCGCGTTCCGGGATCAGTCAGCGTATAACCAGAGCTTGGGGAGACGTTGCGGCGATGGATGCGGTCAGTGACGGCTTCCGTCTAACCAGAGCCAGGTGGACTGCATTGACCCGCCGACCAGGGAGACCCGAAGAAACGGCTGTTCCGCTGGCCGCCCGTGGTACAGTACAGGGGCCCAAGCGAACCTAACCAGTTCGTGAGGCTGCCCTATCATGCCACGCATAATCTTGGGGTGGTCCGTCGTGCCGGTTGGTGACCGGGTGGTGGGGTCCCGGCGGCCATTCCCGGGGGGGTTCGGGGGCCCTTCCGTTCGGCGGGTCAGCGCTTCTCTACTGTCGGCTATTACCTGGGGAAACAGGCCTCACGCTTTGACCGTATTTATCGCGGCAACGTCTCCCCAATTCACGCCTCTCCTCCTTCTATCCTAACTATGGCAGCGCTCAAAAACAGTTCCGGTCGTTCAGCGGTGCACACCCCCACCACAACCACGCTGTTTGAGGTCGGGCTCACTAACATCCGTGGGCTCCATGCTAACCTCAATGCCGTCCACCAACATCTCGAGACGGCTCGACCCGAAATGCTGTTTTTGACGGAGACGCAAATACTCCGCCCGGCAGACTGTAGCTACTTGGATTACTCCGGCTACGCTCTTGAAGAGTCCTTCAAAGCGAAGGCCGGGGTATGCTTGTTTGTCCGGGAGGATGTTTGCTGTCGCCGACTGCGCTGTTTGGAGGACCCTTCCTACTCCATTCTTGGGGTGCATGTGGACCTGGGCACACATTGCCGAATCTACGTGTGCCTCTATTGATCTCACAGCGGTGACATGGAGACAACTCGACTTTTCGAACATCTTAGTCGGGTGGCAGATGTTGCGCAGGAGCAGTTTCCAACCGCGGAATTGGTGTTTTTAGGCGATTTCAATGCTCACCACGAGTCGTGGTTAAGTTCCTCTAAAACTGACCATGCTGGTAGAACTGCCCACGCTTTCGCTCTCACGCACGACCTGACCCAACTGGTAAGCCAGTCCACCAGGATTCCAGACATTGTCGGTCACGCGCCCTCATTGTTGGACCTTCTGCTGACGACTCGCCCGGATGGATATCGGCTAGAGGTTCGTGCTCCTTTAGGAACATCAGATCACTGCCTGGTATCCGCTGGGGTGCCACGGGCGTCGCCACCGGTACCTATGGTTGCCAAACGCCGCATCTGGCACTATGCGTCGGCAGATTGGGACGGTATGCGGGATTACTTCGCATCTGTCCCTTGGAGGCAGCGCTGTTTCAGTGAGCTGGACCCGAACGCTAGCGCTACTGCTGTTGCTGATGAGATCATGTTAGGGATGGAGTACTATATCCCTCACTCCGATCTCATCAGTAGGGGTAGGCGTAACCTCTGGTTCAACCGCGATTGTGCCTTAGCTGTTGAAAACAGACAGTCGGCATACCGCGCTTGGATCAGGGGCCGAGCTTGCGGGGATCCCAACATTGACTCACTGAAAGCAGTCTATAACAACGCCACCAAGTCCTGCAAAAGGGCCTTCATCAGAGCGGATGCACAGCGCGTTGCACGAGTTGGCCAAGAACTTCTTACGCATCCTACGGGAAGCCGTAGCTACTAGCGTCTGGCCAAAGCCGTGCAATCCAACTTCTGTCAACCCTCGCTGCCCCCGTTGAGATGTTCTGACGGCTCGCTAGCTCACAAGCCGCAAGAGAAAGCCGATCTCTTGGTAAAACTCTTTGCTGCTCACTCTCGAATCGATGACTGCAACTTACAGCCACCAACACTCTCCCACTGTAGCCACACAATGGCCGATATACGTATTAGGCAATGTGATGTACGTGCGAAGCTTCAGTCAATCGACGTCCGGAAAGCTAATGGACCTGATGGCATTCCAGCGATAGTACTGAAAAACTGCGCAGCGGAGTTGTCTCCGGTCTTAACGCGGCTATACCGTCTTTCTCTCTCTTCTGGGTGTGTGCCGGAATCTTGGAGAGAGACCAATGTGCAACCGGTCCCCAAAAAGGGAGACCGATCAGACCCAGCTAACTACCGCCCGATAGCTGTCACCTCAGTTCTTTGCAAGGTCATGGAACGGATCTTAAACCACCAGCTGATCCGATACCTAGAAGATCACTCATTAATTAATGATCGACAGTACAGGTTTCGGCCGAACCGGTCAACGGGTGATCTTCTAGCGTACTTAATGCATGTCTGGGGTGAAGCTATTGACAAACGTGGTGAGTCACTGGCAGTTAGCCTTGACATTGCCAAAGCGTTCGATCGGGTCTGGCACAGGGCTCTTCTCTCCAAGCTCCCGGCATACGGTCTGCCCGCTCAGCTCTGTAACTGGATTGCCGGCTTCCTGCATGAGCGAAGAATCCGTGTCCTCGCAGATGGATGCGCTTCGCGGTTCATGTCAGTGAATGCTGGTGTACCACAAGGCTCTGTTCTATCCCCCACACTCTTTCTTCTTCATATCAATGACATGATTCCGTTAGGAAACATTCATTGCTATGCAGATGACAGTACAGTGCATGGGGGATATTACGGTCGCCCAGGGGCTGGGCGCGCTGAAACCGAGAGGGAGAGAGAGAATCTTACCATTGAGCTCGACAGGGTGTTGAACCTCGTATCTGAATGGGTATCTAACAATCTTGTTGAGTTCAATGCTAAGAAAACACAGGTGTGCGCGTCTACAGCCAAAATGTCGCCGTTCCTTCCCCTTCCGTCTCTTCAGGGCACGACTCTTTCGGCACAGGGCTCCCTCAACTTGCTAGGTATGGAGATATGTTGCGATCTGAATTCCAGGAACTACATCGAAACCGTGATAAAAACAGCCTCACGGAAGCTCGGTGTCCTAAACAAGGTGCGTCGAATTTTCACGCCTGACAAATTATGCCTGCTGTATAAAACTCAGGTCCGGTCTTGCGTGGAATATTGCTTGCACTTGTGGGATGGCTCCGCCAAGTACCTACTCGATGCCCTGGACAGATTGCAGCGTCGTGCTGTCCGTATCGATGGCGATGTAGAGGTCACCAACAGCCTTGAGCCTCTGCAATTGCGTCGAGACATTGCGTCGCTTAGCGCCTTCTATCGGCTATATCACGGAGAGTGTTCTGAAGAGCTATTTGACCTTATCCCACCTTCCCCCTTCCTACTCAGGAGCACGCGTGCCGGTCTTCGGAGTCATCAATTCACTGTCTCCACCTCAACATCACGTACAAAGAAATTTAGTAGCTCTTTTCTTTGTCGAACTTCCAGAACTTGGAATTCTTTGCCAGCACATGTGTTCCCTCCTTCCTATAACATGGGTTCCTTCAAAAGAGGCGTGAAAAAGCACCATTCGGGCCGGCAAGGTGGAGGCAGCTAGAGCAGTGTCTGAACTGCACTAGCTGTCTTCGCATATGGACTCTTCTTACTGCTTCACATCAGGTGGTGTTGAGTCATTTATCGTGCTTTGTATAAAAAAAAAAAAAAAAAACAAATAACCCATTTACACGCTTTAAGTTTTCGTTTTTCAATTTCTAATAAAAAATTACAGAATTATATTACATGATGAATAAGCCCTGAAAATTCCTGACATCATTTTACAAATCCGTAATAATTAAATTATTTTATAATAAAAGGATTCACTTAAAATACGTATTTCATAAGCCACAGTCTGTATGAAAAGTTGCTTAAATTTGGGTAAAAGTTTCAAACAGTGTTATAATACTAATTCCGCAACTAAGTAGTTACAGAGCACTGAATTCGGCACATGCTGCATAAAGTTGACCTAACTCATGTGAAACCGTAGAAAATTAAATTTAAACACATTTTCAAAACTCAATTTTAGCATTTCTAAATTTCACTTAGCATCTGAATTTTAAATGGTTTCACAAAGAGGATAATATATAACCTGGTTAAATAATAAAATTAACTCTTATTGTAATACACAAAGGAAACAAATTCTCTCCAAGAAAACCAAGGAGTTGCCCTGAAATCATAAATTAAGTTTTATTGTTAATTGCGCTTAAGAAACCTGAGACAGTTTTCTATTGTTCTCTGTTCACATGTACGCAATTTATATCTTTCCTAACGTAAAATGATTCTATAATGACCAATTTTCCAGCTAGCGAATGTCACAAATTAGCCTTTAATTAAAATTATGCCAAAAATTTTACGTCATTATTCCGTCGGCCTTTGTGATTCGGACCCTTTTGAACCTTTATCTTGTCTCTTATCTCTCTGACGAAAAAGGGAACGAAGAAAAAATAACAAATAAATGCCTCGTTTACAATATTTTATCTGAAAGGTCGCTTGATGAAACACCGACTTATTTTATACCCCCAAGAGCCTGTTGGCTGTATTGTGATTGTATACGGTTAGAACCGATTTGTAATAAGCTCAACATTGCTCCTTGATCCACCTACTTCTCTTTTTTAAAATTATTGATAATTTTAAAAGACAGAATTCGGCAAGAGTTTAAGTTACTCTATTTACGTCTACAGTTTTAAAATTAACCCGAAACTCAAGACGTGAAATTTTTCTAGTTTACATATATTTTAATTAGTAATTAACATGAATACTGAATTCTTTCGATTTCCGGGAAACAGTTTTTGTAATTTATTACAATAGCTGGACGCAGCTTTCCTCGCATGGATTTCGATTATCGCGCCAAAATGCACTTTCTCGTGATGTACTCTACATCCATACCAAATTTCAAATAAATCTATTCAGTGAATTAGTGATAACGTAACGGACAGGCGGACAGACCTACTTTCGCATTTAAATTATGACATTTTCCCCATGTATGTGCATTCAAAAATCAAGTAAAGCAATATAGAGAAAAATAACCACGCAGAGTAGATTGACACAACCAATAATGAACTGCTTGTTCAGTCAATAAAGACTAAACTTGTGGTGATTAAAACGTCAACTAGTTTTCTTTTATTCAAATAAAGGCAAATGACTCTACACCTCCTGATGTAAAGCGGCAAGTAGAGTCTATGCGAAGACAGCTAGCGCAACTTGAACCCACCATTGAAAAGCCATGAATTTTCTTCATAGAAAGCACGACAAATGACTCAACACCACCAGATGTGAAGCGGTAAGAAGAGTCTATATACGAAGACAGCTAGTGCAGTTAACACTGCTCTGGCCGTCTCCACCTTGCCGGCCCAAAAGGTGCTTTTTCACGCCTCTTTTGAAGGAACCCATGTCATTTTATAGGAAGGAGGGACCACATGACGTGCTACCTAAGAATTCCAATTTCTGACAGTATGTTGAAGAAACGAGGTAGTTAATTTCTTTGTGCGTGATGTTGAGACGGAAACAGTGAATTGATGACGCCGAAGAATGGCACTCGTGCTCCTGAGTAGGAAGGGGAAGGTGGGCTAAGGTCAAAGAGGTCTCATAATCATAATCATTTATTGCACTTCAAAATGTTATACATGGTGTTGGAAATAAAATTTTACAGATCATTTTGGACCCTGTCGGGCACGGCAAGTTAGGAGGGAGGATGAATTTATATATAATTTAAAATTTAGGTATATTGTTTGTAAAAGTGTTTATACTATTTATCTATTAGATGTGAAAAGTAGTAGGTTTCATACTTTTTCATTTAAATATTCATTTAATGTGTAATATGATTTTGTAACCAACAGTTTTTTTATAAGTTTTACAAAATTAAATTGTTAATCTTTATATTTTTAGGCAGTTTATTAAATATTTTTATTGACATTACTAAAGGGCTATTTGAGTACAGAGTCATTCGAGAGGAGAGAGGAAATTTAATTTGCTTTTATGGCGTAGGTGGTATGTTGTGAAGTTTTCTGATCTTTTTGAGTAAAATTCAGGATGTTTACGAACAAATTTACATACTTTGAAGATTTAAATGCATGGCAGAGTAAGTATTTAATATTTTCGAAAAAAGGGTTTAAAGCTATCGATTTGTTCTTTGTTTGCTATTATTCTTATTAGTTTTTTTTTTGTAGGGTAAAGAGGGTATATAAATCGGTACTAATACCCCACAAAGAAATTCCATAACTGAGCCATGCGTAAGTGTACTATTCGGAGCACTCTCCGTGATATAGCTGATAGAAGGCGCTAAGCGACGCAATGTCCGCAATTCCGCCTAGTTCTTTCCTATACATCCCTAGTTAGTTTCACATTGTCATTACCATTTAGATAGATATGATTTTTTTCCAAGCCTCGTCTTTTTACTAAAATAACAACTTTCATTTCTAGTCTAGGTATTTGATCAAAATAAATAATGCATATCGGTAAAAATAAAAACAATATTCTTACGTCCTTTATCTTTACTGGGAGAGCTACAAGGTCGCAACATTCATTTGCTTTGTTTACTTCAAGTAGAAATATATGGCGAGTGGAAGGTCTTGTAACGTCGACATTGTTTCTGTCGACCCGTTTGTATATATTTCTAGTTATCCAACGTAACCTTAATCCAGTTTTCTTGCTAGTATTGTTGCGAAAAATCATAACATTCGTTTACTAGGGGAGTGGGTAATTTCGGACACGGGGTAACTCCGCTCAAGGACGTTTATACATCAAGATAAGCATGCTCAATGAGGAGCTCGGTGGCGTATTGGTTTGAGCGCTCTGGTTTCCATACGAAAAACAAAGCAACTTTCGCCGTGGTCGATCCTGGGATGGGTCAATCAAAGTTTATTATCTCGAGCTCCTCCGTGCTTCGGAAGGCACGTTAAGCCGTTGGTCCCGGTTGTTCCTGCTGTGGAGGCTTGGGCAGAGTGTGGCAAGCAAAACAATGGTCAGCTGATTAATGAATGTTTATTGAGAGAGGCGTGTTATATTTAAACGACTGTTGGACAGAGTTGGCTAGATAGGTAATTAGGCTGTCCTACTCGCACAGTATTAATATGTCCAGTCCTCTCGTTCGTCGTCTCAGTGCCCGGCCGATGGTCGGTTGGTGCGCACATCCATTTGTCTACGCTGCTCTGCGAGGCGGTGTGGGAGCGAGACACAACGGCGGTCCTCTCGTTCTAGACGTATAAATATGCCTGGACTCGTTACGCCACACCAGTACGGCGCTGCCGCGCCTCGGCCATGTTATGCACCATGACTCCCATATCACTCCCCCTCAAGAGAAGCGTACGGTTCTCTTTACTACACGACCGCTTCTCGTGATATAGGGTTGATTTGCAGATGCAGTGGTCGAGTCATGGGGAGGCGTCGTCGAGTGGTAGGTTGCTGCCGATGTTTGGGTGCTTGAAGTGCAGGCCTCGGAATGCATGTCTTCTGTCACGATGTAAGCAGGTTTCAGACGATCTAGTGACACAACTGCAGTCCGTAGTGGTAACTGGATCTTGTAGTTCTTGTCGTATCGCTTGAGTACTTCATACGGGCCATCGTAGGGTGGTGTGAGAGGCGGTCTGACTGTGTCGTTGCGAATGAACACATGTGTGCACGTTGCTAAGTCCTTGTAGACAAAAGGTCGCTGAGTCGACGGTGAGCGGGGCGGGGCGGGTGTGAGTGACGACATCGTGTGAGCGAGACGGCGCACTAGTTCGGCGTCATCTATTCTTGCGTCTTGGGGCGTAAAGAAATCAGAGGGTACGCGAAGTGTAGTGCCGTATGTCATGAGGGCTGGACTGAGGTTGTTGTCTTGCCGTAGTGCAGTCCGTAGTCCTAGTAGCACGGTGGGGAGTTCCTCTGTCCACTTCGTGGTTGCGCCGCGAGCCATGAGCGCGGCTTTCATTGTACGGTGCCACCGTTCAACTTGGCCGTTTGACTGTGGATGGTAGGCCGTGGTGCGCAGTCTAGTGATGCCGAATTTTTTCATGAGCGCGTTGAACAGAGAGGACTCAAATTGGCGTCCCTGGTCTGTTGTGATGCGCAGTGGGCAGCCGAATCTTACTATCCAGGTGTCATATAATGCTTGCGCGACGATCTCAGCTGTGACGTCACGCACCGGAATTGCCTCGGGCCACTTCGTGCAGCGGTCGATGATAGTGACACAGTAGCGATAGTCATTTGATAAACGTAGCGGGCCAACTATGTCGATGTGTAAATGTTCGAAGCGCTGCGACGGCGGAAACTTTTCTAGTGGTGTGGCTACATGTCGATGTATTTTAGCACGCTGACAACTTATGCAGGCTTTAGTCCACTGCCCAACTTCTTTGTTTAAGGACGGCCAGAAAAATTTGCTTGTCATCAATTTTCTTGTAGTTCTGATGCCCGGGTGACATAATTCGTGTTGTGCTTTGTAGGCTGCATAACGGTATGTCGCTGGAAGATAGGGTCGCGGTATTGAAGTTGATAGCTCGCACGTGATAGGCCGATCTAGACCAGGTAGTGTTATCTGTCCAAACTTCAAGTTGCTCTGTGACTTTAATTTTTTTAGGTCTTCGTCTTTGTCTTGATCGATACTCAGCTGTCTGTAGTCGATGGTGTTAGGACACTGTATCTCATCTAGGCGTGATAGTGCATCGGCGACTGCGTTCTTCTCTCCCTTAATGTATGAGATCTTCGAGCAGAATTGACTAATAAAATGCAGCTGTCGTTCTCGTCTGGGCGTGTCACTGTTGCTCGCTGATCTAGTGAGTGCGTAAGCGAGTGGTTTGTGGTCTGTATAAATGACTACTTCACAGCCTTCAATGAGTCTTCGGAAGTGTTTTACAGCTGTGTACATTGCTAATAGTTCGCGGTCGTACACACTGTAGCGGCGTTGAGTTTCGCTCATCGATTTGGAGAAGAAAGCGAGTGGTTTCCATGCACCGTCTATTTTCTGTTGAATAACGGCGCCGAGGCTGCGATCAGATGCGTCGGTCATGATGGCAAGGGCGCTGCCGGCGACTGGATGGCTGAGTAAGGTAGCTTTTGAGATGCTTTGCCGGCATTTTTCAAAAGCTTCTTCTGCTTGCGGTGTCCAGTTGATCAATGTTTTGTCATTCTTCTTTTTGTTGTGCAGGTACTTATTTAGCTCAACTTGCAGCTCGGCTTGACGTTGTAGGCAGTCTCGGTAGAAGTTTATCATGCCAAGAAAACGTCGTAGTTCAATGATAGTGTTCGGCTTGGGGTACGAAGCGATTGCCTTGATGCGATCTTCACTAGGTTTGATGCCGTCCGCCGATACGTCGTAGCCCAGGAAGTTTATTGACGTTTTCCCGAATTCACACTTTTCTGTATTTAGTGTGACACCGTGTTGGTCCAGACGCTGAAGTACCTGGTGCAGAAGTTGTTGGTGACTATCTTCATTTTCTCCGCACAGAAGGATGTCGTCGATGAAACAAAAACATCCATCTATCCCTCTCAGCACTTGATGCATGAATCGCTGGAATGTTTGGCTTGCGTTGCGAAGTCCGAACGTCATGCAATTAAATTCAAACAACCCAAACGGCGTTATGATGGCTGTTTTCTCTGCATCTTCCTTGGCGATAGGAATCCAATAGTATGCCATTTTTAAATCAAGTTTGGAGAAGACTTTCTTGTTGTGAAGTTGATATGTAAACTCTTGTATGCGTGGTATGGGGTAGCGGTCAGGCTGTGTAACTGCATTAAGCCGTCTGTAATCACCACACACTCGTAGTCCACCATCTTTCTTCTTCACGACGTGCAAGGGGCTTGCCCAAGGACTCTTGGATGGCTTGCAGATGCCCATCTCCAGCATGCGTTCGAATTCTTGTTTCGCGGCTTGATACTTATCCGGTGGTAAGGGGCGCGGACGAGCGGAGAGTGGGGGGCCTGTCGTTTCAATATGGTGAACGACCTCATGCTTGCTCGGCTGCTTCAGAGACATTGGCCGGAGCACATCAGGGTACTGCATGAGGATCTTGTGGTAGGCTTGTTGGCTGCTAACGACGTGCACTGACTCAGAAGTTGTTGCGACTTCCAGTGCGTCCACGGATAACTCGGTGACTTTGTCAACTAGCTTCCTTTTGTCCAAATCGACAAGCAGCTTGAAGTGTCGCAAGAAATCAGCACCCAGGATGGATGTCTTCACATCAGCTACCACGAACGTCCATAAAAAGCTGCGGCGGAGTCCAAAGTTCAACCTCAAAGTTTTATCACCGTACGTGTTGATTGGTGAGTTATTTGCTGCGTATAACTTGTAGGCGCTTGAAATACTGTTTCTGTTTTTTTTATGTGTGGCGGCTAAAACTGAGATGTCGGCGCCTGTGTCAACGAGGAAACGTTCTCGGGTGTCGCGATCGAAGACACACAGGCGATGACTAGTATGTGCGACACCGACGTCCGCCACTGTCGATGTCGATTTTAGTTTTCCGCAGTCTTCTTCCTCCTGCAGCAGGGTGACTCGCATCGCCTCGCTTTATCTCCAAAGCGGAAGTGGTAACGGCACTCCCAGTCGGCGTCTCCAGGCTTAGGTGTGTGTGTGCGCTGCGTCGTCTGCGAGCGTGATCGGGATCGAGCATTGAATGGACGGCGACGGTCTCTTCGTTGCGGCCGGCCCCGTCGCAGTTCGGCGATCTCGAGTGTCAGCTTCTCTACCTGTTTGGCCAGGGCTTCAATTTGTGTCGTTGGCGTCGACGGGCTTGACACCGATATTGCAGCGACGCTGGGACCTTCCGCATACTCCACCATCTTGTCAGCCATCGCAGCGAGAGTATCCAGCGATGACTCCTTGTTCACCGAAAGTACGACTCGGACTTGTGCGGGTAGATGGTTCAGCCACTCGATCTTGAGACCTTCCTCGGTGATCATGCCACTGGCTAACTCTCGCATCTTTCTCAAAAGCTGAGAGGGCTTCTGGTCTCCCAATTCCAGGCCACTAATTAGTTTCTGGAAGTTCTTCACGTCCGACTTGTCATAAGCTTCAAGCAAACGCTGCTTCACTTTCTCGTACTTTCCAGTGGAAGGTGGATTGTATAAGATATCGGTCAGGTGCTGCAGGTCAACCGTCTGTAACTGTTGTAGTAGGTACCGGAACTTCTGGTCATCAGAGGTCCTCAATGGGTCGATTACGGCTTCGAACTGGATGAACCAGGCACGGGGAATTTCTCGCCAAAAGGGAAGAAGTCTTGATTGCACGGAGACAGCGCTGACGTCGTAGTTTGCCTCTGCAAAGTTTTTTTCTTGCTATCCCTCTGCCATGTTATAGTAGGAGCTCCACAGAGTCCTTCTTGAGCTGCTGTTGTATAGCGGACTTGATCACGTCGGGGTCACCAGATGTGGAGGCTTGGGCAGAGTGTGGCAAGCAAAACAATGGTCAGCTGATTAATGAATGTTTATTGAGAGAGGCGTGTTATATTTAAACGACTGTTGGACAGAGTTGGCTAGATAGGTAATTAGGCTGTCCTACTCGCACAGTATTAATATGTCCAGTCCTCTCGTTCGTCGTCTCAGTGCCCGGCCGATGGTCGGTTGGTGCGCACATCCATTTGTCTACGCTGCTCTGCGAGGCGGTGTGGGAGCGAGACACAACGGCGGTCCTCTCGTTCTAGACGTATAAATATGCCTGGACTCGTTACGCCACACCAGTACGGCGCTGCCGCGCCTCGGCCATGTTATGCACCATGACTCCCATACTGCAACCGCTTTAACCCACCAACCCGCATTGGGCAAGCGTGGTGGTGTTATGGCCCAAAACTTCTCATGTGTTTCTCCCATGTAGGAAGGCCTGTGCCCAGCAGTGGGACGTATATGGGCTGGTAATTAAGAAACGGTCTGGTGCGGAGTTACCTTGCTCCCGAAATTACCCTACTCACCTCTAAGTAAATTCCATAGAATAATCACAAAAATTGTGAGAACGCTTTAACACCGGCACCATTTAAATAGCCACTTGGGCAGAGAATGCTTGGAGTAACTCTTGGTACTGAGGCTGGTACACACAAAAAAGTAGTCATGAACATGTCAGACCAATAAATATCTTATTACTTACGTGCAAAGTTGTATTTAGCCACATTATACAATATGTTAATACCTTCTATGCTCTGTTCCACTGGCGCCCTTTTCCTTTATACAAAAACGCAGCGAAGTGTTGACAAATCCAGTGATTCCAACGCAAATAAGCAAGGCAAATATAAAAGCCGCGTCAGTAATATTAAGCAGACTGAACGTGATCTACTTTTTATAAATCAAATCTATATACAGTACCAATAATTTAATTAACAATTGAAATTTATCATAAATTTCAGAACACATTTCCGTTTCGAGTTACAATAACATAAATGATAATTATATGACTTACATTTTAATAGGATAAACCGTTCATTTGTAATAATATAATAACGTTTCAGGAACTCATTTCGGCTGTGCATATTAAGATTAGAGGACGTCTTTTCCTGTAAATTATATTTTGAATTCTACATTCATTTCGTGTTCCTGAAGCTGAAACACACGTGCCGTGTATAAAGAGTAGGTGTCTAATGAAAAATAATTAATGTAGACGTGAATGCTAAAAATATTATCGCAGTCTTTTTAAAGATTATCGTGACCATGATTTGCTATCATTTGTATTCTTTTGTCATGTATGTCATTCAATTCTCTTTTTGTACATTCTACATTGTATACAATCTACAAATTGTTTGATATCTCCAGCTTAAAAAAAAATGTTACAAGAATATTTCTTCGAATACTGGTATTACGAAATCTTTTAAGCACATGTAAATTGATACAGCTTTCTATATTCAGAAAGTGGGGTAAAGGTTCCAGGGGTCGAGGGCTCTTCCGCCTAACAACTAAATAAACTGGTTTTATGCACTTGAAATATAAAACTACATAAACACTACGCCAAACTAAGACAGGCTCGAGCAAACACGAGCAGAATTAAATTTAATGATTTACAGCGCTCGCCCGCGCTCAAACTCGATTACCGGGGTTGTCAAAGCAAACATAGGCGAGCGACCTTCTAAATTAATTGCATGATTCGACGTGGACGTGATGTGGAGCTCTTGCTGATTGAGTGCTCCTCAACGCTTCTACCTGCTTTTGTGACGTTCGCAAAGTGGAGACTTTATATTGTGTGACGCACTTAACAAAGGACGACATGACAGGTCTCCTATTTCAAAAAAGAAAATTCAATTTATACCGACCTTTTTAACTTTGGCGAAATACTGTAGGATAAATAGTACCTACAACTGTTGCTCCTTTAGACATGTCCATAATTAGGTAAGATTCCTGAGCTTTCTTGTAGCATTGTGTTCGTAAAAGGAAGGTATCCTTTAAACATGCGTCATCTTCATTACTTTTCAGTCCAAAACTTCTCGAATAAATCTTTGACTGGAAGAAATTCATTCATATCTCTTAAGATAACCCTACGAATTTCTTCTAGTCATGGACATAGTTATATCCACATGGATATAGTTACAGGTATCTGAATGAAATGGATAGAGGTTTTTAGCTACGTAGTCTCTTACTACTTTTGAATGCAGTTAACATCCGCCTGGCTACCCACTACCACCTTAACTAAGTCTGCCGCTATAATAATAATGTTAACAGCATTGTTTCATTCCGACAAGTTGGTGGTATGATAGCCAGTTTAACCGTAGTTGAGGGATCCGGGTGAAGCTCCCTTCCATCTTTATTTTTATCATAAGTTAGTTACCATCAGGTGAGATGAAGGCCAAGAGCTACCCCACAGAGTATTTGTGACTACCCCGTTAAGAAAATAATTTGAAAAAACTTTAACAAGTTAACAAAGGCAGACTGAAAAGAGATGTGTCTACTGTAGAACCTATTAAAGTATTACAATATTAAATTATATTATTAATAAGATCCCTATGAGATTAAATCCGAAATCAAGACATCCGAAAGAAAACCAAAGCCACTGACATAGCTCATAGTATTACCAAGTTGATGTGGTAGCGGGTAGGGCATATAGCACGCAGAACGGCGAATGGGGCGTTAAAGTTCTAGCATAGCGATCACATACCGGGAAGTGCAAAGTGGGACGGCCTTCCACCACTAGACACCAGAATACTAGATGGACCGAAGACCTGGTCAGGGTCGCAGGGAGCTATTGGATGCAGACTGCGCAAAGCCGACCTGTTTGGAAATCGATAAGGGTAGGCCTTTGTTCAGCAGTGGACTTTGTAGGCTGACATGATGATGATGATGATGATGATAATAAAATAAGATCTTTAGACAGTGTCATCATAAGTGTAAGTATGTAAATTCTTGAGAAAGTAAAAGACCTTAGGTACATCGTAATTAGTTCTTCAAAAACCTACGTCAATCTTGTTCTTATTGATAGCGAAAACTAATAGTAGCTATTTCTTAGAAGGAAACTGTACAAACGGGATATTTGACGTAGGTATGTGTATAGTTATAGTTTGAATAGGCCTTGAAGAGGGATTATGGGTTGAACGAATTTCACCAATGACGGATGTTGAAGGTCAAACTTCTATATTAAAATCAAATCCTATAAGTAGGTATACTAAAAAGTTAAAAATTATAAACCATATTATAAGGAAGTCATAGATTATAGAAACTTATTCTTGGCAGATATCTATTTAGAATATGAAATGTTAAATAACTGAAGTACCTACCTGTCGTAACCCAATTTTGGAAATCGCCAATTTGCGAATTTACTTACTTTAGAATCTCCGTTTTTGCCACCCAAGTTATGAAAACAAAACTGTGCAATGTATTTTCTAATATTAATACATTTAATCCGTTTCCCTTCAGTGATGGATGGATCCTATAGACCTTAAGTAGATACGTTAAAAGGAAATCAATCTTGTGTGTAACTTTGAGAGATCAACCCTTAACACGCCAATTTAAATAAAATTATCGTATTCATTGCTGATAAAAAAAAGTATTTTGGAGTGTAAGTCTCAAAATTTCTTAAATTCGAGGCCCTTTTAATAATTTAATGTATTGTTAATGTTCTAAATTTGTACAAAATGTGCTTGGCACATGTATATCATGCGAGCACCTCCATGTTAGCATAGTCATATAAATAGGTATTATGGTTTCTTATAAAAATTCTAAATTGTAAAATCAATTTTGAAATTTCCCATACATTTTGTTTTACTGATCGAACTATTTGTATGAGAAAAAAATATTTTACAATTTTGAATTTTTGATAAAGCCATAGTATTTATATGACTATGTTTATGGGTATGTGCCCTCTTGTTATGCTTTGTACCATGCATCTGTATATGTTTGTGTACGTTTTTAAGTGCCGTGTTCGCGCCCGTCTGTCTTTTCGAAATACGCGCGCGTGGATAGCTCCGCGGATCAAGATCGGCATCGGCGAACTGCGACGGCGACGGCGACCGATGACGTAGCCGACGTCATAGGAGGGAGCGGCCGCGTTTGTACAAAAGGCGTCCATTTTTAAAAAATAGGCCCATTCCCATTTCCAACACATCATCGTTTGCACTTTACTCGTTTTCTGTTACTGTAATTTATTTATTTGCCTAAGTTTGTAAAATCAACCGAATAAACGATTCGAAACATTACAATAAATAAGGCGATTATTGAAGATTGCTGAGCAGATGTCTAGAAGCATATAAGAAACCCTGAGCTCGAAATATGCCGTCTGAGTGATTTTGCCGTACTAACTGGAAGGCCCGTATGTAGGACCCTGTGAGTTTCTTAAGTATTTCGGTCATAAAGTTGATCGCTGTGTTTCGGATTGAAGGTAATTAATTACTGGGCGAGGAAGGCATTTCATCATATATCAAGTGATTTTTGCGTGATATTACTTACCACCAGGTGGGCTGTCAGCTTGCTAGTCTTCCAGTTATTTAAAAAATACTTTATTAAGACTATGACTACTTCTGAATACATTACTTTATATATCGGTCGAATAATGAATAGGTAAATCTGCTAATCATAAAATAATATTAAAGCAATCATGCGTCATTGTTAATTACAAGTACGAACAAGTGTGAAGGTCTAACTAAAAACCTCGAATACCAGAATAATGAATATAAAATCTAAAAACTATAAATGAACGGATCTCCAAATAAAGAGATAAGAAAACCCTTCAGGCAGCGAAGCAGTAGGTATGTACTTACTTAAGTTCCCTATATTTCCTAGAGAATTGTGTTAGGTAGCGTATTAATTTATTGAAATGGTTTGAAAGTAGCTATAAAAAGAATATTTACAAAATGGTTTTGATGGTAACATTTAAAAAAAGCCTTTTAATTGTTACTTTCAAACCATTTTAATTATTTTTTCCGCTTTCTGGCATAATTCATTATGAAAATAGGAAAACCCTCCAGACAGCGAATCAGTGTGTATGTATGTTTTCTATTCTAAATATTTATACTAACGCAGATTTTATCCATAAAATTAATTAATTGTGAGCTTTCACTTGAACAATAGATGCTATGTCATAATTCAGCCTTTAGCATACGCCGTAAAACCAAATATCCACATGGGACCAACAAAACACAATGATAGCAGCAGTCGTAAACATTTTATTGGTTGTCGCTGACAGTTCATAGAGATACAACGGAGAAATGTATATCATAAACAGTTATAGACAAAAAAATATGAATTCATGTAATTTTTTTTGAGTTTCATATGTGCAGTAAAATTGTGCCGACTTTTCAAAATACAGGTTATTTTTGAAAATTGCTGAATTTTCAAAATAACCTGTATTTTGAAAAGTCGGCATAATTTTATATCACATATCAAGTTCAAAATAGTTATTTGTTATACAAGAGTGCAAAGTTGCTTTTTACCGCGTGCTCAATTTTGATGACCGAGCTAGCGAGGGAATCATATGAGCACGAGGTGAAAAATCTTTGCACTCGAGTGCAACACGTAACTTTTCATGATGAAATGACTAAATGCAAAAAAAAACATTTGCGCATGACTGAAACTGTTAAAGTTTCAGTCAATTCTGTTGGCGTCAAATAACCTTCTTCGTCGCTAGAATCACTCATTTTAGGTATTTCACTTGTTTTCAATTTTCTTGTTTTAAAGCTAAGTTATATACAATATGTTGTCAAAAGAAAATGACGCGCGCAACGTAAATTAAAAAAAAGTACACCAAGAAGTTGCCGAGTCTGAATTTTTAACAGTTAAAAAAGGTCATACGATAATTACGGCAACATGGAGGTAGAAGTAAATAGGTTTAATGATGTTTTGCATTCACAAACTTAGTGCACACGATATTCTAAATTCAATATTACTTTATCCTCTAGGTCTAGCGGATAAAAACAGCTTTTGCACTCAGATATCGAAGACCAAAAAAACCGCTTTCCGAGATGGAGGGATGAAAAAAATATTATTAATTTGTATAAAATATTTATCATTTACTTAACGCATAGGAGAGGGATAAAGATTAGTTAGTCAGTTAAGTGCGTAGGGTCAGATTTTTGTATGAAGTAGGTACGAACATTATGTTCACAAGTCGTGATTGTTTTTAAAGTAAGTAGTTAAATATATTAAAATATCTATTATACATAATATTATCTATAGTTTTCCGTTATCTTTAACACAAGCTCTTAATAGTGCTTAATTTGGGCGTCATAATATATCGGGTCGCAAACATTGAGCGTCACTTCGAATGGAAAGGAGTGCCACCAGCCCCCGCCCCACTACCCGGCGCCTATAAACGGCGGCGGGCGGCACGCCAGTCACATGGACACCACTCTAACCCGCTCATTGAAAGAGCCTTCGACTACTCTCCCGATGTAAGCGCCCCGACCCGTTTACGTAGACCAAGGAAAGTCCTCCATAACCCCAACGATCCTTTCACGAGCGCAAATGCTTTCGCACAAACGAGCACATCACGCATTTGCCATACTTTTGCACTCGTCTAACAAGAGTGCAAAGACCCAATAGAATTATGTGTTTGATATTGAAGGGAAAGGTAGCTAGTGTAATTACTGGGCATGAAAGTTATTTCATCTTAGGCCTTAGGATGACAACTCACATTTCCCTTTTTTGTTTTTGCAGGTATTTACCTGCAATGATAGCGACTAGGTTGCCCGTCAGCTTGCTTGTCATTTAGTTATATATAAAAATTAGACCATAATTACATTTGATATAGTAATTTTACAATAATTTGCAGAAAAAAAAATTTAATGACTAATACACACATAATTATATTTGTAACTTGAAGCAAACGAAGTTGTAAACATAAGATTTTCATATAAGAATATCTTAAGTGTTTCGTCCACGGTTTCACTTCGGGATGAATTATTAATCATATTGACACAGCTAAGTACACAATAGGTGTATGAGCCGCATTGCGGCGTATCAGACGCCACGAAGGACAGCTCAAACATGTAAGGACGTAAATCAACAGGCGGCCTCGCATTTCGGTTGCGCCTGTCAGATCGTGTAATAACCTACTTATTTATACTATGGGTCCTAAATATACCTACTAGAGGTAAATGATTTTCACACTATGCAATATCTTCACTCACAACAGTATCTAGCCTAAATTATCAAACAATGTGCTATGCATGTTACGAGGCCTAGCCTCTCTACGATAGCTTACCAACAATGGCAGTTCCAAGAATAAGTGGCAGGTACATATTTTACCACCTTAGTTTTCGCGATACCTCTTTTGAAATTTCCATGGAAAGTGCAGAGTGGACAATTCCAGTGTTCTTGGGACCTTCTGGTGATTCTCGCGGTGCCTTTACGCTTCAGCCGCGGAAGCGACAGGACCGTTCTGATCATCGAGATTAGATAGATATATTATAATTTTAAGTTAAATATATTCTTTATTTCAATAAATTGTAGTTTTAAAAAACCTACCCGATGGCTTAATTCCGTAATTTGCTTATTAGATAACGGATATGTAAACAATAAATATAGGTAAACATTAGTTTCACATATATTTAATTCACCCACAAACAACTAGGAATCGCGAGGATCACCGCCAATCGATCGGATTGATGAGTCACCAAAGTCCTCGCCTCCTCAAAAACCCTGATAATGCTGTAAAAAAAACCATTAGCCAAGTCAAATTAAAAATGTTCTATTCTACTTTGGTAGGTATTAGGTATATTATGTTATAGAACGTCAATTTAAAACCATCCGTTCGTAAATCTTGTTCTGTGACGACCGAAGATAAAATCAGAAAAAATTTGCCCCTTCCTTTACATGTCAATATTATGTTTGTTTATTTTTTTTTAAATCCACGAAGTCAGAAAAAGTTTTAAAATGTTAAAAAAACAGCTACAAATTGTGTTTTATAGCCATAGTTATGTATTTGAATTAGGTAATAAGTACCCCAGCAAGAAAATATCTTCTAGGTGAAATTGATGCGCTGTGTAAATGTGACCCAAATAACAAAAATTGTGCGTGCTGTAGTTTTGGGAAAAAACAAAAAAACGAATCCTGCAATATTACAAATGAATGATCGGAGAGAGAAGTAAAGTACATAAGCAGGTAGCTTATATTTGTGCGTAAATGTGCACCAAAAATGAAAATTGTGCGTCTTAAGGTTTTAGAGAAATTTAGATCCCTGCTGGAGTAACGTTTTGCAGTATCTAGTATCTCGGAAACCTATGATTGTGCTCAAGTAAAATAAATGTATATCAGTAGCTCTTAATTTCTGAAGTAGGTTTTCAAATATATTTACCGCTTAAAAGTAATCATGCGTTTCCTAAAATGCAACCTACATCCTACATTACCAGGATTCGTTTTGTTTCCATAACTAAAGCATGCACATTTTTTTTGGGTCACATTACAGCACATTACACTCTAATTACTGGCTAAGCTCAATTTCACCTAGTAGATATTTTCTTGCTGGAGTAACGCACTCAACTATAATGTTTATTTCATAACTAGGTAGGTACATTGAAATAACAAACAAGAATACGAGAATAACAGTAACATTACTCTTAAACATCAATAAAACTATTCTAGTTAAAAGGCTCATTCTTAGTGTCACGCATAAGCAAAACATATAATACTAATTATGACACTTTGAAATAAAACTACTTATTAAACGCAAGTTGAATCCGGTAAAGTGGTGTTATTAGAAATGTTTAATGTGTGTGGTTTTATTTCTAAATTTATGACAATAATAGGTACTATGTTTGACAGTATTTTAAGTTAAATTGTCATCATCTAATCAGCCTATGATGTCCACTGCTGAACAAAGGCCTTCCCCATCGATTTCCAAATGGAACGGTTCTGCGCAGCCTGCATCCTACGGCTCCCCGCGACCCTGACCAGCCCCCTTATTCTCAACTGTCGGATCACGGATTCGATTCGAAAAGTCACATGCCGTCTCGCTTTGACGCACCGCGACAAAAAGTGACAGGTATAGAGTTTCCGAAATTCGAATACTTTCCGACAGTTGAGAATAAGGGGGCAGGTCGTCTGTCCATCTAGTGGGAAGCCGTCCTACTTTTTTTAAGTTAAATTGTAAAAAAAATATAAAATATACTTTAACTCGCATTATCTCGACCAAATTAAGCTTCAATAAGAGCTTGTATTAGTATAAGGGAGAAAATATCTATAGTAATTTACAAACAAACATCTCAGACATGAACAAATGTTCGCACTTATCATACAAACATCTGCTCCCATCGGGATTCGAACCCAAACTTCTGGCTTAGTAGACGACCGACAAATAGGCGTTTATTAAGGCCGATTGAGTGTTCCGGTAATGATAATGGTTTCTGCTGAAAGGTAATAATTATAATGCCTTTACATGTTGACAAAGTCGTTAAGGTATTTAATAGTTAGTATTTGTTTTACAAGAGTGCAAAGTTGATTTTTAACCGCGGGCTCAATTTTGATGACCGAGCAAGCTAAGGATTCTAAAATTAGAATCCTGAACGTTAGCGAGGGAATCAAAAGAGCACGAGGTGAAAAATCTTTGCACTCGAGTGCAACACGGAACTTTTCATCCCACCTCCCAACGAGGAAATGACTCAATGCAAAAAAACATTTGCGCATTATTAACAGTTTCAGTCAATTTTGTTGGCGTTAATTAAACTTCTTTGACGCTAGAATCACTCATTTTAGGTTTTTTACTTGTTTTCAAGTTTTTTGTTTTAAACCTATGGTTTTAACAGATATTATGTCATGAAAAGAAAATGGCGCGCGCAAAGCAAATTAAACAAAAAGTACACCAAGAAGGAGCCGAGTCTGAGTTTTTAACAAGTTATAAAAGGTTGTATGATAAATTCGGCACCATGGAGGTAGAAGTGTAAAGAGGTTTAATGATGTTTTGAATTCACAAACTTAGTGCACACGATGTTCTAAATTCAATTTTACTTTATTCTCTAGCGGAAAAAACGGCTTCTGCACTCAGATATCGAAGAGCAAAAATACTCTTTCCGAGATGGGGGGATGAAAAAACTATTATACATATACTACGATATAAATAAATACCTGTCGACTGACCTCTAGACGCGCCTCGTGTTAGGCAGATTACCTTCAAAAACAAGTGTAATAGATATTGCTATAGTATAATGACAAGAAAAACGTCCAATTAAAATTATTTACTGTCGTTACTTTAGTAACAAGGTAAAAGCCAATAATAAAAATACTCTTAATCACTTAGACGTCGGAAAATGTTGGCTTTTCTTACAATGCAGATTATCAGATTACAAATAATAGGTAGCTGTCAGACCAGAAAATTGTGAATGGTCGGTTTCAGATATGAGTATTTCTAGCCTAGATATTTTTTGTTTATTATTTTTCAAACATTTTTGTGTCATGACAGAATTAAATTGAGTAAAAAAGAGATTTAATTTTACATTGAGGTTTTTTTGTTCTACGCTTTTTGAATTTTATCAACGGCCAGTTTCAATGATTCTATCGACAGATAGAGAAAGCTACCACAATATATCCACAATGTACCTAGGAACCTTTTTCTTTGTAAATTAATAATGAATGCTAGGCAACAAAACTTACTTCTATCTGTAGATAGAATTTTGAAACCAGCCGTAACTTGCATTGACTAAGTATAGAAATGACTTAGCGTAAAATTGCCATCGAGGTTACGTGTATTGAGCCTCGAATTATTTAAAATGCTTACTCCTTCTTTGTCCTACTTAAATTTAATTATTACAAAACTGCAGGGCACGAGTCGAAGACACTTGACAAGGTAGCAGTGACCAAGTAGCTTCAACGAACATGCGATGGACCGACCACATAAAGTTTGTTGAGACCGGGCCATTGACTGAGGTTTACAAAAATGCCAAGAAACGGAAAAAATGGAATATAGTAAGGAATCATGACAACCATTACTAATTCTCTAAAGGCGGCGGTAACCATCAGGTGGGCCGTAAGCTTGTTTGTCATCTAGCTGTATAAAAAAAGAATTAGCAAGAAAAGTAAAAGGAAAAAGCCATTAGGAGGAACAAATACAATGATGAGTTAGGACCACAATACGCTAATGGTTAACGTTTCGATCAGAATAATAATGCTTTAATAATCAAAATTAAATTATATTTTTATATATTGTCTGTTGAGGAAGTGAACATAAATTCACTCTTTGCCTACCTATTATACTGTAAAATTTACAATATAAAAATTATGTGATGATGATAATAATTCATACATAAAAAAGTAAAATACATCGGAATTGAAACATCAACGTCATCTATTGGCACTCTTGTGCTTAGCTGACTATGACGATAAAAACTTTAACGTCACTCTATAACATTTTTATGAAATAATGCAGCCAATGATATATCATACAAATGTCATGAAATTATCAAAAGAATAAGATGTTATTGAAAGTGGCACACCATTTCTATGAACTAATATAGCCCATGTTTCAATTTATTGTCATATTGACGGCACTAGTCCATATAGTATAAAGTCGCCGCCATCTGGACAAAATTATTATGTGTCTCTTTAACATATAGTCGGGTGAATGGTATTTAAGTTCGATTTTAACGACTAAAAAGCATCTCCAATTTCTCGCTTCAAGGGGAGACAATGTTGACGATATTTCAGTTAAGCTCTAAACAACGCATTGTGCTTGTTTTACTTTAAAACTTCTACTAAACTCAAGATGTATTTATTCTTAGAAGTATCTATCCATGTAGGTGTTATTACATGAGAATGCTTGTACTTATGTGGTAAAGATAGATTTAAAACTCATTAGTGATAACATAATGTAATAATTGCGTAGTACAGGGATGGCGGACCTTTACGTATCAGCGTGCCATTTTTATAAAGAAATGTTTAATGAGGACATAGACGTGTAGTAGACGTGTATTAGTGTAATGAGGAAATATCAAATCAATTTTGACTTTGTGATTATTGGTAAAATAATTAATAAATACTATAAATTGACGTAGGGAGGGATTATCGCGTTCGCTCTTCATACTATACCTACTTCTATACCTGTACCGTAGTACCGTACCGTATGTAGTAAGCAGAGCAGAAGCAGCTTTGGATAATAAGGAGGTGTACATTGGTGCCTTTGTAGACAATGAGGGTGCCTTTGATCGCACAACTTTTGAATCCATTAGAATAACTGCCAGAGAGCATGGAGTTCCCCACACAATTAGGAAGTGGATTAACTGCATACTTAAAGGCAGAATCATTTACTCGGAACTACTAGGGGAGAGTCTGCTAGCAAGGACCACAAGGCGCTGCCCTCAGGGAGGGGTACTGTCCCCGTTGTTGTGAACCCTGGTTTCCATAGTGGTTAGACTAAATGAAGGACCACAGTTTACAGTAGGTTATGCAGATCACTTGGTCATAATGGGTAATGGGAAATACCCTGGCACTGTACCGGAGATTATGCACAGAGCGCTGGGAAAACTGGAAGAGTGGTGTAACACCAGCCACTTGTCAGTAAATCCCAGTAAAACGACGGTGATCCCCTTTACAAGGCAGAGGAACCTATTAAGGCTCAAAACACTGCAACTTATCGAAACGGAACTAACATGGTCCAGTGAAGTGAAATATCTTGGCATCACGCTAGATAAAGGGCTGACCTGGAAACTACATATGGAGAGAACTGTGCCAAAAGCTCAAAGTTTTTGGGATGTGTCGCTCTACTTATGGTAAAACATGGAGTTGGAAACCAAAGATAATAAAGTGGATTTATATAACCATGGTACGGCCATTATTAACATATGGCATCATCGTCTGGTGGCCTAGAACAAGGTTAGCAACTTGCAAAGCTGTACTCGGCAAATTGCAGAGAACAGCATGTTTAGCGATCACCGGAGCGTTCAGAACCACTCCAACGGCAGCGATAGAGGTACTCCTAGACCTTCCCCCGCTGCACATAGTTATTGAAACAGAGGCGAGGAAAGCGTTGCATAGGCTTAAGACCACAGGTCTATGGGACAACACCAAACCTCTGTTTAAACACACAAAGTGGGCATCTGTCCTAGACGGGTATATGGAAATGGGATGTGATAAAATAAGTCCCAAATTCATATTCCACAAAAAATTCAGAATTAGCATTCCTACCAGGGAGGAATGGAAATGTAGACCACCAGTTCCTGAAAAGAATAGTCTTATTTGGTTCACAGACGGATCCAAGATGGACTCAGGAACGGGTGCTGGTGTCTATAATAAATATATACAACTATATCAAAGCATGGGCAAATTTGCAACTGTATTCCAGGCGGAGACATATGCAATTATCCTATGTGCAATAAAAGCGATAGAACAACGAACTAAGAATAAAATAATATACATTCTTAGTGACAGCCAAGCGGCTCTCAAGGCACTTGGCTCACCGCGCATCAACTCAGATCTAGTCCTAAACGCTGTACGTGCCCTGAACAGGTTTGGTAGACATAACACAGTGAGACTGATCTGGGTGCCCGGCCATATGGGAGTGATGGGCAATGAGAGGGCAGATGAATTGGCAAGGAAGGGCTCAGAAAACACATACGTGGGTCCTGAGCCCTTTCTGGCACTTTCACAAAGTTTTATAAACACAGCCATTAAAAACCATGTCCTGAACAGACACAAGGCTGAATGGCATAAAATACCTGGACTAAAACACTCCAAATCCTTCCTAGGAGAGGAGGTAAAAGGATGGAGTAAGTACATCTATGCAAACGGTAGAACACAAGCTCGCCTCTTAATTGGGGCACTCACAGGGCATTTTGCTACTAACCACATGCTACACAAAATGCAACTCTCTGCAACACAAGTTTGTCGAGCATGTGGCGAATGTCAGGAATCTATGACGCATCTCTTATGTCACTGTGATGCCCTGACTAGAACCAGAATGAGCCTTCTGGGAGTGGCATATCCAAAACCAGAAGACTACAGGCTCTTTCTGCCTAAAGATATAGTAAGGCTAATGGCAACTATATTCTGGACACAGGAAGGGTAAATGCAGGGAAGGCACAAAAGATCCCAATGGGTCGAAATTCACTGTGACTAAGTCATGGCCCCATAATAAGATAAGATAAGATACCTGTACCGACTTTTTCGTAGTGCATAATAAATTTTATGATGAATGACGTGCCCAAAATATTTTGTTGCGTGCCATTAATGGCACGCGTACCATTGGTTCTCCATCCTTGGCGTAGTAGAACCGTATATAGCTTTTACATTATTAATTTATTTTTGTTATGCATAGAAAAGGTAAAATGTGGGTATAAATGTACAAATACAAATATAATATTCTTAATTTTTGATTTTAACATTATTATAAATGTTTGAAAAATTACTTAGTAATTAAAAATAACTACTACTACTATTACTACATAGTAATTAATTTTTTCTAGTTTTATTCTATTTTAATTACTACAAATATAATTATAAACTTTAAGATGGGCTCCAATAAAGCGGAGAAATAACAAAAAAAAACCTCAACGTCTTTCAATAAATAACTTTTAGTTAATCGTCGTTACGTCAGCCATAAAACGCTACGAATATAACAACACATTATCCATTTCACACAATTTTCAAATAATGCTTGAAAATAAATTAAACTCAGCCTTAATTGTGTCGGTACGGTGCGCCTGATAGCCTCATTGCTATGATAAACCTTCTTCGAGGAATATTTTCATTTAGAACCCTGATTGCTCAAGAAGTTCTACCTTACAGAAGATCACAATATAACTTTGCTGTTTCGTGTTCCTGCGTAGTGTTGTAACGAGCAAGCAATCAAATTTTTATTTTCTTGTCTATTCGTATATTTTTAAGATCTTTAAAGACGCATCGGGTTATAGCAAATGACATCAATTAAACCATATATCACAATGAAGTTAATAAAGTGCGTCTATTATTCTAAAGTGTACCCAGTATTTAAATACTCAATGATTATGGCAGCCTCGCATTAAATTATATTTACTAGGACTTGAATTACAAAGATTTATTTAATCGGAGAGGAGCTCGGTGGCGTAGTGGTTTGAGCGTTCTGGTTTCGACTACGAAAAAGAAGCAACTTTCACCATGGTCGATCCCGGGATGGGTCAATCAAAATTAACGTTAACCCGTTGGTCCCGGTTGTTACTGCAAACTCTTTAACCCACCAACCCGCAGTGGGCCAGCGTGGAGGTGTTATGGCCCAAGCTCCTCATGTGTTTCTTCCATGTAGGAAGGCCTGTGCCCAGCAGTGGGACGTATTAGGCTGGTGATGATCATGATGATAATTTATTTGAAAATAGAACTAGACACAAAATAATTGAAAATATAACAATTAGTTCTTGAAACAATGTGTGTCCATTTAGACGAAGGGGAAATGTGAACACAATGATTCCTTGAGGTACAATTAATCCCAACTATTCTTAGTAAACTATTTGTGCCATCTATATGCGTTGGTAAACTCCAACCCCCCCCCTCGCACCCCGCGATCACTTGCGATCGATCGCAACGACGGATCGCTTTGATTTAAGTAAAGACGTGCCATCGCGGACAGAGACCCAAATAATTCAGTACGTGCCCTATTGTAAAAATGGAAAACGAAGGCGGCACTGTGGCGGCACCTATATTATTAATAAGAGATATTTATTAGGTAAAAATTTTCTTCGCATTTTTTAAGAAAATTCAAAACATTTTTTAATATAGTTTATTTACGTTTAACTAAAGTATGTAGGTACCATTTTGTTCGATAACTTTTTGCCATCTTGAAGGTAGGGACATGATCCCATTGCTATATAAATTTTGAGACTTCTGATTAAAATACCGCGACAAGTGATTTTGGCAGTCCTCTCGTGATGTTTTAACCTGACACTGTCTAGAGAATTCTGAAGAGAGCGAAACAGGTGGAAATTTGAAGCTGCAAGGTCAGGACTATACGGCGGATGCATTAACACCTCCCAGCCAAACTCTCTTAATTTTTGCTGAGTGGCTAAAGATGTGTGAGGTCTAGCGTTATCATGATGAAAAACCGCACCCCTTCTGTTGATTAATTCCGGCCGCTTTCTCTCAACTTCTTACTTTAATCTCATCAGTTGTTCGCAGTAGAGTTCAGAATCGATGGTCCTGCCTGGTGGTAACAGCTAATAATGAATAATGCCCTTCCAATCCCACCACACACCATCACACAGCATCACCTTGTTGCGAGTTAGCCCGGGTTTCGCCACAGTCTGTGAAGCCTGACCGGGCTTTGACCACGACCTTTTTCGCACGTTCTTGTCGTACGTGATCCACTTTTTATCACCAGTTATCAGTTTATTCAAAAATGGTTCGGTTTCATTACGTCGTAATAAATAATCACAAATGAGTACACGGTTCTTTAGGTTTCTTTCAGTGAGCTCGTGGGGTACCCAAATATCGAGCTTTTTTGTGTACCCATTTTTTTTAAATGCGCCAAAACTGTTTAATGGTCAATTCCCAGTTCTTCAGCTACGTCGTAACTACTGATATGCCGATGTTGCTCCAGTTTTTCAAAAATGGCATCAATTTTATCCGTAATAGGGCGACCAGAGCGACGTGAATCTTTGACATCAAAATTTCCGGATTGAAAACGCTTAAACCAAATTTGTGCTACTCTCACAGACACTGCACTAGGTCCATAAACATCGCAAATTTTTTTCGCGGCTTGCGTTGCACTTTTACCTTTTTTGTAGTAAAATTTTAAAATGAATCGAATTTCTTCATTAGATTCACTCATCTTGACAGTACAAAAAACAAATGAAAAACACACATTTTCCTAATTAGAATTTGGAATTATCTTTTTTAAAATCTAAACTTTTAATGATACCAAAAGCAGCCAGATACAAATAGTACAGCCAAAGATATTTTATTACAAGTTCATACATACTATAATGCGAAAAGACTTTTTCCCCAACCTAATATTACTAATATGGGTTCGAAACGTAGGAAAAAAAATATGATTTGGAAATAAAAATGAATAAATAAACTTTTCTAAGCAACTGTTGTTTTATTCACATTTTATTTTTAAGAGAAATAAATATTTTATTGTTGGAAGTATAACCTGCGCGTTACCGATTTAGATAGGAATACATTCAAGTAATGTCTCTGTACCCGTATAAATAATGTAATCTGTGCACGCAAAAATCGAATCGTAGATCGCAAAGACCCATACACTGTTGATTTCTCGATGCGATATGAACGATTCCGTGCGTCTCAGATAATTATCGTCTTCGATGAAGTAAATAGTCATGCAGACTTGACCACAGGAGCGGGCCGGCGCGGCGGCGTGACTGTCGGAGCGATTTGCGTGACAAATATTCGCCTAGCGCGAATTTTGGGCTACGCGCGTAGCGATAGTCGCCGCGACCAGTACAGACCGAGCGCTAGGATGCTTTTTTCAACCTGTTTAAAGAGTAGCAGGTCATTTTCTAAACCAAGACATTATATCTGGAAGAGATTGGGGAGCAAGTACAGACGAAAGAACATCGAGTGCACCAGTTGCACTACGAAAGCCGTCTCTATTACGAATGGAATACTCACGTTAGCCTTTCTCCAAGATTCCGGCACACACCCAGAAGAAAGGATAAGGGATAAGGCGATACGTTGATAAAATACGCATTTTCATATGTAGGCAATGTGAATGGTTGCTGAAAGATCTTACGGGTCTGATCAATTTGATATACATTTCTTTATATCTTTATCTAGTCACGTGTAAAACCAAAACACGATCAAAGGATTTTGCCTCGATACCTTTTTTGTTCCGAAAAGACCTCTTAAAAATAAGAAAACTTAAGATTATTGCTAAACGATAATTTGTATTTAATAGGAAATTACTTTAGATAGTAGATATAATTAATATTCACAATCGTGTAGAAGCGTTTTTTGTAATCCTTATAGATATTTTTTTTTTAATTATTTTACGCTTTACATACGTGTATTTACGCTTACTTTACCCGCGCGATCACTGCTTTGTCTTTTTTCCTCCCGCTGAGTCAGTCATATCTCTATCCCTATCTGTCTCGGCCGAAACAACGTTTCGATAGAGCGCCTTAACGCCGCGCGTCTTTTTATACAAACTTTCACGTCGAAAATATTGGAAACGAAGAAACAGATTCTAATGAGATTTTACATGCACGAGCAAGTCGGGCTAGTCTAATTAGTTATAAGAGGTTTTTTCGAAAAGTCTAATAATAAAGAATTTATTACCAATTTTTGTTTTGTATGAAAAGCTAAAAATTGCTCTCACATAGCGCATTCCGAGAATACGCGATCAACACGCGACGTGCGTTGCACGCCCAGCCCCGCTTTCTGTGTAGCGGGCGGGAACTTAAACCTATTAGAGGCGTGAGGCGACAGCTGTACCCAATGTTTGGATGACAATACACGATAAGCTGTGTGACGTCATTCTAAATCCAATATGGCGGACCATCCAAGATGGCTGAATAGTTATTTTTAATGCATTTCTACAATATGGGTATCACATGAAAGAGCTTGCCGAGAATAATTAGAAAAATATACTGACATCACTCTTAATACAATATGGCGGACTTTTTGAGTTTTTTATTCTTTCTTATATTTTTATACGTACTACTTTTCTTCTAAGGTACATTTTTGACTGTACAATCAAAATAAAGCTACTGTGATAAATAAACAAAACAAGGGACTAACTAAACTTTGTCGATCCACTGGATGAATATCAACTACGCCGCTTGTTAATTGGGGCCAAGTTTGATGTTTTCATTCGGCAATTGAACTAACTGAAATTTTAGTATTCTTTCCGTTTATTTGTAAACTTTTGCTTTACTCAGTAAAATTACTGTCATCGATGACATAATACAGCAAAGCAAAAAATCATGTAAGTACTTATTAAAAAAGGCGAACTTGTTGCTGATAAGTAATCTCTTTGACTAACTAGTCAACTTTGAGTGAAAGTAATAAATGAAAAGACAACTAAATAGGTGCAACAGTCCTTACTGAGAAACAGCAAATATAATACAAAATAATTGTAAAAAATTACAATTATGAAAATAAATTTATTTATTTATTCTACTTAAATATGTCCGCAAAGGGGGATTTAGGTGCCTACGAAATCGTTCTAAATCAATCACGGTCCTTGGTTAGAAAATTATATTTTGTAATTATGGTAAAATAATTAATTTCGCTTCTTTTTTTATTTATTAAAAAGAACTTTCGCAATCCGGGCGACTGCTCTAAGGGTCGCGGGTTCGATTCCTGCCTCAGGACGTGAATTTTTTTTAGTTTTATTCTATTTTAATTACTAAGTAATTTTTCAAAAATTTATAATAATCTTAAAATCAAAAATTAAGAATATTTGAAAGCACTGCCCCAACTTAACGGAATCGTAGGTATTTGTAAAAATACTCGTTTCGGATGTTGAAATAGAATATTTCAACATTGTAGGGTGGGCGTTAGCTCATAAACGCAAATACAGACAGACTAGAAGAATTTCACAGGGATATCCCAAGTCCTGGGTGGCTTAGTGGTCAGAGCAGTCGCCCGGATTGCGAAAGGTCGCGGGTTCGATTCCTGCCTCAGGACGTGAAATTTTTCTAGTTTTATTCTATTTTAATTACTAAGTAATTTTTCAAACATTTATAATAATGTTAAAATCAAAAATTAAGAATAATAAAATATCTTTTGGCCGCTTCTATCAGTCAAGATTTATGGAAATGGTAGGATGGATTCTTCCAAAGATGACTGTAGAAAAAAAAAACAATACAAACTTTTCCTATCTCCTTTCATCCAGATATTAGCCGTTCTGGAGTGATTGAGAAACAAACATCGAAACTTACTTATTTATAATAACACTAGATTTGCCTGCGACGGCGTGGATGTCGGTTATCACTCCCAAAAGTATCCCAAAGTTCTTTTTATGGTCTCAAACTATCCCCATACCAAATTTCTTTCATCTAAATCAGTTCAGTGGTTTAGGCTTGAAAGCGTAACAAAAGCGTTTGCTTGTTCCTTGATTGGTTGTTGTTGTTGTGAGGGAAGTATTCTACTAATCCTAACTAATATTGATTAATATTAGTAATATTATGAGTTAGGATAGGGATTGGCAATATTCGATTAATATAGGATTAGTAGAATAACCGATATAAATTTAGAGTATTTTTATTCCTCATACTCTCGAGTACCATAGAAGACTCGGTATATGGTACTCGAGAAGCCATATTACAGTTACTGCTTCCCAAAAGGACACATATAAACAGTCCGGTATTACGACTATCATCAAACAGTTTAGCTTAATTTTACACGAATCCACCAGAGTCCGTTATACCACGATATCTTTTGATGAGGAACATGAAATATGCTATAAAATCAACGATGCAAAGCAAACAGAGGTGCCAGGGAAGCCCACTAAATGGGCTTACAGCAAATAAACGAATGCGACACAAATATTTGCTCCGTGTGGGAGCGTACAATTCGGTAATTTCGTATTTCATAGCTCGTGTCTATTGCCTATTTTCGTACTGCGTTTTGGAAATGCAACTAGAACTTGCTACCATTAACAAGCAGTAATAATAAAGATGAAGACTTCGCTGGCGTAGTGCTTTAAGTGCTTTAGCTTGAATTACGAAAACAAATAAACTCAAATCAAATCTTACAAAAAACAAAGCACGTTGAGCGAGTGGTCTCGGTTTCCTGATTGTTACTGCAACTGCTTTACGTCATCATCATCATCATCATCATTTCAGGCGAGAGCCCACTGCTGGGCATAGGCCTCCCCCAAAGATCTCCATACCGATCGGATGCTTTTCGTCACCAATCTAAAATAGGCTAGCATGGTGGTGTTATGCCCCAAACTTCTTATGTGTTTCTGAAAGAAAGAAAGAAAAAATATTTGATTTAAATAGGCCACAAAGAAGCAATTTTAATCGTCAAAAAACACATTTTTATAACTATAACAAAAAATATATTAACTAACAACGTCATAGTCTCTGACTGTCTGTCATGTCTGAATTTACACCGGTTCCAAAAGTTGAACTACCGCGAAGATTCCGGCAACAAACTCGTGTATCATCGTGTCTCCATTACAGGAAGGTCTGTGCCTGGCAGTGAGGCGTATATAGGCTGATGATGGATACAGTGCCTAGTATCCATCACCAATACAGTTTGTAAAATCAAGAAGATACATTATGTTGACAGCAGAGGATGGAAGGCCCTCGACACTTTCTTAGTAAGTCTGGTGACCTCACTCACTCACGCAATGATACAACACAACAAACTATACTACTTTAGCACGTATCTAAATACTAACGTAAACTATTACGGCAGCAGCCAAAATCAACGCCTATCACAGAGTTATCTTTATTGTCGTGAAGAATAAAACACGAAAATAACAATACCTTATACCTATTTTATTTTTATCTTGTATTCTTGTTTGGTTATCCAAACATGAATAAAGGTCGCGGGTTCGATCCTATGTATTTTTTTCTAGTTAAGCTATTTTTCTTTCCTTCTTTCTTTATAGTTCATGTACAGTAGGTACCTAAATGTAATTACTAGTATAATCATTGACAGAGCGTGATGCATCGCTTGTTTCTCATAGCCGAAATAATTCTATTATGTTTTTATAGAATTTTGAACCAAACTTCAAAGAACTTCATAGCGTCCTCTATTCTGGAGACATCTATCTCTTGGTATCTGACTTTCCATCTCCGTAAATCAGCAACAATCGTCAGAGGATTTCCGTGAACCACTTAGGCATGAGCACACAGTGGGCAGCCCTAGTATTTGTAGTCTACACTGGATGAGGAGTAAGCAAACAACCGTACATCATTGCTGCTTGCATATCGCCCGCCCGGAGGGTCTACGTCATAAAAATGAATAGCATCCCGTTTTAAACCGAGCCCATATCGCTTTTGTAATAAAGTTTATAGCTGACAGAAACATCTGCCACTTTTAAATCCGACTGTTTGATTCATGGAAGTGCCTAACGCAGTCAATATTGGTGCTTCAGCACAGTATTTTCGAATTAAGGAAGTGCGGTTTGGTAGTATTGACTTCCGAGAATTTAAACGACTCAAAGGTTCGGCGTTGCTGCGAGATTAAAAAAAAATTTTACGGCCAATCTTTGGACCGTCAAGTGCAGATTAATTTTTATTCTGTTTTAATAAAATCACACTTATTACAAGCGCTTAAGGTAGACTAAAGATTTCCACAAAACTTTCTCCGTAGATTTTTGGAGAAAATGCTAAACAAGGAAACTACAGAAACAATAAATTTATCTTTCATCGGAGCCCAAAATTTAATTTGAGGACACTTAAAACTTTATGGATTCGAGTGCGACGGAAAGTTTACTATGGATTTATTTGAAATTATTTTCCTTGAAAGTTAAATTATATCATCATTGTCATCATTTAAATCAAAAGACGTCTACGGCTTATTTAAATTTGGAACAGTGAAAATTATATATCAATGCTAAATGCTTCCTCTGCTTTACCTATTTAAAAAAAAATAAAGGTTGAAACTCTAAAGTTTCTAAATAATAGCTTCATTAAGGCACTTTGAAATACTCTCAATTTGGTGCATAGCTTATACTTAGGAAAAAGTAAAATTTTGACAAATACCCGTGTCTTACACTTTTTTTACCAGGAGAAATCCATTGACGGACCTACCCGCCACTGAGCCGTGTGCGGGGCTCACCCAGCGTCTAAACCTGACCCTGGGAATACACGCTAAAACTCCTGGATAACTTCCGTGCCTTTTGCGGAAGTGGTCTGGGGTCTATTCAAGAAGCGAAGCATTCGAAGCAAATTCACCAGACCACCCCCAGATGTGTCTTACACCTTAGAGTTGGAGTCTTTAAATTTGTATTGGGTTTATAAATATAAATAGTTTTAGTTAACTTCTTCACAATAAAAGGTTTGAATGAAAATATAATAGGGTAGGGACAATTGTACCTAAATAAAAAGTACATAACTTATAAAAACCATTGCAAAAGAAATAGGATGTTTAAAATCAATAGTTTCACAGATAAGTACAGTGGAATGTTTGATGTGTTGCAGTGCATCGTTTAAAAACTCTCCATAATTACTACCTGCCCAACAGATGACGTCACATGTTGCTATAAATATTACCAAGAAGTGTATGGGTATATCGATAAAATTAATAATAATAATATAATTATAATAATAATAATATTCCTACACTCACACCTATTATCTGGCCCAAAGTAAGCATCATTAAGAGCTTGTGTTATGGATACTACTTAGATAACGATGAAATTATGATAATAGTATGTATATACATATTAGAAACATACTAATAAACATATAAACATCCATGACTCGTAAACAAATGCTCGTACTCATCATACAAACATTTGCCTCTACCGGGATTCTAGCCCGGGACCTCTTGACCGAGTAGCCTGCATAGCAAGGGGTACAGACCGCTCGACCAGCCGGTCGTCAAACTAAATAATAACTATGAAATATATATTTTTATTTATAGTTGTCATGTAAGTTTTAATGTTTTTTTAATCAATGTAATCAATCTAATATCTTGATATCTTTAAATCTCTTTTAATATCTAATATCTAAAAAAAAAATTTTAATAGACGGTACAATTTTAACAATATTCCATAATTTTTAAGTTTGAATTGTTTTTATGGGTAACATTAATCAAGCGTAAGTAGGTAACATCCCTATTGAACAAAATGACTACATTTTCAAATCGTGAGTAAAAAAACAGAATAAATTCAATTATGCCTCTTCCGGTCCCCCGTAGAACAGTGATAAGAACCACCATGAATTCTCAAGGACAAAGCAATTATTGAGGACAAAGTCAGCACAAATGTCAAGATTTAATATTAACTTAAACTTTTACATATTGCAAATGTCAGCGTTTATAGTTGAAATAAATCACAATTTATAAATTAATATGTGCTACATCTGATTTCATACACATTTCTAATGAAACGGAGGTTGTATCGAATTCTCAGCGGAAATTAGAAGCCATGATTGACAGTCCATTAAATACGGACATTTTCGTGGTCCGTATCAAAATTACTCGTTGCCGTTCCCAATCCGGCGTTCAATTTCTCCAGAGAGCATTTCCAGGACTTGTGACTCCGAAATTCGTGAGTAAAGTAGTTTTCTTCTATTATAAATTAGTTTTCATAATAATTTTCCAGATAACTAAGGCGATTCCTTTGTATTAGGAACTGTATGTAATTATCGCAGTCAAAATAGTAATAAAGAGCCTTTCAGTCAGACATTAGAAATTTACCTAACTATATAAGATTTTCTTAAAGCGAAAACGCATACTTAGACTTCTCGCAAAAAAAAACACTCGTGTCAGTCAAAAATATCATATTCTCTCAAAATGTAATTAATTTAGAGATCTTTTATGTTACTGTCTTTTTAAATTAACAACGAAGACGTAGGTACTAGTCGGAGATTTGAACAAGCAGAAATTTAATTATATTATTTCATTATCTCCTAAGTACTAAATTTACAATTAAATTAATGTTTAACTAAAAATGGAAGTGTTTTGAATTTAAGTAACACAGTGACTATATATTATCTACTGTAAATGAAATATTTAATAAACTCATTAGTAACATGTAACAATTACAAATAAAGAAAGAAAACCATGAAAAAAAAATTGTTACAATAACGTAGGCGTTAAAAACGCACAAAATTAAACATTTAAATGTGAACTCATTAGTGTTAAACGTACTTTTTAGTGTTATAGTCATTGATCTGACAAGCGGCGTTAAACCTCTGGAGGTCTATGACAATTAAAATGACAATTGAGTCTGGAATCTGATGGCGGGTTAAGTAATGTCGTTTTTATAGAAACTTTTGCCACCCGCGTGTAAAGATATTATCACTGAATGAATTACATAGGGAAAAATTATTACAAAGACGTTATAGTAATACAGCAGTGGAGTCGATTTTCCAATAAGTTATTGATAATACTTTGTTAAATTTAGGTAAAGGTACAATGAAAACGATTAATTGATATTGATGAAATTGAGAATATGTTTGGTAATTTAGATATAGAGCGGCAATGATGACATCGCTACTTTTATACTGCTGCTTGTCCATATGTTTTGTAATCACAGACTTTAATTAATCGTTTATTTTACTTTGTTTTTCGCGATTTCGTAGTTGGACAACTCATAGTAAAAGTTGTTTGTATTGATGGGTAGAATAATTCCTTAAAATATGACCACCCCTTTGTTTACCTTTTATAGCGCTATCGGCTATGGTAACCACTTACCATCAGGCAGGTTATATGCTTGTTTGCCACATTTGTTAAGCATATGACTTCGTCATATTACTTATCGACTTTATTTATTACTAGCAACTGCCCGCGGCTTCGCCCGCGTAGATATCGGTTGTCGCTCAGGTCTCTAGGTCTATAGGTCTCAAACTATCTGCGTACCAAATTTCATCTAAATCGGTTTAGTTTGGTTAGAAGCGTAACAAACAAACAAAATCACTTTCGGATTTATAATATTAGTTAAGATATTCTATTTTTCAATACAATTGTACCACTTAAATAAAAATGAAACTAATTATAATAATATACAATAAAAATTGTTTTTTTTAGGCCGATATCAATCTGATTATTGAATTCAGTATTTTCTAGAAAACCTGACATGTTCGCCAAGTTGCTGCATCGATTTAATTTCCAACGTGATTTGAAAATACGCTTCTTTAAGAAAATCTCAATTAGAGGCACGTATTGCGCTGTATTAGTGACACGAATGCAACAGCGAGGTTGGTTTCAATAAAATATTCTATAGTCCTAATCAAACGATAAACGAAAGGAGAATGTAAGTGAGCTTTTTGTAAGTGGAGAAATAAGCACGAAGACAGATAAAAATGCAATGTACTTATAGGCATTATAGGCAAGGCTGATGGCAAAATCTAATTCATAAACACATTAAAAAACTGAGTCATTTAATTCAGAAGTCGGACCCTAAAAAGAACATAATATGTAAGTAACATAGTAAGTGCAAAAACAAAAATTAAAAGCCGACTTCAAAATACTAAAAAGGAAAAATAATTAAATTTAAGAAGGGTACATATTTTTTTGGAGTCGGTGCTTAATTTTCTATTGTTTCTGGAAACAATTTAGCAACAACTCCAAAAAATCTGTTTCTAGGGGATAAGTACCCACTTAAATTTAATTATTTTATCCTGTTAGAAGACGATTTTATTTTTTGTTAAAAAAATCTCAATTTTAAGTGATAACTTTCTAAGGTCAAAGCTAGAGGGGTGACCGTATATATTGTTTCCTACTATTGTATCGTTTCACTAAAAAGTATTAGGAAAGAAAAATCCGCAATTTCGCATACATTGACGAATTACTCATTCCAGTTATTTTGATTTAAAAACCTAACTACCAAATCGATTTTATATAAATTTTTACGGAATTAAATGCCAATTATTTCGCATCGACCAAAGAAAGAATCACGTTAATCGGATCACAAATCTCAGCTTAATCGGTGTACATACATAAATAGGAAAAACAAAACATAGCAACCGAATTTAGAATCTCCGCATTTTTGAAATCGGTTAAAAAGAATGGTACCTACTTTTTTTACAAAATAAAACAAAAAATCAATTTTCATTTCAAATGTTTTAAAGAAAAGCGTTCTTCAAAAGAATAAGAATAATTGTCAGTGATGTCTACATTACGATAGGGTATTTTACTAGATTTTTTCTTTCATTTATAAGTAGTATGTCTAAAAGCAATCAATAATGCAGGAGCAATAGTACATCTGCGATCAATAGTTTCTTAGATATAGCGAGTCATTTGAGGAACTGTTACAATTTGTCGAAAAACCCTCCCTCCATAGAATTTTTATTGATACTGGCTTGTGACGTCACAACATAATAGTGGCGAATATACAGGGTAGCACATTTAGATCGGTCAGTCCATACTGATCTAAATGTGGTATGTCATATGGTTTCAGACTTTGCCATGAAAGTCTGAAACCATAAGACATACGAAAATCTCTTTTTAGGAAGCATGTCATCGATGTCAGTAATAAGAAAAACTGCAGACATACATTTAAAAAAACGTGTACCTACTCAGCTGGGAAATCGAACTCGGACGTTTAATTTCTATGTATTTAGATATCGATTGTGTAGGTCTTAAGCAGTAAACGTTACTTTGAAACATGATGTCTAAAATGAATAAAATGCTTTGTTTTCATGTCCTTTAATTAATTTTAGAACGTATTCGAAACTACCACCATTTTTTCAACTCGTTTAGGTGTTCCATTTTCAAATGAGGTTTATCACGTCTTTGTATCTACTACATACTTATTCTAATGTGGGCCACAGATTAATGATATATGTATCTACGATAATGTGGGCTTTACAATTGATTATTAGTGTAAGTATGATTAATAGAAGTAAGCAATTACAATTATAGATAGATAATACTATCGCAGATAACAATATGTAAAGCAGTGTATGTAACAAGTTGCGACACCATCAAAGAGCTACAAACAACCATAGAGACAATTTTACGCACATAAACGAGTTGAATTTGTATTGAGAAAATGGTGGTAATTTGGAACACTTACTAAAATTAATTAAAGGATATGAAAACAATGCATTTTATTCATGTGCTGTATCTAAGTACTGTGCTAAGACCCACGACGAGGTGCAACAATTCTGCCTAGAATATGGTTTGCGATAATGTTCAGAGAAATCAGGATATTTAAATACACAGCAAACCGGCGTGGACTACGTTTTACTAAATAATTATATTTATAAATTAAAAATAACTCACTGCTATTGGCACATTCAAGCACTGTAGCTTTCCAGTTTCCTTATATTATGACTGTAGTGTGGCCTTTGAAAATGGTTTCGTGTGTGTTATGTTTGTTTATATTTACAAGGGCCTATAGATTTCACTAGCTTCCGACGATCCTCACGAGTGTTTGGACAACAGAAATGTCCTTAATTCCTTGGGAATCTCCCATATGTTGGTTTAATCCCGGTCTGTATCACCCGGATAATCCAAAAAATACAGTATTTTTTTAAGGAAAAAGGTTATTCACATTACGAACAAATACTTATATACCTACTTTGATGATAAAGCATAGACAATTAAATAATGAAATTGACCTATTTTCCGATAGTTTAGATGATCTCTGTACATTATATTCGCAGTAATTAATGGGTGGTGACATTAATTACATTTTAAAATCCTAATTATTATTTTAAATATTGTGTGTGATTGTTGTATAGTTATAGGAATATTGATTATTGACTATTTTCGTTGTATAATTTGAAAATTTTATACTTAGTCCGAAATAAAATTTAAGGTCACAGTATTTGTCAAGAGTTATCTTTGAAAGCTTAACACCTGTCAGACCACTTTTATTTTCCAAATAAAAACACTGTCACATGACAACCATAAAGAATGCGTACTATAGCGTATCGTACTACAATACCAAACACACAAATACACAAACCACGCAATACACGATATCGACACCCTGCAACCAAGAAATTTTATTTGTAATTCTGTTACATTCGGTATAGACGTAAGAAATACTAACCAACTAGAAATTTAAAATATTCCAATGTGCAAGTACCCCTAATATGCTCCAGTAGCTAATTTCACAAGAGAACAGCATGCACGGAAGAAGAGTAAGGAAATTAGTGAACTGAGATAAAATATTATAACGCAGAGGATGATCTAAGGAAGAATCACCGAAAAAAATACATCAATTTTCAATGATATTTTATAATCATGAAAAAGGGGTCTAGTTTTCATCACATAGCTTCGGCAAATCTGAAGCAAACAAAGCTGAAACCAAAATTTTGGTACATTGGCCATATAGAAACAATTTTGTCAAATTTAGAGTGCCAAACATATCTTTCAGTGGCTATATTATCTACTTATAATTGGAATCAGTATAATATTGAAAAGAAATAGGGATAGGTAAAAATGTTCCTTCGAAAATGTTTAAGTAAAAATTTTCCTTAAGGAACATACCTAATAGAAATCTAATTCGATCGCCTCATAGCATTTACGTAGTCAGTATAAGTAAATGGTATCAGCATAGAATAAGTAACTAGCAGTATTTTCATCTCGGGCATTATTCTTGTAATAACTATCTACAGCTATTTAATGCATATCCTTAGGAACACGGTGTATACTCCTATTCACGTGAAATGTTATTCTAAAAAGCAATTGCTCTTTAGCGTTACGAACCATTCTATGGAAGGTTCTGTAAACCAATCTATGCAACTTTCTATAGATTGATCTGTCGCTCATCACGGCCCCACAACCGACTTTTGTGTGGGTATAATATTGGCACTTTTCCTAAAAGCAAGGATAAAAGTGGACTCTTTCAATTGCTGTCAAATGCACGAAGGTAATAGTTCCAGAGGCACGCGAACATTTCGGTGTAAATTGTCGAAAAAAAAGAGAGTTTGTGTGAATATTACACAAATGGAATTTGGCGGAAGCCTGTAAAATGTGAATATCTTTTTTCATACAACTAGATGACAAACGAACTGACGGCACATCTGTTGGTAAGTGGCTACTGTTGACTATTAACACCTGGAAGAACAAAGAAAAACTCGTTTGGTACGGTGTCATCCTGAGGCCTTTTTTTCAGGAAGAAATCTGCTTACAGACCTACTCGCCGCTGGCTATGTGACGGGCGTATGTGGGGGTCGCCCAGTGCTTGTTACGGCACTATAAATACCCACTAAGCTCCCCGGTCTTCCTCTGAACTTCTTATGGATAGCCTGAGGACCTAGACAAGATGCCATTCGATAATCGCTATCGCTATCGCTTAGCGGAAAATGTATGGGATTTGACATAAGACATCGAGTGACTTTCGATAGTTAATCCCATACATTTTTCATTTAGCGATAGCGATAGCGATTAACAAATGGCATCTTGTCTAGGCCCTCTGGACTCTGCGGAAGCAATTTCACTAGCCTACCCCCGGGCCACCCCGCCCTACGGCCGGGTTTCGCGGTGATGGAGATTACCCAGTCACTTGGGCAATCCCAAACATGGCGGCCTGTGCAATGCATGTTGGGAGCCACCCACGCACGCGGCCGCTCCTAGGGCGTTCCTACGCCCTAGGCGTCTTCCGAGACGGGAGATCACCGGGAAAGACAGAGAGCGTGAGGAGGATTCTCACCAGTGCCTCCTTCTGTGTGAGCAGAAGGCGACGGCTTCCCATACCCTCTCGCTACCAACTATGGCTCTTACTTACCATTGTTGGCAGCGAGAGGTACGCCATCCTGAGGCCTGAGATGAAATGCCTTTCATGCTCAGTAATTACACTGGCTACCTTTCCCATCGATCCGTAACACAGCGAACGTTATTACATAGCTCCACAAGACATATCCATCACGACAAACGTTATGATTATTTCTATCTGTGACTTTCTCCGTCCAATGCGTGCTAGTTTTACGTGTATAGAAACGCTACAACTCCAATTAAATAATTTTAAACATCTTGTGTAGCTATTATTTAGTTTATTTCAAGAAAGGTACATACCGTCTTATTATCATAAGCAGTCGTATTAAACATAATTAACCCAAGAAAGCTACCGTGATATTTTAGCAGCCGTACTAATTATTATAATGTAATAAAAATTTGGCTAGGTCCGTGTCGGGCTACTCGCAGTGTATGGATCCGTAGTAGCCCGTCACAATATGCGGACTTAGAATGGGGATTGTTCTTTGAAACCGACAATGAAATGAACATACGGTTTAACAACTAATTATAAATTAACACTTAAACTTAACCTATCTTACGCGAAAAGAAATTATACCTACTTTACATGCAAGGGGGGTACGCTAAAAAAATTATGATAATCATAATAATCATAACATGCGTCTTAATCACGACGATTAAAACTAATCGTCGTGATTAAGACGCATATTATGATTGCTCATGGCTAATTATAGTTTTCTTGTGCTTAGAGTTTCTGAGCTACGAACACACGGAAGGGCACGGCGAAACTATAAGGATTCCTTGTTCACTAGGCACGCCTAAAAATATAGTATTGTCATATAATATTTCCGCGAGCACTACACATTTGAAAGAAAACCACTTACCTGATTTAATTTGCGTTTAATTAGATGTTGTATGTTATCAAAATCATCAAATCGATTTTAAAATTTGCCATACATTTTCTTCCTTTGATCGAAGTATTCGTATGGAGAAAATTTAATTTAATTTTACTATTGAGAACTGTTGATAACTACCTTGTACTTATATGACTATGTCAACATGGGCAGATGCCCGCTTATGTTATACCATGTATTAAAGAACCTGTACCTATATTAAGTAGTTAGACACTCAATAGCTTTTCTCACCTTAAATGTAACTTTGAAAATATTTGTAAAAATGTTCTTTTGGATCATTAGAGGTGTGAACAATAATAATTACGAAGGCACATTAAAAACACATCCCACTGTTCAGAATTCTGGTTGCATTGGCACCCTTGTAAATGAGATACTTTACCAATCCCGTTAAGCCCATTAACAGTATCGCTGTTCGTGTTTTATCCGTTTAGGTTAGTGTCGATAAAATGCCCATTCATTTAGATCATGTTTGTTCTGTGCAAATTGCTTTCGACACTCAATTGCATGTGTTTTGGATTTGTTGGCGTAAACCTACATATGTTTTGTTTATTACTGCACTGATTCGTGTGCATTAATTCTGTGTGAATAGTTGATTGGGCTAGATGTAATGAAACTGCATAAAATAAACACAGGCAATTTAAACAACAACGAAAATCTATTACTTTACTATTAACTCACGTGAAATTGAAAACGCTTATGTTTATTTAACAGCATGTTATATTTGTACAGTTCCCAAAAAAGTTATCCTATGCTTCTTTTGTGATTACAATAAATTAAGTTTCAGGACAATATTAAACACTTTTATATCTATGATCTGAGGTCTATGCTATAGAAATGAGGCAAAGACACTATTATCTACCTCGATTTTTCAATTTAATCTTGTAACACATTTATCAATAATTTTACCCAACAATTAAGTATAAATTCAGGACTCGTGACAAGTTCCAACTAGAAGAGGCTTAATCAATATTAAATCCATTAGTAAAACTTGGAAAACGTGAGTACCAATATAATTTATAAGCGCAAAACGAAGTATGGCATATACATAGATGTAGGCACTATCTGGTTTAAGCTTTGAATGTAGGCACTTTCATACTTTGCACCTGCCAGTGTTCAGTAAAATGTTTTTCAAGTTTAAAAGATAGAAAATAATTTGTTACTTTCCTGTCTTTGTTTAGAACAAAGCTTTATTGGTTTTGAGCAATCGTAGGACGTCTCGATGTGTTAAAGGCGGGAGAATCCAATGTCGTCTTGTTTGTAAAGCCGCGTACACACAACGTCACAAAAACAATTCACGCAAAAGAAAATTAATGTATTAAAAACTATTTCCACATACTCATTTCTGTTGCGATTGGTGTGTTTAAAAGAGATGTTTCAAAAATGAATGGAGACACTTTACTGAAAAATAGCTAAAAACATGCAGAAGAGTGTTCAATTGTCTATTTTATTTTTATTTGCTTGGTTGCGTGGTACAAAACAAGATTTTTTACAGAAATAGCTACAACACAGGCAAATATTCATCATGGCGCCTACGTCACTTTGGTGACGTTTAGTTGACTTCTGTGTCGGTTGTCGTCTGACTGTGAAATCGACGGGTTATGCGCATCCACAGCCATCCGACAGCACAACCATTTTGTTTTATCGGGCCAGCGACCACGTTTTCTTCGGAAAACGAATTCGTCTTGCCCAATCACCGTAGAACGTTGCCGTAAGTTATTTGCAGATTAATTTTACTTGACATTGACAAAATTCGTAATAACGAGAAGCCATTAAATAAAGAAGAAGAAGAAGACTTCTGTGTCGCCCGCCATATTTCCATATTGAATAACGGTGAAAAATTTCAACTTTTGTACAAACAAACTATCCATGAAAACGAATTACTAGTATTTTTCGCGTATTGACCGGCATTTTACTAGTAAATTTAAGATATCAATATCATATCAACAGCGTATTGAATGTGCTTACTACAGGGACAATTATATGTGGTGCTTGGACCATAAGACCCACAGACAGACACATTATGGGTCCAATCAGGACAATTACGCATCTAGACCCGGAATCAACCTTAAATTTCAAGCTGCTCCTTCATCGAGAACATTCGCCTGCAACAATTCAATTTTAATTGCTCATAACTGAAATAATTGTTTCTATAGTGTCAGACGAAGCGCCCAATTACAAGTGCTGCGAATCAATATTACAAGTTGTATCAAAATGTTACGGATTATATCATGACGCATTACTTAGCTTGTGCACTGTAGTTTGGTTCTCCTTACTCACTGATATAATGCCACTACGTCAGTGAGCTCCTCAATATGTTTATTGAGATAAGCCAGCAAAAGCAATAATTTCATTGAATCGTACTATTTTTTCTTGTTGTCAGCTTCGAGCCTCTGAGGTTGTCCAAGAAAACGTCTACCTTGGGCAAGTATTGCAAGTGGGCAAAGACAACTTCGAGTGAGAAATCGCTAGAAGAGTACAGTGGGACTGGGCGGCATTTGGAATGCTGCGTCATATCTTCACGTCATCGCTACCGCAATGCCTGAAGAGCAGGGTGTACAACCAGTGTGTCCTACCAGTTATGACGTACGGAGCCGAGACGTGGAACATGACAGTGAAACTGGACCACCGACTTCACGTTGCTCAGCGAGCTATGGAAAGGTCAGTTGGGAATTTCGCTAAGGGATTTCAAATTTTATGCAATGAGAAACAAATTAATATAATAGATACGCATACTGACAGAGTACTTTAAATTAAATTGAGCGGAGTTTTATTATATTTCTGAAAATAATTTTGTATTGAATTATTGTTGCCGTTTCGCTGATTTCGGTATACCTACTTATATTATTAAAAAACTCATTGTCTCTACTAATCGTATTTCCGGAAAAGTGTCACTAGGTTCAGAGACGTACTCGTAAGTAAAATAATAGGTAGATATTATTATATTAACTCTCACAAGACCAAGAACATTAATAATCAATTTTAACGTTCCTTGAGAGAAAGTTCAAATATTTATTTTCCAAAACAATCAATTACATAAATTTTCGTAGTCCATTAAAAGTTGTGAGTGGTGAGTGGGGACACCGAAGTTTAGAATAAGACGACAAGTCCTTCAATGATGAGAGTCGAGAAAGTTCTAAAACTTGAATATGTATCTTGAAAGTCTGAAGAGCACTTGTGGAATGAGGTCATCAATGTCAGGACGGACACTACTGACGTTATTGAAATGTAAATTATCAAACTTAATTGCAAACACGAAAAGATCATACAACGGCGGCCTAAGACCGAAATCTCTACCAAGGAATTCTTTGCCGGCACATGTGATCCCTCCTTCTAAAGCATGGTTCCTTCAAAAGAGGCGGGAAAAGTCACCTTTTTGGCTGCGACAAATAAACATACAATAAGCTTGTAAATTGTGCCGGAGTAAATTTACGTATTGAATGTCTGTTTTGACGAATAGTATGTAGAATCATACGAATAAACGATAAGTCACTATGAAATACTTTGATGATTTGAATATGACACCTCATCCCAGCACATCTAAGTTGCATCGTAGAAACTAGCACCATATACCTCAATACACCCAAGCTGCGTTAAGAAATTAACATCTATATTTCAATGCAGTAGCTACAGCTATATTATGATGTGTGTGTAAAAAAAAACTTTGGGCTGGATAATAGTATCTAGCCCAAAGTAAGCATCATTAAGAGCATAAGTACAATGTGTTATAAATACTAGATAACGGGGAAATAATGATAATCTAATATATAAAATTCTTGTGTCACAAATTTAGTTACCATACCTACTCTTCCGAAAGGGCTTGACCGATTTTATAGGTATATTCAGTAGGTCTGAAAATCAGCTACTATCTATTTTTTTTATGGCATAAGAACGTTTGCGGGGTCAGCTAGTAATATGTATATAAATATTAGAAATATACTAAATAAACATCCATGACTTGTGAACAAAGGCTCGTACTCATCATACAAACATTTGCTCCCACCGGGAATCCTCGAACGCAGGCTAGAGGGAAGGATCTCTAAAAGCGTGGTAGCTTCGAGTGCAACAATTAAATTTAATAATTAAATTTAATTTAATAATTTAATTCATTTTATTTTTCTAGCATACTCTGAACGGCCTTGTTGTGAATCTCCACACGTTCGCAATTACCCCACTCGGCTATAGAATCGGTACCATTGTGCACCAAACTTAGGATCTCTAGCAACCATTGTTAGACGTGAAGGCATTCCTGTTATCCAGTTCACACTTCATTGAATCGACTCAATGGGAAATATTCTTATTGTTTGAAGAAGATACAACCTAAAGAGGGATATAATCCACCTCGTGACATTACATTGAACACGATTATCGTTGCTTTTTTATTTTTCATCGAATTATTACCTTGAATGATTGTTTGCTGACTTTTCCAATAATATGAATCGAACCGTTAATACCTACCTATTACGTTTTTTTTAAATATATTGAAACCCAATTATGTACATTTTTAACGCGCTTATTCAAAACAAGGCAGTTTATCATTGATGAACTGTCTGTATTGTAAGTTAAACTTCGAAATTAATTTGTATAAACATAAAATGGATGTTTAAAAGTTTCTACTCACATAGAAAAAACTTTCGTAATCGCATCGTTCCATTTTTAATAATCATTACAATAATGGAACGCAGTTTCAAAGAATATATACCGCATCCATCTGGTTAAATTACGGCCTGGCCACGGGAACGGACGGCGGCGACGGCTGCGACAGCGGCGGCGCGACTGGCGATGTCGCCAGTGCGCCAGTCGCCGCTACGTGTGACCTGCTTAGTAGATTTCCATACATTTGTTTTCATTCGGGCGAATGGAAGCACGAATATTCGCCGCGGCGAATTTTCCGTGGCCAGGCCGTTAGCCAGATAATCGGATGCCTTGGCCGTTAATTAAACGCCGGCACCCAATTCATGCCTAGGCCGATAGTTGATTAAATTAGAATCACTCAAAGTTTAACAACTTGGCGTATTGGACGTCAGCTCAATAAATTGGACGCATAGGCGGATCAGCTTCTACCAACTGAAGTGAGGTGATTGAACTGTGTGGGGGTGATAGGTAGGCGGCTTTCGTAGTGCAACTGTAACACTTGATGTGCTGTCGTGTTAGTCTCGACCGAGATCTCGGTCTTGGTCTCGGTCTCGGCATTCTCGGCTTCTCGGCCATAACCGTGCCAGTTGTCCGGTGTTTGCGATTCAAATTAACCACGCTCATCCACTTTTAAAGCTGTCGATTGTGATCCCGGCTGCACTGATTTGGCGTAATACTATCAACATCATGCAAAAATAAATAATAATAATATTAATATACCCACACCTGTTAATTAGCCCAAATTAATCATTTTCATCAAGCATCATTGTCAGTTTAATTGTGTTATGGATTTTTTTTATTTATTTATTTTTTTATACAAAGCACGACAAATGACTCAACACCACCTGATGTGAAGCGGTAAGAAGAGTCCATATGCGAAGATAGCTAGTGCAGTTCAGACACTGCTCTAGCCGCCTCCACCTTGCCGGCCCGAAAGGTGCTTTTTCACGCCTCTTTTGAAGGAACCCATGTTATAGGAAGGATACTGTGCAGGATAGCACACCTTTTTAAATTTAATGTATTGATGTTTATATACTTTTTTATTACTGTCACTGTACCTTGCTTTGTCATGATGATTATAGCTCGTTAACATGTCACCAAAACCTTAGTATTTTTCTCACTTTAGTTCCCTAAGATTCCATCATCCTACAGTCCTTACTCCGTTACAGATACTAGTTAACGGAGAAATATTGATAATGTTATACCTATATATATTACAAATATACTAAATTAACTTATAAACATCCATGACTCGTGATTAAATGCTCGTACTCATCATACAAACATGTGCTACTATTCGGGATTCGAACCCGGGATCCCTGACCGTGTAACCTGTAAAGCAAGGGCAGACCACTCGGCTATTAATATTATGCAAAATTTCTCTGTCTCAGCCGAGACTTTTTTTTCATCTTTCTTATTTCAGCTGTTTCGGATAGAAGGGAAAGGAAGCCTGTGTAATTACTGGGCATGGACGGCATTCCATCGTAGTCTGAGGATTAAGATTTTTAATAAATAACATGGAATATTTAAATCGTCTATATGTATGCGAACTCGCGAATATTTGCTTTTCTATGATTTTTTAGTGAAACGATACGACAGTAGGAAACAATATATTATGCTGACGGTCACCCATCCAGCTTTGACCGTAGAAAGATATCACTAAAAAAAAATTGAGAAAAAAAACATTTTAAACAAAAATAATAACCGACGTCATAACACTAAAAAGGATAAAATAATTAAATTTAGGTAGGAATTTATCCCCTAGTTGTTTCCAGAAACAATAGAAAGTGAACCCCGACTCCAAAAAATATGTTTCTATGTTTCTAGCGGTTACCTCGTTTAAGTACTTATGTACCTACTTTATCCTTTTTTTTTGTTTTGGCCGGTTTTTTACTACTATAAATATAAAGTGATGTTGTTTGGAGCCTTATTTATTGGACCTCCCACTTCAGACCCTAACGTTTCAGTGGTACTGACCACTTGACCAGCATTCCGACGTATTTAATAACATTTGTGATATCGTTACAAATATATTCCATAGTTATAAAAAGGCAGAATTTTGAGCAGGCACTTTAGAGCTTTATCAAGAGTTCAACGGCCGAATCACAAGTATTTCCCCTAAGGCCAAGTCTAAAAACTAAATTTCTTAGTAGGTATGTATTCTATTGTAACGCAGGCATTGGCTGAAAAGGAATTTCATTACAGTCCATATTGAAAATAAAACGCAATAACTCACGCTCACTTTACCATGAGCATAAGGAAATATACAGAGTGTTGGGGGCAATACGACAATAAATTAAAACAGGGCTTTATTAGTTCATAGAAATGTTTTTCAACTTTCAAATACATGGCATCATCTCTCTCTCATAATCATTCTTCTTCTTTCGTTCTTCTCTTTCTCATATTATGAAGTCATATATTAACTTCTGTTCGGTCTTCACCGCACATTGCACATGTCAGCACTCGCGCGTCATTTCAATTACATCGCACTACGTCACGATTTGTATTGTATATATTGATTACCTCAACTAAATTATCTTAAGTGTCACATTAACTCTGTAACAGTAAACAACAATAAAGGAATAATAACTAATCAGGAATAAAAATAATAAACTTTCAACATAACTTTTGGCTACTCAACTCAAGCCAACACAACATCAAGCCTACAAATGTATGGTGTTTTTTTTTTCAAGCTGACGGCCCACCTGATGGTAAGCGGTACCGTGGGTGGTGGTGTACCGTGCTAGTGTCAACTAAACGCTGCACCGTACAACTTAAAACATTTCTATAAACTAATATTAACATAGCCCATGTTTTAATTTTGCAGGCGTATTCTCGTCACCATTATGTATTATTGTAATACCTACCTACTGTAATTTTAAAATTTAATTATTACATTAAAATAAATGTCTGGTCTAGAATGAAGACAATAGGTGACCATTTTAGTTGGGACATAGTGGTACCTAACTGTCACTATAATTTAGACCACGTAACTGGAGTAGCACCATCTCACAGAATATCGCAATAGATAGGGGTGTATCCTACTAGTAAAACTGTAGGTTTTTCAAATATATTTCAAAAATATTACTTATTTAAACTAAATAATGCTTTGCAAAGTTTATTTTTTTGTACGGTATCAAACTTGTTTATGTGGCTTAGAAATTTAAAAAAAATGCCGAAAAATATTACAAAATCCATTGAAAACATTTGTACTATTAGTTTGCTCACATTAAATGCAACAACTTTTTTACACCAACTATCAGTGTCAACGCAGAAATTAGGAGGAGCTCGGTGGCGTATTGGTTTGAGCGCTCTGGTTTCGATCACAAAAACAAAGCAACTTTCGCCATGGTCGGTCCCTGGGTGGGTCAATCAAATTTATAATCTTTAGTTCCTCCGTGCTTCGGAAGGCACGTTAAGCCGTTGGTCTTACTGCAACCGCTTTAACCCACTAACACGCATATGGGCCAGCGTGATGGTGTTATGGCCCAATCTCCTCATGTGTTTCTGCCATGTAGGAAGGCCTGTGCCCAGCAGTGGGACGTATATAGGCTGGTGATTATTAAGGCTAGAGTGTATAGGCACGTCCTAGGTAAACATGTATCATCGTAGGCTATGTCGTTTCTTAACAGCAGGTAGATTGTGGTCAAAATGTTTTCCTATTAATTGTAAAAAATATATCATTTTCTATAGAGCGTTTTTGACAACTTGCACTTGCATCCCAAACAAATCGCTATGTCTAAGAAACTATTGATTGCGTACATACTATTGCTTCTGCAATATTTATCAACTATTGACATATTAATATTCATATGAATAAAAAAATACTATAAAAAATTAAATAAAAAAGTTGTAAACTTAGAGGTCATTGAGAAAGCGTTATATTGGCGGTAGTGGCATCTCCTATATTGTCATTTATAAGTTATTTTGCTTTGATTTATTTATACCTACAGAATAGGCAACGCGTAAGCGCCCAAGGTGATACATGGTGCCATAACAGCATACAATCAGGCAGACCGTAGGCTTGTTCTCCACCTTTGGCGTATAAAAAAAGACCTTATCCGGGTGATATTGCATCCTAACGTAGGTCATTTATTTTCTAGTCCAGATAAGTATGTATGTACTGTAAATGTTTCATACGAGTATATATATAATAATTGGGTACATATTCACTGCTTATTTCTAAAAAATCTAAGCCAGCAGACCTGCGACTTAGGTACAGTCGACCACAGAAGTAGCTGAACACTTTAGTACCATGTCACACTGACCTTGTGCACGTACTTTATAGTTGCTCCCATACTATATTGACGCCATAGTCGCTGTGATATGGTACTAAAGTGTTCAGCTACTTCTGTGGTTGACCGTACATACAATAGGTATTTAGAAATACTATTGTATTCCCTTAAAGGCCTTTTATACTTTACAATTTAATAATTTCACCAGAACATGGTGCCTTTTATTTATTTCTACAGCCTTTTAAATGGCTTTCTTTGAAACGACAGGAAAATATCTGTATCTGACATCAAAGCGCGCTTGCAGAAACTGTTTGGAGTTAAGAAGAAAGTGGTTGGATTATAGGCTTTTCTTACAAAGATGAGCGATGTATGCTTTTTTAATTTTATTGTTGAACCTGTCAAGCCACAGATTCCACACAGAATTGGTTTTTATTCTTACGCGGCTTGACAAATTATTTGCATATAGTTTTACAAAAATAAAAAATATAAATGTTTAAATAAATCTTTTTTCACAGATCGTTATTATGTTTGCAGCGGTTACATAAGAAAGGCTGGGCATGGTTTTTTTTCTCTCGATTTTTCTCCACTTCTCTACCTTACAAAAAATTGCAGCTAAATAGCACTACATTGTAGTATTGTGTTCCTGCGGTGAGTTAGGTCGCCAGGGCTTATTGAGAAATCTTAGTTTTGTTTTAATGCTTTCTCTTTTCATCGTTTCCCAACATTTTGTATAAAAAAATTTAATTAAAACCATTTTTTTTGTCACTATCTGCGGCCTATGTGGACCAGGTGATCACTATCATTTTAGTAGGTGGTGAGTGGCCCGTGTATCTTAATACAAGTGGTAAAGATAATACGACATTTAATTAGAACATTGGCTGCATCACTTCTTAGAAATGATATGAAATCATCAAATGAGTAAGATGTATTTGAAAGTTGTATGAGATTTCTAGAAAGTCTTAATAGCCGTATTGTCGTTACCAACCTGTATTTTTTCACATTTGTAGGCAAAATAAACTCATAAGTTTTCTAGGAATGTGTTTAAAACTCATTCTCGTACTAATTTAGCTATATAAATCTACACTCTTTTCTCGAGTGAAAAGTTTATCATAGTCGAGTTTTCCAAATTCTGAGCTCCCGACTAGGGTAGCAACATTCTATCATAAAATAGAAGAATCTTCAAGTTAGTACTTTATTCCAATGAAGCCCACGGCATCGAAAGATCCATCTATTTTATTATCATATACTTAACACAACAAAATATATTAAGCTCACAATTTTCCCAGTAAACGGTAGCACGCATGAATGCGCGTGGATTTTTCTGCGTAAAAACGTTTTATGGAAATTAAAGACTCCAAAAGAATAGACATGCGTCAGACGTTTCGGTCTTGATTTTATTATTCACATTGGACTACGCATGAAGTGTATCAGTTAAGTGCTTACAGCGCCGTATAAACCCTTAGCAACAGCTGAAAAATTTGTCTGATGTATTATAGGTATATACGTCGATAGGCTACGGTAACCGCTTACCATCAGCGGTGCGGTGATTGCCACCTTAGTGGTGTAAAAACTGAAAATGTGTAGCTAAAGCCTAAAAGCTAAGAGGAGCTCGGTGGCGTAGTGGTTTGAGCGCTCTGGTTTCGATCACGAAAACAAAGCAACTTTCGCCATGGTTGGTCCCGGGATGGGCCAATCAAATTTATAATCTTGAGCTCCTCCGTGCTTCGGAAGGCACGTTAAACCGTTGGTCCCGGTTGTTACTGCAACCGCTTTAACCCACCAACCCGCATTGGGCCAGCGTGGTGGTGTTATGGCCCACACTCATGTGTTTCTGCCATGTAGGAAGGCCTGTGCCCAGCAGTGGGACGTATATAGGCTGGTGATGATGAAAGCCTAAAAAGATTGATAGAGATGGCAGAGCTAAATAACCAAGAGTTTAGTGGAGTCTATTTTAAAGAGCTTTTTGACGTTTATCTTGACCAAATGTATTGATCTATGCTTTGAATTATTATAATTTGCAGGTTTCGGCAGCGATGTCATTTATTTGTAATTTACTTATATTAATTTGTCAAACGGCCGGCGTCATATCTCCAGAGGTCAGTGACAATTGAAAAATCAACGGGTTAAATAATATCGCTACCTAAGGAATTTTGCTTTTTATGAATAACTTAAAACAAAACGAAATTGTGAAATTAAAATGCTAAACGTTTTCTTTTTTGCATTTAATTGATTATTTTAATATTCGGTAACATTTTAACATTTTGATTCTTTGATGAATTAGATCAATGGATTTTTTATTTCTCTGTATAAGGACCATAATATTATAAGGAAAGGTGGGACTTTTGGAAGAGGATGTCCCTTAGATATAACCAGTTAAGTAGGCATGTGATAATTTTCTTCGGTTTTTTCCATCGTTTTTTTACTTTGTTTTAAAAAAATTATGAAATAAATAATCTATTGTATAAAGCTGATGAGTTTGTTTGTTTGGTTGAACGCTCTTATCTCGGGACTACAGACTACTGATTCAATTTAAAAAAATTAAAGGTAGCCAGTGTAATTACTAGGCATAGAAGGCATTTCATCTTAGGCCTCAGGATGACAACGCACCCGCAATACCATGTGATTTTTGCTTTTTATTGCAGGTGTCTATAGGCGAGGGTAACTACTTACCTACAGTTGGGCTGTCAGCTTGTTTGTCATCTATGTAGTTGTATTAAAAAAAACTCTTTAAAAAGCTAAGAAGAAAGAACAAAACGTATCTTTAAGTACCTACTTAGAATAATCTACAGTGAGTTGTTGTACCTTCCAAGGATTTACTTAATTCGTTGGAGAAGAAATAATATAAGCATTAGCTGCCTCATTCATATTAAATGAGGTTTATTACATATTAATTCGGGCGTGCCGTATAATATATGGCTACCCAAGTTATTTTTTTTAAGCAAATACTTAAAAAATAAATTGGGTAGCCATTTCAAATTATTGAACGTAGAATCATTCCTCTCAAAGAGTCATGGTTTCCTGGTGCAAGACAGTCTTGGAGTAGCGGCCTTGGGGGAAAAGCGACCTAGAGGTAGACCGCAGATGCGCTTAAAGGATGAAGTGAGGAGGGTGGCAGGTTCAAATTGGATGCCCGACAAACCGTGATGAGTGGCAGCAGTGGAAGGAGGCATACACCGTAATGGTCAAGCAAGGCTAAAGAGAGGAAGAAGAGAGAATTATGATTAAGTATTAAACGAAAAAACATTCAGTTCAAAAAATAAAAATCAATAATTTTCTACAACAGTTATAAATAAGTTCTAAAGAGCTTAATTATTTTGTGAGCTAGGTAAGTATCACGAGCATAAACTTTACTCCTACAAAATATCACTAAAAATCTTAAATGTTATATCTAAGTAAATGCTGAAATAATAAAGGTGTCATGAATTTTTCAACAATCTTGATACTGTAAACTATAAAACAACGTCCACTTCTATCAAAACCGAACCGACATTGTTTACTTTAACTTTTTAACCGACTTCAAAAAAGGAGGAATAGTACGCGGAGGAGCTCGGTGGCGTAGTGGTTTCGGCGCTCTGGTTACGAAAACAAAGCAACTTTCGCCATGGTCGGTCCCGGGTTGAGCCAAACAAATTTATGATCTCGAGCTCCTCCGGGTTTCGGAAGGCACGTTAAGCCCGTTGGACCCGGTTTTTAGTGCAAACGCTTTAATCCGCCAAATCGCATTGGGCCAGCGTGGTGGTGCTATGGCCCAAACTCCTCAGATGTGTTTCTTCCATGTAGTACCATGCCTGTACCCAGCAGTGGGACGTATATACTGGTGATGATGATAATGCTTTGGACGTAGAAAGTTAGAGAGACCCCCGTTACTTTTCCGCTGCCTCTTTCTACCTGAAAGCACTATCGCAGATGGATGCGACAGCTACCCATACCCTCTCAGTTTGAGCCATGGTTTGTACCATAGCTGGTAATGAGAAGAGAACGCCTGTAGCCGAGCGCCGCGCACATTCAGTTCTCGACGGTCGGGACGGCGAGTATAATACTTACCACAAGTGTTTTACAGGGTTGAAGGAGGCAGAGCAATATTTTATGAATTACGTAGGATAATTAGGCCAAAATAATAATATACATCGGTGGCGTATTGGTTTGAGCGCTCTGGTTTCGATACGAAAAACAAAGCAACTTTCGCCATGATCGATCCTAGGACCCATCCTGCCAACAAACTTTGATTGACCCATCAATCAAAGTTTGTTATCTCGAGCTCCTCCGTGCTTCGGAATGCACGTTAAGCCGTTGGTCCACCGTGGTGGTGATATGGCCCAAACTCCTCATGTGCTTCTCCCATGAAGGTCTGTGCCCAGCAGTGGGACGTATATAAGCTGGTGATGATGAATAATATACATAATAAACTTCTCAATCCTTTACAATCCGGCTTTCGTCCAGGTTCAGTTTCAGCCCTTGTCAAAATTACTAACGACATTCGATTGGGTATGGGAAGGTCATAATCTCACTGTGCTTGCAGTGTTAGATTTTAGCAATGCCTGTAACACAGTAGACTATGACATACTCCTTACTCTGCTTAGCTGTCGTAATTTCTTTGTCCTCTGCAGACAACTTAGGGATGTATTTGTGCTGGTAGTGCATTAACTTATTAATAATTACTTTTTTCGTTAAAATTATGAAGTTGCAGCTAAAATGACAGTAAAAACTTAAAATATTCACTAGACATGTGACATGCATTTGACATGTTTCACGACTCCAACACGTTGGAGAAAAGGAAATATTTAGTTTATTTTAGTTACTTTATCTTCTATGTAGAACATTATTTAAGTTTTGGAATAAACGCGCGGTTCGAATAATCCGATTGACATAAAATCGAGTACTTAGCTTATTTATTAGCTTTGTAAAGAAATTTCTGTTCAAAATTATTCGGAACAAAAGCCCAGAAAAGATCGATTCTTTCATAATTATTATAATTTAAGTATAAGGTACGAATTTTATTAATTATAATTATTAATTAATGCGAAACGGGTACGTAACTAATTGCCGTGAAGAGCAATATTACCTACAGCTCCGTCTAGTAGACAGTTGCTTAACTCGACAATTCACTCATGAACCAATTATGATTTTTATAGCTTATGGTTAAGGTACACCTCAACATTACGGAAAATCGCAGTTTTTTAGTGCAGATCTATAAGCTGCGGGGACCGTTAAACATCAGTATAATGTCCCATTTCTCGATTATTCCTTGATCAACTATATTACAGTTACACTATCACAACAGGCAAAGATAGGTAGCAAATCTTGAATATATGGCTATGAAACAATCAGTACCAAACCATGTTCAGCAAGATTATGTAATGCAGAAAAAAGTTTTAATTTCTAACAGAACTAAGTACACCGAATCATTGATATGAATGAAGCAGAAAAATCTTGATCAGACCAAAAGTTGGCCACGGTTCCCAGGTCGTTCGGGGATTATGCAAATAATATTATGAAAGGGGTAGTGCAGAAACTCGGAATCATGAATATTCACGAGGACGTCATTACAAAAGTTCTATTTTTATTATGAGACCTCAATCTACGGCTATAATTAGTACTGGCCTTAAAGAGGCTTTCACAAAATGATATTCTGTTTTGCGTTCTCAAAATAGAAATGGAAACCGGACTACACTTTTTTATACGACAAACATAGTCAGCAAACTTACTACACGCCTGATGGTAAGCACCTTGGTCACTACTCGCGCGTTCCCTACCATGTAAAAATCAAGAGACAGCTTATTTATTAAATTGCCACACATAAAAAACTTTTTATGAAAGAGTTTGGGAATATCCACTAAAAACTAAAATAAGCCGCGATCTCTTTTAGCATTTTTAATTTAGTTCTTAGACGAAAATTGATAAAAAATGTAAAAATATAAGTAAAAACATTTTGTTTAAGTGAACCTAATTTATTGGAAATAAAGTTAATAGTGATGTGGATCATGTACTAAAAGCTATCAAATAATTCGGTAGGTCCTAGGTACCAATGACCACAATCTCATCTCGTCATCAATCTAAGGAATTGATCAGACAAAAATAAAATCACTGTTCAACGCTATAACATTATAAATTATATTTACATGCCTTTACTCAGGTTATGCAATGCCCAATGATTTTTTTTTTTTTTGTCTGATCAATGCCGTACATTAATGACGTGAGTGGTGTGATAACTAGCACCTAGGACCTTATCTACATCTACATCTTTACAACAATCTCCCACTGTGGTTACACAATGCCCGATATCCGTATCAGGCAATGTTATGTACGTGCGGAGCTTCAGTCAATCGACGTCTGGAAAGCTGTCGACGTGTGTACCGGAATCTTGGAGACAGACCAATGAGCACCCGGTCCACAACAAAAAGTGAGACCGATGAGACCCAGCTTACTACCGCTCAATACCGGTTCTTTGCAAGGTTATGGAACGGATCTTAAATAAGCTGATCCGATACCTAGAAGATCGCTCATTAATTAATGATCGACTATACAGGTTACTGCCAAAACGGTCTACAGGTGATCTAATAGCGTATTTAATGCATGTCTGCATTAGATTCCAGACACAATTGATTTTTCAATTGGGATAGCCCTCCAGAGGGATAACGCCGCTTGACAGATGAGTAATATTTCTAAGCGCTGAAAAGTGGGAACCACTATCAGAAACAAAGTGAGGACAGCACTTCGTGAACCAACCGAGCGTATAGAACCCGAAATGCATTCTTATAAAGTCCTTCAAGTCTGTCCTAGATTTATTATAATATAACAGTTTGAAGGAAAAATTCCGATAGTCTAGAATGTGAAAAACCCGATGGACAGACGGTCACACATCAACCATTGAATATCACTAGAGGCTGATAATTGCTAATTGAGCGTTACTTAAAACTTTTTTTAGCATAATCTGTTGAAATAAACGCAGTGAAAAAAATATATGTTACTCTTGGACATATTTCTGATAATATGCATGTCCACAAAACACATTATAATCAAAATCTTTGTATAAAAAAAATGCAAAAGTCACCCAACAAAATCAGCTTTCAGAACAAATTCTGCGTTATATGTCAAAGGTTTTTTTTCTGGTTTTCAGGAAACAAACTTGTTATATTAAATTTTATAATATTGATGTTTTACAATTTCAAATAAGTAGCTAGTTTTTTATTAAATAAATTTATTCTGAATTCTTCAGCCGATTTCAATAGCGACTCGCGCCACTATCCATTCTTCTCTTTCATTTGTAGAGGAAACGACAGTGATCGCCGAGGCGTGCTGCTAGGTGGACCTGTGTCGCTTCTTTGCTCGCGGTTCTTAATAATATCAGTCTGCGTCTGTTTTGATTTGCAAATATCAAATAGACAATTATATTTTAGGTTTTAGTGATTACTATGTGAGTGTACTATAGTAGATAGACAAAAATGAGTAAATAATTTCGTAAATTTTTATTGTGAAAATTTTATTTCGTTAATAATATTATTTATGAAATAAAAAATTTATTGTATAAATATTATTTTGGACTATGGAAAACCAAGAAAAAAGTCTAAAAAGAGTCAAAACCCAATCGTACAGGGGTAAATAACACAATAATAACCTGATTATTTTTTCTTTAGATAGCTAATTTTATCTAATTTTAGGAACTATCAAAAACTCCATAATCATCTCGAAAGTTGTACTTATTCAGATTCACAGTCACAGATGGAAGTTGTAAAGTAAGTTTATTTTTACTTGAAGGGAAATGTATAAGTATATTGTATTTAGATAATTAATTTCGAAATAAATGACTCTGTCGCGATTGTGTAGGGTTTGAGATGCTCGACTTACTATCCGAAAGGTAGAGGTTCAATCCTTCAATGGTTCAAAACTTTTTTTTTTATTATTTGTATTTTTTATTTATTTGTTTTTTTAATATGAAATATGAAAGTAAAAAAAATATAAATATAAAAACGATTAAACTTTAAATACAAAAAAAAAATGTATCCAATTTATTTTTCTTTGTTTTTTTATTTATTATTTTTATGTATGTTTATTTTTAGTCCTTTTTTGTTTATGTTTCTTATTTTTTCATTATTTATTAATTCTTCATTATTTTTTTTTATTTTTTTATTATTCTTTGTTTATCTAATAATGAATAAGGAAAGTAAAAAAAAACTTATGTATTTATATGTATTACATAATACAAAGATATATTTCAACAAAGTTTTTATATAGAACCATAAAATAAGTTTGGTTTATTTCATAGACCTACGTGATTGTCAGACCCGGCAGTGACAAAAATAAACAAGATATCGAATGGTTCGTTTCTGTTCTTTTTAATATTAATTTTTCCGGTTACAAAATGTGATTCATGAAGAACAACAGGCACAGTTAATTTTAGATTATTAAATGCATACAACACTAAATTAGCTTAAGCCTAGCCTAGGCTTAAAGGTTCTTTTATATGTAAATTTTAAAACCAGAACTTTTATCATATGCTGTAAAAGAGGTGTTTCAAAACTGTATGTAGACCCGGCCAGGGCTATACACAGTTTACTGAAAAATAGGTAAAAAATTGTAGAACGGTGTTCAATTGTCCATTCCAGTCCACGGTGTTCAGTATTCTATTTTTCAACTTTTGTACCGGCAAACAATGCATGATTCAAATATGTCCTCTTTCCACTATATTATTGTAGCACAAATTAGCTCTCAGCAATAGGGTAGTTGACAACTTTTTTTTTATTTCATAAATAAGAAGTTTATAACCATAAAGGAATATTGCAAAAGAAATAGTATGTCTAAGATCAATACTTTCACAGATATAGTGGCATGTTGATATGTTGCGGCGCAACATCCAAAAAGGCTCCATAGAAAATCTACGGAACAGGTGACGTCACATGTTCCCATATTACTAATAAATGTATGGGCATAATGACAAAATTAATAATAACTATGTATTAAGTATGTTTTTATTAATAGTTGTCATTATAATAGTTGCTTTAATTGATGTCAGCAATCTAATTACATTATCATTTTTGATAAATTTTGAAAATAAATGTCTAATTTTTATTTCGAAATGGGTACAATTTTAACAATATTTCATATCTTTTAAGTTTGAATTGTTTTTATGGGTAGTGGTAGCACATATTTACCGATTTTGTGAAAAATAGTGCCAATTTTAAACTGAGGCAACATCCCAATTCATGTTTATTATAATTTTTGTTAATTTACCTAATCTGTGGGCAATGTTGTTAGGATTACATTTAAATGTAATATTTATTATTGATATTGTTTAGCTTTAACATACTGTAACACTGTTTATCATCATCATCATCACTAGCCTGTATACGTTAAATAAGCCTTCCTACATGGAAGAAACACATGATACACATGATAAATTTGGGCAATAACACTACCACGCTAGCCCAGTGCGAGTTGGTGGGGTAAAGAGGTTGTAACACCAACTGGGACCAACGGTGACCCATCCCGGGATCGACCATGGCGAAAGATGCTTTGTTTTCGTAGTTGAAACCAGAGAGTTCAATCTACTACGCCACCGAAACATATAGTCTTCAAAACATATAGTCTTCAATAAATGAAAAAAACCCGTATCAGACCTTCGGATCTTGAGGTAAATATAACATGAACGCTGGCACATAAATAAAGATAATCACATACCTAACCTACAGAAAGAAATCTATAAAAAAATCTAACATGTTCCAAATTTCAATATACTCTAGACTGTTTCAGATGAGTATTTATTAAAACACATAATTTTTCAATTTCGTATATCATTTCAAAAATTACTATTCCAGAATTTTAATAACTAAATTTCTTGATTAACATAATAACCAATCATGACTGTTTGATACAATCGAATAAAGTTTCATACGTTTCATAGAAAGTATATTTCATAATATTATTATTATTTTATCGACAAAACTCTGTATCGACAAAACTCTGTTATTTTATTGATTAGAAATTTTATTACTAATGAATATAATAATTGATGTATAAAATATTGATAATTTACTGTTTACAGTCATAATATTTTGGACTATTTATTGTGAGATACATTTTTTTCTGTTTATCTATTGTTAACTTGCTGGTGTTTGGATACAATCTGTAAGCCTGCATGTGATTGAATAAATAAATAAAATAAATAAATCGAAACATAAATAAATATTAAACAGCACACATTTTAATATATCATCAATCATCGCATTCCTGTGATGATGATACGTTTCCGACATTGAAGTAATAATTGAAATGTTACGGCATTCACTTTTGTTAAAAAATTAAGTTTGTATTGAAAGCCTTGCGGCGTAAACGCTCTTAACTTAAAAAAATAAATACTTACTTGATTAATCTTTCTATTACTTCGAACTGACATTATTTTTACTGTGATGAATGAGATGACACATCCATACTCTTCTAATTGCGAAAGTAACTGTGTCTTTCTGTGTGTTACATTTTAACACTTAAGCTGCTTAAACGATTTAGATAAAAAAATAATCTATTATGGATTCCGAATTCCAAATAGAAATAGCGAAAAGTACTCAAAAAGTATCGGGACCGATTTCGATAAAAACTAAAAGTGCAGCATTAGATTTTTGAGAAATCAAAAATTAAGGTAGAAATAGAACCCGTTGATTTTGAAAAAAAAAACACTATCATTACACGATTCGATAGTATCGCGGTATACAAGGAACAATAAATTCCGGGAAGATATTACATATGGAAAACGGAAGGGAAATGTTGGATTTTTATAAACTGCTACATGTTTTAAAGTAATGTTAAAGGCCACAGTGAAAAAGAAATAAAATGAAACAACAAGTGCGAGTAATCCACTTTACGTTTTAATAACATCGTGCCAATAATTTACATTTGGTTCGACGTTTCGTTGATTACTAGTAACTTTTTGCATACTGCTTCGTACTTTATAGCATAATTATAAAAGGAAAACCTACTTGAAACTTGAATTTTGTAATTTGGAATCTAATCGAATGGTGTAATACACCATGTGAGTTTTTTTTAAACAATAGTTTTGATTCCTGGCTAGGAATATTATGTAAACATCCAATGATGCAGTTTAGTTTTTCTTTTACGTTTTCGAGAGTCCTTTGAGTACTTTTCGCTATTTCTCATAGTGTCGGATTGGGCTATCCATGCACTTAAAAATTTACAAGGCGTTTCAAAACCAAAATTTATTCAAGTCGAGCTCTAATTTATAGAACAGCTGACATGAAAATACGTATGTCAAAACTATTATGATTTGTCTTTTGTAATTGCATCCCTGATTTTCATGTTTCGTTTTCATAATAGGTTCCTTGATAAAATTTGTTAGTATAAATAAGTATATTGACCGTGTAAAATATTAACCATTAATTTAAAAATACCAAATATATTTTTTATAAAAGTGTTTAGTTTTTTATTGTTCATTTCTATTTTTGTAATGGTCTATGGAATAAAGCACGTGGATCACGCCATCTAGTGGCATTTTTTTTAAGTTGGCGCTTTTGAGGTTGTAGTAGTTACGCGGCTTGTCGGTGTAGTATTGTGGAGCCACGTTATCGGAAATATTAGTGGGCGGGGCCACGAAATTCATTTTCTCAAGGTCGTTGGCGTTTATCAGCCTCTTAAGATACCCGCGAATGCCAAAGTATTTCTCTTGATCTGCAGTCGTTTGGAACTAATAAATCTGAACGTTATACCCTGATATTCAATTGCAATAGGACATGAAAGATAGAACTTCTTGCAAATTTCGAGATCAGGTAATCGTTTAACAATGTTCAACAACCGAAAACTTTACATCTATCTCTATCTATCACTTTATATATTTTTCTTTCTCTTTCTTTCTATTCATGAGTTTCGCGAGGTCTGACCCGGATTTTTATTAGAATTTTTGATGTTGTTGCTTCATCCAAACACATCGCTTATCAAATCCCATTGAATCATTTTGGCAATAAATCCGATGTTTATTGAGACTGGTTTGCCATCAATGGAAATTCGGTCCCATATTAATTACACACAGTTGATTACTTAAGGTAATTGATATATTTTTAGCACTAGACGAACGTAAACAATTAACTTTGTTGTTACATTTAAAATTAGATTAAATTATATGCATGGATATGAATAAAAATACATTTTTATTAAGACATTGTCTAAATTATCACAAACCATCAACCACCACCTTCTTAGTAAGTACTCTTGTACTTTGACGAAATATTATACACTGTGGTTAAAGACATAATTGTAAAGAATGTTACTTAATTTTGTAAAAACACTAAAGTAATACTCGTATACATCTGATGTTTCAATTGTAGAATATTTGTTTAAATTTAGTTGACGTCACATCTATGGATTGTTTCAAGATTTACAGAATGCGTAAGCTTAAGTGATGAACTATTATTTTGTTGATTTTTCCTTTCATTGGTTACTGAATCACTTCATAACGATGTATCTGGCCAAAGCAAACTTTGAGATAATGGATTGCCTTAAGTAATGTAGCTCAGCTTGCCTTTTTTCTCTATTTGTTCATCTCCCGGGAGACACTTGGACTTTTTCCTCCCTTTTTGCTAAATTAAATTTATGTCATTGCTAGCAAATGATAGCGCACAACATAAAATATAATGATACACTTAAGTCATATATATTAATAAATCGAAGACGATACCAGATTAGTTTTGTTATATCTCTGTTTGTATGTTATGTATACTCATACCAATGTCAGTGTAATCATAATATACATAATTATTATAATTATAAAATAAGTGTTATGGTCCTAATAATAGGTACTATTCATGAGAGATAAATTTAACAAATTAACTATAGTTTAATTATAAATTCATATTCACGCTCTTTCATGACGAGCTAAATGGCGTAGTGGTTTCAGCACTCTGGTTTCGATTATGAAAACAAAGCAACTTTCGACATGGTTGATCCCAGGATGGGTCATTCAAAAATTTGCTTTGCTTTGAATGTGCAGTACCTAAACGAAAAAATATTATTTGGTTTATGGTGCTAGCATGCTTCTGGACTTTAAGTTACGATTATTACACCAGAATTTAAAACTATCGAACCTATATTTGATTTCCCATTACCTACTCATTGTCATTTCATAGAGTCGGTGATAAGTTCAACACGATGAAGAGATATAAGAATCCATCCACATACAAAGACGGTTGCAGCAGCTCTCTGTTCTAGCCACCTCCACCTTGCCGGCAGAATTGCCAACTAGTATCAACACAACCTATGTTATGAAGTCTTGAAGCCATTTAGAAAAAATATCTCAACTAGAAAAATAAAAAATCATGCGAACCGAACCCCTTTATTATGTGTAGATATTTTATTCTAAATATTGTCTAACATTTATTATAAGGTTAGAATAAAATTAAAAATATTGAAATTCTATTACAGTATGGAGTACATAAATACATATTTACATACGCGGTAGTTACGTTTGACGTTGAGGCCCATGGAAGCAGTTTCGTCAAAGTTTAGGTAGGTGTAGCAAATGGCAAAGCATCTATACAGTATTATGGTTTCAATGTACTAACTTTAAACGGCGTTTCGAAATAAGGCATTATAAGTTTATTCTACTCCGCCAGTAAATTCGCGAACGTTTCAGCCATTGTTCATAAAATTTGATCCTCCAGCTGACAAGTAAAACATTAATCTACAGTTCCATAGCTGTAACTGCTAGAGAACACTAGAACGAAGTACAAGCAGCGATCTCATAGTAAAATAGAATGCAGTATCTCTCAGTACTTACAATGAATACATGATAAATAGTGTGTATATTGTAAACTAATTAATTTTACCGAAGTGGTTTTTTAAAGGTGCAGTAGTTAAACGTTATAAACGTTTTGTAACACGATAACATTGCATAGGTCTGTGTAACCTTTTGCAACAATAATGTTATCGAATAATGTTGTATTTGTTAGAAATGTGTTAGGCATATGACGTGTTAATGACGAGTATGAGTTACAAATGTTCCCATATTACTTTATCATATTGTATACCATCGCTTACTATCTTCTAACTAACAATTTTCAAGAAGCTAGTGGGGCTCTTGCAAATAAAATGGAGGAATTGGGATGTTGCCTAAGTTTGAACTTGTCGCTATTTTTCACAATTTCGAAAAATATACGCTACTGTTACCCATAAAAATAATTCAAACATAAAAGATATGGAATATTGTTGAAGTTGTACTGTTTAAAAATTAAAAAAAAAGTGATTTTTTTTTCATAATTTATCAAAAATGTTAATGCTATTAGATTGCTGTCATCAATTAAAACAACTATTATTATGACAACTATCAATAAAAACCTACTTAATACATAGTTATTATCAATTTTGTCATTATGCCCATACATTTCTTAGTAATATGGGAACTTGTGACGTCACCTGTTCCGTAGATTTTCTATAGAGCGTTTTTGGACGATGCGCCGAAACACATCAAACATACCATTATATCTGTAAAACTATTGATCTTAGACATACTATTTCTTTTAAAATATTTCTTTATGAGTTATAAACTTCTTATTTATGAAATAAAAAAAAAGTTGTCAACTACCCAATTGCTGATTGGGTGACATTTAATTTAACATAGAACAAAAAATATTTTATTATAATTAATTTATGCTTGTAGGAGGCCTACCAACGCTGTGGTGAGGGCCGCGGGAAGCCGATGGATGCGGACAGCGCAGAACCGATCGGTATGGAGATCTTTGGGGGAGGCCTATGCCCAGCAGTGGGCATCTCTCGGCTGATGAATTTATGCTTGTTAGCCCAACTTATCACGTATCGCAATGGCTGAATGGCAACTATACGGATTTTAGCCATCTCATTTGTTTCTGCTTAGTAGACGAGACGAACGATGTCGCTGAATTGCCTTGCATTGCTGCCTTGTATTGTAATTACTTACTTATATAAAATAGACAAAGACTTTGATCCTTGAATTCTCAATATCGGTTTAATTAAAGCTTTAATGAACTTAATATAGAGAAGCTCGGCTCGCACTCACAAATTTAGAACGATCTTCGTACGTTCGTTCCTCTGGTTCTTGTAGCGTCCTTCAATATAAGATACCTTCTTGTCAGCATATTAATAATAATGAACCTAATTTTGGTATACGATGATTTCAACACGCTTAGTACTTACACCTAGTGTTGTTATTATTTTATCATTATCTACTTCATCAAAATTGACCTAGAATATTAGGAATTTTTATATGATACTTTGGGACGGTTTATCAAACTGTATTAGAAATGTATGACTAACTAAATATTATAAAGTTTACCAACCAACGCAAAGAACATCCATTGAGAAGGTAAATATTTTTTTTTGCTTAGTATTGGATTATAAATTAGGTTGTTTCGATAATCTTTACCTGTCAAGCCACATATTCCAGACACAATTTTATTGGTTTTTTATACTCATATTAGTCATATTATTCCCGGCGCGGGTTCATAAAATAAAAGGCCTTTGTCCAGCGTTTTTTTGGTGTTTGTCCAGTTTTTTTTTTTTGGATGTCTTTCGGCTAAAATGATGATTATGATTATTATTATTATTATCATCTCCAAACGGAAGGTCTAATGTAGCCCTTATAAAGATATATCTATGAAAACTTTCTAAAAAAAAAAAAAAAAACAACTTGTATAGCCTTGGATTATTGAATCTTCAAATTTTTTTTGCTCTAAATGTCATGGCGCATACAAACTATAGGCCTAAAAATTTTTTATTCATTCTAAATGAGTTGGCCTGTTTTCATTTTGGCGACTCAAACAATTTAACTAAATAATAGAATAATTATTACTTTCACTCAGTGGTACTGTCTAATGTATTCTGTGGTATTGTCTTAACTACTCATGTGTTTCTCCCATGTAAGGACGCCTATGCCCAGCAGTGGGATGAAGAGACATCAGGCTAGTGAAATATTAATGTGGCATCTTATCAAATACGAGTTTTTTATTCAGGTAAAAGTGTCAATCTAGCATACGGCCCGCCCACCTGATAAAAGACGGTTACCGTAGCCTAGACGCTCGCGGCACCCTATGCACTACCCTGTGAAATCAAGAGCAAGCGTTCATATGAGACCCCCTGGGCCTCGATCGCGCTAATGTTCAACGTATTTACCGAAGCAGAACCAAAAACGTTACGTTGCACACAATTTATGTTGCGTTAAGCATTTGAACAGCCACTAATTGGTTTTTTTTCGGAACATACGTTGATGTCTTTGATTATAATTATATAACATATTTAACTAGTTTATACTAAATAAAGTAATAAAATTAAAATTATTTGTGTAAATATACCGAACGGTTTTTGACAGAATTTAGATACATAGACGTTACTATGGGAACCATCTAAAGGAACGTATTTACTGCTGTCGGACAAACGTTTTTGAGTTAGTTGTTACCACAGAACATAGAGAGTAGTGTTGTTAGCGTTACAAGCTTTTGAATAATAAACGTCAAATTGTTAGTTGGACAGCAGAGAATACGTTACCATCAAATAATGGTTCCCATAGTACTAGCGACCTTCCTCGGCGCTGGAGAACTACACTAGAGAGAAGTATTTTTAATTTTTATTGTAACATTATTATAAATGTTTGAAAAATATATTAACTTATAAATATGTCTAAACTAGAAAAAAAATTTTTTACACGTCCTCAGGTCGTCCCGCCTCAGGACGTGAATTGTTTCTAGTTTAGATATTTTTATTACTAGAGAGTAGGCAGTGTTTGTTATCTTCTGTAAGATGCTCATCTCTGGACGTGTTCAGAAGAAGGCTTGTAGAAAAATTCCTCACAACCTAAGTTTATTGATATGTAAGTATGAATTGTATTTATTCCTTATTTACGTATGTATGTATTTATGTATGATACGTATTTATATTATTTATATAAGTATGTAAAACTATTTATTTTATGTTTTTTTTTACACGTACTACCTCATCTACCTATCAAAATCACTCTCTGAACTTAAAGGTTTGCTGGTAGTAAACACAGTTTAGTGTTAAGCTCGCCTGTGTACATCATGTTTTATTTTGTCAATCGTTTTAAGTTGTTTTGTGTACAATAAAGAATAAATAAACAAATAAGATTGAAGTGATACCAAAATGCTATACTGTAACTCTCTTAATTATCTTGCTTAAACTATCTAACATTCTACGTAATCGGTAATGGTTATCGGTAATCTTACCAGACATCTCTAAATATAATTACATATATCGATTTCATAATGTATTATCTGAAAGGAAGGCTAATAAATAAGCCCCATTAAGAGTAGACATACTGTACGTTTCATACAAGTCTCGTAGACCGGCCCAGAGTCGTTCGAGTGTCTAGTATTTTCTAGCTGTCACTAGCAGCTGTTTATTGGATTCTACGAGCTCCTAGCCGTTCCTATTGCGATGGTTATCAACGTAGGTATTAATTTTGAAACATTAAACTTGTTTGAATTAGAGCTATATTCGGGAGAGGTATTTACCATGTAATTTCATTGATGGGAGTTCCCGTCGGGAACTCCCATCAATAATTTCTATATCGGGAACTTCCCGATATGGAAATTACATGGTAAATATCCCGAATACTTACTAACTCTTTTTGAAATATTATTAACCATGAAAGTATAAAGTGCTTTAATAAACTAGTTTTTGGTCCAGACATTTTGCATTTATTTATCAAGTACGAATAAACTTTTACGAAATGCTTTAAATAATACCTCTTGTACACTTGCAGTATTCAATAATTTAGCAGCCTATAACGTAAAACCGTGATTGGAAAACCTGATTGGGCAAAGGTCGTGGGTTCAGTTCCCGCTCCAGCTCCCTTATACCAGTGTTACCGAGTTCGTGTGTGTGTGTGTCCTTGGCAGCTCAGATGGTTAGAGTAGTCATCCGGATTCTGAAAGGTCGCGTGTTAAGTCCCCGCCCGAGGACATGTTTTTTTTATAGTTTAGATTTTTTAACCGAGTTCAAAAAAAGGGTGAGGCTATCAATTGGTCTGTATGTTTTTTTTATGTTTGTTACCTCAGTTCTTTGGTTTTTAAATCAAAAAAACTGGAAAAATTAAGTCGTCTACGTATGCGAAGTTGCGAATATTTGCTTTCCTATGAATTTTTAGTGAAATGATACGATAGTAGAAAAGAATATAAGCTCACGGTTACCCATCTAGCTTTGACCTTCAAAAGTTATCACTGAAAATTGCGAACAAAAATAAAAACAAAAATTAAAACCGACTCCAAAAAACTGAAAAGGATAAAATAATTAAATTTCAGTAGGTACTCATCCCCTAGGAACATATTTTTGGAGTTGGTGCTCAGTTTTTTACAGAAACCATAGATAGTGAATCACCGACTCCAAAAACATGTTCCTAGGGGAAGAGTACCTACCTACTAAAATTTAATTATTTTATCCTTTTCAGTTTTTTGGAGACGGTTTTAATTTTTGTTTAATTTTTTTTTATGAGTATCTTTCAATATTCTTAAAACATTTACAATAAATAATACCTACACTAGTTCGTAGAAATAGTACCTATAATGATACTATCTAAAAATTTTCTAGAACCAATATTAAAATAATCTAAGAAACTAAATAACTCAGAAATGGATTTAAAACGAACACCATATAGGTACGGAAATAGCTAAGAATACAAACTCAAAATCTTTATTAAAAATTGCGAAATACAATCAATAAGTGTGATTAAATTAAGGTCAGCACACATAAATCACATCGACCTACCAAAAGGTTCCTATCTCTACCAATTTAAGCATTTTTTTTGTAAATTCTCCGTGTATAGGGAAGGCAAAGGAATCAAGCTCATCCAGCCATGTCTTTAGTATTTTCTTTAAAATTCTGCAATAGGTGGATAACCATAATAGAGATCTGCTATGATAGTGTACATATTATCAGATACAGCGTGTCGAAAATATTTAAGTGAAAAATAAATCATGTGACTAAACTGTTGATACAATTTTTAAGGTATTTTGTATGATGATTATTACCGTTAATATATATTCGATGTTAAATTCATTGTCCTATTGACATTACCACCCGGTATGTTCCACTGCTGGGCACAGGCCTTCCTTAATGGGAGAAGCACACGAGGAGTTAATGAATACTTTTATAAATCACTGAGTTGCCAATCAAGCATACGGTTTATAGTAAGCTGTTACCGTAGCCTATAGACCATAGACTAGAATTATTATATGATACTTTAGACGCTTGCATCACCAGGGGTATCGCTCACTCGTTACTAAACCTTTTTTTATGCAGAGTTTTGCCTATTTAACCTCTATTACGAGTACAAGTACCTTAACCACCTAATTATATTTAACTTAAATTCAAGGAATTAATAAAAGTGCTGCATCGAATGTATTTCGCAACAACTTTCCGACGAGCAAAATTGAAACAAAGACTCTTGGCCTTTTTCGCTTCGATCGCCGAAGTATTAGGACACTTACATTTAATAAGTAGTTATTAAGAACATTTGTTATCTTTTATTAATAAATCTTAGTTAAAGTACATTATATTTTATTTTTAAAAAAGCCTATCAACGGCTCAAAATCGTAATTCCTCCATATTTTTTACGGTAAACAAGACGTTGATATAATAGGACATCAAGATATTTGAAAGGTTGTCTCGCAAAATTGTTTATTTATTTACCTTTTTAGAGATCGTATTACGTTAATGAGGGGTCCTAACCACAGAACATAAGAGAGAGGTTAGAAGTAGTATCAAGCGACGTTAGTACCAGAACCAGTGTCGCCTCTCGCACACATGTTAATGATAAGTTCGTATTTTACAACATAAAACACCATTACGCGATTGGTTCCTGAAAATCGGTACAAAAATGTACCAAGTGAAAAACAGTTCATTTAAATACAGGCCATATTTCCACAACATAAAGATTGAATTTGTTTGTGCACATATATTGCAGTGTTACCAGAATAAAAATATAATGCAATTTGATGGGAGATTTTGAGTTCGTTGATGTATTTAATATTGACTTAAACGAATGAAAGAACTCTTTAAATTTTATGTTGTAATAATAGTAATAGGAATAAAAAAATATTGTTCTTTACAATAGGTGTTCTTATTATAATCGTTTTTGGTAATTGATGCAAACTACGATCTATAATTGTGAGGGTGATAGGTTCCCTAAGAATCCATTGCAGTGCATATTCAGTTAGATTTTTGAAAGGATTGAGTTGTTATCTTTTGGGCACATATTAGGCTGCGATTAGGATTATTAAAATATGTCATATATTTTACTAATTACAGCCTCTGCTTTCTTGTAGCCCTCGCCTACTCATTGTGCTTAAAATTGCTTGTGCTGTGTTGTGTTTAATTAGTGGATACCTTTTACTGGCTCTCTGTTTTTATCAACTTTGTCCTTCTATGTATTTTAAACTTGCTCTTACAATAAGATAGATAAATATTTAATTTTTCAATTTAAACATAATATAACAAGCTCTCGTGAAGGATTTCACTTTATGCTATGTCTTTCAAATGAATGTTCAAACTTATAAGAAATATATTATACAAAAAAATAATATCATTAATGAGTGAATATATATATATGATATATGTAAGTAAATAGCTACTTATTTAATTCAATTTCTTAAGCGACTCATAAATAAAATACAGCATACAAAGAGAAAGGGATCACTACAGTTTAATTTGTCAAATTGCGTAAGATTTCCGGTAGTTATATGACAATAAAAAATAAAATAATCTGGAATTTGAGGCTTTCCAGAGTAAAGTTACTTGTCCACATCTCATTTATTTATGTCACTATGGTTTTTGTTACATAAAAAGCTAACCTTATTTTTGGAGAGATTTTTTTTTGCTATTTTATGAGGTCGGTCAAGAATTAGAACATTGTGTCTGATAGAACGTTTGTAACCTTGTGTTGTGTGAAATAGATATAGTTTTGTGAATGACGTGCGATATGGAAAATCATTAAAATAAAAGTTAACTTGGTCAAGTGGGACCTGCATAAGTGAGAAACCTCCACAGCTAGACAATGCAATCCCCTATATTTGGGATTAATTCTTTCGATTGTATCGTCATATTTACCTCTATAATTGAGACAGCGAGTGTATTTTACCTCTTTTACTGAGATAACTTCAATTCATCACCTTTTTAACTTGCACTACGCATATTAATTTCCGTTTTGTTTATGGATTGAAATCTAAAGTAACTGAATACTTACAAGAGGAGGAAGAAAACTCGCTGTAAAGTTATCGAAACGTCGGGTGTATAATAATAATGTAAGATCTAATTAAACGCGAGTTAAATCTGGCTAATTAGTTTTATTTCAAATGTTTACAAAATACATTTTTTATTTAATAATCGCATCTCTCTAACTGAAATAACCTTTATTATCACCTTTATTAATAGTACCCTCTGTATATGTAGACAGATATTTATTTATGTTTATGTGAGATACTGAGGAAGTGGTATACCTCTTTAAGCGAGACCAATTCGCAGATCCCTTAATGTCCCAGCTATCCAGTTTTCACGTATAGTGAAATTCATTCATTCATTCATTAATTTTCGCGTTGTGAAATTCATCGTGGCTATCTACCTCAATAAGTGGCATCATGAAGAATGGCATCATATTTTTATATTTGGAGTTTTTGTCGAGGTTTAATGCTGTCATATCAGTCAAGATTTTTATTACAATAATCAAAAAAATCTGTCTGAGCGAACATTGTGTTTAGATCTGAGCTAAAAACTGGATTCTGGCGAAATCAAAGACAACGCCATCAACCAAAAAGAAGAAGAACATTGTGTTATAAAATTGCTTATATCAATTTTTGTAAAAGATTTTTGTAGTTTTGTAAAAGAAGTGTTTGTGTTTAAATTACATGCCATTGGAAGATTATTGTAATATAAGTGAATTTGATGTGAAGACATTGAGAAAGACACTAAGAATTGCATTGAAATGTGTTGCATTGCACTAGTATTTCAATGCAATATTTGTAGAATGACAGAAAATACTTAAGATATGGCTGTATGGGCGTTCGATCCCCTTGTGTTCTCTATAATAGAGAGAATCAGCAAAAACTAGTAAATAACCTCATTTTTTCAGTGCTTTATTTTTATTTAAAGGCAAAACGTAGTTTTTAACTTAACGTAGTCTGTGTCAAATATTTCGTATTTTTGTAAATATTTCATAGTTATTTACGTAGCAAAAAAAGGCGTGATAATAAAGTGTAAGGTGTCTTACGTTGAACTAGCGGATTGTTCAACATTTACGAAATTGTTGTTAGTTTGTTTTGTTTACATACTTGGCACAAGTGAAAAAAACGAGTAACATCAAAGAGTTTTGTTATATGGAAATAGTTACTAGGCAATAATTTGACATCATAATACTTTGTTGTAATAATTTCTAATTAAATTAAACATTGGTATATTTTTGACTCTTTTGTGCAAAATAAGTTTGACGTGCTGGCAACTCTTTTAATTTACCCCAAAAAGCATACATTGCGGGCTAAATACAAAGCCACTTTTATTGACGACGTACACAGCCAGCAATGTATATTTTTGACATGGCGTCGTTTTAATTTAATGTTTTTCACTATTTTACAGTAAAAATGTACGAAGCGATGATAAGAAATGTCTCAATGAGTAAGATTGTAAGTTTTACTTTGCTTCCAGCGTGTTAAAGTAGCACAAAGAGGCATTTTTCCACTAGTTTTGGCATAATATTGCTCTGCATAGGTAAGCGAACTACTGAGCGCGTCGAATCGTCAAAAGGACTGGATAAGAGTGTTTACTCTTATGCGCGGCGCGCGCGTCCCGCCCACTTACGCCTTCTAACTACTCTCTATGTTCTGTGGTCCTAACTATAAAAAGGTTAAATATTTTCCTTGTTTATTTTTATTTAAGAAAATACTTACCTCTAGCATGAGGTTCAGTTGTCGGCAAGTAACTTTATTTTATAAAGAAAAGCCTGAACATTTTTACAACGATGTAAGATGGATATAATTTATGAAAAATATACATTGCTGTTACATGCTACAATGGAACGAAACGCTTCTTTGTAAAACATAAATATACCTAAAAGACGGAAGATATAATCTACCGGTACTTGTCATTTGAGTTAGCGAATAAGGTGGCTGGCACAGACTTAATAGTGATGCAAGCATGTGGCTGGTCTAGCTAGCAGATTCGCTTTGTAGTCGTTTCGCTAGTTCGCTACTAAGATGATTTGAAAGGTTTGTAGTCATTGTGCTTCTTATTTATTCTAATATATCATCCTCCTTGTTTTTACGAACAATCGTGTGATTATTAATATTCTAGATACATAGTCTCTCCACATGGTCATTCTGTTATCAGTATCGCTATCTACGCTCTTTTTATAAATATGTTTGTTTTCTTTAAAATTAAAGTGGCTGTACCTTTTTTATTGAAAATAAATAAAATCGGTTGAACTATTCGATACTTGCATGTTTTTAAACCCCGACGAAAAAAAGAGGGGTGTTATAAGCTTGACGTGTCTGTCTGTGTATCTGTGTATCGGTGTATCTGTGTATCTGTGTGTCTGTCTGTGGCATCGTAGCGCCTAAACGAATGGACCGATTTTGATTTGGTTTTTATTCAGAAACTTACAGCAGATATAGCGTGTTTGGGCTCCTATGAATAGTCTTAATGAGATGGTGTTAAATAGTTGATCATTGACGCCGGGGGTTACTTAAAATTTTTAATTTTGTAATTATACTACATTAGAAATATCTATAAGTAGATGTTTATACAAAGTGTAATGGGAACGCCATCGGAAACAAAGGCAGTTACTTTTTTATACAACTAGTTGACAAATAAGTTGACGGCCAACCTGGTGGTAAGTGGTAGCCGCCACTTATAGACACTAAAGATTACTGTGTTGCTGATCCTATACACGACTTGGTAAGAAAAAAAAGCTTTCACATACAAACAGGTCGTGTGGACTAATTTACGAAACAGTAGATTTTTGTCGCGCTTTCAATATTTTCACATTTCGTGCTTAGGGTCACCAGCACTGCCATGAACAGCACGTCAAGTGTAACAGTAGTACTACGAAAGCCGCCTCTATTACGAACGCAGTAATGGTTGTCTCAAGGTCAAAATGTTACGCTTGATGTGCTGTCGACTGTACATTTGTTTTCGAGAGCTTTCCCCTTACACCCTGTAAATCTCTGTCGCGTCTACGTCATAGCGCTACATACATATATTACGCACCTAGCTAGTAACCGAGAAACGATAACACAGAGCTTGCACATTACACAGAAACGTCACAATACGTAATGCGAATGCCAGGGCCTCGATCGCGCTAATTTACATTGTATTTACCAAAGCAAATGTGAAACGTTCCCATGCGCTCAATTTTGTTGCGCGAAACCAACCAATTAGGTTTTTTTTTCGGAGCATACGTTGATATCTTTGATTATAATTATATTACATATTAATTAAGTTCAAATAACATCAATTAATAAAATAAAAACTTTCTAAATTGAGTAAATACATTGATCGGTTTTTGAGAGCACCTAGATACAAATACGTTACTATGGCAACCATCTAATGGAACGTATTTTCCACTGTCGGTCGCACGTTTGTGATTAAAATAGTGCCTAAGCAACTTTTCATAAAACGTCAAAAATTTTTGTAGGACAGCGGAAAATACGTTCTCATAGATAGTTCCCATAGTAACGTCTTTGTATTTAGGTACTGTCAAAAACTGATCGATATATTTACTAAATTTAATAAGTTTTTATTTTATTAATTTATGTAATTTTAACTTAATAAATATGTAATATAATTATAATCAAAGAAATCAACGTATGCTTCGGAAATACAGCTAATTGGTGGCCGTTTAAATGTTTCGCGCAACACAAATTGTGCGCAAGGGAACGTTTCACATTTGCTTTGGTAAATACAATGTAAATTAGCGCGATCGAGGCCCTGGGCCCCAATCGCGCTATTTTACAACGTATTTACCAAAGGAAAACTAAAACTGACGTTGTAGACAATTTGTATGGTGCTTTGTGACAGAATTTAGATTCAAACACGTTACTATGGGAACCATTATTTATGGGAACGTATTTTCCGCTGTCCAACAAACATTTAAGACGTTTATTCCAAACGTTTGTAACGATAACAAAAGTTACTAGACACCAACTTAATCAAAAACGTTCGTCCGACAGCAGTAAATACGTTCCCATAGCAACGGGTCCGAATCTAATTCCTGTCAAAAACCGCTCGTTAAATTTACACGATATATTTATACTAAATAAATATGAAATAAAATTAAAGTCTAAGATATCAACAGTCATAAATACTATGGTGTTATCAAAATTGAAATATAAGTTTCAAATTTTTAAATACAAATAGTTCGGTTGGTGAAAAAACTATGGGGAATTCAATATTAATTTTACAAATAATCTTAATTTTTGATTTTAATATTATTATAAATGTTTGAAAAATTACTTAGTATCTACAAATTTTTCAAACATTTATAAAAATGTTTGAAAAATGTGCCCGCCTCAGGACGTGAAATTTTTCTAGTTTTATATTTTAATTATTAATTTTACAATTTTGAACTTTTGATAACATCTTTGTTGTATGACTATGTTAACATGGGTAGGTTTTCACCTGTTTAGTAAGTACCATGTCACACCGGCTATCGCACTCGTACTTGATAGTTGGTACCGTGCTATATTGACACCATATTATTGTGACATGGCACTAAAAAGTTCAGGTGCTACTGTGGTCAACCTCTTCAAACATTCTGTATATTTTATACAAGTTACTTAAATATAACTATGGTGGCAATCAAGCACACAGTAAATGAAACAGGTGTTGAAATGAAACTATTCACATCTTTTTTAACAGGAAACTGAATTCTCCTCCAAGCTTCTATATTAGTACTATACTCCTTTATTTACAGTATATTTCAATTACGGCTTTGCTTATGGCGCGTATAATTGAAAGTTATATCCGATGTAAAGTACTCCTATTCCCCGAGAAATTGAAGCAATTTTTTCGTTATAACATAATTTAGAATATTGTGTCTGTTGCGGCGAGGTGTAATAAACATGCAATTTAGTATTCTGACAAGAATTTAATCAAATAATACAAGTTTGTTACTAAAATTCTTATCATAATAGAAGGTCTTGAGATAAAAAAATGTGTGAATATGGTAGTAAGCGGTGACCGTAGACTACAGACGCTCGTAACACCCTGGGCACCACTCCCGCGTTATTAAAGAATGTTCCCGGTAGTAAGCGTCGACCGTAGCCAACAGACGCTCATACTCATTGCACCCTGGGCAGTATGCACGCATTGATAAAACAGGTGCCCGGTAGTAAACGGGGACCGTAGCACTTACAGACGTTTGTACTCGTAGCACCCTCGGCAGAACGCGCCCAGTAGTGGTGACCGTAGCGCCTACAGAGGCTCCCGGTAGAGCGGGGAGCGTAGCGCTTACAGACGCTCGTACTCGTAGCACCCTGGGCAGTATGCACGCATTGATAAAACATGTGCTCGGTAGTAAGCGGCGACCGTAGCGCCTACAGACGCCCGTAGCGCCCTGGGCACAACTACCGCGTTGATGAAGAATGTTCTTGCTAGTAAGTGGTGAATGTAGCCTACACACGCTTGTAGCACCCCACCACTCACGCGTTGCTATAGAATGTGTCCCTTAGTAAGCGACAACCGTAACCTATAGACGCTAGGAGCACCCTGGGCAGTATGCACGCATTGATAAAGAATTTTCTCTGTGTCCGTCCCATTTCAATCGCCATCGCTAATTGGTTTTACGTAGAAATCATTTTTCTATTTTCTTTTTTAATGGAAATTTTTCGCACACAACTAAATGACAAACAAGCTGATGGCCCACCTGGTGGTAAGTTACTGTCATCTATAGACACCTGCAATAACAAGAAAAAAATCACTCGGTATAGCAGATTCGTTGTCATCCTAAGGCCTAAGATGAAATACCTTCCATGCCCAGTAATTCCACTGGCTACCTTTCCCTTCAATCCGAAACACAGCGAACTGTTTCAGGTTGAAATAAGAAAGGCGGTATGAATAACCCGGTACTACCCAGACGACCCTGCCTACCACCTAGTAAATTTAATCAGAATATAAAAAAATCACCTTGTTATTAAAGTAAAACTTAAAGACAGTTTATTATTACCACCTATATAGGTCCAGAACATAATATAACTTCAGTCTTGGAGCGCTTCCTTCATTTGCTATAAAACTTCTAATGCAGCCTGCTTGTAGCAAATTTCATATCAAATATTATATAAACGCAATTAACGTACTAATGTTAGTATGAACCACGTACAACATATCTCTGAACAACACATTAGGACTAATCCAGTTTTTATGACAATTAGCTGAGTTTCCAGACTGTAAATAATTTTCTAATTTTACGCGGAATTGAGAAGATTGTGGTGTACAACATATTAAAAATACATATAACATCAAACTCGTATAGTATCAGTACTCATAGCTTATGTCATGGTCTGCCGTAACGGTGTTGTCACTGTTATCTAAAATGGGTTTTACTTTAAGGTAAAAATAAGAACTTACCCTTTCACTAGGGATTGTAAGTATCCTTAGGTTAGAAACGTGGCCAGAAAAGAAAAGATAAAAAGTAAGTATGACATTTTGAGAGTTTTTCCCTGAGCGTCACCTACATCGTCGTCCATCTTTAAGCTCCAATTCGAACAGAAAGCCATTCTGCGATTTTGAAATCTAATAATGTTTATAATAGTAAGCTACAGTTTCCAATTTCCATAATATAAAGTCCCGAGCCTTGTACGCTAGCTTTGTCTGGCTGCTGCAATGTTTGCAATTTGGGATTATTGCCGCAGATACGCACTGGAAATTACGGCAAACTGCCATGAATTTGATAAAGCCTACTACAGTTTACAATTTGAGTACTGAGAAATACATACCTGTCAGGTGTAACAGCTTCGCATCACTCTTGTTTAGCTGTAACAGAAGTGGTTTTTGCAATTGTAATCCGTTGTGAGTTGTCGACTGTACGTGGCGGATGGTCCTCACAGCGTGAATTGATTCTGGTGTTAATTAAGAATAATTGGTGCAATACTAATTGGTGGTGCTGTGTTTGATATAACAGCAAATATTCGTTTTCGCTACTACTAAATGTTTTAATAACAAAACATAGGTTTATTATAGTCATTAAACTAGTTAATTCCTATGAATATGCTTTAGGCATAGTTAAGGCTAATATTTACTATAACAAATGAAATCATAAATCATCCACACATGAAATATCCTATTAATACAATACAATACAAACATACTTTATTGCACACAAGACAAAAAAGAAGAACAATAGCACAAAATGCGAGAATGCACAATTGCACATAAAAGGCGTTTAGCAACGCAATGTCTCGATGCGAGGTAGAAGCTTCAATCAAGACACCGAGCTTCCGTAAAGCTGTTTTGATCACGGTTTCGATAAACCTATTTTTTTTAATTCAGATAGCAACATATCTCGAAGAATGTTGATGGAGCCCTGCGCTGAAAAAAAAAGTACCTTGAAGAGAGGGAAACGAAAGACATTTTGGCAGTAAACGCGCACACACCTGTGTTTCTGTAGAATTGAATTTAACTAGGTTTTTAGATAGATTCCGATATACTAAAGGTTCAACACCCTGTTTACTAACAGGGTGTTGAACAGCGCGTTGTGTTAAGGAATGAGTCCTGTTACTACAGGACTCATTCCTTAACACAACGCGCTCAGCTCCTGGGCGACCACCAAGCACAGTACTGTCATCTACATAGCAATGAATGTTTCCTAATCGAAGCATGTCGTTAATATGAAGCAGAAACAGCGTGGGAATATAAGAGAGCCTTGTGGTGACATGAACCGCGAAACGCATCTCATGCAGGAAGCCGGCGATCCAGTTACAGAGCTGAGCGGGCAGACCGTTTCCCAGAGAGCTTGGAGAGAAGAGAAGAGCCCTGTGCCCGACCTGATTAAACCCTTTGGTATAATGTCAAGGTTTACAGACACTGACTCAGCACGTTTGTCAATAGCTTCACCCCAGACATACATTAAATACGCATACGCTAGCTAGAAGATCACCAATTCGCCGTTTCTGCCGAGACCAATTCGCCGTTCCGTACTGTCGATCATTAATTAATGAGTGTGAAGATCACTCAATAATTAATGGCATCTGGATGAAATTTTTGGTTTTATCAATCGTATTATAAAAATACATGATGTTTATTTTCTACATTTGGGTATGGGGATCGATTCACGGATGCGGTAAATGACTTTTAATAAATCTTTGAATGCAGTTATTTCGATAAAGACATGTTTTCTATGAGTAAAATTTACCAACTGAAGTCAGTAAATTTTTCATTATTTTTTTTCATATTCAGATATCTGAATACTTTTCCCCATTGGGGAAAGGGCGCCATTGGTTTGGTGCAACCTGTATAAATTATTTTGATGCTGATTGTACATGAATACTTGGCGTATTTTTGGCTTTCTGGTAGAGATCGCTTCTAACGATAACTCCGACTTTTTTGGCATTTATTGTGTTTGTTTTATCTCTTTACTTATGTATGTACTGTTATATAAACGTGCAAAATAAAGAAGTTCTATCTGTCCATCTATCCGTGTAAAAGTAAGGTAAAGTGGTGTAATACGAACGTAGAATAACTCCAATAAGGCCGTTAATAACCCAATAAAAAATAATAAAGACACCATGTTCCGTGTCTCGCATTGAAAATCAGACAGAGAATATCAGTAGCTTTCCTATCCTCGAATTATCACACTCTCCTCTACACGATCTCTCTGCTGCTGTATTTTAGAATAGGCCTAAAACAATTGACATCAACATTCTGACTATTGAAATGAAAAAAATATTCTAAAAAATAGCAGCCACAAGAGCTTATTGGTTTCTAATAAGATTTATTTTAAGCTTACGACCTTTTCATCACTTTGAATTGAACACTATTTTTAAAAAACATTTCTTCTAAAACCGACGACAAAAAAATACGTACATTAATAACATCTCAAAGCACACACGCGAAAATTAAATAAACATCAGGCCTTATTATAAAGGCATCAAGACAGAAATTGGAAAAAACGTGGTCCAGTTGCGAATTAGTCGGGAAAACCCAATTTTAAAAGAACATTAGGTTTCACTGTTTACTGACACGGCCATTAAAATAATATGCTATTGGTGAACGTATCGTTTTTAGCTATTTGTGTAGCTATCCAGTTTTGCGGTTATTAAAATAACATAACGATTGTGATCGGATTGTTATTAGCGTTGATAATTCTTTGATCTGTCAAGCCACTCATTTTAGACACAATCCTTTTAATATTAAATGCGTACTTAAGTTCTTCTTCTTCTTCTTTTCTAAGTGGCAATGTGTTATCTTGTAAAAGGAGTGTATTAGAAGTACTGCCGGCTTCAAACTGTTGCTATCACCGTCTTTCTTTTAACAAATAAAAGTGACAGCATCTGTTTTAAACCAAGTCTAACTTCAGTCTATTTGTAATAAGGGGGAATGGGTTTTTAATTGTCTTACGTGGGTTAACTAATCATCTAATCTTCAACAGAAAATTTCTGTGCACATACAATGTGGGCCCTGTAACTAAAGCAAAAAATTAAAACAGAGATTATTTAAAGTATCCACAGTTATTACAGAGTTAATTGTCCTAATGTTCCAAAATAGTCATTTGAAATTAAGGTTGCCCATCAATGAATTTTCACATTGCGATATTGGCGCTTAATGGTCGTAAGATATCTTGGTACCGAGCATTTTGATAAACACATTTATATGTCACTAAATGTCACTGTCAAAAAAGCGACTGGACAATGTCTGCATGAAGCACTAAACCATTCAGTTTTATTTTAATTAATTAATACCATTTGGATGTAATTACTGATTAGTTAAAGGATGTATGTTTTGAGTTTTTTGCTCCTGTTACAAGGCCCAGCCTGTATTTTAAGTAATATATACATTTTAATGCACACCTAAAAACATGATTTAACACCTAAAGACATTACGAAAAACAGAGTACCTATTCCTACGTAATTACGAAAAGTGTAGCTATCAGTTCATAGAATTGTTTGTTCGGAAATTATTTATGCGTTAAATTAGTTACAAAGTTAAGATAATCAAACAAACTAGCTCGGGGTTATTAGGTGTATCTATTAGTTAGGCTCATAAAATTAATTTGTGTACCTATATTATATCTAGATAATCGTTCGGCTTATGAAATTGATAATTATTTATGTACCTATATTACCGTCAAAACCCGTAAATATCCACTAGAGCTAATATTATAAGACGAGGGATAGACTGGATAGAAGAGTCCCTCACTTCGATTCGATTTGTTGGTTAGGGGATCAGCGTTGCGGATGATTAACTAGCTAATAAGTAGCAAAATTCGACATTTGCACGCCTTCGCCAAGCGTGCTTCGTCAGCGACCGTGTCTTTCTGTAGAACGTCTACGCGTTTAGGCCCCACATAAACAAAGGACGCAACAAACATACAACGAATACAATACACATTATGATTATGATCAAACGAAGGATAATTTTTGGTTTTTATTAAGTAGGTTAGAGGGGTTTTTAGTAACGTACGATACATTTATACAATCGGTAGAACATAAGCTAGTTTCTTAATTGGGGCGCTCACAGGGTATTTCGCTACCCCATACTTTTCAAAATGAGACTAATGGCAACTATTCTCTGGATACTAGAGGAGTCAAAGGAGGGGAGGCACAAAAGATCCCATTGGGTCAAAGTGCACTATGACTTAGACATGGCCCTACAATAAGATGAGAAAATGTATAGATATAATGATAAATGACAAATGATAAAGAGTTCTCGCTCAGTGCCTGGCATTGAGTAACGGTATTGGTCTCCCTTTCAGCCACCAAAAACAGAGCCTCATTCAAAATTACCTACTTCACTCTTCCTCATGGCTGTCTATATTGGTAAGGCCTACAGTAACGCATTATCAAAATGAAAAAAATCCTCATCGTCACCAGCCTATATATGTAGGGCACAGGCCTTCCGACATGAGAGAAACACGTGAGAGGTTTGTGCCATAACACCACCACGCTGGCCCAAAGCGGTTTGGTGGGTTAAAGCGTTTGCAGTAACTACAGAGACCAACGGTGTCTTCCGAAGCACGAATCGAGGTGACGCATCCCGAGAGCGACCATGGCGAAAGTTGCTTTGTTTTCGTAATCTAAATCAGAGCGCTGAAATCACTACGCCACCGAGCTCCTAAAAACGCTATATTTCTACTCGTTATTATAACATAATAATAATTATTTAAGCTTATACGTGTCGTCAACTTTTACAAATAGGTATCCTGCTCTAATTTTGTGGAAGGAATTTGCTGTAAATGTCTATAGTCATAAATTACGAATGGTGATTTGTCTCACGTGGAAGTGTCTGACTCCCAGAATTACTGTTTCCATATGCCATCCGTCTTGTGTGGGTAATTATACCTACCTTCGCCGCATTCCGAAAACAATAAACATGCCAGGAACGTGGTCTTAGAAAGGTAATGTATTGAAGAGCAATTAAATTGGATGTATCGTATACCTATACCGGGAGTTACAGAATTCGGAAATAAAATTTGGGATTGAGGGGTTGCGGGGGGTCGATATCATAGTATGTGCTTGGTCTATGTCTGGTACTTAATTGTAGTACTATTTTTAGGGTTGTCACGCGCAAGACAATGTTTTGATTAATTTAATCGGAATCGGAATTAAATGTCTGAATAGTGTCAAACTTTCAGAAGTAACTTGAAAGGATACACAATCAGCCCTTTTTTTATTTCTGACTTTCCGAACACAGTGTATGTGTAGGAAAACATCTGAGTTTGGAATACATTCAAGATTTTAACATTATTATAAATATTTGAAAAATTACTTAGTAATTAAAATATAAAATTAGAAAAATTTTGTGTCCTGAGGAGGTAATCAAACCCGCGACCTATCAAAATCCGGGAGACTGCTCTAACCAACTGAGCCACCCAGGACTTGGAATATCCCTGTGAAATTCTTCTAGTCTATCTGTACTTGCGTTTATGAGCTAACGTCCACCCTACAATGTCGAAATGTTCTATTTCAACATCCGAAACGAGTATTTTCACAAATACCTACGCTTTCAAATATTCTTAATTTATGATTTTAACATTATTATAAATGTTTGAAAAATTACTTAGCAATTAAAATATAAAACTAGATTATTTTTTACCATACCACGTGAAACCCCGAGGGTTTTTTGAAAAACTAATTCAGTCTGGAATCGGTAGCTGGACAAATTGAAGTTAAAAGATAATAAATTCTATCAAAAAATAATCAAAACAGTCTTTCTAGAATTCTCGTGTATAAACCTCTGCCTCAAACATTTTTACTTGTGTGACCTTAAAGACCAATAAATATGGCAACAGGTGGTGGTTATTACTTTCTTGATTTGCGGGCCCAAAAACAGTTTCTTTTATATATTTTATCCTGATAAATCACAAAGTTTTGTACAAATTGGTCCATTTTTCTAGCGATGATAAGTACATGATTAATATGGGTATAACGTCTACTTATATTTATGATGATAAAGTATATTTTTTAGTACCTATATACTTATGACTCTAGCACCTTGACAGCTTTTGTTTTCATGGATTTACTAAGAGATTTGATGATATAACCATTTTCTGCTTTACTTACTTTTTGTCATCAATTAATTATACAGGGTGGTGCTGTCAATACGACTGTTGAGGTTTTATTTCGTTTCTCAAAAAGAAGAAATGATTTGATGTATGTCATAATTGACTTTAAAATTTTGTTAGCTTGTTTTTTCATATTGTATATAATTAAATTAACTAAAACTCAAAAGGCCGTGGTTTCCTTAAAGTCTTTATTCTGAAAACACGTAACCGCTCCGCGAACCTTAAAATACAACATCTGGCGACCGTGGGATTTAATAAATATGGAGCGGGCTAAAGCCGAAAGAGCCGTCGCAAGAAGACGTTTTACCATTTGTGCTAAAAAGATCGAAGAAATAGTAAGTACTAATATAGATAAGGACGTTGTAGCTATAGAATTTAAAAAACTGTCCAATATCTATAATGACTTAACGGTAACTCAAAATAAAGTTATGAATATTTGGCTCGACGACGCCGATAGAGACGAAGGACTTTTCGATCGAGATATAGACGAATCCGATGAATATATGCATACTTGGTACACTCTCGAGCAAAAAGTCAATAACTATATTGAGACTAAAAGTAGTGGTTCAGCATCTAAACTAGCCTGTACTATGAAAGAGTTCAATAATAGTGAAGATAAAGTAAATCGTCATTATCGCCTGCCCAAACTTGAATTGCCGAGTTTCAATGGAGATATTAGCAAATGGCTCATTTTTTGGACTCAATTTAAAAAGATCGATTGTGATGAGGCTATCGACAAGGATGATAAGTTCCAGTACCTAATCCAATGTATGGAACATGGGTCCCCGGCTAGAGAGTTCGTAGAAAGTTTTCCGCCGTCAGGAGCCAACTATGACACAGCTTTAAAACAATTAAAGGAAAGATTTGCACAGGATGAGTTCCTTATTGAACATTATGTACGCGAGCTGTTGCTACTTGTTCTTGCTCAAGCTAAAGGTGTACGGAGAACAACTATTCGAGCGTTGTATGACAAGATAGTTACTCAAATTTTGGCTCTTGAGAGCATGAACGTGACTCAGGAGAAGTATGCAGCCTTTCTATATCCACTTGTAGAGTCAGCTCTGCCCGAGGACCTTTTGAGAGCGTGGCACAGATCTAATTTTCAACACGAAAAAGCTTCCAATCCATTATCCAAATTGCTTGATTTCGTAAAACAAGAAGTAGAATCAGAAGAAAGAATAAAATTGGCGCGTACGGGATTCTCTAATAATTTTCTAGCCCCTGACGCTCCAACTGCGTCATGTTTTATGGCAAGCGACAACAAAGGTAATTTCAAGAAGCCGTCTGTTGAAAACAACATTAGAACATGCCTATTTTGCGACAAATCCTCTCATGCGAGTTCGGAGTGCGTGATAGCTGTCAATAAGTCGTGGGAAGAGCGTGTGGAGATAATAAAAAAGAAAAAGGCATGTGGCATCTGTTTGTGTACGGGTCATTTTTGGAAGAAGTGTAAAAAGCACCATAAGTGTGTAATTTGCGGTAAGAAACACTTTCCAATTATGTGTAACAGCACAAAAACAACTCCGACAGACCAAAAGCTTGGTAACAAGGGTGAGCATGTTTCTATTACGTCAATTAGTACTTCTAGCAAAACTGTTTTATTGCAAACCTTAAAAGTCAAACTAGTTTCGGAAACAGGTGAACATATTGTTAGAGTTTTGTTGGATTCGGGTGCTCAACGCTCATTCATTAAAAGTGATGTTGTTAATAAATTAAAATTAACAACCATAAGCCATAATTATGGCTTCATGTTTTATGGCAAGCGACAACAAAGGTAATTTCAAGAAGCCGTCTGTTGAAAACAACATTAGAACATGCCTATTTTGCGACAAATCCTCTCATGCGAGTTCGGAGTGCGTGATAGCTGTCAATAAGTCGTGGGAAGAGCGTGTGGAGATAATAAAAAAGAAAAAGGCATGTGGCATCTGTTTGTGTACGGGTCATTTTTGGAAGAAGTGTAAAAAGCACCATAAGTGTGTAATTTGCGGTAAGAAACACTTTCCAATTATGTGTAACAGCACAAAAACAACTCCGACAGACCAAAAGCTTGGTAACAAGGGTGAGCATGTTTCTATTACGTCAATTAGTACTTCTAGCAAAACTGTTTTATTGCAAACCTTAAAAGTCAAACTAGTTTCGGAAACAGGTGAACATATTGTTAGAGTTTTGTTGGATTCGGGTGCTCAACGCTCATTCATTAAAAGTGATGTTGTTAATAAATTAAAATTAACAACCATAAGCCATAATTATGGCTTATGGTTTAAGCCATAATTTGTTTGGCGGTACTGTTACTAAAAGCCGTGTCCATAAATTGTATAATGTAAATATATGTAGCTTAGATTATAATTTTAAATGTAATATTAATGTTTTAGAGCAGAATGTTCTATGTGGATACTTACCACAACTAAGGACAGGTGAACTTACGTCTAAATTGTGTAAATTAGGTATTTTTCTTTCCGATTGTACTGATGACACTTCAGAAATAAGTTTATTAATTGGCTCTGATTTTTTAGGTTCCTTGTATACGGGACGAGCAGTACGAGTAGACAGTGACCTATTGGCGGTAGAGACTAAGCTCGGTTGGACGTTACAAGGACCTGCGGTTGGTGTTTATTGCTCTGTTAATAATGTAAATAGCCTTTTTTGCTCTCTAAATGAAGAAGATTTCTGGAAACTGGAAACTCTCGGCATAAAAGACGAAGCGGAGGTTAGAAACCAGAAAAAGCAAGACAAGGAAGCAATGGAGTATTTTAAAGAAACAGTGCGCATAGACAACGAAAGCAGGTACGAGGTTAGATTACCCTGGAAGGAAACATCAAAAAAACTACAGCCTAATTATGGTGCCGCTCTCAAAAGACTAAGCTCGACAACAAGTCGTCTTATCAAATTAGGAATTTTAAAAGATTACGACTTAGTATTTAAAGAATGGATTAGCGACGGTATCATAGAAGCAGTTGATAATGATGACACTAATACTGGACACTATTTACCACATCATGCGGTCGTTAAGGAGTCCAGTATGACTACTAAAATAAGACCAGTTTTTGACGCTTCTTCCAGGGACTGTAATAACCTATCTATAAATGCTTGTCTTGAAAAAGGGATAAACTTAATTGAGTTAATTCCAAAACTTATGATTAACTTTAGGAGAAATGCTATCGGGATAACAGCTGATATTAAAAAGGCTTTCCTTCAGATAAGTTTGAATCCTATCGATCGCAACTTTTTAAAATTTCTTTGGTGGCGCGACGTCGACTCCAAGGTCTTAAAAGTATACAGACATAAGCGTGTGGTATTTGGGGTGACGACCAGCCCCTTTCTATTAGCTGCAACTATTTTGTTTCATCTTGACAATTATAACTCAAGTACCGCGGAAAAGTTAAGAACGTCATTTTACGTGGATAATTGCGTTTTGAGTGTCAAGGATGAAAAGGAAATGTATCGCTTTATTTCAGAGGCGAAAGATATAATGAGTGAAGGTCAGTTTAAGTTACGTTGTTGGGTAACTGGACCGATTTTAACTGATGAAGATATAGTTGAAATGTCGTTATTAGGTCTCATGTGGGATCCCCGTCGTGATGAACTGTTTTGTAAATTACCAGCCACAGGCAAACTTTTTCAGAATGAGTTCACTAAACGAAGCATCCTTGCGCTAGCGCAAAGTGTTTTCGACCCAATTGGCTTTGTCAGTCCAGCAACTATAGTTCCAAAACTCATAATACAAAAGTGTTGGGTTATGAACATTGATTGGGATCAAGCGCTACCAGATCAGTTACTGAAAGCTATCAACGACTGGGCATGCCAAATACATATGCTAGAATCATGTCGAATACCAAGACGAATAAGTTGTACAGATTTAGACGAAAGTGAGAATACACTGCATATATTTTGTGACGCTAGTCAGTCCGCTTATGCTTCTTGTGTATATTTACGATCCGAATATTGTAGTAAAGTTACTGTACAGTTAGTTCTGGCAAAGTCTAGAGTAGCTCCTACAAAACACGTAACTATGCCCAGACTAGAGCTTATTTCAGCTTTGATGGGAGCAAGATTGATGACAGAAGTCAAAGAAGGGCTAGGTATAAAATGTAAGGAATATTGTTGGTCGGACTCAAGCATAGTGTTGTGTTGGCTTAAACGTAAAAATGGGCTCAATGTCTTCGTTCACAACAGAGTGGTAGAGATATTACAACGGACAAATTTAGAAGATTGGCGGCACGTTCCGGGGGATATGAACCCAGCGGACTTACCATCAAGAGGTTGTAACATAGAGAAGCTACTTAAGAGTGAATGGTGGACAGGTCCTCAGTGGCTTTACAGGCCACCTCAAGAATGGCCTATAGCTTTTCAAGTGCCTAATGAAGCTGAGGTGTTAAAGGAAGTAAAGAAAACATGCTTGATTGTAAATAATGTAAATACTGAGAATTTTTCGAGTAGTCTTATGTTCTTTAGTAAGTACACTAAAATAATCCGGATGGTTGGATGGTGCTTAAGATTTTGTCATAACTGTAGAAATAGAGTAAATAGATCATCTGGGGACTTAACTGCTAAAGATTACATTAGCGCTGAGAATTGTGTTCTACGTATCCTTCAACGAGAAGCAAGAAATAACATGACGTCAAAAGTACAGAATTTTACTGACGATGAAGGTCTTATACGTATCAAAACTCGACTGATCGCTAGCGATGATACGCTTGATTTTAAATTTCCAATCTTATTGTCAGCAGCTAGTACGATTGTGGAAAGACTTGTGGCACAGAGACACATTCAACTTTCACACGCAGGTTCGCAGACGTTGATAAGCAACCTTCGCGAAACTTATTGGATAATAAATGTACGCAGATTGGCTAAAAAGGTGGTCAATAAATGTGTCACGTGCAAAAGATTTAATGCCAAGCCATGCAATGCACCTTCAATTCCACTGCCGTTTGATCGTGTAAACTGTGGGTCAGTGTTTGAGGTAACTGGCGTTGATCTCGCAGGTCCGTTGATTCTGAAATCTAAACAGAAATGTTGGGTTATATTATTCACGTGTGCAACTTACCGCGCCCTTCACCTAGAACTTACCCTTTCACTCTCGACTGAAGATTTCATGCTTGCTCTAAGGAGATTTTTAGCTAGAAGAGGCCGTGTGAAGATTATTTATAGCGACAATGGTACAAACTTTCGTGGCGCTAGCAATGTCTTCAGTAGCGTGGACTGGCAAGAAATAGCACAAAAGGTGTCTATACAAAAAATTGAATGGCGCTTCATCCCGCCTTCAGCGCCATGGTGGGGAGGGTTCTGGGAGCGAATGGTGCGTACTCTTAAGGAAATAATGAGGAGAATCCTAGGGAAGGCATCATTATGTGAAGTTGGGCTATACACAGTTCTCTGTGAAGTGGAAGCAGTGGTTAATTCGAGACCTCTGACGTATATAGCGGACAGCACCGAGAATTTGAAACCTCTTACTCCCTTAATGTTTCTTAGTATGGATGACTCGAGTAATAACGTGGGCATCATGGACAACGTTGACGGTAAAATCTTAACTTCGCGCTGGAGATACATAAATAATTTAAGCGCACAGATAAAGCAGCGGTTTCGCATTGAATATTTATCTCGTCTTGTCGATAATGCTAAGATTCAAGGTAGTAGACCTTTACAAGTAGGGGATGTAGTGTTGGTCGGTGCAGATGATATAAAGCGTATCAATTGGCCATTAGGAGTTATTCTAGAAATCTTCCGAGGAACCGACGGGCATGGAAGAGTAGCTCGAATCAAAACTTCTACAGGCGAGCTTATTAGAGCTGTTCAACGCCTCTATTGTCTGGAGATATCGCATGAGAGCCCATTAGCATGTAAGGGTTTCCAAGCAGTAAACACCAACCCTACGGTACCTAGGGATGATCCAAAGGTTACTCGTGCTGGTCGTGTCGTGAAAGCTCCACAAAGGCTAGATATTTAGTTTTTTGATAGTATGTAATTTAGTATATAGCTTTATGTTGCCTTCCACCCTGGAAGGTCAAGGTGGGGAGGATGTTGAGGTTTTATTTCGTTTCTCAAAAAGAAGAAATGATTTGATGTATGTCATAATTGACTTTAAAATTTTGTTAGCTTGTTTTTTCATATTGTATATAATTAAATTAGCTAAAACTCAAAAGGCCGTGTTTTCCTTAAAGTCTTTATTCTGAAAACACGTAACCGCTCCGCGAACCTTAAAATACAACAACGACAATAAATTAAAACATGGTCTATATTAGTTCATAGAAATGGTTTTTTGATAAGTTGAACACATTTGTATAAAATAATTTAACATTGGCTGCATTATTTCATAGAAAGATCCTAAAATTATCAAACGAATAAGATGTTTTTTACAGTGAGATACCATTTCTATGAACGGATATAGCCCTTGTTTTAATTTATTGTCGTATTGACGGCACCACCTTGTATAATTTTTTTGGGACGGACGACATAAGCGACAAACAAGCGTACGACGCTTCTCTTAGTTACACTACAACCACAAACTTGCTATTCTCAGCGCCAGCTTAGCGAGGGGCGGCAAGCGGAATGATTGTAATTAAGTATAATAATATACAAAATGTTACAGGTTACCTTAGGTCATAAAGTCTTGGGCACTGTCGAGAAAAAATCAAAAGAAAGTATTAGGTACCTATGTTGCTATCTAAATGAGCAACTGGCCTACTCACTGAAAGAAAGAAAGAAAGAAAGAAAATATTTGTTTAGTGACATACAAAGTAACGAGGTTGAGGAGCTCGGTGGCGTAGTGGTTTGAGCGCTCTGGTTTCGATCACGAAAACAAAGCAACTTTCGCCATGGTTGGTCCCGGGATGGGTCAATCAAATTTATGATCTTGAGCTCCTCCGTGCTTCGGAAGGCACGTTAATTCGTTGGTCCCGGTGGCTACTGCAACCGTTTTAATCCACCAACCCGCATTGCGCCAGCGTGGTGGTGTTATGGCCCAATCTCCTCATGTGTTTCTTCCATGTAGGAAGGCCTGTGCCCAGCAGTGGGACGTATATAGATGATAATACAAAGTAACAATATTTCTCTTGTTACTTTGTGTCATAAGACTACCTTTTAGTGTCACAGTTATTACTTATGTGTTAACATAAGTAATAACTGTGACACTAAAAGGACTGCCCGCATGTGTCGGTTGCTTGTCACAGACATCCTACGCTGGTTTTCCGTGGTCGCCTAAATTTTTATTTTGAGAGCACTACTAAGCTCCAGGAACATTACACTATAAAATATTGTATTATTCAGATCTTAATATTTTTTTATTAGCAACGTTCCCTTTTTTTTATATCAATGGCAACGTTATCTGATTGTGCAAGCTGTTTTTTTCTCAGAGTCATCGGATTCAATTCACGACTACAAACATAACATTTTCAAAAATCAAACCACGCATTTTTTTTACAAAGAACGGCAAATGACACCATCTGATTATAAGGTGCCTTTTCACGCGTCTTTTGAAGGAATTCATGTTATAGGAAGGATGGAACACGTGTGCTGGCAAAGAGTTACAAGTCCTGGAATTAGTTATTTTTATATACTTTTTGCGTATAATATCTCGCCATGACCTACCTATAGTTTTGGATAAGGCTATCCCAGCACACTTGAAAGACTCTGACTGTATAACGTCTATAAGATCACATAGGTATAAAAGGCACAAGTGGAATTATAAAAAGACCTACTCTACTTAAATAAATTGTACCTACTTACTAACTTAGAAGAGGTAATCGCCACAATTTTGCAGCGTCCAACACAAATGACCTAATGTGCTTTACGACGGGTGACCAGATTGCCGCCTATAAGCTTTTTACCTCCATTGAAATGCTTTTGTGCTTCTCCTAAATCTGGAGATTAGAGGAACAATACGTTGGTAGGAAAGTCGACTTTATTGACATTGAAAATAGTTACATTCTATTCTTTTGTAAAATGAGTGAATTGTCATCTGTAAAAATTACCAGCCCGCCATCATGTGATCATGACCATCCTATATACGTCCCACTGCTGGGAACATGCCTTCCTACATAGGAGAAACACATGAGGAGGTACTTCACTATACGGGCGTAGGTACATAACTAAAATTTTAATTATAATTGTACGTCGCCGCCGTCTGGTTAAATTCGCCGCTTAGTTGGATGGCTAGCCCGATTAAACGCCGGCATACAATTGAATGCCAAATCCGATAGTAAATTGAACTAGACTCACTTAACGTTTAACGACTTGGCGTATTGAATGGATCGCCTTTTACTAAAAAGTTTTGTTTTAATTGGTAGGTTAAGGTTATTTTTTATGACTACTTATAACCGATATCGTTTTGGTTCTAAGTGGTTATAAAAAAATAACCTTGAACCTAGGTACCAATCACTCAAACAGACACACGAAAGTCTTCACCTGCCCAGGCGTCCAATTGGATGGCTAATTTACACCAGACGGCTGACATGACGTTCAGCCATCTGGTTAAACGTTACGCTCAATGAGTTGGCTAGTTGTACTTCAGCCGTTTGATTTGAGGCTTGGCGTCTAGTTATACGACTTATTTAACCAGACGGCTGCGACATACATAAAAGTGGACAGCTTTACTAGACTAATCCCCTGATAATAATGTATTTAATCTCATTGATATCTTGTTTATGTTGTCATTAATCTTTCTTAGATAAATGAATAAATTTAATTACAATTATGAAACGCGCTAAATAAAAAACCTATCTAATTAAATGAATAGACAAATTTAAAAGGTTAATATTAATAAATTTACAAGTCTATTACAAAAAATATTCAATGGCTATTCATGTTTAATTTTGTAGTGAAAGATATTCTTAGATGATTTTTCAATCCTCAGATTATTTTTATCTAAAGAATCACACGTTTTGCTAGATTATATATAGATTAACTGTCAACCTGTCAAAGTTATTAGGTAACTGGTTAAATCTTTAAAAATAAAGGATTGAAAAATCAGCCCTTAGCCACAAACGATCTATCTACGAGTAACGATTTCAATCGTTGTTTTATTTGACCATTGTGTTTTTTGGCAGAACTCGATAAAAAAATATTCGTAATTTAAACATTCAAAGGAAAGTTTAAGATAAAAATAAAAATTCAAACTAAGATAAAGATTCAAACATTCAAAGGAAAAATTATTATTCCAATTCTTTGGAATAACTAACATAAAGAAAAAACATTGATGTATTCTAATACACGACGAAAAACAGATTTCGCTAAAAAGATTCCTGGTATATAAAATACGTTTTCAAACGTACAGATAATCTCTTTCTTCGGTCTTTGCCCTATTTTTCGTACGTGGCTTTGAGATTTGTTCGTCCTTAAAAATTTCTTCTCGGGGCGTGAACAAAATAGGCGACGCCGAAAGCTTTTCGATGAAATTACTTTCGTTATCGAAGGGTGTATAAAGAACTAACGCCTAACAAAATGGGAAATACTACTGGAACCCATTTTCTTTTATTGAAATAATACTTATCTATAGAAAACGGCGAGAGGGAAAACATTTGCTTCACCTTTTTTTACTATGACTAGGTTTTCCACGTAATTTGACGACCAGATTTTTGGGAAACACTGTTTCGGACACTTCGCAAAATTTTTTTTATACAACTAATTGACAACCAGCTACCGGCCCACCTGGTGGTCAGCGGTTACCGCCGCCTATAGACACCTGCAATAACAAGGAAATATCACTTGATTTTTTTTTTATATACAAAGCACGGCAATTGACCCAACACCACCTGATGTGAAGCGGTAAGGAGAGTCTTTATGCGAAGACAGCTAGTGCAGAATAGACATTGCACTAGCCGCCTCCACCTTGACGGCCCAAAAGGTGCTTTTTCACGCCTCTCTTGAAGGACCCCATGTTATAAGAAGGAGGGAACACCTGTGCTGGCAAAGAATTCCAAGTTCTGGAAGTACGACTAAGAAACAAGGCACTAAATTTCTTTGTGCGTGATGTTGAAGTGGAGACAGTGAATGGATGACTCCGAAGACCGGCACGCGTGCTCCTGAGCAGGAAGGGGAAGGTGGGATAAGGTCGAAAAGCTCCTCAGAGCACTCCGTGATAAAGCCGATAAAAGGCGCTAAGCGACGCAATGTCTCGATGCAATTGTAGAGGCTCAAGGTTGTTCGTTGTTCGTTGTTCGTTGTTGCAGGTGCGTTGTCATCCTGAGGCCTAAGATGCAATGTCATCCATGCCCAATAATTACACTGGCTACCTTTCCCTTCAATCCGAAACACAGCAAACTGTTTCACGGCTAAAATAGTGGTAAGCGGTTACCGCCGCCTAAAGACACCTGCAACAACAAGGGAAAATCACTTCATGCTGCAGGTGCGTTGACATCCTAAGGCCAAAGATGAAATGCCATCCATGCCCAGTAATTACATTGGCTACAAAAAAAAAGAGCGTGGTAACTACCCAGGCGACCCTACATAAGGGGCTACCGCCTAGTGAAAATTTGTTCAAATTTGTTTAGCCGCGTTAGACTTCCGGAAACATATGACAGTTAGAAACCCATTGTGTCTAGAATGTGTGACTTGACAGGTAAAAATACTAGGCACCATATAATTTCCGTTCCCAAAACGAGGACTAAAATTCTGGATAGGGTGAGAAAAAAGCAATTTAGCTAACACAAGTTTAACCTGTAAAATTGGCCACAATCGGAAAAAGTTCTGTTTTAAAAGCGTTCACATGAACGCAGGCCGCCGCGGACAGCTTTGAATCCGTAATTGTGCAGCGGTCCTAATACACACGCGTGGTCACAAAGGGGAATCCGATAAATGTCACAGTCACAGACGGCGGAGAGCAAGAGTTTTGTGCCCGCATGCCACTCGCAATCTGTACCCCTAGCACGAACATTTTCAAATTTCGCATCATAATCGTATCGTTCACGCACGTAAACAAACAAAAGCCAGACAAAAGCTAACGTAACTACTCGATACGATGGCGATTCGAAATTTAAAAGTGTTCGTGCTTGAGGTGCTGCTCTCACGCCTGTTACAGAGTTAGATTGTAGTCTAGTTAAGACTGACGTTATTTTTTCTCCGCGGAATGAGTTCCCAAGGGACAACGCAGACGAAGTCGCGAGCGTAAGCTAGTTCCTCATCATACATATACTCCACCAAGTTTAGAATCACATTTCAATGACAATCATTGACTCGTTTGTTCAACAATCTCTTTCAAATGACACCTACGCGACATTTATTTAAAATTTAAAAAAAAAACATTATCTGAACTATGGCTCATATAATTATTAAGTAATTTGTTAGTAACTTAAATACTAGGTGGTAGACCCATATGTAGGGTCGTCTGGGTAGGTACCACCGCCTTTCTTATTTCAGCCGTGATACAGTTAGCTGTGTTTTGAATTGAAGGGAAAGGTAGCCAGTGTAATTACTGGGCATGGACGGCATTTTATCTTAGGCCTCAGGATGACAACGCACCTGCAATATCAAGTGATTTTTCTTTGTTATTACAGGCGTCTATAGGCGGCGGTAACCGCTTACCATCAGGTGGGCCGTCAGCTTGTTTGTCATCTAGTTGTCTAAAAAAAAAAAAAACATCGGTTTTACTTACAACTATGTTAGTATTGTTAGTAAATACCCTAAATTTAAGCACCTCTTTTTACTTTACCAGTTTCAAATCGCGTTCAATTAGATGTTACTTTACATCATTATTTTATACCTGACGTTTTAATTAGTTTACAGCGGTCGTGGTCACGGGAAAACTGAAGATGAAAGTTGTTTTTGAGCTTATAAGTTGACTACCGTAACTTTGTGTTATATTTTGGGTATCATTTAAAATGCATAGTGCTCGCGAAAATATAAATAAAATAAATTATATTAATATTTATTTATTATAATAATATATATGATTGTTACTGAAATATATGTAGAGTAGCGACTTCGTCTGAACAGGATTAGTACTTCGAGTAGCCTATTAATTTACTGAATAGCAAATTAAATTATAGCCTATATGATTCTTTTGTATGAGCTATATTATTGTAAAGTTTCATTCAAATCCAATGAGTAGTTTTTTCGTGAAAGACTAAAAAACATACATCCATCCATCCACACTATCTCATTTATAATATTAGTAGAATATGATGTCATCAGGTACCTACATGTTATAAAATTAGGTACAATGCAATGCTAAAGCTTAGGACTTAAGTTTGCTTGCGTAATGTTTCAAGTACCAACAAACTTGACAACAAAACCTTTCTATTGAAGAAGAGACTTGGGGAACTGGTAAAAATATTTAATAAAAAATAAGTAATATTAATTTGAAATAGCTATCTTTCTGCTACGTTTTCACTCCTAAACTGATTATTATATTGATTCAGCACGGAGAGAAATTAAGTATATCTTGAGAAAGGACGGTAGGCTAACGGGCATAGATTTGGCTACTCGTCTAAGTAAAATCACTTGCTCAGAAGATACTAGAAATATGTTTAAATTTAGGTCACATTTGATTAGGAACAGTAATAACATCGGCAGACTAACGGACATAGACTTAGCAACTAGTCAACTACTTAACAGCTCGGAGAATCATGCCAGAATGTCTTACGACTGCGCTACAAAACACCAGCCTTTGTCTACCCTTAACATTTTTCTTTTTCCTTTTTTTAATTAATAATCTGTGACTAGTGCCAAATAACGATTCTTTAACCTGGTTTTCCGACTTTAAAAAAGGAGGTCATCAAGTCGACCCGTATGTTATGTCCGAATTGCACAGTTTTTTTAACCGACTTCAAAAACGAGGAGGTTCTCAATTCGGCCGGTATGTTTTTTTTTTCTATGTATGTACACCGATTACGCCAAGACTACTGATCCGATTTACATGATTCTTTTTTTGTTCGATGCGGAATAGCTGCCATTTGGTCCCATAAAAATTTTTTCACAATCAGTTCGGTAGGTTTTATATTCTAGTTTTTACCTTGTTTCCACGATCTGAGGTCTTTTACCAGCTTCTTAATATCAGCGCCTTTCATAAGTGTACCTATGTATCTAATTATATTTTGCGTATTTGGCTCCGCATTTCTCAAAAACTATTATGTCAAAATGCATTTTTTTTGCTTCTGGTGAACTGGATATAGTTATACTAAGAGAACGTTTAAGTTTCATTCAAATCAATGTAGTAGTTTTTGGCATAGAGAGTTAAGTGTGTATCAGTCACTAAAAAAACGTATGGCTTCACAGCGACGTATGGCTTCACAGCGAAATTCTAAAACATGTCATCATGCAAGTTATTTCAGTATTTGCATGCTGTAGTTAAGTGAATGTAATAAAATGATTTTTTTTTTAAAAAAAAACTTAAACGTAGGTACTTCAAAACGCTGAAAAGAAAAATCTGATGAAAATAAAGTATCTCTTGAGAAGGTATTTTTGGAGCTAGTGCTAAGCTGTTTCTAGAAACAATAGAAAGTGACGCATCGACCACTGTTGGAAACTGCATAGTTTTAATTCTAGTTTTAATATTAGGTTAAATCTAAGATTATCCTTTTCATAACCATTTTTTTTAAAAAGAACTTTATCTATGGCGCGCTGGCTGTATATCTTTTTTCCTTTTGTTTACGCGGGAATTTGAACATGTATTTCGAAGTCATATCAATTAAACCTGGATATGTACGTCGTTGAAACTAACAAGAAGTTTTATTTTGATACCTGAATGAGCTTCAATCCTGCACATGGTCCTTCGAGCCGGATTCTTTTGAATATCCCCTGAAGGCACGTAGAAGTTGCCGGAGGGCGTGCGCACGAGGCACGAGGGCTCGAAGTCGGCGAGATCCGCGGGGTTGCCGGTGATCCGGCCGTTTAGCCGTGACATTGTGGGGTTGCGCGGCGGCACATCAGGTGGCAAACGGGATCCTTCTAAGAGGCAACGTTCGTGATCTGGTCGGTCGTAGGTAGATCTCAGCATGCCGTTTTGCACGAGCAGCGTCGAGTCTCTCGCGAGCGGTAGCTCGGAGTCTGTTAGGGTTGCGTCAAATGCGTTGTCCGACGCAGAGGTGGGAGTGGTGGGCGCGGTGGGCGAGTCCGACAGGCCTCGGCTGCGCGTGCGCCGCCGCCCACTGCCGGTGCTCGAGCCGCTGCCGCTGCCCGAGCCGTACGGGTGTAGCCGGCCCAGGCGTTTAAGTATACAACAGTTTCCTTTCAGCAAATAAAAGTTTAAGAATCTCAGTCGAGTCTTTCGCAGTGCCATACGTAATGTTGTCAGATCGGTGAATATAGTGTATAAGAGATCCCAATCTAAAACTGCAGCCATTCCCACGTAATAACACGACACCGTTTCCTAGCGCATCGCACACAAAGCAGCCGGGTTCTTATCAAAATGTCAGAGAAAATGTGACGCTCTTCCCTGCTTACCACGTAACTCGCTACAACCGACTGGACATTTCCTAATAGGAAGACCGCTAACTTCCCTGCCAACTAAGGATCTTCGTGAGCATTCCTCGAATTATTTGACCCACCACCAGAGGATTGAGCAAATTCGCCAACATTTTTGGGCACGATGGAGCAAAGAATATGTCTCCGAGCTCCAACTCCGTGTGAAATGGAAAACCAACGATGAGTCGCTTAAGCTCAACAGCCTCGTTGTTGTAAAGGAGGACGGCGTTCCACCATTGAAGTGGAAATTGGGTCGAATTATCGCTCTTCATCCGGGTATTGATGGAATCAGCAAAGTCGCTGATATTAAAACTTCAGCTGGTATTATACGGCGCGCCTTTACGAAGATCTGTCCCTTACTTCATGATGAAGATTCCAGTTGAAAGACAAGCTTTTAACGGCCGGGGGCATGTTGGAAACTGCATAGTTTTAATTCTAGTTTTAATATTAGGTTAAATGTAAGATTATCCTTTTCATAACCATTTTTTTAAAAAAAGAACTTTATCTATGGCGCGCTGGCTGTATATCTTTTTTCCTTTTGTTTACGCGGGAATTTGAACATGTATTTCGAAGTCATATCAATTAAACCTGGATGTGTACGTCGTTGAAACTAACAAGAAGTTTTATTTTGATACCTGAATGAGCCTCAATCCTGCACAACCACAAAAAAAAACCTTTTTAGTGGGTTTTGCATGTGTGTTTTGAAGTTGGTTTATTTTTTTAATGACGTGATGGATGGAGTCTCAGTCCAAAGATTGTTTCCACTACATTTGACCACCGCGTTGTGAGTAATTGATTTTGTTTCAAGGCGATAATCAAATATTATAGATTTTTTTTCATTACTGAGTTCATACCATCTACATATCTACTTCTATAGCATTTTTCTGTTCTTGTTGCGAACCATTATTTTTTATAGGCTTTTTCCTTTTGTATTTGTCTGGATTTTTTCTATTGTTGAAACTTTTTCACGCTTTAAATAGAATTATTCAAGTCAGATTTTATTTTGCGCAAACTAAACAGTATTATTTTCTGGGAATTTCGGCCGCTCATTTGTAACAATAACTTTCTTTCCGCGGCTAATTAAATAAAACGAAAACGCCCGGTTTATACTTAGTCGCGCATTACATTATACGCGTTACTTGTTTATCAGAAAGTCAGGCAAGGTCCTAGAGGGAGTTTTGATTTAATAAGAAGTTATTTTTTATTATATTTTTAATATTAGAATAAATGTTCAAAAGATATTATAAAAAATATAAAAAAAATATAAAAAAACTAGCAAAAAATGAAGTCCTTGGGCGGGCTCCGCAATGGTAAACTTTAACAATCCGAGTGATTGTTTACCATCTGTGCAATTAAGGACTTAAGGACCATCGTTAAACCTTACTACGCGTCTGCGTTAGCTGTGAATTTGTATAAAAATGACAGCAAACGCTTTAGTTGTGAAGTACCTACTTATTATATTTCAATATGTCGTCTATATGGAAAACGCGGTACCTACTCGTAGTTTCGTTTATTAAAAATATTTTATAGCCCCCCGGTTATTTTTAAGACGATCATGAAAATGCCATACTATAGTTGCTTTTTGCGTTTAATATAACAAGCACAACTTTTTACTGTTAAAATATAGCTGGAGCAAAATCAAATATTTACAACAATAGGTGCATTTTACATGTTTTACAACTTGAAAAACGAGAGAAAAAGGAAATCTACGTTTAGTTTCTGCTTGAACATTATTTACATTTTTAGACAAACGGTCAGCTCGAAAAATCTGATTTATTTAAAATGTAGTAGCTTATTAATTACCTTTGCAAAGAGGTATATCACATTGCTGTTCAAAATTATTCGGAATAAAAGACCGTGACCTTTCCCTTCATCTCATCGTCGTCATATCAGCCGAAAGACGCATACTGCTGGATACAGGCCACTCTCAGGGATCTCCAAACTCGGTCCTGCGCTGAAAGGAGATAGTAATAAGTATTCTTTTTTCATATCTGTTGTCATTTATTGAATGTGTAATGCACTTGAATAAAGTTTTTCTCTTTCATTCATTTATTCAAAAGCTTTTATGGGATTTAGGTTAGTTCAGGAACACTGTTGTTGATAGGCCTTATTGGCGGAATAACACTGCGTATTCTCGATAAAGTATATTAGTAGTTAATTCTTATTATTTTTCTATTGCAAAAACTGCCTGGTGAAAAAGTAGAAGTAGAAGTTCCAGATTATCCATTTACCACAGATAATACTACCGCTGCCGTCCATCCTCCAGTGTTGTCTATTTATATAGGGTTGTTACCAACACCTTTCCTTCATGCAGTTTTTTTTATGCATTCGCCTTACCTTATCATTTCCATAAATGTTGACTGATAAATCATCATCACCAGCCATACGTCCCACTGCTGGGCACAGGCCTTCCTACATGGAAGAAACACATGAGGAGCTTGGGCCATAACACCACCACGCTAGCCCAATGCGGGTTGGTGACTGATAAATACGGCCAAAAAAAAATTTTAATTTGCTTATTAAAAACATTTCAGAGGTCGCCATTTGAAAGAAAATAAAATGTCAATGTCATAATTTATAATTTTGTTTTTTACAACTTTACGTTGAATATTGTCTGCTATCGACTTTTTTTGGGCACTTTTATAAAATACTTATTTTATTTCCCAATTTTGTTGCAATTAAGAATAGTGTTTTGTGTTATCCAATGGAAACTATTTATTTAGTACCTACCTAATTGTCTACAATCTGAGATGGTCAGCTGACCCAAAACTTTACTTTAAATCCTTTCTCTTCAAAATAATCTTTTGGTTAAACTTTGTTCATTTTGCTGCTCCTTCATTGGTAGAAAATAGTTATCTATTAATGAACTAACTAGAAAATTTACTCTAGATTCATGATGTTAGGATAGACAAACCCCTAGGGATATTAAGAACTTCTTGAGCTCAAAGTTGAGCAAATGGTAGGTACATTTAACCAAATATTCATTCACCTTATTTATGCTTAGGTAATTGACTTTCTCTTTAACTTAGAAAACTTGCTTGCTATATGTAAGTTTGGGTCGTCCGCTGTGTTATGTATTGAAGGAAAAGGTAGACAGTACAATTACTTGCCATGGAAGGCATTTCAACGCAACAACGCGCCTACACTATCAAGCTATTTTTTCCTTGATATTGCAGTTGTCTATAGGCGACAGTAACCACTTACCACCAGGTAGGCGTCAACTTGCTGGTCTTCTAGTGGTATAAAAACATGCATGTAATACTTTAGAACAAACAAATTATTATGCAAGATTATCGGTTTAGTTGTTAAAACATACAGAAATACAGACAGACAAACTTCGTTGCTTTCACATTCATATTAGCTACTTATGTATAATTGTTTTATACATAAGTAGCTAGTTTACGTATTAGTGTAAAATTTGAGATCTTCAAAGGTAATGGAATAGGTATATCAAAGGCTATGTATTGACGGACAGACATTGGCTACAAAACATTAAATACCTGCCAATATCTGTACCAGTTAATACAGTGATGAGAATTCGCGCTATTCACATTTTTTATTTTTACTATGTCCTGGGCACATGGAATTTGAGCGGACAGTTCCGAACAAAGAACGTAGTGGTGCCCAATCGCGTGGAATAGCATTTTCAAGCGAAAAACAGTTCGATACAAAGCATGGGGTTACCAGATATCCGGTATCGGTCTTTGAACTGTGTTGTAGCCAAATGCATTGGACCGTTCACATGATACTGCGTACTAGCACAGAGGAAAGAATAACGTTAATCAAGCGTCACATCACAGAATAAAGAGATAATTTCCTATGTGATGACTTATACTGCTACAAAATTAAAAATAAATCCCTGATTTCCTTGGTCACGCCATAAATTGAGAACGACTTTGCCGACTTCATTCATCTTTTTTTTTAAGTTTCTTATACTTTGAAGAAGGTTCTTAAGGAAAGAAAAAAATAGGAAATTAGCGCATATCTTTGTATAATTTTTGAAAACTAAAACGACTATTTTTAACTTCGCGCGTTTGATAAGTAGTTCGCGCGGTTTATGAATGTGAATTTAGTAGGTAGCATGTGTTTATTGGAACAAGGGAATTGTATTTTTTAATTAATATTTATTAACCTATTACTTTGAGCGCTCTAGCTTCGATCACGAAAACAAAATAAATTTCGTCACGGTTGATACCGGATGGGTGAATCAATAATTTCTAATATCGAGCTTAGTCGCTTTTCCAACCAATCCCCATTGGGTCAGCGCAATTGTGTTATGACCCAAACTCCACGTGTGTTCCTACCATTTTAGAAGGTAGCAATATCTTATATAGTCCAAAACTCTACGGCTCATTTGGTGGTAACATCAAGGAGACTGACAAAATTTTTCAATAAATTGCCTGAATTTTTCAGTTTGAATCAGTTCTTAGTCATTTTTATTTTAGAAATAATCCCATAATGTTACCAATTTTTGTTACTATTTTTTATATTGTACTAACTGACCCGGCGAACTTCGTACCGCATAACAGTCGATTCTTTATTTTTTTTATTTTTTTTTAATACTTATTCTGCTGTTCGGGACACCGGATCAGCTAGGTTAGATTGATAATTAATTTAATTCGTTGCATTTCGGGTTCTTCTGCCTAAGTTTGTCTGCCGCCATATCACAAACACACAACATTATAGATGCACAGCAAAGAGACGTTTACATTTCAAGTGAAATTTTACCACAGACAATTTACATTATACCATAGACAATTTGTTTTTGAGTAATGTTACCATCGTATAAATATGGACAAATATTAATGATTTATACGATACTAACGTCAGTCAATTGTTTTGCCTTCCCGGAACCCCTCCACTAACACTTAAACTTTATGATATGGCTTAAAGTTCAAATTGACTTTTAAGTATTATTACGAATCTTTTGTATCATCACCAGCCTATATACGTCCCACTGCTGGGCACAGGCCTTCCTACATGGCAGAAACACATGAGGAGTTTGGGCCATAACACCACCACGCTGGCCCAGTGCGGGTTGGTGGGTTAAAGCGGTTGCAGTAACAACCGGGATCAACGGCTTAACGTGCCTTCCGAAGTACGGAGGAGCTCAAGATTATAAATTTGATTGACCCATCCAGGGACCAACCATGGCGAAAGTTGCTTTGTTTACGTAATCGAAACCAGAGCGCTCAAACCACTACGCCACCGAGCTCCTCCACGCCACCGAGCTCCTCCATGGCTCCTCGCTTTTGTATGGGAGTACAGAAAAGTGTTGTTTTTATACTTTTTAAGGCAATTTTTTAATTTTTCTTTTCGTAAGAACCATCCTCGTACTTCAAGAAATACCATAAAAAAAGAATTAGCGAAATCGGTTCAGCTGCTCTCGAAATTTGCGCTTAGCAACACATTCAGCGATTCATTTTCATATTATAGATTCGTTTCCTAAGAATTATTTTTTAAATAAAGCGTTACTACCCAACCTGTTTCTGAGAGAAATATTACGTTGTTCCTTAGAAAATAAAGGAATAAAAATCAGTTTATCCCTACCCAAGGCTATTGATTCTATATTTCATATCGAACACGTGGACTGCTTTAGGATTCATGTATGTTTTCTTTGTGTTAAAGTTTATTGTGTTTTTTTTTTTCAATATCCGTAAGTGTCTTTATTGATAATACTTAAGAAATAAAAAATTCTTAACAAGGAATTTAAATATGGCCGGAAAAATTTTCTTGAGAATAATTCTAGGGAAAAATAATTTTAGGGTACTAAATGTTACAGCGAACGCTAGGCCACAGCATCTGTAATTTTCTGCGTTGACTACTACGTGTAATTAAGTTTTAAGCTCTGACTGTGAAATTTTACAGTAACAGTGAACTTTATCTGTACGAACTATTTTTGGGATTCATCGGTGGGAAATTATTAGCCGATGGCTTAGACGTTAAAGTGGTGGCATGATTTTGCTTGACGATCATTGGGACTACGCAGCTGTGACGTTCATTGTGTAGTCCTATGGTTGTCCAGCAGAGGTCTCCACTAGTATTAGCTCGAACAGCATCTGAACGAACATTTAAATGTAGTCTTACAGCTACTTAGGTATGTTCTGTAAAATACAAAAAGACAAGACCGCTGCTTGTTGCGTGCAATCTCCATTGGCTGTTGTATCTTTGTAGGAAATTGTGTCTACGGAACAGAAATAATATAGTAAAGACTGCATTTTCATGTTTTTTTTTTAATCCTGATTTTAATATTACTAACTGTGAAAGTGTGTTTGTTTGCTTGTTACACTTTCACACCTAAACCACGAAATCGATTTAGATGAAATGTGGCATGAAGATAGTATATAACCCCAGGAAAAGAACATAGGATACTCTTTGGAGCGATTACCAGCATCCACGCGGGAGGATCCGCGGGCAAAAGCAAGTATATTATAATTTGAAGCAATAATAGGTTTTTAATAGATAACCTATTGTTTGATTTAAGATGAGTGATTTATTATACCTCATAAATTGAAGTGTCGCAAAATCCATTCGTAACCTTTACTTTATCATTATCGTAGTTCTTTACAATAGGAAATTCTCAAAGCCCGTAGGTAAACGTGCCGCTTAATTAAAAAGTCTTGGAATCCTTGCTCTATAAAACAAACTTATATGCTTTGTAACCAATACACCTTGACAAAATTGTGTTATACTTTATAAGAGCAGCATTTTCTACTTTTATCTTTTTGGTAACCCGTGATCTATCTCCGTGTAATGGCATTATTTCATATCGCTGTCTTTTTCATAGATCAAATAGGCATCATTTTGTTGTATAACAGCAAGATACACTGCAAGAAATGCTCCTATCAAAGCTTTGAAGTGTAAGCTTTTGACTGTATAATAATTTAAGATTATTGCCGAGACAGCTTCACGTCAGTGGTAATGATAAAAACACTTATTTAATGTAAACCAACGTAAATAAATTGCCAATAATTAACAATCGAAAATTTTATTGATTTTATTATATTAAAGGCAAAAATATAGTAAGATATTGGACCCGAGAGAGTCTTAGGGCAATACCAGTATTTACCACTATAATTTTGAGCGCCCGAATCTCGAGAGTCTATAAGTATATTAAAAAAATATTGTGTCTAGCTAGATTCTAGACACAATATTTTTTTATATACTTATACGTAAGCCTGCTGTCAAGCCTAATGTTCTAGACTCTAGAACATTAGGCTTGACAGAAGGCTTACGTATATAAAAGAAAATATAAAATAAGAGTAGAGTAGTATAAGTATAATTATTATACCTAGTCTTAAAACAAAGAAAAAATATTATTGCAAATAACATTTATTACTTTTACGGTGTGTTAGTTTAATACATAAATATAAAACAATTTATAATATTAAAAGCTTATTCGAAGACAAGTGGTCTCCATTGGCTGCAATACAGTCCTTTACACGTTGAGGCCAGTTAGCAATAGAAGCACGCACTCTTTCCATGGGAAAATTCTTCACTGCCAATCGTACGGATTGTTTTAGGGACTTCAAATTATCATGGCGTTTAGAGCAAGCCGTGCTCTCTAAAACTGACCATAAATCATAATCCAGCGGATTAAGATCGGGACTACACGAAGGCCAGCCTTCATCTCTGATGAAGTCCGAAACGTTCGTTTCAAACCAAGACTGCGTAGACCGAGCTTTATATATGACCCGGCACCGAGTCTTGCTGGATGGACCATTCTTGGTTATTGAACATGGTGTTGTTAAGGGGCTTAAGCATCAATATACCATTATTGAGAAGGTAGTGACCTTCTCAATAATGGTATATTGATGCTTGTGCCGATGTTTTGATACCTTTTTCACAAAAGTATGGCTCAGTCACTCCTTCATAGCTAATACCCTACCAAACCATCACTGAAGTCGGATAGTACCCACGATGCACTATGTCGGCTAATTGGGTAGCTTCCTTAAAGTTTTGAGCATACTTATATGCGGTCATTTTCTTTGTTAAAATGTTGTTCAATTGTAAAAATCTATTGTTTGTGAGCTCGAATTTGGATTTATCTGTTAGGATAATTTGACCAAATTTTTCAGATTTGGGTTACGTCAATATACCTACACATGAGAGCACATCAAGTGTAAAAGTTGCACTACGAAAGCCGCCTCTATTTCAAGTGCGGTAAGGGCGGTCTCAAGGTGAAACTGTTACGTTTGGTGTACAATATTGCTTCTTATACGTAGATGTGAAGATTAAGTAATAATTCGGCTCTGCTGACAGCCGGATAGAGACATAACGAATCATGTTTAAAATTTGCAACCCACAAAATACAATATCACATTAAAGTTTATAAAGCAATGTTTACAAACCTTATAGCGCTCGCCTGTCAAAATGTTAGTAAATCATGCAGTTGGTAAGAAGCCAATTTTCCCCCCATTTCATGTACCAAATGCTGTGCGTATTACGTATTACTGACATACGTTTGCTGCGGTCTTAATTCTGGTTTGGTATATGGACGGCATTACAGGCCTTAATAATTGGCATCAATCTGGGTTTTAAAGTTGGCATGCACTTAAAACTCTTTCGTTCAATACACTTTGAATTTTAGATTGATATATCTAAACCTTAGGAGTTGATTAAGACCATCATAATGAACGTCTTTCTTAATGGGAGCAACTCGGCCATTTCATACATTTCTTCGAATAAAAGAATTGCTCATTAGTTTGTTCAAACTGCTGATTTTTTCTCGCCATTTCAATGTTGGTCCCATTGAATAACTTATTTTTCTGATGATCTGAATTTTACATTGCCAAAAATCTTATGGATTTCAAATGACTAAAAAGTCATAATACCTAGAAAAAGACAAGTATCGACTAAAACTTCCATCAAGCAGTATCGAATAAATACTGCCGACCACATATTAATCGTAACAATTTTACGTTCTCTCATTCAATTCGTGATACACAACAATTCGTATGTAAATAATCATGACAAGCAAGCATTTTTGTGCACTCGTAAAAGAAGCTTATATAAAAAGTAATATTTACTTTATATTTAACTTCGAAACCCCTATTTGATTTACTTTCAATTTATGTACTTAAAACCCTTGAAAAACTGAGAAAATGTTATTAAATAAAGGGCCTCGGAGGCTTTATTCAGAGAAAAATGGGAAAAACTTTTATTTTAATGTCCATTCTCTCATTTTACTAATTTAAAAAGTTAAGCAAACTCAATAAGCCCCACATAGATACGTCGCAGCCTAGCATTTTATTACCATAATAAAACATTAAACTTTAGTAACACACCAGCTTGCCACGGTATTTGTAAGACGTGTGTCTGCTGTTATATGAATTAATCTGTTAAGTACTCAATAATATAATATATTATACTAGCTGACCCCGCAAACGTTGGCTTGCCATAAAAAAAAAGTGTCCAAAAAATTAAAAATAAATAGATAGTAGCCGATTCTCAGACCGACTGAATATACATATAAAATTTCATGAAAATCGGTCAAGTAGTTTCGGATGAGTATGGAAACTAAATTTGTGACACGAGAATTTTAAATATTAGATGCAGAAATTCAATACATATTACGTATATGAAGAAAAGATATTCATTAATTTAACGTTAAGGGATATGAACATTGAATGACACACACACACGCAAATAAAAAATTAATTGTTAGTAGAGACAAAAAGGCACAATATGTAAGTTTTATCTAGATCTACATGTATTACTTTTGCAGGAGCGTAGGTCGGCAATTCTCATAGATAGGAAGTACTCTCGAGTTAAAACTTTAATCGAGTTCAATTCAAATTGAGCTATTCTGAAAATCTCGAGCTTAATTCTATCGAAGGAAAGTGACTAGAGTTGCTTCAAAGTTCAAAAGGTCTGTAGTTGCTAAGATGTTGATTTCGGATTCAAACCATCGTTGCAAACGTCAAATAATTGCAGTATCTACGCAGAGTATCATATTATGGTCTTTCGAGTGTTTATTCTTTTTTAAATAAATTATAGCATTTTACCAACTTTAAGAATTAGGGCCGAAATAGTTTTGGTTTTTTTTTTGCCCAGCCCGATAGGGTTCATCGTGATGTCATTTCTAGCTTTAAGCCTTAAGCTCTTGTTTGTAGCATTGTGGTGCAATAAATGCTTGAGGTTGAATTTGAGTTAGTAACTGACTAGCAATTACAAGTAAGTCTTTTCTACTTTTACTTGGTGGTAGGCCCGACGATTGGTACGATCGGCTGGGTAGGTACCACCGCCTTTCTTATTTCAGCTGTAGAACAGTTCGCTGTGTTTCGGCTTGAAGGGAAAGGTAGCCAGTGTAATTACTGGGCATAGACGGCATTCCATCTTAGGCTTCAGGATGAAAAATCACTTGATATTGCAGGTGCGTACCTGCAATATCAAGTGATTTTTCCATTTTATTGCAGGTGTATATAGGCGGCGGTAACCGCTTACCATCAGGTGGGCCGTTCAGCTTGTTTGTCATCTAGTTGTATAAAAAAAGAACGGGACAGCTACGTCCTGACGTATTAGCAATTTATACCCGTTTGAACTGTGTGATGCTATGAGTAGTATGGCCACCATTGCCTATAAGCTAAAGTTTGATTCAGTAGATGCTAGAGAAAATCTACTCTCCAGTAATTCTTATAAACAAAAGCACTTCATTAGTTCAAAAGTTATAAACTTTTTGTGGCCTCTAAACAAAATAAGTTTTCCTGTGCGGCCATAAACTTTTGAAGTAATTAAGTACTTTTGTTTTCTATGAAGTATGTACTACTTACTTAGATAGTAGATTTTATAACGCTTAAAGGTGATGGTGGCCGCAACCCATATTTGGACTAAGAGACTTCTATTCCTGTTTCCAATTTTATTTAGGTTCGCTACTATCGCGGCCATGTGTGAGGGTGGCCCCTACATAGGCATTGCACAGGCCACCACGTCTGGTATTGTCCAAGTGGCTCTGGGTAATTTCTAACGGAGCGAAACCAGGCCGTAAGGCCGGTTTGCCTGGGTGAGCTATTGAAATTACTTCGGCTAAAAGCTAGGCTACCCCCGCGAAGTGCAGTGAAGTTACCGGGGAGATTTAGTAGGAATTCCCAGTGTGATTAGCGCTGAGTAAGGAGATACGCCAAAGATCTTTTTAAACGTCATTGAGATACGTCCGTCGCCTAGCCAACGGCAGGTACGGGCGTTTTTACGTACACACGAAAGCACATCAAGTGTAACAGTCGCACTACGAAAGCCGCCTCTATTACGAACGCAGTAAGGACGGTCTCAAGGTGAAACTGTTACGCTTGATGTGCTGTCGACTGTACATTGATGTTTCATAACAAAACGTTTCGTTTCATTGTAGCGTGAAACAGGAATGTACAGAAAAGTTGGTAGGCACCGACATTTGTTATTTATAGCAAATAAGTGGGGTAATCAACAATATAATATCTACTCTGCCTATTTTTGGGAACTACAATAATCAATTACTTACAGAATAAGTACCTAAAACATTATCATTTTCTACTACAGATCGCTTTACGCACTTTTTTCGGAGTGCCAAGTGACGTCATACGGAAGGGAAAATACAGGTTCTTCAGTAAATCTTTACACCATTATTAACACCAAGTATAAATAAGAACAAAAGATGTAGTTCTACAGACTTTTTGGTATTGAATTTTACAAAAAGAAAATATATACTTATTATATTAAAATCACACGCATCTCTAGTTGTTCTTTAAAGGTAATTAATTGTAACAATGTGGTTTGCCCTGTTCGGATATGACACACGGTTAGTTAGTGCTTCATTTATCATCACCAGCCTATATACGTCCCACTGATGGGCGCTGGACTTCCTACATGGGAGAAACACATGAGGAGCTTGGCCCATAACACTGCCACGCTGACCCAATGCGGGTTGGTGGGTTAAAGCGGTTGTAGTAACAACCGTGATCAACGGCTTAACGTGCCTTCCGAAGCATGGAGGATGTCGAAATTATAAAATTGATTGACCCACTCCGGGACCGACAATGGCGAAGGTTGTTTTGTTTTCGTAATGAAAATCAGAGCGCTCATACCAATGCGCCGCAGAGCTCCTCACTGCGCCACCGAGCTCCTCACTGAGCCGCTGTGCTTTATTACCGTTCAAAATCTTTATTATGTTATACCATAATAAATTCACTGATGAATAAACAAGCACATGACACCTTTCAGCTTAATAAGCACATTTCATATTTCGTAAATATAGGATTTGCTACAAAAATATTTATGCATTCAAAAATTAAATTCTACCACAGGCTTTACAAAAACGTTAGTTGAGGCGGTATTTCACGACCTTAAATAAATAACTCAGCATTTGAGTAACTAGGTAAGCCACCAGGATTTATGACTAGTGTACTGTTTCGCTGCAAAAATGTTTCAATTTATTTTTCCATGGTGAATTTTAAGGCTCTTACACGCTGTGAAAGAACGTTGATGCACATTAATCCTATTTTTGTGAATTCCATTCAAGTTTCTATGTGGAATGGAGGTAGTTAACATCAATCAGCTGACAACAGCCTTCGTGGAGTGACATTTTAATTTCCACCTTATTTCTTTCCTGTAATGATGTGTGATGTGGCAATAACAATGAATGAAAGTGCTTGTTAATGCACTTAATTTAGTGCTAATTCAAAACATAGACTACAGAACTCTTTATTTTCACACAAAAGGGATGGCAAGGATGGATGCGAGTACGACGTCATCGGTGTTTGGCACCAACCATCGATGTCATTAAAAAGTTACAACCTTCTTCAATCAACTGCTCATCAAAATAGCTGTATAGGACGCGTATTCTGCTGTATAAAACATACCGAGTGAAGCGACTTTTTTAAAATACTCCAAAAAAAAGGAATTCGACCCGTATGTATGTAATATTGTCATAATAGCACAGTTTTTGTATATGTTAGTCCATACCAGCTTCTGAACATGGGTGCCAAATTTCATGAGTGTATGTATCTATGTATGTATCTCAAAAATGTACGTTAAAATTTAAAATTTTAGGTAACCCATCACATTGAGACTATTCTTATGAGCCCAAAACACGCTTATATCTGCTGAATAATTGAGCATCCTGCAGACTATTTGATGATTACAATCATGTCTTGGAAATACCACCTAAGTAACAGTAAATGAAATCAATCGGATCTGTGAAAGTGAGCAAAATTCTTTTGTCAGGTAGGAAATTAGCTAATAGTCATCAAACGCTTGAATTAATCTTCATAAATTAAAGCTAAGAACCATACTTATCACGACAGCTTTCAAATAATAAAAAAACAAATCAAACTCTGTACATTCGTTTAGGAGCTACGATGCCACAGACAGACGCACAGATACACAGGCAGACACGTCAAACTTATAACACCCCTCTTTTTATTGTTGGAAGTTGGACTATAGTCCAACTTAGACCAATCGTCCAAAAGGTGTTTTTTGGAGTCGGTGCTAAACTGCGGGATGCTTAATACTTCAGAAACTTACAGCAGATATAGCGCGTTTTGGCTCATAAGAATAGTCTCAATGAGATGGTGTTAGATAGATAATAAAGTCGGGGGTTAATTAAAATTTTATATTTTTTATGAGATAAGTACCTAGCTACTTCATTTCAATTATTTATTTCTGTTTCAGTGTTTTGAAATAGAATAGAATAAATAGAATAAAACATTATTCAGCATCACCACATAAAAAACTTAATTCTATTATATAAAATAAATTATAAATTATTATTAAGTGATTAAGCTGAAATGGTTTCTACTCAGCACTTGTCGCAGCTGCTACCAACCACGACGCTGATTTTAAGTGGAGCCTTTAAATCGGTTTAATTTTTTGATTTTTTTTAAATAACATACCCGCCCAATGGTACAACTTAATTTGCATCACACGTCGCCAAACCTGTAAATAATGGAAAGATTCATGAAGTTTTTTTCTGCATTATAGATCCTCCCCGTATGAACAAAATACTTGAAAAATAAACTCCTAACATCTAAGTAGCTCATAATTGCCTGGTACTTTTCGTTTATTTAAAAATGTAATAAAAATAACTTCCTTTTTTAAATGACTTAGAAACTACTATTTAAATTACAGTTTTTTTCCCATTCTAGAGGCAGCACTTTTTGAATAGGAAGTATTGAGTTTAGTGAAATAAGCTTTATGCCCATTTCATCAGATTCCTTGTTTTTGAAGCTGGTGCTTAACCATCTCCCCAATGTGAAATTCGTTATCTTCTTCAATAATGCCAAATATTTGTATGTACAGAGCAGAAATTCTGACAAAAAAATCCAGAAATTACCCGGCCGCCTAATGAATGAGACAGCAAAATCTTAGTGTTAATGAACAAATAGATGAAACTGCCCAGACATTTTGGTTAAGGAACTGAAGCAAAATAACAAAAAGCAAAATAAGTGCAATTACTGGGCATGGACGGCATTTCATCTTAGGCCCCAGGATGACAACGCACCTGCAATATCAAGTTCCTTGTTATTGCAGGTGTCTATAGGCGGCGGTAACCGCTTACCATCAGGTGGGCCGTCAGCTTGTTTGTCATCTAGTTGTATAAAAAAAAAAAAAAAAAAATGAGTTAGAGCAGCTTAGATATAAAAAAATATTTGATGCTGACGATGATAAACAACTGACAAATTCTAAGTTATAACGTTCACATAACACGTGAGAAAACAAATAATTTACTGGTTTTAGTTCAAAAGAATAAATCTTCATAATATTGATTAGATTTTTCAAATAATTAAATTTGGACAATGCTCCTATTGTTACAAAACTATTTACACGACCGTTTCTACCTACTTCAGGTGGAATTCGTATGTCTTATGTTATGTCTAAATCTTTTCTTTACCGATACGAATACATTAAATCTCGTGTACACCAGATGATAATTTATTATTGAAAAAAATACTGATACAGAAAAGTATAATCACTCGGAAAAAATTGAGAGACAAGTTGTCTGGCGAATGTGACGTGATATCTTGCATGATCCCCTCGAGGAAATATATATCATTGTATCAGGTATTAATAAAATGGAGATGTTACATACCGAGGAATACAGTGAACGGATTTGAAGTTGGTTATATTCGTATAATATTAGGGCTTTGAGCTTGAATCTGAATTTTTTATTCTTGTCGGAAAGGCAAATGAATCTAGCTTCTGAGTTAGTATAGCCAATATGACTTGATCTGGAGTGAGTTATTATCTTGACATTTAAAGATTTAAATTGGGGCATAAATGTACCTGACTAGAAACAAGAGTTATTGTAACTGTCCAATTATATTCAGAACGCTATAAATTTCGTCTAGTCTTTGTACCTAGGTATTTGGGCTATGGTACATATGTATTGTATATCTTTATCAGATAAACATGACATTTTGTAAACATGACTTGTAACAATGATTCGTGATTCAATAAAGAATGTTAAATGGGTGATCGACATCACGTGCGATTTGATTTGACGCGGTACTCAGTGAGTTCGCTTTGTAATTGAATTCAGCCAATCGTCATCAACGTGATGTGCGAATTAATCTAAAATATGGCGCATAGGTACATCATGTTAAACGTTGCACACAAATCAATTGCGCTGATTCAGCGAGTATTAATAGCATTAAGATTTCGAGTAACTCCATTAGTACATTATGGAAAATATTAGTCTTGATTTCGGTTGAATGGCCATACCACATCACTGATGTGTCTGCTCAATGTGTTCCATCCCTTCCTACCTCCTCTTCCGATCATGGCCGCCTTGTGTTAACAAGTGTGCTCCGTAAATAATTACTAAAAACCTTAATTAAATAATGAACTTTAACTAGTCTCTTTAAGTGCATATTATTGTGTTTGTAGGTTGATCTCGCAAGAAGTGAAGCAAAAAGCTGCTTGAACCAGCGCCATTTAAGGATTAACACAAGATAAGAGACTAGCAGTACAAACCACGCGTATGTAACTAAGGCCATTCGCTCTGCACTCCAATTTCCACACTATGGTATACCTCTGAAATATGTGTAGGTACACGTTGAGATGAATAGAGAAGCCTGATTTTGGGACCATGAAGTTGGTTGCTTGATCTACTACAACTATCGAGCAACTCCTATCAGTAAAATAAACAATTTACCTCATTTACCTCACGTCTGATTTATTAGACCCGTTAGAAAGACTCAAGGCCGTCTACACACTGCCCAACCAAGGACACCGTGAGCTCCGTATCAAAATGTATACGAATTGTCTTGTTTTTAAGAATTGAATGTGTTATTTTTACTCAAGGAGTTTGCTGGCGTAATGGTTTGAGTGCTTCGGATTTGTTATCTTTGGCCCTGGATAGGTCAATCGAAATTTGTTGTCTTAAATGCTTACTTACTTTTCGAGGCACGATAAGCCGTTGGTCCCACCACCAGTTATATCATAATCCGCCAACCTACATCGGGATAGTGTAGCGTTGCGGCTCAAACTCCACATTTTTTCTTCCCATGTTAGAAGTCCTGTGGCTTCCATTCGGGGATGATGATGATTATTATTATTTATTGCCGACTGACGGTTTTATTTTTTTTGTCTTTATAGTAGAAAAGAGTAAACCGGCGTTGACATCATGATACTCGTAGAGAGGGATAATTGATAATCTCTTTCTGCTGGTGGAGAAGCAGCCCCAAGTTCAATGCCAGGCGCTGAGCACGAACTCTTTATCTTTGTGTATTATAATAATTAACTGCCTCGTTCGGAGTTACACAATAAAGGTACAATTAGCGGGCATTTGTCATTCTCTACATTCATTACTAAATACACAATGAATAAATTAAAAAAAGCACTAGGACTATTTATTTACATTAACACTTAGTTTGCAAAAAGTGAAGACCACAAAAGGAAACTACAGACTAACTGAGGTAAAACTGATGAAAGCCAGTTTATTTTTGGCCTCTTCAATATTTTTTCCTGACTGTCTTTAAGTCGTATTAAAAATATTAACAATTTCAATAAAAAGACGTAACTTGATGGGAAAAGATTTATATATATTCTTTTTAAAACAAAATCGTATCAAAAACATCATACTGATAATAGACAAAAAATCATTATAAAAAGTTTGGTACAGTCGTGCACAACATTGTTTTAATAAAAGTTATAAGTAAGAGACTCGTAATGCCTATGTAGGTAATATTGTATCGTAACTTTGTGTAAAACGAAGAAGCTGCAATACATTTTGAGAGTCATTTTTAGATACGGGATATATGAGCCCAATATTTAATAAAGGCCATTTTGAGATACTTACGGGCTATTTAATCCAAATATTTTTGGGTCATTTTAAGAAACTGGCTTTTTAAGCCCAATATTTAAGGGTCATTTTGAGATAGCTCGTATCTCAAAATGACCATTGAATATTTGGATTTTTTAAATCAAATGAGTTTGTTACAGTTACGTACCAGTAGATACGTAACTGTAATAACTAACAACATCGCCTTATTTACGGCAAACATTGAAAACCTTAGCGCAAGAATTTGTATTAATAAAAGATTACTATGGAATAATTATCATATACGTTACCATCGCCACTCTCTTCATCAATCAATTACAAGGACAAATACCAACGCTATAATTAATTCTCAATGTTCGACGATACACGTAAAAATATATCAAGTATCATAGTAGATTAAGTAAACAGTCTCCACAAGAAAGTAGCGCGTGCTCTTATGGCAGATTTCATCGGTTTTGATTAACGCCTTGTAGTTAGGACTCAAGACTCAGCAGGGATTTGTTTCGACATTTTTTAAATACCTTACAAAGGGGAGTTTTAGCTGCAAAGCCTTGAACGCCTCATTAGATTTACTCTCGGTATTCTAAAGGATATATTTCAGAAAGTCTGCGATGGAATTATACCAGCTGATTACTCCAGCCAACAAAGAGATAGGTACCAACGCAGGCCTAGGTAACACATCATACTATATCGTTGAAATAACCCCCATCTTTACGAAGCGGTTTACTTCATATTTCATACGAACAGCTACGAATTGGAACACGCTTGCGGGTATGTGCCCTTTAATAACAATCTGGGTCTTTATAAGGTCATCAGCCTCGTCATTACATGTGTGACAAGGTGAGATCGAGTTGAAATTCTTGAGTTTTACATCTAAGCAATTTTCATTCTTGGAGATAGATATTCCGGATACAAACCGATGCTAAAAATTACCTAGCCACTACGTCATGCGGATTGGCTATGGCTATGAGTGCGATACACATTATGTGAACTATACTCCAAAAATCCCTCCACACTAACTCCAAAATACTTTTTGGAGAATAATATTTTGGTAAACCATTCCACTTGAACTCCAAGAACTTTTCAGGAAGCGAGTGAAATTATTAAATCGCCGCACACGAGGCGGGAACGTGTCTCGCAGCCTCGCTCGTAAGCTGTGATTTGTAAAATTTTCTTTAGAAAGTAGGAAATTCAAATCTCGAGCCCTATTGTGACACCTCAACGCGTTTTGTTGCACAATTACATTCAAACAACAGTCAGAAGCCATCGCTTAGAACCTTAAGTTCAAATTCAAATAAACAGTTGCTGCAACAAATTGTAGCGCAAAAACTAAACTAACATTTATTATAACGTCATCGCCTAACAACAACTAAAGAAGCTAAAACAACATAATTTACGGATCCCCCTGGGAAATACTAAGGATGGCAATGTGGCATGAATCTGCAATATGCAAGCGAATTTGCATACACATAGCATTGCCGCCGGTTATGGCCGTTGTGTAATATGATTGAGGAATACAAGGCGCGTTCTATTGTTTAGCTGGGGTTGGGTCCCACTAAAGGCGCACCAAGTTAACAGGTGTGAAAACGGATTTAGATTAGTACTAAATATTGAAATTCTCTATTGGTAATATTGTGTTTATATTTTGTGACGCTATTTTATGGTAAATCAACTTCATGGTAGCCTTGTTACATAAATACATTTTTCATTAGCTTATTATTGTATATAGTGAGTTTAATACATATTTTAGGGGAGGAAGTTACAGTTAAAGCAACAGTATAGTTATGTATACGGAATAAAGAACTAAACTAAATACCTATTCATAATTTACTTAGACAACACGAATAGCATAGCATAATGTATAGTTACGAGAACTGAGACACTTTTAGCAGTCAGTAACAGACTTTTATGCAAATAGAATATGCACACGAAATAACTATAGGTACTTAAATAATCAATTAAAAATATTCAAAAATAAAAAATCTAACATTGAAAAGAAACGCTCTAAGTGAAAACCCACCTTGTTATATCACAATCGTTCAATATAATATTACATCGTCTGAACATTCTGAAGTAATTTTATTCATTCAATTTAAAGGATGGGTAGTAATAAATAAAATGGTTACTACAAATGTATTTAATATTCATAAATCCGAGGCACATTACTTTTTAAATTAAATTCCTAATATACTTAACTGTGGAAACAGAATTTTGATTAAGATTTGGCACGGTAAATTTGTATATGTATCTGTCGCAGCCGCCTGGTTAAATTAGCCGCTTAACTGGACTCTTAGGCCTTTGATTAAATGCCGGAATCCAATGAAAAATCTGAAGGACACTAGCTAAGTAATTGAGCCCAACGTTCAATCAAATGGCTGAACGTCATATCAGCCCTCTGGTTAAATTAGCCATTCCATGAGACTCCTAGGCAGGTCGTTCAAATCGAAGACCTTTTACGGGATCGTTTTTCTAATTGGTAGGTCCAAGGTTATTTTTTTTATGATCACTTAGAACCGAAATCGTTTTGGTTATAAGTGTAAAATAACCATAAAACTACCGCCTAGGTATCTAATTGAGCAGACTTTCAACATTTAGTGAGTCTAATTATATGTTACTAGCTGACCCTGCAAACGTTGTTGTGCCTTAACAAAAAAAATGTCCAAGAAATAAAAAATAAATAGATAGTAACCGATTCTCAGACCTACTGAATATACATATAAATATCCTAGCTGTCCCGGCAAACATTGCTTTACCTTTATGAAAAAAAAATTGTCCGTAAACAAAAAAAAATAGATAGGAGCCGATTCTCAGACCTACTGAATAAAATACAGACGTATAAAATTTCATGAAAATCGGTGAAGCAGTTTCGGAGGAGTATGGTAACTAAAACTGTGAGTCGAGAATTTTATATCTAAATAATAGGTTGGGGAAAAAGTTTCTTCGCGTGTTTTAAGAAGATTCAAAACATTTTTAATATAGTTTATTTACATTTAAATAAAGTACGTAGGTACCATTTTTTTCGATAACTTCTTGCCATCTTGTAGGTAGGGCCATGATCCCATTGCTATAGAAATTTTGGGGCTTCTGATCAAAATACCACGACAAGTGGTTTTGGCAGTCCCCTCGTGATGTTAACCTGACACTGCCTAGAGAATTCTGAAGAGAGCGAAACAGGTGGAAATCTGAAGGTGCAAGGTCAGGACTATACGGCGGATGCATTAACACCTTCCAGCCAAACTCTTAATTTTTGCTGAGTGGCTAAAGATGTGTGAGGTCTAGCGTTATCATGATGAAAAACCACACCCCTTCTGTTGATTAATTCCGGCCGCTTTCTCTCAACTTCTTGCTTTAATCTCATCAGTTGTTAGCAGTAGAGTTCAGAATCGATGGTCCTGCCTGGTGGTAACAGCTCATAATGAATAATGCCTTTACAATCCTACCACACACACAGCATCGCCTTGTTGCGAGTTGACCCGGGTTTCGCCACAGTCTGTGAAGCCTGACCGGCCTTAGACCACGACCTTTTTCGCACGTTCTTGTCGTACGTGGTCCACTTTTCATCACCAGTTATCAGCTTCTTCAAAAATGGTTCGGTTTCATTACGTCGTAATAAAGAATCACAAATGAGTACACGGTTTATTAGGTTTCTTTCAGTGAGCTCGTTGGGTACCCAAATATCGAGTCAAAAAAAAGGGGGTACACCCCACTTTTTTTTCAATGCGCCAAAACTGTTTTGTGGTCAATTCCCAGTTCTTCAGCTACGTCGTAACTACTGATATGCCGATCTTGCTCCAGTTTTTCAAAAATAGCATCAATGTTATCCGTAATAGGGTGATCAGAGCGAAGTGCATCTTTGACATCAAAATTTCCGGATTGAAAACGCTTAAACCAAATTTGTGTAACTCTCACAGACACTGCACTAGGTCCATAAACATCGCAAATTTTTTTCGCGGCTTGCGTTACATTTTTACCTTTTTTGTAGTAAAATTTTAAAATGTATTGAATTTCTTCATTAGATTCACTCATCTTGACAGTACGAAAAACAAATGAAAAACACACATTATCCTAATTTGAATTTGGAATTATCTTTTTCAAAATCTAATCTTTTAATGATACCCAAACCAGCTAGATACAAATAGTACAGCCAAAGAGATTTTATTACAAGTTCATACATACTATAATGCGAAAAGACTTTTTCCCCAACCTAAATAGGCGATGAAAGTTTGTTCCACGCGTACGAAGTCGCGGGCACAGCTAGTATAAGATAAGACTAATAAGTAATTACAACAGCAAGTGATGTCGCAGTTCATTACACAGATACTCAAGACTCAGAAACACCACCTCAGAGCACGTTCCGAAGCCGTCCTTTGTTCCACATCCCTAGATATGGAGATCAGTACAGCCTTCAAAGGCCTTTGAATTTCATTAATATTCTGACATATTTTCACATTCGGAAATGGTTTTCTTTGCCACAACGGGCAACTTCTTAAATGAGATTGTCGCACCGACTACAATCCCATACCAGGGCGTAGAAATAGGTAATTTAGATATATTAATTATATTCTTTACGTACGACGTAATTTTTACTTAGTCTTTCTTTTTATAATTTAAGTATCTAACTTTGATGTTTTTTTTATACAAAGCACGTCAATTGACCCAACACCACCTGATGTGTAGCGGTAAGATGAGTCCTTATGCGAAGACAGCTAGTGCAGTTTAGACACTGCTCTAGCCGCTTTCATCTTGCCGGCCCAAAAGGTGCTTTTTCACGCCTCTCTTGAAGGACCCCATGTGTTTTTTTACCTTAACAGGGTAACTCTTGGCCTTCATCTCACCTGATGGTAAGTGAAGATAAGGCCGACGATAGAAGCGAGCTACACCCGGATTCCTTAACCTCAGTGGAACTGGCTATCTTACCTAGAACTGCCGGAACACAACAATGCTGTTAATATTATTGTTATGACGGCAGACTTAGGTAAGATGGTGGTAGCTAGCCAGGCGGACTTAGAAAATCCCTACCACCAACCAAACCGAGCAGAAAATTTCTGCCCCCACGGGAATCGAACCCCGGACCTCTTGATCTGCGGTAGGTGGAGACCACAGTGGCGGTTAAGTTTTGTTCCGGCAAATAATTTCAAGTTCTAGAAGTATGTCAAAGCAGTAGGCATGTGTAGTAAAAACTGACATAATGTAAGTGAATCTATAAATAACAATTACCTACACCATTCATTTTCAAGTAAATGCTAAAGCCGAACCAATTTGGTGAAACTGATGAAGCTCTTTAGGTAACGATGAACAACTGCGTTAAGAAAATATCTGAAGCCGGCGAAAATTTTTAATTTCCAGATTCTCTCGAAACTCGACAAGACACTAATTGCATGCTCGTTCAAACTTTTATTTCGCCTTATAACGAATATTGCCTACTCTTCAAATTATTTGTAAGCTTTACTATAATTATAAGTTGAAATTGTACTTCGGATTATTTGAATCTTTTTGTGTTCACTTGCATTGCTTGTTGTGATTTGTTACAAATTTCTAATTGTGTTTTTTAACACATACTTAAGGTAGATTTAATTATAACTATAAAGTGGAAATTTTGTTTTTACTGTTGAATATTTTTCTAACATGGAGAGAACTGATAATTTATCTTATAATTTACATAAACAAGGCATTGAATAAAATGGAAATTTTAAAATGGCCCCAAAACATAACAAAAATGGGCCTGATGTAGAACTTTTGTAAAACACGAGGTCGTTACATGCTTACAGAATGCTGAGTGAAATTATGTGGTCCCGAGCTAAATTACACGTTATATTTCATTTGTAATTATGCTTTTTGCACGAGAGCACTGGGTGGGACATTAACTGACCCATTAGTAATGTAACTTGACCCCTTTAGCGCTCTACTCGGCTTAGGTACAGCAGAAATTATTATTAACACGTTTAAATCTGCCACTTAGAATTAAAATAAAAAGATAATATAATTTATATATTTCAATCAAAATCCGTGGAGTAAGGAATAACGAGTAATTGAAACATTTTTTTTTCTAAAGCCTAATAGATTGTTTTTTATTAATTTAAATTCAAGTGAATTTTGCAATTTTGTAATACATTTTTGATATATTGCGTGTACTATATTCTAAATTCAAATATTTCTTTTTTAAATAACCCAAAGGTAAACATACGCCCATTTTATAAGGTTATGAATATTTGATTAGCAGTATTATGATACTATTAAATTGGGTAAACATTTGCTTTAAACTTATTATTCCATTAGCTGTCGATAGCATGCAGAGCGTGACGATGAAGTTATCATATTATATCAACATTTAACATTCATAATGATATACGTACCTACATGTTATATTTTTTGATAACGCAGTATCAATATTATCTGAAATATTAATAATGTACTCTGGATTATTATTATCATTATTAATGAAATCATTCGACGTATGCAGTTCTCTTAAAATATTCTTAAGGGTCTTAAATATTTCTAAAATTTTACATTAATTTTATAAGACTTTTGAGCGTGTTCATTACTCTTAGTTCCATTTTTATACAAAATACGACAAATTACTCGTCTCCGCCTGGTTTCAAGTGGAAAGTGGAATGTGAAAGCAGCCAGTCCAGTATTATGGATCATACTGCCCTACACATCTAACTGATAAGGGAGCCCTTTTTTGTTGATTTTCTGTATTTTTAAGAAGTAGTTTTTGTTTAGTTCGGTGTCAGCTCACGTCATTGCTAGGTTCTTTTGATTGTGTTTGTATCAGTTATCTTTTACAGATTTTTAACCCCCTACGAAAAAAGAGGGGTGTTATAAGTTTGACGTGTCTGCCTGTATTCTTAATTTTTGATTTTAACATTATAATAAATGTTTGAAAAATTACTTAGTAATTAAAATAGAATAAAACTAGAAAAATCTGTCTGTCTGTCTGTCTGTCTGTCTGCCTGTGTATCTGTGTGTCTGTCTGTGGCATCGTAGCTTCTGAACGAATAGACCGATTTTGATTTAGGTTTTTTTGTTTGATAACTGACGTGTCTAGGATGGTTCTCATCTATAATTTATGAAGATCAGTTCAGGCGTTTGATGACTATCAGCTCATTTTCTACATGATAAAAGCGTTTTACCAACTTTCACAGATCCAATTGATTTGAAATTTGGTGTAGGTACTGTCACTTCGGTGACATGGCACTTTTAAATTAATTTTTAGTTTCGTACCCTTTTAGTAAAGAACCGAATAAACATTAAATTACATATATGGAACAGATACAGAGTTTTTTTACGAAGTTTTTCCGAAAAGAACAAAGTTGGTAGAATTCGCACGAAGCGCTATTTGCATTACGAGAACTCGAAAGTAAAGATTGGTGTCTGTCATGTCTGTGATATTAATCGAACTTTATAAATCATCTCGGCAAAGTCAAAGTTGGAATGTCTGGAACATTATAATTTATAGTAGAAAACTTCTCTTTCAATATTATTAGGAACCTCAGTGAAAATTCGTCATGCTCATAAATACTATCACTTAGGTCTGACATTGAAGTTGAAGCACTCCGAAGTACGAGACGTTGGAGTGCTGTATTTTGTTTTAAACCGTCTTCAAAGAAAAAGGTTATCAATTATATCCATACGAAAAATTGACAGAATGGCACAGTTCCTGTATATGTTAGTCTATACCAGCTTCTAAGTATGGATGCCAAATTTCATACGTGTATGAATGTATGTTTGTATGCTTGTCCCCGCACATCTCAAAAACTATAAATCGTATTGCAAAACCTCCTTTTCAATTGGATTACATATAGTACAAATTAGGGAACTGTGCAAGTTTCATCAAAATCGGTTCGGTAGTATTTGAGATAGAGAGTTAAGTATGTAAGAATCAGTCACTAAGAAAATGTATCGATGGCTTAGCAGCGGAATTCTAAAACATGTCAATACTTATGCATGTTGATTCATTGCTTGCTTGCAGTTTAGCTCTAGCTGAACAAAGGAGATGGTCTTAAAAGAATAGCCTTGAACCTACCAATCATACCAAAACTTTTCAGTGCAAGACGATCCATTCAATACGCCAAGTTATTAAACGTTAAGTTAGTCTACTTCGTTTAACTATCGGGCTAGGCATTCAATTGGATGCCGGCGTTCAATCAACGGGCTAGGCATCTAGTTAAGAGGCTGATATAACTAGAAGGCTGCGACGTATATATTATTTGCTGATCTCACGTAAAAGTACTCGATACTTTGCCTTCCATATGTAATAAAACTCAGCTACAGTTAAAATTTCAACTTCCTCCACTTACTATTAAAATAAACCTAACTATATTTTTGCCTTTGCCGTTTCTTAACAACACAAAATCTCAAGTGTTTTGTTCAACATCTGAACTTTCAGTTATATAAGATAGTGAAATGTGAGAGAACGTTAACAAGCTCAAAACTTTCTATTAAACTTACGATGAAAGCACAGGCAAACCTTACGATATCATACGACCGATCCGATTCTATCCTATCCTGTCGGATGATTGTATATTTATTAAAAGTTATACCATCAAAACCATTACACGTAAAAAAAAATAAGTATCGCAACGCAGTTTTTGTACAGTCGGCAGCACATCAAGCGTAACAGTTTGACCTTGAGACCGACCTTACTGCGCTCGTAATATAGGCGGCTTTCGTAGTGCAACTGTTACACTTGATGTGCTGTTGTCTATACTACAAAAAAGTGATGTTAAACAATGTTGATTATTTTAGTCAGTACGGGGTACCAGTAGTTCTGATATGGGCATATTAGAACTTAGACCATAAGAATAAGGCATTTTCAAATTTGACCGTACCGATTTCTCCAAGGTTAAAGAGGCTAAGATTAAATTATCAATTAATTGTCAATTTAATTTCAACCCTGAATACTCAGGTATTAAGCCTCAACTTCCATCTCCATCTATCCATCCATTTGGAGCTTTTAGGTCTGCGTGAAGTACCTTATGATTGTCGATCATTAGTCATTCGTGTCAGTGACAAAACCAAGCAACTTTGACGAGCAATAGTTATTTAACTAAAAGTTCAAATTAAATTTGTTTATATGTTACTGAAAATTCAAGGAACTAGCTTTAGCCAACACAGAATTACAGGATGTTGATAATGACCTGAATGACACCTAAAAAAGGATGATGATTGATGATACAGCCGTGCCTTTTTGTTCTGCTCGGCTTGGTGGGGGCACTACCGTGTCCCCAGTGCCAGACAACTGCCAAATCGTATGAAAACGGCAGCAGCACTTCTGTTGTGAATTATGACTTATTGGTAACAAATTTTTAATAGATCGAAGGCTGACTTGGAGGAAGCATATATACAGACCAAGAGAGATGAGATCAACCTAAAACATAGGGGGCTATACTGGCTAAGTACTTGGTCGAAACTGTAAACTATCAGTGGATAACAAGCTCCTGATCTATAAGACAGTGCTCAAACCGATATGGACCTATGGCATCCAATTATGGGCTTCAGCTTCTGACTTAAACATAATGATGATACAGAGAGTTCAAAACTGTATTTTAAAGCACTCAGCAAATTCACCCTGGTTTATAAGAATTGATGAGCTTCATAAGTATGTACATACCTACCTGAATATAAACACAACAAAGGATGAAATTAGACTCCACAGCTCCAAATATAAAACAAGGCTAAAAAACCATCCTAACCATTGAGCAGTGTAACTTACAATCCCTAAGAGCATGGGACGATTAAAGATACGCAAAATTATGGAACTAAGATAGTCAATAATTGTAGCTGACTGTAGTAACTTAAAGAGTGGAGTCCTAATGAGGCTTTAACTCTACACGCCAAATTCTCGCCACACATCTGCTCATAGTCCAAGACCGATTGCATGATAAACGCACAAAAAAAAATTAATTGATATTTGAGAGGTAAACACGACGATGCCCGTTACTGTTTCGATTCGATTCCAACTCACACTAGGCGTACAGATCGTCCCGCGGCACTCTCACACGCAGAGCGCGCATTTACAAGAAATAACACCAGCCTTCATTGACCAACACTTAAATCCTATATTCCCTTTTTATAACACAATGAGTTGGAGACATATTTTGTATCGCATTCTGTGAAATTTTACATAAAGATTAAATACATATATGTTGTACCGTTCATTTCTACGGCAGCGATTGCTGCCGTAGAAATGAACGGTGCTATAGTGAAAATTATTCAAGTAACAATGAATTCTTAACCGAAAGTGATAGCTATTACCATCATCAGAAAACTGATGATAGCGATAACTGATTGTAGTGATTAGCCGAGCAACATAATGTAGCTTTTTTTTATATATACTATTAGATGACAAACAAGCTGACGGCCCACCTGATGGTAAGCGGTTACCGCCGCCTATAGATATCGGTGTAGTATATTTTTGAAATTATTCTTTTTTTTTTACAAGTTATCTTACTTGTTTATAATTTTAACCCTTTCTTATATTAATTATACAATTTAGTAATCGAAATATCAACGTTGCTCTGATTTGCCTCGCTCCACACGTCATCTTTGATGTTATGAACGCGGCCTGACGGCGCAACCTATCTCCATTATTCATACGTTGCACGTGGCCTCATGACTTCATAAAGTTGAACTTTTCAATTTATTAACGAGTGTTCTGTGATGATCATAGAGTAGGTACAATACAAATTGATTAGTGCTGAATTATTTAACGTAAAACGTCTTTAAAATTGCGCAACGCGTGTCGGTTTTTACAGTCATCAATTTACTGTCTTAAACAAAGAAAAAATATTTTTGATTGATTGTGAAGATTATAGAGCATCGTTTTTCATGTAATGCCTAATAATATTAGCTTTTGCGTGTTGCGACAACATCCATCGCCTTAAATATAAACACCAGTAAAAAAACCATTATTGTGAACAAGTTGAGGTATATTCAGTATTTTATAAAGCCTCTAACTTTAGGCAATATGATATACTTAAGCGAAATTCACACGCGTCATCAATATTATGTGACGGATGTCTTCTATGTCACATTATATTCACTGCAATGCGACAATAGTTATTTGTTATACCAGAGTTGCTTTTTAACTGCGTGCTTAATTTTAATGACCGAGCAAGCGAAGGATTCTAAAATTGAATCAAGAGCGCAGCGGGTGATTTAAAAATTAGAATCCTGAGCGTTAGCGAGGTAATCAAAAGAGCACAAGGTGAAAATCTTTGCACTCGAGTGCAACACGTAACTTTTCATCCCACCTCAACGAGGAAATGACTCAATGCAAAAAAAAAACATTTGCGCATTATTAACAGTTTCAGTCAATTCTGTTGCCGTCAAATAAACTTCTTCGACGCTAGAATCACACATTTTAGGTTTTTTACTTGTTTTCAAGTTTTTTGTTATAAAACTTATAGCTATAACAAATATGTCGTGAAAAGAAAATGGCGCGCGCAAAGCAAATTAAACAAAAAGTACACCAAGAAGGAGCCGAGTGTGAGTTTTTAACAAGTTAAAAAAGGTAATATGATAAATTCGGCACAATGGAGGTAGATTTAAAGAGGTTTAATGGTGTTTTGAATTCACAAGCTTAGTACACACGATGTTCCAAATTGAATTTTACTTTATCCTCTAGCGGATAAAAACAGCTTTTGCACTCAGATATCGAAGAGCAAAAATACACTTTCCGAGTTGGGGTGATGAAAAGAATATTGTTTTCAATCAAAAGCCGAATTTATTTAGATAAATAAGTAATGTTTGTTAATAATAGATTAAGCTGCAGAGGGTCTATTTTATTTTAGTTTGAGTGCTACAGCATGACTAAAACCTTCCGTCTAAGATCTTAAACTAAAACCAATCCAGTTTTAGTCATATACAAGTATCATAGCGTCTTGTTTCAATTAGCCAAGTCAGCAAATATTTGCGGAGTCGTCAGCAATTTCTTCAAATTGGGTGCTGGCAACAGTCCAGACGATTAACAAGTTGCTGCAAGCTGTTAATTTCATGCCTGGATGCTGTAGGCTGTGCACAAGGATTTAAGGAAGTGTTAAAGTTGGACAGATAAAGTATTGGTTGGAGAATAGCGTCATTAGTGATAGTAATATTATTTTTCCACAACTTAATATGTCAAGCCGCGTAAGACTCCCGGGGTCTTATGAAAACTAATTGTGTCTGAAATCTATGGCTTGTGGTTAAGCTCTTAATGATGCTTAATTTTAAAAAGATGATAGGTGCGATTGTAAAAATATTGTGTTGATTATTATTATTAATTACTTAATTATTATTTTATGGATCTTTAGTGAAGGCCAGTATTACTCTAATAAAGTTATTTCTGTAGTCATTTTTAACTTTTAAGCAAACTTCATGCCCCAATATCGTTAAATAAAGTTAACACAAAAAAACAGAAAGCCCCCAATATTCATCATTAACTAATAATATGCATCCCACAGCTGGGCACAAGCACAGGCATGACGAGCTTGGCCCATAACAACACCACGCTGCTGGTTGGTGGTTTCCAATGCCGGTTGGTGGGTAAAAACCATGAAGTATATTAAATAATAACCCCAGTCTAGTCGTTAATAATACATAACCAATTCTGGAATAGTCGTGCGTGTCTTATTATTTGTCTTTTACCTTTCCACTATAAACGTTACTATTTACCTATTGCTGTCTGAAAAAAAAGGTTTTCTTCGTTCATTTTCTTCAAAGACTAAGAAAGCTTGAAAATTACTCCGAAAACACCTAGACTTTTACGAATTTAAGTTAATTCCCTTTGATACTTTGACTTAGAACTATAAAAGAATAATTTACTTCGTCTTTCTAATTTGCTGAAATTCTTAATAGTTGGTACGATGCAAAAACTGTCACAGAATAATGGTAATTAACCCTGCCGGAAAATATGAATAGCTTTGTATCATTAAAATGTCTCATATTTTGTTCAATTATTAATTTAATTGTCTAATATTGTGAGCTATCGGTATGCATACATAATAAGGTGTAGGATACAATAGAGTGGGTAATATTTTTCATATCTAATATAATTGTACTTAACCAAAAATGTGCAGACGACAGCACATCAAGTGTAACAGTTGTACTACGAAAGCTGCCTCTATTACGAATGGATAAGGGTCAAAGTCAAACTGTTTCGCTTGACATGTGTAAACTCATATGATTTTACAATCAAAATCAAAGGAACTAAAAAAGTGTCACGAAATATTTTCCAAATGTAAAATCTTAAATGGTGTGAAACTTCAATTAGGTATTTGACTTGATTTGATAGAAAATCTGGAAGATTGTGGGATGTTGGTCTTTCAGCTAAAAAAACCTCTGAAATTATAGGCTATTAAACATAGGTATTGAGATGCTTTCTTGTTAATATCTTCGACAGAACCCAGGTCACCCCGGGGAGATTTTTTTTTATACAACTCGATGAAAAGCAAGCTGATGGCCCACCTGGTGGTATGCGGTTACCGCCTCCTATAGACACCTGCAATAACAAGAAAAAAATCACTTGGTATTTATTGCAGGTGCGTTGTCATCCTGAGGCCTAAGATGAAATACCTTACATGCCCAGTAATTAGACTTGCCACCTTTCCCTTTAATCCGGAACACGGCGAACTGTTTCACGGCTGAAATAAGAAAGGCGGTAGTACCTACCCAGACGACCCACATACGAGACTACCACCTAGCTACACACCAAAAAAAAGTATTAAGGATTTGACAAAAAACCAAAAATGGTATTATTGGTTTGCGCCATTCTTAAGTAGTAATAATAATAAAATTTATCATACCTGTACCGAGTCTAGCGTCATATAACATATTACTCCATTTTTCTGAACACATACACACACCTACATGTAGTAGATATATACCTGTGTAATATTGCTTTATTTTTCTGAATCGCATCGATGAAAACTCAGGCAGTAAGTAGCTTTGACCACAACTTAATCTTTACTAACGTAATTTTTTTCCTTCCTTAAAATATAGCGATATTGGATGGTGTCTTTTGCTCAGCCATATCGTCAGGGATAGTGTAAATCCGCGTAACTAGCATTGGATAGTTCGTATCTAACAAATGTAGCCCATTTAAGTTGTCGCGGGCAATTCACGCAAAATCTTGATTGGCTGCTACTTTAGGGGATTTATATTTTCCTAACAAGAGATACAACACATCAATAATTACTCTCTGTGTAAAATTGAGCTGAAAATTCGTTGAAATAAAAAAGTTTTAACCTTCCCCTGTAAAACTGAATCTATTGCAGATACGCGGTCTTTACGTATGGTAGATTCGCAGATTTGCACTATCCCCGACGATATTCCCTAATATTATCCCGTGTCCATGCTTTACACCTTATCCTAAGGGACTTTGGTATAGGAATTTTCACTCAAGACGTTAGAAGTTCCTAACAATCAAATAGACAGACAGGATTATAGGTTACAATAGGTTGCAATAAAGGCTACAATTCTTCAAATACATTTAGTCCAGAATTCCACATCATTAACTAGTTAGTGCAAGCCATTTAATTTCATGTCTCGTTGCGCCCGCTTATGTAGTCTCAACAAAAGTGTCGACAGCTACACTCGAAAGTAATGTAGTAGCATTAACCCAATTAACAACTTAAAGCTAAAGCACAAGGCTGACTTTCGCGTGTCGCCCAGACCAGTCAATTTTTGTCTACCTATATACATTTTTAATAAGGCATAATTCACAGGAGCTACTAAACTTTCTTAATTAATACCACCGGTAAAGTTACTTAAAGCATAAATTATAGCTAATGGTGTAACAATTTTGGTTCACCGAAACGAATAAAGTATCACCACGTTATACTCTTCTGAACGCATTAACTATGAATAAAAAATGCATGCTATAAACGACAGTATTATTAACATTTATTTGTGTTAAAATACCCTGCCTCCAATAACATTAATTGTTACGGTAATTTTAATAATCCAAAATTACGCATGCATTATTCTGTTGATTGCGGTATGAAAAATACGGTGAATTATAAAAGTAATTCCTTTTCGGAGTTGCCTTATTCAATTAGCTTCCGACGAAATGCTGCAATTTCTTCAAATTATTCTATGGCGTTAGTCCAGGCGATTAACAACTTGGTGTAAGCTGCTTAATTTCACGGCTGGTTGCTCACGCTCACAACACTCGTAAGGCAACAGCAGAAAACAAGCTGAGTTGTAGTTTTGAGTTGTTAAAACTTATTTGCAATGAACACTTTTCCATGTATTCTACAATAAAACATGAAGTTGCAAACTTTATCAGATGGACCTATTGTAAGTTTCGCAGCATAAGTGAGTACTGTAAACAAAGTAATTTGAATAAAGTACATGAACCTTAATACATAAATTGGAAAACCACGTAGAAACAATAAAATCGAAATTATCTTCGTTTACTTATGCCCTAAGAGAACTTAAAAAAGGTACCGATTTGGATTCGGCTCTGTCTGCCTATTACGCTTATGCTCATGCATGGCTTGCCTATGGTATAATTCTCTGGGGAAACAGTACAGATTCTCTAAACATTTTTCTGCAGCAAAAGAAATGTATACGAATTCTAGCAAACATAGACTATACAGACAGTTGTAAACCATATTTTATAAAGTTCAAAATTCTGACCGTACCTTCACTATACATATTAGAACTTGCTAAATTTATATAAAAACACCCGAATTACTTTAACAAAAAATCTGACATAGCAAGACGCTATCCCTCTAGACATGCGAATAAATTAGTGTTACCTCAGTCTAAACTAACATTGCATAGTACAAGTTCATATGTAATAAAAGTGTTTAACAAGCTGCCTTTTAAGCTAATAAGCGAGATAAACGATAGAAAATTTATAAAAAAATTAAAAAGTTTATTAATTGACAAAGCATATTACGAATCAAAAGAGTATTTTAATGATACATTTTAAATTGGTCTCACACCCTTACCTGATTATAGTATCTTTGTCAGTTGTTTGTAAAAAAAACGACATTGTGTAAGTACCTACGTAGACCTACGAAATTAATATTATTAGGAATCAGAAGAGGAATTAGTTTTTAAAAAAACAAGATTGTTACAAACTACATTGATTTACATTTATTTCTAAACATAACTGAAAGTAACTCAAGTATGAAAATCGACATAAATAAGTAGACAAGAAATACGTCCGAAGCGCACGAAATTCCGAGCCCGAATGGCTGGGGCGACCAGTAGCGGTCCGGCGCCGCCCGTCTGTTACCAAGCGCAATGAAGTCGCGTGATCGCGGTGACGTCAGAGCTCACGCCACCTTTTTAACTTTCGTTTCCTCCGCTCACTTCCAACACGGCCTCTCCTGGAATCCTGACGTCCTCGTCAGGCCTTGCCGATGGTCCCGAATCACCCAAAGAACCTCCGGCATAAAGGTCATGGTCATTATCGTCGGTTGCATCTGTAATAATTTTGTGCATTATACAATCAAACAAGTAAACAAACATGAAAATAATAAATAGATAAGAAAATAGCTGGCCAGCGTCATCATAAATTATGAAGTAACTTGTTAAACTAACTGAGCTTTCTCAACGAGCTCTGCGGTTGTAAAATCGCAATACCATCAACTGGTCAAGAAATCGTAGGCATAGGCTCAAAGTTCGCATACCTCCCGATACATTGGTCAACACCGTAGGCATAGGCTCAGTGTTTGCATACCTCCCGATGGCTGCCGGCATAGGCACTAAGTTTGCATACCGCACAGACTTTAACACCGTAGGCATAGGCACCTTGTTCGCATACCTCACAGTGGCTGCCGGCATAGGCCCAAAGTTTGCTTACCGCACAGACTTAAAACATAGAAACTCACCTTCGAAAAACAATGCACAAGTCTCAGGTGTCCATTCCCCTTTCCAAGGTACCATATACTGAGCAGCAGCATATGTTGTCTTTCCATAAGCTCCAGCGAGCAACTTTAATTCGTAACGACTACCCTCGAGAGTCCTTATTACTTCATAAGGACCACGCATTCCAGGGTCTAGCTTGCCTCGTGACTGGGCATATTTAATTACGAATACAAAATCGCCTAATTGAAACTCACGTGGCGATCGTCTATCAGCATTAACCCTACTATCTTGTGCTGCCTGATTTCTTATCAACCGTTCGGCCGTCCTCTGGCGTAGAACCTCTCTAAGAGATTCCCGGTTCTCAGAAGAACTTTCAGTTACAACATCTCTAATAATATTTTGGACTACAGGGGTAGCATTTTCGGAACCGATAAGTAACTTTAAAGCAGACGTTTGAGTCGTCTTTTGCTTGGTAACATTTAGGATAAGCTGCAGACGCCACAACTCATCAGCCCACTCAGTTTTCCTATGGTTAGCTTCAATCCTTAACATATTCAAGACAGTGCGAATGTAGCGTTCGACCTGCCCATTTGCTTGGTGCATTTCAGGTGTAATATAATGCATTTTGCAACCTATGTCCTCTATCCAAGTTTTGAATGTGGACGACTCAAACATGCGTCCCCTGTCGGAAACTAACGTTTTCGGAGTACCAAAGACTGAAATGATGTGTCTAAATACCCTTTGCAACTCGTCAAAGCTTTGGCAGCGTATTGGCATTAAAAAACAGAACTTTGAAAAAGCGTCTATAACCACCATTACATGTTTATATCCCTTAGACTCAGGCAAAGGGCCAAGGGCATCTATGTGAAGAGTATCAAATGGAGTATCAGGTTTTGTCCAAGAAATGATTGGTTGTAATGGTGCCCGAGGTACGCGTTTATGTGCTACACAGGTTAAACAATGCTTTATATATTTTGTGACAAATGATCGAAGACCAGGGAACCAAAAGAACTTTACTATTAAATCTAATGTTTTAGCGGCATCTATATGGCTGTGTTCATCGTGGAAGATTCTAAGTAGACTTAAACGGTAACCTTTAGGTATATAACAGAGCAATCTAGGTTCTTCTCCCACGATAGAATATCGGTAGTAAAGAATGCCATTACGTTTTGCATAACGACTAACGTCCAAGTTACCCTCATCTAACAAACGAAGTAACTCTTTAGTTTCCTCATCACCCGATTGAGCAATTTGAGCCCAGTTACGTTGGGACCTTTCTATGTTATTGACGGAGTTAATTAATGGATTTCGACTGAGGTAATCTGCATGTGGTAGCATAACACCTTTCCTATATTTTATTTCGAAATTATAATCCTGCAGATAGATCCACCATCTAGCGACACGAGGCAAAAGATCTTTTTTGTTTTGTGTTGCCTTTAAAGCATTACAGTCTGTTATGATCGTAAACTGTAACCCGAGAAGGTAATGTCGAAAATGACGCAAAGCCTTAACAACTGCTAACGTCTCAAGCTCGTAGGAATGATAACGTGCTTCAGCACCCTGCGTAACTTGACTATAATAAGCAACTACCCGCTTGTCACCATTCCCTTGAACTTGGAATAAGACTGCTCCGTATCCTAAACTGCTGGCGTCTGTGTGAACTTCAGTCAGCAATTGTGGGTCAAATATCATTAATATTGGCTCTGTAGTAAGACACTCGATAAGGTCCTTACGAACTTTATCCTGTGGCGGTCCCCACACAAAAGTTACGTCTTTACGTGTTAGTCGCGCAATACAAGCAGTTTTTAATGAATAGTCTTTGATATATTTGCGAAAATATCCTGCTAAGCCTAGTAATTGCCTCACTTGCCTAACATTTTGTGGGACAGGTGAATTAATAAGTGCTTGAATTTTAGACTGAGATGGTCGAACACTTCCTTTAGTAATCACACGACCTAGATACTCTATCTCCTCGCACAAAAATGAACACTTCTTTAGATTGACTGAAAACCCACTTTTAGTAAGGGTTGATAGAACTTCATGTAAATTTTGTAGACCCTCGTCTATTGTCGAACTCAAAATAAGACAGTCATCAATATAAACTAGAACCTTACCAGCCTCAATCAGCTCACGAAGTGTCCTACTAATAACCCTTTGATAAACTATAGGCGCATTCGCTAAACCATACGGCATTTTGACATATTCATAATGGCCTTCTGGTGTTACGAAGCCAGTTAAAGGGATCGAGGTCTCATCTAATAATAGCTGATGGAAGCCAGTAGCCATATCTAAGGTAGTAAAGAATACAGCCTTTCCTAACCGGTCAATGTGATCATCGATCAAAGGTAAAGGATATCTGTCTTTTACGGTAATCTTATTCAATGCCCTAAAGTCGACACACATGCGATCGGAGCCGTCTTTCTTTTTAACTAAGAGCACAGGACTTGAATAAGGTGACTCAGACTCACGTATGATACCCTTGGAGCATAGGTCTTGAATAATTTCGCGGACTCTTAGTTTCTCAGTATGAGACATTTTGTACGGCCTGTAGTACACTGGTGTATCACTAGTGAGTCTAATGTGCATACGGCCAGTTGTCACAGTAGAGGTCGCGGTACCAGAAATCATAAATTCAGAATATTGATTAATTATAGAAAGTAGTTTTTGTAATTTTTCTCCGGTTAGTGTGGTTTTAATCGCATCGCGTTGCACATAAGACATCACCGTTGATATCTGGGCCGGTGTGTAGTTATACGTTAAACGCTGAGAGTCTTTTGTTCGGATATATGTAACCCCGTCTCTATTAAGTACATCAGTTCCGATTATAATGGGAGCGTTCATGCATTCACTAGGCACTATTAATAAATCGACTTCAAGAGAGATATCCTCGAGTTCTACAGTTAAAGTTACAAAAGAATCAATGTTAATAATCGAGTCACTAACACCTTTGAGTTGACGGTTGATATGTTTCTTCGCTGCAGAAAAATATTTTACAATAGATGATGATATCAAAGAAACATCTAAGGCACCGCTGTCAATTAAAATATCGACGGGCATTCCCTGAATTATACCTACGACAACATCCGTGTTTCGTTTCTCAAGGGGGGTGGAACAGAAATTTACGTTATTTTTATTACGTGATTCGGAACGCTGTTTTGCGAAACACTGGGAAATATCATGACCATGCTTTTTACAATAAATACAGGTTACGCTGTTATTCGGCCGTTGCCCTACTTTTACTAGTTCGGTTGTAGGACCCGTTTTAGGTTTCTTTGGGCAACCTGCCTGTTTATGACCAGTATCACCGCATATGTAACATTTGATAGGTAAATTAGGTCGAAAACTACGCTTGGTTGACTGATCTTTTATATTCGAGTTTGATGGTCGCATCGAGGTATGGCTACGTTGAGGGCGATTATCGATTAAGTTTTTATTTACTGGCTTAATAAAAGTAGCAAGGAAATTCACTAAATCATTTGGTACTAGATTAGCATTAGTGGCAGACGCTTTGACATGGGGGTCCTTTATGCCCCGGATAACAATAGCTGTTATAAGTTCGTCGCTAAGGCCTTTAACAATCTTCAAGCGAAGCAATGATCGACGCGCATACTCTGCGTATGTAGAATACCTATCAGAATCGGTACTCATAACCTCGTAGAGGATATTGGCAACATCTACTTTACGAACACAGAGTGGCTTAAAATCCCTCTTAAAATTTAGCCACGAACGATCAGTAGATACCCACTCATCTAACCATGATCTGGCATCGCCCTTTAAACAGTTCCCTATGCGCGACAGGCACTCATAATCGTCCCACTTATTTATAAGTTGCGCCCTATCTACTTCACTTATCCATGTGTCTACATCATGGAGATTAGGGTCGAAATTAGAGACATAATAATGAGTATTGCTTACTGACTTTAAAGACTGGATTGCTTCCACAATCCTGTTTGTAGATTCCTTCGCGTTCTCGGCAGCAGGCGGCGTGGTAGATCTCGTAGACTGGTGTTCCAGAGCGTTAAGCCTCGAGACGATAGTCTCGAGTGAGTGACGGTCTTCACGTCTCACTGAAGGTGTCCTAGTCCTTGAATGGCGCGTGCGCCTAGGTGAACGGTCGTGAGATGTACCACGCGACCTTCCACCTCGAAAAATTACACTGCGCGAACGCTCGCGGTGAGAACGTTTACGTTTTGATCGAATACGCCTTTCTTTAGAACGCGAACGACTGTCTTTACCCATTATTAATTACTGAATTAGAGAAGAGAGAGTAGAATTTTAGTTTTGTTTTCTACTACAACTTAAATCAAGGGTAGAATTTAATTTAAAATGTAAATGGAAGTAAGCCTAACGAATGGTCACAAATAAATGTAAATCAAGCAGATAGATATAAAATTTTAAATTCAAGAAATCGTGTGTGAGCGAGAATAACGTATCCCACTTCTGATATTAGGAATCAGAAGAGGAATTAGTTTTTAAAAAAACAAGATTGTTACAAACTACATTGATTTACATTTATTTCTAAACATAACTGAAAGTAACTCAAGTATGAAAATCGACATAAATAAGTAGACAAGAAATACGTCCGAAGCGCACGAAATTCCGAGCCCGAATGGCTGGGGCGACCAGTAGCGGTCCGGCGCCGCCCGTCTGTTACCAAGCGCAATGAAGTCGCGTGATCGCGGTGACGTCAGAGCTCACGCCACCTTTTTAACTTTCGTTTCCTCCGCTCACTTCCAACAATATTATTATACTTGACATTTTAATTTGACTTTTTTAAATTTGATGACTTAGCATTATACCTACACAATTGTTATTTTATGTATTGACCACTGATTTCACTTTTGTAATTTAATAATTGTTCTTTTAATGCAATGAAAATGAAAACAAATTTATTCAGTAATTTGACATAATTAATAATAATAATTTGTAATTCTTTAATAAATAGCTTGTTTATAAATTTTTTCTGTTAAATAGCACTATTTAGCAAATTGTTGTGCCCAACAGGGTCCAAAATTGTAACCACCTATGTAATTTTGGCAACAATAAATATTGAGTATTAAGTATTGAACGGTGGAACTTTCCAAACATTCTGGAAACGGGAGGTAAATTCTTGAGCGCAGCAAATATGTTTCGGTTGAGGAATATTGATAACAAAGTTACCTGTAAGCTTATTATTAAAATAGATTTGTCTAGCTAAAGTGAAACTTTAAACATCTATGTGTAGTTCAGATGGCAGAAGGAATGTTTGGAGTAGAAGAAAGTAATGTAATCCCGTAGGTGGGGTAATTTTAAATGAAGCCGTCTACATCATTGTTATGAAAGAATGGTTGATATTATCTTTATGCTGGCTAAAAGGGAGACCCATGTTTAATGAGAGGCACTAAAATAAATTTTTATCCTTTTTAATCATAAATATATACGGCCTCACTTTCAGTTACCTCACGTTCGTACTTTGCCCTGTCTACACATGTTTTTCAATTTCCAAAACGTTTTGGACTACCTGAATCAGGTAGTGTGATATGAAAAATAAAGTAAAGAGTTGAAAATGTTAACTGCATAGGTACTATCTGAAAATAAAACTGAGTAATTATTATATATTAATTATATATTTAATTTATTTAAAAAATTACCTATAAATATTTGACCAAGTAGCCTCGTAATTGGAAACAAACTCTAAGCTGTAATAAATTTTCTAAGACTTCATTGTCTTATATACTTACATTAGAAACTGTAGTCCACAACTTTATGTAGATGTCGCAGCCGTCGGGATAAAATGGCCACTTAACTGGACGCCTAGCTCGTTCATTGAACGCCGCCATCCAATGCAACGGCTGAAAGACAACTAGCCCAGTCATTGGGCGCAACGTTTAACCAGATGGCTGAACGTCATGTCAGTTGTCTGGTTAAATAAGCCATTTTATTGGACGCCTAGGCAGGTCGTTTAAATCGAAGAGCTTTTGTGTGACTGTTTGAGTGATTGCTAGGTTCAAGGTTATTTTTTATGACCACTTAGAACGAAAACGATATCGGTTATGAGTGGTCATAAAAAATAACCTTGAATCCCTCCATCAAACCAAAACTGTTCAGTACAGACGATCCTTTCAATACGCCAAGTGGTTAAACGTTAAGTTAGTTTAGTTCAATTAACTATCGGCCTAGGCATTTAATTGGCTGCCGACGTTTAATCAAAGGGCTAGTCATCCAATTTAGCGGCGAATTTAACCAAATGGCGGTGACATAGATACCGAATATTCTTTAATATGGGAAAGTTTAAAAATATAAGACATACGAAAATCTCTTCTTAGGAACCATGTCATCTATTTTAGTAATAAGAAAAACTGCATTCATACATTCTCAATTTTTGATTTTAACATTATTATAAATGTTTAAAAAATTACTTAGTAATTAAAATATATCTAAACTAGAAAAATTTCACGTCCTGAGGCGGGGATGCGAAAGGTCGCGGGATCGATCCCCCCGCCTCAGGACGTGAAATTTTTCTAGTTTAGATATATTTTTTTTACTATGCATTCATACATTTAAAAAAACGTGTACTGAGCTCCGGAATCGAACCCGGACGTTTTTGCTATTCGGCCAGTCAAACCAAGACGTTCCATTTTAAAATAAGGTTTATCACGTCGCTTTTCAAACCAAGGCGTTCCATTTTCAATAGGTTTATTACGTCTTTGTATCTACGTACTTACTCTTGAGCTTTTCAATTGATTATTAGTGTAAATATGATTAATAGAAGTAAGCAATTACAATCATGGACAGATAATAAAATATCATCGCAGATAACAATAAGTAAAGCAGTGTATGCAACAAGTTGCGACACCAGCAAAGAGCTACAAACAACCATAGAGACAATTTTATGCACCTAAACGAGTTGATAATGCTGTATTGAAAAAATGGCGGTAATTTCGAACACTTTCTAAAATAAATTTAAAGGATATGAAAAAAATGCATTTGGTTCATTTTAGACATCATGTTTCATAGTAAAGTTTACTGTTTAAGACCTACAGAATCGATATCTGAATAGAAAATTGTTAGTTTTATTTTTCAAAATGTCCGGGTTCGATTCCCGAGCAGAGTACGCATTTTTGTATAAATGTACGAATGCAGTTTTTCTTGTTACTAAAATCGATGACATGGTTCATAGGGTGAGATTTTCGTATGTCTTATAGTTTCAGACTTTCCCATACTGACCTATCTAAATGTGCCACCCTGTATACTGGGGACCCCTTTGCTCTCAGTACATTGAGGTATATTGCTGCTACTGACCTAATTCCCTAAAGGGTGAATCCGGATTACATTTTTAAGTGGATTAAAATGTTAAGTTGGGACCTCTGTTTTAACACTAGTCAAAATAATCGCTCGGAGCTGTATAGCAAAGGATTGCGCCTTGTGCTTCTATTCAGTAGGTACAGCCAGCAGCCAAGTCATGTATACATCCCATCTGTTATGGGATTGCGATAAGGATCAAAATCGCTTACAAATTTTTGATGCTGACTGTACACTTGATGTAGTTCGACATGGTTGGGATAATGTGACATCGATGTTGTCTAGCTTAATTGCAGCCGGTTACCTAAAATTACGTTTAAAGATCTATACCCACATACAGGCACCTGCGAGTATTAGTGGATATTAAGTACATACTAAATTACTTTGGAACGTACAGTCAACCGCACATTAATCGTAGCACGTGGTATCAAAAAAGACTCTAATTGCAAAGGAGCAAGGTACTGTCAGCAACGAAAGTCGATAAGAACTTTGAAGTTAGGGTCGGCCGAGACAGGATTTTCGTTTTCATCGACACGAAGATCGTAACCGAGAAAAATTAAAACTAAAACGAGACCGAGAATAGAGGAACGTGAAAAAAATGATATTAATAATAATATTCATACACTCACACCTACTATCTAGCCCAAAGCAAGCATCATTAAGAGCTTGTGTTATGGATACTAGATAACGGAGAAATAATGATAATAATATGTATGTATATAAATACTAGAAATATACCAAATAAACATATAAGCATCCACGACTCGTAAACAAATGCTTGTACCCATCCTACAAACATTTGCTCCTACCGGGATTCGAACCCGGGACCTCTTGACCGAGTAGCCTGTATAGCTAGGACCACTCGGCCAGCCGGTCGTCAAAAAAAATTTTATGCTTTATTGTAACAATTAAAAATAAAAAAAGAAAACGAAGAAAAAATATATGTACCGGGCGGGAGGCTTTGGCTTTTCTTTCTTTATTTGTAATTGTTTTTTTTTATATACTAATACTTAGATGACAAACAAGCTTACAGCCCACCTGGTGGAAAGCGGTTACCGCCGCCTATAGACACCTGCAATACCAGGGGAAAATCACTTGATATTGCAGGTGCGTTGTTATCCTGAGGCCTAAGATGAAATGCCGTCCATTCCCAGTAATTACACTGGCTACCTTTCCATTCACTCCGAAACACAGCGAACTGTTTCACGGCTGAAATAAGAAATGCGGTGGTACCTACCCAGACGACCCTACATACGGGCCTATCACCTAATCAATTACCAAATCCTCCAATTATAATTGGAATTAATATAACTGTGACAATGGTATTGTAAATTTGTTACAATAAAATTGATAGTATTATGCAAAAGCTTTGCATAATATTCTGAGGCTATGCAAAAGCTTTGCATAATATTGATAATATTATGCCAAAGCAGCGCAGCCGGGATTTTGACCAAGCACAATCGGCAGCTCACTCACGCACTGACACCCGCAGCGACGGTCGTGGACGCTCGTGGTTATATTTGAATCTGATGCCGTACAGCGTCTCGGTTATGGCCAAGAATTTCGGCCATTTTTAGCTGAAACCGAGACCAAGTTCTTAGTTAGATTTGTAGCCGAGAATTTAAAGTATACCAACAAAATATATTTTAAATTCAATATCTACGTATTAAATAACCGAAAACACTGAAAAATAAAATAGCAAGAAAAATTATTCGTTACTGTCGTGTGCACTTTTACTCGTATTAATAATTACTTTCCATTAATGTGTTATTCATGTTAAGTTCTCCGTCTCTTATAATATGTCTACCGGACTATCTTGGTTACCGTTGCAACTTTTTTTTTATAAAACAAGGATAGCGAACACATGTACGGCCAGCCTGATGGTAAGCGGTTACGCTATATTGACGCGACGCTCGGAGTACCTTGGGCACTACTCACGCGTTGACTACCCTATAAGGGTCCTGAGAAAGCGTTATATTGATAACGTAGGAGACGAGTCCTTCTGCCAACATATCGCTTTCTCAAGGAACTCTGGTGACCTTACTTCACCGCAGGAACACTACTCTACAAACACGAATATGTTCAAACTTCAAGTCAGCCTCATGTTTAAAGAACCAATTATTGAAAAAATATACACAACCAATTATTGAAAAATATTCATGCGATGTTCTAAAGCATTAATTATTCGTTAAGTTTAAACCAATTATTTGAGAAAGATGTGTAATATACCTACTTTCTTTTTAAATTTATAGAGATTTATCATGATTTCGTCGTGGAAATAAAAAAAATAGTTAAAAACTATAGATTTTTTTCGGGTTCGGAAGAATTCATAGTGACCAAGTGCAAGTGAATTCTCAAAATCTTTTTTTATACTATAAATTTGACTATGTTCAAAGAAACTATAACATCGGAATATAACATTTATTACACACCCGGATTCCTTCAATTAAACTGTTCTAAAAGAACAATACAAGATATTCAATTTCATTGAAAAATAAAATGTCTGTACATTTTCAGTCCCTGTCAAATATCTCTGCATTACGCTCGTACATTGAATACAGGGTCTTTCAATACCTGACGTCTATTGAAAAATAACTTTTAAAACATTGCCGATGTGAATATCGGCAATGTTTTCAAACTTATTTTTGGAAGCAGATTTTGTTACAGTTATAATTTAATATCTATTAGAATTTGCAAGTAAGTTTTCAGTTTCATTTTTTTAGAGTTGATATTATCATAGACCAAATATTATTCAGCATGATATAACTGTAATACTATTAAAATCACTGCAAGTCGTATTAAAATTATTAGCCCCTGACGCAAAAAGCGGGGTGTTATAAGCTATTAAGCGAATGGACCGAGATTCGGTTTTGTTTTGTTTAAAACTGCCGTGATCTAGATGTTTCTTAACAATAATTTGTGAAGATCTGTTCAGGCATAGGGTGATTGTTAGCTGATTTCCTACACAAAAAAGTACAAAAATATCATTTGTTAATCCGCCGTTTTTACTTATCTTTTTAAAAATGTGGTTATTACTATTTGAATTGAACCCACAACTCAGGAATCGCAGTAGTTGGTCACGTAGGCTAACATTGCACAGCTTCAGGCGATACACTACTATGGTTTGGCACAAGGCAAAAGATTTAAGCCTGATCTTAAAGCGTACCATATGGGTTTTTAATACAACAAGTTAACAAACAAGCTGACAACCCACCTGGCGGGAAGTGGTTACCGTCGCCTTTAGTCTCCTGCAATAACAAAGAAAACATCACTTGGTATTGCAGGTGCGTTGTTATCCTGAGGCCTAAGATGAAATGTCTTCCATGTCCAGTTTCTACACTACCTTTCCCTTTAATTCGAAATACAGCCAGTTGCTTTACGGTTGAAATAAGGTGGTATGTACCTACCCAGACGACCCTAGATGCGGGCCTACCACAAATAAAGTTTAGAAAAATATCTAAATTAGAACGTGCTATTCTAGGGCGGTATCGAACCCGCGACCTTTCACAATCCGGGTGGCTGCTCCGACTACGGGTGGATAGCGTGAGATAGCCCTATGATATTGTTAGGTCCAAACTTTCAGTTTCCTTTCTCTTTTTTTTATTACTCGAATTTTGACCGTCTGCTTAGGGTACCCTGCCATCAAACAGAATATCTCTTGTATTGTTGTGTACATGCAGTGAGTAAGGTCGCCAGGGCTCATTAAAGACAAGGGGACTTGTGTCTTAACGCTTTTTCTTGATTGGATTGAACATCTTGGGCACTACTGAGGCAACGCGTCAGTAGTGCCCAAGATGTAACGAGCGTCTAAAGGCAACGTTACGCGCTTGCCGTCAGGCGAGCCTAATCTTGTAAAAACATTATGGTATAACAACCATATCGTATAACACGCCTTATTACAATCTGCCCATGCAGATCGTCTAGTAGTGAACAGATTTTCTATAATTGGTAGGTTCAAGGTAATTTTTTATGACCACTTATACCCAGAATGATTTCGGTTTCAAGTGGATGTAACAAAAAACCTTATAAATTACACAAACAGACTTCCCACTATTCAGACAAAAACTCTTCACTAATAGACTATCTGCCTAGACCGATTGTAATACGGTGTTTAACTTAGCCTTTAGACGCTTGAAATATCTTTTAACAAAAATAAAACCGACTTCAAATCACTAAAAAGGAAAAATAATTCAATTTCGGTACCTAGGTACTTACCTCCTAAAATGTATTTTTTGGAGTTGGTTCTTCACTTTCTATTGTCTCTGGAAACAGCTTAGCACCAATTCCAAAAAATATATTTTAGGAGATAAGTACCTAGGTACCGAAATTAAATTATTTTTTCCATTTAAGTGATTTGAAGTCGGTTTTATTTTATTTGAAAAATATTTTTTTCACATTTTTAAGTGATTTCCTAAGGTCAAAGCAACATGGGTGACCGTCAGCACTATCGACTTGTCTGTCTCTCAGTCTTTGGTTGAAATACATAGTGAAAGAATTATCTTCTAACTCCTAACCGTTAAGGAGTTGTACCTTCCATCATCACCTCATTAACATGAGATAATGACTAACAGAAGCAAATACTTGAATAGCTTTGAAAAATAGTAAAACATGTCATACGTGCCAATAAAATTTGAGGTTTGCCCTCGATTTTCCTGGGATCCCATCATCAGATGGAGTATACTCTATCGAATAAAAAAAGAATTTTAAAAATCGGTTCACAATTGACAGAGAAATCGGTGAACATACATACAAAAAAAATACATACAACGGAACATATAACCTCCTTCTTTTTTGAAGTCGGTTAAAAATGTTTGCATATATTCATAATTCTTCCTATAACATCAAGCCCTTCAAGAGAGGCGTGAAGCACCTTTTGGCCCGGCAAGGTGGAGGCGGCTAGTGCAATGTCTATTCTGCACTAGCTGTCTTCGCATATGGGCTCTCCTTACCTCTTCACATGAGGTGCTGGGTCAATTGCCGCGCTTTGTGCAAAAAAAACCCCGTCAGGCATCAGATTCCAGACATACCGATAAAAGACATACCAGAAAACGATTACCATTGCCTATGGATTACCATAGGCAATGGTAATTATTAGAACTCTTCAACTTGCCTAACGATTACGTTAGGCAAGTTGAAGAGTTCTAATAATTTTCAAGCGTTTATAGACGCTTGAAAATTATTAGCACTCTTTTATCTGTTGTGCCTAGTAATAAAAATATGTATTACTGTGCTACGATACGTAGCGCTAGCGCTACAAATTCGTAGGCAGTCACGCATCCGTAGGCTATGAAGATCTGCCAGCCTGCCTATTGATTGCTTTCAACTTGCCTGGTTGAAAAGTATTAACGTAAATCTATAAAAGCTTCAAAAGTGGTAGCATTTTCAAATTACTAATTCCAGCGCCCTCCAGAAGAGTATCGTTTATCGTAGCTACTATAACAGACTACGACTCGTAGCCAACGGATGCGTTACGCAGCGGTAGCACTTTATCATTGTTTATCCCGGAAAGATTCCAAAGCTGTGTTACAACCATCCCTTGGTAGCATAAACGGTTTCCGTAGCGATTACGACCGTAGAAGCGTCTACAAGCTATGACTTGATTTGCTTGATTAATGTTGCGAATCGAGAATGTAATGGCACGGTAACCTTTTTTCGTGTGGTTTATCCTGTAAAGATTAGTTGGTTCATTTAGCATAATCGACTAGGTACATTTTGCGTTTGATTTCATTTCATTTGGGAAGATTACAGCATTATTTACAATAGGTATTATATAAATTAAGGTTTATCCCCCTAGGGGTATGGCTCGGGGGGGGGGGGGGGGGGTATGGTGGGTCTGTGATGTCTTAAAGCTAATTACAAGCTTCCACATATAAAGGAACGTCATAAGCTAACTTCTATCCTCACAATGTAGAAACTTCCCTATTGAATCGTAGGTATTTGATAAATACTCTATCTATGGGTTCTCTTTACCACATAATATTTAATTAATAAAGTTTATAATGTAAGGTAAGAACTTTGTTAATTATCAAGTGTTTGCACACTTGCAGCGCAATATAATAGGCCCACAGTAAATGCCTGCACGAGTTGCAATAAATATCTATATATATAAAAATGTTATGTTGGTTTGTGTACGCTTCAAAAACTCAAAAAGTTCTGCACCGATTGAGTCGAAATTTTAACATGATATAAAATCCGCATCAAGGATTGTTTTTATCTATTTTTTGCATCAGTCACATATCTGCGACCGCGAGAAAACAGTTTTTTTAACGATACGCCACTGCGAAGCGTGGCAGCCTGGCAGGGTACAGCTAGTTTTCTATAGTTTTACGATATCATTTTTCTACACTAGCTATTGTTAAGTGAAACTTTTTATATAGCTATTGTGGAGCGTAACTAGGGTCAAACTGAAAGTTCTAACAAAACCAAAAACCGAGCAAACTAGCAAGTTATTACTTTTATTTATATTTTCAAAACTCGTCCTTAGGGGTCTCTCCGTCGACCTTTTAAAACGCAGCTACTACTTCCTCGGCGTCGATAAAACGTTTTCCTCGAAGTTTTCTTTTATTTTCGGGAATAAATAATAATATCAAGGTGCGAGGTCAGGACTATACGGCGGGTGACCCAGTAATTCTTTATCTGACGTTGCCAAACAGTCGATCGTTCCCCTGGCGCTGTGCTTCGTCCTCTCTTCACTTTAGTTGGTATCTCCTCGGATGGAAACACCCTGTGCAGACTGTCTTTTGGTTACGGGATCATAACAGTAAATCCCGTTTTAGTCACCCGTGAGTATGTAGAACACAGCATTTGAGTAACCTACGTTAAATCTTTGAACCATTTTACGGCACCAATCAACACGACGGAGTTTTTGGGCCTCGGTCAAATAATGAGGGATCCACCAGGTATAAAGCTTCCTGACCGCTAACTATTTATGGAGGATTTTGTGCACTTGACTCATACCGATGCCTAAGCTTGTCCGAATTTGCTGATAGGTCACTCTTTTGTCTGTCTGCATCATACGCTGTACAATACTGGCGTTATCTTCAGTCGTTGCAGTAGAAGGCCGCGTCCCTCACGCGGATCATCGGCATGATTAGTGCGATCACGATTAAACTCTTAAAATCATTAAACCAGTTGTAAACAATGGCACAAGATGGGGCTTCATCATGAAAGGCCAATCGACAATCTTAACTTTCTTGGTGACTCAAAAAACATCGAGTCATAAAAAGTCATCGCACGAAAATTTTCTCGTGTTGAATTCATGCAGACGTGTCTCAGACAAGTTTCAATTTGCCGCTGAATCAGAAATCAAGTGACAAATTACATGTTGGCAAAGAGTTCCATTTTCAAAATTTAAACTTTTTTTGTATTGTTTACAAGTAAACGGTTCTAAAAACTTTCAGTGTTGCCATAGTATTTTTATCCTTTAGAATATCCCAGTTAGTTATTCGTGTATTATTTTGTATTGTTTAGAAATTTCATTTGTTCAGACCCATCTATTGTCAATAAACCTTTCTTTAGTTTCGTATTCTTGAATTTTAAAGTCAAATAAACCAACGATGCTGACTGACAATGCCGCACCGTTTTTGGTCTCGAGCTTCAGAACGGACAAGGCGAACAGTAGTCTCTCACCAACTCTGGTCCGGATAAGACAATATCAGTTCGCCGCGCCAAAGCTCAGGTTATATTCCTGCAGCTAATAAAATAATCGCGCCCTCGGTCTAAATGAAACCTCCGCCTCTCATTACATCCAATACACCAAAACTCGTAAGTGTTACAGAAGTACAAGATGTTCCAAAAGGCTAAAAGAAATTCATTGGGTTATCCCAAGTCCTTGGTAGCTCAGTGGTCAAAACACACATCCGAATTGTGAAAGGTAGCGGGTTCGGTTTCCGAGGAAATGAAGGAAATTCAGCAGAAAATTCATTGAGGAGGAGGAAGTTGTTCTTGTTTAATATTTTTTCCAAATCTTTTCAATTCTCGATTGCTTGTTACTTGCACCCCACTATTAGGTCCTTCGCGCTGGTCAGCAATATTGACTGACCCAGTGCCTTACAGTCTTGATTGAGTCAGGGGTTGTTAATTAACCCTGCTTTTTCCTTTACGCCACAACACCTTTCGGAACAACGTGTGTGGTTGGAATTTTAATGTTACTTTTTACTTCTGCTTACTACTGGCAACAGGATTTTATACTAAATAAAAAATATAACCTCTACATCACAGAAAACACAGCCTTATAACACCAATTCGTAGTGTTGTATTCCAGCGGTGAGTAAGATCGCTAAAGCTTGGTAGTAAAGGTTTGTGTTGGGAACAGAGGCCTTGTCATAGATTTAGATTTATTTATTACATTTTTACACAATTAGCATTGTAAAAACTAAGTTAGGTACATGGAATTTGTAAAAATGATTGTCAATTTATACAAAAACTAAAATAATTTTAATCGATATAATAATAATATTGATGTCAAATGTAATATAAATTTTAAATTATATTAGTTTAAAAATATATATTACACAATGTAAAGTCAAATGTCAATAATGTTCTAAGTCAATAATTTCACATTAAATTTTAAAATGTCAATGATTCTGAAAGAATTCTTTAATATTGTGAAATTCTTTATCAAATAAAAGGTTTTTCAATCGGCGCGCAAATGTTTGTCATTTGTTTTATATGCTATCACCATTACGCTCTTCCTAGTTTTGACAAAACGAGCAACGCGTGAATACACAAGGCATTTTTCTATACGAGAGGGGTGTGGCAGGCAGGCCACATTCTCATTTCTGGCTATCGATTTTACAGTGACGCGAAAGCCAAAGCCTGTAGACGCTTGTATTACAAAAAAAACAATACTCATATTAATTCATTATTACTTTGACGGCTCTTTGGTCGGCTGGTCAGTATTCCTGTTTACTCAGCCAGAGGTCCCTGGTTCCCAGTAGGGGCTAATATTTATAGACACAGTATTATCTATTTCTCCAGGGTACATTAGAACACAGACTTTTTTAATATCGAATTTCATTTCACAGAAAATTTCACGAATAATGATATCAAAAATTCTTGATTTACCTGCTATAGCCGTTTCATGCAGTCGAATAATGTTTCATGGAAAAACGTTTCAAACTTCCCTTGGTTGCGAATAACGGTTTATCTACGTCATATTTTATAACATTAATTTATCGACAAAACAGTTTATTGAAACATGAATAAACATTCAACGGTATACAGGATGGTGTCATCAATACGAAAATAACTTAAAACATGGGCTATATTAGTTCAAAGAAATGGTTTGCCACTTTCAAAAACATCGTACTCATTTGATAATTTCAAGACATTTGTATGAAATAATAAAACATTGACGGCATTATTTCATAGAAATATCATTAAAATTATCAAATGTAAAAGTCCATGTTTTAATTTAGTGTCGCGCCACATCTGCGGTACGTACGGCGCCGAACGTTCGGTTGAATACGCTCGCAGTGTTTTTTAAGTCCGCTATGACTTGGCTATGACACATCAGCCGAAATTACGTCGCGTTCAGCGTAACGCCAAGCCTTAGAATAGAATAGAATAGAATAGAATCTTTATTTGCGTCAAACATGGTATAAATGGTCCTTCCGTCGGGCGATTAACTAGTTCAGCAAATAAGCATTCAATGTATTTTGCACAGCAAGCGACACATCACGCGATGCGTTACCACACGGCACAGTTAAGTACGCGCAAGCCTCATTCTTGTCGAAATACTTGGCGTGGAAACAATGTCTCCTGATGAAGAAAGATTGTTTATGCTATTATTTTTCAAGTGTTTGCTATTAAAAAAAGACAACGCAAAAGTACATGCGTACATACATACATAGATACAGGGACAGTATGGCGGGAAGCGACTTTGTTTTATACTATGTATAGACACGTATATATACCAAATATTATATGTAGGTACCTAGGAGAGTGTGTCATTTAAATTTGACATTGACTGCCTGGGCGTCTCATGATCCTTTAAAGCAGTTGAAAATACCATAACGATGGTTCACATATTAATTCAGCCGTGAATTCGCGCTTGTACGTACAAAAATCTGCCATTTTTGAGTGACGATTTGACGAACGAACTCATGTTCATGAGGTCGTTCGTCAAATAGTTCGATGAGCAAGCCTCGACAAAAAGTACACTCGACTGTGGCTTGAACACTGAACGCCCAACCACACGCACAGACAAGTACGCGCAGGCCGGGCTTGCGCTGGCAAAATTTCAAGCAAGTCGAAAAACCACACGCACCGTGTTCCGTGTACAAACCGGCCTGCGCAGGCAAAACTGTGGTGAAGCTTGTGCTTATTTTCCGTCGCGTAGCGCGCTGAACAAGGCGCCGCGTTCTGAGCGTTTGGTGTGTCATAGCAACGGAATATTACGACTGAAACGTCAGTCGCTGAACTTTTGGCGCCGTACGTTCAGCAGGTGAGTCCTTAGCCTTATTGTCGTATCGACGGCACCACCCCGTATATTTTAACATTTCATCAAACAACTTTGAATAGTTAGTGTTACGTTGTAAATTCAGTCCCTACCTAGGTACGTTTATCCAAGGCCTAATTCACTGCAATTTAAAAGAGTAATTACCTGAATATTTGGGTGGCTAACTTGTAGTTTATCTCATACACTAACTATATCATAGAATATTATTTTGTTGCATTAATGTTGAATTATCCCTACTGTAATCAATCTAGGAGATTTTAACAATAGGTTTTCCATGCAGTCCTGTTACCGTGATTGTGATGATTTTGGACACGTGGTTTTAGTTTTTTTTAGAATACACAGGCCACGCTAGTGAGTGACGACGTGCTGTGTAGATTGGTAATCAACTTAAATATCTTTAATCTTTCTTTTTGTACTCAGACAATATAGAAAAATGTTTGTAGTGTTGTCGCCAGAATAAACTTTCTTTTAGAGTCTTCCACCAAGTAGATGTAGGGTCGGAATGCAATAATCTTAGAACTGCGTATGGTCGATTTCAGGAGAGGCACCTCAGGGGACTCGTCTCGCCGCCAGAATGCAGAAGGGAGTCTGCAGCCTGGACGCGAGACCCTCTCCTCGGAGCAGCTCCTGTGCCGTCTTCGCGGGTCGACCGTACGGCGGATGACTTCGCTTTGCCAAGCGGCAAGCGAACACGGTTTTTAACCGACTTAAAAAACGAGGAGGTTCTCAATTCGGCCGGTATGGTTTTTTTTTTTTTTTTTTTTTTTTTTTTTTTTTTTTTTTTCTATGTATATACACCGATTACGCCGAGATTACTGATCCGATTTACGTGATTCTTTTTTTGTTCGATGCGGAATAGCTGCCATTTGGTCCCATAAAAATTTTTTCAAAAACAGTTGGGTGCTTTGGTTTTAAATTAAAAAAAACTGAAATTATGAAATCGTCTACATAAGCGAAATTGCGAATTTTTGCTTTTCCAATGACTTTTTAGTGAAACGATACGATAGTGGGAAACAATATAAGTTGACGGTCACCCATCTAGCTTCGACCGTAGAAAGTTATCACTAAAAATTGTGAAAAAAAAATTTTAAACAAAAATTAAAACCGACTTCAAAAAACTGAAAAGGATGAAATAATTAAATTTAAGTAGGTATTCATCCCCTAAAACCTATTTTTGGAGTTGGTGCTAAGTGGTTTCTAAAAACAATAGAAAGTAAAGCACCGACTCCAAAAATAGGTTTAAGGGGATGAATACCTACTTAAATTTAATTATTTCATCCTTTTCAGTTTTTTGAAGTCGGTTTTAATTTTTCTTTATAACCTTAAACCTCAGTTTTTAGTTCAGTTTTTTTTATACCCCTTATTTTTACTTTGAATTTACTAAGTGGACATAGTCTATATTTCGACAAGTCAGTCACTTTTTTTTTAATTGAGGATCCAGAGTAGCCAGGGACGTCTTACTTTCACCAACAACTTTACACCGTCGTCTCCGGATTCGGGACTGCTACAGGCCCTGGCGCCCATTTATTTAAAATTAACTTTCTGCTTACTACCCCACGGTTTCATTTAATAACTGGAAGTTGTCTTGTCTCGCTCACCCGAGGTATAACCTCGAACATAATCAATATAATCAATTTCTAAATAGTACTTGGCTTTATCCCTACCGCCCACCACCGATAAGCTCATACTGCTGAGATATTAGCCGGCTTATTTTATTTAAGGTTTAATTCCTCCATGAGGTCCTTCTGACCCCGGGAGATTCTGTATTTGGCAACCATAGATTTATTAAAAAAATTATAGAAAATTACAAAATAGCTTAAAATTAATTCATGGTCTAAGTTTATAGTATAAGAATTTAATCTAGAAGTGAAAATTACTGTTCGTGCATTTATGAAATAAAATTGAATTGTTACTAATTAATCCAATTGTTTCTTTGAAAGCTGCGTACCCTCTTCCATTTGGAATTTTGTCTTACTACTACAGAGGCACAAAAATTGAAATCTACCTAACAGTAGCAATAAAGTTTTATCGAACGATGTCTTCATGCAATGACGAGAAAATACTGTTGCGGTTACCTACAGCTTGATAAAATAATATTACATTACAATAATATTAATGCATTAATAGTTTATTCTCTAACAAAAGATGGAATCTGGCGCTCGGCAGCCGCTGCTCGCTGCGCTCGCTCGCCTTCGCGTGTTAGGTCCAAAGAGTACATTTTTAACTGTTTCAACCCAACCGACCCATGATTTTATTTCTAGCAAGCATGTAAGCAATTAGTAATTGTCACAAGCAAATGACTACCGTATTTTCGGTGTACAGTGACTTTTAGTGAAGTAAAAATATAATGACCGTTTTGCAACCTGAAACGTACAGACGACAGCACATCAAGTGTAACAGTCGCACTAAGAAAGCCGCCTCTATTACCAACGCAGTAAGGGCGGTCTGAAGGTCAAACCATTACGCTTAATGTGCTGTCGACTGTACATAGAAACTAAATTATGGGTAAAGTAACATCGATCTAACGATATTTCAATAAAAGACAAAATATTAATAAAACAAAACGTTAAATTAAGTTTGTGGATAAACAGTATTCGAGGAAATTTAGGTAAGTCCGTTGTGACGAGAGTATTATAAGGTATTGAATTAAAAGTTCTGCGAAGAGTGCTAAAGGAAATGAAAATCGTTAAAGTTATTTGCGATAAAGTAACGGGTTTGCATTTCTCCGATAACTAGTATTCATATCATACGTAACACAAACTCCTTAAGATGCTTACTTTGGGATAGATAAAAGGTGTGTTTATGAATATTCTTATTATTATTTATAATCTATTACAAAGAAATCAATGTTTCTGAGAGCCGCTTCAATCAAAGGAATCGATGTCTAGATTATATTGATATCTACTTACATTTAATACAAAATATACAGTATAATAATATAATCTATCTACCATTACGCCACGACGGGCCAGAGATCATCATTCGAATATTTATTGAACGTACTAAAAAACCAATTCTTTCCCCCTCCAGATTATAAGATACCACTTGAAGACCCAAAAAAATTTACATAATAGTAATATCTTTACTACCCAACCCTTTTCCAGTCCCTCTAGTGCGAAAAGCTGTAATTTTTTATGATAAATATAGGCAACTACCTGAGAAAATTACGGTGAGAGAAGTATGTTTTATATGAAGCAGGAGTGTGGTACGTGCGAAACCCTATGAGAAAAGAAATCTGGACTTAGGTTTAAGCAACTAGGTACTATTTTTACTTACCTTAATACTCTTTTCTTTGTAACAATGAATATTAGCTCCTAAAATATACAGAATATTTTTTTTATATTGCCGAGGGAATTGAGTTAGATGGACATTATGCTCTAAGATTTATTTACAATTTTTAACCGACTTCAAAAAAAAGGAGGAGGTTATCAATTCGCCTATGTTTTTATTCGCGTATGTTTTTTTTATGTTTGTTACCTCAGAACTTTTGACTGGGTGAACCGATATTGATGATTCTTTTTTTGTTCGATGCGGAATAGTTTCCATTTGGTCCCATAAAAAATTTTTGGAAATCCATTGAGTAGTTTGGTTTTTAAATCAAAAAAACCGGAAACATTAAGTCGTCTACATATGCGAAGTTGCGGATATTTGCTTTCCTATGAATTTTTAGTGAAATGATACGATATGTAGAAAACAATATAAGCTCACGGTCACCCATCTAGCTTTGACCTCCAAAAGTTATCACTAAAAATTGTAAAAAATAAAATTAAACATAAAATAAAACCGACTCAAAAAAACTGAAAAGGATAAAATAATTAAATTTTAGTAAGTAGGCACTCATCCCCTAGGAACATATTTTTGGAGTCGGTGCTTCACTATCTATGGTTTCTGGAAACAACTTAGCACCAACTCCAAAAATATGTTCCTAGGGGATGAGTGCCTACTTACTAAAATTTAATAATTTTATCCTTTTCAGTTTTTTGGAGTCGGTTTTATTTTTTGTTTAAATTTTGTACTTTTACTTTAAACGGTACCTACGAGTACGCTTCTAAAGTGATTCTCTTGTGGTATATTCGTTATTAATTTCGGATACAGCACTAGAGTCTTTTCATGGCAAATAACGTCAAACGATCATATTATCTACTATAGATAATATTTATATATTTATCATTATTGCACAAAAAATATTGCACAATGGAAAAGGCCTAAGACAGTGTCTTCTTGTCAACCGGAGAAAGGATTTTTCGGTTTTAAAGAAAATATAATAGGTAGTGATGCGAAAAGAAATGTAATAAATTACATTCATACTCTTATGCTGGTTCCTACCAGGCAGAGTGGTAGGAGGTCATTATCGCTGATAGACACTTCCCTTATCATGATAACATGTTATTGCAGGCTGTTGAGATTCCGGAGATAAGCGATGTTATATCTTTCATGCCCTGTTATTACACCAGCCACCTTTTCTTTCACACTGAAACACAGTGATCTGCTTCACTGTTGAAATAGGAAAGGCTACAGACCCTCCAAGAAGGTCTACTGCGGAAGTGTAGTGATTTGTGTGAGATGTATTGTGTATTATGTAAAGTTCCTATTTGACATTTTGGTGTTCGATCTTTAAAATTTTCGGACAGAATCGAAACGTCGTTGACGGATGTAGAGAATCCCCTGATCGGACGTCCCGTTGTTCGAGAGCGCTCGGATCACTCGCTTTCACGCTACGAGTGCCGTCCGAGTAGTCACTCGAGCGAAATCGGTCCCATCCCGTGTCAACTCCTGTGAAAACCTAGCTTAATGCTTAAAGTTTCTCGAAATATGAATTTTACTCGTGATGTTAACTTTCATAATATGATTAAAGCATTACCAATGCAATTGCCAATTTCAACAGTCAAATTATTTACACAAAGAAAATTACGAAGGATAAATTAAAGCTCAAGGTTGGACTTGACTAGTTAATTTTTTAGAAGAGTAAGATTGTTGACCTTACCTTTGCCGGCGAAGTCAACGACCACGTATATTCTCAATATTGAACTTGGCTCTTATTTTCACATGTTTTTGATGGAATTAAAATTAATGCAGCTTTCACTTTCACATCACCCGACCAGACCTCGACTGATTGACAGTTTTTTTTCAGAATCCTGAAAAAATTTTTGCAAGGAAAATATTGCAACTTCTGTATAATAGTGAATGGTACAAAAATTAAAGATTTAATCGATTCTTATCCACAAGAATCCTACGGCAAAGACAGTAATTAATGTCTATAAAAAGGGCAAAAATTGTTTGTATTTTTAACATAATGCTTGTATGTAGTTAAGGACTACATTATATAATAATAATATCCTATAATAGAACACAAAACTCAAAACGTTCAGCTTTGAAAAGGCAAAATCACACTGTAAGATCCGAGCATTACTTCATTCAATACGCCATTAAAGCAGCTTTTAAAGAAACACTTGATGTAGAATTAGAAACGCCTCCTGCATTAGCTGGTATCAGGATAGCGCAGTTATTGCGGCAACATTGGCTACATAAAACGAGGAGAGCCGGACTAATTGCCCTCCAGACGTGCTAAGAATAATGTATTCTTCTAGAGAAATTGCTTTCGTTGTTCTTTCCTCACTCGTCGGTTTATTCACTATTTATTTCGGCGTGGTCTCGAATTATGAGGATTAAGATTTCGCTTGGTATGCGAGTAATGTCCTGTCGTTTCTAGCAATCGGCTCTTCGTCTAAGTAATTACGTCGTTGTGTCTTGATTGCTCTGATTACTTTGCTGTGCATACTATAAGTTTAGCTTACACCATCGACTAGCTGTTACTTCCTTTAGTTATGGTATTTGTCCTCTAATGAATGAACCCAGATAAGGGAAGGGCTGTTAATGATTATATAAACCATTACTGTATACGTAAGGTTTATAAAGAGTGGTGACGGAAATACACTAAAACATGGGCTAGAAATGTTTTGCAACTTTTAAACACATCTTAGACACTGCACATATACAATTTCAAGTTGGCCAACTATCGAACAACTAAATTGCGTGCTTTCATAGGCCGCACACTTCGTCGACTTAGTCGGTGGACAGTGTTGTTAGCGCGGTGAAGTCTGCGATAAAATGAGGAAAAACAACAACTTAACTTAATAAAAAGAAGACGAAAACAGAACAAAACATTTAGGGTGCATCCGATATTAAGTGACTGATTAGAGCGTGGGAAACATCATACCTTACATTCTAAACTGAGATGTTACCCAGATAAGTTTTTAAGGGCTTGCCTTTTTTGGACTTCGTCGATCAGCAGTTCTATTTTTTCATTTGTTGCAAGAAGAGAATGCAGAGATCGACTGGCTGCGGCGGCTGCGTGCCCGTCGGCAAAAATCCAAGCGTGGGGAAATCACGCGCAATTTCATAGAAATGTAATGAAATTATCAAACGAATATATTTAAAAGTTGCAAAACATATCTATGAACTAATATAGCCCATGTTTTCATAAATGGTCGTTTTATCGTCACCACCCCGTGTAAGCAGGTATCTGCAGTAAGCACACAGTAGGACTTTCTCCCTTTAGAGACGTTTGACGCAGGCTGCGCAGAACTGTTCCGTTTGGAAATAGATGGGGGAGGCATTTGTGCAGCAGTGGACATCATAGGCTGATGTCAGATGACACCTATAACCAGTGATTTTTAAGCAGGCGGTTTTCAACTGCAAAGCTTCATATATTCTTCCATTGAGTACATTTACCCAGTACATATATCTATAGGTACTTCTTTTTCAACAGTCCCAACCTTACATTACTCAATTGGCCTTTGCCATACAATATAGCTTGGAGAAAATTACATTACAGTGTATTTTTACATTTGATTTAGTATGTTGATTGTGACTTTATGACTTATGCCATTATTACTTTTTATACAACTAGGTGACAAACAAGCTGACGGCCCTGACGACACCTGCAATAAATATCAAGGAATAATCACTTGATATTGCAGATGCCTGATCATCCTGAGGCCTAAGATGAAATGCCGTCCAGGCCCAGTAATTACACTAGCTTACCTTCATTTATGGTATGACGTTATTATTATTATGTATGTTTTATTATTTATTATGCCGTTAATAAGAAATTTTTCATTCTAAGTATAACTGGAATACACACTTAGTTATGTTTATAAGTTACCGCTGCTTCCTTCATACTCAAAATCCAAATAAGAATCAGAATATTTTTACTCCATCAGCTATTATAAACATTTTAATATTTAAATTCCACCAAATCCTAACTATACCTAAATAGTATATTACTTTAAACCTTTATAATGATAAAATCAAACATTATTTGTACAGACGACAGCACATCAAGTGTAACAGTTGCACGATGAAAGCGACCTTTATTACAAACGGCGTAAGGGCGGCCTCAAGGTCAAACTGTTAAGCTTGATGTGCTGTCGACTGTACAAAACTACTAAGAGTAACTAAGTCAAAAGGAGACACCGAGTTTAACTTTTAAGCACCCAACATTAATGACACGCTTATAAATATTCATGTCACAAGAAAAGAACTTCGCTCAAGTTCTTAAGTTGGCATAATGATGCAGCTGCCTTTGTCTCCTGGTTATAACTGCTTCTATTTCAGTCACATTACGCCTATAATATTGTAAGAAACCGGCCAAGTGCGAGTCGGACTCGCGCACGTAGGGTTCCGTACCATTATCTATAAACAAGCGTCTACTTGTTGCCGTTATCTACCAATATCTAGCAAAAACAAGAAAAAAAATCGCGTTTGTTGTATGGGAGCCCCCTTAAATATTTATTTTATTTTGTTTAGTATTTGCTGTTATAGCGGCAGCAGAAATACATAATCTGTAAAAATTTCAATTGTCTAACCATAACGGTTTATGAGATACAGCCTGGTGACAGACGGATGGACAGTGGAGTCTTAGTAATAGGGTCCCGTTTTACCCTTAGGTTACGGAATCCTAAAACTAAGTAACTAAGGATTTTGTATCTATATTTCTGATCCCCGACGAAAAAAGAGGGGTGTTAAAAGTTTGACGTGTCTGTCTGTGTATCTGTGTATCTATCAATGTATCTGTGTATCTGTGCGTATGTCTGTGGCATCGTAGCACCTAAACGAATGGACTGATTTTGATTCGTTTTTTTTTGTTTGAAAGCTGATGTGACTACGATGGTTCTTAGCTATACTTTATGAAGATCAGTTCAGGCGTTTGATGACTATCAGCTCATTTTCTACATGATAATAGGATTTTACTTACTTTTACAGATCCGATTGATTTCAAATTTGGTGTACTGTCACTTCGGTGACATTCTCATGACATACTCACCTTAAGCTGATCCTATACCATCAAAAAGTCTGCGAAATGCTTAATTCTTCAGAAACTTACAGCAGATATAGCGTGTTTGGGCTCTTATGAATAGTTCTAATGAGATGGTGTTAGATAGATGATTAATGGACGCCGGGGGTTGCTTAAAATTTTTAATTTGGTAATTATTGCGGTATTTTAATTTTGTAACGATCCGTCGATGAACGTTTTACCGACCGAAGTCCATTCTATATACTTACCTACAGGCTGTAAGGGGCACGCTCTCGAAAACGAAGTAGGCAGCGCTGGTCATCATGAGCACGACTTGTTAAAATGTAAATTTGAAATCGCGAAATAATCAGCTGTTCCATACAAACAAGACGTGTAGGTAGGTATTTGTATGAAATAGTTCAAAGGAAATAATATTATTGCTCTAGTAGGTTCATCATCATCATCATCGCCAGCCTATATACGTCCCACTGCTGGGCACAGACTTTCCTACATGGGAGAAACACATGAGGAGTTTGGGCCATCACACCACCACGTCGGCCCAATGCGCGTTGGTGGGTTACAGCGGTTGCAGAAACAACCGGGACCAATGGCTTAACGTGCCTTCCGAAGCACGGAGGAGCTCGAGATAACAAACTTTGATTGACCCATCCCAGGATCGACCGTGGCGAAAAATGGTTTGTTTTTCGTACCGAAACCAGGACGCTCAAACCAATACGCTACTGAGGTCCTCCTAGTAGGTTCATGGTTATATAAAACTAGCTGTTCCCGCGTCTTCGTTCGCGTGAATGTCTGAAAATAACAACATGTCGTACTAAGATGTTCATTGAAATGAAATGAAGTCAAAAACAATTTTGTTTAAAATTAAATACTTATGGTGAATAATGTAATTATTTTGATAAGGAATAATATCATGTTTACATAAACACCGGCGCAGATAGTGCATTATTTTACAACAAAATTAAATTTGATTACCAAAAAATGGTCCTCTTTTTAGAACTTTAACCGTTTACGCAGCGCACGCAACGAAACGCTCTGAAAAGGAATATTTTTTCCCCATTTTTCAACATTTTTCATTGATGCTCAGCTGCTATTAGTCGTAGCGTGATGTTATATAGCCTATATAATACCTCAATAAACGGACTATCCAACACAAAAATAATTTCTCAATTTGAATCAGAAGTTCCTGAGATAAGTGCGTTCAACCAAACATACAAACTGTTCAGCTTTATAATATTAGCAATTTTAGTATAGATACAACCAATCGGAGTCGGATATTTTATCTGATATTTGTAGTGGTCTTTGGATTTATTCCTTTTTCTTGATTTTACATTCGTTATAGTTCCCCTGGTACCTATATCAAGCGTCCATACTGTCCATACTCCATAGGCTGTACCTACAGTAAACGTTTACAACCAAACAGACTATATTATTATGCTTGTGTGCCATCCTAAAGCTATTTAGCTACCATCTTCTGCAATGTCAAGGAGTAAAGAGGTAAAGATAATAGTGGTAAGTACTTCGCTATAAATACGAGTTGCGTTTGCTGCACGCAAAGTAGTTTTCCGAGCTGGATCTTGGGCTAAATGGAAATTCATTTACTGTGCAGTTTTGACAGCGCACTTTCAAATATGTAAGAAAGCAAAGTTTCCCGGCAAAAATGAACAAAGCAGCCCGCGTTTCCGTTAACTATAAGTAAGTAGTTTTCTTATGGAAATTATTTAGTAAGTAAGTGGTTGCAGTCTCATTACAAACTCCTCTGTCTGGTTAAAAGGTTTTAAATTAACAGCTTACTGAGATACAATTTATCCTTTGCTTTGTTACTAATCGATAGATCGTGCCCCGGAGAGCGTCTGCTCAACTGCAGTTAGCAAACTGAAATAAATTGGTTTGTGTTGATCTGATCTTTTAATATTAGATATATTTTCTTGTTTGCTGCTGGACTTTTATTAGTAGGTAGCTATTTCTAAGTAGGTTGGTAAGTAAATTATTAGCTTTATTGATAGGTATACGAGATCTAATCGAATCGTGGAGCTATCTAATTTCAATGGAATAGCTATTTTGCTAAAATGAAAGAAATATCATATTACAACAAAAGTAAATTGTGACAGGATATGGAATCGGTTTCATCGTATCCTCTAAAATGTATGATGGTCTGAGGTTGCATAAATATTATTTTGGTAATTTTAAGATCAGTTGACAGACTGTGAGCAAATAGTCAGTACAAAAATATTTCAGCAGTTAAAATAATAAATGTAAGGCGGAACAATGCAGTAGGTACTGTTATACGGAAGCTCCTGGTTTCAGTAATGCTACCTATCTGTCTCCATAAGCGGTGCATTTAAGTCGAGCTCTGATAGCGTTAATCTAAATATTCCTTTGGACGTGCAGTGGTCGTAAAATTTGTAAAATCCGGTCTTTGTCTTCGTAAACTGAATATTGTTTGCTCTGTAGTCACAGACAAATAGGTACAAACACTCTGTATAGATACCTACTTCGATAGATTATTACTGGATCGATACTAAATTTTTGATAATAGATATTAAATTTTTACGAAAAAAAAAATTTAAAAGCAGTAAAATGAATTTTAGGTACTTACCTACTCATGCAGTAGTTATTTGTACTGTCTGGTCTTTGAACTATTGTTTCTTTGTTTTTCAAAATTGGCTGATTTTAGTGTAATATTAAAACATAATACCTATAGGCAAGGAAAGAATCCCTAGTTTAGCCTGGATATTTAGGTTACTAATTTGAAAAGGTTTTGGAAACTGCTGCGCAACGTCAATAATAGTACCTATCTACCTACGTGTGAATTAACATTAATGTTGCTTAGTTAAGTGAAAAATTTACATTATGTAGTGTGCATTTGTTTTAATCCCACTAGATCATCTCCGAGCATATTATGTATATTAATAACTTAATAGGTATTTTACAAAAATTGCAGTCTAATTACTTCACCATAATCATCATATCAGCAGAGAGACGCCCATAGCTGGGCATAGGCCTCCCCCAAGAATCTCCAAAACCGATCGGTCTTGCGCTACCCTCATCCATCGCCGAACTAGGTAATTACTATAAAGTAAAAATGTTGTCCTTTGCTAGCCAGACGGCTCTAAAGGTGGTTTTCCACCAGAGGGGCGAGACGAGACGAGACGATAATTGAAATTTGTATGGCAAATTTTCAATCCTCTCCTCCTAGCGCATCTTTGGTGGAAACAGTGTGGATTGTCGAGAATATGCGAGGCGTGAATTGAAATATTTGTTTGTGTAAAAATGAACCGTATTGCTTCCTACATAGAGTATAAATTTTAATGTGAAATTTGATATGATTTCGAACCCTAGGTGATTTTCCACCAGAGCGACGAGACGAGACGAGACGACGCGAGACGATAATTGAAATCTGTATGGCAAATTTTAAATCCTCGCCGCGCGCAGCTTTGGTGGAAATCGTGAGGATTGACGAGGATGTGCGAGGATATGCGAGGCGTGAATTGAAATATTTGTTTGTGTAAAAATGAACCGTATTGCTTCCAATACAAAGTATAAATTAACTCTTCATTAAGTACCTATATTATTTGTTCGTGACGTAGATGGTTGCACGGCTCTTTTGTTTTGATGGAGTAAGTACGTGCGATTTCAATTCTCTTATCGCCACCCTGGTGGAAAATCACCTCGCACGAGCTCGCGCGAGCAATTTTTAGTGGAAAAGGGTCAGTGCGGTTTTAATACTCTTCTCGCCTCGCCTCGTCTAACGAGGATGAGGTATAAGATAAATATATTATATTTACGTGTAAGCAATGACATACAAAGAGCGAAGCGAATAAAAAACAAAGTGCAAAACTATTAAGTTTTGACACACTCGCCACTCTGATGATTTTTCACCAGAGTGGCGAGAGAGAATTGAAATCGCACTTATGTACTCCATGAAAACAAAAGAGCCGTGCAACCATCTACGTCACGCTCAAATAATATAGGTACTTAAGCAAGTATGATAAGGATAGTTGCAATACAAATGTATACTTCGTGTTAACAGCGACCTCTAGTAGAAATGGATTGTACTATCATGGCGGTATTCTCATGTAATAACACGGTAATAAGTAGCACCGAACAACAATAAACCTATCGCGAAAAGCGTGTTTCTGACTTTAGACATGGCAGTTTACCTACTACACGGAGAGTTTACCTAAAAAATGGAGTTTTGGCGGTATTTGCTATGGTTTGACATTGGTGTAATTATTCAAAGCAAGTGTTTGTGATAGTGTGCAATTGAAAGATCATTGTAATTGCAGTCAATTTGATGTGAAAGACATTGGGAATTATATTGGGTTAACTACCTCGTCAAAGTAGCACAATGGAGACTGTCATCACATATTTCGTGTCAAACTCTTCCAAAATGCATTGAAATGTGTGGCACCGGCATTTCAATGCAATAATTGAAGAATTAAAGAAAATAATTAAGACATGGCTGTGTGGGCATTAGTTCCCCTGGCCTTGTCTGTAATAGAGATAACAACAATAAAAATCAGGATCAGTTTATGAACGAAAACGTCACCAACATGCTTATGAACGAAAACGTCAACGTCAACAAACAAACGTCAAAAATATCATACTACAAATAAGGCATGTAGTGCATTTTATTTCACAACTTTCTTGCAGTTATCTAAATAATTGCACTTTGAAAATTTATACAGACATATTTCACATTCGTAAACAATTTCTTTCTTTTAATACGATAACTTTTTGAAAATGAGGCTGGTGGATTCGTCGAAACTATTACAACTTCAAAACAAACCAACAAATATTCGCAATATTTGCATAGTGGCGCACGTGGACCATGGTAAAACCACTTTGGCAGATTCCTTGATATCTAGCAATGGTATCATATCCCAAAGAATGTCTGGAAAACTACGTTACATGGACAGCAGGTCGGATGAACAGGAAAGAGGAATCACTATGAAAAGCAGCAGTATTGCCCTTTATCACGCTATCAATCAAGAAGAATTCCTTGTTAATCTCATAGATTCACCTGGGCATATTGATTTTTCAAGTGAAGTGTCAACAGCGGTTAGACTCTGTGATGGAGCAATTGTTGTGGTAAGTTATACTAACTTTCAGAGTCTTGTGTCTGTTAAGGTTAAGTTATGCTAAATTGTTCATTGTTTTGTGTCTAATAACCTGTCACAATTACTTTTAAATTGTTGTTATGCTCCTGGGAGTCCTACAAGGCTTAACAAAATTAAGGAATGAATATTTAGATAAATAAGAAAAGACTATTTAACCATGTTGTGCAACCAGAATACTAAGAATAATGAAAATTATTAATTACTATATTTTTGCGAGCACTACACATTTGAAATAAAACCACTACCGGATTTAACTCACTTTCTTGCGTAATATGTTACTGTATATCTGACCATAATTGCTGAAAAGTAATTGAAACATTGGCTATATAATAATAATGTAAGATTTAATTAAACACAAGCTAAATCCAGTGAAGCATTTTAATTTCAAATTACTGTGTATTTTACCTTTTATAATGATGTGACTTAATGACATACTAAACAAAGAAGAAATACCATACCTATGGAAACATACAGTAATCACTCTGCTTCACAAAAAAGGAAATCAGGAAGAAATTAATAATTATCGGCCAATCAGCCTCATGATGAATATCTACAAAATATTCTCAAAAATAATACTGGCCAGAATAACTAAAAATCTGGACGAGAACCAACCACCTGAACAAGCTGGTTTTCAAAAGAAATTTTCAATGCTGGATCATATTCACACGCTCAAACAAGTTTTAGAGAAATTCAAAGAATATGGGAAAACATACTATATAGCATTTGTTGATTACAATAAGGCTTTTGATTCAATAACACATCAAAGTATTTGAAATGCACTAGAAAAACAAGGAATACAAAAGAAGTACATTTAAACATAATCAGAAACATATACCACAATAGTAAAGCCAAAATAAAACTTGAAACAACCGGTCAAGAGTTCTACATTTAAAAAGGTGTGAGACAAGGAGATCCACTCTCTCCCAAAATATTCTCTGCAGTATTGGAACAGATGTTTAGAAACCTAGAATGGGAAGAAAAAGGAATCAACATTGATGGAGAAAAACTACACCACCTAAGGTTTGCAGATGACATTATACTATTGAGCACAACCCCTAAAGAACTCAAAACCATGTTAGAACAACTAACAATAGAAAGCAAGAGAGTGGGCTAACTATGAACATGACCAAAACAAAACTGATGACAAATGGACTAAAATACATTATTCACCATATTGACAACAGCCCATTGGAGTATGTAGATAGCTATGAATACCTAGGACAAACAATATCACCAGATGTCCAGATGGGAAAGGAAATAGATAAAAGAATCAACAACTCGTGGAAGCGGTTTTGGTCGTTGAAAGAAATATTAAAAAACAAAGAAATACCACTGGCTTGTAAATGTAAAATTAAAAATATGTGCATAACACACAGACACAAATTGGAAGTATTTAAAAATAGCAAAGATCAATACTAAATATAAAAATACTAGACAGAATAACACTTGACAGTATCAGAAGAAGAACAAAGAGTGCTCCAATTTCACATACTATCAGAAAATTCAAGTGGGCGTGGAGTGGGCCTATGTTGAGAGACAAAAATAATAAGTGGACCCAAAAAGTAACAAATTGGTATCCACGGGAAGAAAAGAGAAGAAGAGGAAGACAATTTCGTCGATGGGAAGACAACTTAAAAATGGTGTCTGGAAAGTTCTGGAACAGAAAAGCACAGGACATAAAGGAGTGGAGATTCTTGGAGGAGGCCTATGTCAAAGGACAAGCTGATGCAAATTAAAAATAGTTTGATTTTGTATTTTTTATTTATAAAAAATGAAATTTTACAATGTAAAACACATCAGCAATAAAGGCTTATCTTATCTTATCTTATCTTAATGATGTGACAGCAGAGCTCACTGGCTTAGTAGAACTCTTATTTGAAATATGAGCACAAAGTAACTTTCACCATGGTTATTTATTTCTTAATATAATTATATTTTAGTCTATATGTTTTTCTAAGATAAGACCTTTTACTAATTATTGTAAAATATTTTCAGGTGGATGTTGTTGAAGGTGTCTGCCCACAAACTAGACTTGTTCTTAAACAAGCATACACTGAAAACATGCGAGCAGTATTAGTACTGAATAAGATAGATCGTTTGATCCTCGAAATGCAGTTTACCCCTCTTGATGCATATATTCACTTAACTCAAGTACTAGAACAGGTTAACGCAGTCATGGGAGAGTTGTTTGCCACTCAAGTGTTTGAGAATGAAGAGACCACTATTAGAAAACAGGTAAATTTTGAGTTAATTCAGAGAAGTATTCATCTTGATTTGTTTTTATATGATAAATTAAATTACATTTCCATATTTTCCTACGAATATGAATAGATTTCTTAAAATAAAGTTATTCAAACATAAACTATTTTAGAAAGTATGATAAAACATAATTAATTATCCCCATTTGTTGTATATCAATTTATTCTATAACAATTCAAAGTCCGATTGACAGAAAGCAACATACTGTACTTCAATTTAATCTGTACATTGAGTGAACACGGACGGTAAGAAACAAGTGTCAATAAAAATAAGCTGATGACTAAAAGCATAATTAAGTTCCAATTCAAAGGTAATTAGGAGTAATTTCATAGTGAGAATATCAGTGCAACCCTGCAACATGAAACATAATTCAATAACACTACTCTTGTGATAAGTAATTTTAGAGAATTGGCTTATATATTTTGCAGCCGAAAAAGGAAGAAATTAAAGAAGCCAACAATATCTATGAATGGACCTCTGGACTTGAAGATGCAGATGAAACCCATCTCTTTTTTTCTCCAGAACAAGGAAACGTAGTATTTGCAAGTGCAATAGACGGTTGGGGATTCACTACTCAAACATTTGCGAAACTCTTTTCTGATAAGCTTGGTAAGTTTGTGTCTGTCAAAACAAAGGGGTTACCACGTGAATTTTTGCCTTTTTTTTAATAAGGATTTAATTTTATTTCTCCTATTACTGTTGTACTGGTTACAGATACATAGGTATCTCTAAGTTGACTAATCAATAAAATTTCTTACAAAAGCCAAAAAAATTAACAAAAAAAATTTTCCACAAAAAAAATCCAAAGATAGTGTTCTTTTGCGTTCCCTTTTTCGTTTTATAAACAAACAAATTTTACTAAAAACCCAAAGAAACAATGTGCTCAAGTTATGGCCTTAATAATTTTTGCTGTGGATTTTTTTTGCATTTGGCTATGAGTCAGAGATATTCTCTGATCTAAAACATAGATACTGACCGTCAAGTCAAGTACTCAGTGCCGCTTTCCACAAAACCAGAGTTCACAGACAGAACTCAGTCCTTGATATCCTTATGATGAGTATGATATTTTTACGCAAGTTGTGGATACTGCTACCTTCTTCAGAGGTATGTCCACTGAGGCTATGTTCTCTAAACCAGAAGTCCCAGGCTTGATTCCATCATGTTATATACAGAGTGGTGATGACAATACGACAATAAATTTAATATCAAATATATACTAACGCTTATAATCACTGTTAGCGATAGAACTCTCTGTTCTCCGTCTATGCTGTTGATATACTTTTTTGACTTGGCAGAAGCTTGAGCTAGATGATTAGGCTGTTAAAGCATTACATTGTACACATTTTCTCCTGTAGAAATAAAACAAATTAATTCCGAACTTGATTTCTCTAGTTTAATCTCTTAATAACTGAATATAAAACAATACTTTAATTAATCGATTGTATTAGTCACTTTTCAATTAATGTTACGCTAGATGCGCGGCCGTCTGTTCTATCACATCGATGTATCTACTTCAATAAGTTGACTCTATAATCTTATTGAGTTTATTTTTATTCATTTATTCTTGCCCCTCTTTATTTCCAGGAGTAAAAGAAGAAATACTGAGTAAAGTACTATGGGGTGATTTTTATCTTAATACAAAAACAAAGCGTTTCATGAAAGGTGCCCAGGAGAAAGCAAAGAAACCACTTTTTGTGCAGATCATACTTGACAATTTATGGAATATTTATGAGACAGTTGTATTGAGAAACGAAAAAGAGAAGGTACCATATATATGTGAAAAACTTGGTATTAAGCTTACTACACGAGATTTACGACATACTGACACTAGAATCAAACTCCAATCCCTGATGATGCAATGGCTTCCACTATCCCAAACTGTTCTTAACATGGTTTGCTCAAAACTTCCTTCTCCTAAAGAAATACTCCCAGAGAAAGTTGAAAAACTCATGTGTTCAAAAATCAAAGATTTAGATTCTCACCTACCGGAGACTCAAAAACTTAAAGATGACTTTTTATCCTGTGATAGTAGTGAAGTTAGGCCTGTTATTATATTTATATCTAAGATGTTTAGTGTTGACAAGAGCATATTGCCGGAGAATAAGCCCAAGTCCTTGACGGCGGAAGAAATGGCGCTTAGGAGAGAAACAGCCAGGAAGCTACGAGAGGTACACAAAAATAATGATATGGATTCTGTGCCAGAAATAAAAGCAGAAACCGAGCCTCCTAATAATAATGTAGCAGAAAATAATACTGAAATTGATTTAGAAGACGAGGACAAAGAACAGCCGGCATTTATAGCATTTGCTAGGGTTTTTAGTGGTAGAGTTAAGAAGGGTGACAAATTGTATGTGTTAGGTCCTAAACATGACCCCTCAAGAGTACTTAGTATTAAAGATTATTACGTAGATCCTAAAAAGAAATTAAAAGATCTTCAAAGTGACGAACATATCACATGTACAGAGTAAGGAATCCAATTACTTATATTTCCAAATATCTTTATCAATAATGTAGAAGTAATATACATTAATACCACTTTTACTTTCTCAGGGTAAAATCATTGTATATTCTAATGGGAAGAGAATTGGAGAACATCGAGGAAGCCATAGCTGGTAACATTATTGGTAAGTATCTTTACTTTCTACTTCGTTCATGTCTGCATTTAATTTAGTTTTCTAAAGTATGTTTTTACACTTCACAGGTATCGGAGGTTTAGAAGACCATGTCCTTAAAACTGCTACTCTTAGTAGTACCATTGCTTGTCCATCATTTAGTGAGATACAGTACGCCGCAGTTCCCATTCTAAGAGTAGCTGTGGAGCCTACTTACCCTTCGCAGCTGCCTCAGCTTGTTAAAGGTAAAATCACAATCACAATCAATTTCTATTACTAAACTCACAGGGTCATGATTTTTGGCTTTGAGCATATTGATATTTTTAGCAGTTAAACACACAGTTTTATCATTATTTTTCTTTTACAGGTCTGAAACTTTTAAACCAATCAGATTCTTGTGTGCAAGTTTTGCTACAAGAGACTGGTGAACACGTCTTGATTACCGCCGGCGAAGTACATTTAGAAAGATGTTTAGAAGACTTAAAGTAAGTGAAGAAGTCGAGCATTAAATTCGAGATCGAAATGGGTTATCCACTTACACTGTTGTTGGGTTCTCGTATCACTTAAGCCCTTAAGGCATCGAGGAATTAACCTGCTTTTTATTACAATTCCTACCTAATTATTGGGTTTTGAGATTACGAGCCTCAAGTGGCAGTAGGCTGGCCACATTGTAAGGAGGACTGACTGCCGTTGGGGCGGCAATGTCCTCGATTGACGGCCGGGTACCGGTAGACGCAGCGTTGGTAGGCTTCCCACAAGGTTGACTCACGATCTGGTGAGCTTGAGTCGCGGGAAGCTTATGACTGATCCATTTGGAGATCCTTGGGGAAGGCATATGCCCAGCAGTGGGCGTCTCTCGGCTGATGTGATGATGATGGTGAAGAATTTTATTTTATTGTATTTTGTTTCAGAAACAATTATGCTAAAATTCCTATAACTGTATCAGAACCAATAGTTCCCTTTAGAGAAACTATAATAGAACCACCAAAATTAGACATGGCGAACGAAGAAATTGATACCCAAAATATAGACAAAGGAAACAAAACACAAGAAGACCCTGTTATCACAGTCTATACGAATAACAAACAGAGCAAAATTAAAATAAGTGCAAAATCTTTGCCTAGAGAAGTCACAAATCTTTTAGAAAACTCATCAGATTTACTAAAAGTTATATCACAATACATTAAAACATTGCAAGGCTTAGCTAAAAACGATAATCTAGAAAACAAATTAGAAGAATTACAACTAAGTGGTACAAATCATAAACTATCTGACAGAATTTTGAAGCTTATTCAAGACTTCAAAAATGAACTAGAAAGCATTTGTTCGAAGTTAAGTTCGGAATGGAAAGATATTGTTTCACAAATTTGGTCTGTCGGCCCCAGAAATTGTGGTCCAAATTTGCTTTTGAATCACACGTCCGATTACAGGACGAAGTATTTACATCATGAAAAAGAAATGGAGGAAGACCCGCGGTTTGAGTTTGACAGTAGTTTTGTGAATGGCTTCCAATTGGCTACTTTGGCTGGACCATTGTGCGAGGAGCCTATGATGGGAGTAGCTTTTTGTGTTGAAGAGTGGACGTTAGATAGAAGTGAAGGGGATGACGTGTCACACACTTTTGGGCCACTTTCAGGTAATTTGTTTTATGGGATAATAGGCCTAATTCTGAAGACGCACTCTTATTCTAAATTTAAGTACAATATATCTAAGTATATTTAAGTACAAAATAGAACACATATTTCTAAATGTCAAATTATATGACAGCCATTTTTTTTGTATTCATATTGAGAGAATGAGATGCACTACACTAATCTGTCTGTTACGGTTTCACTCCTAAACCAATTTAGATAATATTTTCATGAAGATAGATTACATCATAAGAAGCACATAGGCTACCTTTTAGCGCTATGGTACACTAATCAGGGTGTTAGGGGAATACTTTCGAAAACGAAGGCAGATGACTGTGCCAGTAAACGTGATACACGAATTGTTAGTAAAAAAAATCGCAAAAAAAAAATAATGAAAAAAGCAGCGGATTTTTTTCCAACAATTGTTTAGAGAGCCTCCCCCTTACACCTGGTATAACATTATGAAAAAAATCTGACGTAGATTAGCGCAGTCAAAATACGTATCATAACAATCGGAGCGAGAAATACTGCCCCCTATTGAAATGATAATTGTATTTCATTGGAGGTTTCTTAGAAATATAATAGTTACCATCCCTAGCCTTTGTATGATTTTATAAATTACGGATTCTATTTTTCACTAACATTATTATATCTATCATAAGTTTTCTCAATATGTGTTTAGCTAATTTAAACAATTGGTAATTAACCGACTTAAAAAAGGAGGAGGTTCTATGTTCCACCGTATGTATTTTTTAAAAAGAAATTATATCCTTCAATCCATAATTCTGATTAATTCATACAACACGATTTAAATGTAAATGGTTTTTCTTGGAGATTTGATGGTTTTATTTCTACGATTTTTATAACAGAAATTATTCTTAGGTCAAATCGTGTCAGCAGTGAAGGACGGGTGTAGAAAGGCATTCCAAGTCCAACCACAGAGGTTGATGGCAGCCATGTATTCCTGCGATATCGCCGTGGACCAGAAAGTATTAGGTAAGTATTTGAATTTAAGTTTTGCTTTTTTGCAGATAAACATTAGGTTTTTAAAGTAGGTACCTTAAACTTAAAGTCAGGTCTGAGTTTAAATATTCCGTAATATTTTTAAAATTCTGCTGCTTAATACTGGGCCTGTTTGACATAACGTAACCAAAGACAATTTTAAAAGGCTTTTGTGAAGTGGTTTCTACAACATACATTTTATCACGATCGATGAGGTCGAAAATTCAACACAGCTTTGTAATATTACATTAAATGCCTCCTTTTTGGACTTACATTGTGAGAACTAGATGCACTGCTGTGTCTACAGTCAGCATCAATATGATATCGTTAGGTATAGGTACATTCTGTCTCCTATGTTAATGCGATAGAGACCAAAATTCTTAGCATCTTTTTGTAGATGTCTGTAGCCGTAACAGAATTAAGCCTATTATTCAAGAAGTCAATAAAACAAATGAATTGAATGTTTTCGTTAGCTTTAATTCTCGTAATTACAAATATTGTAATTATCACTACTATTTACAATGTTCTTACCTAAATATAAATATGGGTTACTTAAATAAATACTGTATTGTCTAAATTAATTCTTATTTGTCTATAAATGCATCGAAAAATTACAAATTCCACTGAATCATCACCACTTATCACATTGTCTCGTGTACTTATTTATAATATAGTTCACAATTAACGATCTTATTTTGAAATAAATGTCTTGGTGGGGACATATTTGTTCCATTATATTCTTACGTAAATTTTCCGAAAAATACCTACATCTATAATCTATAGTCATGGTTACTCCTATATGTCTGGCAATTCATATTCTTAAATTAAAATAGGTTTAATTTAATTGATATTTTATGTGAATAATATAATGATTTAGGTACTAAAATCGAACATGAGTTCTGTACTGACGTAGAATTTTTTTACATACAAATTGTTTTAGAATTTATATAATAACGCTTAGAAACTGCATTCACAGAAACTTTTGCTTACAAGTCTAGTGTAATTAGCAACATAGAATGACACTGTATAATGTATGGAGCTTAGTAAATGCAATGAGTATTTGGGTCAAAGGGCTTTCGTCATACTAAATACGTGTTTAGAATGAGAAAAATGTATGGAAGCATTCGATTCTTACCTTATTTCGGGTATGTAAGCGAAAGCGTTTCAAAACGTTAAATTTAAGTCTGCGTTGTATCCAGAGAGGCATTTGGCCTTTGTGGATGCAACATACTTTTTATGACTAATATTTTGCTCTAATCGGTCCAATGTAATGACTGTATCAGTTCTTGGACTTTATGCCACGGGAAAGGGGGGTAGTCTGAAGTGGACCGCCTCAGTCGCGCGAGTCTAGATCTCCTGTTGTAGTAGGTGGGTTCGGGATAGCTCTGGGTGTGGTAACGGTTGTAGACCGGTTTCTCTGGGTACGTGTGAGGTTGAGAATAGTCCACCTTGTACGTACTCGTGGTGCTCTGTAGTCCGGATCCGGCGAATCTATTCGAGGTGTATCCTGTAATTATGAAAAAAAAAATTGAAAAATGCCTTCCATAGAAAAAGGTATTTTTTATAGAGTGTGATGCCAACACGAATATAAGATGTTAGCTTCAGAAAGACACGATAAAGTTCACAATATTCTCCAAATTTCTCCGTAGTGTGATGGATAAAGCAGTCACCAGGATTGAAAAAAAATCGAGGGTTCATATATCACTCTAGGGCATGGCTTTATCTAAAAATATATCAATCGTGTAGTAAAATGTTAAAAATATAAAGAAACACATTAAGATTCGAATATTGTTATTGTTATTATTCATCTTCTAATTCGATGCATATGACCTACATATTGGTTCAATTAAATAAAAAAGTTAGAGTAAGAAATAAAATTAAATCAGTTCTTTAATATTATTTACTTATTGATTTTTATTCATAATATTTTTAATGTTCAAAGGTTACTTTAAAAGAAACTCATACTTATAAGGGCCTTACTTATGAAGTTGCCAGTTAATATAGGAATATAGTGTAGAAGAATTTATTTGAATGTAAAAATATGTAAATGGGTAATAAATTAAGTAATGTAGAATTGGTCATTTTTAAATAGACAATAGTTGGAACCAGGGACTGAAAAACTATTTTAACCGGTAATACAAAAGTTGGGTATCATTATTAACATTATCCAAATTCAGTGACTCACAAAGATTGTTTTGATTCAATTTGCCTGTAGAATGTACTTAGGGTACTAAACGCAAATTTGGGGCTGCCTCCTCCAAGACAGAATCCACGTTTCATCACGAGACAATCTGATTAATAATCCCCATACCGATATTATTATGTGTGTGAATTCAACAAGTTCAAAGAGATTATTGTCAAGTAAAGCTCCAGACGGCTTTCTATCTTCCGAGTTTGTTTATCTGAATTTTCAATTACACGTCCAATACAAAATACAAGATATTAAAAGACATGGCCAAGATTCCATAGTGACTTTGCCTAGGTTTCAATTTCCATTTACATTAATGTTTAGTATCGTTTTATTTTGTTGAATGCATACAGATTAAAATTAAATAAAAATAAATCCCGAAGAACTTCATAGACGCAAACGAAAACAGTGTTATTAAAACGCATGATGATCAAAACCATGCAACATTATTATACTTTGCTATTAAAATGAATGTTCGACACTTTGATTATTATAAATGTCATTTTTCGTAACATGTTCACCAAAATATGAACGCGCTTGTTTCACTTGATATAATCCTATAACAAACAATATTAAGTCATCATATGTAAAAACTGAAAAATCGATTGAGAGACTGCAATGATGACAGCTTACAGCTAATGTCACTTAACAGTCATATAAGTTCCATTCCATTTTAGGTATTTTTTGTGATAAAATATAATTAAATGATGTTTAAAAAATATATTTATACATTTACAATAGTTAAACATTTGGAGTTTTCAAAACAACATTCTTATTTTGTTATAAGTACTATGACGTATTTAGTGTTTTGCTAAACTTATTGTATGTTTATGTCGTCTGTAGAGTAAGGAAGTATAACCGGAAGTTTGCACTACGGACTATTAATTTATGTCAAAAAACTGTGAAGTTCTACAGAATTTATAAATATACGATCATTCATTATTTTATTTTTATAATTTGATACCTTAGTGGTGTTCTTGTAAATGCTGGAAAGTTACCTAGGCAGAAATTGTCCATGTCCTTTCATATTAACCAGTATACAAAATCGGCAATTTCATAAGTAAGGTCCCAATATACACGAAATATTAATCAAATAATAAATAAAACGTTTTGTCATTTACTGGCCTGTATTGTATGTAGTGCTGGGCCGAACACACATCATACCGTACACCCGAATTCCTGGCACTGATGCGTACGTCGGCTGGTCGTGCGACATTGGACCTTCTGTAAATCAGAAATAAAGTTATTTTACTTATCGGTCAAAGAGTCTTACATACGCTCTTTAGGTCAGTACAATGCAGTCTAGAATTATTACATGCAATAAAATTATACAAATCATAAATACTTTGTACGGTCAGTAACAGGAGTCATTAACACTTTAGTACTATGTCTCACTGTGTTATTAACAGTGATAATATGACAAGAGTTTGCAACTAAAACTTTAGTAACATTTTATGATAACTTATGAAAAGGTACTAAAGGGTTACTTTTATACTTCTATTGGTGTTTGCTCCGAAATTATGGTCAACCAATTTAAAATGTGAGTAGCTAAGATGATTAAGTAATTTAATTAAGCTCTTATAGATGCTTAATTAGAGCTAGACAATAGATGTAAGTGTATAATTATTGTTATTTTTATTATTATTCCGTGTAATAGGCCGTGGTCTAAACTCATGTCAATAACTCAAAAAGCTCTGCTGACATTGCTTTTGGCTGCAGCCAACCCTGACATCGCGTGGCAGGCGTTCGTCATCGAACTCCGTATCTCGGAAGTGTGATTACTGGGCATGTACGGCATTTCATCTTAGGCCCCAGGATGACAACGCACCTGCAATATCAAGTGATTTTTCCTTGATATTGCAGGTGTCTATTATTAGGCGGCGGTAACCGCTTACCATCAGGTGGGCCGTCAGCTTGGTTGTCATCTAGTTGTATAAAATAAAATAAAATAAAAGTGCGGTTGGTTCCGGTCTTTCTTTCTGATGCATGTTTACGGAGAAGAATTTGTTCACTTCAAACAAATAGAAGATGCGTATAAAATCGCCTGCGTTTTAAGTTTGATTTAGCGTTACGACTTCTATATATGTATACCACACTACAAGTCTACATAGTGTTGTGTCTAAAAGTAGGTCTTATGTAACTATTATTCTCATATCGTTCGTATACTTTCTTGACAGTAAAAAATTTCTACAACTTATAATCATGAACTATTTATTAAATGCTACACTGCCGTTGACAGCTTGTAAGTTGCTGTATATAATTTTAAAAAGAAAAGTGAAATATACGAGTTCACAGAAAGTGGTTGCAGGGTAATGAGTAATGATAAAACTAACATGGAGAAATCGAGCTAGTAAACTAGACATTATGATAGCATTTATAAAAGTACAATAATTATACGAGGACACGGATCATTCTCTATAACCGCATTAATATATATTAACGGCAAAAAGAAAGAGGAATGGGAATACAAAGAAGTAGAATTGTAAATTAAGTAAAGGGAAAGCTTGGGGTATTGCATCAGTAGCTGAAAAGATTAATTGATAAAAGAGAACCTACAGCCGTACCTACCTACTCTTAAACTGAGCGGAATTATTTAATTTAAACTCACCTAAGATGTGGTTTTCTGGACACCGACAGATGACTAAGTAGTGAGATTTGCCAGTTCTTATGTTCTGAAGGGCTAGCAGTGACCAATCACGCGGCGCTCTGCATTCTCGCATTTCCGAAACAGCCTCGCATGTTTTGACCAAAGTCACCGCTTTGTAAGCGTACTGAAATCAAATATGAGATGCACTTAAATGAATATTTAATTAATAACATTTAGAACTTTCCGCAAAGTGTAATATACTAATATTCGTTTTTTTTTATAAGAATTGTTAAACTTATGTACCTAGATGATAATACAGAATAAAATAATTAAAACAAATTAAACCGACTTTAAAACACTAAAAAGAAACAAATAATTAAAATGAGGTCCTCGGTGGCGTAGTGGTTTAAGCGCTCTGGTTTCGATTACGAAAACAAAGCAACTTTCGCCATAGTCGATCCCGGGATGGGTCAATCAAAATTTCTAATTTCGAGCTCCAGTGCTTCGGAAGGCACGTTAAGCTGTCGGTCCCGCCCAGTTGTTACTGCAACCGCTTTAACCCACTGACCCGCATTGGGCCAGCGTAGTGGTGTTATGGCCCAAACTCCTCATGTGTTTCTCCGATGTAGGAAGGCCCGCTCGGTGCTCCACCGAATCCAGTGCATCCAACTGATAACGTGCAGGTCCGTCCCAAAGGTGACAACAGTACTCCATGCAGGAGCGTACTTGGGGTCGATAAAGGCTTAGAAGCTGCTCATATGTAAAATATCGTTTCACCTTTGAAAGAATGCCAAGAGGTCCAGATGGTGGTTAACCGGAACGGAGACATTTCCGAAAGATGATGATGATGATGATAGCCTAATTGCATGTCAACCCCAACGATACGTTTTGTTAGTGACTGATACACACTAAACTCTCTATCTCAAAAACTCTAAACTGATTTTGATCAAATTTGCACAGTTCCCTAAGTTGGACTATATCGAGTCCAACAAATTTTTTTTTTTGTATTTCAACTTATAGTTCTTGAGATATGCACGTACAAACATACATACATACACTCATGAAATTTGGCACCTATGTTCAGAAGCTGGCATAGACTAACATAATACAAAAACTGTCAAATTCTGACGATATTACATACATACGGGTCAAATTGATCACCTCCTTTATTTGAAGTCTTAAGCAGGAATGCTGTTGCACATTTAAGAAAACATGATTAAAATGTACCTATACGCTTCATCGGTACACTTAAATCTAGTTTAACCCTTGCTATGTGGAAACGACATTCTCAAACTTTCAATGTGTCCGCAGTTTTAATTAATGTAGTAGATGTAGCCATTCTAGGTAAAAATAGCGCTTTCTTGAGAGTCACTACAATCTGAAGTAAAAATATGTGGTAACAAGATTTACAACTTTCCATCTCTACTGGCCATTGCGATAAACCAAATACAGAACAAAATGTTGTTTTAAGATTTTAAAAATCAAACAAGTTCAATAACAATTGCTTGGTCTTGGTCTCGCTGTAACGTACTTTAGACACACTTGCGTGCAACTAGCAAGCGGAAATCACCAAAAGGTTCTACTACTTCCAACACTTCTCTTGTCTAATACCGCTATTTACATAAATTTATATTACATTTTTCCGTCGAGCCGAAGTTGTCAATTATCTCTGAAACACTAAAACACTTTCCAAATCCTTCCTGATTTCTAAATTTCTAACCACAACTTGTGGTTTTATTGTGCGATGAAAATGTTGAAAACTGAATGTTTAGGATAGCAACAATAGCTGATAACTTCCATTAATGGGCTTGAATCTAAATTGCCTGGCTGATTGTGCTGCCAGGTTTAACTCACCTTCTTTTTGGAATCTGTGGTAAGCCGCGTGGTATGCAGGTCGTCTGCGTTGAGGCTGGCGGAGCACGGATCACGGTAGCGCGCCGGGCATGCGCACAGTGGCTGCGTATAGTTCAATCGCACGTACACCGCATTACACACCTGCAACAAACCGTTGCAAGTCTCACATAAGTAAATCACGAAACCAACACTATAGCCCATTTGACAAACATTAACTTTCATATCCACAAATTATCGCATTATATCACTGTAAAGTAGAATAATTTTTGTCACGAGTATTTCCAAATTCAGTTTCTTCAAAGCCTCAGACCTTCAGTCTACTTAGATTGGCCCTAGTAATCGATAACAAATAACTATTGTGTTGATTTCTGTCTTATTTTAAGATGGGACCTATTTTTAAAATCCCATTTACCTGTTGAATTGCACATTCTGGCAGCAAGTAAATGTGTTGATTGTGGGGATAGTAATGGTATTTTGTTGGTTTTGCTAGCACAGATGTAGACCCAGCAGGCAGTGGCACAGTCTGAAATGAATAAAAAAAAACTGTTAGTGTTTCTTCTAACACGAAAATAATTTAAATAAAGAAAAAAATTGGCACAAATAACAGCTTCTGTGTCACTGCATTAATTTTATAAACATACAATAATTAAATAATTCCTAGAGCGCTTTAACAACTGCCAACCGTATTCTCTCAAAGAATTATGGAGTAATTTATGGAGATGAAAGCGTCAATGATCCAACTCGTCATTAGTTACAGTCACAATGATGAGAAAAGCTGAGTCTTGCAAAAGTACAGTCTCACTCATTCCGCCATGACTTTTCTTATAGTTTCAGTGTCAACAACGCGTGCATACGTCCTCTTATTGGATTCTTGGGGCTATCAACTAACGAGGGCTAGAGTCAATAATACCACTATTGCAGTTTCAGCTTAAATATACTTATAATCTTAGTTAGTATTATATTTTTCATGAATATTATACTTAAGTACTTTGGAAAATTGTCCATTGTAAGTATTGTAACTGTTGGCTTGCAATTCAAAGTCAGTCAGAAATTGGACCTCTGAAGTAAAACATCAAATTATCATTTTATCGATTCAACTTAAATCCTGATTTAATCTCCAGTTTTTTTGGGCAAAACCTAAAACTGTTTTGGTGTAGGCTGACATATCCGAAGAGTCATTCGTGCGCGATGATTCCTACCCGATACAATAATGCTTCACGGTCATGCACCTGACTATTTTGAACGATTACGTCGTCACGTTGCCCGTTCGGGTTAATAAACCTGTTAACGACTATAATCGGCTTCATTTTCATTATTTCTTTTTACCCTTGTTAAAAATTTAATTAAATGTTCACATTATAATCTTGTTAGTTGGTGTAGCGTATTCTTTAGGCTGCAATTAGATTGGCTTTTCAAATTGTAATACTACTATATAATGTGAGTGTCAAATATTGAAACCGTTTTCATGACTGGTTTATTATAAGAAATTTTGAATGGCCCATTATTGTTCAATGATTTTCGCCACAAATTACAATGTTCACCTGCTGTGAGATTTAATTTAGATAATTACTTATCCGTCCCTCTGCAATCTTCCGTTTCATCTGCACTAGTAACCTGTATATTTTATTTGGAATATTCAACCATTGTCACTAGGAAAATTTTATATTATCTTCTTAAACAACTTATTACATCATTTTTATACCATACTTTTCTATTTGTACATAATTATTTTAACGGGTTGACAATCAAATCAACGGCTGGAACAATCAGAAGTTGTATACTCATTATGAGAATGGGTGTGTGATTAAATATAAACATATTCGAAATTAATTTAATGTATATATTTTTTGTTAATTATAGTCTATAAAGAAATGAGAAGTCTTTTATGTAACACATGTTATTTAATTGTTGTAAGATTTGAGTGTTAGTTGATATTTGTCTTACGTGTAACATTATAATAAGAATAATACTTTTATTATCATCATCTTTCTAAACCTTTTAGAAAGATCTTTTACACCTTCTAATCACATTCACATCTAATTGCGATATTATTCGCACGTGAGCAGCGCGACCTCTTAACCTCCACGGTTCTATAAAGTATCGTTACAATTAAAGCAAAAAAATATAGTTTTATTGCTGCCACTGCCACTTTCACTGTTTTCTATGAAATGCCCCAATGCTCTTATTAGCTTTTGGTCTTTTTGATTTGATTGTTTCTCATGAACAAATTAATGGTGTGATTTGTTGGGCAAGGTCTGCTCTGCTTAAACGATTTGCTTTCACATTGTCTCTTTCGTTCTCATTAATTACTTACTTCGGCTACTTGTAATCAAGTAGTAAAATTCCAATGATCAATCTTATGTAAAAATAAGACGGAATAATTCGATTATTCGAATATCTATCTATTTATAGTGTATGTTTACCCATCACTGCAAGAGAAAATCCTATGCATGCCTCATATCGTTGTTAGATGAGTACTAGCATTTGTTCATGAGTCATGGATGTTTATATGTTTTTTTAGTGTATTTGTAATATTTATATACGTATTATTATTATTATTTCTCAGTTATCTAGTATCCATAACACAAGCTCTTAACGATGCGTACTTTGGGCTAGATAATAGGTGTGAGAGTATGATTATTATTATTAGCAATTGCAAATCAATGTGGTATAGGAGTACAGGCTCTTTCGAGATATATACAAAAACAAATCAGGTCTTGAAGGTTTGAAGCGCAGTGGAATAAGAGAGTGAGGGAACAGTGGTATCAGTGTGGTACCACTCGAATTCGGGACACCCGACTATAATAAAACCCAGAAGATCGCATTAAAATAACACTACTTTGTACTGTGGTTTTCCTGCGGTAAGACTGCCAGCGCTCATTGAGAAAGCTCTGTGCTGGGAGCGGGGACTCTTTAATAGTACACAAGTTGCTATTAGCAAATGTTAACCATCAGGCGAGCCTTACGCTTCTTTGCCACGTCAATATGATAAAGAAGTGTAATATGATACGATAAAAATTTATGAGGCAAAAGATATGAGCAAAGTCAGCAGATTACTTACTTAGTCAACGAATCGTTTATTTGTTCGACCATTGGCCGGATATGTTTGCTGCTCACTATGTTTTTGGGTTGTTTGGGTTTGTATAATCAGTTAAATACAAACCATTGAATTTGAATTGGCGAAGATTTTCAATCTAAGATTTTTTAAATGACGTCTTTAGGCCACTCGACCGTTTAAAGCAATCCTTGTTTGTCTGTAAATTCACCTTTTAATGAGTGTTCAACTCAAGCAGTAGGCACCATTCAAGAAAGACCGCTTAATGAGAAATGAAATTCTTCGCAAATTTACTGTCGATCGTTATATCTTATCGCGACATTCACACGTAGCTCACGATGTCGAGGATCCGTTATGGAGTAACAAGGTCACTGTTAGGCCAGAAGAGAGTTCACACGATGTTTACCTACAGAATCTACGGTTCGCGATCTTGACTAGCCAAAGTTCGTGACATAACTCCGAGATTTAGATAAGTAGCGAGCGGTAAATGATAGATATGCTGTAATACCCGTATCAAAACTTTGAACAAGAACTAAAGAATTACGATTGCAAGCATTTACCGGATAATATTTGATTATAATAAATACCTGCAATAAAACGAACAAATACACAAATCTGGATTTTTAATGACGAATTCCGTAGAATGTCTACAAGCTCACCAGTTTAATATACTTACCAATTTCAGAACTGAGTTTAAACCGACTTCAAATAAAAGCAGGTTGTCTATTCGGTACGTATGTAATTATGAAATATTGTCATAATTGCACAGTTTTTTTATATGTTAGTCTATACCAGCTTCTGAACATGGGTGCCAAATTTCAGTATGCATGTATAATTGTATGTTTGTCCGCGCACATTTCAATAACTATATGTCGGATTGCAAAAAAAAAATTTTTTATTGTACTTTATATAGTCCTTTCTTAAGAAACAGTGCAAATTTCATCAAAGTAGATTCAGTAGTTTTTGATATACTTAGAGGGTTATGTGTGTAGCAGTGAATAATAAAACGTGTCGTTGGCTTAACAGCGTGATTCTAAAACATGTTCTTATGCATGTTTTTTCAGTGGTTGCATGCAATTAGGCTATCATCATCATCATCATCATCATCACCAGCCCAAAAACGTCCCACTGCTGGGTACAGGCCTTCCTATATAGGAGATACATATGAGGAGTATCTCCCATTTAGGAAGGGATGCAATATTAAGGCTCTAGCTAAACGACATTAAAAAATGTAGGAATGATAAAATATTTTTAAAAAATAACTGACTTTAAAACACTAAAAACTTAAAAGGATTTTTTTGGAGTCGGTGCTTTACTTTGGAAACAGTTTGCACCAACTCCAAAAAACACCCTTTTCTGAGATAAGCATCTACCTACTTCATGTAAATTATTTGTTTCCTTTTAGTGTTTTGAAGTCGGTTTTATTTTTAAAATTTTTTTTTTGTTGAATGTTGTTTTCTCATAAGAGCCAATTCTGATTGTTTAGGTCCTTATGACTCTTTATTTTAATTATCATCGTGGTTTATTTTATTATATTTATTCTATATCTATTATAGAGAATAATCGATTTTAATCACTAAGTAGGTAAATTGTCTAGAGAGTAACTTTGACAAAGTCGATATAATTACATAAATAATTTATGGGGCTTTACACATTCAAGGCCGTATAGTAATGTAAAAAACCGTTGAAATTATTTTTCACTTACTTATCATGTATGATATAATAATTGATATAGCGCCGAAAAATACCTTAGAATTGTGAACTTTCTCGATTGAAAGTGAATAACTTGTAGAAGGATTATTTAATTATTTTAAACACCACATGGGAGGGAGTATCAGGTACTTATCTAGAAGTCCCGTGCTCGAATCCGGAAGAGGCAGATGTTTATATGATGAGTACGAATATTTGTTTACGAATCATAAATGTTTATATTATTATCCTAATTCAGAATTGTCAAATTTGTGTCATTGTTATAATTATTATGATATAGGTCCTTTGGTATTATCCTATGGTCTCTATGACGTATTATCATCAATGTAGCTCAACTCAATGAATTCCACTTTAATTTTACTTATAGAACTTGCACCTGTCTATTTTATATTTATTTATTCTAGATACTTAATAAGTCGATAGTAACGACAGTAACGAGTTTGTCGCACTATATATAGGTACTAAACATAATCCGACAGTAGATCTTGATACTTAGTTATTGCTTATAAAGGTTTTGTTGAGTAACATTTTTCAAACCTAAATACAATTATACTTACTACTTTAATTAATTTTTTTCTGTCGAGTGCTAATTTAGTTTTTATAATAGATACTTCTTGAACGTGATAAAGGTTAATTCGCAACCGCAATACAAAACGACCACAGAACATTAAAAAAAATGATGTCATCCATAATACGCTTAATGTAAATTGTCTGGCTTAAACCACATGTAGTTAAATGTTAAATGGACCATCAGCTAAGCCAAAACCGTACACTTTAGTATTGTCGTCTTATAAAGTTTAGTTATAGAAGTAGTATAGCCTGAGCTTCTAATCGGAACTGTACATACCTATTCAATAAGAGATAACGCCGGTGAAGCATAATTGTCTATTTGTATTTGAACAATCACTTCTATTCCAAAATGACACTATTAATGTTCACATGCAAACTACACGGTACTGATGCTAGTTTATCGTGTGTAACATAATTTACATACACCCTCCACCCAAAAGGGGTCAAAGTACTAATCAATATGAAAGATTTTTACTATAGGACCGTGAAAAAATCAGATGTTTCATAGAAGCTTGCACACTGAAATGTATGACTATGAAAAAAAAAAATCGGTGACATAACTCCCATAGTAAAAGTTGTTCAAATTGCAGCTTAGAAATGTTTTAAATAGAACCAATGACATAACCTTTACAGTGAAAGTCAGTGAAGCTTTTGGAGCTATTTGATTTATTTAGTTTTCATAGTCTTCGCACAAGGAATACATCACAGAAAATACAATGTATAAACAACTCCTTTCGCTCATAGGGCAACCAAGGCAAGTTATTAGAGACAGACAGCTATCGGAGAGCTCAAAATATAGTAATCCTTTTTTAAAATGTAACGTCATGCTACCCAAAACAATTACTGATGTATACAATATTCAAGTATCAATATTATTAACTCGTAGTATACTCGTACATTCAGTTTACGTTCGTTGGCCGCGATTACACCTTCCCTGCACAGGTTCAGGGTTGTCAATGAGGTAACCGCCATTCGTGTAAATGCTTCCGACTAGTTGCGATTTATTTATAAATATCGAAAGGACCCGCGTGTGGATAGCTTTGAGAACCATTGTTGTTATGTTTTCTAAAATATCCAATAGCCTTAATATCTAATACCTATCTAATAATCTTTCCATGAATTCAATACATTGTGCAGGTACTAAAATCAAATATTTTCATATCTAGGTTTTAGGCGGTTAGCTTTCGCTTCAAGATTGACAAATTATGTTTATAATCATTTAACAGTGTTCTTTTATCATCATCATCAGCCTATATACGTCCCACTGCTGGGCACGGGCCTTACTACATGGGAGAAACACATGAGGAGTACATAACGCTACCACGCTGGCCCTATGCGGTTTGGTGGGCCAAAACGATTGCGGTAACAGCAGACACATCCTCTAACGCGGCAGTGAACAGTTTCGGAGAAATAACGTCGCCCTGTGTCACATCTCGCTGAAGTTGTATTAGTTCCCAGTTTCGGTCCTGGAGGCAGACTGACATAGCGGTGTTTTCTAACAGTGTCTGCAGCATTTAGATAGTATAATGGCAGGTTATACTCTTCGGTCTTCTGTATAAACTGCCGCAGCGTATGTAGGTATGTGGTCTATGGTACTTAAACTAAAGCTTTTTCATAATCCAACTTGTTCAGGAGGCTGGAAGTCGTCAAACCTGCGTGTGAGATGATTCATAGTGGTGTTTTCTTACAGTGACTGCAACACTTGGATGACATAATGGCAGGTTATACTCTTCGGTCTTCTGTATAAACTGCCGCAGCGTATGAAGGTATGTGGTCTATGGTACTTAAACTAAAGCTTTTTCAGAATCCAACTTGTTCAGGAGGCTAGAAGTCGTCAAACCTGCGTGCGAGATGATTCGTTATAACTCTCGAAAACAACTTATAAACATAACTAAGGAGCGTCGTGAGTCTATATATCTTTAATTGGGTCCTTTCAGCCTTTTTTAAGAAACAACGCCCCCACGCCATGCTTTTGGCGTTTTACCCTCGAGCATGATGAACTTAAATAGCTGCTGAAGAGCTTGCAGGACCGGTCGTCCACCTGCCTTCAATAGCTCCTCTGTAACTCCATCCTTGCCCGGTGCCTTGTTGTTCTTAAGCTGTTTGAGAGCTACACTAATCTCGTACGTCCGAGACATCTTCTTTGTAATGTCAGGTTAATTGGCTCTTGGATCAGTGGCCTGAGTGAACTGTGTGCGTGATGTCGCGTAATGCTGTCCATATAAGTTTTTAATCTCGGTCAACAGCAGGTCGGGATGTAACCAATCTGCCTTCCTCCGTCTTTAACTTCGTCAGCAAACTCTGTCTAAGCGTTAGATCTCTGGTTAACGCTTTGGAGCCCCTGTTCAGCTCGATTGCCTCTTTAATACTTTCAGTATTAAATCGGCGTACGTCGCGAGTCAAGGAGTTGGAGATCTGTTTATTGAGTTGCCGATGAGCGTCTTCGAAAAACTACAGAACCATTCCGCGTCTTTTTCCATGAGCTTTATTGTTGGCACAGATATTTTCTTATTTCTTTTGTTACGGCTAAGTTTGAAGAGTCTTGAACCCAAAACTTAGCTTGGCTAAATAACTCTAAATTTTTTCTATCTTTAATCATCAATAATTATAATCAATTATTTACAAGAAACTCAATTGTTTAGCATTAAATTTATTATACAAACTAGCACATAAATAGTACGTGCGTGGGATATGATAATAATTTTTATAAGCTCCAAGTACGCAAATAGTGATTCGTGAACAAACGTTCGTCTTCTTCATACAAAGATCTTCAGAGGCAAAGTCACTGACCACTACAGCAGCTGAATATTTTATTATTATAAACATTATTTAGGTACATTTAATACAAACAAACAATTGCAAGGCGTTACACGGTATATTGAACTTTTGTTGCAATAAAACAAAAATAAACATTCGTTCCAGACCATAACGCCTCCTGACTTTGCGGTGATCGAACCGATTTTGACACGTAAAAACAGTGAGCTTTATGCTTCGGCTACTCAGTACCGTCTTCAGTCCTAAATTGTTTCTCAGTTACGCCTTACGAGATTTATATTAATGGAACAGTTACAACGACTTAACTGCACACCTATAAACTAATCTATGAATTCAATACAATCTATTCAATGCCCGACATGTTTAGAGATGCAGTAAATATTTTCTCTTGCAGTTTATAGTCGGAATTACTGGGTATTATTTTAGCTTACCGTTTATCTGTACGATTAATGACAGAAATATTTTTACAGTAATAACTTTACCCTATATAGTCATCAATTTGTCTCTGATTCCTGTACTGCCTGTACAATGTTTCATGTTCCGTAGAGCTCTTCGACATGGTTTGCAATTCTGCATTGATGCAGAGTTTGATCCTCTTGAAAAACACAAATAAGTACTTCGTTTATGACATCTAACATGTGACATCTAACATATAACTGCTCACAAAACAAGAAATTTCTATTATGTTTCCACTCAGTTTGATTAAAATAACACGGGTACACGTAAGTACTAACATAAAGCAATAATCGGCAACAGCTCGCGTAATTGAATTTTCATTAACATAGTTGATTGAAGAGATAATTATCGTATAGGGCGTTGCCTTAAATCAATTTACGATTCAACGCTTATAAGTTTATTTATAATACGCAATATGGTTGAGTTTGTGGTACAGACGACAGCTCATCAAGTGTAATAGTTGCGCTACGAAAACCGGCTCTATTACAAACGCAGTGAGGGCGGTCTGAAGGTCAAACTGTTACGCTTGCTGTGCTGTCGGGAAATATGTTATTAGATGGTACAGTACATTTAATACCATATTTCCCGTAACTATATAACGCACTTATTAACTTATTGGGCAGTAAATAAAACATATACGTAATAAAAATGAATTAAATTGATTGTGAATTGTTGCAAATTTTTTAAACCAAATCCAATCCACAGCCATTGGCGGCTTTGAAGAGGCCGTCCCTTGGGCCAGGACCCAAAAAGTTGATGTTTGGAGACTTCCATATCCACATAAAAAACCCAAAACAACACGTACAAGACCAATCAATCATTAACTAGGATAGTGAGAGCCGGTGGCGGCTTAGAGCCCCTTGGGCCAAGACCCAAAAAGTTGATGTTTGGAGTCTTACATACCCATATTATATAGGAAACCCAAATTTACACATACAAAACCAATCAAAACTTAACTAGGACAGTGGCCTTTTTTAACCTGCTAAATCTCAACCTTCACTGAGGGATACCTGAAATTGAACACACATAATAAGTCAATACAGTCGCATCACTATTTTACACTTTAGTTATAATCTCTTCTCTATATAACAAAACAAATTCAAATTAAGTTTATTTGCTAAACAAACTTCCATTACACTTCAATAAAAAAAGTAACCGCAAGCAGATGGACTAGATAATTGCTTATGGCTATATAAAATGAAGGTATTACAAACAAGTGCAAGCATAGTCCGCATAGTCCGTCCTATGCAATTAGTTAAGGTCGGCTTAACTTAAACACTAGTTAGTAAGCCCGCGAAATCCCTAGAGAATGTCAAGTTTGCAACGAAGATGCTCTTAATGACGGTTACCGTTCATTCACACCATTGACAATCTGTTATTTATCGATTCGGTTTAATGCTAAAGAATTTTAATCGACGACCTAGCTAATTAGTTACACGCAGTGCTACTTTAGCTACCCTATAAGTTCACTTTAATGGCTCTCTTTAAAGGAAGAAGAAGGCATATTTTTCTTGTTTTTACCTAAAGAAAATTCTGAGAGCATGCATAGGCACAGCACTCGGCAGTGTATCTTAAGGATAATAATATTAATAATAATAATAATATTCATACACTCACACCTATCATCTAGCTAGCCCAAAGTAAGAATCATTAAGAGCTTGTGTTATGGATACTAGACAACAGATAAATATTGATAATAATATGTGTATAAATATTAGAAATATACTAAATAAACAAATGCTTAGCACACAAACATTCGCTCCTACCGGGATTTGAACCCGGGGCCTCTTGACCGAGTAGCCTCTATAGTAAGGGGTACATACCTCTCGACCAGCCGGTCGTCAAGGATGTTACAATATTATATTGTAAATCAAAAAAATGTGATTCATTTCGTTTCTGTCTGATTGGATTTACCAAAACGAGATGTTGAGCCACATAATGTCATTTCGTTGAATTCCGCGCCTACTTGCACTTTTTTATTAACTTTATTTGAATTTTGGTGATAATATACCTATCAAATATTATTTAAGGTACTGCTAGATACTCTAGAGTTTACGAAAAATTTATCAAAATTGCTGTTACACTCACTAGTGTCGTGTAAGTTGATACCATAAGTATCCGTGAAACACATTCCATTGCATACGCAACCAGTTTTGGAGGCAATTTTATGAGGAATGCAAAATTATTTACATGCATGTTTTCTGAACCACGTCTCACAGCAGTAACGATCGTGGGCTTAGATAAATCAGGTATAACTATTTCCTATCTGAAATACCATTTATAATAAAGAAACGCTTTTGACCTGCTTGGAAAATTCAGAAACTTTTTGATTCAAAACCTACTTTTACCTTACTATTAAGTAAATTAAGTTCAAATCATCAGAAAGCTGAGGTCACACAGATGCAGTAAACCGACCTCAGGTCGACAATCTTCAGATGCATCGGTTTAATAAGCAAGCGCTTTTATTATGGCTGCACAATATGCCATTTGAAACACTGCTAGATGAGAATCAGAAATTATTGTGTGCTTGGTAGCGAATGATGATGAAGGCACGACTTGAGATTGCAATATTGAAAGTTCTTTCATTTCACGATTCAATATTGTTTTCTAGAAATTCATTGAACACATTCTAAATTATTTTGTCATTAGCTTATTTCGTTACACTTGTAATATATAAGTTGATGATTTACTTTCACATTTTTGCTGTGGCTGTAAACTTATTATTTTGGTATGCATCGGTAGCCATTTTGTAAAATAAAAATTCCAGATCACTTTTCACACAAAGAGGTTACACAATACTTATTTGAACAACGAAATTATAGTGTTGTCCGTACACAACACTCAATTTCGCAATAAAAGCACCGCTATTAATCCCATAACGTATGTCTGAAAGTGAAATTCATTTTAAAATTGTCTGCAATACGTATTCTAATTCGTTTCATAAATGAATAGCTTTGCTCATTTTCCGCTACTCTGCTCACGTAATTTTACTCTGTTGTGTTGTGATAGCATCCCCTATTTCAAAACTACCTGTTTATACTTTGAGATCTCTTTATAAAGCATACTCGTAGCTTAATCAAACAAGCTTTATCAAGCTTCATAAAGCATTCACATACAGACAGTTTTGAAAAAAAATGTTTAATTTGATTGTTCTTATTGGCCAATGATTGAATTTATATCAATTCTTGAACAAACGCTTTTACCTTATAATATAAAACAGTATAGTGTGTTAAAAAAAATCCCAAATATATATGGATGTGGTTGTGTTCCTTGATAAGTTCTTGTCTTGCTCGTGACAACCCTATAAATACGTAACACACACACACACACACACACACACACACACACACACACACACACACACACACACACACACACACACACACACACACGCACGCGCATCCTACGATATCGAGCCCCACAACCCCAGAATTACAAATTTTATTATTAAATTATGTAACACCCGTTACATAGAAAATTATTTATATTTCATAAGTATGCCTGTAAATGTTCAACTTGTTTCTATCAAATATTTCCATCAAGCAATAAATATATGTATAATCCTGATACAGTCACGCAATCCCTAGAAAATTATATAGTTACTTGGATTAACAAGCTGTGTTAATAAAACTCAATTACTAATTAAGAGTTTATTACAACATGCAAACGTCACTGAGCAATTTATTAGTACAAGTATGTTAGATGAAATAGTGAAATTAGAGGGTTTGAAAATATAATAAACACTACATTTACTTGGTAGACTTTCCCAGTGAATGAAGCAATTCAATAATTTATCTGGAATTAATATTTAAATAAAATTAAATACAAATAGCGCTCTGGTTTCCACGGTTCCATATTCAATAAGGCCGATTTGAATAAAGCCGATAGTTTTAACTATACACGCAATTTTATAATATGATACTCTCTCTCTCTTAAGTTAATCGTATCTATACATTCGAGCTGAATTGCTGCATTCGTTTCTTCAACTCCAAATCTATTATAAAGAAGTGCAATTATACTATTAGGTTCAACCTTATTCTCAACCAGTCATTACATTTAATTGTTATAAATTTATCGGTGTATAATAAAACTATCTCTTAATTCTACTGATCATGTTATTAGATACAAAGGTGTTATGGGTAATAGTATCCAGGGCCGTCTATATGGCAACCCATTACGTAAGAATGTTTCACATTGTTCAGGTTCAACACTCTTTACATTTACATTAATACTTTTGTAAACTATGATTCTCGTCCAGGCTACATTTTATTACGATTCCCGAGGCACAAAACAATGTACATACATACACGGAAGGAGGCGTACGTTCTCTTGTCTTTTATCACCACTTATTTGTAACATTGTAGGTGTAGAAGAAAATAACATATTGAATAATGAAATAAGGCGTGTTCTTGACTCCAGTCTGCCCTCTGACGCCCACAAAGCAAAAACAATCGCCTAACTTTGATAACTGAAACGTCGCGAGTGAATTGAACAGGTGGTTTGTGAATGCAGCCAACAAATATCCGACATTCGCGATGAACAAAAGAAAATAAAGATTATTATGTTACTAGCTAGTGACTAAGGCTAATTTGGTTTTTGAGCAAATTTTTCTAATGACTCCATTCTAAACTATGGCGTTTTCCAACATTCATAATTTTAGTTATAGTTTATTTTTATTATACTCAACTAACATACAAGAAGCATCCATACTTTTCCATAGTTGTATTTACTACATACTAATTTACGAATTGCATTCTAGTAGGTAATACCGCCAATATTTATATTTAGTTTTCTCTTTAACTAACTGGATACTTCGCAATATAATAAATATTCATTGATTGAATTACAGTCTCTTTGATATGCAATTTGATAAAACTACATCTAGTTGCACTTTCAATTTCCTGCGTAATAGAATCGTCATTCGTTAAGATAATCTGATAAATAATTTAATTGAGTACTCGTTGCATACTTTGTAATTATATCAATAAATCGATAATTAACTTTTCTAACACTCAGTTCAGGTTTCAGGTTTATTTGTTTCTTAATGCCTGTTTATTAACAAATACAACCATGATTATTCTTATAATACCTTTACTACTTTGTAACAGATAATCTGCAAGAAAGTCCGAAATACAAGGATTTGCTTGTTGAAAGTAATTAATGTATAAGTATCCTAATAAAAATGTCCCTGAGCAGTGTTCAACCGACGTTCACGCAGAGTGCAGCTCCTGTTATCTATGGCACCAGAGCCCCTAGATCAGGTTTTAGATTGTCGTGTACTTGTCACCGGGGGAATTTGCTACGACCGCCACTCCAGACGACTCTAACAAGCTCCCACTAAGGCGTGAAAACAAAAATAAGTGACTGGCGAGCTGCGGAAGATACCTTATGTTGTCTGGCCTTAATAGGCAGTAAAGGATTCCGAACGCTTTGCATAGTCATCCAAACTAATTCGACTGTCCAATGTATTTGTTTAAAACTAACTATAGTATAGTACAGAGAAGCTATGACGCACTATGGACAAGTGAAAATCAATAGAGGGAAAAAAAATTATATCTACTCTGTAAAATATTTTGTACAATTGAGCGCCAAATACGGATTCAATATTATGTTATCTTTTTAAACGGAACTAAATAGTTAGAATAAGAATCTTCTAATAAAATTACCGGCACCGAGGCAATAGACATGGTAATTGGACGCGCATGCTGGAACACGGAATTGCGGACATACACGCTGCTGTTGAAACGGTTATTGTACGACCATTCGACTGGACTAACGCTGCACTTCCCTTCTCCTGTTACTTTATAATGACGGTCCTAAAGATGTCAATAGTTGCACCTCACCGCTACCGCAATACTTTGATGTCAATAGGAAATGACTTTCAATCGAAAGCCTTTAGTTGAACCACTAAGAGGTTCTAGAAAAGCATTTCAATGTTGCATTAGTTCTAATGCCGTTGTACAAAGTTCAGTTACATTTATTCGTTATTCAGTGCGTAGGCTGCGGGATAAGTGAAACTGTTATCTACATGATCCCACTCTCTAACTTGTAGGAAGAAGTCCCAGACTACATTTCCATGCGACACAACGTCGCAGAGGCGGTGATTACCTTCTTGTTATTACTAGATAAATTAAATTTATCATGTATTAAATCTCTAAGTACTTCATGTTCGATACGTAAGTATTATTATGCTCGTGAAATATGGTCGTTGTAGGCTGTAAATGCACGTAGTACTTATCCTTATATCGTTTGATGATATTACTCCATAACACACCGTTATAAGGCGTAAATAATGCGTGCATAAGTATTCGTGAAATCCGTTTATAAGCGCAATAACATCAGCTTTACATTATAAAGCTCTTGAAAGCGACCGGAGAAATCCCCTTGACTGGTGACGTTAAATAGAACAATGCGAGGCATTGAAAACGAGCGGGTGAAGATTTACATCTGAACAAGAGGCAGTATCTTTATTGTGTACAGCTCCTAGCGAGGCTCCTAGGTCGCGGAGACACAATATTCCCTTTGGTATCTACTATCGCAGATTCATCTATGCATGCGGAGGCACGTGCGGTGTACCAGGGAGTCGATATCCCGATAAGGCAGCACCGATCGTATGTTACGCTTATCCGGACTCCGTGGGAGCTTCTATCGCCTATACATTTTCCTCAACATCCCTTGGTGTAATGAATACCTCGCCGACGCGTAATTGGCCATCGCGACGAACGGCAAGTGCCCGTAATCGGCTCTTATTTGCCTATACGGATAATTCTCCTACACACAATTGAGACTGTCTCTTATACAATAGGTTCGACTAAAAACAATTTAAAGCATTCGCTTTATACGCTTCAAACGGAGTAGGGGCGAGCGCTGAACCTTTATACCGCACACGTTTATTATCTAGCTTTGCTTCAAGTTAAGGCAATTTGGATGAAAAACTAAACTGCATGGTAAAAGCTTCTTTTACCGGCTATTCAGTATTTATTCGTGGAAGCGGCCAAGGAAAATGCCCACAAAAGCTGATCCCGTTTTATGCTAGCGGTAATCGTAGAGTATACGACGACACGAGATTAGTCTCTTTTTTATTGCACTATTGTCTTCCCTGTTCGATGATTCCTCGACTCGATTATTTTTTAACGGTGAATGTTATGCAAGTCGTGTGACAGCTCCCAAACAATTTCTTGCGGCGTGTTTAATCGATCATAATTGCATTTTGTGTCGGTTATACGTCACTGTTGGAAAAGTAGCGCTAATCTGTTCCGATTGTAACGGGCTATTATAGCATTGATATAATCAGTGATGCCATTTCTCTTTCTTTGTTTATATACAACTTTTCATCAAGTCATAAATTTTAAACTGTCGCTTGAGAGCTGACTAATGTTTATAGAAACTGAATGCAATATGAAATACATCCACTAACAAAATGGTTTTATAACTTATAATTGTAATAATAATTGTTTTATAATTTGCCGTGCTTTGTATAAAAAATGTAGATAATGATCGCTTAGTTTACAGAGCCTTTGGAGTTGTATGCAAGATATTTTCTAGATAGCTAATTATTTGTCGTAGGATGGAAACTGCCCTTAAACAAATTAATGTTTCGACTTTGTTAGTAGGTGTCGATTAACTTGCATTCTAAATCATCGGCTATAGGAATTATATTACAAAGAAATTGCCGCTGTCAGCTGTAGACTAACCGAGACTGATTTATGAATTTGAAACAGCAAGACCTACGCTTCCGAATAGTTATTTCAAGCGTTACAAAATGAAATTCGTTATAAACTACCGTTTATATTTTTAGGCTATAAAAATATGCCTATAGGAAAGCAAGCCATTTGGCACAATTCTCTCGTTACATCCTTTTTTTTATTTATTTCATTTACTACTACTACATTTCACGTCAAACGACTCGCTATCCTTAAAATCCAGGACACGTCCAAATAATAACTTCCAGGTTATTGCCATCGTTTTATCGGTGTAAAAATTGAGAGTCGGCCCATGTTTCGATATTGCTGTAGTACGTATCCCCTCGTAAGTTTACGGAAGAATTGCCGCTGTCAGTTGTTCCCATCTCGGCTGAACAACGGTCATTAGGCGGTCCTTCCGCAAAGCACGAGCGTATGTGCGAAACACGTTCTGGCTCATGCGTAATGGCTGATCGTGCGTATCGGCATCTTAAGGCCTGCTTTGTACTGAGTGAGTTATTACATACACGATTAATATTCGCTAATGTTTTAAGGTGTTAGCGAGAAAGTAATCATTTAATTTCACAATAGTTTCCTATCGAGCGACATATGACAGAAAGTTCATGAAGTGAATGATATAAGGAGCATAAGGAGGACGACCAGTATTTTTAGCTGTACATGTTCTATCCATCTCTAATGTTTCAAAAATTAATCATTACAACACATAACTGAACTTAAAGAAAGATCAATACTTATGCTGCACTTTTATAACGCCATACTTTTGAATTATTCGCTATAGACATTTTTGTTGTGGCCTAAAACGTTTAGGTAACGTGCTAAGTGTACAAACCCCATTAATTTTAATATTTTATCCTATCAGAAAATTGTTGCTCGAGACACATTCTAGATTATGGTGCCAGAACCATTTCAAACCCTATGTAATATATCCAAAGTGAATCACTAAATAAGTCTTGCCTCATGCAGTGCTATAGTAATTAATTCATTTAATTTTTGCACTGCATGAGGCAAGACTTATTTACCTTAGGCTTTTTATAGTAACTGGGTGTTTTATTTCTTTTTTCGAATTCAAAATGTTATTCGAATGAACGTGACAGTACCGAGTGTAACCTGATAGACCGATAGTTATATCAAAATAGTAAAAGATATTGCAATTGGAAGAAATTCTGTTCCATTACTATTTCAAATGCACTAACAATAGCGAAAAGGAAAACAAAAGAGGATATTCTCACAAATAATGTCTCGTTTCAAACCTCGAGCACATGTCAATTGTATTGTCTACCAGCCAGCACACACTACGTACTTAATACTCCTCGTGTGATTGTTCTTCAACTCGTGCGCAGGAACCCTAGTGTTCTTAAGAGCTTTAAATCATCTATTGAATGTTTGTGCACATAGCCGTACTTGTACAAGCCATAATAATATGTTTGCCAGCAATTTCACGCTTGCTGACCTTTTATAATATATTTAGATAATTTATGCATTGATTAAAAGGGATACTATAGTAGCTTTATTCGCCTTTTTATTGGAACAATTTCCATTTTCAGGCATCAAAGATAAATATACTTATCTATTACAAGTAAAACTCAATTTTAAACATTGCAGTAAATGCTCGCAGATCACGGTCGCTCCTTTACAGAACACTAGGAAGAAATAATAATATATTTTTCATCAATACGTCTAAAGCTATTTTCCAGGTATTAATTGATTGCATCTTATTGAATTGTTACTGCAAGCTCCTCTTAAAGGTTGCTATTAAATAAACCTATAGAAACGTTTACACTTATTCCGCAAATTGTATCACGTTTTATAGCTGTGGCAGTAAATCGGTCTAACTTCACAATATTAAGCTTACTATGTATCAGTGTGCCCTCAAGTCAAGTCGTGGTATTAAAATCAAGTAGCTAAAGATTACACATAACGACTTTGTATATATTAAGCACTCTGTTTTGCATATTCCCATTTAATCTAGAACCTTCCCTCTGTAGCATCTATTATTGTAAGCTGAAACGATTTTATTAAAATAATATCGTGCCTAAGCATTCATTTTAATAATAAAATCGTTATTCTAAAATAAGATTCAATTTCAGCACTGTATTAATTATCATCTAGTAATAAAATATGTACTACCCATTTAATTTTATGTACCATTGCAATCATTTATATCTTATATTTTTTTATTTTGTAAATATTTCGCTTTTCTCCTTCGTCGTCTCATGTTCACCATTAACTATTACTTACTGCTGCATTTTTTTTTTAATTCTACCTGTAAGTTTAGCTATTTCTAAAATATCAATTTGTATGTTTTTCTTTCCTTGTGTGCAATAAATTATGTTTGTATGTATTGTATTGTATTGTATTGTATCAATTAGTCTATCTAACATTCAGTCATTTCAATACTAAGCAAGTAGGTACCTACAGATAGTAAATGACTACTGTCCGTCTGAAACATTATTCCTCTATGTTTTTTGCATTTCTGTTAGGAGCTAACATGTTGCTATAAAATTTAATGAGTCTAATTGGTGTGGTTGTGTTCGATGGGGTTTTCTGATTTTCTCATCAAATTACAAGCAATATATTGCAAAACATTCAGGCTCATGTTGTTTTATTTTAAAAGGCATTTTATAAATCCTAACCATAAAAAAGGACATCAATGATATTGTGTGTTTATTGCTATTGTTATACTTACTTACTTTTACTGTCTTTTCTTAAAAAAATTAAATCAGAACCTTATTTGTCCTCATTCATTAATATCGGTCAGCAAAATTCATTATAAAATATCGTAAATATGCCGTTGGATGTTTCAAATAATTTTCTTAGTGCACTAAGCAAGTTTCCTTTGTTTTAAGAACAAATCACCAACAATTATCCAACACTTGAACATCCCAGATAGTCTGTCGAGTTATTGCCTTCCCGAAGGCATAGTAATAGTTAACGCTATCGTAGTAACATTAATGGTTATGATGCTGTAGAAAATGCACTAAGAATATTTTAACTCCTTGTACTATTTTATTTATATTATAATATGAATGCTTTTTTTGTTGTACGGTTGAACCCGATACCCGATATTAACATACATTTATTATGATCATTTATTCGCAATGGTAAGTAACTATATTATATAATTAATACTGCATTTTTTGTCTTATATTATTATGTCACTTTTGAATGCTTACAGTAATTCCCATTTTTAAAAAAAAATGTAATTATAAGAGCTATTGAAGAATACTTTATGTCCACATAATAGTCATTAAACGGCGTCTAATACTCCAGCGCATTCGCTATAATGACAAACGAGCTTGGATATGATAAAGAAATGCCACTTCATTAATCAAACTTGACCTGAGAGTTATTACTTCTTACACAGTACGCTGCAAAGTCTCTCACCATTCTATTCAAAACACATTTTGACAAATTCGCTTTTTATTTAGCACTAATTATGGAGTGGTTTAACTTTTCTTCTCTCATTTATATTTTAAAATTGTAGATGAAATATGAATTCCATAAATTATTTATTCTGTAATATCCTAATTAGTTGCGTAACTATTCTGAAATGCCGCTATGAAGTGAAAAGCTATTATCTAAGGCTTGCATAGTTCTTTATGAATTTTAACATATAGATGATAATATATCAAAGATAATACTAATTTAAAGGAGGAAGAAGATAATTGTTTGTGATTTAAAGTATCTAATTTCGTCCGTTTAAAATTACTTGTAAATCAATCCTTGGGTTTGGAGCGTCGTACCTCGGCCGACGCACAATAAATCCTGACGCATCGCTATCATTACAGTGATTTATGCTATCGTTCCTTCCGACCACGACGCGGAACTTTTCCTTACAATCTTCGTCTAGCTCGTGCTTTAACTTAACATAGTCTTAGAAATTGCCCTTTCGCCAGCAATCATTGCTGCGGCTAATATACCGCCCGTTGGAATAACATAGCGGTGGCTTCCGCGTGGCTCAAGGAAATATTTATTTAGGAGAAAATTGATAGTTTAAAACAATCCCACAGCTGTCATTAACGAGCCCTGTGATTCCACTATTACTGCTAACATTGTATAACAGCCACTGTGCTGCGTAATAAATAATTTGTGTACCCTCAATGTGGTATTATGTAGGTTCGCTATGAAACCATCATTTTGATTATACGGTGGTTAGTTTTCATTAACAAACTCTATAAAAACAGATATGATTTTATGAGCTTTAAGTGTTTGTTTCGCCGACTATAAATAGTATGTTGTATGGTTAATTCTCGGTATTGACGGCCAAATTAATACTCGATCATCTTTTTTTTTAATTCAGCTATTTATATGGCCAAACGTAAAATTGTGCACCAATTTGATATTTAGCCGTATTAATATTTGGCTTTAACACTACTTCAAACATTTAAGAAAACCTCACATTTGAGAAGCGTTTGAGTATTCGATTCTTAGCAAATTAAACTGACAAACAAAACAAGTTTCATTATTACAAGCTATTTTAATTCTAGGTTAGTGCATCTGGGAGGGTGAAGTTCATTCAACCTACATGCATTAACAAGTACTTTTAAATGATTCTCTAATTGACAATGAATGAGGTGAAAGAGACCCATATCGTGAAAAACAATTTATCTGAACTTAGATTTTTTTCAATAATAGAGGATAACGTCGCACCCGGTGGTTCGATCAGCATTAGAGGTCTGATGCTGACCGTACGCGGTAACCGTAGTTTATGGACGTTTATACTTTGTTGAAGATATAAAGATTAGAAGAAACTCAGGCAAAATCACGCACCGCAGCAATGCATCGACATTATAAAAAGAAATGTGTTTCTCTTATCTATGAGTGGTGTGAGGCTTTACCAGCAAACCAATTCCAGCCCTTTCTGTTATTATGAGCAACGTGTAATATAAAGTTACAATTGGCATATTGGCCATAGTATACGTGCTGAAAATTACCCATGTAATCTACATAATATTATTATCGGTGTGACTCATATTTTATCAGTTTCAACAAAAAAGATTTAATTAATCATGGAAATGAATAAATTATCTATTTATAATTAACGCAACTCATAATACACAAACAATATTCCAATGAAACAGTGTACAACCCGTCCAATATTTCATGAGAACAACAAACAAACTGTCCGAAGAACAGAACAAAAACACAAAGACATTGATTAGAAATTCCTGTTCCTTTTGACGTCGAGCCTTAATGGCATAAAGTTTAAGTAGATACCTAAGCAAATAAAGGAATAAGCAGCCTACAACTTGTTGAACGCGTTCCGCAATATATTTCTCGTGCAATGTTTTGTATTTACATTGAAATATGATTGATGCAGAGGTATTTTAATAAATGTAAATAAAATTAGTTATCATTTTTTTATATACGAGATTATTATAGAACTATTAAGAATATTATAGAACTATTAACACAATTATCAAACGAACAATATTTCTTTAGAATAAATTATTCTTTAGTGAGATATTTACTTATAGTAGGTACTAAAACAAATTGTTATACAACGATTGATTTTAATTTGGCTTATGTATTAAATTTGTGATTTACTGTCTCCTGTATAAGTAGGTAGCCAATTATGTATTCTATTTCTCAGAGAATAATACGTTATCTTTTCGCTGTTAGTTTTGTTGGTTGCGTGTTCGCGTGCAAAGCGAGATCGGAACTCTTTGATAGTATAAGCAATTCTATGCTCTGTTCCACATTTAATTATTCGGATTCAGCTTACGTTTTATAAATTTTCAGGTTATTTGTATCGAAATCATTTATTATCACCACAATACTTTGATTTTTATTAATTAATCAAGTAGGTCTTGCTTACGAAGTCAGCCAAGTGTAAAGGACATGGACTAAAAGTGGGCCCCGATCATAAGCAGTGTTGAAAGTTATATCATTGGAAAGCTAATTTTAAGTGCTAACAGTAGCAATTTTTCCAATTTTTAAATATCCTCCGTTTTTTTATAAATAATTCTTGAAAGTTGACGACTACAATAAAAAGACATCATTACAGCACGGTTAAATTGTTCTAAAATTACTTTTAAATTGTTAATTTAAATAAATGCTGATACCATTTGGCTACGGAGTTGATTAATATTGTATAATTAATTAAATATGAATCATTAATTGATCTCTCGACACTTTGCGCTGACCACCCTGAATTATTGTATTTAATCTGTGACGCTCAAGTATCAATGTCAATGTGACACTGACTCATAGAATAATATTACTCACTGACTTCAAAGTACGAAGCTTGAATTTTATTTAATTTTTAGCTATCTCATTTACTGACGAAGAAATATAATATCTAAACACAAATTAGTAATATTTGTACTACGTAAAATTAATACACGAAGTCAAATTGAAAAGTTCATTTACCTACTTAGTGTGTACGCAATTGTAATAAAAAAATGTAAAATGTTAGCCAGCCAATGTTTTCTTGGAATAATAAGTACTTAAATAGGAATACGAACAAATGTGTAACTTTTATGTGGAAGAACTTCATCGGATCATAAAATATATGCTTTTCAAGCGGAATGTTAATCTCTAGTTCCTCAAGTGTAGACCCACAGATTTCAGACACCTTATTGGTTTTTAATTATTGTCTTATCATACGACCCTCGCAAGACTTTACGCGGCTTAGCAAATTAAGAGTAAGCTTAACTTCGTTACATATCCCATTAAAGCACATTTTAAAAGGATTGATTTGGAATTGTTTCGACAACAATCAAACTTGCATGGTCAATAATAATTAGTTTTGAATTTTTAAAAATATTTTGCAAAGGTAATAATGAATATTTATACACTCACACCTATTATCTAGCCCAAAGTAAACATCATCAAGAGCTTGTGTTATGGATACTAGACAAGAGAGAAATAAAGATAATAATATTTATATAAATATTAGAAATATACTAAATAAACATATAGTATAAACATCCATGAGTCTTAAACAAATTTTCATACTCATCATACAAACATTTGCTCCGGGATTTTGCAACCGGGATTCGAACCCGGGACCTCTTTACCTAGTAGCCTGTATAACTTAACTAGGGGTCCACGCAGCAAGCTGGTCGTCAACTGAAGAACAATGAAATGAATACTACTATTCAGTGATTACAAAAAATAAATGGAAATGGTGCATATGGTGTGACTCAACGGGAACAAAGGATATTATTCTTCTAAATTAGTTTTCTTTGATAAGAAATGTTATGTATAGTAAGGTGAAATAAAAAATGGTATTAAGTAAAACAAGTTTATTATTCTTCAATATATTCTCTTATGTTAAGCCAGGGTTTTTAGATGCTATTTTGTTAAGAGTCGTAACAAAATAGCATCTAGAAACTCCGGCAGGTGGTAATATAGTTTCTTGGTACTGTGCCTAACCCAGATACCATACTATTGTCATGATATGTGCGCAGCTTCCCACTGTTCGTTTACCTATAATATATGAACAATAATACTGTTCAATCCGTTGACACCAATATTCACCAAATTCAAACAAAATATTGTGTAATATTTTTATTGCATAATTGTCAATATAATTATATGAACAGTAATTGCAACAGTAAAAATCATCATTGTTTACTGTCGAATGAGTAAATGATTTGTTCTTTTTACCAATTAACTTTCTTTCCACATGTTTTTTGTCATAATAAAATACATTTTTATTCGTGGATACTGTATCTATGCTATTGATCTAATTATTTATCAACTCAAATGACAATGCTTCTCGAATGATGTTGCTATTCGAGTGGTATTCAACTCGGCCTTATTTCTTTCCAATTTTAAATTGAATATGTCTAAATAATGACATTGATTTAGGGGATAAAATATCTAGTACTTTGAACTAAGTAATGTAATCGATAAAATAATGATATAATGATAAGTTTGTACAATAAATTAAGGCCTTCATTATAACTCAAAAGTCCCACTGCACTAATTTTAAAACGATATATGGACTCATTTTGATATATTTCAACAAAAACTTTTATGTGGTTAATTCGTCAACAGAATCACAGAGAACATACTTTTTCTAATCTGTGACATTTCATATTTCTTTAAATGTTGTTTGTACTTCATTCAAGTTGCCAGCATTAATTAATTTTAATTATTAATTACAACAAAACGGAGGATATTTACAATGTAATATTTTACCGGGTGGTCCACTGTAATTTACACTACATGCTGTAAAAATTTCGTAGCTGCTCGTTGCTGGGGCCCACCTTTCATACAATTTTAGACCGTGTCCTTTAAATCGTTTTTACTAACCGTATGGTTAGTTGTTGTCAGTGTAACATTGTTGTCGTCGTTGGAACTTACCTTTGTTGTTTCTTTTTCTTTCTATATCTTCATATAGCACTCTTAAGAACTCTTCACAGAGTTATACAGTGTGTTACAAAAGTTCGAAATAAAATTTAAGGTGGTGGCTGTGTTCCTTGGCAGGAGTTACCTCTAAACGTTTGGCCCCTTTAAACCCAATTACATAATTATTAAAAAATTTGCCCTCCTCGTGACAACCCTCAAAAATTTGTACTTTTTGACTTACGTCGTTTTATACATCATTTGTGAAATTTACTGAGAGAGATCATAATATTTGTAAGAACGACCGTTATTTTTAATACGGTCTTACTGAGTTCAGTAAGACCAAGTTTCACACTCACTCGTACGTTTGTTTTGATGGTTATCTACCATCAAAACAAACGAGTGTGTTTAAAGGTCCAGATAAAAAGAATAAGAACAATAAACAGTCATAAGTAGCTATATACCGGTAAGGATACATATCTGATGTTGTTTGAACCAAGAAAGTGGTAGCTGTTACTGATCACACCATACCTTAAACCAAACAACAAATGTTTACCCAAAAGGGATTGCTTTCTATTCGGTACCTTTTATAGAGATGTCTGGTTGCACGTCCGAGAAACGTGTGCTTGTATTTCATCTGATTCAGTTTCGTCCAACTGTTTGGCGACTTTGCTTAACCTACTTGCCTAAACATTTCCGTGACGCATCGGAATTCGTACCAGATTTAAATAATCGGCCTTCACTGTCTCCTTGACAAGAAATTGTAGAAAAACTTTACACTTCGTCTGAGAAAATTAAACTACGCGGTACTTAGATTGAGTCTTGTTAGGACATTCGGTACTTTATTTTTTTTATCTAACGAAGTCTTCTTATTTAGTACGCAGCTAGCGCTTTTTACACAATTACAATTTTTTTCACACATTGCATCTGATCATTACTTATCTGCAACATATAACCGCCAGGTACGTACTGCGTAATTAAATGCTGTTTTGATGACACTAACAGTCTGTAACCGCCCTTAGTCGTGAATTATATCAGAATATAATTCATATTGAAATGTGAATGCATAAAACATGAAACATTGTAGGTAAGTCAAAGAAAATTTATGTATTGGTTCTTTGTAGGGCGTAAGTACTAAACGGAGCACAGTTTAGTCTATTGATGTTGATGTTTGATAAATATGAGTATTGTGAAGCTTAAATACTCTTAGCTATTAAAATTACAAACTAGTTACCATTAAGAACCTAAAGACCGCTGGATCGACGAGATACATAAAACTGCCGGTACATACTGGAGTCAGAAGGCAAAAAATAGGAAAATATGGAGACAGTAGGAGGAGGCCTATACCCGAGAAGGGGCCACGTCTTTAATACTATAAGCATTTTTATATATTTTGTATTTTTTTCTATATTAGAAAGGCATGGAAATAAAGGCTATAATAATAATAATAATACCATTAAGAAAAAAAAATTACGGAGACATAATAATACTTAGGTACATAGTGAAAAATTTTATACAATTCACATCGAATGACCATCATTACCATTTGATGATTTGACATACTTTAAAGAAACGAACATTTATCGAGAAGTAATTATTTGCTGAGGAGCTTGGTGGCTATTGGTTTCAGCGCTCTGGTTTCGATACGAAAAACATAGCAACTTTCGCCATACTGGAATGGGTCAATCTAAGTTTGTTATCTCGAGCTCCTCCGTGCTTCGGAAGGCACGTTAAGCCGTTGGTCCCGGTTGATCCCCCACCAATCCGTTTTGAGTCAGCGTGATGGTATTATGGCCCAAATCCCTCATGTGTTTCTCCCATGTAGGAATGCCTGTTCCCAGCAGTGGGACGTATATAGGCCGGTGATGAATTATTTGCTAACCATAGTAGTTATATTTCTACTAAATATCATAGTGTCTCATTAAATTGACCCCAAAAAAAATGTGCCAAAATACGAACTACTCGTGTATTTGTATCAAACGTTACGTAAAATGTGCCATATTTTATGTACAGTCGAGTACTTTAATATGTATATATTTTGAAGTAGTCACTTTAAATTACATAAATTTGTATTTAGTCTTCGCGGTGATTTTATGTCAACAATCAATGTGTCATATTTATGTACACAGCAATAACGACTCTACTGTAGTCAATATAAATACGACAACGACTATAATTAGTCGAATTTTGAAGCTCAATACTATTCATATTTAGAATGTTACCTATTTCATACACCATAAAATTATTGCGGTCATCGGTTACAAAGGATACACACATACATTTTTAATGACCATTAAAGAATACATGTCATTGTAACAGTGTATGTTAACATATAAATTTCTCAAAAACAGTATATTTATTATAGACCTTATTGATGTGCAAATGAATATAACACATTGAGTGTTGACATAGAGTTATGGCGGTAATTGATTACAAATTTATGTAATTTAAAGTCAAAATGAATACATTATTTTTCAACTTTGAAATGGATACATATTAAAGTACTCGACTGTACATAAGTAAACGACAAAACTACACAATCCAACTCAATCCAATGCTTAACAAGCCGAGTAACCAGCCAAATTGTTACATGCACCGCGTGACAATAAAGCCAGTGTTATGACGAGCTAACGTCAAAATCGAAAGTGAACGAACTGTATCAGGTGCCAAGTGTGTGTGAGAGTGACCAACTATCGTTATGGCGTTATTAGGACACTATTGCTCGTTTTCACTGACATTTGCTTAGCGTGGACTCTCTTAGCGATTTTTATCTCAGTCTATCTAAAGGAGATAAAAAGTGACAAATGTCGTTAAGAGTCACCTAAGCCTAGTTAATGGTTAGTGAAAACCGTCATAAGCCTTGTAAAGTTAAGTTATTCACTAGGTTTGTCGGAAAGATAGGCTTTGTATAAGTAGGTATAACAATTTCAATTACATTGTAACTTCTACTGTTTTCACACAACAAACCGCATCAGGTCAGGAAGGTGGTGCTATGAGCCAAAATACTCAAGTTTCCCCCATATAGGAATGCCTGTGTCCAGCAGTAGGAACTGTATAGGATTGTGATTGATTTAGGAATTGATTCTGAAGCTTTCATGTAAGATCGTTGATTTTATCTAAAATATTTCAATAAGGACGAACCTCAATTTTATGTCCTGTAACTACTTATTGTACTATCGTAGCTCAGATTATTGTGAAATTAATATACATATATCTACTGTACTACCTACTATTAAAAACCTACCAATAATATAAATTAATGTCTGACTAAATTTATTTTTTTGAAACTGGTCGAGTTGCCCCCTAAGCTGCGGGCCGAGTGGCTCCGACCGCGTTGATGTCGCTATATCCTTCCTAGGGTCTCAAACTATATCCATACCAAACATCAAAGTGGTGCGGCTTAGGCGTAAACAGGTAACAGACAGACAGACAGACAGGCAGAGACATTAGTACCTATGGATTAGTTACACAAAATATGTCGGTGCCTGGGTCTTTTACTAATCTTACTAAGATACTATGCTTTTCAGTATAGGCAATACATCACATCAATTAAAAAATATTTACATGGGAGAATATTTCAATACCTACCTAATACTATATATTTTTATTCTACTAAGTTGATTTAAATTTATGGTCCTACCTAAACGCCATTAATCTTAAGTTCATTTGTGCTTTGAAATATTACTTCATCTAATAAATCGTTTGGATTAATTAAACAGATTCAAAACGAAATGAACTGCTTCAAAGTTAACTCTTTAATAAAGCTCTAAAAAATGTGGCTTCTTTGTAAATAACAACAATTAGAATAATAATGAGGAGCTCGGTGGCGTTAGTGGTTTGACCGCTGGTTTCGATTGTAAAAAGCTTTCGCCATAGTCGATCCTGGATGGGTCGAATAAAAATTGTACCTAATCACGAGTTCCTTCGTATGGCACGTAAAACCGTTGGTCCCAGTTGTTGCTAACCCGAGTGTTTTTCTAAAGTGTGATGTGATCCGATGTGAAAGTCATGTGTCCGGCGGCGGGGGGACGTGTACAGGCTGGTGATGGCAATAACAATAATTTTGGAATAAATGAAGTCTAAATCTTATATAAATTTAGACTAACTTCGTTGTTGCTTTGTTAAACTCAACTTTGTTTATAAGTCAATTCAAGTAACTTTAAATTCAAGTAACTTTAAATCGCTGAAAAAAATATATTTTAAACCTGCAAATTTTAGAGGCTAAAATATTCATTACGAGAAAAGTGTTTTGTAGTACACATTTTTGCGAATAATGTGCAAACTGCTCATCTTACGACACCTACTATAACAAAGGTATTTCAAAATAAAAAATACAGCAACGATATTGAATTATTGAATGAAGTTCTCAAACCTACATCATCAAAATATATTTCGAAACTAAAATAGGCCCGAGAAGATATATCTAATAATAGATTTGCGCAGTGTATGGTTACAAGTAATACTGCAGATAAAAATTTTCAACATTTATATTTGATGTGTGTACTTACTCTTTTCAATGCATGTGAAGTGAAAATCAAGACTTAATAACTAGAGTAATGCAGTGTTTTATAGTTCAACATGACATTTAATACGTGCGCAGTCTCCGATATTATGGCCGTCTTCATCGTAAACATGTCCTACAAGATAATTCTCAATTTAATTCTTCAAATTAATTATTTGTTAATCAATATCATAATTCATTGTTTTTACCGTTTCTATTCTGCTGCTATAATTACCTAATCAATCAAAATTGACCTTAGCTAGAAAGATCTACGCATGTGCGTGCATGTGAGTGCATGCACTTAGTTTTTTATACAACACTAAAGTGACTTTCAAGTATTAAGATTGGTTCGGCAAAGGTTATCCCCGCAAAATGCAGTGGATTTACATGAAGTTTTAGTGGGTCTTCCCAGTGCCGTTATGATCAAACGCTGGGCGATCCCCACAAACGCCTGTCACTTAGACAACGGGTAGGTCTGTCTGTAAGCGGATTCCTCCCCGAAAGATAAAGGTGGCTATCAAGCATACGGCTCACCTGGTGATAAGCCTTTAACCTTTGGACGGTTGCAACACCAGGGGTATCGCTTGTATCACTCGCGCGTCGCTGACCCTACAGTTGCAGTTTCTCGAAGTTTAATATTACGACGCAAGTTTTTTTTTAGAATATACTACACATAATATAGAAATACTAATAAATAATACAGTAATTATATAGACATTTCTATCAGGCGAATTTTAGTGTCGTAGAAATAAAATCGATACTAATTTACAAACCTCATCAAAAATCATACAATAAGATAATAACAATATTGTCTTTGTAATCACAAAACATAAAAATAGAAAGCTCATAGAGAAAGCCCTTACATTGTTATATCTTTTTTATATCACCACAATACATTTCAGGCCATGGTGCATTGGTCATTTGGACGATTTCTCCTATAATTTATACCTAAATTATAGGGTTCAATCGACGAGCCATAAGCAATGAATCAGTTCTAAAACCATTCCATGCTATTCTATGTGTGAATGTTAAGTTATTAGTGATATATTGCGATTTCTCTACAATGTATTTAGTTATGTAGTTATAAAAATATTTCTAATATGTAATTAAATATAATTACTTTATTTACTAAATTTATGTAGGTATCAAACATAGTAATTACTTCATAGCAAATTTTAATTCCAAATTATACCTGCCATACCAAATGGTATTACTTCGCAATGACATTGCAGCAGAATTAATAAACTTTCTAAAGAGACATTTTTAAAAATTTCTTTTACGGTTTTTTTTAGTTGCAACTAAAATACGTTATGTCATTTAACCCGAGACATGGTTGAGGGAAAGCTTATGACAAATAACATATATAACCAAAACAATAACTTTTGCACACTCATCATTATAATACTATGTTTCATGAGCAAATATTAGGATACCGTATCGTAATCATATTGAGACTGTGTGGGTCCTTACACTTTTTACTGTCATTACCTTTTTGCATTGGTTCCGTCTCAAAAATAAGTATCTCGATCTTTAGAATTTTAGATTTATAGAAAATAAATAGTAGCGCTATCGTTTTGTGCATGCGTGACATTATTATGATCTTAAAAGACTTAATATTTAAACGCAATAAGAAAGATTTTAGGATATGTTCGCTGTTAAATAAAATATAGGTTTGAAATGCAACATCAATATTTTATAATTAAAATTCTTTCTACGGGAGAGAGAAAATATTCGCTGTTTTTTTATTAACTTCAACACTATTGTGTTGTCTGTTAGTAGGATTGGTAAGGGACGAAAGGTTAATATTTTAAATCAAAATACTACTTTTAAATGTCATGGAATATTAATGCAATGAAAATTTAATTGCTTTTATCATACAGGGTGTTTTGTAACAGAACAAGCGGGCACCTACCCATGTTAAACTTAAATACCTACTATTGTGTTATAAAAAATAAAAATTGCAAAATAAATTTCAAAAGTGATGTTTCAAAAATGTATGGAGACCCGGCCAGGTCTATGTAGTGGTTAATTGTCCATTTTCTTTTAATTTGCTTTGTTGCATGGTACAAAACAAGATTTTTTATAGAAAAACTGCAACACAGCCAAAAATTCATCATGGCTATGTCACACGTTTAGTTGACTTCTGTCACCGGCCGCATTGCCATACTTAATGAATATAATATAATAATATTTATACACTTACACCTATTCTCTAGCCCAAAGTAAGCATCATTAAGAGCTTGTGTTATGAATACTAGATAACGGAGAAATAATGATGACAATATGTATATAAATATAAGAAATATACTAAATAAACATATAAACATCCATGACTCGTAAACAAATGCTCGTACTCATCGAACTCGAACCCGGGACCTCTTGACCGAGTAGCCTGGGGTACAGACCACTCGGCCAGCCGGTCGTCGTCGGCCGTCGAATAACGGTGAAATCGACGAAAAATTTCAACCTTTGTACTATAGGTATTTTTCGCGGATTCAGGAGATTCTTCCACATTTTTTAAGATACTGTACATACAAATAGTTGAACAAAATGTATGGGATTTTTTTTAGAATTTTGAACTATTGATAACGTTGTAGTATCTATATTTAAGTACTATGTCAACATGGGTAGGTGCCCGCTTGTTATACCGAGCACCAAACACCTTGAATAGCATTTGTACCGAGTTCTGACCCCAAGCAACAAATTTTGTGGAAGGCCACAGCAATGTCGGCGTATTCAAAAATTGTAATCATTTACTCATATAACCTCGTGACTGTTATACAGTGGCTTTATCCCGCGTTCTACATTAGCCAGCCATGTCTCCTAACACCGAAAGCTCGAGGTATTTCAATTCCATTCATCGTTCATTAATCAAAAGTGGCGATTCATCTGTATACAAGCCCAGTCGTTTTTGTATCGGTTTGAGCACGCGACGGTAAAACTTTCTTTGGCGGCGCACTCGAAAAGCTGACAAATCGCTTTATAATGACTTCTAATTGATCGTTTGGTTTGATTTAAGCTATTATTATACGGTTCGTTATGTGTTTAGCTTTGTAGATTTTTGAATATAGTAGCAATGCGACGTAACCACAGGTTATGCTCTTGTCAGTGTATTCGCAATTACTCTGATTGATCATTATATTGTAATGGTATTGTATTAAACTATTTCTGCATATATAATTATCAGATTACAAGAAATTAAATTGTCTTCTTACAGAAGACCAACCTTAACATACTGGAGATGGCTAGTAGCTGATTTCACATCTTTAATCATGTCTGCTATTATGAATATTATTATTTCAAAGCTAACTTGAAGTATGTAATAATTAATTATTATTATTTTATATAAAAAAATGCCATGGAAGTATCACTAAATACCGGGACTTGTTATTATATATATTTGGAGAATCTAGTTGTTATATACTTACAAATGCATTTGTAATAAACTCCCTCTTATGCCAGCACTACTTTTGTATAAAAACTTACTACAGAAGGATTGCATAGTGTAATGGTGATTAAATGCATTATTTACTGCAGACTATGCTTCTCTGTTGACCAGCTCTGAATTAGATTATATAATTCGAGCCCTGAATTAGATATAACTCATAAAAACAAGGCATAAGTCAACTCTACTATTTAGTATAATGTAAGTCAAGTTGGTAGAAGCTACCAATTTTTACCCGCCTTTCATACTGAATACATTTGTCTTACTTCATTATAGCTTACAGTGCCTCAAGCGTTGCCTTCCTTAGGTACCTGTTACCTGTTGTATTAAACAAAGAATATTTTATGTCTGCACACAAATTGGTGAATTAATCTGAATCAACAGCACTCTCATATTCCCACGCCTTAATGTTAAGGTTATGGATCACTTGACTGTAAATTTGCTATTACCATTTATTTTCTACTTAGTATTTGTAAAACATAATACGGAAAACATAACTGCTTGTTATTTGCCAAAAAAAATGAAGTAAATTAAACACTACACGAAAATGACATTAGAAGAAATATCTAAACAATATGGTCGATCTAAGATAGATTTTTCAAAATTAGACAGCAATTAAACATTTTAAGTCTTCAAAATCTCACAGTTCCGGTTTCAAATCATTGTTAAATGCATTTACGTTGTTCAATGTTGTAATAACATTCATTAGGTATAGCAAATACTGTGCAACTACTCACACGAAATAAATGTTACTGCGCGAAGAGCAAATTATACAGTACACTGGAATTACTTAACTCTATTAAAGTTTAATGCTATCCAATGTTACATATTATATTACGTCCATCTGGGTAATAGCAAAATTAAGTGGTAGAAAGCTTGTTTGTTTAAGTACACAAACGTGACATATTCGGAGCTTTCGGAACATCATACCAAATTTATACTTACAGCTATGGGTATAAATGGCCAATTGATCTCAAAAACGTACTTTTCCATTTCAATATAAGGAAGTGAAAGGCTGGGTAAAACAAAGAACGTTTACTTGGTCATTTTGTGTGGTCTTAAGCTGAAATTACCAACTTAGACTTGTTTAATGTTACCTACTTCGTCCATAAACTATCCACCCGTTTAGATGAGTGATTGGTTCTGTAAAACGAATTGTGACTGAAGAGCTCTTAAACTGATTTCGTCTGGAACAACGATCCAAAACTCTTGTCTTTATTTATGCTACACTACGTTTAGAACTAAACATTGTTAATCTGTGAAGTATTGCTTACCGACATATTATCACAGTTAACAGATTTTCTATCATGGGTACCTAAACTCCCGCGGGCCGCTATGTAATAATAATCCAGAAATTAGTTTTCTCAACTTTTTCATTGTTGATATCCCTCAATTATTATTGTTAAAAAGGATTATTATATTTATGCATGTCTGTAATCTCTACTAATTTAGTATCAGTAAAACCCGCTGCTAAAACTTCAGGTAAGTAGTAAAAACTCTTTTTTTAAAATGTAAACTACTAGCTTTAGGGGGAATGAATGTAAAATTTGTATCATAAGAATGATTCTTGCGCACACTTGACGCAGTATGTGATTAATATGAAAATAGTTGCAGCGAAGATTTCTCATTGTTATTTCCATATATGCATATCTATAGGTGATTGCTCATTGTGAGGAGTTACTAGCATCATCGGGATCGTGGGAATCAGCCAGGAACACTTAGCTACCGAGCACTGAACCCTTGCACCCGTTTTTCTTAGTTAAAGGCTTGCATGACTGCTTTTGCTGGCACTTATTAATTTCACTTTGACAGTATTCACTTGTAGAACATAAATTACCAGCTGCCGCTCTGAAACGCGACATTAATTTATAATTTCTTCTCATTTGCAACTTCGTAAATTAAATAAGTATAAAGTAATTATCAAATAAATCATGCGGTTGTGTAATGTTTTCAATCTCGCCATGATGAATAGTTTTGCATCTCTGCATATGATATTAAACTTTCAAATCGGCACGCGCATGATGCATAAAAATAATAATATTAAAAAATATCTTATCTAGTTAGTACTTTTAGTCCTTAATAATACCTACTAAGAGTAATTAGCGCATACACTTCAAGAAAATTTTACGTATAAATTCAGCTTTCTAAGCCGGCAAATAATTATTAAGCTAATTAATTGATGTTAATGTAACGAAACTACTTACATCTAGAATGAATGATATTGAAAATAGAGAGTAGAAGAAATCTAATAAGAAATTGAATGTCAGGTTTTATTGCTTACAAACTTCGTGATGCCTCTTAAGAAATTGAACATTGTCAAGATTACTTCCATGTTGCCGTTTCCGCACAGATTTGGAAGATTCACGGTTGAATACTTCAACGCCCCATAAATTTGAAGCCGCGTCTTTATTAAATATTTTAAGTATTGTTAAAGTCTAAAATTTGCAAATGTCAAATTGAGCACTACTTAAAATTTAAGTCACGTTTGAGTATTCGGTCGTCATTCTACCAATACTCAGTTCTGTAGCTCAAACGCTAATAACTTTTCTTAGAGTAGGCCAAGTAGGCTGTGATTACGGCTTCAATAGTCGGATTTCTTAAATCACACAATATTAAATACATTGGAAATTTTATCGGACAACATTGTCCATAATTGACCATAATTATCTTTTGTATCTGTTCCGATAATACGGAACCACTGACCCATGGCCATTTCTCGATCTCAATAGATGTCTATCTAGCAACAATTGAACTTGATCTATGACCTGCATGCTAACCTTTCGGGTGCAGAATTATCCTCATATCGCCTTGATTAAATCTAAGTGAAAGGAGAACCTTCCTATATAGGTGCCAGTTTTCTTCCCTCGAGGTGGAACTCGTGGCGACTCGCGGTAGCAAGTTTTGTATCGTGGTTTTAGATCACGCCGGGAGTTAATAATAATGTGGTAGCAGTGTCACTACCACAAATCTTTTTATAGTAACCTAGAATAAGTTTGCACGAAGAAAATCGAAACCACTAATTTAATCAAAAAGAACTTATACAGAGTCATGGTGCCGTCAATACGACAATAAATTAAAACATGGGCTATATTAGTTCATAGAAATGTTTTGCAACTTTCAAATTCATTCAATTATTTTGATAATTACATGACATTTGAATAAAATGATTTACCATTGGTTGCATTATTTTATAGTGTTATACCTATTTAATAGAAAATGTGACGAAGCTGTACCATGGGTCGAAACTGATGTTATTATACTCACAAAAGCATACCTTTCAAAAGTTTGACGTCACATAATCCTAGCACAGATTTATTTACCGACCAACATGTATGCAAGATTATAATCTATTAATTTTCAATATGTCTGTCATGGGCAAACTTGGACAGGTGGCTGTCATAGATGCGCACCGCGAAAGGAACGCTTGACCTTATCGATTCTATTTCGCGCAAACAATGATACCACTGTTTCGCCATCACGACTGGACCGTTAAATGTCTGATGACTGCTAACTTGCTATTATTAATATAACTCTGATCTACTTAAAAATAATATTATCACTATCTTTTCTTCAATTTTGCCTCGGGAAATTTTTGAATCAATGTTCATGTCACAGTTTTAAAGAGTAATTTTTAAGATTGTGATTGTCACTTAGACTTTCTAAAATATTGACTAAGCACACTGCAATGCTATGAGTAAATTTAAACTGTTAACGAGTCATTACACTAAAGTAACAAAGGCTGCTTTATTTTCAACCCAATGATAAGCTTTTTACTAAGATTTACAAATTGGATGCAGTAATAATGTGGTTGCTGAGACACTTCTCTAAACTTGATAACCAATTTTACAGTGCTTCTATTTCTTTTGTATTATTCCGAGCAAAAAGAGACTGCACAAATTGAGTTGAATTTTGTCAGTAATTTATTGATTGAATAGCAATTTACTATAGTTACTACATCTGAGATATACGTTTTATTTTATGTTTCTGAGTGAGCTTTATAAATTATATAATATTTTATGCAGCACTATCTAATAATAACATTTCTAGTGAGCATCTATTCATAATCGATTAATTTAAATTTCCACTTAATATTGCTCCAAGAATGCACATAATTGAACGCCAGATCTGGTTTCATTCTTACTTTATTGAATCCGACAACATTGGCTATACAAATGGGAAAGTAACGAAACTAATTCATGAGTGATACACTTCATCGCCTTCACAATGTATTCTACAATATTACTAGTTAAGGGGCCAGACAACGTAGGTAACAACTTATATTTAACCCCCTACAAGTCATGCTATCCTCTTTACAGGGTGCGCCTGAATAGGTACTACTAAGTAATTAAAATAGAATAAAACTAGAAAAATTTTCACGTCCTGAGGCAGGAATCGAACCTGCGACCTTTCGCTATCCGGGCGACTGCTCTGACCACTGAGCCACCCAGGACTTGGGATAACCCTGTGAAATTCTTCTAGTCTATCTTGTATTTGCATTTATGAGCTAACGTCCACCCTACAATGTCGAAATATTCTATTTCAACATCCGAAACGAGTATTTTTACAAATACCGACGAATCGGTTAAGTTGGGGCAGAGCTTTCAAATATTCTTAATTTTTGATTTTAACATTATTTTAAATGTTTGAAAAATTACTTAGTAATTAAAATAGAATAAAACTAGAAAAATGTTCACGTCCTGAGGCAGGAATCGAACCTGCGACCTTTCGCTATCCGGGCGACTGCTCTGACCACTGAGCCACCCAGGACTTGGGATAACCCTGTGAAATTCTTCTAGTCTATCTTGTATTTGCGTTTATGAGCTAACGTCCACCCTACAATGTCGAAATATTCTATTTCAACATCCGAAACGAGTATTTTTACAAATACCGACGAATCGGTTAAGTTGGGGGGGGGGGGGGGGGTTTGGTATTTTTTCTAGTTTTATTCTATTTTAATTACTAAGTAATTTTTCAAACATTTAAAATAATGTTAAAATCAAAAATTAAGAATAGGTACTACTACCTTTACATCAAGCACTTCACTGTATATCAGTGAGAAGGGAGGAGTTGTCATTTTTCATACATCTTTCACGGCCCGACGTAGGAGCAGACCGACTCCCGTTCGATAGCCGTCCAGCCATGCTATTCTGTAACAGAACTCGCATCTCACTTCGCAAGTCACTTCGATTTCAACTGCCAAATTGTATGAGAATTTGCTCTATTTGATAGTTTGATTCGACATGACTTGCGAGGTGAGGTGCGAATTTCGTTACCGAATACACAGGTCATTTGCTTTATCCTCCTGCCGGGCGGGTAAATTTATGAAAAATAATAACCATCCGTGCGCAGCACGACACCCGCACTGCTCCCTTGCGGCAGCAGTACGTCCGTAACCGCCTTATTAGTTGAGTATTTTAATAAATTTCAGGAATTAGTTTAGAATTTGAACTATTGGTTTACAAATTGTACCTCAGTAAATATTATTTTTTTCTGTTCGAAGTTTTGTGATACATAACAAAAATAAATTAATGAGTTCGTTAAAATAAAATAATGACACAAAAACATCAGACATCAAGAAGTAAATTACCTACACATCCGACATCTCTATACTAAGCTGAGTTGTTTATCTTTTTTATAAATAAGAATAGTGATTACAAATTGTAATATTGCTATAATTGTCAAAAGACAGCTTGAGTGGTCTTCCTTTTTGTTATTTATAAAATCTTGTGGTCAATATAGTCATCGCCTTAAAGCTTGAGCTTAGCTTCTGTTATGTATCCGTTAAAAAGTGTTCATACGATTCAGCACTCTTACCAATTTACCGGTACATTAGCCTCGGTTACCAGCTATCTGATTATTACCATTAAGTTACCGTTCTTCTGGTATATTTATTTCAATTGACTTGTGTGTCACTTTTACCTTTATATAGTGCACATGTACATTGAACAGGTAATTAGCAGAATCCGTGTTACTTATGTCTAATCTATAATAAACTTTTTACGTTATTCAGTCTTGGCTGGCTGGTAGTTTAGACAATGACTGCTGTGGCAATGTAAACACGTTTTTACGAACTTTCTTTGCTTATTTCATAGTTATTGTTGACCGCTGAATCGGAATTTCTTTTTACTGATTGCCCTATTTACATAGATAAGTACCTATCCAATGTTTAATCGACCACTAAAAGAAATTGCAAAAACCGTCGCGACCGTAATTTGTAATAATCTACATTATTTGCGTTCTAGAAAAAGTTACAAAATTTGAAAATGGATTGTCATGTCTAAACAATCATCGTGAATTGTGAATGAAATTCAATATTTCAAAAATCTTTTGATATTCGTTTATTCATGTTCTCCAAAAAGGTTTTAAGCTTGAAATTACTTGTCATCAAATCAGGGGGGAACTTCGGGTCTCGTTAACAATTTGCTACGTGCCTCACTATTTCATATTCTCAGGTTAATCGTAGGTTACTTGTTTCTGAGACAGTATGTAAGCTGTAGTGGCTATAGTAGGTCATTGGGACAGTATTTGCGCAGGCTTCGCTTTCTTATGAGCTGAAATAAATGAAATTATCAGAAAGTTGTTAAACAAAATTTTTCCTAATATTTCTTTGTAAGATGTTGGTAATTGTATCGTTAGATTTCTTTAAAAGATCTTTCAATATATGAATGATTCTTTAATCAGCAATTATCGACAGCGACTTGTTTAATGATTTCGTAGAAAAAATCTGTCTCAGTTATTTCTCCCTGGCGCAAATACCTGCAATTATAAGACGAGAAGTCGGCTGTGAGAACTATATATTTTTACATGGAACCACTTCGAAGATTTCTATTTATATATCATCTCTATTTAATTGAGCCAAAAGCAATGAATTGATATCTAATGATATAAGTAAAGCACTTGAAGAAATGATACGAAATCGTTTGCATAAAAATTATTTCCGAAAACTATTTTTGTATAGTAATAGTGAATATGAAATGAAAAATAAAATAAACCTGTAATTGTACTTATAAGTACTTTTAGATACAGGACTTAATTAACGTTGCAGAAGAATAAACATAGAACTTTGAATTGAACTGCGCGTGCACTCGATTTGAATAAGAGAAAACTCTGTACCAGATTCAATTAAACATTGCAATTTCCTAGACATTTCTTTATCAATTCAATGGACAAAAGAAAAGTTTGTGATTGTCAATTTTATTGCCCATTCTTCTTTGCTGCGAATCAGTTGGGGCGTTTGCATAAGAACGTATATCAAAACTGAATCGCCATTGGCCTACATCGTGCGGTGAACTCACTTCAGAACACATGATTTCGGTACATTTGCACGTCTCTGATAAAAATCTTAAGGCATTGTTTTCTCATCGTTTACGAATAAACTTTTGACTCGTTGCTTTCGCTATCACATTGGCGATCGTTTTATAAATCTTTTTTATGACCCTTGTTGTGTTCTGTTCTAACACGATAGGCATCAGCTCGCGCACAAAGAGGTAGTCTTTGCGTAGTTCATTGCGTCGTAAATTTTAGAATCGAACCACGAGTTCCATTGGGAACATCACTGTTATATTTACAATGAGGCCGACCTTAAATTTGGTGTTTGTAAAAAGTTATACGGTTCACTAGTCTTTGTCGCCACATCGACGACACCTGTTAACGCATCTAGGTCAGTTTTTGTACATCGTTTTCACTATTCAAATAAATGGGAAGCCTCACCGCGTGGAATTTTTCAATTGAAAACAAAAATACAATAAATTTACTACATATAACACTCAGCCGGAACAATGGCATTTATTTTTCCCAAGCTTCAATTTGACACTTATTTTAAGGGGTCATCGTTAGTACTTCTTTAGTTTAATTGTTTTCAATGCCACAAAAAGAAAGCAATTGTTTCTTTACTGTGAAGTTTGTTAAGGAATATGGATAGTGTCATAACTAATAATTACGAGGTAAATGTACCGTATCAAAGATACGAAAAGAGCGATAAAGTGTCTCTACGTAACAAATTTCGCACATAATATGGCGATTCCTCTTATATTTTCAATGTTGCGTGACTTGGTTGGGCGTGACGCACCGTTTTGTCGGCTCTTGGCGATACGGTCTACATGCATCGGAGTATCCGTCAACTAACCCCTGGTTTCGGCTTCCAGTTTTCTTCAGCGAGGGAAAGTATTTGATTTCCTTTCGTATCAAATATCCGTTGGATGAACACACATCTATAATTCATCTTATCATCGTGTTGTATTTTACCTACCGTATTCACTTGTAATTAACACCAGGCTTACAACATGCCTTGGCAATTTATGAGGTTATTACAAAAAAATCCCTATCATAGTAACCTGTTGTTAGTATTATGAAACAGGGCATTGTTAACAAATAAGCTTCAAATGGCTTCGTGTTCGATTCTGTTCTTCGATTTATTTTCCCACGCGTTATTGATTATTCAACTAATATTCAACGAATTGTGCTCCAGCACAATAATTATTCAAATTGTGCTCATAATGCGGCTACATTGCAGGTAACCTTTCTTTTTGTTCTGGATACTATTTCTACGTTATTAAGATTACACATAGATAATAGCACCTCATGTGAATAATTCCAATTTCCTTTGATCTTTAAAGAAATAGCCAGTTAGAAATAAATATTAAATTTATTAGAATTATGAAATCAACGTAGGTATATGTGTTCTATTAAACTATACAGTACTTAATTGTACCTATAATCATTTTCAAACCGCAAACAGCAGGTTTATCTTTTATGTTTCGATACAAAATTATTGTGTAGTACAATAATTTTTCATGCAAAAATACCAATTAGACATAATTATTACCTACTTTCATGTTAATTATTTATGGCTGGTACTAAATTGTGCAAATTGCAACTTATAAATTGCAAACCTCTTCAACAAATAACTGAATAGGCAACCAAAATCTTAAAGGTCAGTTAATGACTGAACTAGTGAGTTTTTAGCTGGCAGTGTCAATTTTTACTGCTTTTAGAAAGAATAACTTTTCTTTGATTAGTTACTAATTAGGTAGTAAAAATAGTTCCTTAGATTAGTTATGTCAAAGAGAGCGGTACTTTGAACGGTATTACGGATGGCTATGCAATTGTGACGTTTAGTAAAGTGGGACTCCAGCACGACCACAGCCCAGTTCCGAGGTGAAACGCAAGGTCGGGAACCGCCGAGTTATTGTGCTTATAAACTTTTTGTCATGCGTCTCACCGAGTTGTATTGTTACAAACAACTGAACTACTCCATTGAGACAGATATGCCGTGCGATACTCAACTCGGAAACGTTTTTTCCTGTCTTCCGTGATCGCTGACGATCGAAAGCCCCACTTACTCTGACGCAAATATGCGATTAGATCTGCATGCATCAGCGTACAACTTCAATTACGCGTGCGTCAAGCCAGATTGATCGGAAATTTATTAAAAAATCGTTGAATAATTTTCCTATCATTTCTAAATATATTTTTTTCTCCTAATATTACATTTATACCATCCATCGATAAATTCAACCTGCCCTCTATGAATGTCTTGTTTGAAGGATATATTTTAAAATTTACTTTTTAGACTGCCCGGTTTGAATTACTTAATAATTACCAATTCATTTACACAGTTTCAATGTTAAAACTGCTGTTTCAGTAAGCTTAAACAGGAATGCTTAATTAATACTTGAGCAACGTTCATTTAAGCCTGTAAATATGCCGTAATAAAGCTTTAAGTGGTGGATAATTCGATTTTTACGACTTAACGGCCTTTAGAAGCTGTTCCCCTAAGTTCAATGATAGGATCTCGTACGTACCGGTGTAAAGTGGCTGCGGTCGCATCAAATCCGATGTGGAAATGAGCAAGCTTTCAGCGTTTGTACTCCACTCACGGCTCTGACCACAAATCGGGGGAAGACTGCCTTTATAGTTGCATCCCGTAATAGTTGATAGCTGTTGTCATGGACGGCTGATGTCACCTGTCGCTCGCCGTTACTACTCTATCATACTCCATTCCGGGCGTCGTTTATGTAAGAAAATGTAATACCATTTTGTGAATTACCGTTTGTTGCGTTATATTAAATAGCATTCAATAATAGTGCTCCATTATCCTGTCGTCTCGTAATCTAGATACCCATTTCAAGCTTGCACCAAGTCCTCACAATTTATGGGCGTTTATTGCTGTTGTTATGCAAAAGTACTGCATAAATATTTTGAATTGGTTTTGTAAAACGATGGTTGGCTTAAATAATTTAGTTCACTATTATTATGATCTTGTTATTGACGTAGACGGTTCAAAACTTTATAAGTAGTATTTTTTTCTTACAAAATTCAGATTACCAATTTGTTTTCTTGCAAATAAATTCATACTTTTTACACTATAGAAATCGGAACAGAATCTCATTCAATATTATAAGAAGGAGCACATGTAACATTATACGTATGTAGGTAGGCATACCTGCACTTGCTTAGTATTTTAATGAATATTTATAACTTTATGGACCCCGTAAATAAAGTTTTAAGTTACACATTAGTTTACCGAATAAATTTCTCAATATTGGACAATCTCAATGAAATCAAGCCATATCGAAACATAGCCGAAAGCGAAGTCGCAGAGTAAGTACCTACTTATTTGTGGCGATATCTTGCGGTATGTCACAATACACTTATTTATTTTATTAAAGTAATTACTTCTCTCTTTATTTTACAACTCACGCGCGAAGACAGCAATCAGATATAATTCAACCTAGGAATTAATAAATCTTTACCTTCAAGTCGGCAGGTCGCGCTATCGGAATTTTCAATATTTTGTTATTATATATGTTGAATAGTCTATACTTTATTACCGCTATCGCAATAACACATAACACCTTTCTTCTCGAACTGCAATCTAATGGATAAATTTAATCTCCTGATATTATATCTAATTTAAAAGACTTTCGCTTATACGTTTTATTAGGAACTTATGCGTTAGTTACTAGTCCTTTGAAATCGACAGAGCAATAAAAATAAGCTCTATCTTTATGTGACAACGTCGAAACTGGGAATCATCATCATCATCATTATATCAGCCTATGACTTCCACTGCTGAACAAAGGCCTCCTCCATCGATTTCCAAATAGAACAGTTCTGCGCAGCCTGCATCCAACGGCTCCCCGCGACCCTGACCAGGTCGTCTGTCCATCTAGTGTGAGGCCGTCCTACTTTCCGCTTTCCAGTACGTGGTCGCCATTCTAGAACTTTAACGCCCCACCGGCCGTCAAACTGGGAATGGTAAAACAAAATTGCATACTGTTCTAGTTATTAGCGAAATATAACTCGTAATTACAGATAAAAATGTATCGCGAAATTAAGTTATAAGTACTTAGCATAAAATTATGTTCTATAAATGTAGGTAACTAACATTACAACGTTGCGAGTTTACAGTCGTTATCTTTTACTAAAATAAAGTTATTTGTTGATTGTTGTTGTTATATGTTTTTGACTACATTTTAAGTCAATGCACACGTCGACTCTACCTTTTCATTGTCATTTCTCTGTTGTGGTAGGGCTGGAAGAGATTTCATATAAATAAGCAGTACCTTTGTACAATAATAATTTTTCCACGAAATGACTTTTCTATAGTTTTATATTTCATGTGGGTAAAATAATTGATAAATATAATTAAAAAATTTTTTTTTTATAAAACCGTATTTGCACTCTTTTGAAGTACCTGTAAGGTGTAAAACGCATGACTTCATATTTTAGCTGCATATATATATGGGTAAAAATCAGAGAGGTGAGCATTATGTATGCTTCAGACAAAGTTTTTCTGAATAAGATAACATGCTAATACTAAAAAAAAATTTCAAAATAAGGGTTCTGCACATAATTACACGGCACTTAGCTTATTTATCTTTCTATACTAATGTTTTATTTGATTTTAAACAAAAAAAGGTTTAAATAGTCATTCCGGGAATGTGTCCTTATTCCATGTTTCATAGTTCAAACAAGTCAAAAATGTTTACAATTAAGACTTAAAATTGACATATTTTAATATTAACTTTGAAAATCATCAAATTAAGAATATACGTATAAAATACATTAATAGCAGTTTAATTTCTTCATATTTTGACTACTCAAATGCTGTCTGACGTTTATTAAATCATTCCGTGAACGCGGTGGATATCGATCGATATGAATAAAAAAAACACACGCTAGGTGGCGTTAGCGAGCAACAGCGTGAAGTTCACTAGTCAAAACAAAAGGCGTGTTTCGTGTTTACGGAAAAAAATAATTGATTTTGTCGGTAAGTACCTTTTACATTGATATCAGTGAAGCGTACTTTAATTACCAGTCACTACGGGAACGCAGTTTAATGATAAGTTTTTCGAAAATATGAATATTTTTTGCAAAATTCTTATAAATATTACAGCTCACTTGTTCATAACCTCTAAAGCCAATATCTAACATGGCAGCGTCAAGCGCGACATGAAAATATTTATCAAATAGTCATTTCGGGGACGTTCTCGTATATAACGTTCGTTCCCGAAATGATGCGGGCGTTCCCGAGATGACAAGTTTTGGGCAATATGATGCTCTATTGCTTTTAAATGTTTTCATTATATAAATATACAGAATAACAACATTATCTGATTGAGGAACAGGTTAATTACAATTTCTTGAAGGTGATTCTTAAATTCGTTGGTTATATTATTATTACAAAAATATTTAAAAGTGTTCCCGAAATTACTTTTGCGCCTGGCGTTATTCTTTTAACTGGTAGAATTTCTAAAATATTTTTTTTTTGTGCGTGGGCTATATTAGTCCATAGAAATGGTTTGCCACTTTCAAAAATATCGTATTCATTTGATAATTTCATGACGTTTGTATGAAATAATGCTGCCAACGTTACACTATTCCATACAAATGTCATGAAATTATCAAATGAATACGATATTTTTGAATGTGGCAAACCATTTCTATAGACTAATATAGCCCATGTTTAAATTTATTGTCGGCGCGTAATACTGATTATGGGAATTAATAAAGTTGGGGAATATATTATTATATATATATATAATAATATATTCCCCAACTTTATTAATTCCCATAATCAGTATTATATATATATATAATAATATATTCCCCAACTTTATTAATTCCCATAATCAGTATTTGTCTGTAAAAGTACAATATCAAGTTAACTTACTAATTTTACTAAACAGTAATGAAATAGATGATCTGATTCTTTTTTTTTTAAATAGAATAAAAACTTTTTGCAATATTAGAAACAATGAAAGAGATTTTAGTCATAAATATTAGTCTTAGCATCAGCTGTTATAGCATAGCACAAGCTATCGCACCTTTTGAAAAAGTAATGTCTTCATCAATGAGAATATGCACAATGCATTCATAATGCCGTGGCGAGTGTGTATCATCAAGGTCCCCTACGGGTTCCCTGTTTTTGTACTCGGTGTGAATAATGACCAATAACTTTGACGGGGATTAGTCACTTAATGTCGCTCCGCTTATCGTCCACAAGACGTCTGACAGAGATGTATGAGGCTCGTCTGATTGAAAATTCACTGCATCGCGAATATATCTAAGCTTGATGCGTCTGTTGGCGGTCGGCATCTGAACCAGTTTGTGATTTATGCTGTTTATCTTTATAGGAAATGTTTTCATCGCATAATATTTACGGACTTCATTTGCTGTCTTATATAAATAGCCACTGATTCAATTGTGCACTGTAATTGATTATGCTATTACGTTAATAGAGCTCTAGTAAATCCTTACTAATATTTATGACTGTCCATTTTAGAGGAATCGTAAATGTACCTACAACGTCTTATCTTGGTAATAGAACACGATTAAAATATCTGTTTTCGTCTTGTATTCCCTATTGGTTCTCACCTACGTGTATTACTTTTACTAAGGGTTTTTTTGGAGGGAACCCCCCCGCTCGTTTTGTGGTAACTCTGATAACCTTATCCCTTACATGTGAAGAGGATACGTTTCCACATAATCAAAGTTCATAAAAGCGAAAAGCTGAGATGATTTTCCGCTTTATAGAAAACATGTCACTACAAAGAAAAGTTATTTCCGCGTCCTCAGAGCAGCTGCTGCAGCTCTATGTCAGGTACAATAATTCCGCTATAACTCAATTTATTTATCTTGAATCTAGATTGACGAAAACAAGATATCAAAAAAAAATTGAAACAGGTCAACTTATACCTCTACTAGATAATACTCTCAAGAAACTGGGATACATACTGTCACTAAATATAAATGCTTTGCCATTTTCTGCTCGACCACGAGGTCAACATAGATCTAGCATTCCAGTAATTGCTTAATGCCTTCTTAGATCTTCAAACGCTATACCTTCTGCCTTTGTGATAAGATCTATTTTCGAGTGAGGAAAATTTAAATTAAAGTCTTCATCTCATGGTGCGACCCTTTGCTATAACTGTGTCTTTCGGTTTACTATAACCCCATGACATAGTTGCTGTAATACTCCTGGACAAATTGATTTCAACCCGCCCTCGGGTAACGAACCTTGACCCACGATGCATTCTAAAATCGACTACGGCTTCAAGTCACGCTTCTGCCACACTTTCTGCTTAAGGCAATCACAGAGTTCATATCCAGTGTTAATCATTGAATAACACCGTTTCTACAATATTGTAAATGTTGAACCTAAATACGTACGCGTAAATACTTTGTTTCTAAATTAATTCGGAATAGAAGGAGGCTTTATTCTACTTTTATTTTTGCTTTATACTTATACACTTTCGGATTTTGTCACAATTGTATTCAACTAATCATCGTGTATTCGCGCAATATCAATCTCGCGGTATTTTTCACTACTTGCAGGTTCTTGGCCAAGCTTCTCATTATTTGATTGTATTAAGTTTAGTATTACACAATAGGATAACAAATATCTTTAGAAATTACAATACATATTTCCATGCACGGATAGGGAATAATTATAAACATATAGTATTCTAAGAACATAATGTTTATTCTCCGGTGATGGGTAAAAGTCTATAATTTAATGCCTAAGAACCTATATAATACAAAAGGGTCGTCTTATCCACAAGCTTCTTGCAATGCAATAAACGTACACATGATAAACAATTAGCTACCACAGCTTGTAATATAAGAGGCTTGTACGTTCCCGATTCTTGAACGATACAAAACCCATGGTCAATAGTAAGCACCAATGACTATTTGATGAATAAAATTCTGATAACATTCTTTAAATAATAGAGACATTACTGCTCAGAAGTGTAAGATCACGTTCAAGTAGACGCGGGGCGTCAGGCTGCACGGTGCGACGTCAAGTGTTTTCTCCGTTTACAAAGAGGCAGCGTGCTCACTGCCCGCCGCATTCGACGCGTAACAACAAACATATGGTAAACAGTGGATTCGTTTATGAAGGAGCGGGACCTGCGGGATAGTGGTTTACGGCGCTGCGCCCGCCGCATTGTTAGCAGCGGCGGACACGGCGTCGTCCTCTGCGGCACCCGCTGCGGCTACCGCAGCTTTCTTGCATCCTCCCACGACACCACCGCAAACCGCGCACCTCACCCTCCCGTTGCCGCGTCCTTCGCGGCGTCGCCCGTCACTTAATCCGCCGCGTCCCCCGTTACGTCACCCACTACTTCACCAACCGCTTTTTCGCGGCGTCGACTTTCGCCTGTCGTATGCGACGCTGCACTATAATTCCACCTAACGCGTGCAAATACGCTTCTCCTAAAACGCTCTATAAATTGCCGTAAGTTTGTGTCTCCGGCAGCCCGATTCGCACACTGCGACGCTAGACGCCCCGCGTCTCCTTGAACGTGGCCTAAGTAAGTAGTGTTTTAGTATACAGTTCTTTTGAACGGTGAACATTATTATGTGATCTTCAAAGATCCAGAATCCTGTTTTGTACATTATTTGTAATCGGAATCTTTTAATGGATAGTGAAGAAACACATTTACCGGCCGTCGCTAAGTAAGTAATTAGCGCGTCGGATGCATAATCTAACTGTAACTGTAGTATGCATTGGCATAAAACAGTTATTTTTCATACATACACGAGTGTATGGAGCAATTGCAATAGGTAATGCTAATGTCTAGTCATCTCCGCACTACATGTTATAATCTACACAGTGGAGAGACATCAGTAGCCAGAATAGACAAGTAAATCAGGGTCATGTGTTTCGTGTTTTGAATTAAGAACTTGCTTGCAATTGAAAGTACCAAAAAAGCTTAGTTTATTTATAGACCTCCTTACCGAAAATCCTTTCCATTTTAATTGGAAAGTTTTAAAGTAACAAGGACCGATCATGTTCATGTAAACCATTGAAAATGTTAGTCTAAAAATTATAGGGAGATATCTTGACTTTTAGTGCAATCGCATAGGTAATCAGCACAATTCTTAATTGTGTTTTCTATGTTACAATAATAATTATTATTATCATCTTCTGAGACTAAGCTCTTCCAAATTTATAAATATAAACTTATATAATTTCTGTACCCTCATCAGTAACACTATGAATGTCGTGTCTGACCTTAGGCCATTCTCACACACATGACTTAATTTTCACGACATTGTTATTGGTTAGTTTATAGATATTGGTTATGACCCGGCTAAACACAAATTTGTATGTCAAACTCAACGTACAATTTTCTGCATAATGTCGTGCTGTATTCAATTGCCATATTATAAAAGTTTACGAACCATGATTTTCAAATTTATTACACAACTTTATTACTTCCTTTCCTTAACACTTTCAATGAAACGCAATAACTATCCTATTAAAAAGGCTGAATTTGATAGTCAATAAAAGGTTTTATTAAATAAATCCTTCTACAAAACCCATTAACAGTACATAATTTCTTTTATCTGTTTCCACGAAAGCAAATCATAATATAAGCCTATTCTCTTACAATCTGAAAGTTTATTCGAATTGCATCGTGTTTCTGCTATATTCCGTAATGAAACAACGCTGCCGGTCCACACCGGTCCTCATAAATTTGCATGAGCCAGTGAGGTTTAGATTTGCTTGCGGTGACCACACAAAGAACCTATAGAAAGTCAAGACGGGGGTCATGTAGAAATAAACAAGTGTTATTCGCAATCTGTTAATAAACATGGAATCACTTGACGCATGCTTTCGATGACTCACGTAATTGGTGCTGCGGATCTTGTAGTTCTATCTTATAAGTAGTTAAAGTTTAACGATCTAATTCAGTTACAAATGTTTTCAGCATTATATTTAAATCTTTACTAAATTATAACTTAATAAATAATTACTGATTTGTAAAATTAAACTCTTTCCGTTGTGCCATTTTTTTTATAAGTATGCTGAACAAGCAACAATTAGCTCTTGGTTCACTATCTCTTGGAATATCTTGAAAGAAGCAGCAACTATTCGCGGTTGGTGTTATAGGAAATAATAATCTTCGTTCAATTGATACATTGCATGCCACTAGTCACGAAACTGTTTTGCTGGCGTCTAAGAAAGAACTGCAATTGACTACCAAAAACGTTTCTCTGTCGTTGTCTCCAGATGAATAAAGGCTTAAAACGATTGTTGCTGCAATTTCGATAAATAATTTTACAAAAATTGTAGAGACTAGAAGAAAGGCACGTCCAAGGGCGGTATATAAACCCACTACATTGCCCGATCCTCCTGATTGCTCTGAGATATCGAGGGCTTGGGAGGATACCATATATTTTTTTCTAATCTTTCTGTTTATCATTAAAAGCTCGTACGCTTATAACGAATATTTACATAATGTTAATAATAAATATTTGGGAGTGAAGAAATTTCATTCATTTAACAATTTGTTAGTATTTCGTTATGCTTTTACGTTTGATATTATGTTACATTCAAACGAACCCTCGAGTAATGAAGTTAATCGTTTCTTCGTTCAGTAAATAAAGTATTCTTACGCAACAGAAAATCTTGTAAGATTTTATGTATTCAAAATAGTTTCTAGGACCAATAGCAAATTCTTCAAACCTACATCAGCAGTGAACAGCCTTCGTTCAATTTACTAAATTCTCACAGCGCTGGCCACAATTTTGGAGTTCCACAATAATATCGTGACAACAATAGATAGGTATACTATACATAGGATTTATTAACAGCTTCAAATCTGTAACGGTACTCCTGTTTGTCGCCGACTTCAGAACTCCTTCACCTCTTACCGTATCGAATAGTACGCGACTAATTTCATCTGTCTTTAAATTTTTTCCCGGAGTTTTCAATTAAAATAGCGACATGGTTCCGCTCCGTTGACCGCTCGTGTTAGAGTGCTTTTCACGGCCCCAGGCCCTTTGCCTAACACAATATAGACCCAAATTGTCCATCGATGGATCCAACGGCTTCATTGTGCTATGGAATTTGTGAATAACGGGAGGTATCGTGCACTTGACTTGACGGGAAATACGTGGAATAGCTTATAATCATATCAGCCTTAAAGTAATAATGAAATATAAATCGACTACGCCTTTATTTAAATCCAAGGAGCTGAATGAATTAAAGTTACAGTTATAAGGTTTATCATATGCCATGGATTATCAGATGCCATGTTATTATATTTTATACATGTAGGTGTTGCATCAATCCAGTTTAATCCTTGTATTTTTCTAATATTATTATCAGAAAAATAATGATATGATATCTTATGCTTATATTATTTTGATAGCTTATGCTTTTATAAGCATAAGATATCATAACACTCACTCATATTAATAATAGTATGAAAAAACTGAGTTACATTCTCGAGTTAGTGTACGCATTAAAATAATTCCGCACCAGTCTACTGGTTATACCCATAAATATGAATATTACTTAACCTTTAAATCATGACTTTTTTCTAAACATGTTATAATTTTTCATAAACTGGCCATCTGTAATAGTTATACTGAAAATTGGTTAAAGAATTTCTCATTAAATCTGAACGGCGTTTTCAATATTATCAGTACGTCTATCAAATGTGAAGGGTTTGTGGGGCGTGCAGACGTAAATTGTACGAACGTGACTGTATACTTCGACACGTTGTAGATCCCACAATGTGGTCTGCTTCTGTACGGTTATGCCATGCAATCGGTTCATCCATTTATTAGTAATAAAACAATTTGATTATTCTAAATGGACATCATTCTCTACAATTTAGCTTACTATCATAGACATATTAATAGCATCTTACAATATCAACCAAAGTGTTAACTGACAGCTCTAAGATAACGACCATAACGGTCACGAGAAAGCCACTATTGTGGCTCTAAACGTTGATGACTTATACAATGCTACCGGCACTCAATGAGTTATCCGCGACTTAAGTTTTATAACTAGTAACTCATTTAGTAGGATGAAACGCTAACCCGTTTGAATGCACCCGCTCTTTAGAGTCGCTCGGCAGCTAGGCTTACAATAGCTAGTAGGGTTATCAGACCGGATGATGAGGCTTCAGAATCAATTCTGTTGCTTTCACCGATTACCTTGCCTTTTCTTGTGTTCGAAGGCCGTCCTCAATTACATAACTATTATATTAATTGGAATAAAGATATCCTTATCAAACTGAAGGTAATGATAACTACACTAAAGTATATATATATATATATATTTATTAATACTAATAATATTATTAGTAACAACAAAGTTCCGTATCATCTTGTTCATTATAAAAATATGAAATTGTATGTAATTTCCACTGATAAACATTTCCTAGTCCATGACATTTTTTGATAATACTATGTTTTAATTAAAATGGTTTGATTTAAAAACTTATTATATAATATAACTGAACTGCAAATTATGTTACCGTTACATTCCAGTAATGATAAAGGTATATAAACAGAATATTTACATCAACATCAGTGACATTCTTGTAAATGTAATGTCTACCATAATTTCCTGTGATGTTGCAGACAAACGAAGTCACCGAGTCTACGGTCTGAATATGCGATCTCATTGTGTCACGTCTGATATGCCAGTATTTCACATTGTGTCCTACCCCGTGGCGGTCAGAATTTTGATGTTACTTCTTTGAAACTGTTATTATGATGAATTGTATTTTATTTGTCTGATGTCAGGTCGAGTATCTACTCAAATCTCACGATCGTTACCGTTGAACCGGTGGGCGTTTGACCCTTTTCTAAGAACCTTATAAGGGCTCCATTAGTCCGCAGAAATGAGGGCAGATTATAATTGTCTGCCCAGCTGTATTCCGTCTTACATTACCTTGGGTTTCCTCGCCGTTGCAGTCAGACAACTCTCAGAATGTTATTAATTAACACCCTGAGATGTCTGACTATAACTTAAGTTGACGTCACAGATACATATAATTATTACGCTTATTATTATTCACATTTGCCGTTAAGAAAATTCTTCACTGACTGTTCATGTGGCAGGGTATATTATGAAATATAACCATTTAAGGCGGCAAGTAACAAGTACAAATTATTTCGCTAGGCTGATTTTCTACACGCACTTGAGTATCACGGAGTTGCTAATAAAGAATGCGAGGACCGTAGATCAGTTGGAGAGATTTGTTGAGATTAGATTATACGTAAGTATAAATTTCTAAACTGCATGAGCGGCGTTTGTTAAGGGCAAAACATCATTTGAATTTCTCGACTTGTTTTAGCGAGATAGTATTGTCATGATATAAATAAATAAAATAGTCGTGAGCTCTGGACGTTCCCGGGATCTCTCCCGATACGTCCAACTTTGTCTGGTATTTTCCATGCAAGTGAAATATGTTGCTTTGCAGCATTATAAAGCAAAACATATAATGATAGTCTAATATAGAAACATAAGATACAATTTATGGAATAGAGGTTTAACAAATTACGAAACGTTAAAAAATTGGGTCATTTTTATACAGATCATCGTTATGAACTTTTTACCCTTTTGTGATTGTGAACTGCTCGAAACAGTTATCCACTTTTTACGCAGTAATACGAATATTTAGAATATTGAATGTCACGTAAAACCATTCTTTTACAGTTTTATACCTGTTAAAAACTTAACCTTTCCAAAATAGAAGTAAAAAAATCTTATATCCAATAGATTTTTGCATTGCTGTTATTTGTGTTAGATACATTGTATGAGCAAGATTATAGAAAACTTATTGAAAGTGTTCAATGAATCATAACGTTGTGATCTTTAATTTAAAAAAAATATTCAAGCATGTTTGGGGATAATGATAACCTTATCGTAACTTTTAATAGTGCCAGGTTAGCTAATTAAGCATGGTACACGTGTTTTTATGTCGATAAATAATAATAGGATACAATCAGATTAAGACTATTAAGCACTCTACAGCTCGATCTACAGGCACGCGATTTTCGCTCACCGCGTGCACTGCATGCGCATCATGATTCATTAAACACAAAAGCAATTCGCGGACAACCTTTGCATTCATTCCGCAGTACAACACACTAACATAAATAGAATTCGACCTACGTCAAAGCAGGGAAATTGTCAGCAATATATACGTGCTCGATCCCAATGTAGGTTGACTTTCGTCGCTTATAGTCACTTCAACCGCAATACAAACAAGAACAGTGGTCACGTCCTCTAGATTGCTACCGGAGTGTCTGTAATACCCGGATCATTGATACCGCAAAATTTACTTTAATTTTCATAAATCAAATCAATACAGCTTTGACGTTTACACTAGTCTCCTCATAAATCAGCTGCACATGAATGATATTCCCACGTTCGCGTGCTCCAAATACAGCTAATGACACTTCATGCAATCTAACTTCCAAGCTACCTTTATCATCTTCCGCGCGAGTTTATTAAATCTTTTCTATTGTTAGAAACGTAGCGAGTCACTTCTACAAAAAGTCCCTTTATAAAGGTTTGAATGATTACAGCGAATTGGCATTAGTATCGCTAGTGAGAGTTGTTCATATTATTAAAACACTTTTAAATAACAATTAACTCGTTGATGTTTGCAAAGTCATCTATCAGATATACCTGTAATTGAACATGAAAGGAAAAAGAGAATCGAATAATCTTATTTAATCTATATGTAACTTGCTTTCTACTGTGTGTGTCGTATCAGCATTAATGTTTACTTCAGTGACTAGAATTATGTTATTGTTATCTAAGAAAGTTGTGATTTTTTGTTAAAGCAATATTCAGCGACAAAGTTTAAGATAAAAAAGTATCACCTTTATTAGTTGCGATTAAGCCCAGCTTGTCGAATCACAGCTCGCTGAAGCACGATGGATTGGTCGAGGCAAGGGAAAAAAGTGCATACCGCTAGCTGACACAGTGCTTTATTGAACACAATTCCGTTGGATGCGCAACGGTAGGCAGATATACTTACAGATGGGAATACAGTAATAAACACGTTGCTAAATTGACTGATTTACTATTGATGTCTCACGATGGCCCATATCGTATAATATTATCAATTGACACGATACCGTAAATTTCTATCTACTGCAATTATTTCAAATTATTTCATCAATTTGCAAATAAAATGACTTATTTTGTTAGATGATACGTAGACAACATTAGATGTACAATTTTGCTTTCAATTCGCCCGATATCGATAACGCATATCTTATAAGATTATCAACTTAAATCTTATTTTTGATAAGTATAGAATTTTATGTAGATCTTTCGCTTAAAAGTAAGCAATATTTAATTTAGTTTGATTTTTAATAATAATAATAGTTTTATTTCAGACCGGAATCCATAAAAGTGTTAGTTACAAAGATTATTTTACTGTCAAGCCACAGATTCCAGACACAATTAGTTAATAAGTCCTCCGGAGGTCTAAAGCGGCTATATATATCTAAATTGATATTGTGACTTGTGATGAGTATCCACTTAGCTCGCAAGTCAGTTTTTGTTCAACGAATGACCAAAAATTTAATTACTTGTACAGTCTTGATTAGTTTATTTTACATGAGAAACTAAATACTTAATAATAGGAACATCATTTTAAATACCATTTATAAATCTCTATAGAGATTATTACCTACTCTGCAATGTACATTAATCGTTCCTGAACAGATATCATTACATTATGCCTATTTTTGCTAGGTGGTAGGCCCGTATGTAGGTCTGGGTAGGTATCACCGCCTTTCTTATTTCATCCGTGAAACAGTTCGCTGTGTTTCGGATTGAAGGGAAAGGTAGCCAGTGTAATTACTGGGCATGGACGGCATTTCATCTTAGGCCTCAGGATGACAACGCACCTGCAATATCAAGTGATTTTCCCTTCTTATTGCAGGTATCTATAGGCGGCGGTAACCGCTTACCATCAGGTGGGCCGTCAGGTTGTTTGTCTTCTAGTTGTATAAAGAAACTCGAGTTTCTATAATACTGATCCATGTTATGTTCATCTGTCATCAATCATAAAGGAGGGTGAAAATTGCTTCTATTTCTAAACAACTTCTAGCAAGTCTGTTGAGATGGCGACCATGATCTTTGTAGACAGTAACTATTTGGTTGACAAGTATGAGTGTGCTTATACCTACTTCACTTTGTTAACTTGTTTACTGTGATACTTAGTCGCGGTGGTTTACCATGTCAAGTTGTTCACACGTATAGGTTCTGTGTTTATACCTGACTTTGTATTTACACTGAGAAATGCAGTTGATATGGGGAATTCTATAATTTTTAATTAGGAATTCTGTACTCGACCATTCGACATCATGATTACAAATAAGTAATAGGATAAAACGACTTATTGCATGTAATTTAATAAATATTTTCTTGAAAGGTAGCTTTGATGATTCTTTTTTATTGGGCGTTACATTCAAATCTCTAGTAAAAAGAAAACTTCCTCGCCCCGATACCTTTCTACACAGATCATTACTCGGATAAAGCCGGTCGTTGTTCATCGCCGCACATTTTATGACACAAACGGTACTGTTACTATGTAACAACTGCAGCTTAAATTTACAATATTTACACAGTTCAACTATAATTGCTATAACGGTAGACTTCACTGATAAGATTTGAGTAAACAGTTTAAAAACTCACAAAATTCACTATAACAAAACCAGAACATGAGTCGCAAAATAAGACTAGACTTTACATCCAGTTGCTTTTATAACGGTGAAAGACATCGACGTTCTCATTCGCTTTGTGCTTAAAAAGCTTGATTTTGTTACTCTTGTATGAAGAAAAACATTATGCAGTTCCCTACAGATTTGTGTATTTAGTGCATATTTCTATTTTAAAATTATCATCATCACGCGGCGGTTTTCCAAACGCTTGAGCGCTTCTTAGATTGCTGTTGGTTCTATTTGTATGTTTTTTTAATTTGTACTTTTATTGGTCAGATTATTTGCTATTACTCTCAAGTGTTCAAATTTGTCACACTACACTACCTTTCCAATGTAAACTACCTGTCTGTTGAACACGGCATTACATACCAATCATAAGATATCCCAAAATACTTTCATTGAGCTTAAACAAGTTTGTATAGCAGTCATCATAAATAATTTTTCACCCGTAAATACATCATTAAAGACTATTTATTTCTATCAAATTTTCGATTTTAGATGTACTTATAATAAATTATAAGTACATTTCATCGATTAACACGTGCTAATAAAATCCCTGTCAAAATAATCTTGATGCCGAATTAATTTCACTTTCGATAATCTTTTAATGAATTAAGAGGTCAGAACCGGTAACTTTCGCCCGCGGCTTATAAATAGCATTCAGTGTTATGCATGTGCTCGCAATGTTATGAAATTGTAATGTCATCGACAGGTTATTTATTTACGTTTTGTTGTTTTTATTTCAGGTAAGCGTCGTTGGTGGCCCGCGTAAGTAAGTTGCTATTAAACTATTATTTTGTTATTACAAGCCTGGATGAAGTAGACAGGCAAAGAAAAACAGGCTAGAAATTGATAAATTAAATTGCTAGTATTAAACTGCAACATAAAAAGATTTACTAAGAATGCTGAAGGGAATAGATCCTTAATAGAGGATACTAATAATAGTGTACACAAAAAAATACTTTAGTAAGTAAGTGCCTCAGTGATTCGTTTGTTTTCGCATTTAACCCGGCGTTTAAAAACTTCTCGTTTATTGCATACCCGCCCTCACTCACGCCTAGTTAAAGTAATTTATTATTTTATTCTACGTTAGTTGATGTTCTTTGAAGAGGTTTACTTAATTCCTAACTTAGCATGAAATCATAACTTTTATTTCAACCTGTGATTCTCCTATTCATACTTAAACTGCAAATCCTTAACACAGTAAGTCTTGAGCGCTTTTACTCTTATCTGTGTTAGAATTGGTTAAATGTCTAACACATAAAAGATCTCATTATCGCCATGCATTCATTGAACTCAATGAAAATCATGTAAAGGTCAAGCTGTTGCTTTTCGACAATGGTTATGAATAGAAAAATTAAACTGACAATATAGGGTCAGAGGCGAAGCATTGGGTATCAGCATTTTGACATAACAACGAATCGATTTGCACTTTCACCGTTGATTAATTTCTATTAATGAACCTCAATGATTAGGCAAATTATTTGATACCGCCTTTAGAGCGTAACAGTTACATATTTTACAACAAAAAAACTCAACAAACAAATTTCTTTTACTGGCTTCATATTATGTTGGTGTTGGAACAGCTCGGTATTAGTCTTCCTCTCTTAAGAGCACCGACTGGGTTCGGGATTGAAGTAACCGCACTGAAAGCACATAGAGCAGAGAACTGGTATCTAATGAAATAAAAATCGAAACCTTCGCAAGCTCTTAGACTATACGTAAATACCATACTATTAATAGCTTTGTATTTAAATGGTATATACAGATGAGTACAATTCAATTTTGTAGTTAAATGTAACTTTGTGAATATCAATCTTATCCCGCAATGCAGATGACTTTTTCAAATCGTGCTTTCGGTTGTATGCTTCAGTTCATATTTGTCAAACAAACATTTGACGGACTTGACTGCCAGTGTTCTCATTGCTGTTAATACACTTATGATTATTAGCGATTTACTGAGAGTGAAAATAATTTCTACAAACAGTGTCACAATAATTAACACAGTTCTTTTGCTTTCTAAAGCGTTGCATGTTTTTGCTGACGAATGTGAATCGCCAACGACTTTCCTTGGGCGTTATGATGAACTGAAGACATAGCAAACCATTATTAATGAATTGTTTTAAGCTTATCCGTTCCGACCAAAAGGTGTTAATTTCCTTTTTGAGTATCGTGACCTTAATAGCCTGTCACTAAGATGAATGATGTGCTAATAAACTCCCAATCTTTGAATGAGACCTGGTAAAATAGTGATTAAAACACGTTTAATCATTGTTTATGTCACCAGTAGCCTTTATATTCAAAATGCATTCCTCAATAAACCACTGTCAGAAAAGGTATCTAAACTAGAAAAAAATATTCTGGATTGAATTTTTGTTAGTATACCTATTTATTTACTTCGAACCAGTAAAAATATGTCTATAAAATGTAAAGAATTATTTATTGTTACAAACACTATCATTGTGCTCTATAAAACACAAATTACGGTCAGCGTTATCACAACAATCGAAATGGCTGCAAACAAAGCCATTGCTAGCTACTATCAACAAATCTTTATACACATATATAAAAAAATCAATTACACACACTTTCTACGATTATGTCTTGTTAGATTCGCTTTCGTACTATTTGCTGTCTTTTGATGATGCAGCAAATTGTTTCGACATATCCCAAGAGTGTAATTAAATTGGTTTGAACTATCATTATACAATCAGTTTGATAACAGTATGATTGTTATTTGTACTTCCGTAAATGTAGTAAACGATATGCTGTAAAAATTTATGACGATTACCGAATGGCGATGTTAGATAGTGTTTTGTTTTACGTCAACAGCTATGCGATTCTCTAAAGTCAGCAGCCATGAATTCGTGGCTGTCGTCAGCGCCGTCATACTTTTGGCGTTTGTTTGACAACTGTTGGCGACACCAGCGTTCCGACGTCGAGCACGGCGTGAACCGGAACTAAAACGTGGTTGATTTTTATATCTTTATGTAAACAATCTATCAAATATTGAATGAAGTCATTGCAATACAATTTTAACACAACAAAAAAGAAATCAAAAAATATCTATTGTACTTCATGTCGTATAAACAAAACAGAGACAATCGTACACAGCCAAGGGACTGACGAAGAGATTAGTGAATACGGATTCACGCATCGCAGTGCGCAAACGTCAAAACCAATGTCAGCTCGTCGTCTTTGTCAGACGTCAAGTTCGATGTCGAATATCTTTGTTTGTGAATCACACTGCAGTTCAAATTATTCAAGCGTTACAAACGAAAGTACAGAAGGTTGAAATGTATTTCGTAACTTTCATGAATGACACAAAATTGGTGAACATGATGGTCAGGAAAAAGTCAGGACACAATAAATAATATCAGGATTTCAATAAATTGCTACGTTTTTTTTTCTGTCAACAACTATTATGAACTTGCTAAAACCAAAGCGTTTTAAACATATTATCATACGCACACGGAGAAGCCTCTCCGAATTGCCATTAATTTTTTACAGTATCTTTCACATCCTAAGAAAAGAAGCTAATATGGAGAAAGGCCGGTAATATTTTCTATGTAATCCTCTGCATTGACATGTATTATTCCTAAATTAAAATTTTTGTATCGTTTCACATCATATTTATCTATTTTAAAAAAAGCAATATCCAAGTGCATAGGCATTTTCTGAAAACAGTCGTCAACCACATGTTGATGTGGCTGACGACCTTACATTAAATGAGATTGCAGTCAAATGTTTATAATTATGTAGTAATATTTAAAAACTTTTAAAATCTATGGAGTACGTCTCATCTACATGAATTCAATGCATTACATCTACATGAGACGTCGGTACTCTAAATCCTACGATTTAGTACAAAAATCCTGATTACAGCAAAACTACTAAATAAGGTTTATATTATAACTCAATTCGTATTTTGTGTCTATTGAGCCTGTCTAATCTCCTCTAATATCAAGTTTACCATTTGTACCCTACATTTGGGCTAACAGCCCATACTTGATTAAAATAAGTCAACCGTTTATAAAATGGTTAATCCACGATTTCATAAGAATCATAACTGTCTGCCTGTTCCTCCTAGCTGAAACGGTAACTTATCTCATTTTGATTCGCGTGTGGCATTCGCGTGTCAAGTGTAGCGGATAAACATTTTACGGTATAAGGTAAACGCTGGTAATGTCGACAGTGTCCCGGTACCCGTCAATTTATAAAAAATAACGAATATTTATTTTTCTTGCGTGGCAATGTAAGAACTTTCTATGGCACCATAATCTTTGTTATATACTACAAAATCAGAACCACAACAGTTAATTAAAAAAGCAATGGCGACGGAAAAAAATTGCATCAAAGTATAACACTCCCAAATTTGGATCTTTTTTGCTAGTTTAGGTACTGAAAGTGAACTCTAGCGTAGTACATTAGATTTTAAATCTTGCAGAATCTATCGGCAGTTCGATGATAGTGATTATTTCTTAATGTAGTCAAGTGAAGTATCTAATGAATTTTAACCTTTCAATTAGTATTTTTTATTTATTTTGTGGTATTTACCTGTGTGATATTTATTGGTTCCTAAAAATCCCTAAGTGACCCAATCCTCGTCAATAATAACACAATTCTGACGGTTACTGGGCCTAGCGTGGAAACCTGCACCAATTACCGCCATCGTTTAGTTTTTCGTTAAATTTCGCCTTTATCTTCATAAAGCTAAGGTCGTAAGATAATATCTCGTGCAAATTCTTAAAATGAAATATGATTCCTTGGCGGTGTATACCTATATATTTATTTACATATCATATGATATTTATTTACATGAGTACACATAGACTCTTCCGTTGTGTTCAATTCAAAGCCCCGTTTATTCCCGTGGCTCTCGCAAGAGGCGACTAAGCTATTAACTGCTCCACTGGTGGTGGTAGGGTCTGAACACCATCTTGTTGGCGACCACCGTACGCATGGCGTAAAACCAAAGCTTGAAGAGACGTTGCCGCGATGCATGCGGTCAGTGATGCAACCGTCTGACAGTGCCAGGTGGAATGCATTGACTCATCTGCAGGAAGACTCCAAGAAATGGATGTTCCGCTGTCCACTTATAGCACACTATAAGGGACCAATCTAACCTAAACAGCTCGTGGGGTCCTTCACCATACGACGCAATATCTCGGGGTGGTCCGTCGTGCAGGTTTGACACCGGGTGACTTGGGGTGCACGTGGACCTAGGCATACGATGACGTGTCAGCTGCCCCTGGTAAGATGTTCTGACTAAACGCTAGCTCATAAGCCGCAAGATAAAGGCGATCTTTTGATAAAACTCTTTGCTGCTCACTCAGCTTACTCTTAAATCGATGACTGAAATTCACAGCCACCAACTCTATACCATTGCCAAAAAATTATTTAAATTGACAGTGCCATACACTTTACCACCCCGAGGTAAAATCGACGGCACGACGATGCGCTGGATGACCACGGTCGTACCGACCAACGCATGGTGAACCGCGTACTCCCATTCACGTGCCCTTGTTACGACCAGCGTGTCATCCGCTAAGTAGACGGCAAAAGCGCGCCGCATAGAACCCAGGCGTATGTAGCCTAGTAATGGGCCTACTACGTGGGCTCTAGGGCACACCAGCCGCTATTGTCCATGACTCGATGCGGCCCTCTTCGTCTTTGTACAGGATCCAGCCACCACCTGCCATCTTCAGTCCACCTGGCAGGGGATACCTTACAACTTGAAACGTGGTCTCCATTCGAGACCTACTTATTTCTCCGCTCATCAGTTGTACGAGAGTGTAACCGTCATCTATCCAATGTCAACTGATTAGATCTTTAGGCGAATAACAAAATTTCCACCATTGAATTGAAAACGTGAAACTTCATGTCGCTCAGCAAGCAGTAAAGAGATTTGCTAAGCGACATGAAGGTCCTCGTTTTGGCTCCATTAGTCATATCATAACAAGTACGACGGAAATCCTACTCTACAGATTTCTGCTGCCTTCTCCAGTCCACTAGTCCACCAGTCCTCCAGTCGTCCAGTACTTCCTGCTCTCCAATTTTAGGAGCAGCTTATCTAACTCAGTTATGGTAGACTTTACTGCATCTATGCCAATGTGTGATTTTTTAAATACAACTTGCCACCGTCGTTTGTAGACACTTGTAATAACAAGGGCAAAATCATCTGGTATTGGTAAGTTGTCATGCTTACTTTTTTTACCTTAACCTTTTTTTGGGGGAGAAATCCAATAACAGACTTTCAGTAGGGCTGGTAGGCGACAGGTGTGTGTTGAGGTCGCCCAGCGCTGATGATGCTAAACACACTTAAGCACTCCAGTAACTCCACTGCCCTTCGCGTGGGTAGCCTAGGCTCTGCCGAAGCAATTTCACTAGCGCACCCCCGACATGCTTTGGCCTAAGATGAAATGCCTTTGATGCCCAGTAATTTTTCTACTAACTTTCCCTTTAATCCGAAACACAGCGACTACAAACACCGTGAAAACAACGTCTAAGGATATTCAATTACGAAATAAAAACATTATGAACCTTAAATATACCCAAATACGGTTCAAATTACATTATGCTTAAAATTTGACGAGTTTTGGTACCATTTGCCGATCATTAGGACAAATCTGTCGAATACTGGTACAAATGGGTGTTTCTTCAATTTATTTATTTATTTATTTATTCAATGGCACACACAACAGATGACAGTAAATATAGCGCAAAACAACATTTCCAAGGTATCAAACAAAACCGACACCCAAAAACGTGCATACACAACAACACATGCGATGCGGAAACATTTGACATAAGAGTAGATTAGTACAGCAAAAGTTGTTATTATAAAAAATAATTATAGAATAATTGGAGCCAATTAAACTTATAGATTGAAACAATTAAATTACATTAGGTATATTAAAATTAAATTGGATTGAATTATTGATAAAAGATAAATATTATTTGATTACTAAATAAATAACGAGTTACAAAATTAATCTTTTAACCTGAGACCTAAAAGTATTATGATTTGTTATTCAATTTATTATTTATTTGATTTTTTCCTTATTCTCCTTAATAAAACGATTCATTATGTCTAATAGAGGAATAAATTCTGTACCTCATGGTGTAATTACAACTTCGTAAGAGCAATGATGTTTGTGTGACAAGTCGTCAAAGTCAGCCAAGTTCAGTTTCCGACGAGTATTGGGACGTTTACCTTACGTCGTGACGCCATATTTAATTGGGTTCGACGAATCGTTTATGTCACTGGACGCAAGTTCACGTAACATTGATTGAATTCATTGCAATGCGTTTATAAAGAAGAAGTTTGATGAACCTGGATTGCTTTGTTGAAATTAGAATGGAAAGCAGGAATTGCTGACTTAGTAGAATGCACTTTTTTAACGCTGTGCATGTTATTTGCGCTTGTCTCTTTAAACGAATTACATTACACACAATTTAAAACCGCACCCAAAGTAAAATTGTGTGCGTATACAATAGAAACTGTCACGCTTCTTCTCTTTCTCTTTTTGTATGCAAATAACTGACAAGGGATTCGGGAAAATATAGCCAAATATAAAAAAATTCTACTGCGACAAATTTTATATATTTTGCATAAAATTTGATTGACTCAAGCTCATTCAGCACTAGAAGGCAGCCAGTATTTGAATTCTCCGATGACATAAATAAGGAGAGAATAACTAGAATAGATTTTTTAAATTAATCATGTGATTATTATATAGGCTTATATACGACCCACTGCTGGCCACAGGCCTTCCTATATGAGAGAAACACATTAGGACTTTGGGCAATTTCACTACCACGCGGGCCTAATGCGAGTATTGTTAAATCAAATAACATGATTTATTGTTAGGATTTCTGGCACCAATTCTATAGAAGAAAGACTTATTATCTTGAAATCATTTATTAACTACACACTACTACTACACTCAATACTACTATTTTTTTCATTGCATATTTTAATCACCAAACCAGCGTAAGAGTGTGTTAAAATAAGTAAATTCAGGCTAGTGACGACAATTTAACATTGGCTGCATTATTTTATAGAAATCTTATAAAATTATGAAATCAATAAAATGAATTTGAAAGTTGCAAAACATTTCTCTGAACTAATATAGCCTATGTTTTAATTTATTGTCGTATTGTCGTCATGCTGTATAGTAATAAATATTATCCGTACCTACTCAGGACATAAACTGAACTTTATAATAATTGTCTCAATATAGGTATTAATAATTGAAAAATTAAAAATTTTAAGTAACCCCCGGCGTCATTAATCATCTATCTAACACCATCTCATGAAGACTATTCATTAGAGCCCAAACACGCTATATCTGCTGTAAGTTTCTGAAGAATTAAGCATTTCGCAGACTTTTTGATGGTATAGGATCAGCTCAAAGTTAGTATGTCATGGCAATGTCATCGAAGTGACACAGTACACAAAATTTGAAATCAATCGGATCTGTAAAAGTTAGTAAAATCCTAATATTGGGTAGAAAATGAGCTGATAATCATCAAACGCCTGAACTGATCTTCGTAAATTATAGCTAAGAACCATCGTAGTCACATCAGCTTTCAAACAAAAAAAACGAATCAAAATCGGTCCATACATTTAGGCGCTACGATGCCACAGACAGACACACAGAGACACAGATACACAGACAGACACGTCAAACTTATAACACCCCTCTTTTTTCGTCGGGGGTTAAAAATAATAAATCTATTAATCTGCCTTAAAGTAAGCATCACTTAGAGCTACTAGATAACCGAGAAATAATGATAATTATATGTAGATGAATATTAAAAATACAATAATGTGTCTGAATATTAAAAATATTTGCTCCCACCGGGATTCAAACCCGGGACCCCCGGCCGAGTAGCCTGTGTATCAAGGGCACAGACCACTCGGCCAGACGGTCATAAAATCTACTGAAATAAAATGAAAATAATTTTGTTCAAAATTAAAATTTAAGTATACAACGCAGACACGTATTTGTTCGTCACTGCAATAAAATTCAATGCAATGTGGTTATGTCATTTGGTCACACCGAAAGAGACGCCTTACCGTGGGCTTCTATTACTTATGTTTTTAAAATCATCCTTGTTCAAAATGTGTTTCAATTACTAACGCGAATCTAACAAAGCCATTAGAGCTCATGGTCCTAGCACTGACTACTTCAGCACATGGTTTTTTTTGTTGCTAGCAGTTTATTTAGTTGAACCGGAAAAATTATTCTCTTGGAAATCGTACCATGCATGCCAATAAGCTCTATTTACGTCCATATAAAATATATTCATTTTCCAAATCCCTTTAATCACCATCGCGTGAGATCATTAACTTAATAATGTCTAAGTCAGGAAGTGCAAGTAGCAGCTACCCACTGCATCTGGCCGTCCATATGTAAACTGGTATAACTGGCCACAAGAAACTGGATTCATATACGTAATAGCAACTGTAAACGCAATGATATCAATTGATGCAAAAATGTTCACGTGTACTCGATCGGTAACTGTTAAATGAAACATTTATGCAATAGTCAATGGCCTTGAATAAACAACTAAAGTCATTGCCAGGTGTTATCCTACATATAAAGATATTTAATACAGAAGTGTGTAATAATCTTTATAACTGCGTTACCTTGTTGCTTCTTGATAACAGCAGATCGATCAGAAAATAAATTTCATACTGTAGTCCCATCTTCCTGTTGCATTAAATTTATTCACTTATGAATTTTATGAGCAAATTACAGCAATTGGTTTCCTCCTTAGTATCCCTTTTGAGTTGCCCATATTAATTTTCGACTTAGCATTGGAATATTAAGAAAGTACCGTTTGGTCTATACTCTTATATTTCAACTGGGTTCAGTAAAGTTTCTCCCATGACTCAACGAACTGATTCAAGATGCTTTATTCATGAACCCTCTAACAAGACGTTTTTCTGTTGCGGTCGTATCAAACAAGGTATCCACTCAGCATTTACTCTAATAGTACTGATGCACCTTTCACCATGACATTTGACATTGAATATTGGTACACACATGTCATGCCAAGATCGAATGGTACTTCAAATTAAATTGCAAACCCTAATGAAAAGGTACGAGGGAAAATGTTATAAGAACCTTTTCATATAATAGCATATACACACGTTAAGAATCATGAGAAATATAGATGAAATGTAGTTATGATAAAATAATTATGACATGAGAAATAGTGCTAAAATTTCTGAAACTTTCTAAGAACTTATCCCTTTGATCTTATTTATGGAGCTGCCGCAGATATGTCAATTAATTCAGTAGACAGTGATATCGCTTCTCGCATCTTGTGAAGACCAATAAATATGACTGTCACTGAATAGAAAAGCTAAGTAATAAAATATGACTCCAAATAATTATTTATCAATACTTTTAGGAGTCATGTTAATGTATTTGACGAAATTCAATGCATTATATTTCTTGAAATTTGAAACAGTATAAAATTTTGTAAGTGCTTACAAAACAGACAATAGGTTTTATATCGTTGGGGAGTCGCCGGCGGGCTAGTAAAAGGGACAGTACGGAAACGGATGCCAGATAAAGTAATTTAAAAAAATCTCATCTACAACCTGATAATATACAATATTCCTTTAATAATACGCTTACAAAACTATATCTTAAGTTCTCTAGATTGATTGCTCTTTAACGATGAGTATTAGGTATCCTAACAAAACATTCATCATCCCACGATATAAGTCTCTTCAAACGGAAGCTATTGCGCTAGCTAATTTAGGGAAAGTGAATTCAATCCAACATATAAAATTGTATAATATCGCGTGACTATATTCAGATGAAGAAGAAAATGTGCATTATATTTAACTGAGATAAATATCTGTTTAGCCGGTATTACAACTATATCTTTCACACATACCTTTAATGGTCGTCGCGCTGCTGTACTATAATTTTCACAAGTGAATGCTGCAGGGGCATGGTATTTTAACGCCTCGTCCACACCAGAAGTCGGTAATGTTACCTTTATCTCTATTCTTTTTACAAATATTTATAAATTAATTTTGAAATTTAATCAATGTATTTAGTTGAAAGTAAAAAAACTTGAATGGTATTTGGGTCAATAACTTTTTAGAAACGGAGTACTGTAAACGTTCAATACCGTAAACTTTGTTTTCCTAACTATCAGACCGAATATTTTAGGAAGTAAGTAGGTGACACGCTAATATTTATAAAAGAATCAAAAACTGAATACATTTTTGGAGCTCTAGTAACAGAATGAAAACGTAAACTTCAAATTTAAACCTAATGTGATAATTTTACTCATACTACAAAGGTGGCAATCACTTGATTGCCAACCAACCAATCAACCAACCAACCAACTTGACGGCCCACCTAATAGTAAGCAGTTATTGTAGCTGACCCTGTAAAAACCTTATCGCGCCTTTTTTGAAGAATCCCATGCTGTACTCTTTCGAGAAAACCTCTACAGGGAGCCCATTCCACAACCTGACCGTACGTAGTGGGAGAAAGTTACTTTGAAACCGATCAGTACGCGACCACTTTGAATCCAATTTGTGAGGTTGTACTCCCTGCCGTTAGCAAGCGGTGCGATGTTAGAAAAAGCCTGTGGGTATTATGTCAAATAGTTCCTTAGAGCACACCCCGTTATACAAACGATATAACACACAAGGAGGCCAAATCTCCCCTAAGGCTTAAAGGTTCAATACCGCGTGTGAGCTGAAGTTCGTCAATTATGATGATAATAAAAAATACAACATATGTGTAAATTTGCTATAAATATACTTGATATTTAACTAGCTATTTAGCTTAAATGACGCCACAAAGCCAATCTCAACTTTTTAAGTAGAAAGGTTTACGATAATTGAATTTCACACTTGAATAACCAATTCACAAAGGTTACGCAAATTAAATAACAACGAGAGAAAAAAGTAAAAGAGATTTTTATGCACGATTTTTCATAATTGATTTTAATGTAAATGTCGCGATGTATAATTTTCATTTAGTACGCTTTGTATTTGAGGGGTGTTAAGTAACAGAAAAGTATTTTCTTCTTTTTTACAGTCCGTAACGTTTGAAAGGTCGGAAGATCATTTTTGTTCTAAGAGATAAGAGTTCTAAATTTAACTTCATATTATTTTCACGAGAAGTAAGTAATACGTTATATGACCACTTATTTTCATCCCCAAACTGAGCAGATTACTTATTGCTCGTCACTCTTATACCTTTTAGTTGATTGAACATTTCACGTGATTACTCTAATTTTGGTAAGAGAACACAATTACTAGTTTCACTCACAGTTTAACCTAAGTTCTGTAGCGTTGAAACAATACAGTTATGCTCACGATCAATAGAACAGAAATGGTTGTAATACTTTACGGCCGACGTATTGTTATTTATACCGTGAAACACTTTCGTCTGTATTTCTGTTTTCTACCACCCTACCCTAGTTCTTAGGTTACGTTCCTAAGGTATTGCCCCTTTCTCCTCCGTCGGACAGATCGAACTATCCACTTTCTAACCGTAATGCGTACTGATTAATTAGACACGATTAGTATCAATACTAACTTTAGAGTACCTATCTGCTTTTGCTCGCGAAAGTGAGATTTGTTTGGTAACGTTCAAAATAAAATTAACAAGGTAAATTGTGATAACCGTAGATTATTATCGTTTTTACTTTTTCGTTTTTAATTTCATCATGGTCTTACTTCTTGGTGTTAGTACAAGTAGTTAGACTTACAATGATTAATCAAGGGGTGATGATTCAAGATCTAACTGAAATAACTACCTATCTAGACGCATATGACGATGAACTTTTTTATTTATGTTATCTTAGGAAATTACTAAGTAATTCTTAAACGCACTTGTTGATTCGTGGTTATTACTGATATGAGTAAATAAGGCAATTATGTTTACAGTTTACCTATTTATACACTTTTTTATATACAATAAACACTACATGTACTCTTCATGATTGTAAAATTCCGTTTTAAGTTAAAATTATTCTGTGTTCTAGTACGGAAAAGAACGGTTGGATAGATGTTGCCGCAGAATCATTTCTGAGTAAAATCAGAAGTATGATTAGGCAAATGGAAATGCAAATGGCCGCTAAAATACGGATGCATGGCGGACAGTGTTGTGGGTAGGGTATATGTTGCAGCACTGCCATGATCTTATTCCCTTGTACGTAAAGAGCAAAACTGCACAAAAACTAGTACCGACTAACAGAAAGTAACCTTTTCAAGCCACGAGTCCGTTACTCTGGCTGGATGGCGCCTATCCACCGACAAATTTATGATTCTGCTTCAAAGCTTGTAATGTGCCTTCATGGGAACGCTCCATTACCTGTTTGTAATTGACTTTAGGAAAACCGTTTTCGGTTAGTGAGAAACATTGATTGAATTCCGTGCGAAATGAAACAATGTAAGAGCAACTTTTTCGTGTAATAATTCTGTAAGGTATACTTTGTAGTGTTAAATAAGACAAGAAAAGAAAATGTGGCCGAAAGACTAGCTTAACTCATATTTTACTCCGGAAATCTTTTGTTAATTAATAAAAGTGAGATTCACGCACATTATTAACTAAGACAAAACCAAACAGTCAACTATGTACAAGCTGAAAACTAATTACCGACAAAGGTAATGCCCGCAACAAAAGATCTTTCTACTTTAGAAAATGGACGTTCGTTACTTATGATAGATTGACTTACAGTATACAGTGAAAGTTTTCTTGGTCAATGGCTACTCTACAAAACTAAGCTAAATTTGTTTCTGTCCAGATTTTGTGGACTTCCGCCACATTCGAAACGACCACAAAGATGCTAATGACAGGAAAGTAACTCCTTTTAGATAATTAATGTTTTATACGCTATATTATATAATATATAATAGTTAGAAACCATATGAGTATAGTTAACTAAAATAGGAGTCTTTAAGTACTTCTATTAAGTCTGTGTGCTGCTCATACTTCAGGAATTACCCATCGTTAATCAAATTTACTTTCTTTTATCACAACATACGTATGAAGTAATCGTTTCTAAAGTATAATTTAATACTAAGAACAGTTAATTTTCAATATCATAAAAAGTAATTTTTCAAATAAATTTAGCTTAATTAGTGCAAAAAATTACGGAGGAGTAAAAATATGAATGCAATTTATCATCCCAACCATTTTCTTATTAACGTATCAAAATATTTTTTTCTTGTAAGTTCTTTTTGTTTTATGTGTGGTACTTAATGACGGAATGTAGGTAAGCACTATGGCCTGATAATTACTTCTTTTTGCTAACATCGTAGCTTCATGCGATCTATTGTTAAGTTTTTATAGAAAATAAAATTGCCAATAAAGTACCTAATATTATTAACATCACATAACATTTCCTTTTATTTCTTATCATTATTATATCGTGTAAAACTTTAGTTATTTTGATACAGAAAATTTAGTAAAATTACACAGCTATCATTGTTTATTTCTTTAAGTTTCTTTAAGTTAGCCCCGTTTATTATACAATTTTATGTAACTGTACTCTTGATTGGAGAGTTATATTAGTAATAATACAGTGAATTTAAAATTATATACCATTAAATATGTTTACTCAATAGTTACGAGCAGAAACAAATTGGTGGAAAAATTATTACAGGGCGTAACACACTCATCGGTTTTTTGCTGGGAACTTTTTCACAGTTCATGAGCATTTAGTCGAGTTGCTTATAAAAGCTCGTAAGAAATAAATATTTACATCGAGTAATGTGGGAACTTGCTCCAACCTTTGTGAAGCCTCATTAGTGGAAAATTATGTTCACCTCACTAGGCACTAATGTTTGGTATGAAAAAAAATTTTTTTTTCACGCCTACGAATAAGTGAATCACGCTGCAGCATCTATTAAATATGTATGGACACTGCGTTTGCGTCGAACTAAAGAAATTTACGAGCTCTCTGAGAAAATACGGTAACAGGAGCCAAGAAAGTTGCAGCTATTAGAGTGTAACCGTTTAAAGAAAAACAACGCGTAGGATGAACAGTATTTGTACATAAAACCACTGACCTCTTTCTTTGTTTGTTCGTTGATCTTGACATGCGTCTCTTGAGGCTTGTCGCGTAAGGGTAGGAAGCCCTCGCGGCTGTCGGCTGGCTCGGCCGTAGCGTCCGTCGGAGTGGTCGTCTCCAGGGTGGCTGTGCTCGCCGTCCCGGGGTCCGTGGATCTCAACTCGTCAGTAGTACTCGACGTCGGCACTGTTTCTTTTACATCCTCGGCTGTAGTTCCCGCGGTATCGAACACCGAGGCTGTCTCGGTGCTATCAGTTGTCTCCGTATCTTGAACTGTCGGTGTCTCCGTCGTCCGCACAACCGGCCGTATTGTATAATGTTTCGTAGGCCGATAAGTCGTCGGGACGGTCGTGACTTTGATAGTCGCCGGTGGAGATTCTATTTTCTGTGTAGTTTTAGTTTCAAACGTCGTCTCAACTGTGATAGGTTTACGGGTTCCCTTTTTCGTTTTTGGTGGTACAGTCGCGGTCGCGGGTATTGTAGATTTTGTTTTAGTTGAAACTTTTCGAGAATAAGTGGTGGATCGCTCTTCGATCATGGTAGGCGCGGGGGTGTTATTTAACGTCGTGTCAATGATTGTGGTAGGGGGTGGTTTTCTGTCTGCAGGAGGATCAAGGGTGGATTGCTTGGGTGTGCGAGAAGGCGGGAAGAAATAATCCATAATGGATGGGGATCGATTCCTATTAGTGGGCAGCCATGAGAAGGGGTTGAATTCAATAAGGCGAGGGTGCGGTGGGTCTCCGGCGGCGGCGAGAGCGGCGAGCGCGAGGAGCGTGACCAGCGGGCGGTTCATCGCGGCGTGCGTGCGGCCGCGGCGGCGTTGCGAGCGGGACTGCGCTGGCGCACACCACACCATACCCGACGTTCACCCACTTCAGCCACCCTACGATCGCTGCAGATGCAGCCGCCGGCTGCAGTTATTATCTACAGGGGCTTACCATTTTCTCTAATCTTACAGAAATACTTAGGTACAAGTAATGATGAAGGGAAACAGAGGGGAAATATTGATAGTTAAGTGGCACAGATATTGTTTCAATGAATATTATATCCAAGTTTCCGTTAATTACAGATAATCTTGTTCATTAAGTGGAATGGGTGATCAAGGTATCTATTAATTACAAATTGAATAATTAAATCAATCGGCTCGCCTTTTCTACGTTACTAACTGTACAGATAACGTCAATTATACCTGGAGTCCTTCTTCATCCTAGCGGTAATCATACGGAAGCCTTAAGAATCCATCTAACGTACACATCCGTAGTGTTATCGATACTTATAAACAAATTAATTATCTGCATAAGATAAAGATACCGCTCCTGTCGTGATAAATGTAATGAATGATATACCTGCCAATATACTTTCCGTTGTTTGAACGATACTATATTTTATCTAATTATATAAGTATTAGTGTTACCGTTGATGAAACTTTTAAGTGTTTTTCAGGCCAGCCTGGTAGCAGGTCAGTGGTAACCGTATTTTTGACCTAATAGTAAACTTACCAATCGAGGAACGTAAATACCATCATATTAGACATTATAAATAAATTTCACGATCAGTCACACCTAATAATAAGTTTATGTTATCGATTATAGAGAGGACAAGAAAAAGTCACGTAATTTAAAGTTATTTGTCTATTATTTATGACGCTTTCTTGACAACAATACAATCAGAGGTGTTCCTGAATGCGTATTGCCTCAGGGATCAGGAATATAACCTGGAGTAAAAGCAAATAAATTTTATCATCACATCAATGCATTACATTCAATTCTAGTTGTTACCATGTAGGATGTATTGTATCAGACTTTGCTGTCGGTAAATTTATTTGCCGTTTTGTGATGATTTTAGTCATGGAGATTTGTATGTTTATTTAACTAAAAATATATGGGTGCGGTGGGAGCTTTCATCAAACGGATGATTGCTGTTATTAAGTAAGTAGTAATAATAATTTAGAAAATATTAAGAAGCAATGCTTAGCTTTACACGCATCGTTGTTGTAAAAATACACGGATGTTTATCATCATTACTATCACGAGACTATCTACGTCCCTATCTATCCTATCCTATCTACGGATAAACACATGAGGAGATTGACCCAACCCCGGATCAACCATAGCGAAGGTTGCTGTTAGACATTAGCCTATTACGTAAAAATACAAAGACAAGAAGAAATTCATAAGTCTACGGCACCTTAGTGACATTTAAAAATCCATCAAAGGTCGTGGCTTCGCATTCCACCCCGTACATTTTTTTTAAAAAGCACGAAAAATGACTCAACAGCAACTGTTGTGAAGCGGTAAGTAGAGTCCACATGCGAAGACAGCTAGTGCAGCTTGAAACACACTGTTCTAGCCGCCTCCATCATGCCGGCCTATAAGGTGCCTTTTCACGCCTCTTTTGAAGGAACCCATGGTATAGGAAGGAGGGAACTTAAGTGCTTGCAAAAAATTCCAAGTTTTGAAACTACGGCAAAGGAACGAGATACTAAACTTTTCAGTTACTTACTAAACTTTTTTGTGCGTGATGTTAAGTTGGAGGCAGTGAATTCATGGCTCCGAAGACCGGCATGCGAAGACAGCTAATGCAGTACATACACGAATACACTTCATTGATATAAAAAGTTAAATTTGTAACAATACAAAAAATCGACCTCAAAAGCACTAAAAAGGTAAAAAATATTAAATTTATATATTTCTCTGTTTTAATGTATTTTTGGAGACAATGTTTCATTTAATATTGTAAGCCAACATCTTTAAAGACCCTTTTTTTTTTTTTTTTTTCGGGGAGAAATCCGACTACAGACCTACCCGCCGCTGGCTAAGCGACGGGCGTGTGTGGGGGTCGCCCAGCGCTTACAAGGCACTGGGAATACCCACTAAAACTCCCCGGTAACTCCACTGCCCTTCGCGGGGGTAGCATGGGCTCTGCCAAAGCAATTTCACCAACCCACCCCCAGGCAACCCGGCCTTACGGCCAGGTTTTGCGCCAATGGAGATTACCCAGAGTCACTTGGGTAATCCCAGATGTGGCGGCCTGTGCAGTGCATGCGTGGGGTCACCCACGCACGCGGCCGCGCCTAGGGCGCAGGAAGACGAGCGATCACCGCCCGCCTCCTCACGCCCACCCGCCTACGCCGGATAGGGGCGGCCAGAGGATCCTCTTCCCGCTCCCTCTCCGCTGCCTCCTTCTGCGTGAGCACAGTCTCGCAGAAAGAGGCCACAGCCTCCCATACCCTCTCGCTACCAACCATGGCTCTTACCATGGTTGACAGGGAGAGGTGACCGCCACCGAGCGCCGCTCGAAGTTCGCGGCGCTCATGTCGCCAGGCCGGGCACTCCATAAAGGTATGCTCGGCTGTATCGTCGGGGGAGTCGCAGTGGTGACACCGCGGCGTCTCCTCCCGACGGGCAATACGGTGCAGGTAGTGACCGAAGCAACCATGTCCGGTCAGTATCTTCTTCTTTAAACACCCTAATAAGTTTCTTCAGAATATAGGTACTTAGTTATATTTAACAACCTAGCACCAACGAAAAAAAAATACCTTTAAATTATAAAAGCAGGTAAGTACAGTCGACAGCATACTACATTCGTAATAGAGGCGGCTTTCGTAGTGCAACTGTTACAGTGCTGTCGTCTGTACATTTTTACCGTTTTAGTGTTTTGAAGTCGGTTGCTACTTTTGTTAAACATTTATTTATTTCACAATCATTTTAATACAATTCCACGTTCAAAGCAAAACGAATGACCTTTAACGTTATCGTTTTGTCTTTCTGTCATTTGCAGGTTGCAATACATATTCTTGTTTTCACAATTCCATGACTGTTATTTTTTGAGGATCTACGTTCTGTTTTGTTCTCTAACTCCGATGGTCTTCTGATCACTATTGATTTAATACGGGATTCAGCGAGCATGCCCTTCCACACTAAAACCTTATCGAAATTTGATGAAAATGGCGCGTAATACTTACACTCATTAAAGAAATAGGTACAGTCAAATTGAAAACCTGCTCCTTTTTCTACTGAAAGCATTAACTCTTACACATACTAAAGGATTTTGTTATCTGGTACTTCAAATCAATAGTTACTTATAGGTTGGAAACTCCTGCTTGCATTATCGATATGAAACTACTTTAAATGTAAGCCATCTCCGAAACTACTGAATTTATTAGCATTAACTCAAAGTCATTTATGTAAGAGTAATAGTTTAAGAGCGTTTACGCAGCGCGGCTTTTCATACAAACTTTCAAGTCGAAAATAATGTAAACGAACAAACGATTCTCAACTTTACATGCTTAAGCAAGTTAGGCTAGTCTCAAAAGTTATCAGAATTTTTTTTCGTAAAACAGTGTTATTGTAGAATAATTGCAAATTTTAGCTTTTCATGCAAACCTTTCTTATTAAACTTTTAGAAAAACCCTCTGGTAACTTTTAAGACTAAGTATCTTGACTTGCTTATGCATGGCAAGTTTTGTTAGAATCGGTTGGTTTGTCTCCAACATTTTTAGCTTAAGTAAGAGTAAAGTTTAAGTGAAATTTCAAGTTTATAATGTTATATGTTTATTAAATATGTGTTTACAGAAAAATATCTACCAAATAGTAATATAATTTAAAAACCACATTTTTATGAAGATATCCTAATACGGTAAAAGTCTCCCTAGTATAATGATCTGAATGTAGGTAGGTACCCATCAGTACGAAAACTGCTAGATTCTTAGAAAAATCCCTAGAAATGAGATAAATGCTCCCAGTAGAAGAGATTCTCATGCTTGTTTCATACACATCTTTCATTCTATGTTACTCTTTTAGAATTAAGTGGTCTTGCAAATACCTAAACATTGTATAAAATGTTATACTTACCGTAACTAAATAGCTTATTAACTTACTACTTATTAAGAACGGTGACGTCACACCAACTTAAGTCTGGTTTTTAAATATTCTGAGTTTATAAGTTTAATATTAAAATGTTCAATAACTTACATAAACCAGTGGCTTCACAAAGGCACCTACAAACCGTGGCCCAGAACGCTTCTATTTAATCTTCAAGTCGACCAATTCGAGCCGCTCCATTAACTGACGTTGTAATATTTACAAAAATCCAATTCTGAACATCTCTACCACAGGTCTACGTATTATTATTGAAATAATAATATGCACTATTTGTTTTGTCCGTGTCCGAGTCAAATACCACACTTTCTCTCAATGTTCCACCGTTGACGAATTCGTTAATTGCTTTTACATATTAAGGGCTATTCTAATAAAATTTACTACTTCCTTACAATCGGTAGAGATTAGATAAAACACTATATAAGCGATATTACAAAACATTCTCTTAGTTTAGACGTGGGCTACCCTGTGACATCGGCAAAAGCAGCAAGGAGGTGCGTCGCTGAGGAATTTAGTGGGTGAGAGACTTACAAGAAATAAGGGAAGGGGTGTGCCGTCTCTTCTCCGGGATATATGGGTTATACCAGGCAACTAGAGATAATAATTATGTCATCAGGTTCGTATTGTACACCGAGTCCGAATAAAAATAGTTATGTTTTTTATTATGAAGAATTAACGATAAGTAATTAGAAAAATTAATAAACGAAAAGGAGACTATTCCATACCCCGCCCTGACGTTATAACATAATAAGTAAATGACATCCACATTTATGATCTATATACGATGTTAAAGACCTGTCATAGTTGGTACCGAAACAATAAGTAATAGGCACCTTATGGACTAGCAAGGTCAAAGTGGCAAGGGCAGTAGTATGTTCTTGCTTCGCATAGAGAGAGAAGTCCATTACTTTACCACTTATCACCAGGTGGAGTCATTAGAGCGCGCAGTCCCCGGTATGCAGCAAGCACACCGCGCTCAATGCCCTCCTAGACCATCACACCATACTTGTTGATGCGTTTATTGATCACTGGAGTATTGTCCCATTACCGTTCTGTGAGTGTTACTATACAACTGAATTGGGTGAGGTGATGTGACCCGTGAGGAGCTCGGTAGTGTATTGTGGTTTAAGCGCTAAGATTCGATTACGAAAACAGAGCACCTTTCACCATGGTCGAACCTGGGCTGGGTCAGTTTAAACATGTAATCTCGAGCTCCTCAATGCTCCTTGCTTCGGAAGACACGTTAACCCACCAACCCGCATTGGGCTATCAAAGTAGAAGTGTTATGGCCCACACTGCTCATGTGCTTATCTCACGTAAAAAGGGGGTGGCCTGTGCCCAGCTGAACGACATATACTTATATGGTAGTAATAATGATAAGGCAAGAACCCGTATAGTTAAATTAAAAAATAGCTGTTCCTTGTATGAAACATAATAAAAACATTTCCATAAATGTTACCATGCCAATGAAAAGCACGCGAATGATACTTGTGTTTTTTCATTAGATGCTGCAGATTTCCTTTCAATGATCTGGGTTAACATCATAATCGAGACTTAGAATTCAAGTCTCGATTTTACCGTTCTATGCTCAGCATGACTCTCTTCAAACCACTTCCCAATGTAAAGCTTTTAAAACGATAAGAACAAGATGTACTTGCTACCTTTGCTAAGCACCGATGTCAATGAAGAAAATATGAGTTGCCTGCAATGGAACCAGAGATTTGCTCTATTGTTTATGGAGACCTTAGATTAGCTCCGTGAGAAAGGTTTTTGTTAGACAACACTTAGAATGCGGCTCGTGCAGTTCATAAATGTGACCATGTGAAAATGATAGCTTGCGATTTATGAAAAGTATGGCAAACCATACTGTTTAAAGTTGGTAATTGAGATCTCATTTATATATCATTGCACATTCTTATACAGAATGAAGTAACAATTAATCTCAGTTACCACAAAAAAAAACATTGCCGTCATAAACGACCCAGTCCTAAGTCACGCACCGACCCAGGGTTCAATTTCCTGGTAGGATCAAATTCAGAATCGAGCTCAGTTTGACCTAAACTTGACCTGAATCTGTGAGCGGTCTCAAACCAGATTTAATCTAATTTCTTACTCAGAAAAAAGTTCTTACAATTACGCTTTATAAGGTTATTATTCAAAACAGTTACAACTGCAACGACATTTTTAATATTCCTTAACGACTTACAAACTAAGTCGTAACATTCATGAATACTTAACTCTTGAAATCTTTAGGTAACACACAACTTGTAACTGTAAGTACGACTAGAACTTTTTGCTGCCATTAGCAAGCTGAATCTACGAAAAGTTAATCGTGAAGGACTCGTTAAGTTGTAGAATTTATATTAAAATCGTAGAACCGTAAAGAACAATTTCGACGTTACATTTTATTACATTAGGCGGTTATGATCGTGCGGTACTGGTATAGCCCGTTAATCTATCACACTGGGCCGTTGGCGGTTCATCGACAAACCGCGGAGATCGCGTAAGGTTGTCATTTTATTAGTCACAAGAACGCGCTACTTACATGCTTAACGGATTCGACGTTCATCCGGAAATTTATAAATCTGCTATGTTAGAGCTGGCAATTTGAAATAAAAAAGTGTAAAGCGCAATACCATGATAACGATTAAAATTAACTTCAAGCTAATACAAGTACCTACTAGGACCATTAAGGTAAAATTCCACTAAAGCTATGCTAGGAAGCTAAGCAGTGAGCAATACAAATCCTACTAACAGTATTGTTTCATATTCTTAGCCATATTCACTAGGCGGAAGGCCAGTATGTAGGGTCGTCTGGGTAGGTACCACCGCCTTTCTTATTTCAGCCGTGAAACAGTTCGCTGTATTTCGGATTGAAGGGAAAGGTAGCCAGTGTAATTACTGGGCATGGACGGAATTTCTTCTTAGGCCTCAGGACGACAACGCACCTGCAATATCAAGTGATTTTTCCTTGTTATTGCAGGTGTCTCTAGGCGGCGGTAACGGCTTACCATTAGGTGGGCTGTCAGTTTAATTGTCATGTAATTGGATAAAAAAATATTTTTGTTTTCCTTGGATTATTGGCATAGCTCTGGTGGAAAGCGACTTTTATATGTAATGCCATAGGTAGCTGAAAGATTTTACAGATATTAAAATCAGATATACATTTATACAAATCTTTATCTAGACACTTTCATCTAGTTTTTTTTTATTTTCAACTTTATTTTGTACTTTTGATAGATAGTTGACGCGCGTCCTATCTATTGACACCGACTTCTGTGAGATCCACTGTAATCGGTCGTCTGTGTTGGGCCAAACAACAGCTTTGACCATCGGGGTCTTGTCCGACACCTTTGGATTTAAACAGTCACTCCCATCGTTGCCGTCCTTACGTATCTACTAAAAGAAATATATACATATTATAAATAAAGTTACTTCCTTATTGTCATTATATAGGTACTTATTGCATAAACTTTACAGATTTGTTCGCACATGTTTGCTACTAAAAATTGCATTAGTAAATATTATTGCTTGTATTTCATCGCCCTTTTTATTTATCTGCCGATTATACAATTATTATAGCAACTATGAATGCAAATTTGCATTATTTACTCAGCTATATATTTTACAAAACATTTATTAGACAGTAATATTGGTAAGTTTATGTTTTTATGCGTTCACAGCGAAAGGAGGCAATGAAGTTTCTCCTGACATTTTAATGCAAGAGAATGCGGCAATAGATTTTGCTTTGAACTTAGGGTTAACAACATACCTATACGTCCAAGGTTTTGGGATGTAATACTTCATTGCATTATAGATACGCTCTTAGGGCATAACGGTGTATTAAGTTAAACAAGTATCTAATATCGTCATCTAAAGAGCAAATGCAAATTATGATTAATCAAACCCTTTTTTAAGGCTGACTGATTGTTGGATAAATGACTTTCCATGACTTTTCAATTTAAACCAAAGTATTTTAATGTCACTTCTTGTCATTACTATGAGAATAATTTAAATCTTGTCAAGCTATTTACTTTAGTAATAATAAGAACAATCTTAGCTCTACCGATCAGTTCGTGAGCCCGCAACGGGAGATCTTGTTCCCAGCATATAATTCCAGACAGTTTAAATTATTATGTCAATTTGTATCCGCCTGTAATATACATTATTTCGATAGTCCTCTCATGAAGCGAAACATATTCTACCATTTACACTTCAGTTTTATTGCATATTCATGTCTGTAAGCTAATACAATTATTTTTATAACTTTATCATTGTTGTCGCGCAATTTCTGTCGTCATATAGATACTGTCTCCGTATCACATGATATTTAATTTTTTTTATTTGCATTTATTTCAGTTATTTTAATTTTTTTTTCTTTACGTTTGGGTGATAACCCTACCATGGAGGGCTACTTACCTACTGTATGCGACGAAATGCTGATTTGCGATTCGCGACTAATAGGAATACATTTTGTAGTTACAGGCATTTAATATTGCAAAGCATAGGTCAGAATCTCATTCTGTATGAAAATACTCTGTGTGATAATAATAATCATGGAACTAATTTATGCCTTCTTATTCTATTAAAAATAACTCACATCCCTTTTTTAATTTGCTTAATCGCTCTTAACTCTTCGTACATAAAAGCATAGACGACGACAGTACCCATAGTCTACTGAAAACGAATGAATAAGCTGACTTCCAATTACATCGAAAGCTGGGTCAGTGGTCACCGATGAATGAGATGATTTCTTTTGTCTGTTAATTACGACTTTTTCAATTATAACACTTTCGTTTTATAAGACTAGTTTCTGCCCGCGGTCCTCTCGCTTCGAGAAGTTTATAAAATAGATGCCTACCACAAAGGCCCATTCTAAATATTAGTGGAAAATAAGCAGTTAATAATATGAAAAGAAAAGTACCGTGTTTGTATATAGGTATCTAACCCCAAGCAAATACAGATCAAGAAGCTTTTACCTACTAACAAGCATTGGGGCAGCTCGGTAGAGCTACGTCAAAAAAATCTCCCATGGAAACCTGTCCCAGACTCCATTGGGACCAAGACTGTGGTCGCGAACGCCACCTTAGAAGTAATAATTATTTTGAGGGGTAAGTTGGGACCACAAATATAGATATAGTTTCTTTCTTTATAACCTATGGCGGGAAAGTAGAGAAAAATAAAATGAGAATGTTTTAAAAAGAAAATATTTTTTTCAAAATTGGAAAATCACAGCTTTTAATAAAAAAATAAAACTAATTCACAAAATTTATATAATTATTATTAGTATAATTTATATTTATTAGTGTTAATTATTAATAATTATTATTATGAATAAAAACATTTATATTGCATAGTTATTATTATATTTGACAAAATGCCCATACATTTTTTAAATATATATCAACATGTGACGTCATCTGTTCAGCAGATTTTGTATGGAGCATTTTTAGACGATTTGCTACAACTTATTATTATCAAACATATCAGTGAAACTATTGATTTTAAACATACTAGGTATTTCTTTTGCTATATTTCTTTGAGTTCTAAACTTCTTATTTATGAAATAAAAAAAAGTGGTCAACGACCCTATTATACATATTTAATCGTAGTAAGTAGATAACTTACTACGATTAAATTTGTATAATAGGGTCTAATAGCCTAATAAAATAAAAAAAGTTATGATACTGATTATAACAATTATGGTTAATGTGAGACTGATTTTTTTAATTATTCTTATGTTATTTGCAACTTAATTAGTTCTATGAGGATTTTTGGAAAAGTCTAATAAAGAATTCATTGGCAATTTTTAGTTTGTATGAAAAGCTAAAAGTTGCTCATTCTCAATTACCTATTATTAGACTACGAAAAATCCTCTTTTAAGTAATTAGACTAGCCTAACTTGCTTATGCATGTAAAGTCTTATTAGATTCGGTTGGTTCATGTTCAATATTTTCGTCTTGAAAGATTTTATGAAAATATTCTTTTAATTTTGATTTTAACATTATTATAAATGTTTGAAAAATTATTTACTAATAAAAATCTAAACTAGAAAAATTTCACGTGCTGAGGTCCCGAGTCCTGGGTAGCTCAGATGGTCAGAGCTGTCGCCCGGATTGCGGAAGGTCGCGGGTATTTTTCTAGTTTAGATTTTTATTAGTAAACTAGCTGTACCCTGCCACGCTTCGCAGTGGCGCATCGTTAAAGAAACTGTTTTCTCGCGGTCGCAGATATGTGACTGATGCAAAAAATAGATAAAAACAATCCTTGATGCGGATTTTATATCATGTTAAAATTTCGACTCAATCGGTGCAGAACTTTTTGAGTTTTTGAAGCGTACACAAACCAACATAACATTTTTATATATATAGATATATATTTTTTTACTAGTTTTATGAAAATCTTAGCGGCGGCGTAATTCCACTTTTCTTTAACTAAGTAGGTAGGTATGCGTAAATTGCATAACACATACGTAAATGTTCTGAATAAATCAATAAATTACACATAGCGTCATAGTCCGTTTTCATTTATAATTTTCGCTTTCCCTTCTACACTAAAGTTTAAACCCTAGACAATTTTTTTTGGACTAAACAGCAGTGCCCTCATTGAACGGTATATTGCACAGGATTTTTACACACAAAACGTTAGTGAAGTTAAGTAGGTACTATACGATCAGTACAGATGAGTACTATGAGCGGTTTCGCACTACGTCCGATCCGAATCCGATCCGAACCCGTGAAAATATGGTCCGTAGTAGCCGTAGAACTATTTCTATGGTAATTTCGCTCTAGATCCGATCTCCGCTCCTGAATTGCTTGGATTTGTATCGGAGATCGGAGTATTGCGTATGCAATATCCGAATTCGGTCCGAGTTTTCTAAATCAATATTTTCACGGGTTCGGATCGGATTCGGCTCGGACGTAGTGCGAAACCGCTCTAACCGCACTATTTCAAAGCATTTGGCAAAGAGCGCACTTTAGCGGAGATAAATGTGCTATTACTAGAAGCTCGTCATTTATAATAATTTACTTTGAGTAAAAGTTAAACGCTGACACTTTTAAAGCCTAACACGCAGTTCGTGTGTAGGCGAAATGTTTGCCTCTATATTTAAGTGATTTTATAGTAGAGTAGTGTTGCCGAAAAAAAGAAATATCGATGTTTCGATAATACGTACTAACTACTTATTTATGATAATAAAGGGCCATTTACACGATGCTCGTTTCTTGCCTGTAAAAATGACTTGTATGGTCTAAACAACATATTTACTATGGAAGTCATTGTTTGCTTCACTTAATTGTATGATACAGGCAAGAAACTTAAATAAAAACTCCGAACTTGAATTCTTTATTCGAAACTAGTTTGGAAAAAAGAATGCATTTTCTTTTATGGTAAATAGTTTCAAAACAAGAATTAAGTAACTATTATTTTTTCAAAACTTGGTTTCGAAAACTGCCGAATGAAATTTAACCTGGGCTGGCTGGATATAATATATACGTTCTACTTTTGTGCACTGGCCTTCCGAAACTGGAGAAACATGAGGAGTTTGGGCCCACGCCACCACGCTGGCCTAAAGGTGGGCTAAAGCCGTTGCAGTAACGACCGGGACCACTGCTTAACGTGCCTTCCGAAGCACGACTTAATATTTCAAATCAAGATTGACCTATCCCGGGATCGACCATGGCGAAAATTGCTTTGTTTTCGTAATCCAAACCAGAGCGCTGAAATCACTACACCACCGAGCTCTTGAGATCCTGGATTACAATACACCGGCACTAAATTTACGACGTCTTGTTCTTACAATATGAATGAGAAGTGGGCAGATGTCACATAATTTGGCTTTTATAGTACTATATAAAACTGTCTAACTATTTTGATAGTTGTAATTTTTCTATGCATCTTGAAAGTCAGCGTTATGCGCGAATAAAATTTGTTGGCACTACTTGTAGGTAGGTACTTAAACAAAGTTTATTCTTTTCTCAATAATCTCTCTCTCTAAAATTACAAAATACTCAAGTATAGAGGTATATAAGTAATCAAACTGAGAAGTAGCTTATCACTTTAGGGCCGTATCACACCGACTATTGCCCTCGTTTACGACAACAGTTACTTCGAATATAGACACAATAGTTGTTATGATATAGTTAGTACTTATCCACGAGTTATACCTTATTGCAATATAATGAATCTTGAGGCTTTTATCTAGCGTGTAATATAAAACAAAGAATTTAAGTCTTGATACAAAGCTCGGCGGTACCCGGTCACATTTATTTCCACTAATAGAATCAGCTAGCTACTTAAAAGCCCGCATAAGAGTTATGCGAGAAAATCCTTTTAAACCAAATACGAGTAACTAGGACCGTTCCCACGTAAATACTGGGGGCAGACAGAGCGTATTTAAACGTCAGACTCACAGTAATAGTAACATATGTTTATTTGTGCACTGTACAAGAGAATTTACTAAAGTATCTGAGTAACTAAACGTGCAAAATTTTGAAAATTGAAAAAAAATATGGATATGTGCTAAACTTATCAACGTAGGCTTTCAGTGCAAGGACGTTCAACTTGCGTTGGAGATATGCCCTGCGTCGGTAGATCAGCGACGCGTCATTTTCACCTTAGTTGAGAAAGATCGACCGTCGATCGTCAATTTAGATGACAAAGAGCGAGAAACAGATCATGGTCGGCGGGCGGTTCAAACCTTCAAAACTGCTTACAGCCGTGAACCAGAGGGTACACGGCAGGAGTTGTAGGGGGTGCGAGCCCCGCCCTCCCCCATCTTCCTCCCCCGAGAAGACAGGATAGTCAAAAAAGGCTTACCTTACATTGGAAAAATTTTGTCGATGTATCTTGGTACCAGTTCAATTGAAAGAGGAACTGACTGTTCCAAACAGAAACTCGTAGAATTCAAACCGTCTAAATTACAAACATCTGGAAATTGAGAAACATTAGATAGGTACCTTTTTATTTTTTCAATAGATATTCTTAATTTTTTGACTTGTATACGTAATTGTGCTTATAGGCGCAATCAAGATCTTGCATACAATGACGTGATAGAAAATTATATTCAAAAACAACTCTAAAGTCAACCGAGTAAGGAATAAAATGAACGACTACAACCACAATCATGCATATTCATTACATATTCAATTAACTAATGGTGCAGTTTGATATCATCATGGAAACTAGGCGATATACGATTTATCAGAAACCCATACATTCGATGCACACGGGTCCATTCTCATAATAATCAACGCGATCAAGACTAACTGAACATAATGACCGCCACTTGGTCGCAGAAAATAATGGTGTGAACACGCTGCTGACACTTTTACTCGATTCATTTCTACCTGTCATTATAAGTCGGGCTGTGATTGCTTAATGATTTTATATCGGCGAGGACCGCGGTGACAATACTCGGTCTGTGATTGGATAATAATAGTTCCTACAGTTTCACTTCCCATGTAAAGAAAACCTATTTGGGCAAATCACTTTCGATTAGCTACGTTGTAGAAATCGTCCTAGAATTTTTTTAACCATCGGTACATTATTTATATGAAACACCGTATTAGCTAAATTTACTTTTATAAGGAGCAACAGCTTAGTAATATTACGGATACATTATAGAAAACGGTGGACTGTTTCACAAAATATAGAACAACACTATTTTGATGCTTTGACAGTCAAATATTATTAGAATATTAGATAAAATTAAGAATATTTAAAACTTAAGTTCAGTTTTAGTAAAGAATTAACATAAGGTACATCAATTTCAAATTATACTATGGCTTTGCATTCTTTTTTTTATTTTGATCAAGAGTATGCCAAGTGTGAATCAAGCTTTACATTTTAGCTTTGTCTTGAAACTCAATTGACCTCCTCGTTGGTGCTAGACATTACAGCGGCATCTACGTGTTCCATTCCTTTTACACATTTAACATCGATGTCATAGGTTACAAACCTTAATTTGTGGATCCGCGTAATACTCCCGGGGACCCTATGCCAATAAAAAGAAATTGTATGCTTGACAGACTAACAAGTTCCAGGTATATTTTAGATATACTTACTTATATATAGTAAGTATATCTTAAATATACCTGTAACTTGTTAGTAGGGCCTACCACCTAATAGGTGGTAGGCCTTACTAGGCCTACCACCATTAGGGCTACCTCCTAGTAGGTGGTAGGCCCTACTAGGCCTACCACCATTAGGGCTACCACCTAGTAGGGCCTACCACCTACTAGGTGGTAGGCCCATATGTAGGGTCGCCTGGGTAGGTACCACCGCCTTTCTTATTTCAGCCGTGAAACAGTTCGCTGTGTTTCGGATTGAAGGGAAAGGTAGCCAGTGTAATGGCATGGACGGCATTTCATCTTAGGCCTCAGGATGACAACGCACCTGCAATATCAAGTGACTTTTCCTTGTTATTGCAGGTGTCTATAAGCGGCGGTAACCGCTTACCACCAGGTGGGCCGTCAGCTTGTTTGTCATCTAAGGAGTTGTAGAAAAAAAAACTTAGAAAAAAACAACCTTGTAATGTATGATTTTAAATGAAGAATTATTTTTTTATACATCTAGATGACAAGGAAAATCATCACTTGTTATTGCAGATGCGTTGGTATCCCGAGGGCCTTAGGCCTGCCAGTAATTACACTCGCAACCTTTCCCTTCAATTCACAGCCAACTGTTTGATGGCCAAAACAGGAAAGTGCTGGTGGGTCCTACCGAGACATACGAGCCTACCACATAGTAAATATCATGATCAAAATTATAACATCAAACATGTCTCTAATTAGCCCACCAGCGCTCCTCGACAACGCTCGATAGTAACATAATAAACAACATAAATATGTAACGTATGTTATAATTAACTATAAAACCGCTACCCGCTCCGCTCACGCACTAAAGACACACTGAAAAGTTCGAATTTGCATTTACCACCGGGCACCCGCGTAGCACCAAGTGAAAATTGATTGAACGCCATAATTAGCAGCGGAACGCGAACGGCCCGGCCCGTGGGACGTTCGGCGCAGCGCACTCGATTGTGCGAGAATTCGATGAAGAACGGTACTCGGTTCGGGTTCGTCTGTTCACTTTGACCCCGACTTTTTGACCTGGAAAACGATATTTTGTAAATAAGCTCGCAATCCACGCCGCTTGCTTTGTAAGAGCAGATGCAGCGGAAAGCGCGATGGTGAATTGTATTGTTTTACATTGTTCCATTTTATTTTTATCGTGTTTGTTAGCCAAAACGATTTGAATTCCGCAGAGCCTCGAGTTATGAACAGTATGAACGCAACACAAAAATAACGCTGTATCAGTAATAATAACATTAAATCAATGAAATATTTCTGAATGTCCAAAAATATTACTAGGTGGTAGGCCCGTATGTAGGGTCGTCTGGGTAGCTACCACCGCCTTTCTTATTTCAGCCGTGAAAGAGTTCGCTGTGTTTCGGATTGAAGGGAAAGGTAGCCAGTGTAATTACTGGGCATGACGGCATTTCATCTTTGGCCTCAGGATGATAACGCACCTGCAATATCAAGTGATTTTACCTTGTTATTGCAGGTGTCTATAGGCGGCGGTCACCACTTACCATCAGGTGGGCCGTCAGCTTGTTTGTCATCTAGTTGTATAAAAAAAAAATTGTATAAAAATCTATGTTTGCGAAGAAAAGTAAGAGTTTATTGCTTATTTGCATTGTTAGACCTTATTATGAGCATAATTTTATTTTTACCATAATAAATTACCACCACTACCACTATTACCACTTTTATAATATCCAGTGGTTGATGTATATTTTTGTTGGCCACAGTCAATTACGAGGACTAAAATAGTAAAGAGCTCGTGGAAAGTATAAAAGAGAACATTTTGTTTGATCTGACAAATAGAATAGGGCAGCTAGATCACGGGTGGTCCCCTGTTCGAATCCCGGGCGAGCCGAGGATGTGTACAGTCACGAGTGCATTTCGCTATGCGCCGTGGAATACGGCGCGGCGTCTAATAAGTCACGGTCAAATATGACTCGTGAAATTAACTTGTTGCGGAGTTGAGGCCGCAAATACGTCTGCTCGGATCACGAGTCAATACGCCAGATTAGCTGTCATGAAATAGCAGATTTTCCTTCGATAACTTTAACGAAAGATATATTTTTTGCGTTCAATGTTTGTCGGAAAAAATATGCTTTAAATTCAAACAGCTCTAGTATATTTTCAGCTATTGAAGTTTGAGGCTTAGTAATAAATAATTATATATTTAAAAATGTTTATTCAATGAATCGTTAAAATCCCAAACATAAAGTAACTGCTTGCAAGAGTAACACTTTAAAATTAGGACAAACCTTATTCAGCCCTAAAAGAAGCTGTAACTGTTGAACTTATTTAATGTGATCATCTTTAATCAATACTCAGGATCGATACCATATAGACCCAATATGAAGGGTCTATAATCTTTATAAAAGGCCTAAGCAATAGATTTCACACCAGTTAAAATAATAATAATAATAATTTATTTATTTTCTGTAACACGTTTTTTTACATTTTACGAATAGTGACCGAAGTCACCTTTTAAGCAAAAATGCCTGTGCCAGGTGACTTCGCTCTTCCATAACTACTAATGAAAAGTTCTATAGGTACTTACAAAAAGTAGAAAATATCAATGAAAAATCGTACAAAATTATACAGAAAAAGGAAAAGTAAAATATATTAAAATAAACATAAATATGTGTAGTGTATACAAGTGTGTGTGTGTGTGAGAGAGAGAGAGTTTGTGTAGTGTATACAAGTGTGTGTGTGTGAGAGAGAGAGTTTGTCTGTGGGTGTGTGAGTTAGTGTGCGTGTGGGTGTTTGTATGTGTGTGTGTTTGTGTGTGTTTGTGTGTGTGTGATATATGCGTTATGTATAAGAGTTGTATTTATTTTGTATGTATGTTATTCCGTGCGTATCAGTATAGACTCTGTTTCCTCATAGTTAAGATGCATTAGAAAATTAGTTATAATTTTCTTGCAGTCGTGTAGTGTTTTACTATATATCTCGTGGATTTTATTTATTTTGTTGTAAAGGCAAAAGGTATGCCGAGCGTCTAATGAATTGCCAGCAAAGGCGCTCCTAATTTGAATAAAGGGAATAACATTTTTTCTCCTGGCTCGTATTTTACTTGCGTCATAAGGGGTGGTTTTATGTTTTTTTAATGTAGTAGTGAGAATGTAAAGCTTCCTTACAGACATTACTAGACCACTATTCTTAAAATGTAAAAAAACGTGTTACAGAAAATAAATAAATTATTATTATTATTATAAAAGTTCTAACACCGCTCATATCTAACTGCACAATAATGATGTCTTATTAGGTTTGAATTTTAATTCATCTCAATAGTTATCGGCTAAACTTAAATCTTTACGAGTAGTAAACCTTCTGTGTCTTAGTTAATGGATAGAAACAGTATCCCACATCATGTTGATAATTTATTAAGCCATAACTTTATGTGAAGACGCAGGAACCCAGTGACTACACAGTCACTCGCCTACATTTTCTTTGTCAAACCCAGTGAGATATTTTGCGAAACCTTTATTTTGGAAATTATTTTCAGACGGATATTCTCCGCTTAGTAGTACCTAGTATTTAATGATTTGAATGCGTGATATTTTTTTTTGTTTTTTTTACCGTATCGACTTCTACCAGCTCCTTGGCATATACTTGACAATATATTATCTATTTTGTCTGGTGTGTGAGTAATTCATAGATAAGATATTAAGCTTTAAGGTTAATCTTATATTTTAACCCCCGATGAAAAATTAGGGGTGGTTATTAAATATATTTACGAATGAAAGCTCGATCTGCACTGAAAGTATTTTTTATAAAAATCACAAAAACTGACTCTATACCATCTAATGATAAGCGATAAGAAGAATTCATATAGGTATAAAGACTGCTAGGGAATTATGAACAGACAGCACTATCCCCTTCCACCTTGTCGGCCCATAAAGTGCCTTTTCACGCTTCTCTTGAAGGAACTCATGTTATGGAAAAGGGAAACACATGTGCTAGTAAGAAATCCCATCTTACAACGTACAACAAAGAAACAAGTAACTAAATTTTATTATGTATGATTTTGAGGTGAAGACAGAAAAAATATGATTCCAAAGACCGCCACGCGTTCTCTGGTGTAGGAAGGAGGATGGTGGGATATAGTCGAATAGCTGTCCTGAGCACTCTCCATGTAATGATACAGTCGAAAGAAGGCGTTGCTCCTCATCGCTAATGATACGGACAGCACGACGCTGCAATCTGTCCGATGCATCGAGGAGGTATTTAACAGAGCCATCCCACAACTGCAAGTATCAATATTTCATGCATGAATAAACATGAGTTTCGTACTGCAAACTTAATTAGTCAGGCTTAAAGAATCGTCGCACTTTGTTCAGAACACCGAACTTCAGTGAGGTAAAATAGATTTCTGTTTAGATGTAGGATTTAGTTGCATGTAGATTAGATCGCATCATATCCCAATACCGAGCAAATAGTTATAGTCCTGTGCCGAAATAGTGTTGCCCTAAAAAAAGGTCACAATTAGCAATCTCACTGTTTAGTTTTTTATCATAAGCCTTAAACACAGCAAATTATAGATTTTACTGCAAAGAAAGTACGAGTACAGTTGATTGTTTATTGACGTATCTTCGGGATGTGTTAATTAGCAGTACTAGATAGAGTAATGTATCTGACACCGTCTGTTAGACTAACGATCAGTGTAACAAGTTAAGCTGACCTAGAATACTAGTGAAAATACGTTAGGACAGTTATAGAGTGATTGCTGAAACACTTACCTACTATAAATATATCGACGCTGTAAGTATCGACCATCCGAGAACCGTTGGTCGGCGAAAACACCAGAACCAAAACTTGCCACGATGGTTTACATTAACCTAACTCGCGATTACACAGTCTTCAGCAATGATTTATATAGACATACAAGATTTTGGTAAGCTTGTAAATAAATTTAACTGGACTGTAAATAAAGCAGGGGAAAACATGGGCTCTGGTGTCGAAGACGAAAACCAAGTTACTATCGGTACAGTCAATCCCAAAGGGGCCGATCATATTTTTTTTATCTTCAGCTCCTCTGTGCTTCCGATGGCACGTTAAGTCGTTGGTGCTGGCTTTACTGCAAACGCTTTCACCCACCAACCCTCGTCGGATCAGCGTGGTGGTATTACGGCCCAAAACTCCTCGATTGTGGCACTTCCATGTAGAAAGGCCTGTTGATGATGATGATGATAATGAAGATGAAATAATCAATTATAGTGAAGATGTTTCGGGAAACAGAGATAGATATGAAGCAGTATATTGCCAAGCTCATTGCGGTAGCATCTATGGGGCAGATTTTGGGTGACTTGGAGTCAATACTGCTTCGTCATAATATTTACTGGGGTTTCATCGTAAACAAAGGGTTTTCGTCGTATCGTTTCATAGTACTTAATAGCTCTTACAGAGTCAATAAGCTACGATTACTATACTTAGCACCAGAAAAGCTTATTTGCCTACCGTAAAACCATACAACTATGGTCCGACTCTCCATATTTTTGCTTCACGGCTATTTATAGTATAAACTTCTGTAATCCCTCTACACACCCAGTTCGAAGTAATACGACATCTAATTAAATTACTAATTGCTTGACCCAATGCGATTGGTGAAGCTAAGTATAATTAGGTTATTTTTTTTTTCTCTTAAAGTTTCGGCTATTGTTGTCTTTTACGTTTTCAACTTTGTTCCATCAAAATAAACTACTAGAAATCTTAAGAAAACTTCAATTTGGATCATAGTAAAACACCACCACCACCACTGACCACTACTTTATGAGGTTGAAAAATCTTCAACCTATACTTTATAGATCTCATATAAATAACCCTTTGACAATTAGGAGATCATATTAAAAATCAACAAAAAATAATAAATTCAAACCAAAACACGAATTATAAAATGAATGAGGGAAATTATGAAAATGACCATATCTTTCATCCCGCTCTGGCACGTGGTATAGCCTTTTTAGTAGTTCCGTTGGTTCCTTAATTCAAATTGATTTTTTAATATAAACTGTATCATCTTTTTCATGCCTCTTCCAAGATAGGGCATTGCGAGCCATGCACTTTACGAAAGCTCCATCATCTTCTTTTTGCTGCACTTGGACTGACCACCTTTCTCCTTCGTAATTCACAACAACAAATTAATAGAGATGTTGCCGAAACATACACTCATAAAAACAATTCAAACTTAAGAGCCATGAAATTTATAAAATTTGAACTATTTTTTTTTAAATTATCAAAAATGATAATGATATTATTATAGATTGCTTACATCAATTAACTACTTGCCTTTGGCGGGCTGTTTGGGCGGGCTCCTCATATGGACATCTACAATGACCAGTCTGAATTAAATCATACTACCTAATTTACGATTCATTTTAGATTTAACTTTTTTAAATGAATTTTGAATGTCAAATCGCTCATGCGGACAACAACGCAGCTATTCGCTATGAGGGTTTTCAATCCCAACTATGCCACCATAACGGCAGGTTCCATTATTGCACAAGCACAACATGATGATTTATTGCAAATTCCATTTATTGTCAGTCCCACTTGTGCTTAGCTGAAAATGACTTGCGTATTAGCTGCGCAATATCTGTGCATACTCTGTCAAGTAACTACCGCATAACAATGCAAATACCGATAGTTTCATTTCGTTTTTAATAGGCTACTCCGGTAAAACATTGTTCCTGTAAACTTGAATGCTATTACTACTTAAGTACTACAAGTTTGTTCATCCTTTTATTTTCTAACTATATTAAGAATGTCATAGATAAATGTATGAAAAAGAAAGCTCAAAATGCTACTCTTCTTAAATATTAACAATAAATTCGTCGATTCAAATTGTTTATCACGAATTATGGAAATGATGAGACTGTGCCGATTACTATTTGATTCAGGAAAGTCGTGTTTCTGTAACTGTTAAAATGGTTAAAAAAGGCTGATCAACAGTAAGATAATTCAGTTCTTCTTAGAACTTGCGCGTTGATAGATCTTGATTGACATTTGATCGCATGTATTGCTCCTATGTAAGAAGGCCTGTGCCCAGCAGTTGATGTATACAAAAGTCTAAAAAAAATAGGTGTCTTCCTTGTCAAGAATTACCTCTGAAAGATTAACACCTATCAGACCACTTTTATTTTCCGATTGAATTAATAAAAACATTTGCTCGTGACAACCCTTAAAAATTCTACCAAACATACACACAACTCGCGCACATACTACCATGTCGACCCCCCTGCAACCCTAGAAATCCAAATTTTCTTTCCGAATTCTGTAACACCCGGTGTAGGCTGGTGATGATGATGAAATCTCCTCTTGTAGATCTTGCAATAATACTGCACTGTATTGGGCTGACAACATCGCCGAATAACTTGATTCTTTATATCCAAGTTACCATCATAATTATTTGATGTTTTACTGGGATATAAGTAAAATAAAAATACAATTAATTAGGCATGTGAAAGGTCGCGGCTCGCGTCATTTTCTAGTCTAGACATTTTTCCAGGTATTACTGCGTAGAGTTCTAATTCTATAATAATAAGCTAATAGAAATTTAAAATACACCTCTTCAATAAACTGTTATCACGTACGCAGAGATTTTCAAATGTCGATAAAACAACAATTGATTTTGGAAAACATTTACGCAAACGACCAAGCAAATAAACGTCATCAACGTTTTCTCTATCTGCAGTTACATTATGATAAGTAAGTACCTGTCATAAATCAGACTACCTATCGTAATCTTGGATTTGATCTACTCCACGAGACCTTTGCCAGTCAGATATTTCGTGATCCACTTGATTTATTTGTAATACGTCATGATATATACTATATATAAAATTACAAGCTGTAGTTAAACTTCATTGCGTTTTAGCATCGCTTTTCCATAATTGAGACATAGAAGTATAGCGAGCGGTAATGACCAGTTACAACCAGTTACATAGTTAAACGAATTGCATCTTCTTGAAGGCGCAATTTGCGTGTTCATAAGAAATATTTAATATGAAAGTCAACGCCTTGTAACTATGTTTTCTAAAAAATATTAAGGATTTACTTACCTACATGGTCAATGGTCCTAAAAATAATATTGCCTCTTTTATTTCAATTAAATAAGAAAAGTGAAAGATTTTTAGAATTGTCTAACCTTATTAGTTATTACAGATACCTAGAGTTGTTAATAATATCATGTAAGGGACGTGTCTTATGATGTTATTTTTAGAAACTTTACACCTGTATGTACCCATACTTGTTTAACTTAATTTTTAAGTACTTACAATACTATTTATTTTACACAAACCGATGACATAGAGGTTCGAGACGTGGCCGCTTACAATGGGTCTCATAAGAAGGCTTAAAGTCACCCAAATCACAATGGAGAGGGCTATGCTCGGGGTTTCTCTGCGTAATCTATTTGGAAATAACGACATCCACAGGAGAACTAAGGGCGCCGACATAGCCTACTAAAGATTTGCGAACCTTAAGCGGCGGTGGGAAGCCACATTGCAAGTAGGACTGACGGCCGTTGTGCAGACAATACCTCGAGTGGCAACGACGTATGTACCGGGAAATGTAGCGTTGGTGGTACATCTCCCTACAAGGTGGACTGACACGGTCTGGTGAGATCTTCGGGCGAGGCCTATGCCCAGCAGGGGGCGTCTCTCGGGTGATATGATGATGTTGACGTGTATCAATGCATGTCTATGTTTTTATGCTCTGCCGCAGTTGGTTAAAATGTCAATTAGATTATCATACACCGGTTATATTTTTTTAGCATTCTATTTCTTTCCCTCTAATAGGTTTCTGTCTACCCATCTTAATAATAATTGAAGGCGCGGACGCGACAGCGCGAAGTAATCATACTTTTAAAAAACAATAATCACACGCATGTCTCTGCACATCACTGTTCCATTTGTAATAAGTTTTTTAATGGTAATATTACTAAGACACTTAAAGTGGTAGCTTCAGAAGAAGCAAATGATATTATAGTCCTTCTCAATTTGGAATCATCATTATATGTCGATAAAAACGTATTTTCTTCACAAGATGTTATCATATTCTTAGGACTGCTAGGATTACCCAGATTTCGGCGCGAAACCTGGACGTAAGGCCGGGTTGCCTGGGGGTGGACTAGTGAAATTGCTTCGGCAGAGCCTGGGCTACCCCCGCGAAGGGCAGTGGAGTTACCGGGGAGTTTTAGTGGGTATTCCCAGTGTCATTTAGCGCTGGGCGACCCCCACACACGCCCGTCGCTTCGCCAGCGGCGGGTAGGTCTGTAAACAGATTACTCCCCGAAAAAAAAAAAAAGGATTACCCAGATTGTCCTAGATCGTCGTCTTCGTCAGCAGTCGGCATAATATTGAACTTTTTTCTTGTATTTCTTGTTGTTGATTGCTCCTAACGTGACTATGTGTCGTTAAGGTACCTACATATATGTATTTTTTCTTTGTGATAGATATATATATATATATTATTATATAAACTCAACATCGTCTGTTTCTGATAACAATTAATCATTTCATGTACTTATAGATATAATATAGAGGCTCATAAGAAAGTACAGGTTTGATGTCTGTACTATTATTTAGTGTACTTAAAGCCATTCTGTATAAAAAGGAAGATAATAATAATAATTAGGTACTTATGTGTAAAAGTGCAGGTAAAGCATAACTTCTAACAACATACTTAGTTCGAGTTACTCAACTTATTGCGCAAGGACAATATTTTTTCACCTCTCCAACAGCAAAATAGCTCTTTTGCTTCGTAAAATCTGGAAGGAAAACCGGTTTTTGCAGAGAGCGTGAGGCAAAGTAAGTTTTTAAATAAATTTGAGATAGGCAGTAGCGCGTTCCGAAACTCAGGACTAGCGCTAGTCGCACAACTATGTAATCTAATTATTTTAGTTTATAAGCATAACTATTTTAATTTATGGACGTTTTTTTGATTAATAATAATACTATATGTTCAGTAAACAATAATGTCACGTTACATAAAAATATAATTAGTATTTACTTTTAAAAAAAATGACATGCACTGTAATTTCGGAACGCAACTCAAAAATAGTCTATATAATCTGTGGACCAAGCGGGAAAAATAAATTCAGATTGTTTTGATTTTTCGACTTGTGTTTATAATTAATTGTGATTATTTTGTTAATTGAATTACAAAAATGAGTTCATCGAGTGATGAAAATGATTGTCAAACGCCTGAATTAATATTGTTTGTGTATCTCACTTATAACAATATTCTCGCTGGAGAAGTGAAAAGTTGTATGTTTCACACGAGAGCAAATTTTTTTTGTCTCGTCCCTATAAATCACTCACTGCGCTCAGTAGTCTTATTGTGAATCACTCGCTATGCTCGTGATTCAATTTTAGACTACTTCGCTGGTTCGTGATTTAACATCAGCACTCGCTACAAAAAAATATTTTGCTCACTTGTTGAACAAATAACTATTTATTGACGTATTTGAAATGACGTATTTATTACCTAAATGATTGAGGGCCGGAAAACCTAGAAGACGCTATATTACTTATTTATAATTCATACTATAAGTAACAGTCTTAAATAAATAACTATAACTCGTGAAAAAACTTGTTCGTTATCATCATACCAACATTTTCATTGACAGACTGAATTGATTTTCCCTTAGTATCCAGTATAGACTTTAATGGGATTATACTCGGAAATTATTACTTTAACAGAAATAAAATGCTTTTTACTCGTGGTCGTTTTCGTCGTCTCTGTAATGTAATGTAAGATACGTGAAACTCCATTTTAAATTTAAATCAAACAAACTTGCCTGACCACAAAAGAAACTCCTAAACTATACTAACGCGGATTTTTTTTTGGTACATATTTGAGTTGTTCCTAGGTTGTAATAGACAAAAAGGTATAACTTATCGGATGAATAAGGCGATAGTTTCTGATATCGGAACATTTATTTCTTTTCTGTCAATAATTTAACTTAAAATAGCTATTATACATAAAACAAATAAGGAAGACATACCACATAATTGGTATCATATTAAAAATCAACATGCTTTTCTATTTACATAGTTACACTGGTCAGTTGTAATCCTAATAAAATAATCTTCATACATCATCTCAGCTATGTCACTTACATTCAAGTAAATATTAAATTTAAATATCAATTTAAAACAAGAGTTTATATTTAAAAGCTCTTCAAAAGGAATGATTTCTTAAACTTTCTCAACAATACCTAAAACTAATGTCCATATTCTTGATATAACATATTATTTAACTGTATAAAAATTACCTATTAGAGTAATGGTGCCGAATGTGATCTGTTACATAACTCGAAAACTCTCGATCTAACCTTAGTTCTGTCTTTCTTTCGCTTCTAAATTTATTTAAAGTAGATGATAAATGTTCAAGTTTTTCGTGCTACTTGAAAATCGTCCTTTCCTTTTGAACAAAAGACAGGAAGGCATGTAACATCACATTAAGCACCATTTCCTAACTGGACACTTGTAAAAACTAATATAAAAGAATCATAATGTAGTGGACATAATTCTAATATCAAATGTATGTAATATGTTTCCCTCAAAAATCAAAATGTCGACGTAACTCAATCTTGGCATACTTAAACTTCGTCTACGTGTAACAAAATAATTATACAATCGTAAACATAAACAAAACAATGAACAAAATACGTCCCCTTGACTGAAATGGAAGACTCAGGAAAACGCAACAAACTACGCGAGTATGGCAAGTTAATAATTAATAATATGAAAAAAAAATAGTCTAACGTTTGGAATGATCACTTAAAACTAGACTCTATTTACAATGCAACAGAAACAATCATCAAACAAGTAATATCGTGTCTATAAATCTATTTACATGCATTAAGCTTGCTTTCACCAAACATAAACCTACTCCTTAAAATATAAATTAATCGTTGACAGTTTATTAAAAATGTGTGCTATCGTTTGCATGCTGTTTGCAATCGCACACTTTATAAATCGCAGCGTCTTATTTTTTCTCCGTGAAAATATTAATTAATAATGATTAATCATACATAGGTATACATGAACCTACAATATTTGTTCAAGCTTTAACCGCGCATAAAATACTTGTGTCTGTAAATTAATCCCTAGTATCTGGACATTTGTCAACGTTGATTTTGTACTAAACAGGTAATGAGCAAAATAATATCTAGCATCGACATGGATGAGATTCAAAATGGGTCGCACTAGTAAATGTATTATCAAATAGTCCTGTGTACTACTTCAATCTTTGTCGCCAACAAATCTGTAAACATCTGGTAGGGGCTCAGGCATGCAGTACCCATGGTAGGTGCGTATGTCTTCGGCAGCGTAAGTCACTCCAGCCAATACGCCAAGTTCCGTATGGTGCTTGGGACAGATGTGGTCTCTGGGACATTGGCATATCGTGCTGGCGTTCACTTCATCGATTTGCTCGTGTCGGCGTCTAGCACTGAACAGCTTGCATGGCTCCTTCCTTGAGCAACGTAGTCTCTGTAAAAGAGAAGAACCTTATATTCTTCTATGCTCATTAGAAATAAATAGTACATAATTTGCCACAAGCCTACATTTTGTTTATATTGTCCGGGATAAGCAGCAGATAAATTCGTTAACTAATTTTCATAATTTCCTCTGTATTACGTGCCGAATTTACATTTTGCTTTAAGTAAATAATAATTTTGGTATAAATTATCAAAGATATAATAAAATCTTTTGTTTTCATTTTCGTGAAAAGATTTTAAAAACTTACATATTTGCAAAATATTTATATCTACATTATTAAAATATGATGTCTTTCCTGATAAGAAAATGACACTGATTTTACAAATAATAATATTGCTAGAAAAATATAAATCAACTTTCACAAAAGCGCCACGGAGCGGTATTTTGCGGAACTAGCAGTCACATAAAAAGCAATACTCACGCTCTGCGGGGAGCAAGCGAACTGATATTGGTTTCCCTGTTCGCCGCTAGGTGTCGTGTAAGGTATCTTCTTCAGGAGGTAAGTGACCGAGTTCTTGGGGCAATGACAGTTGACTATCTGCTGAGTGGCGTTGCTGTCGGGAAACGAGAAGATGGTCCAGGCAGCCTCCTTGAAGTATCTGCATTTGGGAAGCCTCCTAACCGGCTCGCAGGTTTTGTAAAGAGTGGTCTTGTCTGCTAAGGTGTGGTTGTCATCGGCCGTAAGTTCGCTGTAAAGAGAAATAATATTGGTCAATTTACATAGGTAATAGGGTATTTGACAACAAGAACGTTGATCTTAATCAATCTATCCAACAGCTGAGATCTGGATGATATTTGGCACAAAGATATGTCATTTATAATTTCTTTTATTTAACTGATCACCCAACAACCCTAACCTAACCAACCTTAAAAATATAATTGATCATCAAAAATTATGATTTGTCATCAAAATACCGAGTATTAACAATTTGTAGACCACTTATTATTTTTGATGACCAGTATGACCACGCTAATATTTTTTCCGGGACGGGAGATGCAGCGTTGGTAGGCCCCCCACAAGGTCGGCCGATGATCTGGTAAGGGTTGCGGGAAGCCATTGGATGAGGGCCGCGCAGGACCTATTGGTTTGGAGATCCTTGGGGGAGGCCTATGCTCAGCAGTGGGCGTCTTTCGGCTGATATGATGATGATGTTGATGATAATCTGGAATAGCAAAACCTAAGCTACTTTTGGGAATGTGTTCCAATGAAATGACGCAGACGAAGTCGCGGGCGGAATCTGGTACAGAATAAACACGATTATATTAGTACCTACCTGTGCTAAGTTCTTCAGTGGCATGGTAATCCCCTCTGGTAAAAAATACAATAATATTGACATTTTTTTTTTATTTTAAGGAAAAAAATGTTTAAATCTAAATGGCATTAAAATTTTAACGTCAAGCATACATAATTTTTATTTTTCTAAGAAACCCAACATTTTATTTGTAAAATAAATCATTATATTTCTTAATTTAGTACGAAAAGGGTAATACAATCTAGATTCTCTACCTTGAACAAGGTCTGTGTCCCAAGCAACGGCATTTCCTCTCGATCCAGGGTTGACCAGCGTCGTACAGGTCCACCTTACTGCAGACCTGCCTCGCCCTACAGTCTGGAAGGTCATCCTCAGAAACCTAGAATGTAGAAAATACGATTTGTTATTTATTAATCAACACCAATCTAACGGAAAGAGTTACCGTTTTGAGGTGGGCAAGATATGCCCCGGAAGTAAAAAAAAAATACACGAAAATGGAAATGCGACATGTAAAAAAGTTAAGCACAAAAGAAATCCGCGTTGGCAAATTAATAACTTTTATTATTCATTCTTTCCAAAATTAAACCAAACATAATATATCGGTGGTAGTGACATAGTTCCTAAACAAGGTTATGTCATAAGAAAATATGAGCTTATCCGCTCTATGTATCATCTAATGTTACACGTGAAACATTCTTATTATCAAATTTTATACGTACTCCTAATATAATATTTACCCTATAATGAAATACACGTGTCATCCATCACCCACGATCGTATCGCATGACCCCTAATCTATTTTCAGATAATTGAACCATCAACCCATCCTCAACCTTTCGAAACGCACTGATCCATGAATTTCAGTTCTATACCTAATTTGAGAGGTATTGGATAACAATGGAGAATATACTAAAACTAAAACAATAGATATATCTAAATAAAGAAAGCTATTTTTATCACTAAAGTCATTGAGCCATTCAAAAAAAGTGAATTTAAATGCGCCATGTCCATTCATATATTTTATGCGTTGTCTAGGAATGCAGCCACGCTTAAAACATAGTTTGATAGCAAAAAGACCATTATCTTCTCGAATTCAAGTCGCATACGACACAATCGGCACATTCGCAGCAGCAGTAAATTTTGACACGGTCCGAATAAAAGATATCGGAATCAATCAAACAAACAATAGAGATGGCGTATCGTACCGCGCGTGGGAAAATATACAAGGTGCTCTGATTTGTGTCGCACCTGCTGCAAGACATAATGAAAGTAATCATTATGACGGGCCGCGTCCGAAAGATGTTGATCACGCAGATTCTTTGACTCGCATCACAATAAGGGGCATGTGTGCTCCGAATCTTTTTTGCGTCAAAAGGACCATCGGTTGTACTTCCGACCGGAAAGCATACCATTCGGCAACCTGTTTGCTGTGGGAATGTTTTTTCTCTGCCTGTTGATACAGGGCTGTCAATTTATAGTTACATTTTAGTATTTCTTCGTCGACGTAAATATTATAAGTAAGGCCGCTGTAACAGCCTAATTTAGACACATAATGGTAAAAATAACATTGAAAGTGCGTGCAAATTGCGATGGTTTTTTATTCCATTAATATGCATTGATAATCTTACTTTTCGAATGAAGTTGATTACTTAGGTTAAAAAATATTACTTGGTATTCTGTAAAATCTTCCTCGAAATAATAACATCATTGTTTTAAATGCATCTACACTTGTACAAGTTTATACCGTCCGGAAGTAAGTGACAGAGATGTACCCATTGTCTTCATTTTATCGATATAACTAATGAAATTAATGTTTACTATGAATAGTAAAAATGTAAATTAATTCCTTAATATAACCGATAATAATCGATAATAATCATAGACAGATAAATGTTTACAAATACATGGATTTGATGTTGCCATGGAACTAATTAGTGCCATGCTTAGCATGTGTTATTATATCATTTTATCATCTATGTACGACACAATACTTCATACCTTATATATATAAAATTTGAAATTTATTTATTTGTAGGCAATGAATAAATGTTTTTATAAAAAGTAAACTACAATATTACGTAAAATCTTTAATATTTTGTATACCAAAGAGTCCCAAGTCCCAATACAAATTGTGTGAAAATACGTGTTAAAATTAAGCTATTACGGTTATTAAGGTATTATTTGCTTTGAAATTAAATTTGCTAACTTTCAATAAAGTTGCTCTAGTAGAATTTAGAAAACTGTTTCTCGATGTCATATCAAACTGAATACTGAGGACACCAAAAACCAATTCTTCCCGTAATTTCTTATAATTTTATGAATACTTCCTGACATAAATTTTACAACCTACAAATTTCTAAGCCTTCATTTAACAAAGCGAACTGTCAACCCTACTAAGAACTAAGTGTTAAAAAATATTTTTTACGTTGTTCCGGATACACTTCCCGTTTCTTGTGTATTGCGATAGATTTCGCGGAAACGGCCCTCTTTCTGATCTTTGTACAACCGGATATAGCCCTTTTGTGTTGCTAGTAGAAAAAACACAACGCAAAAGAGCACAATAAACAGAATATATGGGTTGTTGACTTGTTTCAAGAGTTATTTAACGGAGCCGTGGCCGACCAGCTGAATATTAATTCCTTGCTTGTCGTACGTTTTGTATTGACAGCGTAGAATTCCTAATAAGGCTCACAATAATGCGTCGACGAATGTTTTGTTGCGATATTCGGATGCTCGTTAATCTTGTCGTTTGATTTTTTCTATATTCTATACTATTCTATATTCTATACCATCGATTTGATGTATTTTTTTGGATTCACATAAACTGGTTTAAGTCGTATCTTTGTTGTTGTTTTTTAATTGCTGACTGATCATATTAATCGTATGGTGTTCTTTTCAGGTAATGCGAGCTTTCTGTTCTTTTTAAGCTACAAATTATTTACACGTAAGTAAGATAAAAATTATCGATAGAAAAATATATATGCTGTGCAATGTTTTTAAAAGTGAGAACTGAGTTTTACTCATAGGCAAAGATTCCTTTTTTGTACAATAATGGTAGTAAACAGACCAGACCCAAGAGTACAACAACTCAAGCGATGCTGACCCTGAAAAATCAAGAGAAGGCATTATGTTCAGATATCTCTCTGATTGCTCCCAAAAATTCCACAGAACTCTTTCCCGATAAACCTTATGCGATCTTTTATAAGGTAAAAATTTAAATCAAAAATATATCTATTCAAATAAGACAAGAAGCTCTTTCGAATCGTCAAAAGTCCCATATGTCTAAGTAACCAATGCAATTACTGGGCATGGAAGGCATTTTATCTTAGGCCTCAGAATGACTCCTGGCCGTAAGGCCGGGTTGCTTGGGGGTGGGTTGGTGAAATTGCTTTGGCAGAGCCCATGCTACCTCCGCGAAGGGCAGTGGAGTTACCGGGGAGTTTTAATGGGTATTCCCAGTGCCTTGGAAGCGCTGGGCGACCCCTACACACGCCCGTCGCTTAGCCAGCGGCGGGTAGGTCTGTAGTCGCATTTCTCCCCAAAAAAAAAGGCCTCAGAATGACAACGCACCTGCAATACCAAGTGATTTTTTCCTAGTTATTGCAGGTATCATATGCTGCGGTTACCCCTTACCACCAGGCGAGCCGTCAGCTTATTTGTCATCTTGATGTATAAACTGTCTGTCATATCTGAATTTATGTTAGCTAACAATATCTTAATATCTGTATTTCTGTCTGTCGAAAAATTCGAATGAAAAATAGTACCACACCCTCGGGCGTTAGTGGTCTTTTCCTCCACTATAAGAGGATCTTTCTTTCAAAATGATATTCCTGATCTGTATTAAACAACATTAATTGGTGTGGACGTGAATCAAAAGAAATAAAACCCAGACTAAACAAAACGAGATCTTATGTTGCCTCATTCATATGTAATAGAAAAAAGGCATTCAAACGTAAAAGGTGCATTTAATGTTTAGTCCTGAACCGTATTTTGACCGTGAAAGCAATTACAAAGGGATCGCGTGTCCCTAATTTATCAGAACACGACATGTCTTCCAAGAGGCTGACCATACGTTTCGCCGGGGGGTGCGACGGATGTCCCTCTCTTCACCAATTCTTTGGGATCCTTAACTCACAAAAATATATCCAGATGAATATACAAATATTTTGGTACCAATACAGATATACCAATATATATAAATTGTTATAAAAACACAAAATCAAACATGTAAATGCGATAAAGCAAAATACAGACTGACAGAGGCACAGCTTAAACTAATGAGTCTAGAAACAGGACTTTTTTCCAATATAACGCAGATGCTGAGAACTAGGAAAGGATTTTTGAAAATGTATCCCTTGAAGGGGCTTAAATAGGGATGAAAGTTTGTTTGAAAGTTCTTATTTATAGTTAAGTTATCCCAACGGCCACACGGCTAGCTATTATTTAAAGTTACCATCTTAACATTAACTTATATGATTACTTTTATATTACAATGGATTGCGGGTCGCGACATTGCTGTTACTTGTTGCAGAATTTATCACTGTTGATGAGGACTGTAGGTACAAATGTATTTATTTATATCTACTAAGATTAAAGTGAATGAGCCTCAAGTAAGATGTAATAATAAATATCAGAATCATGATTGGTCCTCTATCTTTGATGTTTAAACAATAGCATTTGTTTTGTATGTCACGTATATCTCCCTGTCATGCATTAAATATCTATCATTCACAGCTTACAAACGGCTGCACATCAAGCGTAACACATTAGTTAAAAATTGAATTTATCATATCGGATTTACGTACCCATAAAAGTCGACGTGGTTAAATTGATTTGCAAGCGAATCGCACCGACCCCATGGATACCGTTCATTTAACTTAGATATTATCTTAATTTTCTTTCTTATTTCATGAGTATGTCTATAATTATGACCTTTATAATATTTTATTAATAACATTAATACGAAACTCGGATCAACGTAACATACTCTCACTTGACCGTCCTTTTGGAAACGATATTTGAGACGCACGCGCAGCCGGAGGCGACACACTGTTAAGCCTCTTTTTCGTCCTTTTCTAGAATTGTAATTAGCGAGATTTTCTTATGCTTAACAAATATAGACTGTATTGAAAGTTTTTAAGGTGGAAATTGTAAGAAAGTTTTTCAAGACGGGAATAGGGTAAGGCTGAGTTCATGCTGGAGTAAATAAAATAAATGAAGATCGGTGTAGGTACTTATGTTAAAAATGGGTAAGAAAGCTATTTATTTACTAAGTAATAGCACAGAATACACAAGTCCCCAATGATGCTTAATTTGGGCTAGATAGGTGGGAGTGTTTGCATATTACTTATTTATTTTTATTTTATTTTATTGTATTGTAGGAAAATAATACTTATTACGATAGACATAAAGGTAAAATATTTGGATAATGCAATTAACTACGCCTTGGTCTCGCTTCTATTTTCTTATTTTATCTGAAATTTTTAAGGTGACTTTAAAGTTTCAATAATCTAATTTCTTTTAAAAACATAATTTCCTACTAAATCATCCTACAAAACCAATTTATATTGATTATCATTTCATTCTGTCTGTTTTTACAAGAAGTTTTTCTCTGGATACTTAATAAATTTGAAAAATTTCAACTATTTACAATTGCATACTTAATGTCAAATGTCACTATCAACAAAGCATTTCTTCTCGATTTAATTCTATGTTGCCATATCACCATGTATTTCACACCCCATGTGCACCGTGTCTTGGCCCGAGCGGGGCTCGGGGAGGGGCAGGCATCCGGTCCTCAGACAGGTGCCTCAGTCGCCCACTCCGATTAAACAATTTGTTATACCGACCTTCCGCAGCCTTCTAACTAATCCTAACACCTATATCCAGAGGTGAAAGAATACCATCACGAAGAAAAAGATATGCTTAAGTAGTATATTTGCAGGACTAAAGTTGTTCCAGCAGACAGTAAAATAAAACTTATTTACTTTGAGATATAATAATAATATATCAAACCACGTAATGGTAAAGATAATTAATAAATAATATCATCTAAAAATAAACAGAATCTTCTTAGTACTTATTATATTATCCTATTTCCTAACTAGGAAATAGGGAGATGTAATCGCAGTTAAAACAGTTAGAATACTATTTAGTGAGTTAGGTCGGCCCCGATTGCTCTGCTTCTAAAAGGCGATATTACACGGTTCAAAGATTTATTTAAATAATTATAAAAACTAGACAGTGAATTTTTAAATAAAATTACAAAAGTAACCGTCTGTCTTACACTCCGTCCTCCGTCTTTCCTTCTGTGTGTTGTTACACTTTCAGTCCTTAACCGCTCAACCGATTTAGATAAAAAGACATGGCTAAGATTCCATAGAAACTTTGCCTAGGTATCAATTTCCATTTACACTAATGTTTAGTATCGTTTTATTTTGCTGAATACCTACAGATCAAAATAATAATAAAAGAAAACCAAAAAAAATTTACAGACAGGCATGAATATAGATTTCATCACGCAGGTAGAGCCGCGAGTGGCCACTAGTACTAAATAGTAATATGTAAATCAAAGCGAATTATTGTGAATAAAAAAGTATAGTCTACCTACACAAAATTCATAGGAGATAGTTTACATTTTTGTTAAGAGATATTATTTTACCTAGCACTACTTTCCCTTAATTCTATTTTAATTATTAATATTATTACTATTTTTTAAATTTTATTAAAAAATCCCCTTTTAAAAATTATGTAGTAACAGTGATATTGATAAATATTTTTTATAGACCACTAAGTGACAACAGACATAAACTGAAATATTTCAGAGTTGTAACATGTTGTTATATTTATTTATTATTAATTTGTGTAAATAAATGCGGTGTCATCAATACGTTCCACCCAAAGCTATATTATATTAGGTTGGGGAAAAAGCCTTTTTGAATTATAGTATGTATGAACTTGTCATAAAATCTCTTTGGCTGTACTATTTGTATCTGGCTGGATTTGGTATCATTAAAACTTTAGATTTTAAAAAAGATAATTCCAAATTCTAATTAGGAAAATGTGTGTTTTTCATTTGTTTTTCGTACTGTCAAGATGAGTGAATCTAATGAAGAAATTCTATACAATTTAAAATTTAACTACAAAAAAGGTAAAAATGTAACGCAAGCCGCGAAAAAAATGTGCGATGTTTATGGACCTAGTGCAGTGTCTGTGAGAGTAGCACAAATTTGGTTTAAGCGTTTTCAATCCGGAAATTTTGATGTCAAATATGCACGTCGCTCTGGTCGCCTTATTACGGATAAAATTGATGTCATTTTTTAAAAACTGGAGCAAGATCGGCATTTCAGTAGTTACGACGTAGCTGAAGAACTGGGAATTGACCACAAAACAGTTTTGGCGCAATTTACAAAAATGGGTACACAAAAAAAGCTCGATATTTGGGTACCCCACGAGCTCACTGAAAGAAACCTAATGAACCGTGTACTTACTCATTTGTGATTCTTTATTACGACGTAATGAAACCGAACCATTTTTGAAGAAGCTGATAACTGGTGATGTAAAGTGGATCCCGTACGACGGTAACGTGCGAAAAAGGTCGTGGTCTAAGGCCGGTCAGGCTTCAAAGACTGTGGCGAAACCCGGGTTAACTCGCAACAAGGTGATGCTGTGTGTGTGTTGGGATTGGAAGGGCATTATTCATTATGAGCTGTTACCACCAGGCAGGACCATCGATTCTAAAATCTACTGCAAACAACTGATGAGATTAAAGCAAAAAGTTGAGAGAAAACGGCCGGTCGAAGCACGCAGGAGCTCGAGATTATAAATTTTGTTTGACCCATCCCAGGGTCGACCATGGCGAAAGTTGCTTTGTTTTCGTATTAGAAACCAGAGCGGTCAAACCAATATGCCACCGAGCTCCTACCTACACACTTAAGTTAAATGTAAATAAACTATATTAAAAAATGTTTTGAATTTTCTTAAAAAATGCGAAGAAACTTTTTCGTGTTCTCTCCGATTTAGCTTCCTATTTAGTGTAGTATGATCGCTGGGCTTCTATTCAGGTTTCTAACTGTTTCTAGTTATGAAATAGTATAAAGCATTATATGCTTTAGTAGCACTTACAAAAAGTTTTTACTAGCAATCCAGGAAGGATTCAAAAAAAAAAACATAGTTATAATATTATAATTTAATACGAGCGTACAGTCTGTCTCATACCCATATTAAGAATGTGATTACTTACAACATGATCAAACGGTCCCATAATAATCGTTCTACAAAAAATATGTCAAGAAAAATCTTTTAAGATATAATTATATCTACGGTTCGATAAAGAACTCGTAGACAATCATAAAAACGGATTTCGTCGATAGCCTCGAGCAGCGGATGCTGGGCACAACACAGGTAGCTGAACAAATTACCAATGCCATTAATTACAGGTGTACGCTTAGTATTATTTATTTATTTTTGAAGAGTTTGTGGTTTTCCAACCGACCCTATAAGTAGGTTATTCTATATGATAATATCTTCAATGAAGGAACATGTTAGTATATTTGGTAAGTACTTACCTACCTAAGGCTGCACACCATACAAGTCCTAATTTTTTACCACTTAGAAAAAAGTATCACATTTTTAGTAGACAGGGAATGAATAGAATGATCTTTGGTGTGACAAAATACTCTTATTCTGCAAAAGAACTTCTTGACAACAGCTATCGTATACGTTGCTGTTTTTCGTTGGTAAGGTTAATTGAATAGAATTTAGAACGCAATAAGCGTTTTTGTGTCATACTTAGTTAAGAAAATACGTAAGTGTATCGTTTTAATTAGTTAAAGACTCCCGGGAGCATATGGCAATTAAAACCCCATTTTGGGTTGACAGGTAAATTTTTCAACTACAAGTGTTGGTCCACGGAGTAATTCTCCACTTATTCACGAATAATTATAAGTAAAACGAATTTGGCCCACACGCCCCAAGCGACGGATGCTGCCTGATTCCCGGGAACACAGGTAGCGGCTGATTACTAATCCGACTAATTACACAGTGCTCGAGGCAGCCAATTTGTTACACGTGTTCCGTTGCCAACCGCTTTCGGTTATTTTATGTTGTATGAACAGGATATTGTGGCTGGTAGGCACGTATAACTAATAAATACAAATAAACTTGTGATATGAATACTCGCAGTTACTATAAGTTGTGTCGACGACGTTGATATACAGATATACCTAAGACTTGTTTATTTGAATAGCTTACGTTGTGTTAAATTTCTTAAGCAGTAAATTGTTAACGCAATGCAATTTTCGATAAAGGTTTTGCCGCTGTGCTTAAAATTTTGAATATTCATTAATCGCCTTTGTAAAAACAAAGCAACGTAACTACAAAGGACCAGACGATATTAAACATTCGAGTTAAGAATCCCTTAAAACTTTTTAGACAGCTGAGTTACCATAAAATCGGTAAGTGAGTTTTTCTAAAAGCAAAACTAAGACATATTATAGTCAGCTAACAAAAACATTACAACCGTGTGTAATAAATCATCCAAGAAAATGTCTGTCATCATCAATAAAACTAGTTATTTGCACATACGCGAGTCGCTCACAATGGCGCTTCGAAAAGACTTCAACGCAAATCGCACGTGCCAGTGCCTAGTCGAATCGGAGATGTGGATACAACATTAGAAACAATTCTGTTTATGCTAAACTCATATTTTGCATAACATAAATAACATGGTAAAAGCATCATAATATATATTATATCTGGAGCTCGCTGGTGTCATGGTTGTATGGAAAACAAAGAAACTTTCACCATGGTTGATCTCGGATGGGTCTATCCAAAATGTATAATTTCGAGTTCCTCCGTGCTTTGGAAGGCATGGTAAGGTATTGTTACAGCCCAAGCTTTCAATGTGTTTCTTCCATGTTGGAAGCACTGGGACTTGTATAGGCTGGTAATAGGGAACACATAGGTATGCTGCTAAACCATTTCAAATTTTGGATGTTTTACAAAAGAGTACCACGTCTAGGCGCTTTATTCCCCAAGTTTTCTAGACCATTTTCACCGCGTTGTTTATACCTAATAAGATTTGTTTTTTTGAGTACCTACTGGATAACCTTTCAAGGATTTGACAATAAAATCAATAGAAGTAATGAGATAATTTACGCTTCGCCACGGATGGGATGGGACAAACAAAAAACCTGATCGACACGCGTCACTGTTGAAAAGTGAAGGTTCATTTGTTAGGGATTCGGTTGGCTCGAGACACAATGTAAAGGTGAGTGCACAGTGGCTAACTAAACTAGGATAATCATGCTATTTATAATTTATTAACGTAAATACAACAGCGCCCTAAAGTGGTATTTTAGCTGAGGCCTACAAAAATCCCAGACAAAATATATGAATCGTCAAAGCTCGTCAAGGAGTGGAAGTGTGGGACGCAGGTCATGTCACCTATGCTCAAAACGCTCTTGATTTTTACAGGTTGTGCCGTTGCATAGTCTGTAGCAACGGTGTAGTTAGTATTGTTATTTAATATAAGCGTCTATAGACTACGGTAACAGCAATACCATTAGGTCAATCAAGGTAGGATTAGGTAATATCAAGTGATTTTTCCTTGTTATTGCAGGTGTCTATAGGCGGCGGTAACCGCTTACCATCAGGTGGGCCGTCAGCTTGTTTGTCATCTAGTAGTATAAAAAAAGGTGAACCGAATTCTTGTTTGCCACCCTAGTTTTAAATTAATATATTGGATAATATCGAATTAAAGGAAAGTTAACTAAAGAAAAGCAATAACAACATCCAAATTTATAAAATCATAAGTTCCCGGAGATTATGTCAAAGAACAATCACACTAATCGATATATGAAATGAATCTGAATTCTTGAATCTGAATAAATACAGGTACGTTTTGAAGATAATAATAAATACTTACCTCTTTTGGCAAACTGGATACTTATGTCTTTTGATTTACAAGTAGTTCAAGTCCTCCTTGTATACACAGCTCTACAAAATCTCTTGAGAAAAAGAGAAGCTCTGTCAAACAGGACTCGGAGCGACACCTGTGTTACGCGACAAAAAACCAAAATACGCGCCTGTTTTTACTGTGTCGGTACCTACTTAAAAAATAAACATCCATCAACTTTGTCAGAAGTGTTCTTATCTCAGTATTTTTTTGGGCCGAGCAAGACGCAGAATCTCGAGACCAATTTAGAATACATAATTTTACCTACTTTCTGGATACCGAAACTTGTTCTTTAAATTAATGTATTAATATTATTCGAAAAATTATTTTAGAAAAACATTTTAGGTATTGAAAATATAAACCCAGCATATATCTATAGCTTTCCCGACACCATACTTAATCGCTGTAAAACAATCGAAACTTCGGGTATGAAATAACAATGGACTTACCCTGTCATTAAACGCAAGTTTAATCCGGTAATGTTTAATATAGAAACTAGTCTAAATACTGACCTGACCTGAAACTTGCCTGATTTTCGGTAAGGGAACTATGAAATATACATAACTCGAAATGACAGAGTTTCCCCTTAAAATCTGGTTAACAATAACCCCATTAAAATTATGTCACGTGCATTACTCATCCGTCACTCGCGCATTGCTTAATTTTAAACAAACTGGAACCGCCGAACAAAACATAACTGGTTTACTATGAAAAGCGTAGAGTTCACTAAACCACTTATCTCTTAAGAAACTCGAGGGTACCTAAAGCGGGATTCGAACTGGCTTCCGTCTCAAAGGGATTGAAGCCACGTGTGTTTTGAATGGAGAACTCCGGATGCCCTGAGCTACAATAAGAATACCTATGTGGGCTTAGATAATTATATGCATGCGGCCAAAATAATTGGGCAGGTAACAATGTTAGTTTCATTTAAACGTTAGTCAATAAATGCTATGTCTTATCGAATATCCTAAAATAAAATTACTCATAATGCTAAATAAATCAAACTAGGAACTCCGTAGCGTAATTTGAGCGGTTTGGTTTCGATTACAAAAATATTTGTAATCTCCAACTCATCCGTGCTTCGGAAAACCGTTGGTTCTGGTTGTTTATCTCACCAACTCGCAACTCGCATTGGGCCAGCGTGGTTGTGTTATGGCCCAAACTCCTCTGTTTATGTAGGAAGGCCTGTGCCCATCAGTGGGACGTATGTATAGGTATATAGGCTGGTGATGATGATAAGAAATAAAGTTAATCTTTTAATACACCTCATAATATGGCGACTTCTGCAAGTTCAAATTGGTGCAAACTTACGAGAAATCGTGTATGAATTGAGAAGATATTATTAGAAACTTGAATAGACGTTATCTATAGAGCTTCATCTCATAATTATTATGATTGAGGAAATATACACAAAGTGGAACAGAATATGGATGGCGTACGTGTACTTTCTATGTTAAATCTCAAAGCCAAACTTTGTGGGCGTATCATATAGAGCACAGATACACGTGTAACTATTTTCAGAAGTTGACATGAGGAAGTAAACAGAGTAATTTTGGTCACTGATTGTAATTCATGAACAGACTGCTTTGATTGCGAGATGAAATGATGAAACTAAAGGAGACACTCTGTAATCTTTACCGTATTTTTTTTTAAATACCGTTTTTTTATACTTCTATTCACTTGCGGGAACTGAGTTGGGCCTGCTGTCCGCAAAATGAACGATGTAGATTTTTAATCAATTTCATCAATTGTTTGTAACATTTCACTTCCTAGGCGGAGTCTAATTCGGAATTTATTTATACTACAGAAATGGATAAATAGTAGGTCCGTAGTTGCAGGATTGCGTAATTAATTTTAATTTAAACTATGGTATTGATTTAAAACGCATGTTTGCTGTTTTGAAAAACCTACCATCAGCTTATTCTGAATGCTTTTTAAAATATTTTCCAATAATAGTTTACAAACTTAGTTCATTTCAGTATGTTATCCATCATAATATTCGTAATACAGAATTATTTAACATATTATGCGCAATATTTTTTTTAAATAGATCTCCAAATATTTTCTAAATTTATTTTACTATTGTAATAAGTATTTGAAAGATATTCAGCTGCGGGTTTGCATCCCGCCCATATATTTTTTAGTGTAGACATTGGGCCTGATTCTGAAGGCACACTGTAATTCTAAATTTAAGTACAGTATATCTCTTTCTCGCAATATGTAATAGGAAAAAGATACCAAGAATGTGTTTAGAGCTGTCACTTAAATTTAGACAGATTTCAAAGGAACCATAGACAATTTTAGATGGCATGTACGGAGGTGCCTTCTAAACTCTAAACACTGCATTTTATCACGTTCAATAAGGTCGAAAATTGAACGCACGTGTCTAACTGTCAAATCATATGATAGCCATCCTGTTCGTATTCATATTGAGAGAAAGAAAAGCACTGAACTTAAATTTAAACTTAGCATGTGTTCCCAAGAATTAGGGCCATTTCCTAGATCCCCGATGTTTTCGTCAAATTTCATAGTATTTTATGTCCAATAAGTAACAAAAGTTAACATAACAACTCAGATTATTTGTACCTACTTTCAATGTGTTAAATATTGTGTAAAGTGAACCATTCATACGGCCCGCAGTGTAAACTTGTAACCTTACCGCTTGCCATAAACATAGCGATGCACACTGTCGCTCTTCCGCCCGTATACGCACTGTCTTCACGTGCAGTCCTGCGCCAGTTACACACGAGTATGCCATTTTAGGTCAATTTATTTACATTAAGGCGATTGTTGACTTTAAATTATAAATATTATAAGTTACCATTTTTCTTGGGATATTTACAAGATACAACCCCTTTAAAAAGTATATATAATATTTCTCAAAACACCAAGGGTCGTGGTTGTTTTGATTTTTCCCTAAACTTCCAGTATTCAGTAGAAAAGAAAGTTTTGTCAACCTCGATTATTTGACGTTATACCAAGTAGATCAATTATTAATAGGACGAATTTGTATTTGTTTTTTTCTACGTATTGTTTAACACAAATTGAATATTTTGGTTGTTTTTCTTTTTTATTTAGTATTGATCCTTTGTGATATATTTATTCATGTTTAATTTTAATATATAATACTTAGTAAATACTGAGAGTGCATATAATTTAATGTATTTTTATGTTCCGACTTTCTCTTTGTAAAATAAAATGGGGATTAAGAAATATCATCAAAAAGCGTAATTTGATTTTCTATGTAGTTCATTTCAACCTCAAGCTAAACGAAGACGAAGGACAAGAGTTAATAAATACCCCTAAGCTGAATATCAGCCAAATTCACGTAAACTCCCATTTCGCTACAGGTCAACTGCCTTATTTTACATTTCTGAAATTACAAATACACACTAGTCGATATTACCGACTACATTACCAGATCAAGATTACAATACCTACCTAATACCTATTCGCTGGTAGGTACGACCCGTTCAGGTTCATTATTTTCATAAAATCCTTTGCTTGCTGGCATTGTTACGCGAACCCGGACGCCCGAACCCCACAAGTCATTCTAGTTACTAAAAAATCTATATATCTAAAAATGTTATGTTGGTTTGTGTACGCTTCAAAAACTCAAAAAGTTCTGCACCGATTGAGTCCAAATTTTAACATGATATAAAATTCGCATCAAGGATGGTTTTTATCTATTTTTTGCATCAGTCACATATCTGCGACCGCGAGAAAACAGTTTTTTTAACGATGCGCCACTGCGAAGCGTGGCAGGGTACAGCTAGTACATAATAAAAACAAAAGTTGATAAATACCTACTCAGATAAAAAGTAAAAAAAAATAATCATGAGTTACAATTTCACAAAGTTGCATACGAAAATCGACCGAGTTCCCTTGACTTAGAACTTTTACATTTTATTATAGTGTTTTGTGTATTTCTTTTTGTCACTTCGATGGTTATTTTATTGACTAAAAAATATATTAATAATTATTTTGGCGACCGGCTGGCCGAGTGGTCTGTACCCCAGGCTCCTCGGTCAAGAGGTCCCGGGTTCGAATCCCGGTAGGAACAAATGTTTGTGTGATGAGTACGAGCATTTGTTTACGAGTCATGGATGTTTATATGTTTATTTAGTGTATTTCTAATATTTATATACATATTATTATCATTATTTATCCGTTATCTAGTATCCATACTACAAGCTCTTAATGATGCTTACTTTGGGCTAGATAATAGGTGTGAGTGTATAAATATTATTATTATTATTATTATTTAATGAATAAAATGGAGTAAATGAGCATATCTCTAATTTGATCGAGAGAAGCTATGGCATTGGCAGTTTTGCGTTGAAGATGTATTATAAAAATATAAAAAAAATAACAAGAATAAACAAGAATTGAAATTAACAAGAATAAGCGAATTCCATCATATTTAAATTTAAGCGCTAGAAATTTTATTTTATTTTAAGAAATGCACGATGACTTACAAACGTTAAACATATTTGAAAACCTAATTAATTCACAAATACGCACAAATTAAGAGCAACGTTTAGTTTACGTAAGCACAATCATAGGTTTCTGAGATACTAGATTCTGCAAACCGTTTCTCCAGCAGGAAACTAAATATCTCTAAAACCTTATGACGCACAAATTTCATTTTTGGCCCACATTTACGCATAAATATAAGTAATCTGCTCATAGTACTTCTATCTCCGATCATGCGTTTAGAATCTTCCTGCTGGAAGAGCGTTGCTCCAGTAGGATTAGTTTTTTGTTTTTTCTCCAAAACAGCAGCACGCACAAATTTATAAATTAGGTCACATTTACAGCACATTACACTCTAATTATTCGTTAAACTCAATTCCACCTAGGAGGTATTTTCTTGCTGGGGTAACGCACACAATTTTATTCACAAAAGCGTTGAATCACCATAATAGTGACGTAACTTTATAAAAATAGTTCTTAATAGTAAAAATTCTTCTTAATAGTGTTCTCACACTGCCATTACAGTTAGTTTTGTTTAAAAATAACAGCTCAAAGCCCGTTTGATAGTGATGACGGCACTTTAGCCCATGCAAGCTTGTAAATCCAGAGGACCCCAGTTGCGTGACCGTTTCGCGTGTTACCGAATTTGCAAATTTAGAATTCGATATACCAATCTACTCTATGTACCTTATGTACCTAGTCAGTATCTAAAGATCATCATCAGAATCTTTGACGACTTCAAACATTATAGTCTACATATCGCTAGAATAAATAGGTTAATAGTATTTATTATTCAACGAAATACTTCTAATGTTATGTTTAGCTGTTTCGTTCTCTTGACTACTTAGTCATTCTTAATATAAAATTTTCGATAATCAATCAATATACTTTGTTATACGAATAGGCAATGTAAGCAAGCGTACTGTCTATCCATTTATCAATAATATACTTTATGGCTCCGCCTGATGGCAAGCCTATAGACGCTCGGTGCTCGTAGCAACTTGAGCACTCCTTTTTTCTGTTAGAAATCTGATTACAGACCTACCCGGGCTGGCTAGGCGACGGGCGTGTATGGGGGTCGCCCAGCGCTATAGACACTGGGAATACTCACTAAAACTCCCCGATAACTAATTTCACCAGTCCATCCCCAGGCAACCCAGCCTTACGGTCAGATTTTGCGCTGTTTTTTGGAGATTACCCAGAGTCACTTCGGCAAACCCAGACGTGGCGGCCTGTGCAATGCGTGCGTGGGGGCCACCCACTCACTCGGCCGCACCTATGACGCAAGAAGACGGACGCCTCCTCACACCCACCCCCCTACGCCGGGTAGCCAGAGGATCCTCTTCCCGTTCCCTCACCGCTGCCTCCTGCGTGAGCATAGTCTCATAAAAGGAGGCGACAGCTTCCCATACCAATGTGGCATGCAATAAATGAATTTGAATACCCTCTCGCTACGATGTCTCGATGGGTGACAGCGAGAGGCGACCGTCACCGAGTGCCGGTGTGCTAAACGGTATCGCAGTGAGGACAACGCGACGTCTCCTTCTGACGGACGATGCGGTACAGGTAGTGGCCGTAGCAATCATGTCCGGCTATCACCTGTACCGTTCGTTAGGTTAGGCTGCCTAGCCGGCTCCCAATCCCAACCCACTCCTCCAACACCGGACGAATCGCTTTAATCGTCCGGTGACCGGCTGTTGAAGTGACGAGTGCCTCGCCCCATTGGCGCAGGCCTTGAGCACTTCTAATAATGTGTTGCCTTAGTTGCCTACTCTGTGAAAAGCCAAAGAAACCGTTGGAAACTTACTCACCGCAGCACGACAAAGCATTAATTGTTATTTAGCTGCGATCTTCTGTAAAGTGGAGGTGCTAGTAGTCTGCCGCTCAAAATTTGAGTGGCAATTACCACTATGCACTATCTCTCGTAGATACCATTCATTTTGATTTCTTTATTAATCTGTGAAGTACCCACGCGTATTATTATCGGATCGATTCGGACAAATAGATTTTCCGTGTTAGCGCCCGCCAGCACATATGTGTTAGTTACAACTTACAAGGGACAAAAGATTAAACATATTAGGTAATGTTTTTTAAAGATGTAACTTCTTTATTGAAACTAAATATTCTGACTACTTCAATCTTTTAATTCTCCAATTCCGAATGCAGGGAAATATGACGAACCAGAATAGTTAGTATATAAGCAGGTAGAAGATGGCGATTGGATATCCAAGAATCACCAATCGATAACGGCCTAAGTACCTTATTTTGATTGATCACCACACACATTACGCAATCGTAATTTCCGGAGCATAATACTAATATATTGTGATAAATTATATTCTATTTTGATGTATATCTGCGTCCTTAAATGGCGAAGACAGCCCTTTACTTAAGGTAAAAGATTTACGTGAACATTTTTTTTTTAAGTTTTGATCACGACCTCTATTGCAGCTGCATAAGGTCGCTTTGAAACCTAATAAGTAAGTATGTTACTCTTCATGTTCTGTCGACTGTAATACACCCAAGGTAAAAATTAAATTAACTTCTTTTCATTCGACCATAAAAAAAAGTTGTAATTATTCGTGTTATCAGATTCACGTTAGCGAAAAGCTAATTTATAATTGAACTACTTCAACACATGTTATACTAATCTTATTAGTCATAAAATTGTTCGAAAAGACTTTAATAATTATATAGGTTCCATAATCAAAATTTATTTTATTGAATGTTTTACGTCCACAAATGCAATATATTGTTCAGTTTATTTCTGTTTAAGAGACATGTTTATTTATACCTTACATGTTATGTTACGCTGCACGCCGAAGAGCGATATACTATACAATTTATTGTTAATTGTTACAAATTCAAGCCAATATCGACAGGAGTAAAGAATAGGTTTTTATCTATCTGGTACATATAATAAGAATACATTGGTATATTTTTGTTGTCATTCTTCTCTTCATGAAAAAAGGGATAGAATACCTTTTGTCAAGTTAGTTGCTATTTAATCGAGTAAGTGTAGAGTATACTTTTGGAAATTAACGAAATAAAAAGATTTTAATTTCAATGACGTCGCCTGGAGTCTGTCTTTTTCTGGCCGGATGTACTCTCATGCTGATATTTGTGCGTGTTAAAATAAATTCAGGTCAATATAATATGATATGACAGTGCGTCCAATTACTGCATCTTACACGCAAACTGCTGAAGGGAATATTAATTAACAGTTTAGATACGTGGGAAACAATACGCAGCTAATACCTAAACTCTTATTTCTTCGCCTAAATTAGAGGTTCTCAGACTTTTTTTTCTTATAGATCACTTTCAAAATTTAGTTGGTTCCGGTGGACCCTCTGCAGCTCTACCATATTACCAAAACTCGAAAAAAATGTGTTTTCTTTTCACGTCATCGTAGACTCCCATCGAGTCTCCCGTGAACCTTTGGGGGGCTTAAATCATAACAATTCGTTAAGATTACCCAAACAAATTTTAGGACATTTTTCTTATAAAATTTAGAAATCACTAAACTCAGAACAAACTAAGCTATAGTTTGTTCTGAGTTTAGTTATGACATGACCTTTTGCTGTTATAATAATACAAATTCAATTTATCGATGGGAAGTAACTAAAAATTCTGTTAATATTACTATGCAAGTATACCATAAAATATGAAATTGGTTCAATCAATTCTATATAGAAGACGGAAATCTCGAACACGGCATACTAATCATAATCGCACTTTAATTGAGTCGAGTGTGTCAATCACACTTGTGTACATCCAGGGGGTGGCACAATAAGGTCGAAACAACGCTCTTTATAGCAATCAAATTTGAACCTTGTTAATTTGGTGCAATAGTAAATTTGCAAAGCCATTATCCTATTGAAGAACAAATCGTTTGATTGTACTCGAGTTGGTAAATCACGGCTTCAAAAGTATCTGATCTTGTCGCCATGCACTGGCTTTAAAGATTGTTTTGCAAATAAAGCATACGTTAAAGAACTAAGCAAAGTTTTCCTTCGCAAGAATAATCCATTTTTTCAACTACCATTGCTGACTGCTGTTGGCCGCAGAGGCCTTTACAGCGTAGCCGGGGTTTTAAGGAGGCGAGAACCTTGGCGAATACTCAAGCCTTGGGGACAAATTTCCTTTGAAGGATTTCCAATTGACAGGTATCACCTCAGACCATAGTTTTCTGGATTTTCTATCTTTCTATATACCTACCTTTTAGATTCCTGATTTAGAAAATATATAATGGAGTTATTTTCCAACAGAAACAATAGTTGGACCGTTACCCGTAGGTAGCAGTCAAACTGGTTGAAGAAACCAGTTCGTCCATCCATGGTCCTGAAGCTCTATGTAGAGTACGCTATCTGCGATCCTCGTAATATTTAAAAGTTGGGCAAAGCTTGTGCGATTTTTACCTAATTTATCAAAGAGTTATCCTGTCGGTTACAATCATGATCATGTCGTCAATCATGAGTCTGTAAATCATGTTTCCATGCCGCTATTTTCTTTTGTCATTCATCTATGGTTTAGCCCAAAATCGCCGCACGTTAAAGTTCACTGTCAACATAACCCTGGTCTTTTTTCTTTGCGCCCAAAATCGTTATGATCTTAAATTAAAGATGAACATCGAAACTAAAAAAGATTTAACACTCGTATTTCTGTCAAGACTTAAGCTCTCGCATAAAACTTAATAAGAATTAAGACATGGTCAATCGTGAGTCGCAGTTTTCTTTGAAAAGGGCCTTGTGGACTTTGGCATTACATTCTTGCTTATTATTATTTAAAAGACTTAACAATTCAATTATGAACTAAAATGTTTTAAAAATAAAAAATCGTTCTTTGAACAAAATTATGGTTCCGATTTAGAAGACACACTATTAGGTCCAATTTTAGGTACCTGCAGTGTCTCTTTGCCCCAAAATTCATGTATAGAAATAAATATAATTGTCAAATAAATAAATGTAATACATATAAAAAAATAGTACATTTTAGAAGACGTGTAGGGAGGCGCATTATTCGTTCATGGTTAAAAAAGACTAGTTTCTAAATTTTAAATTGTATAACAGCTGTCATTTTGGCATTCAGATGCACTAAAATTAAGATTTAGAGTTTAGCATTAATATGTATCCACTTTTGACAGTTCATGACTCTTATTGCAAAGATAAATATGGATGCTGAAATGCACGGAGTTCTTAACCTGAAATGTCAAAAATGGGTATAGGTACATATTATTCCTCATGACTGAACTTCAGAATTAAACGGTAATTGTTAATTCAATATTATATTACACCTATACATTATTTTATGGTTACAATACAAGTAATTGATTGGTAATATAGAGGCACCTTTCCTAAAAAATAATAGGTACCTATTTAACGTTAATAACCGCTGACTTTTTTTATCTGGTTATCTTACTTTACTAGTTTATGCTTAAAACAAAACTTTAGTCGGCATCAACGACATGATATGAAATTTCTGTTTTGTTACGACTATCCAGCATTATTCAGTAGCAAAACATTCAGTTTTCCAATTTCACTACGGAACTCCAAAAGCGACCAGATAACTTTAAATTCCATTCCTTAAAGAGACGGACGTTCAAAAAGACGCTTACCGTTACGAATGGGCTTAAAGACGACTTTTAAAAAGTTTTTTTTATCCAAATAGCACACACGGGTCGGGCGGGACCAAGCCTCGGCCCGTAAGTCATCGAAGCTGTCAAGATAAGAATGAGTGAATGAACACCTGCCGCCACCGGTGTTACGCGATCGCCTACGCACCCGCGCACCGCACCGATTTTATAATTCCATTTTTAAAAATCCAACACAAATCCGACTTCAATCTTTCACGTCTTATACTTAAAGTCCGGAATTGATTGCGTGTTGTACTTTTTTTTTCTTAAAATATCATTGAACAGACGCAATTACGGGCCTATATACGGAATAGAGTAGAGCGCTTATCTTCTTAAATCGACTTCGGAATTAGGTTTAATAATGATTATCATTGTTTTTGAAATGCGACAGATACGGCTCTGACATCCGGAACTTTTTTACAGTTTTGTTTAATGGAAAATGTTATTTGATTCATCAATACGTTCATTAGTTTGTAGACATTTGAGGATATTGTCTTTTTCTTTGAATCCATAGTTTCCGTTGTATTAATGTTGTTTTTCTGCGGGATTTATTAGTCATTAGGACGTTAAGTGTTAGAGCGGAGCGGGTTAATTGTTGGGCGGGTCTCTTCGTAGAAGTCATCCGATATCAGTACACAGTACACCACATATAGCGCAGCACCTGTCGTATGACAGCGAACTTTATAGCAACGAGACAAGATAGAATCAAACAATAAACTGTAAAGCTAAAGATCTCGTTATTTGTATTAGTATGACCAATACCTTGAAATTTTATGCTTCTGATAGTTTTAGAATGCTCTATACAGGAAAATAAATGTATGTACTACCTGTATAATAACAAGAAAAAGGGCCGGATTTACAAGTTGCTAGTGAAATATAATAATAATAATATTCATACACTCACACCTATTATCTAGCCTAAACTAAGCATCATTAAGTGCTTGTACTCATCATACAAACATTTGCTCCTACCGGGATTTGAACCCGGGACCTCCCGACCAAGTAGCCTGTATAGCAAGGGGCACAGACCACTCGGCCAGCCGGTCAACAGCATCGTGTTATTATCCGCGACATTTACCTGAGACTTTAAATATTGAGCGTCAGACAGCTATATTTTCGTATGTTATTTCTACATGTTAGATAAATTTAATAAAAAATTTATTATACTATAGTAAAATATAGTTTTTAACGTAATAAATTAATATGTTAAATGGCCAGTACCTTCCCTTGTCTACATAATAGGTCCCGGGTTTGAATCCCGGTAAGGAAGGGCGGATGTTTGTACACTATATACGAACATTAGTTCACGAGTCATGGATGTTTGTATTTTTATTTAGTAAGTAGTGCAAGAGCTACCGTGGGGACCGAGGATTTGGTAGAATCTATTAGAATCCAATGAATTTTGTTCTAACCTTTATGTTTTGACGTTAAAATATAGGTAACAATTTCGATAGTGTGAAGGTAGCCGTTAGCTTATTATAATGTAAAAACAAAAACTGGTGGAAATTCTTAGGTACCGTATTTCTACCCCCTTATTCAGAAGTGTCGTAAGTTATTCGAATAACGAAAACTCTCTTCCTGACACTTTTTATCACGGTGCATCAAAGGACGACAGCATGTAAATTTACGAATCGACTCAGTAATACGACCTAAGAGGGCTGGTTGACCAAGTTGTTGGCTTAGTGGTGAGAGCAGTCACCCGGATTGTGAATAGTCGCGGCTACGTTTCCAGCCCCAGCAAGTACAATATTACATAGTCTAGACTCTAGACTATTAAACTCTCTTTGTCATAATCATCATGTCAGCTGAAAGACGCCCACCGCTAACCATAGACCTCACCCAAGGATCTTCAAGCCGATCGGTCCTGCGCTGCCCGCGTCCATCTGCTTCCCGCGATCCTCACCAGATCCTCGGTCCACCTTGTAGGGGTTTACTAACGCTGCGTCTCCCTGTACGCGGACTTATCTCTTCTCTCTTTATTCTCATAGTAATCTATCTGAGTGATATTTTCAACTAAATTATGTGAGTGCTTGAGGTTTATTTTAAAATCTGATGTAGTTTTCAACAGTAAAAATTATAACTGAATTTAATCAACGGCCGTCTAGCTACGAAACCTTATGAATATTCCTTAATGTCGTCACGACTTTGACTGGATGCAATTACTATTGGACAGAGAACTCGAATTATTCGCAAATATCGTGACCCGTCCTCGTAAATCATTCAAAGAATAATAGTTACAAGTTTATCTTAGCCCCAACACTGGCGCCAAGTTATATCAATAGAAATAAATGACACCTTTTATTGTTTTATATTAACAAAACACTCACTTTATTCTAAAAAGAAATTATTAATTCTACATTCCGGTTTGACATGTTTATTTATTTTAAAATAAGTTGAGATAAATAAAGTTTAATCTTAAAGCAACTCAGTAGTAATTACCTACTATCATAGCATAAAACAGAACGGAGAATTATATATATGTATCATGAAATGTAGATGCTTTAATGTAAATACAGATAGAAATATTGATGCTGTAAGCTAAACATAATGCATTGCTAATTAAGAGAATACTTATGTCAATCTATCTGCAGTTATTTAAGTTGGTAATTTTTATCAATTTCATCACATAACCTAAAATCATATCAAAATGCAACTTACATAAAATGCCAAATAAAATACTACATTAAAATATGTAGTTCAATTACTATAAATATAGGTACAATACCTTGATACGCAGATAATTGACTTAATTGCCTTGATTCACGTCTATTCCATTCATTATTATGTATTTTTTATTCATTCTGCTAGGTAATAAATAAACGTAGTACTACTATATGTTTCGTTACCTGTTTGTTCATTTGTTTACATTTTATTGAGTTTAACCGCAAACGAAGGTGAAATAACAACATAAATACCAGTCATATTCAATATGTTCCTGCAAATTTCAACTATCCCGATCCTGTTGAAACTTGTAAGAAAAAGAACTAAATAATAAACACAAATACCTAAAAAGACAAATATTTTCATTCGCATAAAACACACAAATTAAACAGGATTTTAAGTTGTTTTATGTTTTATATCAATGCAAACTTACCCCAGTCTGGTACAGAATCTTGAGCCCACTTTTTGGCGGGAACGTGATCCTCCTGTGGGGTAGTAAGGGCAGCTTATCAGGTCTCCTTATGTGAATCTCTGCCGAGGGCCTGAACGCCTCCAGAGGGGTTCTTATGACCGTTCTGACGCCTCCCACCAGCCACGCGAGTAAAAACGGTGCAAGCACTTGCATTTTTACTTTTCACACGAGTGTAAATGAAGTGAGTTCGTTGAAGTTTGTCGCGGAGATTTCGTGGAGTTTTGTCGCGGAGTGCGTGTTTGTCGCGGTGTCGCGTTCGTAGCGCAAGCTTGGACTGGCGGCCGTCGCGGCAAGCAGGTACGAGTTGGCCTACGCGCCTCTGTAAGCACCTTACACAGCGGCGAGAACATGTTGATACTTGAAGGCTTTTCGAGCTTTACTTTGCGTAGTCACTTTCGCAATGTGATTTTGTATTCATCACCAGCCTGTATACGTCCCACTGCTGGGCACAGGCCTTCCTACATGGGAGAAACACATGAGGAGTTTGGGCCATAACACCACCACGCGGGCCCAATGCGGGTTGGATAAATATCTATGTAAAGTATTGGTATAGTAGGACCTACTACAATATTTTACTGATGCCAAAAAAAACCTTTTTTAACTATAATCCGTAGGTATACGTATCTTCATTTGGCTGTTCAACAAGACAGCTGTTTAAGAATTCTTATATGCAATCCGACAATATTTTATACTAAAAACATAATCAACGTGAAAATTTCTTTCATCTGTCTCCGGTGGATCAAGAGTGTTCGGTTGCGCTCGGGTTGACTTCCTACCGACGATGTTTTTTTACACAATCTTGTTGCTCTGATATAAAGCTGTGCTCACAATATAGCTACGAGTAAGTTCGTTTTAAGTTTCTTTATTAACTTGAATTGTTAACCTTTGTGTAATTATTTTGTTAAATCATTCAAAGTCCTTAATGGGTGTCGTTTTTCATTGATTCCAAGGTTTGCAACATTTTTTATTAAGTTTATCACAACTTGACGATACTTTACGATATGACATTTATATTAATAATAACAGCCTTACTCTCACACCAATTACCTAGCCCAAAATTAACGTAGAGACAGCCATGTCTCGAGACCAAAAAAATATTCGTGTTCATCACACACACAATTACTGGGACACACAATTACAGTAAGTACTGGGACACTTTATCCGGGACCTATTAATGTCATGACAGTCCGTCTTACTCTTAACAGTCAAGTACTCGTTACGATACTTTAAAAAACTTACTACTTATAAAAAACACAAAGTAATATAAAATCATAATATCTTTCTAACCTTCTAATGGACTTATCTTAATAATCCCACTGAAAGTGACTTGTGGGGGTGTCAGAATAATCATAGAATCTACACATCAACCACTCCATGAACAAAGCGCGCCGGCCACCGTTCAATTGTTTTAACACAAAACAATGCTTTTCGTAGAACACGATTTCATTCATAGGAATTGAAAGAGTGCTATTGTAACGCTACCTTACGGATGTGCCGTCTCGCTCACTCCCATTCACCTCGTTGGCCGCATGAATGAACCGCTTCTTATGAATGGACACTAGTTTACTATACATACTTGCGACTCGTGGGTATACCTGTGTTTGTATCGAGTTATATGACCATCGGGAAATGTATACGCTTGTATATTGTGATGTGACGGAGGGCACGGCACGTGGTTAGCGTTTTATTTTTGATAAGTTTCCCGTTTCACAAAAGAATTACTAGGTTTTTTTATAAAGATTGTTACAATATTTTGACAACATGCCTATACATATACTTATAGCCTAAACACTTGTTAACACTAAATATTGTTACGTATTATAGCATTGATTGATGAAAGTGAAAATCTAGAAACGTAAAATAATGCTATTAGTATTAAATAATAATAATATATTTACCTATTTATATTCAGTCTTGGTAATTAATCATCACTCAGTTGTGTTAGGGATACTAGATTGTTATACTTAGAGATAAAGTTAAGATAATAATATAATGTGTGTATAAATAATATTAATCTAATAAATAAATATACAAACTCGAAAGAATAAAAAATAAAAGAGTATTGACCACACGATCAGAGAACCGTGAAACTTATTGCTTTCTATATTATATAGTTTTTACTGTATATTACTCATATAGCAAGAAAAAGGTTTTTTTTGCTTACTCTCCATCTCCATGAAGTCTGTGGTGTGGCACCACACCACCGCAAGTGCTTAAATTAAGATCCGATTGCTTGCCTTGTCCCTTGGACTATTTAATTTAGGTTGTTAATAACCTGCCTTCTTATATTTGGTATACTGTTTATACATGGGTATTTGGGAAAATAGAAACGTATAGTACCTACTTAACAACTGTTTGACGCAAGTTCTCCTTAAAGTCATAAAATTTGTGACAAACGACACGAAATTGTATAATTTTTTAAACACAACGTTTAAATTAGCGATATTTTACTCGAAATTACGGTAATTTGTACAATCATAGGCTTAATATCGGATTCCGGTGCGAAGTTTGGCCTTAAATCGTTCCTAATTGTTGTACCTAAGTACCTACCTACATTTTTTGATTTTTTTGTTTTACTTGTAGTTTGTTATTCGTCGACCTTTGCCAGCCCTTCGGCGGGCTTACTACAAACATCTGTTTGATATGTTTGTGAGCCCTACATCCAATTTATCCAAGAACTTGGGACTTATTTTTATAGTTATTTAAATTGAAAGCCCATATCAGTGAAGTAAGTCGTAAAGTATTTTCCTCTCTCCACACCCTCAAATAACTTCAATATTTCCTGCTACTCCAAACCAATCTCTGACCCTGTCACTGATACTTCCCATTCTGGATCATGCTTACGCGTGTTACCTTCACTTACAGAAAAACTATTAAACAAACTCGAGCCGGCTGCAAAATGTAGGCATACGCTTCATTTTCGAGTTACGTTACGTAAATATGATCATGTGTCACAGTTTCGAACGCAGCTTAAGGTAATTTCCCATTCGTAAACGCAGAAAATCGCGTATTCTCTGTCTCCTTTTTAACATCCTGTACAAACCAGCCCATCCTACCTTTCTTCGTGAGCAATTTGAGTAGACCCGTCATTTAATACGGCCTGGCGACCACTGCGCGGTCACGACGACGCGCTGCGAGGCCGACATCGAGACAGCGCGCAGTGATTACCGATTCGCGAGTCGCAGGACGCACGTGCGGTGAGTTCGTGGCCAGGCAGATTGCATCTCTGTACTTTGATTTAGCGGTAAATATTTATACTTTTCGAAGTCTTTTAAACAGGTAAAGAATGGGAGGACGCTTTGCAGGTTCCATAGGAATTTAAAAGAAAACCTTCTGTGCTTTCTATTGATCTATACATGGTTGCAAAGCGTGAAAGGTTCCATAGGTTAAAATAAACAACTAACACAGAATAGATAATTACGGTAAACCCTTATGATCTGACGACTAGACACATGCTTGCTATTGTCACTGCTGTTGTATATAAATATATAATTGTATTGTTTAAGTATGTAGATATGTAAAAAACTTAAATATAGTGTCGATATTTATTTAGAATTTCCTTTCATAAATTTCTGATATCCATAAACAAAAATGTCCAATATTTTGTCATTAATTTATACTAAATTGTAGTCACGACAGTGTAATGTTGCTGCGACAATAATATAATATGTTGAAATTATTGAGGGTTGAATGAGAACACGTTATTTTGATACTTTATAGGCATTGCGATTGCGACTAGTGTTGTAGGTATATTAGATATAGTAATTTAATACGTTTTATATTAGGTAGTAGTATATTTTATGCAGAGTTAAAACTTAATTGTTATATTGCAATGAAAATGTTACAAAAAAATAAAGTAGCTCCAAAATTTGCCGGAAAATGTCTATGTGCTACGATTTGGTTCTACAACAAACTTGGATGTTAATGTTCCACTTTTAGCACTAAATCCATTTAATAGCTTCGCGTGACATTAAGAACTGTAATTCCAAGCAAATACTTTTGCAATTGCTTCTAATGATTCAAAAGAATGGAACCATTCTAAATTCCTCGCTATGGGCAAAACCAAACATAACTCTCGTAAGTACACCGACTTGAAGCCCATAAAACTATTCGGTTACAATATCATGGGAATTTCGTCATCCCTTGATGTTAAAAGTAAGAGAAGTCACGTACTGTGTAGATGCAAGTATTATCGTGCTTAGTCAGCAAGAAATAGAGTCGGAATTGAGGTAAGTTTTAATAGAACTCCTTCAGGGTTGTAAAACGAGATAAGAAAAGCGCACGAGCACTTTGTTGGATGCAATAGACAATAGCCACTCGAAATTCGAGTGGTCAGCGTTTTTTTCTGATCCTATAGAAAGAGAGGGAGACGGGTGTATTGGCACGCGTCCTCGAAAACCTTTGTCGTTTCCTTTTAATAACGACTTTGTTCTTTACTTGGAAGTGACAGATCCGGTCAGGCCCTTAAGTGGATTTTTTCTGAGACATCCACGTCCGCTGTTAACGCACTTAATAGATAACAATGCTTTCTGTCATTATGTTCTCTTTGCATATCTTTTATCGTATAAAATTATAGGGATTTTGTGTTTATTTTATTAATCGTAAACTATAAACATAAAACCTGAGTGTTTTTCAGTTCCTCGCCTTTAATTGGGGATTTTGAATTTTTTTTAATATTAGTGTTTGCCTATCAGATAAAAAGTTGTGAATATAAACAAAGGTCAAATAGCAATTTATGATTTATTCATAATGGTGGCTAGCCTACGGGATAAGTCCATGGCTGTAGCAAACTACCATCAAGTTCTATACAATTTAACGTATCAGCTGTCATCGCGATCTTGATAACGAGCAGGAAAGGCACGAAAATGATAGTTGAGCTTTAATTATCGGGCGGATTCAAGACTAGTTGCCGGGGTCACACTGAGAGCGGATACGATTCCATTTATTGTATTATTGGCCGAATATTGATATAAGGATCGACTGCCAAATGTGATATTTGACGATAGACAAATTTGACTTTGGTAAATTTATATTTTAAGATATGAAAATTTAAGTAGCGTATTTGATAGAGCTTATGAATACGATTTCACGACAGAAGAATATAATTCGTATTGTTAACGCGGTTAAATATCAATTAATAAATCAGTAAGTAAGTAATCTGGATTCGGTGAAACGTAGAGCCAAGAGGCTTATTGGCGACAAGATATATTGGTGGAGACTAATCTTCATAGCCTGGACCACCGCCGTAAGGTTGCTTTCTTGTCGCCCTTCTACAGATTGTAATCAGGAGCTTCATGAGATTATACCGCCTAGCCCATTTCACTAGATGGCTACCAAGCGTTTGGCAGGATACCACCAGACTTGGTTGATATACCAAATATATGCACTAGCTTTTCGTCGTATTTTGTAATGCGCACGGCCAGAGAGTGGAATACACTGCTGCCTGACTTCAAAGCTGGATTAAATAGCCACCATCTGGCTAAGCTCGCTACACACATCGACCTCCTCTTAACTTTTCTCGGAGCAAGAGTCTCATCAAGAGCAAGCCCATTTTAATTTAAAAATAAAACTAGTCCACGAAAGTGATAGACGGAATTCTAAAATGATTTGTATCGGACACTCACTCAAATGAAATAGTATTTTGGTATCTTTCCTGCGGGTGAGTAGCTCGTTTCCTTTCAACTAGCGTAAAATAACGAGGTAGATTAGTAGATACTAGTGGTACTAGGCTACGTTAACAGCTTACCACCAGGCTGACAGTGGGCCTGCTGAAAACTTTTGTTCTATGAAGGATAAAGAAAAAGCTAAATTTACTCGAATCGATAATTCATACAAACTTTTTCTGTCAGATAGTTATTTTGACTCGCTCAATCTCAGACCGCAATCAGACATAAAAGTTTAGGGGATCGAAACACGTAGTAAAACTTCACGAAAAGCTTAATAATAGTCAAAAACACGCGATGCTAAAGTTGTAGGCGAAGTATTTTACGCCCGTCACGTTTCCGAAAACGCTTAAAAATGTTGTTTATCGTTTATTTACACCTTACTAAAGCGATCGTTGTGAATTCCAACAGGTGAAGCTGACCAACTAGGTATAATTTTCTGGGAATAAAATATTATCCTTTATTTGTGCATTTTTCTATTAAGTTCAAATTTAATATCAAACTCAATATTATAAGTTATATTATATCATTTGCCTTTACTCCTACCTTATGCCTAGTGCAGATGACAGGGGCCTCTTTTAATCGGAGACCGATTTGTGGCTTCATAGTCCACTTTGAAAATTGTAATCGGTAGCTGGATTCCACCATTTTAACGCAAATTTATTGAAGTTTGTGCAGTGGATAGTCAGTTCTTTCTCGTGCATTTTTTGGGAAAAAATGGGCTTCCTCTCAGTTCTACTCTTGAGAGGTTGAGAGGGAGCGACGATTTTGCAGGTTAACCCAGAAAATGCCTATATAATCCTACTTCAAAGGACCCAATAAATTGTTATACAGAGTGATGACGACAATACTACAATAAACTCAAACATGGGCTATGTTAGTTAATAGAAATGTTTTGCTACTTTCAAAAACATCTTATTCATTTTATAATTTTGTAACATCTCTATGGAATAATGCAGCCAATGTTATATTATTTCATAGAAATGTCAAACGAATAAAAGATGTAGGCATTTGAAAGTTGCAAAATATTTCTATGAACTATGTAAAACCCATGTTTTTATTGTCATCATCATCAGCTTATATACGTCCCACTGCTCCGCACAGGCCTTCCTACATGGGAGAAACACATGAGGAGATTGGGCCATAACACCATAAAACGGTTGCAGTAACAACCGAGAACAACGGCTTAACTTGCCTTCCGAAGCTAAGAGAAGCTCGAGATTATGAATTTGATTGACCCATCCCGGGACCGACCATGGCGAAAGTTGCTTTGTTTTCGTCATCGAAACCAGAGCGCTCAAACCACTACGCCACCAAGCTCCTCGATTAAGATCAGTTCCATAACCTTGCAAACAGTTAACAGTAGTATATGCAGTAGGGAAAGCCAAACCTTGCGTATAATGCTTTACGCATTAAAAAGTAAATAAGATACTTAAGTAGGAACTTCTATTTTTCTTTTCCGGAACTTTTCTTCCCATTTTCTTCCCATTTTCATCATAAAGTGGTGAAATTCAATGCTAGATATAATAATTATACCTAACTATTGTACACACGACAGCACATCAAGTCTAACAGTAGTTGCACTACGAAAGGGAGGTGCCTTTATTACGGCCGCAGTAAGGACGACGAGAGGAATTACATCGAAACCGTGATCAATTGCTCGCACCTGTGAGATGGCTCCGCCAAGTATCTCCTTGATGCACTGGGCAGATTGCTGCGTTGTGCCGCCCGTATCATTAACGATGTAGATGTCACGAACAGCCTAGACTCCTAGAGCTTTTACAATTGCGTCGTCACATTGCATCGCTTAGCGCCTTCTATCGGATTTATCATGGAGTGTATTCTGAGGAGCTTTCAGACCTCATCCCACTTGTCCCCTTCATCAATTTACTGTCTCCACCTCAACATCACGCACAAAGAAGTTTAGTAACTTTGTTCTTTGTCGTACTGCCAAAACTTGTAATTCTTTGCCAGCACATGTGTTGGTTCCTTCCTATACCACCATGGGTACCTTTAAAAGATGCTTGAAAAGGCAGCTTATGGGCCGGCAAGGTGGCGGCGGCTAGAACAGCATGTATAGCTCCACTAGCTATTTTCTCATATGGACTATTCTTACCGCTTCACATCAGGTGGTGTTGAGTCATTTGCCATGCTTTGTATAAAAAAAACGAACAAACAGATTCTTATAAGAGTTTTCATGCATAAGCAAGTGTTTCAACTAGCTAGCCTAACTTGCTTATGCATGGCAAGTCTTGTTAGAATCTCTACTTCTACTTGAGAGTTTATATAAAAAACCGCGCAACATAAATTTCTTTAAAAGTATATTTGTCTTAAATTATTGAAAAAAGCACTCAAAATAAAGTTTAATTGAATTTAAAGAATTCGAAGTCCCCTCTTTTATACTATTTTTAAGAAGAAATACATATCACATATTAATGGTTTTGATGCGTTGAATCGCCTACATTATTGTAACAATTACAAATAAAGAAACGATGAAAAAAATATATGCTCCTGGCGGGAATCGAACCCGGGTCTCCTGATGTCCGGCCAGACGCGATTACCACTACGCCACTGGAGCATATCATTTTTTCATCGTTTTCTTTCTTTATTTGTAATTGTTAGAGATACATATATTTACGAAACCAATATAACGAATGAAGACATCTACCTATACAGCCTTATGGAGTGTAGAAACTTGTCAATAATACCAATACCTACATAAAACAGCCGTAATTACGTTCGTATCCAAAACTGCAAGTAAACACGTACGTTTCCACACTTATAACCCTTATTCGGATCATACACGTTGCCCTGACATAACAAGCTTATGTAACTTTGACACTGCCCACGCAGGGTAGTGGGATCTGTTCTCGACCCACTCGTGGGCCCACTGTTTCCTCCTCATCTTATATGGGCGAGTAATTAAACAAGTACAATATGGTCTCTTTCATAAAACTGTGTGCGAACAAACAAGGTACCGTCGGCACAGTTGAATACAATTGTGGCATTGCATTAATTTTTCGCTTTCAATTTTTATTAAATTTTAAAGTAATCTCATCTCTTCAGTTGTTTTTAATAGTGTAGGTACTCTTCAAAGTGTTTTCCAACGAGTCAGTTTAAGTTGAAATTACTGGGCATGGAAGGCATTTCATCTTAGGCCGCAGGATGACAACGCACCAAGTGATTTTTTCCTTGCTATCGCAGGTGTCTACAGGCGGCGGTTACCACTTACCACCAGATGGGCCGTTAGCATGATTGTCATCTAGTAGTATAAAAAATATAAAAGTTGACTTAATAGTTGACATATGCGTTAGAAATTCAGAAGGAACAATTATTGACGCACATCTCACATTCGAGAATGGACCGAATGGATGGAATCCTTAGGCAGCCTTTGTCCAGCAGTAGACGCCTTTCGGCTAGAATGAATGAATGAATCCGAGACCCCGGTTTTTTTATTGCAAAAAGTTTACTCTTAGATCAAGGCTGATGTAGGCAACGCTTCCTCTTCACAAAAGTTCGAAACCAATATATTTTTTATCATCATCAACATCCTTTTTTTTAATGAAGTTGATTGGCACAATTGGCAGTGGGCTTTTAAATAAATAGCATAGTATTATTGTATCATATTTGTTTAGTTACTATTCTTTTTCCGGTTCTATTTGATTACGTTTAAAATACAAATAGCTATTTATTTATTTTTTATTTTTTTATAAAATGCTCCAAATGTATTTTTTTATCAAACCCTTAGCAGTGAGTAACGTAGTGATTAGAGCATCCACCCGGATTGTAAAATGTTCACGTTCGTCTTGAAATTTTTAAGATGTTTCTCAGCATTCATTTCATTTAAATATTTAAAATTAAAAGTTAGGAAATTAAAACAATCAATAAAATCAAATAGAAACGTATTCTGCTTTTTGAGCGAAAGACAACCCATTTTTTTCACAGGTGGCAACCCTAGAGTTAACTCTATTGTTGTCCCTGAACTATGGCAACGGCTTTTTGGATTTTTGGTATATTTTTATTTGTCACCATTCAATATTAAATTATCAAGGGCTATCGATTTATCTGTCTGTCCATTCGGGCGCCGCCGCCCACGCTCGGCACTGCTCCCATTACTATATTTAGTACTCGCAAATATGGCTACAATAATTATTAAGTAATTATGCCAATTCTTGCCCTATTAGTATTGTCAGTTTATTATTACAAGACATTCAAAAAATTTACCTTTTTAAATATACTATGACTTCATAGTATATAAGTAAGTTTTATAGTGAACTCTTTGATATTCCCAACAAAAGTTATGTTCAATTTATTAATCATCATTTGCTTCAGCTTGCAATTCTTAGTATTAAAATAGAATAATGAATAGAAATTGCTTAATGATAAATTCTCAGTAAAACAACATTTTACTTTTATCAATATTTCTTTCAAAAACTAGCGCGTAATAAAATTGGAATCTGCATTAGGTACTTGTTTCTCCTAATTGTATAATGATATCAAATTTCATGCGATACGTAGGAGTTCTTTGAAGGCTTTTGTCCTATATATAACTAACATGGCTTCGTTTAATTTAAGCTATTAAATAGTACCTAAGTATTTCTGCTAATAAAATGTAAAAAGTTATGTGTACTCACAGAATTTGTTGAATAAAAAATAAAAATAACAATGGAAAAAGGTAAAAAGTTGTGAGTAAGAAAAATATATAAGTAAATCAAAAAAAATACCTGGGGCCGGAACCGAAGCTCGGTGGTCAGTGCAATCACCTGGATCATGATAGGCTGCGGGTTCGGTTCCCGTCCTAAGACAAGTTTTTTTTAGTTTAGATATCTTACAAATAAATATTACGTTGTTAAAAATATATAAATAAACCACTACCACCTCTTCAACTAATATTTTTGTAGCGCGGCGCAAGAAACTACTCGTTTCTAACGTTTTTAATGTGAGTGTTGCCTACCTATACTCTTCGATCAATATTAAGTATAAAATGAAACCTGCAAACCTTTAATTTATCAACTGAAAAACCGGTACACGATAGGTTTTTAATATCGGTAAGCCTTAAACTAAGCCTATTACTGACAGGCTTGTTTCGTCGTTTTATTGTGTATATTTGAATTTATTATCCGACATCCACTATTGATTTAGGTTACTGTACCTCGCTGCACTTGTCTAAGCCTGATCTCTCGGTCCGAGGCAGGCAACAGGTGTCGCGCAGGAAATAAGTTCTTAGCGGCATGTGGCCTCAGGCCTGCAGATCGCCTCGCATCCCGCCTACAGAGCTTATGCCTCCCAGACAGGAGCACGAGAGAATACTATCTTGAGTGTTTCTAATTGAAAGATGTTTTATGTAGGTGTTCAAGAATTCATGACAGGAAGAACATTAATATTAAGGTGTGTGTTAACGATGCGTGTTATGTAGGACCTTCGAACTATTTCAAAAACAAACGTTTTTACACTTTTGGATCGGACTCTACTGAGGGTTTTATCTTACAGCCAACTTAGTTTCCTCTTGCTACTTCTCAGTATTCTGTAGTAAAGCCTTCAAAACGATCTAGCGGAAGATTAACGAAGTATTCAACAATCACTTGTAAAAGCCCACGTTGATTAAATGATTTTTTTTTATTAATTTGATTTTTTTTTTCAAAAAGGACTACTACATCCAAATAGTCATCTAAATTTTGGGAAATCATAATTTTATTTTTATTTTTTTGGGAAATTATAATGTTAATTAAGTAGACAAAAATTGATATAATGATCTGTCGAACATGACACATTCAGACATTACTGTTTTATGTCAAGTTACAACAATCTAATACCTATTTCTATGAGGAAGTATTGATGTAGACTTTAGATAACAATAACAACTGTATTTGACAATGCGATTAATGAGTAAAACAAAAATTTGAAGCAGATAATGCTTAGATACTTCGCAAAATTGCCTGACTAACGTTTTGTTCATAGCAATAATCATACAAATCGAAAGCAGAACAAAAATTGTTATAATTAAATCCGTAATACCACACAACAATTTAATTTTTTTTTTATTACAAAACCAACATGCGTAGACGTGGGAGAAAAATATAATATAAAATGAATTGCAGGCGGCCTAGACCCAGTTTTTTTGTGCATCCGTTGAGACGCTTGTAAAAACATGCACATTCTCTTGTAATGAGCATTTTATTAAACGTTACATTTAAGTTGCTCACAAAATAATACAAATAATTTGGTCGTACAAAAACGTTCTAACAAATCCAATACACTTTTATTAAAGTTAAAAACCGCCATCTCGCCGCGTCTTGTAGTATTTTTAACTGACTTTTCTAAGCGTTGGCTTGGACATCTATCAAAAAAATGATCGCCGAAATTCTCATGACCATGAGCAGCTGTACGTATTTACTGGATAATTTAAAGAAATATTTTATTTCAAATTACAAATGAACACTCACGCCTAATCTGTTTCTCTGTGTATATTATTATAATAATCAATGATTTTTCTATACTTTTGTGGTCTATGCCGGTTGTTGTGAGAAAATGTAAGTAACCATTTTTGAGGTGGTTACTATAAAAATCGAAATTATCATCAAGACAACTTATCAAAAGATCCTAACTATTATTTTTTATACCAATAAGGTGACACTCAAGAACCTATAATAGTGATATTATATTACTATACACACACGATAAGTAAAATAACCTATCGTGGCTGATAAATGGGTGCACATTATTCTAAATTTAGAATAAATGGTAAGTATACTGTTTCCGGGAAGAATGCAAATGCTACATTAAAAAGTTGTTTGATTTTCCAAATGTTCTAAAACTTTTGCTTTCAACGGAAAGCGTCCGCCATTAATGAGTGACTCGACATCCGATCGGTTTAATTTGCTCTTATGTTATCGTGACCGGAAGTGGCCAGAGGAAGGGAGTAAAAATGTTATGTCGGCCTCGTAATGGCTCAACGAAGGCTTTTTACTCCACGGTGACAAATTGCCGCTCCCTCGAGCACCTTCCGATTCTGTGGGAGCTGGCCGGCTGGGTACTGTTCACCACTAAACGCTTGCACCATTTTGGCTGTAAAATATATTCAAAATTCTAATGTCTGCCGAACCAAGCCTTTATCTGTGTTTATTTCCACCGGGTAATGTGTATCGCAGCCAATGTATTCCGACACATTTTCAAAATTTTCACAGGTAACCAAACCTCTGAATTGAATTGATATTAGTCATGACATTTTCGTCCCATAATTTAAGCGATTGTTACTTTTTCTTCAAGCCAGGGTATGATTGAAATGTATCTTAATAATTATAATTGTAAAGCTATATAATTTGAAGAATTGAGACAAAGAGAACTAGTCGGAGCGGCGGCACTTCATTAAGCTAATGATCTGCAGAAGTAGAGGGGCATGATCGATAAAGTTCACCACATCAGCGTTAACTACAGTCAACGTTAAGAGACTGACGAAGACAAAATTTTAACCAAACCAACCAATATGGCTGATGAGACTAACCTTACTTCTAGGTTTTTATGGCTATATCTACCTACACTTCTAAAGACTGCTATAATTGCATCCCGTAAGTACTGACTCAAATATGGTAAATCCTATCTCTCCGGGACGGAAATATAACTTAAAAACTTAATCGCGCCAATCATCTAGTGAATAGCTAAGAACAAGTTTGTAGGAAATTATTTATGTATTAAAATAAAATTTATTTGAAAATTACTGTTTTGTATGTTAATAGAATGTGACAATCCCACATGATGTTACGGTATTATGTGGTTTTGTCGTAATGAGTAACGTAACCAGAAATATTCAATTTTTTTTAAATTTTAACCTTCCTGTTTTTGAAATGTAAAAACATCTAAAGATCTGTATCGCAATGGACTTTTATGAAGTCTAAGTACTTTTGAATTTTATCCCTTAACATCCCTATTTGACTCGACTGCCTGTCTGTCTGTTTGTAAGTACGCTTATGACATGAAAAGCACTTATTGGATTTTGATGCGATTTTTACTGTAAGGTAGGGAAACCTTCCTTCTTCAGGAAAGTTTTAGACTCCATATCATCACCTCCATTCATCATCATCATCAGCCTATACACGTCCCACTGCTGGGTTAAGAGTGAGTTTAAATGAAGCATATTATAGTTTCTTCACTGTTTTCAAGCGCTTACATAGCTTACGCTGGTTAAACTTCATGAGATACGTCAAAACAACGTACTAGAAAATTTTACGTCTCACATTAAAGTGTAGGATAAGTATACTTATGTCTTTATCTCCTAAGGTTAACGCACAGTAATCATTTTGAAAACCGCATGGAGACACGGGCAGAAGCTGGTAGTGTTAGCTTAGAAATAAATCAAACTTTAAACACAGCTACGCCTTTAGTAAGAATATTTTGAATTTGTGAATCGTCCCGACCACGGCGGGTCTGAAAAAGTAAATTTCGTATCCGCAACTCGTGAAGCCTAAAAACTGTCATAAAAAGTTCGCTTCGTGATATCATGTCACCGGGGATCGTTTGACAAATATTCAGTGGGCAGTCGCGTAGAAAAATTCCTTGCTTCTTACAGATTGGTCGCGGCCACTCGCGGCCATTACGAGTATGAGATGAAAGGGGGCATCCGGTCACGGCCGCGTGTCCGGAGTTATCTTACTGTGTTTGCCTAATAAACATGGGGCTAAGCAACTGTCTGATCAGATAATGAGTCGGTGCTTCACTTTTTATTGTTTCTGGAAATTAATTAATACCAACTTCAATTTTTTTTATTTTGTCCTTTTTAGTAATTTTAGTGTTTTGAAGTCGGTTTTTATTTTTGGTTTTATTTTTAGAGACAACTTTCTAAGGTCAAAGAACGAAAAGAAAGAAAAAAAAGAACACTCCTACCAAACAAAGTCGTTTGAAGAAAGAACTTTGTGTCGATGTGAAAGTCTATATCTGTCAATTTTTATAACGGCGCGTCAGAGCGAGACGACGTATGACTTTTCAAATTGAATCCCTGATCCGACAGCTTCTGAATAAGAGGGGTCTGCTTTTCCATAAAGTCGCGGGAGTTCTTTAACGAACACTCTTACCAAACGAGGTCGTTTGATCAAAGGACTTTGAAAGCTGCCGTCTATTCTGTAACAAAACTTGCAAGGTGGTGTACAGTCTTCATCATAAATAAGTTGCCACTTTTAACAGCTTATAACACCTATTGTTTTGTTAATAACAGTCACTTAATGTCAAGAGTAATACAAAATGTAATTAAACAGGAAACCTCAAAGTTTTCGGACTTATTTGAAAATTTGATTACCCTAGGTAGGCAGTCACGCAATGCTTGACGTAAGTACACTCGCAATCGGGCTCACTCGTCAGAAGACCATTTCCTGTGGTTTCGTCCAGTAAATAATAATTACACTCCGCTAGCTATTTGAGAAAGTTATTTTTATTGGTATGTGTGGGTCAAATAGTTGTGGCACAATTGCTATTGGTCTATTGCTTTTTTTTTAAAACGAGACGTCGGAATTTGTTAATATGTCCCGGTGGTATCTAGTTTTTATTGGTTGTCGTGTTGTGTAGATCATACAGTTTAGGGGTAGTAATAGGATTTTCGATTTTTTGCAATATTGTAATATGAATGGGCTAATTTGCAGCCTAATCTTATAATTTATAAGCCCGTTCTAATTAAACTCGTGGTTTTGGAAGAGTTGGAACAACTTCTTCAAGTTGACACTTTTCAGGGTTAATACAGAATATTTTTAGTTTTCTTACCATGCGAACTGATGTCCACTGTTAAAAAGTACCTACTAACGTTTTTACTAAAGGGCGGTAATTATCAATTAAGCTTCCACCACCCTAGACTTGGACCTAAGTTAAGTGAGATCGATACTTAGAATCCAATAGGAAATAGATCTCAATTAGAATGTGCCAAATTTAAGTCTCAAAGCAACTTTCGCCATAGTAGATCCAGAATGGGTCAACCAAAGTTTGTTTGAGCAACTCAGTGCTGCTGTTTTTACCTACCAACCCAGGGCCAGCGTGGTGGTGTTATGGCTCAAACTCCACATGTAGGAAGGCCTGTGCCCAACAGTGGGATTTCATCATCATCACCATCATCACCAACTTATATACTTTATAAGCTGGTGATGATGGTGACGATGATGAAATTTAAGTCTAAGAGGAACGGATTACTTGTCCGAATTTTATTTCACCGAAAACGGTTGACCGACGACTTTTTTTGCTATATGTACTTATTGTTTGCCATATTTTTAGTCCATCGAGATAATTATAACCTACCAACCCGCATTGGGCCAGCGTGGTGGTGTTATGGCCCAAACTCCTCATGTGTTTCTCCCAAGGTAGGAAGGTAGGAAGGCCTGTGCCCAGCAGTGTATATAGGCTGGTGATGATGATGATGATGATGAGATAATTATCATTTGACATGTAGGTATCATTTTACCCAACTACACGTCACCGATTTTCAAAATACCTCTTTACTATTGTTCGAAGTCTCTTTGGTACTTTTTTCATTTTCGTTTTTCCAAATGATTTTAATGCTAATCTTTCACTTCAGCAAAACAACATTTTATCGAATATTATTTATCCACAACTATGTTATTGTAGGTAATTCTACTACTACCTCTGTGCTACAGAATTAAAAACTGAGTGCTTGGTAGTTACTTCGCATGCATATTTATTAAATTAAACTACATGATGCGTTGCGTGCATGCTACATGCTTGCGTGTATGCTGCATGCTTGCTTAATGTTGCATGTTTGCTTGCTTGCCTGCATGCCTTAATGAGCAGATGGTGCAGGGGGGAACAGCCCCCTAGCTCGGGGGTCGGAGGACAGCCCCCCGCTCATTGCGGAAGCTTTTAGGATAAAACTGTAGGTTATTATAGAATTTGTGACCACGCCACGGGACGTCAAACTGCATGTTGAATGCTACATGCTTGCTTGCTTGCGTGCTGAAGACTTGCTTGCATGTTTTCTTGCTTGAATTAGGAATTGGAAATAATGTACTTAAATTATTCATTTCACCGAACGAAATGAAAATATGGCTAATAAAACAGTGGTGTAGTGATTGTTCCGCAACATACTACTTCGAACAAAGATTATTTCGGTCGAGCATAACTTCGATAAAAAGTTTTCAGCAAAATTTTTCAACATCGGAATAACAAAAAAATCCAATTGGCAAACGTGGTTTCGACAGTGTAAAAAGTCGAAACAAAAGTAGTCGAAAAGTTTTCGGTTAAATGCAATCCACTCATGAATTTTTAGAACTTATGACAGGTAACCAAGTGTAAGATCTGCTTATTAATAATATTGCATATGTTTCCTCCTTTTTTTCTTCTTTCTTATCTGAAATAATAAATAAAAAAGAAAACAAATACATTAATATCTATGTTTTATTGATGTTTTAGTATGCTCAATTTTAATGCCTTTTTAAAAGTAACATAGCTTACATGGCGTAGACCAGCTATGTTGAATATTATGTTGGTGGGTAGGTACCGTTGCGCCCTATATCCCTATCCGTTAGTAACGGGCGCCTAGCTGCTTCCGAGGACGTCCGTCAAATCATAAAAAACTTCTCTTGAACTTCGTCCAGGCTTTATTGTAAGGATTAATAAAGAAAGAAAACGATAAAATAATTTTATGCTCCAGGCGGGAATCGAAGCCGCGCCTCCGAGAGTCCGGCCAGACGTCAATTTCTTTACCGCTTTCTACCCTTTTTTAACGTTTTTATAGCAACGTCTACTTATCTTACTCACCACTCATTGAAGTTAACACCTCTAGTGATCCGAAAGAATACTTACTTTTACAAGCATTTTTAAACTTCTAGAAAAGGTGAGAAATTTATTTTTCACATTTACGTTTGATTTGTGCATTGATAACGCTTACTTTATTGTAACAATTACAAATAAAGAAAAGAAAAGATAGAAAAACTTATATGCTCAAGGCGGGAATCGAACCCGCGTTTGTGACTTTATTCTATACTGTCCACCCAGAATTCGTGACGTTACTTTGATAACAGTCAACTGCAGCACAGTTATTCTCAAACGTAGAATAACAAAAATTACGCCTGTCATTTACTTAATTGCGGTACATCAAAGTGAGACAGCGAAATAATATTTTACAATTCTATTGCTCGTACGTTTTCGTAAGAACGGTCTCAAATCGAAGGCTTAAATCCTTAAACTTTAAATCTTGAAGATCCTCCTCTCTATACTTAGATGGTTGTCGTCGTGCTGGTTTTTGTTATCTTTATTTAACTATCGTTAACTTATACATATTGCTACGTAATAGTTTTATCCTAATCATGAATTTAAACTATTATATTTACACAATAATCGTCATTTTCTAAGTGACTAAAACATACTCCATCAAGAGCCTTTAAAAATTAAATAGCAACAAGTAGCGCTCGTGCAACTTAGAACAAAACAAAATCATGTCACAATCATGTATTATGCATGTATTTAGAAATAGATTTATAAGCATACATTGACAACTATTGATGTCTCACCATGTCGCAAAGAAATTTTGTGAAACCAGGCTGAAGTTCAAATATGCCTTGAAAAGTACCTGTCGGCATCTAAGCAAATCAATTTTAAGCGGTCATCAGTTGTTGTCGCTGACTCATTCTAACACACTCTATCAACAAGTGCTGGGCATCTTTAACTTTTCCACAAAAATCGAAATTTGGCGAGTCAACTTTTTCATAAGGCAAACTTGTTTGACGGATAATGTGCAGTACAAAGGCAAAGCATTGTTAAAATGTTTTTCCTGCTCAAGTTCGAGTTACGGAAACATGGGACTCGAAGAGGCTCACATTGGACTGTCTTATACCAGATTCCTTTATCTAAGGATCGAACCTTAAAATATTCTTTCCATTCGATATTACAGATGTATTGCAATTGAGTTGGACTTCTTGATAAACAGGCTGTATACCTACTATACTCACTGCCTTGTATTGCAGCTAATTTAGTCAATTGGGCCAGCGTGGTGGTGTTATGGCCACAATTCTTCATGTGTTTCTCCCATGTAGAAATGCCTGTGCCCAGCAGTGGGACCTATATAGGCTGGTGATGATAGACGCTCTCATATCACCTTGTGCAATAAATATTAAGAGGAAGCGTTGCGTGACCAGCACAAGAGACTTGTCCTGACAGGACGTTCAAGAGCTTAATAAGACCCCTAGGGATCTACGGAAGCGTAACAAAAAAAAACACAATTTTGTCTAGTTTTGGGAATATGTAGCTGCAGGGGGTCCACCGACTAAATTTTGAAAGTGGTCTAAGAGAAAAAAGTCTGGGAACCTCTGGCTTAATTAAATGAAGAATGCTAAAAAATACCTTAGAGACTAGTTTTTTTATGGGATATAATGAGAATTCATCCAGACCTCAAATCCAATTCATTTTTTGTTTAGTGATAGCGATAGCGAATATCGAAAGGCATCTTGTCCGAAGGGACTGGCTGCCTATAAGCGAGGCCTTACGCCGACCACTACACTGTTACGTTTAATAGTATCGTACACAGTTCCGTTACAATAAGCGGCAACATGCATCGGCATAGTGGAAGAACATTGAGTAAAGTACCTATATAAATTCAAACACAATTTCTGAAAAAAGGTTACTAATCAATGAAATAAAATTCTTAAGGCTATGTATGAATAATATTTAATAGAAGCGGCTGTTCCTCATAAAATTATCAAAGATCTTACCAAATTAGCAGGTATCCAAACATTTGATCTCTATGATTTTATTTTATTGTTTTAACGGAAGACTAATAACTACATAAACAAGGTATAAATGCCATTAAATACATAAAGTCTGTGAAAGAAGAATTATATAGTAAAAGATAAAGGCAGTTAATGAAACAAGATTGACAATAAAATAAAACTGTTAGACAGACAATTTTAAATTTGTCGCTAAATCGTAAAACAAATGACAAATTAATGCAATACTTACCTACTCAATATATTGACAGAGTTCCATTTTCAAAATTTAAACTTTTTTTTTATATTGTTTACAAGTAACCATTTCTACAAACTCGGTGTAGCATACCATTTAATAACCTAAATATAGATCATAAAGCCATGTATTTTTTATGTTTCTGTATCATTTGAACTCGTGTACAGTTTTCATACTGTCCTTTCTGTGTATTAGAAAGGCGCACAGTTTTTCTGAGGACCGGATGCGGGATGCTGTTGTCACCTCCGAGCCGGAAAATTGACCGTCCTCGTCGCTGTGCTAGAAAATTATTAACTGATTCTTGGAAAAAGTAATACATAGGCGCTTTTTTAGGGTTAGGTACGTGTCTGTCCACCAGTCTGTGTGTCAGTCTATCTATATGTTACAACATAGGATTTTTTACATTATCGTTGAAGCTACGTCACGGGACACTTAAGAATTTAATGCCTGCCTGGAGAATTGTTAAATTGGTCTTCCTCTATCCTACCTATTTATATTTGATCTCTGAAGTATCCAAATATCAGTGACGTTAAGTATCAGTTAAGGAAAAAGGTTAATAAAGCAACCTTATTACTCCTATAATACGTAAGACCGGCAACACCTATCGGAATTCTTCACAGTTTTATTTATGGTTGTACCACTATATTAAAACTGTTTATGTTATTATTATTTTTTTATTTCCAGGCAAACTGTACGCAGAACTGGGCCGTCGCGGCGGGCAAGTGATCGGCAGCGACTTACAGAACGGCTCCGCGACGTTCAGGGTCCAAGCTATGATGCCGGTGGCTGAGAGCTTCAAGTTCGCCCGGGAGCTGAGAACACACACTTCGGGACTGGCCGCCCCGCAACTGCTCTTTAGTCATTGGGAGGTGAGTTATAATAGTACTTAACCCTTTTTTTTTGGAGAAAGCTTTTAAGCTTCTCTGAGGCGAGTGAGGCTGCTCCTCGGTAATGTGGGACTCTCCGGAGCTAGTCTTAGACATAATTACCCAATGAAATAAAATTAATTTTGAAATTTATCATATATTTTGTTTAACTGACCGAATTCTTTCCGTGCTTCGGAAGGCACGTTAAGCCGTTGGTCCCGGTTGTTACTACAACCGCTTTGGGCCCGTGTGGTGGGGTTATGGCCCAAGCTCCTCATGTGTTTCTTCCATCTAGGAAGGCCTGTGCCCAGCAGTGGGACGTTTATAGGCTGGTGATGATGATGACCGAATTCTTTGTATGAAGAAATTAGTTAACATGGGTACCAAGCAAACCGTCCGCTTGATATGTTATGCAGCGAACATCCTGTATATTGTAGCAGCATTGAGTGTCAAATTGAATGCTATTGCAATGGACATTGCAGTCACAAAATAAGCTCGCAGTTCTTCAAGTTCTATTCTAAATTATTTACCTTTTCTTTTCAGACGATCGACATAGATCCCTTCTGGAGTCCGCGGACTGAAGAAGAATATCTTCACTGGGGAGAAAAATACGACGGAGTGAATAGAGCTAAGAAATATATGGACTCAGTGCGCGCCAGGAAAGGACTTTCGACCGACAAACAACTAGTACAGCACGCCGAAAAACAAAGAACCCTCTCTAAGAAAAAATAGGGTTCTAATTGGCTTGAAAAAGTTGGGATAATAAGGTTGTGAACATTGATATTCTGTTCATTAAGAGAGCATTGTAAACTTTATTTCCATTACTACGAAATGATACTTATGTAGTCTAATTATAATAGTCATCTTAGGAAAATCGTTCTTATATAGTCTGATTTTCATACACACGGAAAAAATGTAAGCGGTGGTGCCGCGAATGAAAAAATAATTTGTAATTAGTAGGTTTCTTGGCTATGAGAAGTTCGCCTCCTATCACTCAAAATGGATGCAGATCCATTTTGACATGAAAATAATTTGTTTTTAACAACCATCATTTTATTTTCGTAAAACAAGTTATAAATGTTTAAAAAACTGAATTTTCGTGTTATGGTGTTACATTACTGACAACACTCAGGGCTGGTAAATATTTAGGCCGCTTTTAAAAAAACATTCGGTTAATCAGGCCAGAAATAATAATTAAAATTTATAAAGAAAATTATTTTAAAAATTATTTATTAGTTCCTCTCGATCGCGACAGGCTCTTTTCCTATTCCACTGTAGCTATTAAAGGTTCTTGTACAGACGACAGGACATCAAGTGTAACAGTTGCACTACGAAATCCGCCTCTATCACGAACGCAGTAAGGGTGGTCTCAAGGTCAAACTGTTACGCTTGATGTGCTGTGGACTGTAGTTTTGATCATCCAGCATTATTCTTACGTAGTTAGCATTACGATCTACGAAGCTATGTTCAAGAATTCACACAGCAAATAAAGAAATACTGAAAAATACATATTTCCAAACTAAGAAATATTTTAAGATATTTGAATACTCTAAAATATCATATTGACAGTGACATAACTTTGTTTACAATTTTTCTGTAAAAATCAAAATCGGGCTAAAGTTATAATTGTAATGGTCCTAAAATGCTTCCTTGAGGAATCCAATTTCTCGCAAATTCTCTGTACATAATTGTTATCCGTGCCTTTGATGTTTATAGGTTTTATATGGTTACACTATCATTATAAACGCCAAATTATAACGTTTGAAGCCATTTTTAGATTATTACCTGAAACTGTTATTCTTGCTATTATTATAATCGTTGATTAGTGCAAAGGTATATACCACCGCACATCAAGCTTGACAAATTAGTTGGTAAGAAGGGCCTTACTGACAAATGTCATATTGTTTAACTTGATCTGCTGGCATGTATACAACGAATTGTATTCAAATTACATAAGCTCAAATTATTTTGTGTATAAGTAAGTCGATTGCTTCCATAATAAATGTACGTATTATGCAATTAATTTAAGAATATGATCGAGTCGCCATTTCGAGACGTCATTGACGTGAATCTAACTTCACTTTTGTGGCGTTGAACATGCATGGTTTGTTAAATAAGTACTTACAACTAACATAAACGTAGGCAGACAGAACAATATTTCATTAGTCATGTTAGGGAGTGGCCGGCAACATCTACCTATAAGTACTTTTTAAATTAGTTAATTTTTGGTCCTTCGAGCCGGATCAATGAAAATGAGCAAACGGACTAAATAATAAGCCACTTTAAATGCATAACAGCAGGTTTACTAGATGTAAATTTACAAAAAACAATTAATTAAAAGCAACAGCTCCTAGCTACAATACCAAAAAAAATAACACGTATAGATTGGCGGCCAGTCGCCAACCAGTCCGTAACAAATACAGATAATTAGAAACTACTAACGTAAACAACTGTTCACGTTATTATTTACCAATTATTTAAATCATTCCAGACACTATTTGTAAAAATATTAATGATAAGTACCTACCACTAACAACACGTGAAATTGAAGCACAAATAGAAAAGTGTGTGTGTAGTTTGGACACACGTTATTAACTATTTTGTTGGCTTATTACCAGTTTACCAGTACCCCTATTGACTTTGCCTTAGTTACCTACTGTATATAAAACTTTTTTTTTATTGTTGCTTATTATCCCTGTAAAGGGACGGCAAAGGGATCAAGCCCATACAGTCTTAAGTATTTTCTTTAATTCTTGCATTAAATGCTGGTGTTAAATTTGTTAAAGTGTATGATGGACAGTCTCCATGATGCAACTTTAATGAGGTGGATAACTACGATAAAATTCTCAACGTCTTTCACAACAATAGTCACTCTTCTTACAATAATCTTTCAATATTGCACGTCGTCAACACAAACACTTGCTCCATAAAATTACACCAATTTTATAATACAACTTTCGCTGACACAATTTTGAATTATTGTAGTAAAAATCTTGACTGGCAACACCGAATCCCGCCAAACACTCCAATTCAAACTACTTTTGTTCATCTTCCTTTGCAGAGGAAGTTCGTCATGGCTAGTCCTATTCTTTTTTGATAGCATATAATATGTTTGTATAGATATGCTAGGGGATTAGCATTTTAGAAACATTACATGTGTATTGTATTGTAAAATAAACAGAATGTGAATATTTGTAACAAAATATTACGACAGTAAGATATTTTTATACTTAGGTATATTTATACTTACAGCGAGAATGAATGCTAATGTTGCAATTTTAGAAAATTCTAATATCGTTAATGCAATTTGTAGTTATTTTCTACCAATATTTAGGTTGTCAAAAATCTAGTTAACCTACGCTTTTTTTGTTATTTATACTCATCTACTTAAATTATAATATATTATAGATACTTAAAATCATAATATGAGTTTTATTTACTGTACTGATAAAGCATATTAGAAGTCTATTTACAACTAAGGATGTGCGTGGAGGACTATTTTGGTAATAAAACATCTTTTCTTTCATATAACTCATCTATCTATTATTTACAATAAACAACAAACGCATAACTCCGAACAAATATACAAAAAATCGTAAACCAAACCGGTTAACAATTCCTACGCGGTAGAAATAAATTAACATTATAAAAAATAACTATCCATCACTGAATATTACATTGCACTCTTAAATCGTGAGCGGGTATAAAAAGACCATAGCCAACTTTTATTAACCCCATAGAAAAGTTATAAAAAATTTTCCTTTTCTTCAAAAACGAACAAACAGTAACTGTTTTTAGTAAACGAATAATGTTTGAAACTAATTAGGAAAATAAATTTTGACTTCTCTAATCATCCGCTATTATTAAAAATAATAATGGAGAAAAATACCCTCACATAAATTTAAAATCATTATCAATAAATAGTTTGCATTATATGAAACATAATAACAAAACCTTATATGATTTACTGTAATGTAAATATAACATAATCGATGCACCTACCTACACCTAGCAGTTGTACAAACCTCGCTATAACTATCGAGTCTGATTTTTATAACAAAAAAAATCTTTCAATGTAGTGGCGTTTGTAATGACACAACGATAACGGTCGTAATGAGGGCAAACAATATAAACATACGAAAAAGTTTCTTGTCACTGAAACATAGAAAACTTTTTTTTTTAAATCAGACAGTTTTGGGGCTGTCCCCCAACAAAAATGGCCTCATATATTTATTTACTGAAAAGGTTTTTATTAAAATCAAAGTGGAATTCGCTTGGAGCACCGTCTACCATTTTAAGAACATATTAATACATTCGCCTATAATGATTTCTGGTAGTAGATACCAAGTGTCAAAAGTTGCCACTTTTTAACCGACTTCATAGCTTTTTGTGTGTTACCTACAAATTTTTTGCTCAGCATTTTTATAAATAAAAACTAAAATTAAATTTGTAATCTGAGAATAAAATATTAAATAAAATCTACCGCGGCACCACATTCAGTGGGGGACCCGCCTTATGATAATTCAACTATTTCTAGTGTAATGTCTTTGGCAATATTATAATAATACCTATTCCTGCAACAAATGATCGGCGATCATATTTACTGGTAACAGAAATGTTGGTTTAGCACGTTGAATTGTTTAACAGTAAGTCCAATGGCAGAGGAAAATAAAACTTACGTTTTATCCAAAATATACGATCTAAAATTATTGTTAATATAACTAGTGTGACTATACGGAAATTGGTCTCATAAACATTTATTTCAAATCATTATTACCACACTCAAAACGATTGATGCTAAAATATAAGAAAGAGTTCGATAAATGTATTGAAATATGCCCGAGTTCTATTATTTATTTCTAGTCTTTTTGGGTAAGTTTTTCCACCAAGAATGAATATTATTTTAACTAAATTGCATTACAAAGTTATCATTTTAACGTCTAGTTAATGGGTGCTCTTAAAAATATCGACAGCGAAAGACCCATTTGTCGATAACTGCATGACATAAATGTTAACACCCATTTTGGCACTGATAGTAACAGGACGAAATTAGGCCTTAAAAATATTTTGATTATTTTAAAAAATAAAACATGAATTATATATCACACTTCTGAAAACTTCATAAATCAACAATAAAAATATACACCGCATACATGGTCATCAAATTCCAAAGAACTTGAATATGAGAATAAATAATAACTAGCAAATTTAAAATCACATTATCTATTGTTTTAAAAATTAACTAGATCAAAAACAATGTCTATCGTTATGGATATTTGAGGGCTACCAGCATAAAACCAATAAGTATGCTCAACGCTATGTCAAATATCGGTTTAATTAATTCTTTGTTTCTGCAATGTCTACTTCGATTTGTATTTTTTATAATGGTATCCCCTAATAAACATTTTTCTAAGATTTTCAACATTTCAAAATCAATCCCAATCAATATGCGCCATCTGTGCGAGTATTTGAAACTAAAATGTTGAAGCAAATGTTATTCCAAAACTTTACACTAGATGGCGTTAATCGTGGAATTACGTAGTAAAATCACAGGAATGTAATATAATAAAATATGACGATTAAAAATAAAATTACATTGATCGTATATTAAAAGCAATACTATACCATTAATATGTTTTTACGTTTAAGAAATAGCCTGAAAGTTGAAACCATACAAATCTAGTATAAATTTCCTCTTCAAATGAACATAAAAAATTATCTATGGATACACTGAGGAAACTTCTAGTTTTATCTTTCTGCCTATCTAAATCTATACAAAATATTATTAAAAATCATATCTACTTAAATAATAGTATCATTTTAATTTTGGCATTAACAAATGTTACACAAATATGTTACTAAAAATAATAACACCAAAATTGCCCTTTTCGAATGTTGATTGAATACAATGAGAAATGCAAATCATTAATCCTGCAACCTCGGAATGCAATAAAACAATCTGAATTACGACAGCAGTGACTTCATCAAAATGTACATTGAAATATTTAGTACCAATTATACGATATTCCTCACACACCGGACAAAACGCAAGTACTAGTACATAGTCCCATAACTGAACATTCTTGAGCTTTACGATAGACTAGAATAATAATAAATTAGCTATAATACATAAATCTGTACATAGAGCGTTTACATTTCATAGATGACAACTAACATTTAAAACTCCACATTAAATATACAGTGCATTAACAGATTAAGTGATACTCTCCGCTTATTGGATGAACGTGATAATATAATTTATAAGCCAAACTGAGTAAAGTAGGGGAATGGTGTGATTTTAATTCATGTGGTGTATCGGAATTGATGGCATTTGGACTAAATTAAGCTTTATTTAATACCATATTGAGCTTTAGAAATATAATGGATAAGAACTCTTATTGTCCAGTATAAATAGTACACGTTTGATTAACATATTAAGATAAGCGTGCAGTACCTTATTTTTGTGTATTTTCTGTTTCTAATTATTTACCTATGTTCCTAATTATCCGAATACTCTTTATCGTTTTTTACGTTAACCAAACCAAATAAGAATTATGATCTATTTAAACATCAAACTTACTCTTTCAGCTTTTTTCCTATTCATTTATTACTATGCAAAAAATGAGCTGTGAATTTGTTATTTTCTAGGGAAACTTAACGAAGAATATGTTCGTTTCATTTATATTATCACGTTCATTTGCAATAAGCATTGACATAAATGTGTGTGTATTGGCAAGAATTACATTACAATTATATTTGGCAAACCATCAATAACAACTAACAAGCCAACGTTGCGCCCACAGGAGCGCTCCACACCCACGGGAATGTTCGTAACTTACTTATTACTAGCACCTCTGCCTTTCGTATGTCACTTATACACAATTGTGCAGATTCCATATAAATGCATTGATGTTATCTCAATAAAAGTGCATAAAGAAACAAAGAAGTTTATAGTGTGAAATTGAAATAACAGAAATTGTTTTGCCTCGCACTCGCACTTTATAATGCACGCTGAAATGCATTTGAGTATGTACTATCGAAAAAATAGAGTAAAACATATAAAATAAACATGTATTGTAGCCGTTCGAGTTGCCCACACTTTACGAAGGTATCGCAGGGTATTACTTGATTCCAATTCGCTTTAAGATTTCTTTTTTTTGGATTTTAATAAATAAAATAACTACAATATATTAATTATACTAGTAAGACTAAATCATTTCGTTGCGGGAAATCAACTATTATAATTTCAGGTTGTATGTATTCGGTTTTGTATTCTTATAGAGTGCATGTTGGAGGCGAAACAATACCTTCCCTGAATTTGTTTCGAGTGCAACTCGTCCACTGAAAGTGTTGTCCAGTCTATACGTGAATTATGAGATTTGGAAGGTACGTATATTTAATGGAATCACAATTGTTTTTATGGCTACAACTAACTCGAGACCAACAAAAATAGGCTTTTTAAATTTGTCTACAAGGTTGACATTTGAAGTCGCTAATTGACTATGACCTTTTGGTTTCGCCATTGTTCATTTTCTACTTTAATAGATAATCACGTGGTAACCAATGCTATTGACGAACTCACACTATGTATTAGTATTTTGTCTCGTACGACAAGGATATTACAATATTTTATCACAACATTTAATACTAAGTTGTTATCTTTAGGTCTAAACCAGTAAATAAAATATAAACTGGTACAAAGTTCGTAGATAGGTACACCATATTAAATTTAGATTGTAGGATGATGTTCACATCATAATATCTTTGCCGTGTGTTATTTGCTCATTCAGTTTTATACATCAGTTTTATACATCATTAGTAATGTAATGTGTTTGACACAATTAATATAACGTACTGTGCCTTAAAGACACGACGAGCAATAGATTTTTCAACTACGATTATTTACATATACCACCGAAACATGATGATAATTACAAATCTTTGGACATACATACATAGATTATAATTTAACAACGAAACATAAATACTATATATTTGTTAAAAATCAACTTTAAACAAAAATTTTCACCAAAGGAACTGCCTTAACAAATTTAAATCAGTTTTGATAAGTGATTTGGTTTTAATAAAATTCAAATAGTATTTTTAATATGTAGTTTAGTTAAATGACAAGAATCTAGAGGACTTTATTTTGTCTAGTCGCACCTAGCTCGTTTTTTATACATTTAAATATTAAACGCGGGTTTTATGTGCCAAAAACAAGAGAACGGACCTTTTGGTAGAATAAAAAAGTTGTGTACATATTAAAACTAAAAGCTAAAGTTCCAATTTAAAAAAAAAACTAAATATTAAAAAGTATAAGTACAAAAGGATACACATTGTCAAAAAATTTGCGTAATGACAAAAAATCATGTAATTTCATATTTTTAAAATATGCAAAATGCAACTCACAAAATATTTGAAATTGCAATTTGACTCCATAAACTTTAAACTCCATAAACTAAATGCAAAACAAAACGCAGACAAAGATTGTGACGTATGCCGTTACTTTTCGTGGCATTTTGTTAGATAAAATAATTCATATCTAGTAAATAGTAGTTGTAATAAATACTAGTAACGCTTACACATCGTAAGAATATTCTTGTCACTGTCGTTGTTTAATAAGCGTAAATAACCGATATGTTCAGAGTAACCGGACTTCAGCTTTTAGTCAAGATATAAAGTACACAAACTATTTATATTTTGCATTTTAATAAGTTCAATGACTTAAGCGAACACCTGAATATACAATTTTTTTGTTTAATCATGTGTGATACATTCATTTTGACTATATTTGTTAATCGGTCTAACTTAAATGGCCCGATTAGCAACCTAATGTATAACACATATTTCGAAATATGTAGTTAAAAATTAATTAGAACCAACTCAAAATCGTCTTTTACTAATTTAAACCTAATTTCTTTTAAAAAAAAACTGTTTTAGAACAAAAGAAGCATCAGTGCTACCAATATGACAATATTTAATTTTTTTCTTTCAATTAAATAACAGGACAAATTGTAAGAGCAACGTACTTTTTCTTAAACAAACATAACGTTGAATATAAATTCTACTGAATTAAGACTTACACAAGGAATGATGGCATACAAGTGACTTGCGCTAACTAAAGACCGTGTCGTTGGGTAATTCAATGTTCATAGCAGCGGAATCCGCTTCCGCCATATCTGTTAGTATCACGCCTGATAGTGTTTCCAGAGATTGTCTCACCTGAAAATAATAGAATAATTTTACAAATGGTCCTTCGAGCTGATCGTGTATAAAAATATAAAATCGATATAGTTATAGACACTAATTCATGTAAAATGTGTTCAGTTTCGGATTTATTGGTATTTTATTTTTTTCTAGTTATTTTATCAAAGTAGATTTTAATTATAGTAAGTGTAGTCACTACTTATGAAAATGGATTTTCGGATGTTGAAAACTCAGTCTCGATAAAATAGGTACTTTGAACCTAAAAACATATTTTAAAAACTCATTTACAAATCTGAAATTCATCGCTCTGCATTCAGACAGTCTTTCTAATGCATGATACGGAAAAGGGATTGGCTTACCTAGATCAAATGGTCCTTCGAGCCATATACTATGGAACTACTATTATTGAAAATTTTTGAGCTGTTTTTTAAATTATTAAATCACGGTAATTTTGCTACCTAGCTAACCGGAATTATAATTGGTTAAATCAAAGAATGAGATAGACGTTATCCCTCCGGTGGGCTATGACAATTGAAAAAACAATGTGTCTAGAATCTGATGCTTGATGGGTTAAAGACATTCAGATCGTAATTTGATATAGCGAAGCAAAACGCCACATATATCTAACTACCGAAGAGATAGTGTCAATACGTTTAACCCATATAAGTTTCAAGTATTACCTTGGTTAAAAGCATTAGGTTTGTGGATAGGAATGCGTGTAGTTCTCCCGCCGCTCGCCCGTGGAGCGTCGCTCGCCAACGAACTAGCTCCGAATATAGTTCTTCACCAGACAGCTGACCTAGTTCCTCCTGTTGAAGTAATTGTTATATACTATTCAGCATCTGCATTGTTCTTTGAATTATTATTGGTTGGTGACGCCAATACGACATTAAAATAAAACATGGGCTATATTAGTTCAAAGAAATGTTTTGCAACGGTCAAATACATCTTATTCATTTGATAATTTCATAACATTTCTATGAAATAATGCAGCCAATGTTCTAATCGTCAGCACTCTTAATAAGAATTATTTTTGTCACTTGAATTTCAACTTTAAAAATATATGGACGATCTTCTGCTCGAGTAATATCTCGTATTGCTGTCTACTAAACCAAAGTCCTTAGGCTCGAATCCCGGAAGGGACAGATTTATTTTGATATAACATGTTATTGTATTTTAAGGGAAAACATTTGTATTTATGATAAAAATATTTTTATCAATATTTCTCCGATATCTTGTATCCATAACACAAGCTCTAAATTATGCTTAATTTGGGCTAAAAAATTGGTGTGAGAGTAAGAATATTATCATATTATAGGGACAATCATAGTATTCAAAGGATGGACTTTAAATTCTGGGTTATAAGGTCATTATTACCTGCGTCCGTATCCTGTTGACGTACAACTTGTATGCTAGGAACGATGCGGACATTGTGAGTAGAACAGCTATCATTAATAATATTGCTTGCCACCCACGACTGGCTGGTCTCTTTGGAGCAGTTCCGCCTGTTAACACCGCTGGTTGTATCACTGCAGCGCCTGGAAATTGCAATATTGCAGCATTTGCTTATCATCACCAGCCTATATACGTCCCACTGCTGGGCTCAAGCCTTCCTACATGGGAGAAACACATAAAGAGTTTGGACCATAACACCACCAAGCTGGCCCAATGCGTATTGGTGGGTTAAAGCGGTTGCAGTAACAACCGAGACCAACGGCTTAACGCACAGAAGCACGGAGGAGCTCGAGATAACAAACTTTGGTTGACCTATCTTAGGATCGACCATGGCGAAGGTTGCTTTGTTTTTCGTATCGAAACCAGAGCGCTCAAACCAAAAGTTAACGGTACCAAAGTGGTAACAAAGTGACGGTAGTTAACTTAAAAACTTATCAAAGACCACTAACATCTTAAGGGGATAACCCGTGCACACTAGCGACACCAATTGATTATTATTAATTATGGTGAATTTAGAACATAATAAACAAAACCGCTTTAGAGAATTGCTAAAGATCGGTATTTGTAATTTTTAAAGATGTATGTTGTATAAATTGTCTACCTATAAGTAACCAAATTTTTTATTATTGTTAAAAGTGGCCACTTTAGGCAATAATGAAAATATAGCTAACATGTAGAGGAATATCCTATACCGAGCACATCTCAGAAAAATTACAAATACCATTATTTAGTCATTCACTAAAGTGTTTTTGTTTATTATGTTCTATAATCACCACAATTAATATTTATAAATCAAGTGGTGTCGCTAGTGTTGACGAGGTATCGCCTTAATCTGACGCTTGGACAAACGTTTCCGAATTAAAATTTAGTTTTTTTTTATATACAAAGCACTGCAATTGACCCATCACCACCTGATGTCAAGCGGTAAGGAGAGTCCATATGCGAAGACAGCTAGTGCGGAAAATCTATCTAACATCTAGCCGCCTCCACCTTGCCGGCCCAAAAGGTGCTTTTGCATACCTCTCTTGAAGGGTCCTTCCTTCGCTAGCTGTTAGGAAGGAGAGAACACATATGCCGGCCAAAAATTCCAAGTTCTGGAGGTACGACAAAGAATCGAGACCACTAAATTTCTTTGTGCGTGATCTTTTAACTTACCAGGTGGTATAAAAGGTTCGGTATCTCGGATAACGGGAGTATTTGGCGCATCATGATGGTCTCCTCCCGCCGAACTACTATCATCCTCGGGGGAGTATTCTGATGCGTCTAACTCCACTTCTGACGTTCGGAGCTCCTGGAGAAGAATGGGCGGTCAGCGTTTAGAAAAGTTCTCAAAACAATTCAGTCTTCGCATTCTGATGAAGGTAGCAGTAACCGATGGTTCTGTACAGCTGTTTTGTCACTTTTGCGAAATTATCAAGATAAATATGCCCTTTGATAATTATCGCTATAATTATCATGATAATTATCCGATAATTATCAAACGGATATAAGCCTAGCAATCTTTTTTTTGTTTTAATACAGCCAAAGTTTGGCCAAACAGGGTCCCTATTTCGTGACATTGCGTAATGTTGAGGAAACAATCTATTCTATATTTTTGTACACAACTCAAGTTACGCTAAGAATTTAAAATCCAACTTCAATTTCTTTGTTTCGGCCACACACAAAACAAACGAATGAAGAAAATAATGAATAAGTAACAGTTCGGATACGAAAACCCGACGACGCAGGGAAACCCCGCTATTGACGTTAAGTGGCGCGTTCCGATACACGCTGTCGTTAAATGCGACCAATAAAAAGTGGCAAATATTTTCGATTATTCTAATCAAGATAATTATCAACCTATATTTATCTTGATAATTATCTGGATAACTATCAATGATAATTATCACTTCAAATCCTGGTTTCTAGTGAGTAGTGCCCAACAGAATATAAACACTCGAGTCACACGATAAGTTACAATTTCGCGTGCAAGCAGGTAAGGGTTGTTAAATTAGGCAAATTTTTATACCGAAACTTGACATTTGTTAGAGAGTAAACCTTCTATTGAAGTATTAGTTATCCTTTGGCACCAATAGCAGCCTTGGATTTGAGAACTCTAGAAATCTAACTGAGTGATTGTTTCGGAGCTTCAACAGTGTGACCTTCAATGGCTTCAACAGTCTTTCTGTCTCCAATTAAGAAAATGAACCAAATTTTTGCAGGAATCTTACCTGTGGTTTAGGCGTAGCCAGCTCAGGGACCCTAGCAGATTTCCAGACGTGTGTCATGAGCTTGTAAGTGGAATCTCGCGACAGCAACGACCCGAAGACATGTCGCTCGTCGCGAGTACACACGCCGACGGCGTTCGGGATTATGCGAGCCACCTTCTCTTTTGTAATCCGGAGGACGGACGTAGTTGGGATCAACAGCTGTAAAAATATTTGAAGAGTTTAAGTACTTTTGCAAACTAGACAGAAGAACGCCCCTAGCATATGAGACGGAGAGGTGAGAAATAGGATTCGCGAACGGGGCAGAGAAATGATGATTTTCATTGAGATTTTCCTGATATTATAGTTTGATTTACCAGCGGCGAGGTATCAGTTAAAATTCTTTGCACCGTCCGCGTGTCCTAACGCGACATTTTTCTATCTGCCGTCAGTATAAACTTCTTCATAAATTAAAACCACTAGTATATCATTATCATTAGTTAGTAAATAGTTAAATACAGTTAACGTGATGCAGACATAGTGAGGAAGATTAATGTCAATTCTCGTCAGCGATGGCGGCGCGCCGCCTCGCCGTCCCGCACTGGCGCACTATTTGGGTCAAGGAACGCTATCCACTATAATCCTATTAGTTTTTTCGGCTTCAGCAAACGTGGCACGTGACTGGCTAATTCCTATACTTTGGTGTTTTTTAACTATCAATTACATTCAGTAATGCTCCACTTTAAATATAGTGATCATTAATCCTGATTTGTATCAATTACAATTATTTTAAGGCTGACTTAACATAGCCTACGTGTAAGTTGTAAATTGTAATTGATTTACAGAATTGTAAGTACCTACTGCATCAATATTTTTAGCACGGTCTTATATCTAGAGAATGGTTGTATTCTCCACCATAAGCAGAAACAAGGTTTTTTAAAACTCGATTGTTGTAATAAACGTGGAGTTATTGATAGGTATGTTTTAGATATGACAACAAATTGGTAAAATTCCAGTAGGTACGTTTTTTTACTGTTCGAAACGTATTCTACCGTATGCACCTATATTCATAATTTTACAATAATATCTAATAATAATCTTTATTTTTCAATTAGGTTACATAATTAGGACTGTGGCTGGGGCCTACTTTTAAGCATGGTATTGCTTGTATCAGGAAGCACCGCTCTTTTATAACTCTACATGCCTACCTAAGTAGTTACATATATCTATTGCTCACAACAGAAACGAGCAAACATTTGGTATTCCACACGTTTAAAAGATATTTCTTGCGATAAAACTTTGAAATTCAATTTATATAAAAAAATAAGAAACTTAAATCTAAATTTTAATTTCAAGTAGCGCGCGCACAAGGTACACCTATCCAGTATTGAGTGACCTACTTACTTTTACAAAAATAGTTTCCGAAATAATATCTACTGTGAGTAAATATCTAAGAAAACTTTAAATATATCAACCTAACTAAAAACCTAGCCAATATGTATTACTGCCCTCACCATCATCATAAAAAGTCATAGTAAAGCAAAAATCCGCAATTTCTAATACATAGACGTCATTCCAGTCATTTCGATTCAAAAACCAAACTACCCAAGCGACTAAAAAAAAATATGGGACCAATAATAATAATAATAATAATAATATTCATACACCCACACCTATTATCTAGCCCAAAGTAAGCATCATTAAGAGCTTGTGTTATGGATACTAGATAACGGAGAAATAATGATAATAATATGTATATAAATATTAGAAATATACTAAATAAACATATAAACATCCATGACTCGTAAACAAATGCTCGTACTCATCATATAAACATTAGTTCCTACCGGGATTCGAACCCGGGACCTCTTGACCGAGTAGCCTGGGGTGCAGACCACTCGGCCAGCCAGTCGTCCAATGGCAACTATTCCGCATCGAACAAAAAAATCTCGGCGTAATCGGTGTACATACATAGTCATATATACATAACACGTCTCCCACGACCCCTCGTAAGAAGTCAGGAGACGCGGGTTCGAGTCCCGCCTGGAGCATATATTTTTTGATCATTTTCATTCTTTATTTGTAATTGTTACTATCAAAAAACATTTTATTTCACTGACTCATTAATTAAAATGAAAAAGACAAACATATATTTTGAATAAAAAACGTTTAATGTTTAGTAAAACCGCTGCCCTGTTGTTTTGTGTAAAGATAAATTGCTGTAGTTAGAGTTTTTCACTTAGATACCTGCTGATAAGATAACGGTATTTTCTTGTCTGTGATTAAAGAAAGTCGCTGCTTCTTTATTTACGGTTTCTGTTATCATAAATAAATACTAAATGACCTCAGTCAGTGGGCCAGCAACTTCAATTGCGTGTCTGCCAAATATTAAATAACTTAAATATGATTAACTAATATTTTTTTCATTTACATTACGTCAATCATCGTCTCCCGTCACCGTCATCATTACAAGTATCATAGGTAATTAAAAAAATCTTAAAACTTAATTTGCCAAATTGACATACCTACTTGACTAGTATCACTATAATGCCATATTTGTTTTCATAAAACTGCAATAATATGTATTATCTTTTCACATTTGCATGTCAGAGAACCACTTTCGAAGCCTTTAGAAACGTCGCCAACCTTGTTATTTGAAGCTTGAAGAATACAGATATAGGTACTGTCAAACTGTCACTCTAATTTTAGTTTATATCAACTCGTGCAGCGTATTATAAATAAAATTATTAAGCACAAAAAGGAAATTCTCCGAACTGCCCACAGTTCCATTAAATAAATGGCTTCGATAGGAAGTATCAATCATTTTACTGTCGTTTTGTTACGTTTTTGGACAAATTTGTTTTTTTTTAAATCGTGGTAAATGAACTCCGATTTCAGGCCTCATTCACCACAATTATTGAATTTTGGCGATTAAAAACAATTGACTACATTTTCAAGTCAAAACATGACACATTTTAGGCAAAGTCTACTTTTAGATGATTGGTATCACGATAAAATTTATGAATAACATTGAGATGAGAAAACGTTCGCTTGAATTGATATCGTATCTTATTATTGAATTGGTATAAAAGCGAAAAAAAGAAAATAACATTATATTCACAGACAAACAACAAACGTGAGTGAATGACTGACGACCTGAGTAGATTAAAAATATTATTAAGGTAACTTCTCTGATCCAGCAATAATAATAAGAATAGAAGATACATAGTGCCAAAATTCTGTTCGATTGAAGATAATTTATTATATCTTTGTATAAATGCTTAGATAAATAACTATGTTGTGACTGCTATGCTGTGGTGCTTTGCTAATTCGAAAATTAATTATTACGAGACAGATTAATTACTGAAATTATCAGACGTTTATTAACTTCTAACAAGTACAGTATGAGCTTTTTCAAAAAACAAGTTTAAATTTAACCCCTTCGTCACGTAATGTCGACTGCATCGAATTGTCCACCTTTTAAAAAGTATCAGAATGCTGACTTTAAAATTTAACGCACTTTTATAAATATGTATGTCTACAAAATGTGTATCGATGAACTACTGTCATCTAACTTGATATTTTCTAAAAGTCATTCTATCATTTTCTAATTGATATGAAATGATATTAAGTGTATTTCTTTCTTAAATGAAATAAAGAAAGCGAACTTGAACTAAGTTTTCGGAAAAGCTCGGTGGCGTAGCGGTTTAAGCGCTCTGGTTTCGATTACGAAAACAAAGCAGCTTTCGCCATGGTCGGTCCCGAGATGGGTCAATGAAGTCTATAATTTCGAGCTCGTCAAAGCACGTTAAGCCTTAGGTCCCGGTTGTTACTGCATCCGCTTTAAAACCAGCGTGGTGGTGTTATGGCCCAATCTCCTCATGTGTTTCTCCCATGTAGGAAGGCCTGTGCCCAGCAGTGGGACGTATATAGGCTGATGATGATGATGAAATGAAATGTATTTTATAGCCTTATCGCATATCTATCTATATCACTACAACCTAAGCAGCATTGCAGTATCATAGTTGTATTAATTTAAAACGAGATTCGCGAGTGGTCTCACTGCTGCTCACCTTGGTCACATATCCGAAGACGTTGGAGTAGAAAGCAAAGTAGTTTTTTGTGATGTACAGCTGACCCTGCAGCAACAAGTCACCCACTAATGCGCAAGAGTAATCTGGAAATAAAAGACAAATAATAAATTAAAAACTTTTCAACTTGAAAGTTTGTATGAAAAGTGGTGCGGCGTAAACGGTATAAGTCAGTAGGTCAATATTCTGCTATTTATTTTCCTAAACGGATCGGCTGCGGTTCGGTATCGTTACCAATGCGATTGTAATACAAAAAGGTATTCCACTAACATTGCTTATAATGCCGGAACGCTAACGAAACGCTCTCGGTTGGTTTAACTTCGGCTCAATAATTGTTAGCAATATTGCAAGAAACAAATATATTTTGGCGTAGTGACTAGACAGTTGTTAATTTTTGACAGTTCGAACAAGGAACTATCGATGCGTTTCGGCTGCCACAAATGTTAAATATTTAGCAGAATACGAAAAAATGATTGAACCGAACGGTTCGCGTTACGTGTTAGTTAGTAGAATACCCAAACCTGATGCGTTTCGGTTACGTTTCGATTGCGTTGAGTTAGCAGAATACAAAAAGTTGTAACTTAAGCGTTTCCGATTCGTTTCAGATCAAAATACAATAGCAGAATTGGGGGGTTGATTCCAAACGCACTAGCCGGCAGTGTTACGTGTAAAACCGTTTAACAATACGGGTATTCAACCTAAAAATTAAGTTACCGTTATTACGGCTACGCTTTAAATTATGGTATCCTTTAAATGAAGAATTCGTTTTCTAAATTTTCGGGTAACGTTACTATCGGCAAAAGTACAGAAAACGGTCGGATACCGGATAAAATAACCGTTCAAATCCGTTTTATCGGGTATCGTTACAGTCCCTGGTTTAAGTTTCTCTAACTAGCTTAGCTACTACTAAAATCATTTTAAATCTTCAGTAAAAAACAAACAATACCATATTGAATCGGCAACAGTTTCTTGTGATACCAAAGATAAAAGATTATGGCAGATTATTTCTTAGCAACACAACGAAGTCTTGGAAAAAATCATATAAGTAAGTAAAATGACACGACATTGAGATTTGATGGGTTTTCGTGATTTCCCCATATAGTAAACTGGTCACGTTTTCATAGTACCATACATCGAAAATGACTGACTGTAAAATATTATAAAATGCCTAATAAATGTTTGTAAATTAGGTAGTATAAGTAAATAAAATATAAAATATTGAAGCTTGTTAATAGTGCTTCCGTAAAATAATATTTACAAAGTGTTTATAAATAAATTAGGAAAGAGCATTACGTAATCTTTTTTTAGACCCTTTAGAGATTAACAATTCCGGCGTAGATAATTTCTGCGTAACATTAACCGTTTACGCAGCGAACGCAACGAAAGCTCTGAAAAGCTTTTTTCCTCTTTTTCGCAACATTTTTCATTGATGCTCAGCTCCTATTAGTTGTAACGTGATGTAACACAGCCTATAGTATACCTCGATAAATGGACTATACAAAACAAAAAGAAATTTTCAATTTGAATCAGTAGTTCCTGAGATTAGCGCGTTCAACCAAACAAACAAACGAAATCTTCAGCTTTATAATATTAAGAGATATGCTTTCTTTAGTGTATCCTTTACACTATTTTAAAATTTTATTATCACAACTTTGCGTGGGTCTTTCCACAGTGGGTGCTTAGCAAGTGAAAATAACTCGAACGGTCATGTAATACGGAAGAAAGTTTTAACGGATTCCTAAAAACTATCATTTGAAAAATATCTAAAGCTGTCTAAATAAATCACACTGAAAAAAAAATACTTAATAAAAAAGTACAAGGTTAAACAGTCATTGGCAGAATTTTATGACTTGTCACTTAGCAATTCAACCGGTTGGTTTACCCTTGATTAATAGCACCACCATATTGAACATTATTTTATTCAAATACGTACTCGTTATGAAGTCAACCGTTTAATTTTAGAACAATAACTTAATCTTTACTGTGCATAACGTGGTAACTCAAATGATGGCAATATTATGCATACAAGGATTATGGGGGCCTTCTATCTACTATTACATATAACTTTTCCATCAGCCCGATCATAGTTTCGCTCAATAAAGTAAGTTTACGTACATAAATAATTATATTTACATATTTATAGCGTAAAAAAGTAAAATTAAGTTTTGTATCTCCATCTCTGTTCAGTTATGATGTTACACACTTGCACTGTGTACGAAAAAGATATAATTTCAATTTCAATTCGTTTATTGCCAAATAAATGTCCATACGGTCTTAAAATATAGATATACATTATAGGTACGTATTACATAATATTACATACAAATAGGTACATACATATTACAACTTAGTTACCTGTTCACAGGTGCTGCCATATAATATAATTAATAGATATAAAATAAAATATTATTGTAGAATTTCAATCATTTTTGTCATGCTAGACTAAGAATTTGAAAAATAATTACAATTTAGAGACTTTGAAAATTACATTTATAAATTACGATTTATACATTAATAAATTATTTAATCTGTGGCATAATTAAATTTATATAAAATAATATAAAATAAATTTGATAATCAGGTAAGTATATTCATTGTTTAAGATGGTGATGGTTGTTTACATGAGAAGAACTCATGGGGTGTAAGAAACCCCGTATGAGTATGATTTCGTTTAATGTTTTTACAAAAAAAAGTTTTACTAAGTACATTACAAATTAACACTTCATTTAATGAATACCACAGCAAATCAAGGCCGGTACGAGTATGTCCAAATTTTAAACCATTTATGTATGTTCTTCGCATTTATTTAGGGTGAAATAAAGTTTTTTATCAAGGGAGACTTAAAACCCGGGCCTATAAAATCACTTCTAGTAAGACATATTCCTTTTGCAGGATTTGTGAATTTGTTGTAGAGATTATGGCGACCTTAGTAGAATGCAGAAAACGAACTTAGAATTTAGAACGGAAATAGAACTAAACATTTAAAGAACAGATATTTAGTAGAACTCAAACTTCTAAATAACACATTTTATTAGCATGCAACTGGTAAACTAACTAAACTAGAACTGGTTTCTTAAACGCAACTGAATTTACTTCTACCATTTCGAATTAAACAGAATGATTTTGAGATTAAATTAAAACACGAAAACCGCGCACGAAACGCTGTCGAAATAAGATTATCTTTAGCTCCAATTATGTAATAGATTGTGGTCCAGCAGCTATTTCTGATTCGTGTCAATGCCGCATAAAATTGTCAATTAAGTTGTTACTTGGTAACGAGATTTCTATCACACATAGAATACTTCTAATCTAGTCTAAATTGAATGAATGTCAATAAATAAGTATTTTGACTTCAAACGCCGTCCCGAATAATTATTGAAATTAGTTTATTGTTATTCTTAGACACAAAACCGTTAAATAGAAAACAACCTAGACCATAAAAAGAGTTTAAATAACTAACATATCTACAGAATTCGGAGATATCTCAAAATGGTAAACCAATGACTTGTGTATCAACTTCTGTAGGCGATGTTATCAACACGGCTATAAAATTACACGGAACAAATATGGTAGACTTGTGAAACGAGAAAGGGAAAGGCTTGCTCTCTTCTCTCTCAAAACTCACAATAAAGCTCTAGCTTTTACCCTTGTTGTCATTCCTATTAAAACGGGAACTTTGATTAAGTATAATCATAATAAAAATATTATAATAGAACATAGTTCTTCACAATAAAAGTACTCCTCTGTTATGAATTTTATCATCATCATACGAATCTGAAAAACGAATCACTTGTTTGTCATAAACTGAACCAAACCATTGAATTATTTACAAGTACAACTGTATTCCCTTCCCTATGTGGGTTCCATTAGAAGAGGCGTGAAAAAATCACTAGCAGTCTTGACACAACATAACTTTGCCTTTCATTGCTTATGGTCAGGTGATTTTGGTTCAAAATACCGTGATTTATGTAAAACATTACCAAAGCCAGCTACTTACGTCATTAATTCAAACGAGATGTTCCAAAAATGTATGGAGAGTAGAGACCCGGCCAGGTCTATGTACAGTATACTGAAAATTAGGTAAAAATATTCACAAAGGCGTTCACTTGTCCATTTTATTTTTATTTGCTTTGTTGCGTGGTACAAAACAAGAATTTTTAGAGGAAAAACTGCAACACGCCCAAATATTCATCATGGCGCCTGTGTCACTTTGGTGACGTTTAGTTGACTTCTATGTCGCCCGCCATATTGCCATATTGAATAATGGTAAAATCGACGAAAAGTTTCAACTTTTGTACAAACAAACTATGCATGAAAACGAATTAGAGCCTGTCCACATCTCCACGTCACGACGTGAAACGGTGCGATGCGGTAACGTGCCACGTTGCCGTGTCGTGCTAGTGCACGGTACGGCCCAGTATTGTCTTTTCACGTCTTTTTTCTTCAACCTCTCTCTCCGTCTTTTTAACAATAGCAGAAGCAGAATACGTCTTGTACGGTCCATATCTAGATAAGTAGTGAAGAATGTAGCAGAATTATACAAGGCACGGCGACATGCAACGTTGCTGCGTCGCGACGTGCATTTTTACACGTCAACGTACCGTGCCACGTTACCGCACCGACAGTCCGACAGTCGTGACATGGAGATGTGGACAGGCTCTTATTAGTATTTTTTCCGGATTCAGGAGATTTTTCTGTACATATACCTGGCCGGATATAAAACATCTCCTTTTAGTTTATTAAGATTCTTTAAGTGTAGTTGTTTAATATCCATCAATTTCCCGTCAATAACTAGAATCAGATAAGTAGCTCCCATGATGCAATTGACAAGAAACAATCACAATACTCACAATTGAGCACCTTTTCCTCCGGTCCCACTTGCGGGAAGTGCCTTTGGAATTTCTTCTGTCGTGATTTGCCCGGCTGTTTGCCATCTGTCGTCTCTGCGCGCGCGACGGTGCCCAGACCCTCCACACGGACCGAAGGCGCTGACCCCGATAGGGGCTTTAACGCTTGTCTGTCGACAAATTTGATTCTAATTATAAAAATATTCAACGTTAACAACTTCAGACAAACATGTTTTAGGATTGAGTCCTGGATTTTCAAGTCTTTACAAAATATACTAAATTTTATTTTGCTCTACATGCATGACTGTAAGGCGCCATTTTTCATCGGTATTTTTTAGTTAGACATCATTTTTCAATGGTATTTTTGACAATATACTGATAGCAATAAATTATAGGAGACCATACGACATAGATGGCTATATTGCATTGATTGCAAACTCAATTAGGCTAACAAAACAATATTGCTACAATAAAACATAATCACGCGTATTAGTCCACTTTACCTACCGTCTGTTATTGAATTTTTATTAAAAACGCATGTACAATGACTAAGTTTAGTTATCAGAAATAAGTAGATGTATTTTAACAATACGTAGATACGGATTATCTCAATGAAATGATCCTATCATTTCTTCATGAAACCAATGTTTATTACAATAAGTATAAGACGTTGTTAATAACATTACACATCGTGTATTTCAGCAAAAGTTAATAACAAAACGATATTTCCAGAATAAATTTAAGATAAATTAGCAGACGTCCATTCATACTATTTTACGTCTTTGACAATTAATTGAAATGTTGAAACTACTCGACACTTTTTCCGAACAATTGACACTATTGAATGTGCTATAAATTCGAGAGCTAACCATAAAAATGTTTAAAGAGAAAATAGTTACTTACAAACCAGTGAAATTAAATGAAAAGTAGTAAAAAAAGACACTTTGAAACCAGTTTTAGTATCAACCAAATAGCCCATAATTGCGGCGGTAAATCTTGGATTAAAAATTCGAATACAATAAAGGCAATATTATTTAAATATTTTATCTTAGGCTCGTATCGTATGCCTAAGATAAAATATATTCACTGTCAAGATAGTAAGATACATTCATCCTATAAATATTGACAGAGACTATAAGTAAATAGCATGCTGAAACCGTACTTATCAGTTTTGATGGCATAAAATTTTGGCTCACGCTAAGTACCTAACTTACTTTGAAAGAACTGTCCTTTAATACTTAACCATAATTTTATGTTACTCTAACATTTGGCTCTGCGAAAAATCATCCTCTTAATAAGGATAACTAGGTAGGTCGGATTCGCAATGAACTAAATAAGGTGTAAGATGATTTTAGAAATGCAATGCTATGAGACTGCAGAAAGGCTCTAGTGGGTAAATGTGAACTCTACTTCCGAATTATATATAATATTATATGACCTACTTAAAATGTTGATCATTAAACTCATGGGCATAGAGTTCATTTTGTTCAAAAAATGAACCAGCTTCACACATTTTAGGTTTTCTGAATACGTCACCTTTTTTTAAACTACTAAATAACAGAAAACGCAATATATTAAATTCCACAAGTAAGTAAAATAATTACTTATCTAATTCGTTAACTAAATAAAAAATAAAGTTAGGTATTAGAAAACTAAGTGTTAAAGATTCAAGATCCTATAGGTAATAAAATACTGTAATTAAAGTCCATTTCAAACAGGCTGAATTTATCGCATTTTAATATCCTTAACGATATGTGAGCCAATCCATAAATAGTAGCTAAGATGCACATATAAATAAAGTAAATAGGTATACAAAAACAAGGACAGATCTAAAATGAAATCAAATATTTTGAAGACGAATACTTTAAAGTTAAACATACTTTAAAGGTAATATTTGCATAATCTGTGAAATATGTACCCTACATTAGACACGACATGATAGATTTTTTATTTTCCGTTCCTGAGAATAATTCTTATACGACAATAATGTTTATTACTACGTTGCGCCACAGCGCCCTGTCTCCTACTGTGAAGAGTAAGATAAAAAAAACTTTAAATAGTATGAAACCTGACTCCAAGTCTCCAAAACTAAAAAAGCAGAAAATATTTTTTAGTACTTTTAAGTCAGTTAAAAAATATACTTTAATATGCATAATATGCCCCGATCTCTAATAAAAACCACTGCACATTTCTACTCGTTATCACGTTTATAAAAAACAGTTCTCAACAACATTTAACCCTTATGTCATAACCACCAGTCCAACGTAGATGCGTTCTATGCATGAGATCTATTCAAGTAATAATTTTTATATGAGTCTTCACTTCACAGATAAGCTAACCATAATATTACGAGTATCTACATATTCAACATTATTTGGAGTTAGATTTACCATGAAGAAATCTATCTGAAAATTTGGTAAGTACACGAAAGTACCATAAAGTTTGTTTATATTCTAATCTCATCCTTTCTTTTGTACCTACTTATAGAGAGTAGCAATTGGTGAGGTAAACAAAAGAATAGGGTTACTTGTATAGTCACGAAACATCCTATCACGGGGCTTATTACGCCACGATGCACTTCGACCCTTCAGGGTCTTTTGTGCCTCCCCTGCATTCACTCCTCCAGCGGCAGCGTCTTGAATATAGCTGCCTTAAGCTTTACTATATCTTTCGGGTGAAAGAGACTATAGTCTTCTGGCCCTGGTCACGAAACTTAATTCTGGCCCAAAACTTCGGAATACGTTTCATGTTAGGCCTGCTGATGAAGTACATACTCTAAAACTAAATTGGAGTGCATCTGTGCATCTCTTATTCTCAATATGAATGCAAAAATACCAGCTGAAGAAATAATTTGACTTTTAATGATTATTGTAACAATTACAAATAAAGAAAGAAAACGATGAAAAATATATATGCTCCAGGCGGGATTCGAACCCGCGTCTCCTGATTTCCGGCCAGATCTTTCATCGTTTTCTTTATTTATTTGTATACAATAAAGTAGGCGTTTAAACGCATCAAAAACATTAAATGTGAGTTTAATGAAACGCCCCCGAAAATGTTCTATGATTTTTTAAAAAAGCTGTTTCAGAAGTACCTACATAATAGAAAGTTCTGAATTCTCAAACCCATATTGAGAGAGAGAGATAGAATTATTTTAATTCAGCCGTATTTTTTTCAGAAACGGGCTTTTATTCTTTTCGTTCTTGTCCGGTTTTTCATGGATAATATGAAGAAACTAGGATTTGGTCACGGAAAGAATTCCAGATACTTATTTAGGTATAACAATTAAAACATAAGAAAAAGCTATTAGAATAACTAGCTGGTAGGCTCTACATCTAAAACAATAATGGATCCAAAACTTATTATTATTATTCAAATAAAATATCCAAAATATAATGTAAAATTAATTTGCTACTTAGGAATTAAAACTTAAACTTAAATGTATTACTCAGTCTAAAGTTTCAAGGCCTCTAAGTTAATAATTCTATTCTATGATCAAATTAAAATTATTTGAATCATATCTGTCCTTTTCTTTTTTAAATATTTAGATATAAAAAAACTAATTAAGTTTCAACAAGCCATTGCTTTAAAGATTATGACAGAGACACACATAATGATAATCTGTCTAACGAAATTATGTAGATCCAAAAACTATTACGAATATTTATTTCTTAATAATGTTACTAAACGTAGATGACCTTTTCTTGATCTCCAGAGGATTTGGATTGGAGTATGTTTATATTATCTGTGAGATCTAACCATTGAAATTAACCGTATTTTCTTTACTTCGCTTATATTTTTATTGAAAAAAGTGATTTGTTACCATCAATTATCAATTTCATCTGACCACGAATGGGTCAAGTGTCAAAAAGTTATTACTGAAAATTAAAATCACAACAATATAATATAATCCTTTGAAATAGTTCATTTTGAACACAGTCTATTCGCTTTTGATGTGCTTCCAATATTCAAGTCCACGATCTTTTATTTTGTTTACTAGATGGACTCTTGCCATTGCACTGTAATGCTCTTTCTGATAAATTACCAGCCTAGCCAGGAGTGCGACGTATATAGGCTGGTAATTTATCAGAACAGGCTCAGGCTTTCCTACATGGTAGAAACACATGAGGAGTTTGGGCCATAGCACCCACCACGTTGGCCCAATGCGGGATGGTGGGTTAAAGCGGTTGCAGGAAGAACCGGGACTAACGGTTTGGTTTGCCGTTCCTTCCGAAGCACGGATAAGCTCGTATATAACAAACTTTAATTAACCCATCCCAGGATCGACCATGGCGAAAGTTGCTTTGTTTTTCGTATGAAACCAGAGCGCTCAAACCAATACACTACCGAGCTCCTCACCGAGCTTTCTGATATAAGAGCTAATAATATTAGCTAGGGTATAAATAACGCTTGATTAGTGATTGATAATATTTTAAAACAAAAAAAGGATTGTATGATGACGTGCAGAATCGGCTAAAAGTAAGTAATTTATTTTAAACAAAGTATATCCTTCTTTAAGAACCTTAAATTTAAAAGCGTATATATATCACTAGAAGAATACGTACTTTTTCAAGAAGAACACTCCCATTTTCTTGTATGATAAAAACGGGACACCGGAGTTCGAGACCTCGAAACTAACTGACCGAAACCCTTGTTTGTGCCAGGTTATATTATGCATCCTTACAAAATTCAGATCTTCGAGTATAAACATTTCCAACAAACGTGGCAAAATGAACCTTAACTCGTTTTATATAAAAACTGAGCAGCGACGATGGTCGCAATAAATAAAACATTGTATGACGTTCACACAACGTAACTTATTGAATTTTAATGAAAGTTGTATGAGAGAAATATATAGTGTCATTTGCTATTTAGGCCGGATAGGGAGAATGAGGCTGATCAACGGTTTTCACAAGATATACACAATAATACCGTTTCAGCATGCTTAAAACATATGAAGATTGATATTGATCATCCGCAATCTTTGAATTATTCAGTTTTCTAATATTCCGAGATAAGAATATAGATAAACATGAAAATATGACTGTCAATCTCATTCTCCATTCGAATAGCCATTAAAATCTAATCAAAAACGGGTTTTATTAAACTTATCCCCTAAAAAAAGCCTCCATTGTTTTTAGGACAGGCGATAAGTATTGCGAGCCTATTATGCCACACAATTTTGTGAGTAGCATTTTTGGCATCTCGAGTAGTTTACGTTGCATTTCGGATTCATTTGAAATAATTATAATTTTAGTTTGAGCACAAAGCTACGCAAAGCAGTTGAACGTAGATTTGCCAAAACATTTTGCGCAGCATAAGTTACATTATTACGGGCGGGACTCATTGAATAATTGAAAAGCTTTATTTTTATTTTTTAGTGTAAAGTAAAACTATGTATTTTTATTGTATTTGTTGGTTTAAGAATATACACCACCGCTTTCTAAGTGCCAGATACAGATACTAATATGTATTTAGTAATATGTGGTTAATGATGCTGGTAGTGCAATAATAACTTACTTATATTTTCTGTTAATATGTAATGTACATTGTATCTACTGTTTTTTGACCCAAATAAAAAAAAAAAAAAAATGTTATAGAAATTTCTGACGCTATAAAGATCTGATCTACTTAGATGGGTCAGAAAATAAAAATAAATAAGTCCTTTATTTATGTAACATATTTTTTGTGACTCGTTTGGAGGAATTCTACTATATGTTTAACACTTTTATTAAGAGAGATTCGCTCTATCCCCGGGTTGAAATGACATTAGAAATCTTATAGATCACGGCAAATGTGTACGTACCTTATGCGATCTGCGAAGGAGCCATTGAAAGAATATCACAATATGCGTAGCATAATGTATGTAATATCATCTGTTTCTTAACTCAAGATCTCGAGCCATAAAGTTAAAGGTATTTTTGCATTCTCGGTAAGTTTTATTGTAAATTTTATCGATTTGTTTACCATATTTCATAATTATGTATTTCTTGATTGAATAAAAAAATGGATGATTATCTAATATCTTACACGTCAACGTTTACTGTGTGTAAATAATAATAACATAGTAGAAAGCAATTATCTTTCACAGAATCTGAGCAAAAATCGTATTTTAGCTGAAATCTTAGGATTATGGACAAAATCTAGATCATTTATAGTCTTAATCCCACTGAGTTAAGATCATCTTCACCAACCGTTCCCATCTAGGGAACGTTTAGTAAAATGTTTTGCCACTTTCAAAAACATCTTATTCATTTGATAATTTCATGACATTTCTATGAAATAATGCAGCCAATGTTATATTATTTCATAGAAATGTCATAAAATTATCAAATGATGTTTTTGAAAATGGCAAAACATTTCTCTGAACTAATATAGCCCATGTTTTATTTTAGAAGTTAGTAGAATTCATAAATAAATTCCATACACCAACAAAATAACACTGGAACGTAAATGCAGTAAAAATACTACATAAATAGGTATATGGTGATTTTGTGGTCAACTTTATGCTTGTTAGGTTATTTTTTAGTTAAGTAAGTTAATACGTTCATAAATATACAAACAGGCTTCCGGACCATTGCCAGGACCTTGAAAAGAGTACGTTTTTTATGCTATGATCCAGCGCGACATATTCAACTGTCTTGTTTAAGCATACTGAAACTGATTTGATGTAAATTAGAATTGGCTGAGTAGAAACCGCCGGATTAACGTGGGTTTTTCTAACATCGACATAAGTAAATCAAAAACGTCGTTGTCAAACCAAATTCTTTTATGTGCACATTTCTGTGACTGAAAGAGTCTTATCTCACTATTGCTACTGTACTTGCTGAGGGAAAAAATGCATTCAATTTTGTTGGATTATAAAAATAGTATAAAATTATATCTATCATCATATCTAACAACTCAACCTATGTTTATATAAAATCTTGAAGGAGATATTTCTAAACAACTCAATTTGCACATCGCAGTTCTGCAGTGTGACAACTACGATATGGAGAGTGAAAGATGGCATACATTTATTTTTACGATAAGAAAATTTTAGTTTAATTTTAATCTACAGAGATTACAAAACTATACTCCTTTTGCACTGGAAACTGGAAAGGAAATCTGAATAACTTTGAAAACTAAGTCTAAGGATGAACACTATATTTTACAGTTGCTCGAATCGCATTTATTAAGTATTACAGTAGACAGTTTGAAGTCATCACTTAGATTTTAATATAAACAGCTTCATCCTATGATCGATTTTGAGTCAAAAAAACAATTATTTAGTGACAAAACGTCACATATTATTTTACATTTTTGCAAACGTGTTTCAGTTTAAGCTAATTTTATAACGAATTTAGTTTTCTTTTCCTACATTCATTGTTTTTCTGACATTGTATCACCGGCTTTTTTTCGAGTAACTAAACGTCTAGGTCTTACTTACTATAAACCATAAAATGTATCAGAACTGTATATAATGTTGAAACGAATCAAGTCCGTTAAAAATGGCCTAAATTATAAACGCTCATTGAACCTTCTTCAGTTAAAACAGTTTTCAGTATAAGAATTGTTTTAACTATAATTACAAAATTAAAAATTTTAATTACCCGCCCCGGCGTAATTAATCATCTATCTAACACCATCTCATTAAGACTATTCATAAGAGCCCAAACACGCTACATCTGCTGTAAGTTTCTGAAGAATTAAGCATTTCGCAGACTTTTTGATAGTATAGGATCAGCTCAAATTTAGTATGTCATGGGAATGTCACCGAAGTGACAGCACACCAAATTTGAAATAAATCGGATCTGTAAAAGTTAGTAAAATCCTATTATCATGTAGACAATGAGCTGATAGTCATCAAACGCCTGAACCGATCTTCATAAATTATAGCTAAGAACCATCGTAGTCACATCAGCTTTCAATAAAAAAAACCGAATCAAAATCGGTCCAATCGTTTAGGCGCTACGATGCCACAGCCAAACACACAGATACACCGATACACAGATACACCGACAGACACGTCAAACTTATAATACCCCTCTTTTTTCGTCGGGGGTAAAAATGGGTTTGTTTAAGGCCGTATGTTTTTCGATTGTGATAGTTCTAATGATCTATAGTAGATAATTATGTAATCATTATCATAGTCAGCTGAAACTTACCCGTCATTGCTTTGGTTTATAGAGGAGTTATCACAACTGGACTCATCAGAGCATTCGAATGAAGCATTATCCACCATTTTACATCAATCACTTCACATATTAACGAAATTGTCACACTTCACTCTGTGTTCTTGCTTGGCATTCCTATTAGAAAAACCACCGGTTGGAGCGTAATGCACAAAAGGCTAAATGTATTCCTGTAATTTATGAGGCAAATTGGAGATTTTTCTAGCATTTCTTTGTGTACAATTTTCCTATTTTTCCCAGACATTCATAATATTTATAATAACTTTCATTATGTAAGTGTATGTCGCCGCCATCTGGCCTATGCATTTAATTGGATGCCGGCATTTAATCAACGGTCTAGGCATCCAATTAAATGCCCAGGCCAATAGAATCGAACTAGACTCATTCACACATGGCAATAATGGCATGGTTTAACAACATGGCGTATTGAAGAAGAGTTTTAGTGTGATTAGGTTTAAGGTTATTTTTTAATGACCACTTATTACCTGACGTTCAGCCATCTGGGTAAACTTTGCGCTCAATGACTTGGCTAGTTGTCCTTCAGCCGATTTATTGGATTCCGGCGTTTATTCAACGACCTAGGCGTCCAGTTAAGCGACTAATTTAACCAGGCGGCTGCGACATGTATATTGCGTGTGGTATAGATACCGTTGTTGCGTTTTGTAGTTTTCCCCTGAATACACGTAAGTAATAAATATTAGGTATTAATTATGGATGTAATAGGAAACCAAATTTAGAACACTTCGAGAAAGTTTGAAAGAATAACTATTACAAATATACAGACCGGAAAACATAGATAGGTAAATAGATACCCACACAATCACAAAACGATAACCGGCAAGTGGCCGACTTGGTTAGAAACGCACTGACTATAAACATATTCCAAAGCATACATTGTCATTCAATACGAAGATTAGATAAAACAATTACGTAGGTACTCATCAAAATTTTATCGAAATATTTAGAAGACAACACGAGCGGCTAATTGCACACATTGTGAAATGAAATACAAAAGTGAACTCTAAGCCCACGTTATAAGTAAAAGGCAAAAGATTATTTTGTCACGTGGTGAACTAACACAGACCACGTCTCCAAGCAACGCGATGAGTAGAATTTGTTAAGCTAAACGAAATGTGATGGAAGCTGGACCGTTAGGACTGTTGTCACAATACCTTACATCTCTTTTAACTACTAAGTTGATATTTACCGTAATGTAATATATCTTGGTAAAAAACAAGATTTATGTAATAATTTACATAAATTCCGAAAAGAAATATTAGGAATATACTCTAACCTACATACTTTTTCCGTTAATTAATGTGCATAAAAAGTATGAGAAACACAAATTAACTGCACTATGCAACACGCGTGGCGCGCCGGCCGCGGTCACGAGAATCACTGTTGCAAACAGCAAACTATATAAACTTATCTAGAACGTATCGATTGTACATCGACCACAAAAGCAATTTATCGCTTCGGCGATAAGATAGTGGCTGCCATATCCAACCATAACAACATTACACACATTTGAAGCATACAAGTAATTTTCCAAGCAAGGACTTCCCATCCCAAGACGGTTGCGGCTACTGTGTGACCTCTGAGATCAATTAAGCAATTGGGTACAATAACCTTACTCGCAATCTAATTAAACTGTCCAAATACAAGTCGACATATCGGTAGACTGGAAACTCGAGTGCTATTGACATCGATAAATTTGAAAAGTGAGGGTCTATCGTACGATGAGTGAAAGACGCGATTAGCCTAAGTCACCATTCACCGACCGGTACAAACGAACGGTACTGTGTGATTGCTAGGCGAGAAAACACTGATGTTTGTAGCGAAGTACAGAGCAATCGTTTATAAACACGAAGTATGGTTAGCCAGGACAATGGGCTGTAAGCTGACAATTTCTATTATTTACAACGCACGCTAACGTTATTAACAATTATGTAAAGAAACCATGTTATTGGTCATGGTTTCAAGTTACATATAGATGGAATTGCTTCTATTTTTCGAAATATAAGTAATAATTAAGACCGAGATATATATTTTATTATTATTCGTCCAACTGAAAAGAATTATTATTTATAATCTTCAAAATGAGAAGTTATTAATTAAATAAAAAGATGTGAGGCCAACAGAACTTGAAAAGTATTTTTTTTCCAGAACTTTCGGACGTGTAAAGCATTGTACAGACTAAGTGTTAGGGGAACACTCTAGAAAACAAAGTAAAATGGCAAAGGCAGTCCTGCCCTCTTATTCACAACTGTCGGAAAAGATTCGAATATCGTAAACTCTAAACTGTCACTTTTTATCAAAGTGCATCAAACTGAGACGGCATGTGACTTTTCAAATCAAATCCGTGATTCGACAGTTTCTGAATAGCGAAGGGGGCAAGCTGATCCTAAACAGAACTTGTTGAAAAAAAAGATTTTTTATTACCCGCAGTTCCATTGATGACAATGATTTGTAGTCAATGTCTTTGCCAATTTTGCCGTTCGATAGAATAAAGACCGAAAAAAGATGATCCGTCATCTATTTTACATTTGACCTTTAATGATTAACTCTAACATTTAAAAGAATTATTTTTATACGTATCAAAACGTCTCTGCTTGTTAAAATACTAATTAAACTACTCTAAATAAATATAGTTTTTGCACTTACATTTATGTAGGTAAGTGTTTTTTTTTAAAAAAGGTGTTAATTACGAAACGGCTACGTATGTACGAAATACATAAAAGGAATAAATGCAATGTGATGCAAATAAATTTTAATGTTCAAACCCTTCCAAGAAATTTATCAAACCCACGAAAACAAACAGTCGTTCTTATGGTGGCTACGTGACTATTTCCCCATTTTTTAATATTTCAGGAGCAAATCTTGGTTCTTGAACTTGTTGGCGCTACATTATGAATCGAGGGCAAAGCTGGGAACATCAATATTATATGCGTTGATTGGTCGAATGGGCGCATCATAACAACGTGCCATTTGTACATTAGCACATATACCTTATTGTACGGCAATAAAGATGATTTTAATACTAGCTACATTATATCGGTACAACCTATTAAATGTCCAAATGAGGCCACACTAACTCTACAAATGTGGAAAACTAACATATCTTTCCGCCAACTTAGACAAAGAATAAATGTAAACAGACCACTGTCATTTTTGTATGAGATAAAACTAAGTAAGAAAGGTAGCGAGTGAAAGAGACAAACCTATACAAAATGACATTTGGTTTGTTTACATTTCTGACCGTTTTCACTAACCGTTCCCTAGGCTTAGGTGATTATTCTTATCGACATTTGTCTCCTTCTATCTCCTTTAGATAGACTAAGCTAAAATCGCTACGAGGCTCTTAACGATAAGCAAATGTTAGTGAAAACGAGCATTATTCTTAATCTAAGTCGGCGCAAATATAGAGCACTCCCGATATTCTAAGTTAGACGTAATGTTAGTCAATTTTCTTTCTTCTAAGTATGTAAAAGTTAATTAAATTATTATAAAATCCGGGTGTCATGCACCAAGTCACAATCCCTTATAGCCTCATGAATCTCATGATAATTAAACCGTCAAGGACACAATGAATTTTTACTCTTTACTTGTCACTTTCCGAGAGTCTTACACGGCTTAGAGACATATTACTATTTTTAACCGACTTCAAAAACGAGGAGGTTCTCAATTCGGCCGGTATGTTTTTTTTTTTTTTTTTTTTCTATGTATGTACACCGATTACGCCGAGATTACTGATCCGATTTACGAGATTCTTTTTTTGTTCGATGCAGAATAGCTGCCATTTGGTCCCATAAAAATTTTTTCAAAAACAGTTGGGTACTTTGGTTTTAAATTAAAAAAAACTGAAATTATGAAATCGTCTACATAAGCGAATTTGCGAATTTTTGCTTTTCCAATGACTTTTTAGTGAAACGATACGATAGTAGGAAACAATATAAGTTAACGGTCACCCATAGAAAGACCGTAGAAAGTTATCACTAAAAATTGTGAAAAAAAAATTTTAAACAAAAATTAAAACCGACTTCAAAAAACTGAAAAGGATGAAATAATTAAATTTAAGTAGGTATTCATCCCCTAGAAACATATTTTTGGAGTTGGTGCTAAGTGGTTTCCAAAACAATAGAAAGTAAAGCACCGACTCCAAAAATATGTTTCTAGGGGATGAATACCTACTTAAATTTAATTATTTCATCCTTTTCAGTTTTTTGAAGTCGGTTTTAATTTTTCTTGCTACTAGTTCTGCTAAATTTACTGGAATAGCAAACGTTTCAAAGAAAGTTCGCGGTTAGTTGCGGGAAAGTAGGCACTGAGAGCTTGCTAATTTGCTGCAGATAGAACAATGAAAGAGGGGATGCCTCTTTGATTGCTTGCCGTACCTCATTTAATTATTGCTAATTCCATTTGCTAAGAACAAAAAATATACTTGATAAAAGAAATTATCTGTCGCTATATCGATACCGCATTCATTACTTACTTTTTAAAAAAATAGGGCTCACTACCTACCAATTTATTTGCGAAGCGTTCCCTTTCGACGTACTTCATAAAACTTGTTCTTTTAACTTCAACGATTATTGCTTTGCAAGTCTTGTTTGTTCCTTATCCATCAATTGGACACGCCTAAAAATTTCATAACCAGTCGCGTAGGGTGTAGTGTATAACAAACACCATAACAAACATTCTATTTTATTTTGATCTGAAACGAATCAGTAATGCTTTAGTTAAAACGTTTTTGAATTCTGCAAACTCAGCGCAATCTAAAAACGTAGCCAAAACGCATCAGTTTGGTATTCTTCTAAAAAACACGTAGCGCAAACCGTACACTTCAGTCATTATTTTGGTAGGTACTCTGTAAAAAGTTTGACATTTGTGGCAGCCGAAACGCATTGGTTAACACCTGTCAACTCAATAGGCAAGCTAACCTATGTGTATTTGTTTCTTGCAATCCCACCGAAGTTGGACCAACCGAGAGCGTTTCGTTAGCGTTCCGGCTTTATTAGCAATGTTAGTGGAAAGTGGAATACGTTTTTGTATTACAACCACATTAGTAACGAAACTGAACCGCTGCCGATTCGTTTAGGAAAATAAATAGCAGAATTGACAGACAGTTTGCAACAACGAAACGCAACTGGAACGTCATTCAGCCAAAGGAAAGCATGTATGCATCCAGACAATGTTATGTGGTAAAAAGCCTGTCATTTGTCAATTCTTTCGGGTATTCGATTCGGCGATTTTGTAGTTATTTTACAAGTGACAATTGGGATGTTCCCTAAGTTTGAATAAGGCGCTATTTTTTACAAATGCGGAAAATTTACGCTACTGTTACTCGCACATGTTCATATATTATACTAAGAAATGTATGGGCAAAAGTAGTGAGTAAATGTATCAAAAATTCCATTACAAATGCTCCAATACATGTAACATGACCGCTGTGACGTCACCTGTTACCAAACTATTTTATTTTTATTGATTTTACAAAAATCTATGGTAGGTTACTTGCTATGGTGATTTAGATGTTTTTCCTTTCGACAGCGTCGGATGCTGACAACAAGTGACGTCATACACTGAGCTTGGTGTTCGTTGTAAGGTGACCTTAGAGTGATTTCATTGCATTTTGTTTATTAAATATTATCCTCTTTTAAGGACTTCTTTTATAAAAACTACCACTACGCGTCATAATTTCCTTTTAATTAGAATAGGTACAGTCAATACCCCTTAAAGAAAAAGTCAAGTTACTATCTTGATACCATCTTACACTCAAATACCTGCTAAAAAGACTCTTGAGTGAAGTTGTGTGGGAGCTCTTTAATAAGGTTACACTTATGCTCTACATTATAAGATACGGTCATATGAATTATTTATGCGATGTGCAATTGACGTCATGACGCACATTTAAAGAGATGACCTTTTGATATACGTGTAACTAGGTAGTTTATCAAGTATCCTATTTAATAATCTCGTTTATGTAGGTAAACAATAATTATTGATCGAAATATCGTCATAAGTTACTGATACACTTCTATTCTGACCTCAGATCATAGAAAGAAGATTCTGACTGTTTCTTTATGGCAACAGTTCAGTGTTAATGAATGACACTATTTTTATTGTCGACACTTCAGTCAACTTACGAAAAGAAGAAATGTAAACAAACCACTGTCATTTTTGATTTTGATGATTGATGGGCAAAAAAGGTGCCGAGTGAAAAGGACGAACCTATACAAAATGTTAGTTAATAATGTTAAATGTTGTTAATGTTAGTCTTGTGCGTTTATAAGTCCACTTTATTGTACGAAAAACAAATAAAGAAAGAAAACGATGAAAAAATTATATGCTTCAGGCAGGAGCCCTAAAACCTTGCAATAACCTTAAAACGTTCGTTACTTAGAAACGAAATAGTCGTATTTTTTTCGTTTTCTATTAAAATGCAAGAGAAATAATAAACCAAATTCATACCACAAAAATATACCGGGAACTAAGAAAAGCATAGATTTCGAAACCGCAATAAATAGTACCGATATTGTACCAGATTTACATCAGGTCATCGAGCGAAACCACAAAACATTAGATGACGAGCCACCACAAATGGGTCAGGAAAAGCAAAAAGTCATTGTTTATACAAAATTGTTTCCGTTCATATCAAATAATGATTATTGCTGATATTATTTACCTAGATGAGCAACTAAAAATGCTTGAACACTAAAATTACTGATTGCACAACAAATAGGTGTTTTCATGTATGTACAGTCGTCAGCACATCATGCGTAACAGTTTGACCTTGAGAACGCCCTTATTTCATTCCTAATAGAGACGGCTTTCGTAATGCAACAGTTACACTTGATGAGCTGTAGTCTGTAAAATAAGTCACTTTTAAAAAATGGTTGTGTTTGTCAAGTCAGCATTATATGAATAAACTTTATGAGTGCAAGTAAACTTAACCAAAACCATGGAAAATATTAAATTTTTAATTGTGTATAGTTCCTGTTGATCGCAGAATTTTCTTATTCCACTTTCGCTGGTAAAGTTTCTTGTACTTTTGATTATCCAGCATTATTCTTACGTAGTTAGACCTATTGAATTGTAGGTCAAAGTTCAAGAATTCACACATAAAATTAAAAAAATGGACTTAAAATATAATATTTCCAAATTAAGAAACCCTGAAATGTCATATTGACAGTGACTATAATTTTTTTATTAATTTTTCCGTGAGAATTAAAAACATATTTTAAACATTTGAAATAAAACCACTTTACCGAACTTAACTAATTAGATGGTATTTTATACCCGACCGCCCGCAGTTTCGATTACTTTACAGCGGTATCGTGGCTTCACGGGAAGACTGCAGATGACAGTTGCCTTTATATAACATTACCGTTCCTTCTGTATCATTTATGTTAAGAGGCTGATAATTGCTAATTGAGCCTTACTTAAAACTTTTTTTAGCACAATCTGTTGAAATAAACGCAGTGAAAAAAATATATGTTACTCTTGGACATATTCCTAATAATATGCATGTCCCCAAAACACATCATAATCAAAATCTTTCTATAAAAAAAATGCCAAAGTCCCCCATCAAAATTAGCCTGCAGAACAAATTCTGCGTTATATGTCAAAGGTTTTTTTCTGATTTTCAGGGAACAAACTAGTTATATTAAATATTATAATATTGATGTTTTACAATTTCAAATAATTAGCTAGTTTTTTAGTAAATAAATTTATTCTGAATTCTTCAGCCGATCTCAATAGCGACTCGCGCCATTATCCATTCTTCTCTTTCATTCGTAGAGGAAACGACAGTGATCGCCGAGGCGTGCTGCTAGATGGACCTGTGCCGCTTCTTTGCTCGCGGTTCTTAATTAAATCAGTCTGCGTCTGTTTTAATTTCCAAATATCAAATAGACAATTAGATTTTAGGTTTTAGTGATTACTATGTGAGTGCATTATAGTAGATAGACAAAAATGAGTAAATAATTTCGTAAATTTTTATTGTGAAAATTTTATTTCATTAATAATATTCTTTATGAAATAAAAATTTTATTGTATTAAATGTTATTTTGAACTATGGAAAACGAAGAAATAAGTCTAAACAGAGTCAAAAACAACTCGTATAGGGGAAAATAACACAATAATAACCTGATTATTTTTATTTAGAAAGCTAATTTTATCTAATTTTAGGAACTATCAAAAACTCCATAATCATCTCGAAAGTTGTACCTATTCAGATTCACAGTCACAGATGGAAGTTGTAAAGTAAGTTTATTTTTACTAGAAGGGAAATGTATAAGTATATTGTAATGTTTAGATAGGTAATTTCGAAATAAAAAACTCTGTCGCGATTGTGTAGAGGTTGAGATGCTCGACTTAGTATCCGAGAGGTAGGGGTTCAAACCTTCAATGTATCACAATTTTTTTTCCATTTTTTATTTGTATTTTTTATTTCTTATTTGTTTTTTGTTTTTTAAAACAAATAACAAAGTAAAAAAAAATATAAAAAACGATTAAACTATAAATACAAAAAATAATTTTTGTAACTATATTCTACTTCGGTTTTTTTTTTTAAAATTTTATTTATGTTTATTTTTAGTCCTTTTTCGTTTATATTTCTTATTTTTTAATTCTTTATTTAAATAATTTCTTTATTTTTATTATTCTTTGTTTATCTAATAATAAATAAGGAAGGAAAAAAAACTTATGTATTTATATGTGTTACATAATACAAAGATAAATTTCAATAAAGTTTTTTTATAGAACCATAAAATAAGTTTGGTAGTTCATCAAGTTTCATAGACCTACGTAATTGTTAGACCCGGCAGTCTTAAAAATAATCAAGATATCGAATGGTTCGTTTCTGTTCTTTTTAATATTAGTTTTTCCGGCTACAAAATGTGATTCATGAAGGGACAACAGGCACAGTAAAATTTTAGATTAATAAATGCATACAACACTAAATTAACTTAAGCCTAGCCTAGGCTTGAAGGTTCTTTTATATCTAAATTTTAAAACCAGAACTTTTATCATATGCTATAAAAGAGATGTTTCAAAAATGTATGTAGACCCGGCCAGGGTCTATACACAGTTTACTGAAAAATAGGAAAAAAATTGCAGAACGGTGTTTATTTTATTTTTATTTGCTTTGTTGCGTGGTACAAAACAGGAATTTATATAGAAATAGCTGTAACACAGCCAAATATTCATCATGGCGCATATGTCAGTTTGGTGACGTTTAATTGAGTATTCTATATTTCAACTTTTGTACCAGCAAACTATGCATGATTCAAATATCTCCTCTTTCTACTATATTATTGTAGCACAAATTAGCTCTCAGCAATAGGGTAGTTGACAACTTTTTTCTTATTTCATAAATAAGAAGTTTATAACTCATAAAGAAATATTGCAAAAGAAATAGTATCTCTAAGATCAATAGTTTCAAAGATATAGTGGCATGTTTGATATGTTGCGGCGCAACGTCCAAAAACGCTCCATAGAAAATCTACGGAACAGGTGACGTCACATGTTCCCATATTACTAAGAAATGTATGGGCATACTGACAAAATTAATAATAACTATGTATTAAGTATGTTTTTATTAATAGTTGTCATTATAATAGTTGCTTTAATTGATGTCAGCAATCTCATATCATTATCATTTGATAAATTATGAAAACAAATATGATCTATTTTTTATTTTCAAAACGGTCTTTTATGTTTGAATTGTTTTTATGGGTAGTGGTAGCATATATTTTCCGATTTTGTGAAAAATAGCGCCAATTTCAAACTTAGACAACATCCCAATTCATGTTTATCATATTTTTTGCTGATGTACTTACCTAATCTGTGGGCAATGTTGTTAGGCTTACATTTAAATGTACTACTTATTATTTATTATTGTTTAGCTTAAACATACTGTAACACTGTTTATCATCATCATCATCACTAGCCTATATACGTTATATAAGCCTTCCTTCATGGAAGAAACACATAATACACATGATGAGTTTGGGCAATAACATTACCACGCTAGCCCAGTGCGAGTTGGTGGGGTAAAGAGGTTGTAACAACAACCAATACCAACGGTGACCCATCCCGGGACGGACAATGGCGAAAGATACTTTATTTTCGTAGTTGAAACCAGAGAGCTCAATCTACTACGCCACCGAAACATAAAATCGTCAAAACATATAGTCTTGAATAAATGAAAAAATCCGTATCAGACCTTCAGATCTTGAGGTAAATATAACATGACCACTGGCACATAAATAAAGATAATCACATACCTAACCTACAGAAAGAAATCTATAAAAAAATCTAACATGTTCCTAATTTCAATATACTCTATACTGTTTCAGATGAGTATTTATTAGAACACATAATTTTTAAATTTTGTATATCATTTCAAAGATTACTATTCCAGAATTTTTACAACTAAATTTCTTGATTTGCGTAATATCCAATCATTACTGTTTGATACAGTCGAATAAAGTTTCATACGTTTCATAGAAAGTATATTTTAATATATCATCAATCATTGCATTCCTGTGATGACTAAACAGCTGTTGTAGTCAGTTCTATATCATTAATACATTACCGACTTTGAAGTAATAATTAAAATGTTACGGCATTCACTTTTTGTTAAAAAATGAAGTTTGTATTGAAAGCCGTGCAGCATAAATGCTCTTAACTAAGAAAAAAAAAATACTTACTTGATTAATCTTTCTATTACTTCGAACGGAAATTATTTTTAATGTGATGACACATCCATACTCTTGTAATTGCGAAAGTAACTGTGTCTTTCTGTGTGTTACATTTTCAAGCTGCTTAAACGATTTAGATAAAAAAATAATCTATTATGGATTCTGAATTCCAAAGAGTAATAGCGAAAAGTACTCAAAAGAGTATCGGGACCGATTTCGATAAAAACTAAGAGTGCAGCATTAGATTTTTGAGAAATCAAAAATCAAACTAGAAACGAAAGTGTTTTTTTTTCAAAATCAACGGGTTCTACCCGTTGATTTTGAAAAAAAACACTGTATCATTACACGATTCGATAGTATCGCGGTATACAAGGAACAATTCCGGGAAGATATTACATATGGAAAACGGAAGGGAAATGTTGGATTATAAACTGTTACATGTTTGAAAGTAATGTTAAAGGCCACAGTGAAAAAGAAATAAAATGTAAACAAGTGCAAGTAATCCACTTTATGTTTTAATAAGATCGCGCCATTAATTTAGATTTGGTTCGACATTTCGTTGATTTCTAGTAACTTTTTGCATACTGCTTCGTACTATGTAGTATAATTTATAAAAGCAAAACCTACTTGAAACTTGAATTTTGTAATTTGGAATCTAATCGAATGGTGTAATACACCATTTGAGTTTTTTTAAAACAATAGTTTTGATTCCTAGCTAGGAATATTTTGTAAACATCCAATGATGCAGTTTAGTTTTTCATTTACGTTTTCGAGAGTCTCTTGAGTACTTTTCGCTATTTCTCATAGTGTCGGATTGGGCTATGCATGTACTTAAATATTTACAAGGCGTTTCAAAACCAAAATTTATTCAAATCGAGCTCTAATTTATAGAACAGCTGACATGAAAATACGTATGTCAAAACTATTATGATTGGTCTTTTGTAATTGCATCCCTGATTTCATGTTTCGATTTCATAGTTGGACCCTTAATAAAATTTGTTAGTATAAATAAGTATATTGACCGTGTAAAATATTTGCTATTAATTTAAAAATTTTTTTTGTTCATTTCTATTTTTTTTATGTCTATGGAATAAAGCGCGTGGAGCACGCCATCTAGTGGCATACTTTTTTAGCTTGGCGCTTTTGGGGTTGTAGTAGTTACGCGGCTTGACGGTGTTGTATTGTGGAGCCACTCTATCGGAAATATTAGTGGGCGGGGCCTCGAAATTCATTTTCTCAAGGTCATTGGCGTTTATCAGCCTCTTAACCACCTACCGTCACTTTGCGTTATTTTGTTTAGTATTCAGATTCACTCATACGGAGCTCTCAGTATCTGTGGTCTGTGACTTTAACCACCTTCTCTATTGAAATTAGGACGTTTTTGAACATCGCATCATTCCTAGAATGTTAAAGGCTATTGAAATAAAAAAAATTACATCTTCAGTATTCTTGTGACCACGATTGCTCTACAGAAAACGAAGTATTTTTTAGTTTGTGCCCAACATAACATCATAGTATACTATGATACGTGAAGCAATAACTTTGTTCCCCTTTTTACAAAAATTGCGCGTACGGAGTATGAAATTTCGCAAACTTATAGTTTATAGATAAGGTGTGCAGAATGCTAATATTTTTTAAACTGTATGCATCAAAAATACTTCTATATAATTGTATGCTACAGGTAAGAAAGAAACTTGCAGCGTGTAAATGTACCTTAAAGATTTTATATCGTTTAAAGATTCCAGTAGAACAGCCTTAACTGTTTTTTTAAATATTAAAATGTAGCTGTAGTCTCCTTTAAATACATTTTCCTATTATCTATAAAAAAAAGTAATTTCCTTTCGTGTAGTGTTAAGCTTGAAAGGCCACAACCCATAAAGTTGAAATCTACAAATATTTTGGTTGAGATCAATCACTGTTTTATGTATACTATGATATGATTATCGAACTCAAACTCAAGCATTCATTACACTATAATAATAATAATAATAATATATTAATACACTCACACCTATTATCTAGCCCAAAGTAAGCATCATTAAGAGCTTGTGTTATGGATACAAGATAACGGAGAAATAATGATAATAATATGTATATAAATATTATATAATGTGAGAGCAAGGTCTTAGGGTTTAAAGCTAAAAATTCCATCATAATGGACCCTGTCGGGCACAGCAAAAAGATGAAGGAAGGATAGACATATAAACTTAATGTTCTAGCTAGACAATGATTTTCCGCATGTGACAGCAGTTATTGAGTACTATAATTTGGCAAAACTAAATTATAACATACCGAACATTGTCATAGGCGTATGCAACCACAGAAAGAACCGTCGGTGACTGATCCTCAGAATCCGAATGAGATGAAGTCATTGTTCACACTCTATCATTATCTCTGTCATTAGCACAAACCAGAACTTAAAACTCGACCACATTTTAAACTAGAAAACATTTTGAATTAGATTTTTTGATAGTCATAAATCATTTTTGATACACAATATTCCTCTCAAACACACGTATTGTTGTTATTGAAACATAAATATAACTGATTAGCCTGCGCGACTTTTAATCGATGTATAATCATCATCGACAAGATAAATATAGATTATTAACAATCTGAAATAGCGCCCTTTGCTTTTTTGTCGCAAAACTAGATTTCTAAGCAAATTCAGATTTCGGAATCGGATGTTAAGCACAATGATAACTAACTTCATGTATAATAATGTATGTACCTATATATTTTAAAATTTAACTGTTATATTATAAAGTATTTTTTTATACGACGGTTGAACTCACTAAAACATTTTGGATTAGGTACCTATTATAATGCTACAATTTCATATTGTTTACCCCTCCCATATAATGACTAAGAGGTCTAAAGGTAATGACTAAGAAGATAAGACCTAAGTATTATTTTTCCATTAATTGGTAATAATTTTGACAAACTAACAGGAATGTCAGATAAGAGTTGAAACATCAATAGTCTACCAAATGTTTTAGCAGCCAATAAATCAGTCAAATGAACACTAGACAGACTCAAACAAGCATCCAGCATGAGATAACAAAGAATAACGATATTTTTACGCAACGGCTTCTATTTCAGAACCACTGATAGGAAAATAACAGCAGGTATTAAACAAAATTATATGTATGCATTTACATAATTAATTCGCTGTGAATACGAAATATGCTTACTTAATTCCTTTAAAGCAATGTTGTGGCGCTGTGTACAATAATACTTTAATCTGTGAAGCACATAATATCAGACACAGTACATTACATTTTTATTGTGTAAGTCCGCCGGCACGGGCTGGCAAGGGTCGAAGAAGGTTAGGTAAGGGTCCCATAATGCACACGGCTAAGTTAAGTATGGCTAAGTTCTAGAGCAAAACTAGGGATGATCGATATTCATCGATGTTGAATAAACATCGATGTTTAACTGGAAAACATCGATGTTTTTACATCGATAGGTTGACTTCGATATTATCGACACATCGATGTTTTAAGAATAAAATATCGAAACGTCAACTAGGTACTAGCTTCAACTAAATGTTGGATAGTCATTATCAGATGACTATCAAGTTCAACTATTTTCCACTAGATGACACTTAAAAAACCTATCAAAGTTAATTTTTTAACAAAGTGTGAATAAAAAACTGTAATTAATACTAGATATAATTTACTTAATTTTTTTCGTTAACTTTTGTGATTGTAATAATAATAATAAACACATTTCATAAATATAATAGACAGTTTGATTTGTTACCGAAAAACATCGATGAATTAGAAGTATCGATGTATTTCAATTGATATTTATCGTACATCGATACTTTTGATTCGATGTTAACATCGATGTCAACATCGATGTTTTTCTAATATCGAGCATCCCTAAGCTAAACCAGAGGCCTATAAGAAGAATCACCACGGGGTCGTTTTAGTGGGGAGTCTCGGTCTTTCTTCACCATATATTTGACGACTGGCTGGTCGAGCGGTTTGTACCCCTTGCTATGCAGGCTACTCGGTCAAGAGGTAGGAAAAAAAAAGCTCCCGGTAGGAGCAAATGATTATATGATGAGTATGAGCATTTTTTTACGAGTCATGGATGTTTATATGTTTATTTGGTATATTTGTAATATTTATATACATATTATTATCAATATTTATCCATTATCTAGTATCTATAACACAAGCTCCTGATGATGCTTACTTTGGGCTAGATAATAAGTGTGAGTGTATGAATATTATAATTATTATTATTATATTCGACCGGAGAACCCCACATTGTTATTTTCCCCACAGGGCATGGTAGAGGTTAGAGGTAAATGCCTTTTTCCCTCTCAATGAAAAATATAAAGGAAAAGCAGTAGGTCCACAGCTAAAATATTTATCGAAGCGGTGGGTAGGGTTAAATTGTGACGCTTTTTGATTATAAATTTTAGGTCAAACAGTAGTTACACCAAACATGTGAAATTTTGCCAAATGATGATTAGTTTATTAGGTCAAATGTGTTATTTTATAAAGTTTTAGGATTCGGTTTATATTGAAAAACAGTAAAAACAACCAGTAAAAACAGTAAAATGATTTTGTTACAGGTGGAATAACAAAGTGTGTGGAGTGTGTGTTGGTGGTGCTGCTATCATACTAAACAAGATCTGGTTTTGTAGAAATTAACCATAATGGAACTCCTAAACTGCAAATAATTTTACTTCATATTAAGTGTAAGCCTTGCCGCACACGGGCCACCGACTACAGTCACAAAACGCCGCCACCGGCATATTTCCTGTACTTTTCATACATTTTATATGGACTCGCCGCACACGGTTGACGCCGGTGGCCGCCACACGCTTTGTGGCCCACACCGGCCACTTAACGCCGATACAAAACGCCGCCACACGCTACTCGCTTTGTATTGGCAAAATTGTCAAATTTGATGTATCCAATAACTACGGTTTCGTCTTCTACGACGACGTTTTTTTTATTAGAAGTAGCGCAATCAAACCTTCTTCGTCTGAGTCCATTATGATACTGCGCGCATGGGTTAAAAAAGTAGCAGCCACCGACCGCAAGTGTCGACCACCGGCCACTTGGTGGTTGTCGCGTGCTTAAGCTACTTTTGTGGCCGCTTATAGCTTCTTGTGGCGGCGTTTGTGGCTGTGGCCGGTGGCCCGTGTGCAGGGACACTAAGGTAAGGTAATAAGACCAAAATGACTCACTTATCATGCTTGGTGCGAGGATGGGGCTCGAGCTGCAGCGGGGTGGCGGGGGCGGAGCGCGGGGCCCCGCACCCGCCACCCGCCGCGCCCGCCGCGAAGTTCCCGGTGGACCTGGAACAAACAAACAGAAATTCAGCACCTGTTATGCTTTAAAATGAAGTGAAAAGTGACTTAGCAATTGCTAAAAATAATAAAACTTTATTGGTAGATAATATGAAGGAATAGGCCATAGTAACGTTGCGCTTTCACAATAACTTAATATCGTACATAGTCAACCTAAACGTGCATGATTTTTTTAAGTTATAAATTCATGGTTCAGTCTAAACAAAAATTTTAAGCCTGTTTAATGTCAAAGTATACCAAACAGTATGATCCACGTGGAGGTAAGTGGTATCCATTTCCTATATTTATTTAATATTGCAAGTCCGTTGTTCTCCTTACCCCACTCTCCCCTCTCTGCAGTAAAATTAAATAGTTATGATTATGAGTCAATCTGCATTAAGCTAGTTTGCAGTGTGTGGCACAGGTGAAGGTCTTCGTATAATTATTCAATATTGCTATTGAACAAGATCTTTAAATTCGCTACACGACTGCCTTGAAAGAGAAAATAGGAATTTATTAATTCTACCAAATGTTGTGTAGCTGGGTAACTATTTAAAACATAGGTACATATAGCGCACTTGATAAAGTTTCGCTTGAGAAATCTATACATTACTTAAACTAATAGTTATTCTGTACAATACTCTATTATGTATTCTGTGATATGACAACACACATAAACGAAGCGACATCTCGATATAAAATACTATATGATATAAAGTACCATAAATAACAAACATCGTTTCCTTAGATACCTAACTGTCTAGTGCAATGAAATTCATAAAGAAATAACTGATGCCTAAGCCATTGCGAAGTAATTTACAGAGCGCTCAGTGAATGCGTAACACGCAATTACACCGATGTTAATATGAGAAGTTACATAAGTTTACATTATAAAACCCCTGGAAAACATTTCCTTGATTTTCTTTTTCATTAATTTTAGACAGCAACTAGTGTCCTTTTTAACCGACTTCAAAAAAGGGAGGAGGTTATCAATTCGTCTGTTTTTATTTTTATTTTTATGTTTGTTACTTCAGAACTTTTGACTGGGTGAACCGATATTGATGATTCTTTTTTTGTTCGATGCGGAATAGTTCCTCTTTGGTCCCATAAAAATTTTTTGAAAATCCATAGGGTAGTTTGGTTTTTAAATCAAAAAAACTGGAAAAATGAAGTCGTCTACATATGCGAAATTGCGGATTTTTGCTTTCCTATGAATTTTTAATGAAATGATACGATAGTAGAAATCAATTTAAGCTCACGGTCACCCATCTAGCTTTGACCTTCACAAGTTATCACTAAAAATTGTGAAAAAAAAAATATTTAAAACAAAAATTAAAACCGACTCCAAAAAACTGAAAAGGAGAAAATAATTTGGAGTTGGTGCTCAGTTGTTTCCAGAAACCATAGATAGTGAAGCACCGACTCCAAAAATATGTTCCTAGGGGATGAGTACCTACTAAAATTTAATTATTTTATCCTTTTCAGTTTTTTGGAGTCGGTTTTAATTTTTTTAACTAGCTATTGCTAGGCTTAGGTGATTAATTTATTTATTTATTTGTCAAATTCTAATAGGCTAGTAAGTTGACACAAACACAGATGGGTATGTACACTCGACAGCACATCAAGCGTAACAGTTTGACCTTGAGAGTAGGGAATGCAATCTCGTTCTCGCGAGATTTCGTTTTTGCGAGATCTCGGACTATTTTAGCGAGATTAATCTCGATCGGACGAAAAGTTAAAAGATTTTTTTTATAAAAAAGCTTTTATTTAAATGCTCTAAAAAGAAGAAAAAAATTTTTTTCTTTAAAATGTTAACTATAAACTAATGACCTCATTATAAAAGCTTGTCGCTCAATTAAATAGGTACTAGTTTATTTACACAAGTAAATCGCGCGACAAGCTTTATCAGGCTTTGATAGTCAACTCAAGTTAGATAAAAGTTTATTTTTTTTACTTCTCATTGTTTTGTTTGTCATAAAAGAACTGTTTTAATACTAAAAGATTTTTGTTTGATATTAGAAGAGACGATAGTTTGTTTCTTTTATTTGTTATTTGATAGATACGTACTTCGAAGTTTACTACTTAGAAGTTTATTAAAAATTATAGACAAATGTGTCAAACAATGTTTGATGCATAAAAGTCTATTGAAAAATTCGTGAAAATAAATATTTTATAGTACTTATATTATTATTTTTCTAATTTATTTAAATATTGTGATTATTTCCAAAAAAATACACAAAACTGCCAATCTCGCAAGATCTCGAAATTGGCGAGATCTCGCATTATTTTTATTCCTAAACTCGCGGGATCTCGCTTGAGCCCCAATCTCGCGAGATTTGCATTCCCTACTTGAGACCACCCACCCGTATTGCGTCCGTAATAGGGGCGGATTTCGTAGTGCAACTGTTACACTTGATGTGCTACCGTCTGTTTGTCCGTCTATCATAAAGACAAATTTTTGGTGAGTAAGTTTTTACTGCTTAATCAAATGTTACAAAGATATACATGTAAATAATATACAACGGATATAGAAAAGCAGCTAATTAACCCGTCAAGCATCAGATTCCAGACACAATTGATTTTTCAATTGTCATCATAGCCATCCTAATGGATTAATAATAATCAATCACACCTATTCTCTAACAGAAATTAAGCATCAATAGGAGCTTCTGTTATCTATGGATACTACATAGTTATTATAACTCATAAATATAGAACATAAATAAACATACAAGACTTGTGAACAAATATTCGTACTTATACTTATATCATACAAATTAACGAGTGCTCTAACGGGATTCAATCCCGGACCTCTAGATGAGTAGGTGTAGATACTGACCAATCGACAAGACGGCCGTCGTCGGCCGGCTATAGATAAATGGAAACTTTTATGTAATCCACAAGGAGTTTACCTTTTGTGTTTGTGGCTCTTTTTCCTCACACAAGGCGACTGTGTGGCGACGTGTGTAGGATAACTAGAATGCCTGAGCCTTTTGGATGGGATATTCTTCCTACTAACCATAGTAATTTCAAATAAATCACGCACGACGTCGAAAGAAAACACTAAAACGGTTCAAAGTCAAAGTGTAACAACATTTATAACAATGGCTGTTACTCTAAACTAAACAGAAACGTAGAGACAGGTATCGCTAAAACTTAAAAACAATACACCCGCGCACGTGGACCTTTGCCAAACAGTACCATAATGATATGCAGAATAAATAACATTCAAATACTTTGGTCAATTCAATACGCTAACAAAACCAACTAAAATTTTATTGTTCCTTCATCTACCTACACAAACACAACCACACTAAATGACAGTTAGAATTAAAATACAGCCTGTTGCTGAATTGTTAAATACAGTTGAGCAAATAACGCGTATGTTACTAAGGTCAGCTATTATAGGTAAAAAAATTATAAGTGCATAATATAATGTGGTATACGATTTAATAATAATATCTACTAACACATGTGGAAAATATAATGTTGCGTTATTGACTAAGCAAATAAAATCGCATTGCGCCTGTGTGATAATAACACATAAACTAAGGTTCTTAATACTGCCTAATCATCATAACATGAATATCATTAGTGTGTTTGTGTTCTATGCCGATGCCGTTCCAAAACTGGTTTCAAGTAAGTAGGACTAGAGACAACATAACCTGATCCAAATATAAAAAGAATACCTAATTCTATATGTATTTGCATACATAAATCATGGAGATAGATAAAAGTAAGCAACGTTTTTGCACGTCGGCAGTGACCTCAAAGTCCAGTGGACCCGTATAATGAAGCTCTACATGAGTGACTCTCGCTTTTGCATAGTGCCGTAAGGGTGTTGCATTCCTATACGAGCTCAGATACCGTGATTCAAAGTTGGCACCATTAACCGTTTTATGTAATCATTAGAAAAATAATATTCCTTATCATCTATGAATTTTGATGGTAGGTACTTATACTATAAATATGACTGAAAGCGCTGTTTTATTAGGTACATTATGAACCGATGTTGACTAAAAATATATAAATCCAATCAATTTAAACGGCCATAAAACTGTAGTCCAACATAATTTGACTAGTCTGGAAATTCTTTCAAACATTAATTATAATTTTAAAATATAGCTAGAAAACATTAAATGCAATGCAATGCAATGCCTCACTTAACCCAATGGTCGGTATTTGTAAGTTTGGGTGTTGAAATATTATGATTTCGACATTGTGAGGGTAGACAACTAGACGATAACTTATAATGACGTAAAAAAAGAAATATTCCAAGAGCCTCATACTGCCGTATCTTCCTTATCGTTATCTGCCTTGCGTATTCAGGCCTGAGGCCAGAGGCCTTAGCCACAGTAATGTTAGTGGCTAAGATAGGGCTAACTTTAGCTTTAGACCACGCCATACTGCCATATCTATCTGCCTATATTAACAAAGGTCTGACAGCCTCAAGTTTTGTAATGAGGCGGATTGGTTTCTCCAAGTCATCTGTTGTAGTCCAATTGTTTGAGCAATCATTCGTGTATTGTAGAAGTGCGCGGTTTCATCACTCACATCCCGCCCCAGGACTTTTTTTTTCTAGTTTGTACATATTTGTAAACATCTTTCAAACATTTACTATATTACATATTATTAAACTAAAATAAAAATGGTGACGTAAAGTGAGTTCACAAGTTACAAAATACTGACTTGGAGTCAGAAGCAGACCCACTTTCTTACCGAAAATTAGCAAATCTCGTTAATATATGAGATGTGACAGAATTAAATTACTCCGCAGCTGTGAAATGATTCGAATCAACTTATTTTTCCTGAAGCAGATTAGCGGACGTTATAGTCCCAACTTGACCCATTTATGTGATCTTGATAGACCCCGTCCCTACCGTGAATCAACGTCAAAGCAAACGGAAGTTTTAGTGCTAGAGTATTGTACAAAATGTTCACATGTAGACGGATCGCAAGAAACATAGCCAGAGGATTCTGAACTGAAGCTTCTGAAGCAAAGACCTCGAGTATATTTTGATACACCCACCAGCTCAATGGAACATCTCTCTTTTCCCGCAAGACATCCACATTGCTGTAATCATCATGATTTGGGAAGTCGGATCACGTATTGTTTCAAATGTTTATTGGGGAAACTTTTAATTATTATTTTTTCTATTTTTAAATTAAGTTCTTTCTCTTAAATATCAACACAGCTCAATAGCTTCGTTATTCATCGTTCTACGTCTTAGATCAGTTGCATACGGTCTTCCATGTACACGGCTTCTATGTGCCTCTTTCAGATCAGCCCTCTGATTAGGTTGCTTTAGTGGTGAATTGTAAATGGTTTCTGATGTGTATTGCTTATACATTGCGGCGTTACAAGGCAAGATACCACAATGACGCTAAAGTAAAGCAGCAAAGGGGTTTATAATAAACTCCGATGAAGTCCACTGCCATTTAAGACTGGTTAGGTAATTAGGACAAGGTAGGGGTAGATCTAATATGAACACCCGATAGAGGGAAAGCCATGGGGCCATGTAGTCAAAATGTCGACTACCGCACACGCAAGAACATTAATGAAAAATAAACCCGATAGGTGATTGGTTTCAACGGAGAATTTCCTTTTGCAAAATTTTTACTTCGCAAAATGTCCCTTTGTGAAAAGAAAATCGATAAAATAAAGTCAAAAAGTTGATGTAATAATGTATTAGGATTTGTCACCTGAATCATAAAAAACTTACTTCACTGTTAGTAATTACTTAGAGTAATATCATAACAATGTGGTAGGGAATAACAAAGACACGTAGGTAGGTACCCAAATAAAGAATAAGCCAAATAATACCCAACGTTTCAGACTTCATTAACCAAATGGCCTCCACCAGTACTAAGGTCTAGGGTGAACAAACAAGAATATCCTTGACTAAGCCAAGGACTCCATTTATTGTAATAGCCAGCGTCATCAGCACCACACATGATGTATGGATGTGTGTATAACAAACTAATTTTCTTTTCCTGCAATATCAATAATTATTGGCAGTGTATAAACACAAATTACACATGAGTGTATACTTTAACGGCCTTACTAATTATAATCGTTGTTTTATCTCTCTCGTGCAAATTCAAAATGTCATTTGAAGGAATGTGACTAAACACTGTGTATAATTATAATAAGATAAAAGGATTATTACACCATGGAGAGACTGGTGATTCAGGAAAGAGTAGACGCAGTAACCATAAAGAAGAGCGACCGACTTAGAAAAATTTATTGAATTATATATTTTTTATTTTTTAAACTATTTACCCATTGGTTTTATCATACCCTTTGTAACCTTATTTATATTTTCGTGTATTATTACTTAACTTGTAGCACAGAATAAGTAATAAATAGTACACTTGCAGGTATAGAATACAATTTAAGGAATAAAGTTATAGTCTAATCTCAATAAGCTAGGTAATTTATTAGACTACTCATAAGTACAACAAGAATTTCATCAAAAAACTATTGGTTCTTACACTCACTCACTCTACATCATTTTTCATGATGTTTCTAAATGTTTTGAGTTCTCGGCTTATTTCCCATTCCCTCACGAGTCACGACACATCAGGCACGCCGTTTGTTAAAAATAAACCCGGCAAGACGTCTGGCGCCCGCTAGTCTGTCGATATTGTTTATATGGTTGTCCTCTGTCTATGGTCTAGCTTCGTTTCAGACAATAATAGTGTGTACTCATACAACGGACCGTAAATTTCAATAGTTTATATACACAGGCTACTGATAAAAGTTGCCTCTTGCGGTTTTTCTTATCTTGACTACTGACCAGCTCGACTCCTAGTTCATGACATTCTTAAATGCATTTCTATTTAATTTCAATTTACAATATACACCTCACAATGGCACCTCTATCACCACTATACCTAATTCAAACGACGAAGCTATTTTATATTCAAGACAATGTTAAGAAGTGCACATAAGTAGACAGATAACATCGAATACGACCGATAAATATGGATAATCTCTATCTTCATTTAGCGCTATTTCTTTTTTGCATATTATATGAACAATATGTTATTCGTATAATATGTGAAAAACAAAAAGCGAAGTCACCATAAGACGATATAAGAATAAATAAATAGTTCTTGGACCAACTTATTTGCTCTTTCACGGATAAAGGAAAAAAGCTTTGAGATGATTTTACAAAAAAAATTGACAAATATTATTTGGTTTTTTAGCTTTGTTTTTTACCATTTGCTATGTCGGTTTGATTTAGCAATATCTAATAGGTTTTATATTGCAAATAATGCTATCATTAAAAAACTTTAAATACCTAACCAACGTGCGGATTTTCTCTTGAGAATAGCACATGCCATGCAACTACCAAGAAAGTACTGTCTCGTGTCTAGAAATGATGTCGATCAATGACAATTTGAATTAAAAATTAATACTTCGAAACGATCATAACTACCTAGGTGGATATCGATAAACACAGTTTTGAAAAACATAATTTATAACATCTGCAATTTACCTGTTCTGTCTGTCATTGTTGGATGTTACTCGTTAGATGTAATGAACTGAACTATACTGAACTCCCAGTACGAAATAGTTACGTATAAGAACGTAGGTACCTAAAAATACTTAGCTATATAATATTTCAAAACAGAACGAACTGATGATACATGTTTAATGACGGATAACTCAAATTAAGCGAATGTGAGCGCATGTTTATAATCAACAGTAGAACCGTATTACCTTGACTATCAATTTAGTCAGGAAAGTAGTGGAGAGCAGACATGAAGATTTCCGCAATATTGGTAACTCTGATGATAACTTGTGTGGAAAACGTAATGCTTTTATTAATTTAGATACAAAAGACACTTACAATTTCTTTAAATTTAAGCCAAATATTGGCAACAAATGGAAATCCGATGTAAAAACAAATAATATCAAAAATAGTAATTTAAACTTTATTGTTCTTTCTCAGAGAATACTATCCGTAAACTACGTGACTGTCCCGACTTATGTGGAAGAAACTCAACACGATGATAATGAGGAAGCTGCCAATGACAAAGTGTTGACTATCAAGAATTTTGATGACTCTGATGAATACGAAGTAAATAACAGAAACCAAATGAAAGAGAAAAACAAAACGGTAAGTAACTACAATACAAATATTCTTTGTTGCACACAATGAAAAAAAAAACATAAAAAAGCAAAGAAGAAAACCAATAATACAAAAGGCGACCTTATTGCTAACAAGCAATCTCTTCCAGACAATCTTGGGTGAAACTGTTTCGTTTTAATATGTAAATAAGCGTGGAATTGAAAATAAATCATACTTAGTTTTCAATTTTATTTTCAGCCGTGTGCCATAGTAGTATTATCCAATATTCAAAACCCAAGCATGCAGTCGCTTTTACGCAAGTATAGATATGACGCGAATGGTAAGTAAAATTCAACACTATTATCTTTAATACAGGAATGTTCGTAAACATACATGTAAAGAAACATAATTTTATTCTACTCTACATCAACTTATACGGGTGCTATACCTACTTACTGCTTTTATGTTCTTATTTCCGCAGCCGGCTAATAGCATTAACTGACAGTAATATAATTTAGTCCAAAATAAAATTAATAACTGACCAAACTGTATTTTTAAGCATTCTAAAAACTGTACAAATAGTTTGGTTATCAGTAACAATGTGAAACAAAGGAGATAGTAAAAGTTTCTATGGAATTGGGGCCAGCTATGAGCACCATTTTTTCGTACAGTTATTTTTGTAATAATGCATAGTATTTTCATATCTTGACTGATAGATGCTGCAAAAAATATTTTTTTTCCTGAAAACCCACAAAAGGTCGCCATTTTGAAGACAACAAAATGTTAATGTCATAATACAATCTAGTTTTTTACGACTTTACGTTGATTATTGTTACTTTATTTTTACACAGCCATGGTCAAGCAATTTCGAAAAACAACAAACACACTTCAAGCGCACCCAACAAATGAAAGCGTTATAGAGGCTATGGGCTATGCATTTCTGGGCTCTTTTATGACTTCCATGTTGCAATTTTATACAACACATTTAATTTCGCAATTTTTTGCAATAAAATAAAAAAGTTGTGTGTTATTCAATGGAAAGCATGTTATTGTCTACAATCTGAAATGATGCTCATGAGCTGGACCAAAACTTTACCATCTCCTTTAAATACATTCGTCTACTATTACACATTACATTATCCTACAACATTGCTTACATAAACATGTTGTTTAACATATTTTCAATCTTGCAGGTGTCCTGATTCCTAGCAGTGTGAAGTACTTCATAAAGTTGCCGCAAGGATTAGGATCATCACCGCATCTAGTGCCATTGAAAGATAAAGCCTTTTCACCTCAGGGAGGTTTCGTTAGGTGAGTATTCACTGAACAATGATTTTCTTCAATACTTATAATACTTGATTAAATAATTACTTAATTGGAACATTCAGGAAATTTTACTGTAGTCACTTAAAAAAGTGTTTCTTGATCATAAACTCTACTTGATTGCAGTGGTGATAGTGAATGTTGACTAATGGAAAGTACTTTAATAGTTGTACTCTTGTACTACCTAGTTTTATTTAAACTGTATGCTTTAAAAATTGAGCGAATTAGGGCATAGTGGTAAATGTACAGTGTGCCATAAAAGCCCGTAATAAAATTCAAGGGGTAGTGGTGTTCCTTGTCAAGCGTAACCACTGAAAGTTTGACACTTTTTAGACCACTTTAATTTTCCGATTAAATTAATAAAAACATTGTCACACTTGCTCGTGACAACCCTAAAAAGGCGTACTGTCGCGTATCTTATAGCACACTACAGTTAAAAACAGCACACACAGAACCCGCGCAAAAACTACGATATCGACTCCCCCAACCCCAGAATTCCAATTTTATTTCGGAATTTTGTAACAGTATAATATAGTGTACGACAAAGAATAAATCTCTACTTAAAAGACGATAGCAAACCAAGAAAAAATATTTATTTAGCGTCATTGCTGCTGAGTAAGTTCTTTAATTCTCATTGAGGAACGTTCCTTGAAATATAGTCTTTGCTTGAAACAGTGCTCCTGTTTGAAGATTTATCAGAGGGCGCATGTCCAGTATATTTCCAAAAAACTTTCATTAATACATGGTCCATAGGCGACGGTAAACCTACGGTAGGCTTGATTTCCACCTCAGTGGTATAAAATAGCGGGTAATGTGCAAGTGATGCCCTTCGTCTCACAACTTACACGGATCTGCGGTAAGCATACAAGCAAATGCTTGTGAGCTTTTAAAATAATAGATTATTGTAAAATTGATTATTTGAAAGAGTTATTTATGCGGAGGAGAAGCTAGCTCAGCGTAGAAAAAACAGTTCTTTTTCAAACATCTGTCTGATTATCTGTCTGTTATCATTGATAATAAAGATAACTTATCAATAATAAAGAAAGAATGACTAGTAATTAGCTCAGAAAACGATACTTGGCAATTTGCAGTGCAATAAGTTTATTTTAGCCACAATAATAATTAATATTGACAGACCGCAAACTGAATGCCCCAAACAAACATAATTATAATAACAATGAATACTGGACCTAATAAATAATCACGACATAAAAGCTTTGTTACTCTAAAAATTGAAAGCTATTACAAAATTTAACATTCTTAGATGTTCATTCCATTATTATTTTTCACTTCAGGTACTACAAAGAGGTTCCACCGATTCCTCACTCGTGGTAAAAGTATTACTGCTGATAAATAAGTATTTGAACGAATACTTCGAGGAATTTGAATTCGCCTTCATATTCATTAAAAAATATATATATACGTATTTTAATCAAAAACAACTGTGTTTTAGTAACCTTTCTACGACTTGACAAATTGGTTTAACTAGATAAAGGGACAACAACAAAGCCTTTGAACAACTATAGAACGATCGGATGTACACGTAAAATTAAATTCAAAAGACTGGAAATGGAACTTTTGGAAATAAGCGAGTAAACGAGAGGAGAAAAAAGCGAATTCAATGAAAGAAAAATTATCAATGCAGCAGCCCAATTTCTATGCACCTCATTTGAAATTGTGCTCTCTAATGGGGATAAGACAACAATGTATTATAAATTGGAAACAATTTGTTCTTTCTAAACAAATATAAAAATAATATGGATGATGTCGCAAATTTTAGACACATTAAATAAAGAAGAAGCAAGAGCAATCACCGCAGGACCCAGTTATTTTTGATGCTACTAAAATTACTAACGACGATGATAAACGTTCATTTAACTGTAACTAATAGCAAAACGCATAGAAGCTTTCTAAAAAACATTACAATTTGGATTTACTACATTATATTTTGGAAAACTACTCCCTACAAGCTGTCCGAACTCTATAACGGGATATATAAAAAAACCAAGCAACCGTCCAGTTTCGAAAGGGCCGACATTACAAAGAACTGTGTCACTGCAAACAGATGCTTAATTTCACAGTATATTAGTCACGTAGTACGATGACCTTGGTAGCGGCACCGACAACGTAATATAGTCACACGTCGTACAGTACAGACTCAAGATTCCTTGATGGCAATATAATTAAAGGCACCATTCATATATTTAACATTATCATCAAAAGCTTCCTTAATAAGAAAACCCAAGTCAAACAGAAATGTTAATTATAGTAGCTTCCTATAATATAATTTATTTATTTAATCTTTAATTGCACAAAATAAGTTACAATTTGGCGGACTTAATGCCATTAGGCATTCTCTACCAGTCAACCGGAAAGTTGAGTCCAAAAATGATTAATTAGGTAGTGCAAAACAACTGTTTTAAAAATCTAAATATACAATGACATGTGAATACACATAACATTTATATGTATAATAATAGGAAAATAATTCTCTGGATTATTATGAAAGATTCTATAAAAAACATCTCAGAAAATAAATCTGACTTGATATGTTTTGTAATTTTTTTAATGTATTAATAGGTGCTAAAAAATATTATGCCCACTGTTTGGTTCAGACAGAAAGATGTTATCTGTTAGCAACAAGTTTCCCGAGTATGGCACTTCAATGTTGTTTTAGATTCTAGGAATTTGTAGAATCGACATTGCTTGCTTTTAGTGTTTAATGCAAATCAAGGTACCATCTAGAACAGCAATGTATGGAAACTTAGTATCAATGTTAATTTTCCCAATAATTTACTGACGAAACGCAAGACGTAAATACGTATCTATCTTCTATTAAATAAAAATCAATGTTTGCATGTTTGTCCCCTATGCGCAACGAAACCATGATCAGATTGTAATGAAGCTTTGGCAGGATGTTCTGGGGAAGCCCGCAAAGCTTTCTGGATTATAAAAACTTTATTTCATTTTATTTTTTATCATAAAATACTTTTCTCTTTACGGCCACGGTCTTTTATTGAAAATCATGACGGGTGCAGCTAGTTCTCGAATATAACTCGTATCATCCCTCTATACCTACATACTTTCCATGGATAGTATAGATACAGACAACAAAAAACGACTTCATCATCATCAGTCTATATACTACCCATTGCTGGGCACAGGCCTTCTTACATGGGAGAAACACATGAGGAGCTTGGGCCGTAACACCACCACGCTGCTGGCCCAATGCGGGTTGGTGTTGGTGGGTTAAAGCGATTGCGGTAACAACCGGGACAGTCGACTAGAGATAATAGACCGAGGACCGACGGCTTAACGTGCCTTCCGAAGCACGGAGAAGCTCGAGATTATAAATATGATAAACCCATCCCACGATCGACCATGGCGAAAGTTGCTTAGTTTTCGTAATTGAAACCAGAGCGCTCAAACCTAAAAACCGAGTTGGAAAAGGGAAAATATTATATACTGAACGGTAAAATACAGAAAACTAAAAATGACCCCGAATTGTGTAGAAGTGAATTCCTGAACATTGCAATTTGTTTAACTTTTACTATTACTGTAATTATAATAAAATAAATTTGCTTAGTAAGTACCCACATAATATTATATCTACCTACCTAAATAATTTACTTTTTGTGAACATCAACAAAATTCTACTGCAGTAGGTAATTTACTGTCATTATTTCCGTACTAACGATTTAGGTTCTTTGAACTGGGCAATTTCAATAGGAATAAAAAAAATAGGCAAACAGCATTATTTTCCTGTTCCAACTCGCGTATTTTCGTAGTATCGAGCTTAATTCAAATATTAAGAACTTTGATATCAAGTTGTATGATATATTAAGTAACAGTATGTGATATGTGATCGTGGACACCCACGACAAATTAGGAACTTCCCCCCATTGAGGCGCTATGACATCAGACTCAAACACATTTGTATGCGCCTAGATCGATCGTTATTAATGTGTGCTTATTTGAAACGGTCGATACGTGTTCCGTTAAATGTAAGAAGAAGAAGAGCTTTTGTTTGTTCTTATCGGATGCGCCGGTTGTTAATGACTTCTAAAAAGTATAGCAACCTCATTGGCTGCGATTTAAATGTGACCAAAAACAAAGTTAGTAATTTATACTCATTAATTTACGAATATGTGCAACGAAACGCAATGCAGTGCATCCTGACTTTAATAACGGTTACCAGCTATTTCGGTGCTGGCACAAAGTAGGTCGACAGCATATAGTGAGAAACTACCTATCATAGATTTCGACATCATGCGTGTGCGCATTTTTATGAAATACGAGCAAAAGCCGTGTTTTGCACTCTAAAAATATTCAGGTCACTCAGGTACATATAGCTTACATTTCCTAAACATTTCCTGAAATGAATATTGGACGATTCGAAAATTCTTTTTGAATTGAAAAATGATATATGTATTTCTTTTTATTTTTCATTTATAAATTCACTTCTGCTGGCATGACTTACATAAAATATTAATACATATAATTCATACTAATATTATTATAAATGCGAAAGTAACTCGGACTGACTATCTGACACACTTAAACCATTGGATATGAAGATAGTTTGAGACCCTGGATCTGAGGGTGGGACTATGTGTTTACATTTCCCCATGAATGAGCGACTTGTCTTGTGAAGTCTAGAACTTGGAAGAGCAAGTTTATTTTTATATCTAGTGTTTATGTTATGAATATCACTGTTTTGAAGAAGTATCTTTATATTTGTGAACATAAATTATATTCTCAATATAAGTATGTATTGAGAAGCAACAATCTAAATATTAATTTATTTAATTAAATCCCTGAGTGAATCACGTGGATTGAGTTTGTAAATAGAACACACAGCCCTTTTTGTAATATAAAAATATCTTCAATGTCGGCTCCTGAGCCCCACAATAACAAGCCATAATAATATGTCATGACACTGTGGACGTAACCAAAGCAAACTATCCGTGCTGTTTCAACATCACACTAAGACCTAATTTTATATACAGCATAAGCAGCTGAACTAAGTCTTTTATATATTTTTCTACAATTTTTAGTAATAATTTATGAACAAAAAAAGAATCACATAATTCGGATCAGAAAATTCAGAAATCTCAGCGTTTACACCGAATACGCCGAGATACATTCAGTCAAATAAGTAAGTATCGGGAATGGATGACTTGTTTATGATTCCAATCAAATTCATTTTATCTGTTTTTTTTGTTGTTTTTAGATTGGCACAACTGTTTTCCATTTTGGCGCGGAGTTTGAGTTGCATCTGTTATATAAATTAAATACAGTGCTGTTTTTACATATATCATATCTAGTGTGTATTGCGTAAACAGAGAATATTATTTGAGCGTTATGCGGCGTTTAAGAGAGCAAATTCGACGAAAAAGGCCAGATGTGTGGAAAGAAAATTCTTGGATTTTGCACCACGATAATGCGCCTTCGCACAAGGCCATCATTGTGAACGAATTTTTGACCAAACACTCAACAAATACCATCGAGCAACCACCATATTTACCAGATATGGCTCCAGCCGACTTCTTTCTTTTTACTAAACTCAAATTACTACTTTGCCACAAAGTAGTAATTTGAGTTTAGTAAAAAGAAAGATTTTCTTTACCCGTTTTCAATCAGTAGAAGACTAAAGGAGAATTCGCGGCGAGAACTGAACTCAATTTCGAAAACAGCGTTAAAAAAATGTTTTAAATTGGATTATTCGTTGGCTGTCGGTGATAAAATAAATTTGGATGAATAACTAACATTTTGTGTATTATTAATCTATTCCCGGTACTTTCTTGACAGAATAGTACATAAAGAAATACCAACCGAATTGAGAACTACCCCCTTTTTGAAGTCGGTTAAAAATGAAGATGAATTATTCCTCTAACAAGATTATTTCAACTCACAAATACTAATTTTTAGCCCCCCGACGAAAAAAGAGGGGTGTTATAAGTTTGACGTGTCTGTCTGTGTATCTGTGTGTCTGTCTGTGGCATCGTAGCGCCTAAACGAATGGACTGATTTTTTTTTGTTTTTTTTTTTGTTTGAAAGCTGATGTGACTACGATGGTTCTTAGCTATAATTTATGGAGATCAGTTCAGGCGTTTGATGACTATCAGCTCATTTTCAACATGATAATAGGGTTTTAGTAACTTTTACAGATCTGACTGATTTGAAATTTTGTTTACTGTCACTTCGGTGACATTCCCATGACATACTATCTTTGAGCTGATCCTATACCATCAAAAACTCTGCGAAATGCCTAATTCTTCAGAAACTTACAGCAGATATAGCGTGCTTGGGCTATGAATAGTCTCAATGAGATGGTGTTAGATAGATGATTAATGACGCCGGGGGTTACTTAAATTTTTTAATTTTGTATTTTATATAAATTATAATTAAAACTGTTCTATTTTAGAATTTTGTATTGATTACTTTTCCTCAGATTGCCTGTGAGATTGCTGCTTAGCAATGTTGTTTGATTGTACTTTGTTCCATTTATTTATTTATTAGGATGATAATGATTATATGAGGGAAACCAATTCAGTTCTAGGGACGAGACTCGCAAATGAGAGAGAATCGCAAGGAGAATGTCATGATCAACGGCATTAAAGGCGTTGGCGAAGTCAATGAGTACTGACACCGTTAACTTAGAGGCCTCCATTCCATTTTTCAAATCCTCAGTAACTTTGTTCTTTTCTAAAAGTTCTGTATTATTTGTCCCTGTGTGCAATAATGTGTATTTGTAATTTGTTATAAAATAATCATTCAAAACTTATTATTTTGAACTAAATATAACATATAAAACCCCCACCCACCACACACAGGAAATAACTGATCATAATTACTGTCATATAGGTCAAGGCTGGGTCAACTTGACAAGAATACTCAACTTAATACTGAAACAAGTTTTGAAATGGTGTCTATTAACTACTATTTTAAGTATAGAAACTACAAAATGCAATATGTCTTTTTAGTATATTATTAAATTAATTATCTCTGAGGCTGTTTTTTCAACTGGAATTTAAAAATTCAATGTAATAAAAACTTTTAACATTACCATAAAAAACAACAAATCATTGTGCTCAGAAGGGTTTTACTGTTTAATATTTAACTTATTTTATTTAAGGATAAAAGAGATCAGGACCGATCGGTTTGGAGATCCCTGGGGGAGGCTTATGCCCAGCAGTGGGCGTCTCTCGGCTGAAATGATGATGATGATGATTTAAGCATAAAGTAAATATTCTATAACAGTAAAAATTTTTAAATAAGCCGCCTTTTTACAGGGTTTCGGGGGGTAGGGGGAAGGAGGGGTAAACGGGATTTACCCCCAACCAATTCCGACTGCTTTAAATGCATGGCTGTTAAAAAAATATATTGCATAAGTTTCTTTATTGTGGAAATAGGGGAGAGATGAGGGGGAGGGAAGCTTGAGGGGAATTACTCCCTGCCAATACCGCCCAAACCAAATTCTAAGAAAGAAGTAAGTGTTTCTTAATTCATTAATATTATTTCCAGCAATTTTGTTTCTGTCAGATAAGGTGATAATGATAATTGATAACATAAAGAAGCAGGTGGTGGTACTGGTGCTGACAACATGCTTCTTTAAGTTTATGTCTTTAATGTTATCAACTTAAGGGTGACAACATAAATAAGCGGGTTAGCAGCACCGGTAAGCTGCTTCTTTTTCCTTTGCTGAACCAAAGTTTTTTTCTATCACTATAGGTACTAGGTACAACTAGGTGGTAGGCTCGTATGTAGGGTCGTCTGGATAGGTACCACCACCTTTCTTAGTTCAGCCATGAAACAGTTCGCTGTGTTTCAGATTGAAGGGAACGGTTGTCAGTGTAATAACTGGGCATGGACTGCATTTCATCTTAGGCCTCAGGATGACAATGTACCTGCAATATCAAGTGATTTTTCCTTGTTTTTGCAGATGTCTATAGGTGGCGGTAACTGCTTACCATCAGGTGGGCTGTCAGCTTGTTTGTCATCTAGTTGTATAAAAAAAGGTTACCTCAAAATTTGCTCCATTTCCATTTCCCAAATTTTTACTTATCAAGTTTCACAGATATAATAGTATGTTTGATATGTTGCCGCGCATCGTCCAAAAACTCTCCATAGAAAATCTATGGAACAGGTGATGTCACATGTTCCCATATTACTAAGAAATGTATGGGCATACTGACAAAATTGATAATAACTATGTTTTTATTAATAGTTGTCGTAATAATAGTTGTTTTAATTGGTGCCAGCAATCTAATATCATTAATGTTTTTGATAAATTTTGAAAAAAAATATGACCAATTTTTAATTTTCAAAACAGTACAACTTCAACAAAATTCCATATCTTTATTGTTTGAATTGTTTTTATGGGTAACAGTAGTGTATATTTTCTGAATTTGTGAAAAATAGTTTTGGAGGTATGTAGGCAAGGTCTCTGGATCTCACTACACATCCAGTATCCTCTAATTCGGGAGACTTCTTTCAAATTCCAACTCATATAACCTTTCCAAACAAATAGTTATGTAATGTTTTCATGATATATTTAAAAGGAGATGTTCTGAAGAGTAGAGGCTGGAACTTAAACTCAGTCCAAGATTAGAGATTTTAAAAAAAGAGGATACTTAATATTTAATTGTTTCATCCTAGATGAATATTTTTAAAAAAACAGATTTTTACAAAGGGTAAACAATCTCATATTTACTAATGATTTTATTATTTTTTGTTAAAGACAACTGTATTAAAAGAAATTACATCACAGATTGAAGTTTGCCATTACACTAGTGAGATTATTAAATATTTTGTGAATTGATAAACTTGTAATTATCTACTAATCATTCCTATTAACAAAATAACCCAAAATGGCATTATTAAATTTCAATAAATTTTATATTTATCTGTGGAGACTAAAAGGTTTTTAACTGTATATAAGCTCGCCAACAGCATTGATAAGCACATTTTAATGTTTTTGATGTGTTTATATGCCTATTAAATTATACTGGAGCATATATTTTTTCATCAATTTCTTTCTATAATTGTAATTGTTACAATAAAGTATTGGTAAGGTTAAAAAGGTAACATTTATAAAGATATATAAGTAGTAATAGATAAAATATGTTTTCAAATTTATTCAAACATATTTTTGTATATTTTAAAACCCTGTGGTAAAAAAAGTTAGAAATATCCTTTTGCAGTAGCATTATTATCAAGCTTCAATATAGCGGACTTATATTATTTTGATTAGTTAGTGTTTAAAGAACTCATACCACACACATTAGGTTTAGGTTAGGTTTTTGGTTTAGAGTCACTTGAGAAATTAATTTACTAAGTAATTTCTTTCTGCTAATGTACACAATACAATTAAGGCTAAAAAATAAGCATTACCATGTTTTCCTTATAGTCAAAAGAGCTCTTGCAGGTCTCCTTCCATATCCATTCACATCGGGGAGGACAGAAAAGCGATCACTAAAACTTCTCTTGACTTCTGGTGAACTCACTGGTTGATCACCAGAGTTTAGCCTCAGGGACTTCCCAGTAACTAAGCCATCACACTTCTGAGGTCTCAGTTCCAAAGATTGATCATCAAACACTGGCAATGACACCCGTTTACCATTCTGCTTTTTCTTAGGCAATTGCACACTAGATTCTTCACCAATTTCCTCAACTTTACTCTTACTATATTGCTCACCATCACCAAATCCTTGGACAAAACAGAGCATAATGTCATCTGGATATGATTCCTTCATTTAGAAGGTCATTTTTCGATTACTTTTCAATAGCTCGAATAAGGTCACTGGTGAACAATTCAATTACGGTCTATGTGAAAGATAGTCCTTTCATTTTCACACTTTGTTAGTGAAATGACTGGTTTTCAATTCAACACCAACAAATTATTTGAACGAAGAATTTTTACTCCGAAGTAAAAAGTCTGCGAAGTATGACGGAAACTTATTAATTTCACTTCCACATAACTAATTTATCACGAACAAATTATAATCCAAATGAAAACAGAAATTTGTAAAATATTTCTAGAGAACCGCCGAAAACGTCTGGATGACGTTTTATAATTTTCGTTCGGTAACTAGCAGCTTACTCCCGGCTGCCACGTTCGAAAACACATGTATGAAGAGAGCCGGTTGTTTGGGAACTGAGTGATTGACCAATAATAGTTTGCCGTTCCGCTGCCGTGCAGGCCCGCCTTGGCCGTGTGAGGCGCAATCGCAATCGCGCTGTGAATGAGAATGAATAAGCCTTATTTTACAGCTTAATGCTATGTTTTATGAGATTGACAATTTATTAGATCCGGTAGGCCTAGCTAGACCAAAGAGTACATTTTTTATTGCATATCGCTATCGCTAAGCGGAAAATGTATGAGGTTTGACATATGACATTCATCGTATTTATATCGCAAATGTCAAATTCAAAACCTTTTCTAATGTCGCAATAGCAATAGCGATTGTCAACTAGGATCTTTCGTGTCTGAGGGCCTAGACAAGATGCTTTTTGATAATCGCTATCGCTAAGCGGAAAATATATGGGATTTAACATTGGCCCTTGATTGACTTTCCATCGCAAATGTCAAATCCTATACATTTTCTATTTAGCGATAGCGAGTGGCAAAATTGACTAATGGCAACTTCTCTAGGCCCTATGGGCCATTAGAAAAATAAATAAGAACCTATACTAACCTAAGAAGAAATAGAGGTAATTCATGGAAACACCTTTCGTTCATTTCACGTACCACCTTTTGTACACTCTTTGTTTGTATTTGTATCTATAGGCGACGGTAACCGCTTACCACCAAGTGTCATCTAGTTGTTTACTTACAAATAAACTACATAGAGGCAATAAATGTTTGAATTGATTTGAAGAATTCCCGTGAATTGAACACTGAACGACCCAGAATAAGCAGCTTTTTACCTCTCTAGCACGTGCAAAAACTCGCAGCTAAGTCGCATTTTATTGTGTCATGTGTAAGCTAAATTAATTTTATTGAACACACTGCATATAAGTAGGTATAATCCTCATTGGTCTAACGCACAGAGTATCATTTAATAAAAGGAAATAGATGCTTATCAAGAGACAGAAAAAGGGAACAAAACACCAGCGTCATCTTTGATTTGACGTGGAGTTATTTATTAGCAGATCGTGATCTTGTGCCGGTAAACTACCTACGAAGAAAATGTAAATAAAATAAAATAAAGTTTATTGGCAAAGTTGTTTTTTTAAAGATAAAAATATCTTTTGCCACGTTTTGAACACGTAAATCGCTTGAGTAATTACTCCAAACTTACTAAAAAGCTTGTAATAATATATGAAAGCGATCTCTTCCAGGTAACCTTAGGATGGAAAGGATTTATATTTTGCACGGAACTGGTTCTGATGAAGGATTTTTTTTACCACAGAGATATGATAAAGCCATTTATATATAAAATTTCAAGATAGCGGTTATATCCAATGATTTTTGACAGTTCAAAGCGATAAATGGCTTTATCATATCGCGTTTGGGTGGTTATGCTAGGCGGGCTGAAATACCAAGTGATTTTTTCGAGTGTGAAACGGGCTTCGCCGACTAATTTTTCGCCAATAGATCCAAATCCCTTTTCTATATATATCAGACAAAATATCCAACTCTGCTTGGTCATAAAAAATAACTATGAACCCATTAGTAATGCCAATATCTCTATTGAATTATTTCAAGTGGTATTTGTGGAATGGATCGTTCGTCGACTAAAGTTTCGTCGGCGAAGTGTTTCACATCGGAGTTTACCTTGTTATTGCATGTGTTTATGGGCAGCAGTAACCACTTACCACCAGGTGGGCTGTCAACTTGTTTGTCATCTAGTAGCATTGTCTAGATAAAAAACATGGGCGCAACTACCCAGTTCTCTTTTTATGTAAAGTTTACATAAAAAAGTTTCCCGCATTATGGGGCAGCGTGATAGTGTTAATGTTATGGCCCAAACTCCTCATGTGGGTAGTCAGGAAGGCCTGTGCCTATCAGTGGGACGTATATTATACTTGATAGGCCGTTGATGATGAAATGAAGAACAGTAAGTAAGTAGGTAATGTTTCAGCAAGGCTTAGAATCTTGACTAGATCCGTTGAATCAATATATATAAGTATTTTGTCGTAACTGAACTATTCCATTAATTAAAACGATTCGAAAAAAAACAAAGTATTCTCTTTTTTTTTTAAAAAAAATGGCAATATTAGTTAATAAGGCACTTCTAAATATTACAAAAATCTATCATGATTAATATAAATGGTTGAAGTTGAATCTCGTCCCTTTAGTCATGTCTAATTTATTATATAAGTAATGTCAAAATTGCATTCATAAGTTTCGAATGCATTCAAGGCGCAAGGGATCAATAGTTTGGAACTACAAAAACTGGATCACCTAGGAAACAGGGAATCCAAACTCAGAACCCCACAAGTCTCGGCGGTATAATGTACATTATGCACGAAAAAATACTTTAATATTATCAGAATTGATTTTGAACAATAAAAATACTTGAGGCATTTGAATAAGCAATTTTGCAGTACGCCTGTGTGTTTCTAAAACAAGTTTTTATAAGATAAAAATACAAAATTAAAAATTTTAAGTAACCCCGGCGTCATTAATCATCTATCTAACACCATCTCATTGAGACTATTCATAAGAGCCCAAACACGCTATATCTGCTGTAAGTTTCTGAAGAATTAAGCATTTCGCAGACTTTTGGATGGTATAGGATCAGCTCAAGGATAGTATGTCATGGGAATGTCACCGAAGTGACAGTACACCAAATTTCAAATCATTCGGATCTGTAAAAGTTAGTAAAACCCTATAATAATGTAGAAAATGAGCTGATAGTCATCAAACGCCTGAACTAATCTTCATAAATTATAGCAAAGAACCTTCGCAGTCACATCAGATTTCAAACAAAAACCGAATCAAAATTGGTCCATTCGTTTAGGCGCTACGATGCCACAGACAGACACGTCTAACTTATAACACCCCCTTTTTTGTCAGGGGTTAAAAAATGGCCGGCGTGAACAGTGCCGTCAAAGTATGTCTAGCAAACTACCGAGGAAGATAACTTAACAAAATTAACTACACGATTCAGAGTATTTTCGTCAATAAAATTTATGAACCGTGTGGTTGTAAATCGGGTATTTATCAATAGTTTTCTTTTATTCTATCGGTTCTGTAAAAATATATGCATTATTATAAGTTAGGTTCTATGCTAAATATAAATAATAAGGTATATTATTTATATTTAGCATAGAACATAACTTAGAATAAATTCATGTCCGCAGGCGGGGACTGAACGGGACGGGTGACTGCTCTAATCATCTGAGCTACATAGGACTTGTATTTGCGTTAAAAGCTAACGTATTTTTTACTCTTACAATGTCAGAAACTCATTTTTGATCAGTCATAGTAACTCCCAATTTTTTTCTTATTTATTCCGGGTTGGAAATTGAAATAAAATCCTATATAATTTTCTTCCTTCCATTACATAAATTGAACTAGTTTTCGAACCCTACGATTAAAAACAGTTTTTGTTACTAATGCGTGTATATTTTAGACCACGTGTATATTTAATTTGTAAGGAAAGTGGCTCCATCTAGGTATATTATTTAGTTTCTATACTCGTCCCTAGAGGGCGCCGAACAGGTGACTTGTTAGACAATAATAATATAGCCTCAACTTAGCCTCAATTATAACCTCTTTTTATGTCTGTCACTATAACAAAAGATAAAAGTAGATATCTGGTACTGGTACACTTGGGGTAAAAAAAATAAATCTTTTTGCTCATTATGAAAAGTTTTTCCTATAATATAAAACAAAAATCTTCGAGACAGAACAATTTTTGATACTTTCCCAACAAAATGGGCACTCTCCATTCAGTGCACCCTTTTTTTTTTTTTTTTTTTTTTTCGGGGAGAAATCTGTTTACAGACCTACCCGTCGCTGGCGAAGCGACGGGCGTGTGTGGGGGTCGCCCAGCGCTAAATGACACTGGGAATACCCACTAAAACTCCCCGGTAACTCCACTGCCCTTCGCGGGGGTAGCCTAGGCTCTGCCGAGGCAATTTCACTAGTCCACCCCCAGGCAACCCGGCCTTACGTCCAGGTTTCGCGCCAATGGAGATTACCCAGAGTCACATGGGTAATCCCAGACGTGGCGGCCTATGCAATGCATGCGTGGGGGCCACCCACGCATGCGGCCGCGCCTAGGGAGCAGGAAAACGGGCGATCACCGCCCGCCTCCTTACACCCACCCGTCTACGCCGGATTGGGGCGGCCAGAGGATCCTCTTCCCGCTCCCTCTCCGCTGCCTCCTTCTGCGTGAGCACAGTCTCACAGAAGGAGGCGACAGCCTCCCATACCCTCTCGCTACCAACCATGGCCCTTACCATGGTTGGCAGTGAGAGGTGACCGCCACCGAGCGCCGCACGAAGTTCGCGGCGCTCGTGTCGCCAGGCCGGGCACTCCACAAGGGTGTGCTCAGCCGTATCGTCGGGGGAGTCGCAGTGATGACACCGCGGCGTCTCCTCCCGACGGGCGATACGGTACAGGTAGTGACCGAAGCAACCATGTCCGGTCAGCACCTGTACCATGCGGTAGGTAAGGCTGCCCAGCCGGCGCCCAACCCACTCCTCCAACACCGGACGAATTGCTTCAATCGTCCGGTGGCCGGCTGTTGGAGTGACGAGTGCCTCCCCCCACTGGCGCAGAGCCTCCCTCTGCGCCAGGGTGCGGATCCGCCTCACTTCGTCAAGGTCGGGACGCTCCCCCCGCTCTCTTGTCGCAACCCGGTGTTGATGCACTCTGGCCAAAACCAGGGCATCAATCTCCCACGGGAGCGTACCTGCTAAAACGCAGGCAGCCCCATGACTGACCGTGCGGTAAGCCCGCACGGCCCGGATTGCGATAACCCTCTGTGGCTGTCGTAAGAGGGCCCGTGTGCGGAGGGAGAGGCACTCTGCCCACACCGGGGCTCCATACAGTGCCATGGACTTTACCACTCCGTGGTAAAGTCGACGGCACGACGAGCTGGGCCCACCCACATTTGGGAGGACCCGTCCAAGCGCAGCTGCGGCGGCGCACAGCCGAGGAGCGAGGAGCTTGAAATGCTCCTCAAAGCTCCACCGAGGGTCCAGAACCAGGCCGAGGTACTTAAGGTGCACCTCGACGGGTATCCGCATCCTCTCCACTCGGACTTCGAGCCCCGGTGGGGGTCTGCGTCTCGGGGCATGGAAGGACATGGCTCTCGTTTTGGTGAGAGCCACCTCCAGCCCTAGGAGGCGAATCCGCCGGACGACCATGGTTGTGCCGACCGACGCAAGTTGGACCGCCTCCTCCCATTCACGCGCCCTTGCTGCGACTAGCGTGTCGTCCGCGAAGCAGACGACATCCATCCGCGGCAAGAGCGCGCCGCGCAGAACCCAGTTGTACCCCAGGTTCCATAGTAAGGGGCCTAGTACGGAACCCTGGGGTACACCTGCTGCCATCGACCACGACTGGACGCGGCCCTCCGCGTCCTCGTAGAGAATCTGTCTCCCGCGGAGGTAGTCCCCCACGAGGACGCGGAGGTACAGAGGCACTCGATGGAACTTGAGTGCCTCCTCTATACACTCGTGAGGAAGGCTGTTGAACGCGTTCGCGATGTCAAGAGACACCGCGATCACAGCCTCCCCTCTTGCTGTTGCCGCCTTAGTCCACCTTTTGAGGCGGGCCACCGCGTCCATCGTTGACCTGTCAGTGCGGAAGCCAAACTGGCACTCCGCTAAGTCCGGCCCTCTGCTTTCCAGGTGCTCAGTGATCCGGGAAGCGAGAATTTTCTCGAAAAACTTCCCGGATTCATCTAGCAGTACCACCGGCCTGTAGCCTGACGGCGAGTCGGCGGGACGGCCCTCCTTCCTAAGTAGGCAAAGTCGCCCAACCTTCCATCTTCTGGGGAAGCGACCCGACGCGATGCACTTGTCGAGCAAAGCGCGAAACCGCTCCTCCAGGGGGCCGAGAACTATCCCCACCACCTTTGATGGGGCGCCATCCGGCCCCGGTGCTTTATTTTTGCACCGGAGCCTGTCCCTCCCGATGTCGAACTCCATGTCTGACACGGGGGGACCGTCAGCCCATCCCTCCAAAGTGGAGTTGAGAGGAGCCATCCTGGGGGGCGCGAACGGTCCGGGATTGGGGAACAGAGACCCCAGCACCCGTTGCATGAGCCCCGGCTCCATGCAGGATGTGGAGGGGGCGGCGTTCGTGAATTTCCCCCGCACCACCCTGTATGGCCTCCCCCAGGGGTCGTCGTCCAAGAGCGCGATGAAACGCTCCTGTGCGTCAGCCTTGGCCCTGCAGATCGCCGTCCGCAGAGCTTTATGAGCCTCACGATATGCCCGGTGACGTTCCTCCTCTTCACCGGGCGCAACTGTGGCGCGCCTTCTACACCTATAGAAGGCACGCCTGGCTGTCATACTGGCGGTACGCAGGATCGATATCTCCGGCGTCCACCAGTACACCTGCCCCCGGCGGGGGCGGCCCCGTGTTCTCGGCATAGCGGCATTGCAAACGGCTTTTATGTCCTTTGCAAAATTCTCGGCCATGTCGTCGGCATCCCCGGCACTGGTGTTGGGCCCATCATGCCAGGCCCTCACCATCGCCGTCTCCTCCGCCAGCTCCCTATCGAGCTTGGCAAGGGTCCACCGCAGAAAATTGGTGGGCCTTGGTGAGGGCCCCAGATGGATTGGGGACCCTGGGGATGCCGTGGAGACCTCGTATCGGATATATAGATGGTCCGATAGGGTCTCCACATCATCCATTACCCGCCAATCCCTTATTCGGGCGGCAAGCGATGGGGTAGCAAAGGACACGTCGACCCTCGACGTGCCCTGCCACCGGACACAGGTCGGGGTGGTGCCTTGATTAAGGATTTGGAGCCCCAGGGACAAAACCCAGAGCTCCAAGATGGCACCACGAGCGGTGGTGCTTGGGGACCCCCACGCTTGAGATTTTGCGTTTAGGTCCCCTGCCACCAGTACCGGGAGGGGAGCGGCCCGTCGCACCACTGCCTCAACCGCAGCCAGGAACCACTCGAACTCGGCCAAGCTGCGGTTTGGGGAGAAGTATGTGGACACAACTACCACTCCTCCCCATCGTACCGCCACATACCCCGGCCCCCTATCCACAGGGACCAGAGGGGCAGCATCGCTAGATGCCGACCCTACTACAGCGGCGGAGCCGTCTGTCGCCCCAGCCCACCTAGGGGAAGGAGGGATGTAATACGGCTCCGATATGACTGCCAGATCTATTACCCACTCCGCCATCGCCTGGCACATAAGATCCTGTGCCGCGGCGCAGTGGTTTAGATTTCCCTGTAGTATGTTGCCGATGGGGGTATTAGGCATTGATTGTTTCCATCGGCACTACAGGGGCGGCACGAGGCACTGCTGCTCGGGAGGGGGTCGTCTCCGGGGTGACGGGGCGGCCCTTGACTAGGGGTGGGTTGCATCTCACTCCCGTCATCCGGTGCGCTGAAGGGAGCCCTCGGTCCGCACAGACGGAGCACCTGGCTTCAACAGACTGGCAGTCCACCATCTTATGACCCTCCGCACCGCAGCGGAAGCACAAACCACTGCGGTCCTTCTTGGATGGGCAACGCTGCGATGTGTGGCCGACTTCATAGCAGCGGTGACACCGCATGGGGCGCTGCTCGAGCACCTTGACTGAGGCAGAGCTCCATCCTACACAAAGGCGCCCAGCCTCCACTAACCGGCCCACCACCTCAACGGGGAGGGAGGCCACTGCCGATCCTACGCCCCCGGCGCTATTCGAGACAGCGCCAAGCCTGATGACATCCGGAGCACAGCCCGTCCTTTCTGCTAAGGCGGCTCGAAGCTCATCAGCCGACACTGAGTCGTCTAGACCGGTGATACGGATATCGGCTAGTTTCACGGGGCGTACTACCCTTGCTGCGTCACCCAGTGCCTCCCCAACCTTGGTGGCGAAGGCGTCAGCCTGGGCTGCAGTGGTTGCTTTAGGGAACTCGAACAGTCGAGCCCCCGTCATAGTCCTCCTGAATTTTGGGGGGCCCACGATGCCCAGGGCTTCCAGGCTGACCGCTGCTTTGGCCTTTGAAATAGCCTCCTTGTACGTGGCCCCCTCAGCCACAGCCTCAGGCTTTAGGGTGACCACCACCGCCATGGTTTTTGGGGCCTTGAGAGGCTTGGCCGCCTTCTTGGCTACCTTCTTGGCTGGCTTGGTCTGACCCTTATTTGGAATTCCCTGCTCTGAACTCGCCGGGGCTGGGACCTTCCGAGGCTTCTTGCCTACGGTTTTCCAGCCCTCCTCCTCCACCAGCACCACTGGCTGCTCCTGGCGCGAAGGCCCCGCGATCTGTTCCACCGCTCGAGTATCCAAGGCCTTGGGAGACGCGGCCTTAGGTTTTTTCATCCTCGCTTCTTTCGGCATGTTTGCCGGCGGAGCGAGAGTGGTTGGCGCCAACAGGGTACCCCGGGGAGCCTCAGAGTCACGAGTCTGATATTGGTCCGTGGCTAGTGGCGGGCGGTGGGATTGGGCGGGCAGCAGTCTTCCATCCACCTCCAGGCCTTCCAGTCTGGCCCCGACCACTGCGCCAACGTGGGACATCAATTCCTTTTGGAGTTGACGGAAGGCATCCACAAACTCGGACCTTGTCAATGTACCGTCTTGGTCATGCGCCTGACCGATCGAGCATACTGGCTCAGCCCGCACCGACTCCGGCGTGGGGCTCACCATCAGAGCCACGGGGCACCTTTTCTCGCCTCGAGGGCTTGGGCGCTCGGAGAACGCCCGCCTCAAAGCTGCCAGCTCTTCCATCACGGCGGACAACTGACCCTTCAGGCGCTTGTTGTCTGCCTGCAATTTCCGCATCTCCTCAGAGGAACCTCGATTAGCCAGTGATCGCACGGCCTTCAGCATCGCCTGCGAGGCCTCATCTATCTCCCTAATAAAGGTGCCCTTGAAATTTTTCGATTTTCGGGTAGCCTGGTAGATGAGGCCCGCCCCGTCTTCCGCTTTTTTTAGGAGCTCATCTACTGACAGCTCAGGCGACCCTTTTCGAGTCTTCCCTGCCCCGGACTTGGGCTCTGCCTCAGTAAGAGTCGACTCCGAGTCCGAGTCCAGACCTCCCTCCTCTAACTCTCTGCGAGCTTCGGAGAGGCCCGTATGGTGGTAGGCCCCCCTTCCGCCCCGTGAGCGTGCGACCTTCGGCGCTAAACGTCCTGGTCGTCGTTCCTGTACGTCAGAGTCGTCATCCGACGACACTCCCGCGAAGAACTTCCCTCCAAGGGGTCGTTTTCTCGACGACGGCCTCGACTCCTCTCTTAGGGACTCCTCATCAGTGTGCCGGCCAGAACGGCTTTCCTTCCTTCCTCCAGCCTGACCAACAACTCCAGCGTACTTAAATGTGGGGGAAGCTCCCTTGGCCGCCCCATCAACAGCCTCGACATCCGACTGTCCCTCCGATTCCATGGACCAGTCGTATGCCCTGGCCACCTCAGAGTACGACGGAGAGACCGCCCCAACACAGGACGGGACTAAGACCGGCTCATCCGGCTGGCCCTGAGAAGGGCCTTTTGGTTGGCCCTGAGAAGGGCCTTTTGATAGTCGCGTTGAGCGCCGTACAGTAGACATATTGAGCAGTTTGAGTACAATATAAACAATCCAAGCAGAGGATCAGCCTGACTAGACACCTGCGTTACCGGGTCTAGTTCAGTTTCCAGGGGGTACCACGGGGAGGTTCTCTGCATCCACCCCCCAATCCATTCAGTGCACCCTACATACGTGTACCTACCCATACCACAGATTAGATAACTAACCCCATACCAAATTACTGCTTTCAAGACCTATCATTTGTAATTTCAATAGCCGCAGAGACAGGCGAAACTACTTAATTATTACAATTTGCAAAATAATTAAAATTACAATATTATGGTGATGAAATAAATACATTACTAGTTATTAAACTTAGTTCGTGAATTACCTAATAATAAAAATTAAAACTATCGTTTTTTTACGGTTTCTGTGGTATTCATTACCTATAAAGATAAAAGAGTCACGCAAACCTTGGTTTGCTTGGTTTGGTACAGAGAAACTACTTTTTAAAATACTATGTAGATAAAGTAGTAGTGTGCGTTGATTATTGACAGCTATCGAGACTTTTCGATTCGATTGAAACTTTTACTCTGTGGTATTATCAAAAATCTAATGTCCGTTTTCATTAACCATTCCCTAGACTTAAGTGACTCTTATCAACATTTGTCTCTTTGTCTCTCTCTATCTCTGTCTGCTTTGTACCACTGCTTTGTATTAAAAAATACTTAAGGTTCGCAAAATTTTCTATTTAGATAACACATGTAACACATACACACTTATTGTTATTACATGTAAATTTAGATTTTTGATATGATCATTACCTAATACCACAAAGAAAAAATATCCCCTGTGAAAGTTTCAATCAAATCGAAAAATCTCGATCGCTGTCAATAATCAACACAGCAGTCAACACAACTACTTTATGTGCTTTGAAAGCACTAATGTAAAGCGGTAAGAAGGGACCATATACAAAGACAGCTAGTGCAGCTTGTAAAACACTGTTCTAGCCGCCTCCACGTTGCCGGCCCATAAGGTGCCGGTCTTCGTAGTCATCAATTCACTAATGAGTAATGACGCCTCTTTTGAAGGATGGGTTCATTCATAAGAGCCGTGAAAAGGCACCTTATTTCACCACCTTGTTATAGGGAGGAGGGAACATAATAAGGACATGTGCTGGCAAAGAATTCCAAGTTTTGGAAGTACAACAAAGAAACGAGTAACTAAACTTCTTTGTGTGTGATGTTGAGCCGGAGACAGTGAATTGATGACTCTGAAAACCGGCACGCGTGCTCCTGTAGGAAGGGGAAGGTAGGATAAGGTCGTAAAGCTCCTTTTTATCATCCCTTACCAGAAATAAAACCAATTTACCGGATTTAACTAGCGTTTAATTAGATGTTACATTATTATTATTCACCCGACGACGTTTCGATTACTTTACAGCGATCACGGCGACACACGGGAAGACTGAAGATGCTACCGTCACTTTGTGTTATATTTTGAGCGGTCCGAATTACGCATACGGAGCTCACGATGTCAGTTTTTTGGGCAGTGTGAGGACGGGCTTGGGACTTTATTATTCGCATGATGGGATCCCAAGCTGGTGGTACACTCCAACCATCTTCTCTATTGAAATTAGGATGTTTTTTGATTTCAATAGCCTCACGTAACATTCTAGGAATGAAACTGTGTTCTTTGGCGAGGATCTGGGGCTTATCAAATCTGATATAGTGATTGGGTCCGTCAAGAGCGTGTTCACACACTGCCGACTTTGTTTCGCGCCTGTGTTTTACGTCAGCTATATGTTCTTTTACCCGGGTGCCTATGCTTCTCTTTGTTTGACCTATGTATGAGAGGCCGCAGTCACAATCTAACTTGTATATGCCTGCATCTTTGACGAGCGGCTGGCCGAGTGGTCTGTGCCCCTTAGTAGGCAGGCTACTTGATCGGGAGGTCCTGGGTTCGAATCCCGGTAGGAGCAAATGTTTGTATGATGAGTACGAGCATTTTTTTACGAGTCATGGATGTTTATAAGTATGTTTAATTAGTATATTTCTAATATTTATATAAATATTATTATCATTATTTCTCCGTTATCTAGTATCCATAACACAAGCTCTTAATGATGCTTACTTTGGGCTAGATAGGTGTGAGTGTATGAAAAAAAAACATACATCTTGTAAGGGGATATTGCACTTGACAGGTGGTAGGAATTGGTTAATCTTCTTCGGCGGCTTGAAATAAGTTTTAATTGAAGCACGTTTTAAGATGTTGCCAATCTTGTCAGTGACACCTTTCATATATGGTAATACAGCAGGTTGACGTTCGACTGTGACAAGTTTCGCTCGGCTTCTATGACTTTGGCGTGGTATTTGCAGTTTGTTGTCCCGCAATATATGCTAACATCTAATGTAACATCTAATTAAACGCGAGTGAAATCCGGTAAATTGGTTTTATTTCAAATGTGTAGTGCTTGCGAAAATGTAAGACAATACTGTCCCTTACCAGCCCTCGCCCATAACTCAGTTCTCAACGATACAAGACCTATTGTTTCTGCTTTAAGTGTATAAATATCAGTCTTTTACCCACCTACTTATAGTTTGATTTATTCTAAAATTTATTTATTTTCATGAAAAAGATAACATGCTTGGTACCTAATTAAGCAAGCATGCAAGAACAAACATTTAATAAGTAGTGTGAAACACAAATTATTTCGTACAATGAATGTGAATACCGACCTATAGTAATTTTCAACTTAGTAGATCCTAATTAATAATGTAAATGCTTTATTTAGTGTGTTTGTTACAGTTTCACAACTAAACCACTGAACCGATTTAGATGAAATTTGGTATGGAGATAGTTTGAGACCCTGGGAAGAATATAATATACTTTTTGGATCGATAACCGACATCCACGCGGGCAGAGCCGCGGGAAAAGCTAGTAGAAAATATTTTCGTAGTACAACTAGAACAATTTTATTCTTTACATTAAGCAGAGTGTGAAGATCTTCTTATTGTTTATTTATCTAAGTACGTATTTGACCTTAGACGTGGAAGCACAAGTTGAATCTTTTATATTACTGTATTTCCTGCGCAGTGAAAAGAAAATGTAACACGACTTCGTTAGTTTCGTTACGCAATGTTAGCTAAGGTTGAATAATAATGAAAATCAAACGAATTGATTATTTTTTCAATTAAGTATGATAACGAGTTGTGATTGAGACCTTTACCAGCCGTCTATAATTAAGTATATTTATAACACCCCTCTTTTTTCGTCGAGGGTTTGACGTGTCTGTTTGTGTAGCTGTGTGTCTGTCTGTGGCATCGTAGCACCTAAACGAATGGACCGATTTTGATTTGTTTTTTTGTTGTTTGAAAGCTGACATGATTAGGATGGTTCTTAGCTATAATTTATGAAAATCAGTTCAGGCGTTTGATGATTATCAGCTCTTTTTCTAAATTATAAAAGGATTTTACTAACTTTATATCGTCACTTCAATGACATTCCCATGACATACCAACTTTGAGCTGATCATAGACCATCAAAAAGTCTGCGGAATGCTAAATTCTTCAGAAACTTACAGCAGATTCCTATAGCATCAAGCATGTTTGGGCTCTTATAAAAAGTCTCAATGAGATAGTGTTAGGTGGATGATTAGTGAGGCCGGGGGTTACTTAAAATTTTTAACCGACTTCAAAAAAGGAGGAGGTCATCAATTCGCCTGTATGTTTTTTTATGTTTGTTACCTCAGAACTTTCGACTGGGTGAACCGATATTGATGATTCTTGTGACTGCCTAACCTAACGCCCTGTATTTATCTAGTATTATTTTTATACCACTAAGGTGGCAATCAAACATACGGCCCACCTGATGGTAAGAGGTTACCGTAGCTTACGGACGCTTGCAACACCAGGCAGGGGTATCACTTGCGCGCTTCGACCTAAAATGAAAGTTTGTATAAAAATATAGGTACTCTAAAAGACGCGACGGTGAGCGCTGCGGTGGCTCCGACATTTGGCACACTTATGAAGGAGTGTCCTTAGCTATGACGTCATCAGACTTGGTACGCAAATGAGTGACGTCCCCGTCACTAGCATACCGACGACGCGACACTAATCTAGAGTTAATCCTTGAGTCTAATTCTAGATATGAATAACAAATTAACTAAATGTATTAATCGAACTTTGAACATTGAACTTTATTGTGAAGATGGAATTCAGGTTATTTAGCCGTTACAGTTGCATATACTTTAATATTTGAACATCTTTGGCATTCTATAAAACCTATTCCAATTGTTTTTTATTAGACATACAAATATTTTTTGGGTAATTACACTGATTTTTTTTTAACTAAACTACTTCAGTTACCTAGGCTTTTATTAACCAAAATTTAGCGAGGTGTAATTGCAGTTTAGTGCACCTGTAAGCAACTTTATTTTCAACAAAAAGTTATTTAGTGACTTTTTTGAGCTTTTTTTTACTATTGACGTGGGTTTTTTTTTCTTTTGACCCCAAGATGGAAGCGATCTACACCCGGATTCCTCAACCGCAGAGGAACTGGCTATCTTACCTCCAACTGCCGGAACACAACAATGCCGTTAATATTTGTTGTTGAGGCGGCAGACTTACGGTAAGACGGTGAAAGCTAACCGTGCGGACTTAAAAAAGTCTTGCCACCAACAGTCTTATTACTAGGTCGTAAGCCCGTGAGTATGGTCGTCTGGGTAGGTACTACCGCCTGTCTTATTTCAGCCGTGAAACACTTCGCTGTGTTTCGGATTAAAGGGAAAGGTAGCCAGTTACTAGGCATGGAAGGCATTTGATCTTAGGCTTCAGGATGACAACGCACATGCAGTATCAAGTGAATTTTCCTTGTTATTATTGCAGGTGTCTATAGGCGGTGGTAACCACTTACCACCAGGGCCTTCAGCTTGTTTGTCTTCTAGTTGTATTAAAAAACCAAACTGAGAAGAAATTTTCTGCCTTCACAATAATTGAACCCGGGGACTTTCCTGAATTTAGTTCTTTTACTGAACATTCTTTGAATTTGCATTATTACGAAAGAGCACCTTTATCTCTCTAAGCTAACAGTGATTTTAGCTAGTTATCAGTAGCTTGGTATCGTTTTATTTACCTTAGTGTAGACAAGATGATACAAAACAATAATGGCGCACGTGCTTCTCTACACGTTTAATACATTTCCAATAATAATGGTCTGTACCTAATACCAAAGACCATCAATCATCCTTGATAATACCACAGAGGAAAGAATAATACTAAGGTTTTATATTTTGTTCTGAGGGAGGTCACCAAAGCTTCTCGTGGATTCTTGGGTAGGTTAGATTTTGAGTAGAGGATTCAAAGATTTACATGTATGACAAAAAACGAGTTACTAAATTTCTTTATGCGTGATGCTGTGGTAGAGACCACAAAAAGAAACGCTACTCTATGTCCTACAAGGTAGAGGAGACAATATAATCAAACGAAAAAAATAAAAATAAAAAATTTAAGTAACCCCCAGCCTCATTAATCATCTACTTAACTAATACCATCTCATTGAGACTATTCTTATGAGCCCAAACACGCTATATCTGCTGTAAGTTTCTGAAGAATTAAGCATCTCGCAGATTTTTTTTATGGTAGGTAAGTATAGGATCAGCACAAGGTTAGTAGGTATGTCATTGGAATGTCACCGAAGTGACAGTACCTACGCGAAATTTCAAATCAATCGGATCTGTGAAAGTTAGGGTAACCCGTTTATCATGTAGAAAATGAGCTGATAGTCATCAAACGCCTGAACTGATCTTTACAAATTATAGCTAAGAACCATCCTAGTCACGTCAGCTTTCAAACAATTCGTTTAGGAGCTACGATGCCACAGACAGACAGACAGACACACAGATACAGAGTCTCTTTACTACACCCTCTTTTTTCGTCGAGGGTTAAAAAGGCTGTGACCAGAGAAATATACGTTGTAAGTCAACCTTTTCTTTAATTTATTATTACTATTATTTAATTTATCATGTCAAAGAGCTACCTATTTAACAATTACGACGCAGTAATTGTCAGATTTACTTATCGAAAGATTTTCATCAAACAAAAAAAGCATAACCTGTTATTACACTATTTTTCTTAGAAGCAGGCACATTGATTCGTTGTATTTACATAATGAAAATGTAAAATAATATACGTCTTATACATATAGACAACAAACTTCGAGGACATTGAAAGTCATTTTGTCACTGTACAATAACCGTGACTTTTGTCTACTGTTTAAATTACTTTAAATCATTAATCACGAATTCGTAATGGGTTTTATAAATGGGTAGATATTATTATTTTTAAGCGTGGGCAGGCCTCCAAAAAGGTGGACATTTCGCCGCCGTCTGGTTAAATCAGCCGCTTAACTGGATGCCTAGCCCGATAGTTAATGGAACTAGACTCACTTAACGTTTAACGACTTGCCGTATTGAATGGATTGTCGTTTGATTGGTAGGTTCAAGGTTATTTTTTATGACCACTTATAACCGACATCGTTTTGGTTCTAAGTGGTCTAAAAAATTTACCTTAAACCTACCAATCACTCAAACAGTCACACAAAAGCTCTTCGATTTAAAGGACCCGCCGAGGCGTCCAATTGAATGGCTAATTTAAACCAGACGGCTGACATGACGTTCAGCCATCTGGTTAAATGTTGCGCTGAATGAGTTGGCTAGTTGTACTTCAGCCGTTTGATTGGATGTTCAATCAACGGGCTAGGCGTGAGTTAACCAAACGGCTGCGACAGACAATACGATCTCGTGAAGGTGCCAGCCAGGTAGCCCCTTGATGCGTGCAGCGCGGGACCGATACCCATCGTCATGGAAATTGGAGAAGGCCTTGGGAGGGCTTTGTCCAGCAGTGGACGTTTTTCCGTTAAAGTCATAAAAAAATCATAAAAAATATTTTGATGTCTATGTGAATCTATGAAATTTGATATGAAATAACGATTTTGACAGACATAGAAAAGGATCAACTATTTTTTGTTCCCAACGAATCAACCATTTAGTTAATCCGATAGAAACATTTATTATTCTTCTAATTTATTCCTATCTACACAACTTAATCGAATGATATAAAACCTTTCAGTCCTTCAGGAGTTTATTTTTTCAAATTAAAATTGATTCGATAGGAACGAAAAGGAAAGAAACTTTAGTGAAAAATGTATCTAATCAACTACTTAGTTGATTCCTGACTTCCACTCTGATCAACTAGTTGATTCTTTCAGTTGATCGGAGTGGCAAGTCGCGGCAAAAACATACAGAATACATGCAGGAAATTATTTCAGAAAACAGTCAATGAATGTCGTGTTACAGATAAGCTGAACTTAATTTATGATTTTATGAAAGTAATACAATGAATACAAAATAAATATTAAGTTTAGTACTTTATTAAGATAATAACACAAAAAGTAATGAAAAAGTACAAAAATTAAGTAGGTATATCAATCGCGTGTCAGCAACACACGGTTGAATTAAACTATGGTATATATTGTGCAGCATGGGATGCACTCGGTTTAATTCTGATTAAGTGAGACCAATCGATTTGACATTTTTTTAATTAAATCATTTATTCATTTGTCATTTGTTCTATATTTAATTAGTTAGCTTGATGTATTTTCCTTAGTTTACACAAAATAAATTTCTGAACGCACGCATAAATATTTGACAACCAATAAATATGTCAATCCGATTTGTTCCTGTTTCTCCTCGAGTTTTCGTCTCACATTCCTAAAAATTCTTATTTCACCTAGTGTTATTTTTATTCCTGTTTCGGGTCACTTTTTAAAATGTTAGTTTTGTAGAGTCAGAAAAAAAGTAATTTACTACAATCTTCAAATATATAGATAGCTTACCCCATGTCAGACCCACCATACCCCTAGCTCTACCCCTGGGGGTAGGGTGGGACTGAGCCATACCACCGTTAGTAGTGCTGGGTACTGGGATTTAATGGAAAAATAAATAAATAAATAGATACTAGAAATTGTCAATATTGTCATTACCTATATTTGAGGATAACTCAATCGAAATATCGTGTATGTATGTAGCTCGATCATCCCCTGAAGTACCAGACAACCATATCTATGTAGGAGATGTTTAGCATACTGTTAATTTTATTTATATAATAATCGTAGGGGTACAATAAATAACCTCTGATATACTTATGGTAGCCTGGTACTTCAGATTGGAACTATACATTTATTAGGTGTCAACGGATCAAATTAATCAACGTATTTACTTTATTCGTTAAGTGGAATCTGCCATTCAACGAATAAAGGAAATATTCGTACTGATTTCTAGCTGTCTGTACAAAACATGTTATAAAATACACAAATTACTAAACGAGACGAATCAAGAACAAAAAGTAGGACTAAACAAGAATAAAATAGAAAATTATTCATTAATATTACTTTCGAGACGAAACAGGAATAAAACCTAGGTCAGAAAAAGAATTTTTTTGTGCGAGACGAAACTCGTGAATCAGGAACAAATCGTCAATCCTTTTCCATTACTGACATTCTACATTTTTGAAATCTAAAATTTGCCATTATCCGAATATTGTGAATATATTATCTTGTCGATTCGAAACCTATATTTAAATAGTTAGGTACGTTCTTTGATATGAGGTAAGAGTTTACCGAATCGACGGAATGAACATTAAAATGTTTGACAGTTACGAAACCGATGAACATTTTGTATGGGAAAATCAAGGGAAAACTTTTTTCTTTTATTTTCGTAAATTTTCCAATGATTTTAATAGTTTTTGTACTATTGATACAATATGGGATAAAGACAAATAAGTACAACAAATCAAAAACCATAAAATCGGTCCTGCTGTTCTAGGGTTACCTCTAAGTGTTCGAACAAACCCGACTTTATTTTTTGGACATATATGTGCCGTCACAATTAATACACAGATGAAATAATTTAATTGATTTTTTTTTAATTTTTCAAAGCGATTGGACCAATGATTTCAAAAGAATAAATTCGTAGATATAAGTAGGTAGGTACTAAGTTCGGAATCCGGTGAAGTGGTTTTATTTCAAATCAACAACAACGCACCTGCAATAAATATCAAGTGATATTTCATTGTTATTGCAGCCCGCCTAGCATAACCACCGAAACGCGATATGATATAGCCATTTATCGCTTTGAACTGTCAAAAATCATTGGATATAACCGCCATCTTGAAATTTTATCGAAACTGCGAACATGTATATATGTGCATACAATACAAGTTCGCAGTTTCGGTGGTCATGCTAGGCGGGCAGGTGTTTATAGGCGGCGGTAACCGCTTACCAACAGGTGGGCCGTCAGCTTGTTTGTCATCTGGTTCATTCTTGTCATCAAAAAATCCGAGGCTTCTTCAGAAGTGACTATAAAATTAAATAAACTTATAGGTGATCATGGAAACGGGCGAATACATTGAATATTTATTTCAACTTATTACACAAAAAAGTGTACCTACAGACGACAGCACGTCAAGTGTAACAGTGGCACTACGAAAGCCGCCTCTATTATGAACGGAGTAAGGGCGGTCTCAAGGTCAAACTGTTACGATTGATGTGTTGTCGACTGTACAAATGGCGGACTAAAACATAGGAGCTTTTATTCTCAGAGCTTTAAACGATATTTCGTATAAAGCCGTTACTTTCAAAAATTTTCACACAGTTCTTCAGGTTATTGAAGCTCCGCGATAACTTAATGTTCTAGCAGCATGTGGACTTACCCCTTAAACCGTAACCTTTTACCATACTTTATTACTTTAAACTACTTACGTGGAATAAAAACAATGGGTATTTTTAAGGTTGTTAAGTAATATCGATGTTTACACATTGTTAATTTGTTACAGTTGATACGTTATCTACATAACAAGAAACTGCCTACGCAGAAATATAAGTCAAGTATTATCTATTATTATGGTAATGAACGACGTCATTTTTTGTTTATCAGACAGTGACATAATCTCATATTGATATTTCTTAGTTAAAAACGCCATGTAGAAAAGAAGAAATCAATCAAAAACAGAATTTAATCAACATTTTTTTTGTTCATACCGTCTCCTCCATAGAAATGCGTCAGGTGAGAGGCTGTGCCTTCCCTTCAACCAGGCTCTCCTGATTCCAGCCAATGGTAGACTATCCCTCCTGACTGATCGCGGAGGAGTAATTGGAAGGTCGTCGGAGAGTTCATCATGATCACTGTGACCTTTCATTAAAAAACCTTGAAATGCATCACTGCACGTAATAATTTTCATCGGTGCTCTTGAAAACGGTTTCACTTTTGTAAAACTACGTAGTAGAATGGTTTTTGCAATTGTCATGGGATCAAGCCTTGTGCTGTTACATTATTCTCATTACGAGGATAGTTATATCAAGAGTATTAGTCATTTTCACTAAAAATTACAATTCGAGAGTAATCTTTCGCGTGCTTAATGAGAGGAATGTAGTAACAAACTGAACGCGAAAAGAACTTCAAAGCGTAAATACACTGTTTACATGAGGTGATATGAGTAAAAATGTGTAAATAAATCCTACAGTTATCACAGATTTATCTGCCATTTAAAATATTTATTTAACGGCATGGCAGTGATCATTATTTTTTAAACGCTATTATTTGATAAAATGATAGGCAAGTAACCAGAAAACTGAACACGGTCCGTAAAATTCTGTAAGTACTTTACTAATTAGTAAAGTATTTACTTATGTAACAGAATTTTAGGTTATGTAACAGAATTATTGATAAAGATTCTAAAATTTTAGAATTTTATAATCTTTATCAATTTTTAGGTTGTCGTTTCTTAATTACATAGAAATTGTGACGTCATAAAGAAATAACAAGTAAAGTATAGCGAATTGCAAAATTAGACTATTTGTGCTCATCGTTGTCTTCAAATATTTTGAAATATTAGACAAACTAATAGCAAATTACCCTTAAAGCTGGTAATACAGACATTTTGGTAATGCTTTGCTTCTTCTAAAAACGATGCCGGATATTAAGAATAACAGTTATTAATAATAAGAAAGCTTTATCTAAGAGCCTCTTGCCATCTACACTTACTTCATTGAAGAACACGACTAAATAAAGATTCGATTTACAGGGGCGGAAAGAGCTGGCTCACGTGGCACTGGGCTAATACAACTGGGGGAGCCGCCCTTAATAATCAACTAATTTCCATTATGTAAGTCAGTAATTTATTAATATTAGGTTGGGGAAAAAGTCTTTTCGCATTATAGTATGTATGAACTTGTAATAAAATCTCTTTGGCTGTACTATTTGTATCTGGCTGGTTTTGGTATCATTAAAAGTTTAGATTTTAAAAATGATAATTCCAAATTCAAATTAGGAAAATGTGTGTTTTTCATTTGTTTTTCGTACTGTCAAGATGAGTGAATCTAATGAAGAAATTCGATACATTTTAAAATTTTACTACAAAAAAGGTAAAAATGCAACGCAAGCCGCAAAAAAAATTTGCGATGTTTATGGACCTAGTGCAGTGTCTGTGAGAGTAGCACAAATTTGGTTTAAGCGTTTTCAATCCGGAAATTTTGATGTCAAATATGCACGTCGCTCTGGTCGCCCTATTACGGATAAAATTGATGCCATTTTTAAAAAACTGGAACAAGATCGGCATATTAGTAGTTAAGACGTAGCTGAAGAACTTGGAATTGACCACAAAACAGTATTGGCGCATTTAAAAAAAATGGGTACACAAAAAAGCTCGATATTTGGGTACCCCACGAGCTCACTGAAAGAAACCTAATGAACCGTGTACTCATTTGTGATTCTTTATTACAACGTAATGAAACCGAACCATTTTTGAAGAAGCTGATAACTGGTGATGAAAAGTAGATCACGTTTGACAAGAACGTGCGAAAAAGGTTGTGGTCAAAGGCCGGTCAGGCTTCACAGCCTTTGGCGAAGCCCGGGTTAACTCGCAACAAGGTGATGCTGTGTGTGTGGTGGGATTGGAAGGGCATTATTCATTATGAGCTGTTGCCACCAGGCAGGACCATCGATTCTGAACTCTACTGCGAACAACTGATGAGATTAAAGCAAGGAGTTGAGAGAAAGCGGCAGGAATTAATCAACAGAAGGGGTGTGGTTTTTCATCATGATAACGCTAGACCTCACACATCTTTAGCCACTCATCAAAAATTAATAGAGTTTGGCTGGGAGGTGTTAATACATCCGCCGTATAGTCCTGACCTTGCACCTTCAGATTTCCACCTGTTTCGCTCTCTTCAGAATTGTCTAGGCAGTGTGAGGTTAACATCACGAGAGGACTGCCAAAACCACTTGTCGCGGTATTTTGATCAGAAGCCCCAAAATTTCTATAGCAATTGGATCATGTACCTACCTACAAGATGGCAAAAAGTTATCGAACAAAATGGTACCTACATACTTTAGTTAAATGTAAATAAACTACATTAAAAAATGTTTAGAATTTTTTTTAAAAATGCGTAGAAACTTTTTCCCCAACCTATTATTAACTGTATTTGATAATCATGTATACTAGGTATAGGAATTTATGAGGACAACAAAATTAGGACTGGGGGCCTTTTTTTTTATACCACTAAGGTGGCAATCAAGCATACGGCCCACCTGATGGTAAGCGGTTGCGATTTTATATCCAAGCACAAAAAACCCTTTATAGATCCGCCCTGTCTTTTAGGATCTATAGCGTCAGATAAGACAAAGGTCGCCAGTAATTTGTCTATACGTTCCCGAAACTACCTAGGTATCCTTCTAATATAGAGTAGAGTAGTAATGCGAGCGTCCTAAGAGGAGCTTTTCAGAGAGGAGCTTTTCAGGAGAGTCAAAGCAAAACTCAATCAAGTCGGTTACAGTCATATTATTTGTTATTCTGTGGTCGTAACAACCCAGAGGTATCATCAGACGGGTCGTGTACTTGTTCGCAGCTTTTTGTACATGAAAAATAACTTACTGCCCTGGTAAAGCGGGTGTAGGTACCCGCAGATGGTGTCCGCGGCGCGGCCGCTCCGCGTCGCTCCCGTCGCTCGCCTCCTCTGCGCCGACGACGCTGCCTGACCCACCCGCTCCCGCCGACCTACGTATAAAACGTTCCATCAATTACCAAATCATAATGTAAACTTTTTGGTGCAATTAAAACTAAAAACAAAAGAAAGCTGCAGCAAAGTGATTCATCGTGTTGTTTTTCGAGAATTCTTCTTGATATGAATTTAATGTTTAAAAATTCCGAATTTGTTTTCTTAAACATACTAACCGAATTGAGAACCACCTCTTTTTTAAAGTCGGTTAACAATGCACTCAAATAACTGAATGTCATGATATTTATAGTGTTTAATAAACATTAATACTTCTTTATAATTTATGATGTTAGTAGGTGACATTGACAGTATAACAGTCAGTCTGTATTACCTTAATAAAGCTATACTAATTTCTATCCTATTTAAATACCGTTACCTACCAATATAAACAATTTCCTCTAAACTGTTTTGCAACCTTCCAGAAATAGATTTAGGGTAATTTTATTAATCGGTTGTTTGTGAAAACACATTTAAACAAAGATTTATCTCATCATCTTGGATAGATTGAAATAAGATCAAAATAGAATACCAAAAGGTCTATAAATAAACAAACAGATAGATATTTATTGCATAATACGTCAAAAAATTAAACATTTCATTAGATATCTATATAGATATCTTACTAATAAATGCACAAAGCCAAAACACAAATTGGTAACACAAACGTTGCACTAAACTTTACACAATTGCATGAAGGAATTAAAAAGCTAACACGAAGCACAAAACAGAACAAGTAGAGCACAAACAGCGACCACACCAAATGTTAAAAGCTCATGACAAACACCGATAGACAAAAAACAAACTAATGCTTGAGGTTTTAAGAACTGTTTTCAAAGCTTCGTATTCTAAGCTAGGGCTGCGTGTGTACTTACTAGGGTTTTCGGATTTACCCAGATTTGAAATACACAATGACTTAGATGGATTTTAAAACACGAATAAGTACAAATGCTAAAAGGTATTGTAGAGAAAAAACGCGTCTTTTTATTTATTTATATATCCTAATACCTACAACAGAGCGTTTTGGATGTTTAACATACTTAGGATTCTGCTAATCCTTATGTTTATTATTGATAACTTCATTTTTGAATTATATTTAAGATTTTGATGTAGATAGATTTGCAATCGACCAATTCGAACCCAGGCCCATCGTAGAACCTTGTTTACAAATACGTGTTCAAATATGTCATTTCCATTACTTTGACAATAGGTCATGATTTTTGATAGATCTAGATATATTGAATGAATTTATCGATGTTTCATGGACATAACTACTAAGCATGTGCATCAATTATGTAATTGATAACAAGAAGGTATTACTAAAATCACTGGTGATATCATTACTTTATTATTAGTGATGTGGGCAATAACGACTTTTGTACTTGGGGAACTCTATTTTGGACACGTATTCGAAACCCGGTTGGCAAAATACATCCAGTTTTACCTTATGTAGGTAGAAAGTCGATAAATATATAAAAATCTAATCGGCTCCGTGTAAATGATTCCACAATGGACCATGTGGCCGCCACCATGGTGGAGGATCTAGTATAATCAAAATCAAAAAGATGTAGATTTAAATGGACTCGTACTAGAGTTTTTTTAACTCGTCACAATTTAACTCTACCTGTACCAACAAATCAATTACGAAGCCAGCAACAGGTGAGTAATTCCTTCGGAGTTTTTCTGCATACTTTCCACTTAGCGGGACTGTCTTTTTATTATTTGTTTTTCTTGTTCAAAAAGACATATTTTCATAGCCTCGGGTCACCAGATTTCCAGAGCACCACAAGAACTGATGTCATTTATTATAAGTCCAGTTTTAAGAAATCACGTAACTTATTTTGGAACGAGGTATTTGTATCGTTAACTTACAATATTTAGTTGTACCCAAAACTTAACAAACCCAACAGCCAAAGTATTATCATAGCTAAATCTAATTACAACGGAATATCCCAAATGAATGAAATGAAAGTACGAGCAATAACATGCAAAATACTTCATTAAGATTTTAATGTACTTATTTAGTACCTTGGCATGATAAGCTAAGCCGCAAGCAGGAACTAAGTTTCAGTACAATGGTACTTTTTATATGTTTCACACGCCATGCCGATTACCTAGAAATAACAAGGTATGAGTGGCGGAAAGCTGCTTAATATAATTTACTTATCACGAAGCACACTGCTACAGTTACATGTTCGAATAAACTCACCAAAGAGCACGCACTACCAAATAGGCTAAACTTAAACTAAAGTGGTCTACGATACTGCATTAATCATCATCACATTACATCATTACAGCCTTTAATATCCACTGCTAAAGACATTTAGGTTGCCTGCCTACAACAGACTTTTTAGAGGCAAGCCCGATAGCCGGATGATTTTTCGTCAATTTCTTTTACTGATTTTGCGACTCTATCACTGATTTTAAGACTCTATCACTGATTTTGAAACTCTTATCAATGATTTTTAGACTCTCAGTACTCATTTTAAGATTCTTATCGCTTATTTTTCTACTCTTATCAGTGATTTTAAGACTTTCCCTAAAAAGTGCACGCATAACTATAAGTATTCTGGGTTACCCCGTTAATTAGGTCCTCCGGTGTAAGCACCGATTGTTTGCTGGACGTGCGCACTGTATGTTTTAATTACGCCGGTTTTGAAAATCGGTTACCAGAACGGGATTTATGTGATATGTGAAGGCACTATAAAACTAAATTACTCGAATTATTAGTATTATTTACAATGTGCTTTACACTGTATTATCTTCGGGAACGGTTTCTCTACTCGCCTACCTAACGCACTCTAATCAGACCGCACCGCGATTCGCTAAATCCACTCTACCATGAGAAAGTGGTGACTTTTCTATATTTATTCTCAGTTCTGAATGCAGTAAAATTATGAATCTTAGTGCCACTTAAAGCCCTGACTGTCCTAACGTCATAGTCATATTAAAAAGTAGAGTCAAACATGTACGTAAGTTGCTCTTGACTGATATTAACTTTCCTATTCCCACTCTTTTTCTTCTATCTTTTATATTTTTGAATATACTTGCTCATATTTTTTCTTTATTGCATGATTTGTCTAATCTTTTTAGTTTTCCTTTTACCTAAGTACATACCTATATTTATTTACAAATGTTTTACTTTTTTATCATCTGTTCAGTTGTGAGGCTGACTAGATATAAGCAAACCCATTCTTACATTTTATAATTATACTTTCACGTAGAGGTTTTTCATTTCTATATGAAAAAACTCGCATAACATAGACCACGTTAGTTCCAGGATAACCAATCATTATCATTGTTGTTAAAATTTTAAAAGTTAGTATCCGGTTTTTTTTTTGATGATTTAATTTAGATCCACGATATTATTTTTATATTAGTAGTTAGTTAGCACGTAATACAGAGTAAAACCGAAGACATTCCACTATAAACATGCTGATTTGCACTGTATACTCTTTGGTAGAGTGACGGCAAGGTAAGAGCTTACATAGAGTGCATTATGTCATCTCTACAAGTAGTCACTATCCAGTATACGCAGTTTGCCAGTATGGTTTCTAGTACATAAAACCATTAATGGCTACTTGTAGATATAGGCAATCTTCACTCTATGTAAGCACCGTATCCTACAATATACTTAATCATCCTTCTGAGTACAAAGCCTCCCAGAGTTTTACTACAAGAGGGAACAGTAGTTAACATGATTTTAATTAGCTAATGGATATTGAAACTGGGAATTTTCTTCTCCCACCCAATGATCCAACTCACTGTGTGAAAGGTGTATGGAATTTGAAGTTACCGATAAGCCGAGAGACGAGCTTTCCTCTGCTTATACGGAAGAAAATAAATAACGCCAGGTCAGCGATAAAATGCGACTTTTTTGACATTTTACACCTCACCCCAAACGTAGGTCTTCGAGAGACAAAGATTTAATGGTGATAATAATATGATGAAGTTAAATTAAATCTTGGTCATTGGAAATGAATATCTGTGCTGTGCAGTCTGTGCACTTAACAAACATTTTCTACTCACTTCTTTTTACACACATACACTCGGTGTATATCTAGATGACATGACAGTTTCGAAAACTATAATTTGGCTAATTTTTTATTCAGACTTTTTCAATGAACATCGGAATAAGTAGTAAAGTTACCCAACAACTTTAACACTTGTGGTCTAATTTAGTTTTGTTGGTAATTTCTAAAGGAAAAAGAGTGTTCATTTTGATGAATTCTCAGATTCAGCGAGCGATTTCAGCCATAATCTTAGGATCTTAGCTAAATCATGAGTTTTGTTTTAGCTATAACTGTAATATAAAGGTTAACATGACCAACCTATGACGGGTTGGCTGGAAGAGATCTCTAACAGAAATAAGTCCTCCCTTACTTACTACTGTATACGTTTATTTTGTTTTGTATTTAGTGCATTATTGCACTAAATACAAAACAGAGTTCGTAATAAAGACTTTACAGTTAACCTACCTATGACGTATTTTGTGAATACTAAATTAAATTTTGTTTATCTTATGACAAATAGTGCGTTTTAAAACAATTTAACTTATTTAACTTACAACTTTAAGCTTATTCGACGTAAACAAATGGGAAGCTTTGTACTAGAAAGAACTTATAATTGCTCAAAATAGAGGTAGGTACTTATTTAAGCAGATATTTGACTCCACATGAACGGTATAACAAATATGTAAATACGCATAAAAAGTCTGAATATCGTACGTTTACTATGATCTTATTAAAAACCACATAGCACATACTAATTGGACTGGATATAATCAACTGTAATACTGAATAGCGAAGATCAAAATTGCAATGTACCTAGAGGTGGTAGTTTGGTACTCTACAAAACTATCGCGTACACGCGTATTGCGTTACTTACAGGAGTACGATTTGTAATATTTTGTCTGTTAGTTAAGAAAATGTTACTATATTTATTCGCGACGTAATCAAAGTAACCTTCGTTTTACTACGACAGTATTAAAAAATAATTTTGGTAAGTCTATCGCAATGCTATTCTGTGGCTGTGTATATTAGAGTCAAAGTACAATTTTGAATTTCGATCTTCGCGATTCTGTATTATAGTCTGAATATTCATCATATGAAATAACATTAGAACATGCTTTGATTATCTTTTTCATTCCAATGGATCTATGGGAAATGGTATCATACGCATCCATTTTGAATAAAAATTTCCTTCCAAAATTAATATTAATTGAAACGTAATCATGTGAAGTACCCACATATTATTTATCAGACACAATATTGATTTCCTATTGTGTATAATAGGCATGTCCTAAGTCAGTTTAATTTGGGTTTTTATTTAAGCGGTTTTAATTTTAGTTATCCGGTTACAGTCATCAGATAAGTAAGTGATCACTTTGAACCTCAGAACGACTAAAAAAGATGTATATTTATTTTTTATACATTCCGTGTTTTGAGCGGTTCCAGATTCCAGACTTACCTATTACAAAAACATTTGAGGAAGTAGTTTATTACATAATTGTGTTAAGTGGATGTGTTCTGTAATTGTGGTCATCTTACTCAAAATATTAATATTAACTACAAGAAAATAAGAATCTTTGTGGATTTTCGCATACTTAATTCTAAATAGCGATTTACATTACCTAAATTTGATGCCAAAATGCACCAAACGGGTTCCCCAAAAAATCGTCAAATCCAAGTTCGACATTTTTTTTACTAAAAATTACTTACGAATTTCTAAAATATCTGAATTCATATTCGAGTTCTGAACCTTCTGTTTACAATTATACTCGAAAATGACGTCATTTCTTATTTCTAATTGCTGTATAATGTCACGTTACTTAGGTCCGCATTTTTATATTAATTATTTTAATAAAAATATCTCTAAGTATCGTTCTGAGTGTTATAAAAAAACCTCTATTTTAAAGAATTGTAATATAAAATGATCGATCACACACTTTATATACTGTAAAAGTCTGACTCAGGACATTGACAATTTTATTATTAAAAAATCTGAGAATGTCTGAATGGTATCATTTTGCATTTTTAGATCAGGTTAATACGGAATCAATGTAAGTATCTTGTAGATTTATAATAATAACAAATTTAAATTTAGAAACTTTAAGTTATTACATTTTAAACTTACCGAAATATTCTCTTCAGCCGACTAATGACTTGATATTTTATGTACACTTTTAACACACAGTTTTGTTTAAAAAAACACTTAATAAGTCTTCAATCATTTTATTTCGTTGGCACATTTAAAGCTCGCATTAGTTCCATACATATTTTTTACATAAACAACAAAAAAATTGGTGGCATCAAAAACTAACTATTCATCTGAAAAAAATCTTGAGTTTTAATTTAACTTAATTTTTTTCTTGGCGCTGTTTTAAACGGTTCTTTACAAAAATAGTGCCAAGTTTTTTACGCTAGTAGTGAAAAGACTAGAAATAAATAAAAAAACTTGTTTTTGAATGACTGTCACCACATATGTAATTGTATTTTTGGTGACAAACTTTTTTATCAATATGAAACCTTTAGTATATTATGTAACAGATACCTATGTGGGTTGCATCAGTAAGGAAATGCTGAGTGCACATCTTATTACGAGACTGCGACGCTCCGTGATGACATAAAAGTTCATTGGATTACACTCGATAACACGATGAAATCAATTTGAATTTCATTATGTTGTACTAAAAATATATCTAGAACCTTTTAAAGAAGCCTTGCACGGATATTGATTCAAAAACCATGTCTTTAAATAAAATATTTGGAGTGAAAACTGGAAAAGTTAATTTCAAAATAGAATTTTTTTTACGTATTTTTTAGGTTTTATCCTTAAATTGGTAGGTAATACACCCAAATTAATGTCCAAAGTAGTTTCAATGAATGTAGAAGTGCTATTTTATGTTTTTAAATTAATGCAATATACTTAAATATAATTCAGTAGGTACTTTTTATTAATTCTAAATGGAGGATATCACCATAGTGCCGTAGGTAAAAAATATATTTATTTTATTTTATTATTATATCATACAGCAACTTGCAAATAATCTAATAAAACTAGTAAATATAACTCTTCCTTACTTTAGGGATGTGGTTTTAAAGTATTGTAACAATGCAAAAATAATTATATTGGCATTTGTTGGTGTGTACATTATGGAAAATGTAATACCTACTGCCTTATTTGTAACTAGGTACAAATTAAATCGCACATACCAGTAATCGGAAAATTATTATATATCGGAGGTTTACTACGTTCATATCTCTAAAAATTTATTCTTGTATTATTAGATATTATCTTTTTAAAAGCTTTTATTTAACTTGCTTATGTTACGGTGGAACCTTGCTACTCGATTTTGAAGCAGATATCTTCATTAGCTTCTTAAGATATTATTACATTGTAATTTTACAAGGATGTGAGAAAATACTGACTATTTTGATAACACCCGTATCTCATTGCATTATTATAGGTAATAATAGTAGACACCGAATTTTTACCTAAGAGTACTAAATGATATCTGCGTTATAAAGTAAATGTTGCTAATTTGGAAACGTTTCGAGTTTATAAATTGAATATGAAATCGACTGTAAAAGTAAATAGATACACAAAAATACCCGCACAATTCATATCACGGTTCACTTATCAGATTAGTGGAAATCACACAGACAAACTAGTGCAATAGTCACAATAGAGGTTTGTACACAACTTTACAGTAATATATCCTAAGAATATAGGATAATTCCGTCGCCACAATAAAATTCACATGCACACTGCCTGTAACAAGCCGCGGAGCTGTCACCCGAGATATCATAAAATATAAGCAATTTTTGTCCTTAAATTCACATGCAAAAGATTGAATTTAGTCTTAGTGTTCTCAATCTAGGGAAACATGCGCAGTGGTGCATTGCGCACGATATTGATTGCAATCATATGATGTATGATAGAAAAAGTGGCGGCAATTTCATTTTATGTTGTGATTATGAAGCGTCAATGGAATATGTTGCATATTTTAATATGTACAAAATTCTAAAATTAATGTGGAGCGCACTAAAAATTTACGTACCTTATGATTAAGAAAAAATACTTACTTAAACTATTGGCTGATCAAAAATTAATTTACATATATAACAAAATAATTATAACTCCATAGCAAAAAAGTTTAAATATTTTTGACTTAAATATTTTAAATAATCGAGCTCGAAATATCTCAGTGGATAAGCCATTAAAAGAGCAATCCTGTATTTCAGCTGTCAGAATGTGTAAAATAAAATAAAATAAAAAATTATGCTAGGTATTTTAGATTTACTTGTAATTATTGTTTTTCTGAATATTTTCTCTTACCTACACTAGACTTTTTCATACGAATAAACATTGAAGCTACTTCTACGTGGTGAGCTTGGAATTAAGATTTTTTAATTCTTATAAAGGACTCTTCACTAATTAAAATCGTAGGGCGGGTAAATAATTTTTAACCGATTTCAAAAGAGGGGGTTATCAATTCCACCCTTATGTATGTAATTTTATCAGAATTGAAAAGTTTTTGCATGTTAGTCTATACCAGCCTCATGCAGGTGCAAATTTTTATGAGTAAATGTATGTAAATGTTTGAATATCTGTCCTCGTATATATCTTAAAAACTGTTAGCCAAATTGCATTTTTTTTTTATTGGACTCGATATAATCGAACTTAGGAAAGTGTGTATCAGTCACTTACAAAACGTGTTGTTGACTCAACAGCGTAATTCTAAAACATGTAAAAGCATGATTTTCAATAGGTGCATGCATTTAGGCCTTCCTATATGCAAGATTCACATAAGCATCTCCCATGTAGGCAAGGGATATTACGCTCTAGCTAAACGAAATTGAAAAAATGAAGCCATAAAAAAAATGACACATTGAATTCAATTAGGTTCATTTCTAGGTGGCAGGGCCATATGTAGAGTCGCCTGGGTAGGTAGGTACCACCACCTTTCTTATTTCAGCCGTGAAACAATTCGTTTTGTTTTCAGATTGAAGGGAAAGGTAACCAGTGCAGTGTAATTACTGGGAGATGGCATTTCATGTTAGGCCTCAGGACAAGGCACCTGCAATATCAAGTGATCTTTCCTTGTTATTGCAGATGTCTATAGGCGGCGGTAACCGCTTACCACCAGGTGGGCCGTCATCTACTCAGTAAATGTCATAATAGAATTCAATGTGACAATGCGACGTCATAAAAATACCAATACAGTGATGACACTGACAGGCACTGAGCATGAGTTCTTTATCATTTTTATCATATTTTTTTATTTTATTTATTTGGAACAAACAGTATGGTATCGAAAGGTTAATTATTCAATTGAAAAATTAGTTAACAATAAATTTGAGTTATATTATGGGATAAATTGTTTTACTTAATATTAGAAACAAGTATGGATCGGAATATTATTTAGTAATATTAGTAATATAAAGTTTTTCATTGTATGAGGAACAAACCCTTTCCATAAAACTGTTACTTCCGTAGCTAGTCTTACTGGACATGACAATAAAAAGAGTTTTATAATTATCTCTTTCTTGTTTACGAGGTACGAAAGAAAGAAAGAAAAAATATTCTATTTAAATAGGCCACAAAGAAGCACTTTTAAATCGACAAAAAAACACATTTTTACAACTATCACAAAAAAAATATTGACTAACAACGTCATAGTCTCTGTCTGTCTGTCATGTCTGAATTTACACCGGTTCCAAAAGTTGAACTACCGAGAAGATTCCGGCAACAAACTCGTGTAGTCACTCTTTTCAAAATAAATATTCAATTACAATGTTTGTAGTTAAAAATAATATAACTTTTAGCAGTGCAGTGCCGCCCAGCGAAAAAAATAATTAAAATTAGAAGAGAATCTATATCATCGTACCGACAAAGTAGGTACCCAATGTCAAAAGTATTATCGTTATTTTCAAGCTATCTGACAATGCACAATCACAAAATAGGTATACAGAGGTTAATAGTCATAATACTTACACGTAAATAAACTTAAAAACGTTTTGGAATTTTAATGTTTCCACGCATTCTTATCATCTAAATATTCTTGGACCTTATAGTAGCCTTTTTTCATTAAAGTTTGTTTGACATATAACTTAAGTTTGTGAAAAGGCAGTTCAGTTACATTTGGCGGGACTTTGTTATAAATGTGTATACATTTCCCCATGAATGAGCGACTTGTCTTGTGAAGTCTAAAACTTGGAACAGCAAGTTTATTTTTATATCTAGTGTTTAAGTTATGAATATCACTATGTTTTGAAAAGGTATGTTTATATTTGTGAACATAAATTATGTTCTCATATATATATTGAGAAGCAATGGTCAAAATATTAATTTCTTTAAATAAATCTTTTAGTGAATCACGTGGCTTGAGTCCGTAAATAGCACGCACAGCCCTTTTTTGTAAAATAAAAATGTCTTCAATGTCGGCTGCTGTGCCCCACAATAACAAGCCATATGACATGACACTGTGGAAGTAAACAAGTCTTGCTGTTTCAACATCACACAAAAACCTAATTTTTTTAACAGCATAAGCAGCTGAACTAAGTCTTTTAGATAGGGACGAGATATGAGGATACCATTGTAAACGAGAATCTAACTTAATTCCCAAAAATACTGTAGAGTCAACACATTCAATAGTTTCTTCATTGATTTCAACATGAGTACTAACCTGCCTTACATTTGGTAAAGTAAATTTAATACACTTTGTTTTCTTTGAATTTAACAATAAATTATTATTTTCAAACCAGGATAGCACTTTTGAAATGGCATTATTTACATCCTCAAAGTCAGTTTTAGTTCGGTCTATTTTAAAAATTAGTGAGGTGTCATCTGCGAACAATACCGTCTCACACAATTTTTTTGAAAAGTAAGGGAGGTCGTTGATATAAATTAAAAAAAGCAATGGCCCTAATATCGAACCCTGAGGCACGCCCATATGCACAGGCGCACCAGAAGACTCAGTATTGTTTATAACAACTTTTTGAATTCTATTGATCAAATAGGATTCAATAAGTTTTAATGAGTTTATTGATACACCATAATGCTTTAATTTACCCAATAATGTTTGATGATCAACACAGTCAAACGCCTTGGACAAGTCGCAGAAGATACCTAGAGCATCTTGCCTATTTTCCCAAGCATCAAATATGTGTTTTTTAAGTGCAATTCCCGCGTCTGTAGTATTTTTTCCTTTAGTAAATCCGAACTGTCTGTTGTGAAGCAATTCATTTCTCGTAAAATGAGAAAGCAATTGGTTAAGAATAATTTTTTCAAAAATTTTGCTAAGAGTCGGCAAAATAGAAATGGGACGGAAATTTGTGGGGTCATTGCTATCTCCCGCCTTAAACAAAGGTATTATTTTACTTAATTTCATTTGATTGGGAAATACACCATCATCAATACATTTATTAAATATAAACGATAGTTGAGGAGATATAACATTTATTATAGAATTTATAACACTAACAGAAAAGCCCCATAAATCCTCAGTCTTTTTCATATTCAAAGACTTGAAAGCTTCTATGATCGTATTAACGTTAATTTCATGGAAATGAAAGGAATATTGCACTTATGAACATTCGTCTCTATGAGAGCAAGTGCGCGCTTAGTACACGAATTCAATTCTTTTGTAATTTTAATAGGTATATTGGAAAAAAAAGTCTCGAAGGTATTTGCAAGTCCATCATCTGTTTCTATAGTTTTTCCATTGACATTAATTTTCAAACACCTATTAGTAACTTTTGATTTACCACTTTCTTGATTTATAACTTTCCAAGTGGCTTTTATTTTATTATCAGATTTCTTAATTTTATTACTCAAAAAGTTCGCTTTGGCAGTATTACAAACCTTTTTAAAGATTTTGGAGTACTGTCTGACATAATCAATAAAAAATGGATCAGTGGAAGTCGACTTCTGATAGTATAGTTCAAATAATTTTCTTCTACTTATATAAATACCCGGAGTTGCCCAATCACTAAACTTCCTTTTAGAACTGACTTTAAAGCTTTTTTGTTTAAAAATATTCTTGAATTCAATATTTAAATTATCAAATAAACTGCTATACAACTTATTGGGATCATCGGTTTCTTTTAGACAGTGAATTCTATTCATTACATTATTTTCAAATTTCCTCAAGCGACTATCTGTAATAGGCCTATAAGTTATTTTTTTTATTTGGTTAACATGATGGTGCTCAATAGCGATTTTCTGTCCACTATGATCTGAATTTATACAATATATAATTGATTGTTCAAGTACATCACAGTTACAAAAAATATTATCCAAGCAGGTAGCTGATATTGGTGTAATTCTAGTAGGTTCAAAGAAAGTATGGAGAAGATTAAAACATCTGAATAAATTAAGGAACCTATCTGAGTACGAACATGATACCAAAATGTTTATATTGAAGTCACCACATACAACTATCTTCTTGTTATTGCCACTTATTATATTTAAACCGTTTTCCATTGAAGCCTCAAATAGATCATAGTTTCCAGAGGGAGGTCTGTATACACATACAACAATATGTTGCTCGAGTTCTATGCAGGAAATTTCAATAGTTCGCTCAATAGAGTGACGAACAACATCTGGTCGTTCTTTATATTTTATATTATTTAATAATAATATTAAAGATCCACCTCTAATAGTAGATTCTCTTGTAAAAGCACTTACAATATTATAGTTTTCAATACAGGTCAGAATTTCATTTTTTTTTAACCAATGTTCTGTAAGACATAACACATGCACTTCCATGGTCTGCAAAAATAAACTAATTTCTAGATCTTTGCCAGAAAAGCCCTGTACATTTTGGTGAACAATATTTAAATAATTAGACTTTTCTGTTGCTTTAACTTTGCCAGAGACTTTCTCTGTTGTCTTATTATCTAATTTAAATGAATTGGAATAGATTCCAAAACAGTATCATTAGTCAATCTAATTTGCTCAATAGAAGCATTGTCAGGAGTAAATTGCTCAATAGAAGCAAGGTCATTAATAAAAGTCTGCTCAATAGAAGCAGAGGTTTGAATAGCCAAATTTCTGGCTAAAGTTAAAAAATTATAGCTTAGCAATTCAGTTATTTGTCTTCTAAAATACTTAGATAGATTTATTCTATCTTTAGTCAAATAAAATTTATTTTTTAAGTTGGTCAATATATTGGAGTCAATAACTTGTATTTTCTTACTATAATATGCCATGTTGGACAGTACTAAATTTGATTTATACCTAATGTTATTTTCTTCCTGTGGCAAACTGTAACAGTAGGGTAATGTAAACATAACAATTTTTTTCACATTTAATCTATTTAAATAGTCAAGATAGTTTTGAAGCGATTTTTTGTTTACATTACCTCTGTTTCCAATTAAAATAATCAAATTATCACTTTTAGTCAAGTTATGTTTGGATATTTTATCCATAATATTATTGTAAGATGAGCCCGGACTACATTAATTTGTTACACTTTGTCCCAATTTATTTTTTAACATAAGGCCCAAATCTTTTCCAATTTCATCACTAAACATTATATTATTGTTGTTTGTTTGTGTATAAGAACTGTTTTCATTACTGCTAAACATTTCAAATGTGGGTTGTTCAGAGAAAGATGGCTCACACATTGACATGGACCATTCTAACTGATCCAAGGTGACCAGGCCTGACACCAAGGAACATCGCCTAGCCAAGTGGTGATTTTCAGTTTTGGAAGTGCTTAATAGGTGATTAAGTGTCAATGTGTGTTCCCTCAAACTTTTTCTTGATGAACTATATTTATTAGAAATATCACTTAAAGATGTCTGCAGATTACTAATTTTGTCATTTAAATATTTTACATTATTATCATACATCTCTTGATTTTCTTTGATTAATTTGGAATAAGAATCTAATTTGTTTAACAACACTGTACGTTCTTTACTAAACTTCAAATTTTTGTTATAATACTTTTGCTTTTTAATCATAGTTTTTGTTTTCTTAATAAATTTATTTAATTTTAAATACTTTTTTATTTTGTTTCTGCTGCATTTAACCAATCCTTTAGTGTTGGGTGTATTAATAGTCTCATCATTAGAAGAAAAGTTCAATGACACTGCAGGATTTATATTATATGCAACAGAAACCATATGTGGGGCACTATCTATCAATTCATCAAATAGACTCTGATTCTGTGAGGCGGTCCAGTTCAATTTATCAGATTCCAAAACATTAATATTATTGTAAGCCTCTTTTAAACATTTTTCCAATTCAGCGATGCGCCTGAGGGCCTGCTCATACTCATCACTGCACTGGTCAAATTGGTCTATAGTACAGTACCGTACTATAGACCAATTTAGTATAGTACCTACACGAAAATAAAAGTTTTCCAAAAGACAAGAGGTGTCAACCGTTATAATATTATCTTTATCTTTTTTTGTAAAATAAAATATAATAAATACATATACAGGCTGGTGCTGTCAATGCGACAATAAATTAAAGCATGGGCTATATTAGTTCAAAGAAATGGTTAGCCACTTTCAAAAACATGTGATTCCTTTTATTAATTTCTGAACATTTCTATAAATATTGCAACCAATGTTATATTATTCCATACAAATGTCATGAAATTATCAAATGAATAAGATGTTTTTGAAAGTGGCATACCATTTCTATGAACTAATACAGCCCATGTTTTAATTTATTGTCGACAGCACCACCTTGCATTTAACGGTCTCGCGTTATCCCGCGTTTGCAATAACCCCACTTTACCCAAAAATTTTGGGCACAACACAATAGATTTTCTGTCGTGTGATATTCGGCAACTGGCTGGCTAAGAACGGGGACAGGGGAAGGCAATGAAAAAACAACTGATCCAACTAATAAAATCGTATTAAAAGATATACGCATCATTGTTTTTCGGGAAAGCGGGAACTGAGTCAACAGGAAAAGGATGGAATTATCCAGTTGAGAATTTCGTAAGAATAGCTCTACCGCATGGGATGAAAAATTAACCATCTGAACACCCCAGGGACTCGGTGGTAAGACGAATAAAAAGCACGGTGTATATCGTTGTGCTATATTTCAATTGTCATATATTCTTATTTAAAACCCTTCCAAATGGCGCTAAAAATTATATAGATAGTGCCATTATACAGTTTGTATCGAAAGTCTTTTTTAAGGGCGAAAAATTTAAGCGGTGGTTATGTACCCTGTTAAGAGTTTCCTCTGATAGATTCACACCTTTCTGACCACTTCTATTTTCCAATTAAATTAATAAAAACATTGTCCAGCTCGTGAGAACCCCTTTTTTTCCAGGAGAAATCTGATTACAGATTGCGTATCGTACGACACACTAAAGTTATACCACACACACACACACTCACAACCCGTGCACATGTACCTACACTACGATATCGACCCCCCGCAAATCCAGTGGTACAAATTGTATTATAACGGAATTCTGTAACACCCGGTATAGAAAAAATAAAAAGATATTCGCGCCATTCACTGAGGCTTGTAAATATTCGGTCTCGTGGTTAACAGCCACACTGGAAATCACTGCACAAGGACTCAATCATAATGGTATAAAAATTAGTACCAATAAGGTTTAATAACTACACGCACATCTAGTCACAGACAAGAATGATCAATGATAATAATATGTGATCAATGGTAATTTCAGTTTTTACATGCTTTTTATAGATACTAAAACAACACAACAAGACTAAAACTTAAAATTACAAACAAAGGTAAAGAAACATACAAAATAAACATACAACAAAAAGTAATCGCATGGTGATAGAGTGTGTTATCCAATATTACAGCAACGGCATCAGCAGCCAATTGAATTCGAAATAGTGGTAATTGAATTCGATATATAGGTTTTTAAAATGTTTGGTTTATGAATGTTACGTAATAAACTATAGAATCCTATATGGAAAACCAAACAGTGGCCATGTTATAATAAGGAAGAATATAATTTTCCTACTTCGATGTAGAGACATTAAATTATTGTGAAAATCTCTCAAACTGAAAAAAGTCTTTTGATATTCGGATAACTGTTTGTCTGTGAAATGAATCATCTGTGAAAATAGTTTCTGTTCTAACAAAATTATGTAAACAAATCATTCCGATATTTGACACTTCGTTATACCGTAAATCGGACAGAAAAGTTTGGAAAGTATGATACGTTGTTTACCGTAGTGCTCGCGAAAAATGGGGTACGATTCAAAGAGGAGCGGAAGAAAATAGTTACAGAAATTGACGTTTGGCATCCTCCTGTGTCCTTCCGCGCTCCTGTCTATAGTTCAATGGTAGGAACCATTTTGAACTAAAATATTCATTAGTAATAAATAATGGACAAGCATATTTAATGACACCGTCACTCAAGCGTTCAAAGTCCAGTTAATTGTTTAGTCAGAGGGTAAACAAGTTAATTATCACTCACGTGATGGAGAGCGTGGGCACGGCCAGCAGCGAGCTGCCAAAAGTCTGGAGAGATCGGCGGGGTACGGCCGCGATCTCCTCGTAGCACCTGCGGTCTGGAACAACCGTTTGGAATTTGTAGGCGGGTAGTAGAGTTACAGTTGCAGCAGTTCTATATCGATGACACCCTAAAGCATTTTTAAATTCATACTGCCCACTTTAAATTTGGTTTTATCGAAAAACATCCATACAAAAATATTAGTTAGATTGTTTTTTCAACAAGCCATTGCAGAACTCACAATGCATTTATGAGGACTAAGAGCTCATCGTATAGGTAAAGCCTCTATACCTACGTGCTTGCTTGGTATTCCAAATATTAGAATCAGGCATAATGCATTCCTGTTTCGAAGAACTTCCCAAGAAACTTTTGGTACTATAAAAGTCCTAAAACCGTTTTGGAGCGTGCTATTATATTTAGTACTATACTATAATGGTGTTTTAAATGTTTACAGATCCCCAAAGAGAACTTAGTTTTATCACTGATTATTTCTATAAACATTACATAAAGGTCCTCGTTATTATCACTATATCAGTCGAGAGACGCTGACTGCTAGAAAAGGCCTCCCCCGAGGTTCTCCAAACCGATCAGTCCTGCGCTCCCCTCATCCATCGGCGTCCAGCGACCCTCACCAGATCTTTGGTCCAACTTATAGAGGCCTACCTACCCTGTGTCTCTCAGTGCGCCTTTGCCACTCGAGGCTCTTTCCGCGGAAACGGCCATCAGTCCTCCTTGCAATGTGGCCTGCCCACTGTCACTTGTGACTTAACATTTAACGTTTATATGACAATTGAAGCACTATAAAAGTAACCAAAATATGTTTATGGTTTATAGTGATTTTTTTTATCACACTATTTCGCCATTTGGTTCGTGCTGTGTTCGAGTCGTCATGAGTTATCCGCAAGAAAACGAAATATATCGGTACTACATAAGTATGCCATTGTTGCTTACCGTAAAATGCTATAAAAAGGATAATTATACGACAAAAAAATCATGGACCCGTAATTCTGCCATAACTTCCACTTGCGAAAATAATTGTATCTACTTATAGGTAAAACCATTATGCTGATTTCAAGTATTACATTGCGCTCTCATAATTGTTGTGTTTTAAATAAATTTAAATTAAAGAAATAAAAAGTTGTCCCGACTATAGCTCCAGCCATGCTGCTAATTTGCTATCATGGCAGAAAACGGCAGCCATATTTTTTACCTTTTTTATAACTACGACCATGGACCAAATACTTATATCATCCTTTTGCTACCTACCACACACTTTATACCGACGCACGTGGCGAACGTGACGCAGAGATCTTAAATCCATCCAATATATTATAGCGCAACACTTGAAAGATTCTTTTATATGGTCCTGTAAGCCTTTAAGAGCTAAATTATAGAACTTAAATGCTTTAATATTATATAACCAAAACGCTATAGTAAAAACCTTTCTAGTACAAAGCAGTCACAATAGTTACCATTAAAGGCTTAATAAATGACAGTTTGGTGATAAAAGGCCTTGCTTATAGAAGCTTTTGTTACTTGGGATTGGGATACAATCTGTTATTTACTTTCTACCTTATATTACAGGACTTAGATAATATTGGTACAGGCGCCGTCATTAGAAATAGTGGCACTTTGCGGATTACAACCACAGAGTAAATTTTTTATACGAGTAGGTACAACAGCTCGCGTAACATAAGGAACCAACTTGAGAAAGGGTTTACCTACATCGAAATCTGACAAAGATCTATATGCTACGTGTGGTGGACTTTCTGCGTTCGTATATAAGAAGTTATTTTTATCAGAACTAGCAAGAGTGTTGATCTGCGGAATATTAAGCCAACATGGGTTCCTTGATTACCAAAATAAAACCGTTTTAACGGATTTATCCTACTTTGATCTACTTAACAGCGATCGTGGTCACGGGAAGACTGAAGAAGACGGGAGTTGAATCCATTGAAATAGTTTGTTTTCAAATGTAAATATGTCAATATTTAGTATTTTTATCGGTCGTTGTCTGTGTGTCTTTCTGTGGCGTCGCCGTTGTAGGTCAAATATAGAAAGGACCGTTTTGGATTCGTTTTTTTTGTTTGAAAACAGACATGATCGTGATGGTTCCTATAGCTCAAAGATCTATAGCTTTAATTTATGAAAATAGCGTTTGATGATGATGATCAGCTCATTTCCTACTTGGCTAAGATTTTAATTACTTTCATAGGCCCTATTGATGTGAAATTTGATAGCAATAGCTGATGCTGCGTACTAACATAAGTTGACACTGAAGAATCAAATAGTTTGCGGAATGCTCAAATCCTCAGAAATACAGCAGATATGGTATTCTTGGGGTCAAGAGAATAGTCTCAATGAGAAGGTGTTAGAGGATGATCGAGGCCATGGGTTACTTAAAATTTTAATGTAAATAAGTAGCGAAACTCATTAGCAATTACCATTATCGATGATATCACAAAGTCCGGTGTCTGAGAGTGATAGTCCTCGAGTTGTCAACAGAACTCTATCTTTTTTGATGTAATTCCAGTGGCGGGCGACGGATATCCTGAGTAATCGGTTGAACCTAAGGACAAAAAGTAACGACATAATAATATATGTAATTTAATCAGTAGCTGGAATCCTAATGTTTAATGTTAAGTTCAATCGAAACGATGTCTCTATCTTCTTTGTGTTCGGCTGTCAAATGTATGAAAACAACAGCAGCGCCTCTTTATTTTTGAGAGCTGTAAGTACCTCTAGCACGATCACTTTTAAATTTCGAATCGCCATCGAGTAAGTTACGTTAGCTTTTGTTGGAAATTTTATTGGTATTCTTTTGTTGGAAGAGCTTAAAAAACAATAGATACAGAATAATAGTAAGTAACATAGACATTATTCAAAGAACAATAATTAATTCAGGAACATTACCTAATTTACTATAAGATCTAGTTGCACTGAAGTAGGTATACCTATAATTCTAGCGTTATAAGTCTAGCGCTGGTTTTCGACTTACAACTGTGAGCCTTGACATAAGGATGCCAAACAAGTCAGCTTTAACATATACAAAGTTATTTAGTACATTATACAAAGCTAACAAATAAGTATATCGGAAATATCATATTATCTTATTCTAAAAATTAACAAGTAGGAACATGCGGAAAAATATTCAAAAACAGGCATAATCAGTACGAATTTATTGTGAAAATAATTCTCTGATATGAATATCAGTAGATAAAGTAACTAGTAGGTAACTACGTGACAAAGAATCAAGATTACAGCATCTGTCCCCTGCCCTTGACCATGATCGCTGTAAAGTAATGGAAACGTTAGGTTAGGTATAAAATAATAATGAATATCCAATTACACACTACAGCTTACCCCGGTAAAGCGGTTTTATATATTACAAACGATAGGCATACAACAAGAGTCCGTTTCTACGCAGTGTATCAGTTGATTGTAGTAGAGCTGTTCTAATTCTACTGCACTGTGGACCCAACGTGCTCTATGGTGTTTTAAGCCGTTGTGATAATCGAGGACAGCAGTTCACTTACGGTGCGGGGTGACTGCTTAGACGCTGTGTCGTCACGAAGTTGCTAACGCAAAGGTAGTATGCAACATTCGTGAAGAAAACCCGGAGTCAAGATCCATATTTTGTGCTAGTCGGGTGAAATTCGGTGAAAAATTTTTACTATCAGCTAAAAGTTTTCATCATTTGGCGCGAGCAGCCATTTTGGTGGCAATGCGCTTTTCAACCAATGAGAAAAGGTATGTGTTCGTCATAGAGTTCAACGCACTTCATTTGTTTCCGCTGCCGCAAGGTTGGCAGCACTGACAGCGACGGCTAAATAGCACTTTGACAAATGTCAATCGGAATCTAAACGGAATCCAAAAGTTGAAAACAAAAGTTTGTTTTTGTTATTGTGGGTTTGTAAATAAATAGTGTTAGTGTTTTTAGTTATTTTTCGTGATATTAATACTAAAAATGGAGCCAGACCTTAAACGCTTGCGTTTGAAACGCGGTCAGTTAAAAGCGACAATCACCAGGTTGGAAAGTTTTACCAATGACCAAACTGCTTTGGAGTTAGCCGATTCGATTATGCTCCAAGCCCGGCTTGATAAACTTGTAAGTACTCTTAAACAATACGAAGAGGTGAATCTAGACATTATAGCTATAGATGAAACAGATAGTGAGGATGTTACTTTAGTCGAGTGTAAATATTATAGTATTTTATCCAAGTTAAAGCAATCCATAGGTCGCTGGTTCATATCCGGCTCGAAGGACCACAAAGCCTATGTTTAATAAATAATAGGCTTGTAAATTTTAAATTAAAATGTATAATTAGTGCTGCCCATAGCAGCAGCACAACAGAGAGAGAAAGAAAATTTTCAAAAGTACAAACTTGCCAGAAGGCAAAAATATGGCAATTGTTGCCATTAATGGAAACAAATAATATTAATAAAATAATTATTTAATTTAAAACTATTATGTTCATGTATTGAACATATTACAAACGATAAACCTAAAAAAGTGACTTCCTTATATAGGAAATGTTTTCTATTATCATACCCAAGCTCCCGCTGCAAACCTAAAAGGTAGGCATTCTTTAAAAACCCCTTTAAAAGTGTAAGTAGAATTGATATCTCTAATACGCGGAAGGATATATTGTTCCAAATTTTGGACGCCGCAAAGCGGAAGCTACTCCTACGCGGACCTATGTGATTATGTAGGCAACTGACGTGAACACTGCCTTCTTCCGCATTGTCTCCTGCTTGCTATCCAGTCGAATCTGTCGTTTATGTATTGTCTCTTTGAAGTTAATAATACCACAATGAAGAACTGCGAGATGTAGCTTTCTTCGCGACTTCATTTTGAGTATATCATTCATAATAAGATAAGGAGTGAAATGGGACCTCGATGGTACAGTAAAACGAGAGTAAAATAGAAGCGTGCACGTGCATTCTGCACCCATTGTATTATATTAACCGATCGGTTCTTGCAAAAATTCGCGGTCCATACACAACGTCAGCTTAGTTTAGCCTCGGAGAGAACTACTAAGCCTGTCAGCCAGATCACAGTTCCTGGGATAAGTGAGGTCGTGCCTATTGTATAACACTTTCAAAATCGTCTCAAAGTGTCTAGTGTAGTAATGAAATATCTAAGTGTAATTGGACCCCCGGACGTAATATGCCTGAGTAACTCTCCGGCTGGAGACAGGCTCTTACAGAAGTCTTCTGTCCCTTCCTTCAGGATATACTTCCGGTAGTAGACTTATTGTTATAATTGTTATTATTATTCTAGAATTTAACATCATTACAGGAGGTTCTTGGCTTTGAAGTAATTTTTTCTTACTCTTGATTTTTGTAGAGTCGTCGTAGCTGTTGGTCTAAAACGGACTATATTAGGTACAGCGTGTTTGGCACCCTTGTAAAATATATTGCTTTGATTTCTGTTTTCATTCCTTTAAAACTAAGAAATGCTGTGCACGGGTAAGAATGAACTGGCAATCGCTCTACCAGTTTCAATTATATAATCTACCAGATTTATTACAGTTTTCATACTCAATTCTACCAAAACTGTTTAAATTTATATAGTTAGTAGTAGGTTTAGTCTTAGTTAAGTACTTTACCATGCTACTGTATACTATTATGCCGTTTACGCTACTGTAAAACGTGGATATTTTCACAGATTAAAAATACACTCAGTATCAATAAACTAATAGGTACCTACCTATCTACCATAGAAATATAGGTATCAATAATACATAAAATATATACATCAAAGATTTGCAATTTGCTCTCTCTTAGTACCTAGGTAGGTACTTTTGGTTCCTATTTTTTTATTAAATAAAACTAATCTCAGAAGTGCTACTTATTATAATAGCAGCACTTAGGTACCTAGGTATACGAAACTGATAATTATCTTAATTTCTTAAAAGTGTCGATAAATATAAATAGTTACTATGAAAAATCAGTATGAAGAGCCAGTTAAAATAAAAGAATTTTAAAAAATAATGTAAACATCATTCTGTTTATCTTTTATGTTTATGTTTTCCAATCTTGACCTTTTAAGTTTTAAATTTGCGCGGTTAAATCTTGGACGTCCGAATACGCCCGATTTTTTATGGATTGCGTACGTAAAAGTTTTGAGTATAAGGCAAGAGCCTTGAGTGCCATTGATAACTTAGATTGATCAACGATCATTGACAGGCATTTCGGTAGATATGTAAGTATCTACCCTATGCCATAAACTAAGTAGACACCATGGGTTTTTTAACAGAATTAAGAAATAAATGATGAAAATTTAAAACTGATCGAAGAGTGAAACTGTTATCAACGAGAACATAAAATTGCTTTGAAAACATATCAATCGCGTCATCTTGTGCGCTTACCCACGTGTGGGAAACATCTGTTTGCTGTACCCTACTTGCACGGATTTCATATAAACATTGCTGTTTAATTCTGTACCACTGCGCACTGAAAGCTAATGTTATTTCTCTTCACTAACCTAAAAACGGTAATATCTACTTATGTAAAATATCACTTTCTGCAGATATCAAAAAGTATAACCCTGACGATTACGAATTGTCATGCATTAAAGTGAAAATTAACCCTAGGCTTTGTGCAAATAGATGGACATAAAATTAAGTTTTTCAGCATCTAAAATCTATGAAAAACAAATGAACGGGATCTCCGTTCATTTGTTTTTCATACCCGCATTAATTACCTACCGCCTAAACCATTTAATGTAGAGTCGCTGTGCCCTTCTGTATCAGGCCAAAACACAGAGCAAATAGTTATTTGTTATACAAGAGTTCAAAGTTGCTTTTTAACCGCGTGCTCAATCTTGATGACTGAGCAAGCGAAGGATTCTAAAATTTACAAATTAGAATCCTGAGCGTTAGCGAGGGAATCAAAAGAGCACAAGGTGAAAAATCTTTGCACTCGAGTGCAACACGTAACTTTTCATCCCACCTCAATGAGGAAATGACTCAATGCAAAAAATAAACATTTGCGCATTATTAACAGTTTCAGTCAATTCTGTTGGCGTCAAATAAACTTCTTCGACGCTAGAATAACTCATTTTAGATTTTTTACTTTTTTTCAAGTTTTTTGTATTAAGCCTATAGTTTTAACAAATATGTCTTGAAAAGAAAATGGCGCGCGCAAAGCAAATTAAACATAAGTACACCAAGAAGGAGCCGAGTCTGAGTTTTTAACAAGTTAAAAAAGGTTGTATGATAAATTCGGCACCATGGAGGTAGAAGTAAAGAGGTATAATGAGGTATAATGATGTTTTGAATTCACAAACTTAGTGCACAGGATGTTCTAAATTCAATTTTACTTTATCCTCTAGCGGATAAAAACAGCTTTTGCACTCAGATATCGAAGAGCAAAAATACTCTTTCCGAGATAGGGGGATGAAATAAAATAGTTTCCATTGCGCCTGGGTTCTGTTTATATGTTTCTCTACCTAAATCATTAATATCCACCTACAAATCCAAAAAAAAAAGATTTAAATTTCTTTTAAGAACTATATTCATAGTCGTTAATAATATTATCACAAATTTTACCAAAATTTGGCAAAGAAACCGAATTAATTAAAAAACACAATCAAGAAGTGTTTTTTTCAAAACCTGCCAGCATATTTTGCGAAAAAAAAGGTTACTTTGTATGCCTACTTACCTATGTATTTATCTTTTGTACCTAATCAAGAGAAAAATGTAAATATTGATGAATAAAACTTACAGTTTTCGGAACGTGATTCTTGTTGCATAAGACGTTTTGACGTGAGTAGGTATGTGTATAAAATTATGATATTTCTCAGGAATCATAGCATTTATAATTGTAGGTAAAATATATGGACACACAACTACGTCTACCTAGCTACACAATAAAATAGTAGGCATGGTAAAGGACAAAATATAATTATGTATTCTGTTTCATAAAAACAGAAAACACTTAAGAACCGAGTTTAAAACTAGAGTAACAATACTTAGGTACTTACTTATGCAACACTTTGTCATTATTGTCTGATGATGAAGATGATGAACTAGAACTCGATATATCACTACTCGTAGAGTTCACATTTCTGTACTCCTGACAACTGGCACTTTTACGAATCATGATCATAGTTTTGATTTTTATTAAATTTTTCAATTTTTTACTTATTGTCCACTACACTACCTAATGTTTTACACCCCGACAAAACTCCTGTGTAGTGATCACAAAATTCATTGCGAAACTAAGAAATCTGCGAACCGACGGAATAGGATAAACTATGTATTTGAAAATAATTTGTCACATGCGGCTAAATTTAAAGCGGTTGTTGTTGGCACATGCGCCCGCGCCGGCGTCTCTATACCCGAGATAGCGCCGAGATTGACTCGCAAACAAACAGGCGAAATTGAAAAATCTCGGCCTAATTTATTTTCAGTACAATGCCTATTCATGTGACAATCATCTGGCGTAGCTATTCATAACTACATATTTTTATGAAGTCAATGGCTAGTTCAAGGATATCGTAAAGAGGAAATTATAACGAGGAAAAATTTAGCACCTACGTGTATAGTGAATTGCGGTAAATGTGGAAATATTAAAATAGTAATCTACCTGTAAATACAGGTACGAATAATTTTTATCTACCTACTCAGGTAAATATGATAATTCAATCAATACACTTTATTTCACACTAACACATCGCAACAGTGCCCCTAAAGTGTAAGTTTCCATCGAATTGAAATGAAAACGTTCGTCGTCATGATAACTGTCAAATTGTATGAAAACGCCAGCAGCGCCTCTGTTGTGAATTATTGGAAACCACTTTTTATACAGGGTGGTTCCGTAAATACGACAATAAATTGAAAAATAGGCTATATTAGTTCACAGAAATGGTTTGCCACTTTCAAAATCATCTTATTCATTTGATAATTTGCAGTGGTTGCATTATTTCATAGAAATGTCATGAACCACTCTGTAGATATGGATTTGAGAGGTGAACACCACGATGATCGTTTTTGTTTCGTTACGATTGAAACTTACACTAGAGGCACAGATAACAGTAGAAAATAAAATTGAATACAAAAGGCGGCGGGATAATTATTAACGATCCACAAAATTCCCTTGTTTTATTCTCGAACACCCAATAAAATTATAGGTTGAAATAAGGACCTAGTTAGATATTTTTTAGAATCATTCAGTTTCATATTATTCAAACTGTTTTACAATAAAAAAGTTTTATAATCCAGGAACCTTCGCGGGCCAGCACACCCGATGCGATTGTGATGAAACTGGGATCAATGGTATTGGACGCATGGGGGACAAAAATAAAAACACTGATTTTTATTTACATAAATTTATTAGATATGTAGGTATTGCTGCTGCCCGCGGCTTCGCACGCGTGACTTTTTTTGCGGGCAAAATAGGCATCATTTACGCCTCTCCTGAGCCACGGGGTGAGAGAGGCATGGGTAGGTATGTGATAACCGTCTACTGCGGATTATGGTCCGAAGAAGTGGTAGCGGCGTTACTGGGTGTTCCGTCTTCCGTGCAACGCCGCGGAGTAATCACAATGCACACGGTCATGTGCCAGAACTGAGCCCAGGCAAGTTTTAACCTTAACCTGTACTGCGATGAGTAAAGAAAACAGGAGGTCGTGTTAGTGGGTAGTCTCGGTCTTTATCATCTTTGACCGAGGAGCCCCACATAACCCTGTATTGGTCTTTTCCCCACAATGCAGGGTAGGCGCAAAGGCATTTAGCTTTATCAGAATTTTAGGAAACAGTTTACCCTATCCCTATTTCTGTTATGCGTTTGTTCGAGTACTTTTGTTGATGAGAATGGAATGGGTGTTCATAAAAGAAAAAACGGGAAAAACACATAAAAAAATTAAATTGTATTTCTTTCCTCTCAGATAAAAAATATTGACTAGGAAAAAAGAAGAGTGACAATATATATCTTTTTTTAACAGAAACTATCAAAACTTATGTGCTACGAAAAAGGTGGAACTAAACTATTTCTAACATCTTTCCCCGGCAAAGCGAGTAACAACAGCTCGTGGTGTCGCTAAACTAGATGGAAGAGGATCGGTGTTTGTTGCTTTAAACAACTCATTCCCACATGAGACTTCTAGACGGTAGAGTCGTTGTAAGGCTTTGACACGCTCACCTCTCACGGTTTTTATTTTTACAACTCTAGATACTCCATCAACTCCTTGATAGATATCTTTATACTCAACGGCCAGTCCAAACGTTTAATGTCATCACACCCAATGAGAACCTTATCTGCAACTTTTAAGCATTCGTCCTGTTTACCTTTCACACTCGACTAGTAGAGATAAGTGCCTACTCATTCTTAAGCCGCTGTTTAAAGTCTAAGCTGAGCTTATTCAAATAACGCCAACGAGGTGATAATATATTACCATCAACATTGTAATTCCCGTTTTTTTCTTTTCTGAACACCCATTCCGTTCTCATCAACAACAAGTTATTAACCCTAACAAAGATATCACCACTATATGGCGCCATCACAAACTATCAAAGACACCTATAGTTTGTGATGGCGTCGCACGGAGCACTCTTGTGACGCCACTATGTCACCGGTCGAGTTTACATATGCGAATTTTTCCTGTCGGGATCTTTCTTTCTCTTTTTCACTTATGACTGCCTCACAGAAAATGTGAAAGGCTTTTCAGGCGTTCTACTCCTTTATTATGGATGGCAAAGTGAGACCACCGGTGGTGATTACTGCCGTAAGCCATTTCTCTTGATCATCTTGGGCAAGGTGTGATTGTGCAGACCCACGTCACCCGTACCACGTTAGTGGTAGATTGGAGTTCGCTTTTTTGTCACAATTTTGAGCAGGTAGGTACCTCCCGAAGCAGCCATGTTCCGAGAGGACCTGCAGCATGCGGAAAGAGAGCGATTCCTAACCTTCTCTTCACCCATTCACTTAGGATGGAGCGTATAGCCGCGATAGTGCGGTGTCCAGCACACGGTATGCGAGCCTTAACTGAAAAAATACCTCTTTCTGTCTTTAAATCGTACCTAATACCTTGTTTGTGATAGAGTATGCCGATGTTAATAAAACTTTCAAACCTGATTCAGTAGTTTTGGTTTGATGCTCTTTCAAACACAAAGACAAAAATTCTAAAAATGCCAGAAATTGGTTTTGATACTCATTCTCAGTCCCCCAAACTTTTTTTTTGTAAATATATGCAATGTACGGACACTCGCGGTCCTACCATTATATGTATAGATAGTAACGCAATGTCATCAACATTCTAGTCTCTTAGCCATATTTTCATTTACACATTCTGTCTGGTAATATGGTTTTAGATAACACGCTCTGTAGGTACATATTTTAGTCTGTACCAGGCTACCAGGTGCAGAGCATATTCAAACCTCACAGGCTCTCCGGACCGCGTCAATTCCGCTTCTACAAATATACGTTATTCATATTTACACAATATTTATTTGTATACGTACCGTATACGCTGAAGGTTTTTTAACAGTTATATAGAGACTGTTCACTGCGATAGCGCACTTAAAATTAATAATTACCTACATCCACGTTGCTTAGTATTTACTTATTTTTATCGCTACTCAGATGTCTGTTCCACGAACAGTACCTACCTACCTAGGCATCAACATCCTCTCTGCGATATATGCTGAACCAGCGTCGACCGCCTCAGAACGTTTCAAACGTCACCGATGATAAGGTTCTAGCCGGCTCACATGAGTACTCTGCGGGCTCACAGAGTACTTGTATATACCTACTAGCTGCACCCGGCATGCTTTGCCGTCAGGTTTTATAGGAAAAAAAATATATTAGTTTTTATAATCCAGGAAACCCTGTGGGTCAAAATCGCTATTTATTTTTCTAAACGGGATTTCAATTGAAATCATAGTCCCTAATAAAAAAATATTTTCGTAAAAGAAATCATGTTCTATACCTACATTCCCTTCGCTTGCACCAATTATAGATGTAATAGCTTGGCAAAACACCCAAAGTTGCATCACAATATGATCAATAGTTTCAGAGGGAATAGGGAATAAACATAATTGATTTTTATGTACAAGATATTGCAACAAAACTACATGAATATAGAAAATTCTTCTTCTTTTTGGTTGTTGGCGTTGTTATTGATTTCACCAGAATCCAGTTTTTAGCTCAGATTTAATTCTTGTGATTTATCCCATATGTCGATGGCCACTGATGTCAGTTATCATACCAAAAAGTAGCTCGTCCTTTCTCAATCGGTTCAGCTGTTAATGCGTGAAGAGGTAACAGACAGAGACATAATTCAGCATTTATAACATTCATCATCATCATCATCTGCCCACAACAGTCCACTGCTGAGCATTAGACATAATACTTTATATATTAAATAAACATATAAACATCGATGACTCGTGAATTAAGACCTGGCGAAGGACAAAGGGTACTTTTTAGAGCAATAACCTACATCCAAACAGACGGAGCCGCGGCGACCACTAGTTATCAAAATTTCTTCGTTATATCTATCCATAAATAAATATATAGTCTTAATGATGCTTACTTGGGGCTAGACAATGGAGTGTAGGAATATTACTAATTAATTGTCAAAACGTTTCTGTGCTCAAATTCATCACTTTAACTAGATTGTCGTATTATCGTTTAACTCGTATCTTAAAACAAACATAACCTACTCACGTCACAACACAAAATAAAAGTCGAGTTACATTTTTAAAAGTTTATTTTTAGTAATTCAACAACACCTAATTAATATGATTATAAAAGGAAGCTTACATTACCTATAAACTCAGGCTTTCATTTAATCTCTTACAAAACCATACTTAGCCATTGATACAACTTCAATTTAGGTACGTGTAAACTAAATGAACTAAATGTAAAGAAAATGCACTCATATATTTACATTAAACAATTATTTAAAACTATAAGACATACAGCTCATGCGTTCGCTGTACAAAATTTCAGGTATAGGCGAATGTCGATTGGTGCAAAAGGTTTTTATAAAGCTAAGTATTTACCAAATATGTACTTACAGACGAGAGCATATGTAACAGTTGTACTAGGAAAGTCGCCTCTATTACGAATGGAGTAAGGGCGGTCTCAAAGTCAAACTGTTACGCTTGATGTGCTGTCGACTGTACACTCGAGATCAGAAAATGTTTAATAAAAAATAATCCTAAAGTCTATAATCCAGTGCATTTGGTTTATTTAATTTTAATTTGAAAATACTTTGATTAAAAGATGGAAAAAGTCAGGATATATTGAGAACATAAGATGATTAATTTCAATTTAACATAGAAGAAATAACGTTATGTTAAAATGATTAATACTTTACCAATTCTTTACAAAAAATACCATGAATCTTTAAAAAAATAAAATATAAAACTATGTAGTTCAAGTCACATTATGTAGGTACTATACAAACGTTCATCAAAGAGGCGGGCGTTCGTCAATGCAGCGACATCTGGCGACGACTGGCAACTTTATTTTGTCACGCTAAAAGTAACCCTTTTTGCAAATATGAGCTGACAAAAGTGAAAACACTTAGGAAGGATAAGTTCCGTTTCAATCTAACATGATTAGTCAATGAGCTTCAAACGAAACGCTCCTTACGTGATCTCGTAAAAAAAATCTAAACATAACCTTATAAATATTTTTTTATAAAAATATTACAATATGACACTAGGAGATAAAAGCTGTATTACAAGATCTTGTAGTGATATTATTACAGAGATTATGACTTCAAATGATACAAGAATTTGTAGTGATATTATTACAGAGATTATGACTTAAAATGATATTCATATTATTTTAACCACTTAAACGGCGCTATCCCTCCGGAGGGCTAAGACAATTAAATAATTAAGATTGTAGTATTGTAGTCACCACTCTGTATACAATTAAATCGCTTTAAATCATAATTTCATAAGATTTTAAAAAGGTGTTAAATTGATGTAAAATGGTAGACAATGTGGAAAAAATAATACTAAAACTGGTTAAACATTTTCTGACCTTTATATGAGATAGCTAAAAATACAGTTACCAACTAACTAAAAAAAACGAAGAAAAACAATCTATAAAAGTAGATTTCATCATGTCTTGTGTACAATTTTCCTGTTTGAATCTCTTCTTTCAATTGGTTTTAACACAATTTTCCGGACAAATTATTACCTATTTGTAAAAGAATACAAATATTCGGAAGCCAAGGACAAGAATACATTAAATAAAAACTAAACACCTTTATATGTATATAACTATTATATTATAACACCTTTAGTCGTAGAATAATATACTTACTTACAAATTAAATTGAATAGGTGTGTTAAATACCAATAGACACTAATTTAATTTAAAGAAAATTACTTTCGAATGTTATTTAACTTATATTACAGCCTTATCAATAGTATGGACGCCGGGGGTTGTTCTGTAAATAAAAAAAATAGAAATTATTAACTAGGTGGTAGGCCGTGCCGTGGATGATATGAAGTCACGCGCACTAAAATGTATTCACTTTAAGGCACTTATTGCAAAGAGTATAAGACATAAGATGTCAAAATGTATACAAAAATCTTAGTGCTCGTATATTGATTAATAAATATTTGACAATTGTATGAATTAATTTTATTGTTTCATTAATTTTAAAGTTGACAAATTTTGCATGTCAACCAGGTGAATGTGTCTTGAACTTTATTTGTTGTTGATTAAGATCTGTTATGAAACCACATTCTAGCGAAATAAATTCTATTCTATACCGCTGTTGTAAAAAACAAAAATTTACAGAATAATTATTCAAGTTTCACATTATATCAAAAACGAAAATTTAAGTTCTATAAGAACTATTAAAACAACTATGTATAAAAACATACATAATACATAGCTAGGTTAATTTTGTCAATACATTTGTTAGCAATAAAGGAACGTGTGATGTCACATTTGGTTTAGTTTTTTTTTTGGATGTGCTGTGCAAAACATCGAAAATACTTAATAATGATATTACAACTTATATTAATTTGTCAAGCCGCGCAAACTCCAGAGAATTAAAAACCATTTGTGTCTGGAATCTGTGGCAGGTTCAGAATTTTTTTATGTAGCATGTGCTAACGTAGTTTTAAGGTGTCCGCCTAATTACACAGTCTATTAACATGACCGTAATAATTTCTTCCATAATTGTTTATTAAACCGGTCAGTCGCCCAACGTGGAATGGCCGCGACACACTGTTCTGTCCGACCCCCTTGCAGACCCATAAAGTGCCTTTTCACGCCTCTATCGAACCTTTGTGCTACCAATGCCATATTTAAAAAAAATGTTAGTAACTTACCAAAGGGTTAGGCCTGAATCTGTAGGCGAGCATCATTCGTTTTCTGTAAGCGTCGAACTCGTCGTCCTCTGATGACAAGATGTCGGTGCCGTTAGCTCCGAGGCCCATGTTCGCTACAGGCTGTTGAGCTCTGATAAATTATCATAACTTTACACTTTGTAAATTTTACTGTGCATACTATACAATGGGCCCAGGTTAAAGTGCTCAAACCAAAATTGCTCCAATACAACATTATGTACATTTTTTAAAATACATAGTCAAACACAGAACCTCCTTTTTTTGAAGTCGATTAAAAATGGGCGCAATTACAGAATTACACCATACTTTTATCGATAAAAACCTACTGTCTTAACCCTTCACTGGACGCGTGGGGTGCCGCACACCCCAGGCCGTATTTAAACGCATATAACTTTTGAAAAATGAATTTACGGGACTAGTTTTTCTAGTAGCTTCTTAAAACGGTGTGACCGTCGTAATTCACTCGCGAACGGTGCTTGATTGTGTCCGATTATGCTAGAAGAGCGCATTTGGGGTGTATAACACCCCACGCTGTTTAGGTATTTTAAATATTTACGTATTTTATATTTTTTAACCAATTCAACGTCTACCAACGGTACCAACTTTTATGTAATTTATAGGGCTAAAGTCAACTGTAGTTTATAAAGAAAAGCATTGTAAACCAGCTGGCTATACCTTTGGTCAATCCTCATCAAATGGCAAGTTTTGTTATAGCCACTTTACATACTACGGAGTCATCAAGTTGAGGGCTATAATTCATCTATAGGACCAGCCGATTACCTTCTTTCAAAAGATGTCATTTAAGTCCAAGAACCAAAGAGAGAAAAACAAAGAGTACATGCTTCAAATGTCAAGTAATATGTGCAATGATCACGTAATTGCTGTCTGTCAAAACTGAAATCATTTTATTTTTATTTCATTGTTACTGCTACAATTTTTATCATTACTTAGTTAATCTTAAAAAAGAGTTAAAGAGTTAATTCATATGTAACTTCAAAGATACTCATCAATATTAGCCTCATTGTGAATGGTGTTTTATTTCTATTAGCAAATATGGAGTGTTATACACCCCACGCAACTGGTTATGTAATTTGTAAGCGCTCAATATTGCGTGTATATTGTAGAAAAAATATGGTGTACAGCAAGCAAAAAAAATAAATCATCAAAAGTAAAAAAGAAACAAGTTTTTAGCAGCCTTTATACTTTTTTTTGTACATTTTTAGGATAATTAAAATTATTCCCCCCAGCCAGCTTTACCAATTGCTGATCATTAAATTTTCAAACATTTATATGGTCTAGTTTCACACATTATCGTGTATGCACTTTATCCAGGGCCGCAATGTATGTAGTGAACTATTTTCGTCTAATTTATGTGCGATATAAAATACCGTACAGTTTTCAGATAGAAATATTATTTTGTTTACAATATAATAATATTTATCGACTTTCATGATTTTACTAGCTTTTACACTACTAGAGCGTTATTAAAATTGTTACTGTGCAACTGACAAACTCATGCTATCGGGACTTTTCAGTAGGCCGTTTTAAGACCTACAGTTTTCTAGTGCAGTAGAATTTAAATATTTAGCAGGTTGACGAATATTCGCAATTAGTCGTGTAATAGCGATACACGAACGAGCGATAGCGATATTACGAAGAATTCTTTCGTTTTTCGTCTCATTTGCTGTTATTTATAATAAATACCACGAAATCAACTTGCTCAACAATAAAATTTAATTAAACAGTTGCGAAAGTAGAGATCCTTTGTTAAAAATCTCATTGCGCCGCCCACTTTCATCATACATAGGCCTTAAACCTTCTGGTTTAAGGCCCCGTGACGGTAAAATGAGCATCAAAATTGGTTATTAAGTTATACTTTGCATTATATTATATTATAAGTATTATATCATGCAAAGTTTTTATGTCTGTTTGAAAAAATCCATAAGTTGTTGTTTGAGTAAATACATAAGTTTTGACAAGATATCTTTTGCCTTTTTGACTGTTGCTGCTGAAGTGGTTCAAGTGTGCTGAAGTGTTCCCAGTGACTGGTTAAATGTAAACAAGGATTTTGACATATGCGTATTTTCATTTACATTTATCGAAAAGAAAATAAAGAATTAAGGAATACTCACTTGTTAACAGGATCCACTATACCAGTACCTTCGACACCGAGACCTTGCCCTTCATTCCAGCCAAGCTTCTGTAGCATTTTGAACCCTAAAACATAATACATTATATATTTATTTATTTACATTCTACAAAACCATCCAATGGGAAAGAAGAAAAAAAAATTCATCCCCTCTCTAAATGTTTTATTTCAAGATTTTTAAAAACAGTCACTGGCCCGAATTCTGGAGAACACGCGCTAAGTCTAAATTTAAGTTCAGTGCATTTCTTTCTCTCAATATGAATACGAAAAGGATAGCTGTCGTATAATTTGACATTTAGAAACGTGCGTTAAATTTTCGCCCTTATTGAACGTGATAAAATGCAGTGTTTAGGAGGCACCTCCGTACATGCCGTCTAAAATTGTCTATGGTTTCCTTGAAATCTATCTAAATTTAATTGACAGCTCTAAACAAATTCTTGCTATCTTTTTCCTATTACATATTGCGAGAAAGAGATATAATGTACTTAAATTTAGAATAAAGTGTGTTCGCCAGAATCAGGGCCAATATCAGCGTAATTTATTTTATCTCCGATTGTCTTACATGTGCGAGCAGCCTAAGCAGCAAAGTTGAAAGCTATTCTAAGATACAATCACGATAAAAGAAATAACAGGACTCACCAACATTGTCTTCTTTCAGTTTAAATTCTTTGTAGTCACTTAGATCTGGCTCCTTGCCGCTTTTAACAGCAGAATATTTTTCCATGAACCTGTAACATAAACATGATCAAGTACCTATGTATATCTCAATTATGACAGCCATAGTATATTTTATCTAGACTCATGTTGCATTGTCTTACATTTTCTCAAGCACTACACATTTGAAATATAACCAATGTTACATAATTTATTATACATTAAGTTAAATCCGGTAAAGTGGATTTATTTAAAACCTTATTATGTGACAGTTACATAAAGTACTATTAAAGTACTTAAATTATTTTTTGCTATTTGTGTTTTAAAGTCAGTTTTTTATTTATATTTAAATTTTAAAGCTTTCAGTGACATATTTCCAAGGTAAAAGCTAGATGGGTGATCGTCAGCTTTTAAAAAGGAAAATATAAATAAGATTAATATGATTTTACACCAACTCACTTGCGAAGCTCCTCTGGAGGCAAGAAGTCCCCAATGTGATGTTTCCCAGCCGCTTGTTTGGTGAGCTCATCTGCCCATCTCTCAGTGGCGTTCATTTCTTTAGCACGAAGCCTGAGAAATATAATCTGTTTAAACAACCGAGATCACAATCATAATTGCCTCCTTTGATCCTTTTGTAGGTTTTCTAAACCTGTTGTCGATTTGCTAAAACTGTTGTACGTTTGTAAGAAATACAAATAAAGAAACAAAAAGATGAAAAAAGAAACTTTTTTTAGTAGGTGTTATAAACTTACAAAATAAAACATTTTTTTTAAGTAGGAGTTATAATTATAAACGTACAAAATCAAACATGGAAATGTGTTCTGTGTTTTCTAAAACTATAGTAGGATTTTCTAAAATTGTTTTAGGTTAAAAAATATTTAAATTTCATAAAAAATCATATCTTCAGGCTAAACTAAACGTGAGCCTGACTATGCGAGTACGAATTCCTACTAAGGTAATTAAATAATTACAAAATCGATATATTTTTATACTGGTTTAATATACTTTAAATAATTTAATTATTCACATGTTATTGTAAATAGAATTTAGGACTATTGGTAGTTTATGTCCGTTTCGGACGTTTAATGGGCATTCTACATCGTGATTAAACAAACATGATTTTATTATCTTACATATTTGATAGTTAATTTAATTTATTAGTATTATTTATTACTTAATTTACAAACAAAAGATTCAAAAAAGAATGAAAAACAGTTGAGTACAAAGGCACTGCTTATTTCTAAAGGTAATCTCTACCAGCAGACTTGCGACAGGAATACGGGAAAATAGAAGTGGACACAGTGTGTAATTATATACATATATACCTAATAAGAAAAATGTAGATGAATACAGGGTGGTGCTTTCAATACGACAATAAATTAAAACTTGGGCTACATTAGTTCATAGAAATGGTTTGCCACTTTAAAAAACGTCTTATCCATTTGATAATTTCATGACCTTTCTATGAAGTAATGCAGCCAATTTTATACTATTTCATACAAATGTCATGAAATTATCAAACGAATTAGGTGTTTTTGAAAGCGGCAAAACATTGCTATGAACTAATATAGCCCATTATTTAATTTATTGTCGTATTGACGGCACCACCCTGTATATAGTATTCATCTGTATGATATGTATTATATAAACGATAAAAATGTAATGTAATTTAAAACTTAAAAGAATTACAGTTTTAAATTGTTCGATTATACGCAAATGAGGACAAGTAATGTTTTCTAACTGGTATCTAAAAGAAGTAATAGTTTTAGAATCACGTATGTTAGCCTTAAGTCTGACAGAGTGGATGGTGAAAAAATAGGAGTAAAAATAAAATTTATGAGGTTTTCTGTCCATTCCATGCATTCTTCTATTTTAAAACAATAGAATGTGTAAAAATCTATTCAAACAGGCAGGCGACGCAAGTTTTTGGTAAGCGAGTAATCTGCGCGATCGTTGCGTGTCGACTGGCGTTTAACACATAGGTTTGCGTTCGTATTGACACTAACGCAGAGTAACGCACGTCGTCTGCTTGTTTAAACAGGCTCTAACTATAACATACTTGTGTTCCCAGGTTCCTCCGGAGGTGTCTTCGTCGCTGTCATACTCGTATTTATGCTTACCGGCCGCCGCTAGACGTTCGACTTGTTGGCGTTTCTTCAACATGTCCTATTTGGAAGCAATAAGTAATTATGCAACTCGCGGCCTTTGAGCTGGCCATACCTATGATATACTTTTTTATTTGAAATAAAACCACTTTGCCAGGTTCGAGTGATTTTATTCAAAAAATAACAAAGTCGTTTGTTTAGCATATATCACACAAGGTGATCGCGACAATATATGACAGTATTATATACTTTGAAATAAAACCTCCGTATCAGATTAATTAGATGTCGCATTATTACTTCAGGCACCGATCTACAGTGTGATTCAGGCGTAAATCGGAACACTCAAAATACATGTGTCAACAAAGCGGCGGTAGTTGACTTATAAATTTAACAAAGTCAACTACAGGTCCCAAAAAACATATATTATTGAACAATTTACAGATAAAAAAAACTTGCACAGTAAAAGATTTTGTATTAAATATTGCTTGTTTTTTTATCTGTGAAATAGATCAAGATGTTTGCGAGGACCTGTAACACCTTAAGTCGCTGAACAGTAATCAAAAGGTAGGGGATAAAATAACATTGCAACATCTTATTAAATGAGAATTCAATCCGGTAAATTTGTTTTATTTTAAATCCTCGCTAAAGAACCAAATCTGGATGAAAAAATGCTTCTTATCATTTAGAAGAGTAACAAGCTAAAATGATTGTTGGCCAGCTACATCTGTCACAGAACTGATAAACTGCAGCAGATTTACAGGCAATTTATTTTTATTAATTTCATTGTGAATTTATCTTCAAATCAAATAGTTTTAGAATTTCAAATAGAGTTACCTGGTATAAAAGATTTAGCTTAAAGTTATCTTCGCATTTCTTCCAATCCTCAACACTCAGATTGGTAGTGCCGTAGTTCATTTGAGCATACTGCATCAATGCTTGATTGTTACGATTCAAGTTGGTCAACTTTAAGCCCTCTTCATCTATCTTGGCGAGTTTCGGACCAGCTGTATAAATAAAATATATATATAAAATTAAATTTGCACATCAAACGTAACATGCGCACTACGATAACCGACTCTATTACGAACGGCGTAAGGGCGGTCTCAATGACAAACTGTTACGATTGATGTGCTATCGAATGTACAGACGACTGCAGATCAAGTCCATTGGTATAAATGTTAATCAAAACTATATTTTGAACTAAATCATTGGCTAAGTGCGAAGTACCTATCTATACTTATGCTACAAATGGTAAATTAACCTTGTCTGTCAGTTAAGGTTTTCACTCCTAAATCGTTGAACCGAATTAGATGAAAAGACATTTTTCAAAAATGTATGGAGACCCGGACAGGTCTATATAAAAATAGGTTAAAATATGCAGAGCAGTGCATATTTTTTACATAGACCTGTTACATAGTTCAATTGTCCAGAATATTACAGAAAAAACTGCAACGTAGCCAAATATTCATCATGGCGCTTATATCACTATGGTGACGTTTAGTTGACTTCTATGTCGTCCCCATAATCGATGAAAAATTTCAACTTTTGTACAAACTATGCACTAAAACTAATTTTTAGTATTTTTCGCAGATTCAGGAGATTTCTCCTGATTTTTTGAGATAGTGTACATAATACCTAGCCGCACATGAAACATCTCCTTAGTATGGAGATGGATTAAGTACCTATTCAGAGAAACAGGATAATTTTAGCGGGAGAACCAAATGCGGGCGGATGCAATTAAAACAGGAATTAAATCAAGCCATCGCCATATTGTGAGGTCATAGACGTGAAACTTAACTTTAGTGACATTGGGTACCTACGGTTTTCAAAATAAATACAATAAATTAACTTAAATAATACGTTCATTTTATTGGAAACATAAAACAAATGTTTACGATTCGTAAACAAATTCATAAGTACATTAGTTATGTAGAAATTAGAGCTCGCGCCATACTACATGTATGTTCGCTCTGAAGTTGCATTGCGCAGTATTGCGCAGCTCTGCCCTCCTATTATCCATACTGCGTTGTTCGTGTTCCATAATTTGATATTGCGCAGTGAATCGACTCATGTTCAGAGCGAACTAAGTTTGGCGCGACCTCTACTAACATGAAAAAAATTAAACATCATTACTAATCATTAGGTATGGTTCGGTCATTAAAAAAATAGCCATACCTAAATTAAGTTAATATAAAAATATTGGCCCTAATTCTGGTGAACACACACGAAATCTAAATTAATTCAGTGCATTTATTTCTCTTATTAAGAATACAAAAAGGGTGGCTGTCATAATTTGACATTTAGAAACGTGTGTTCGATTTTCGAGCTAATTGAACGTGATAAAATCTAGTGTTTAGGAAGCAACTCCGTACATGCCGTCTAAAATTGTCTATGGTTACTTTAAAATCTATCTAAATTTAGTTGACAGCTCTAAATAAATTCTTGCTATCTTTTTCCTATTCATTTTGCGAGAAAGAGATATACTTTACACCTAGTGTAAGTTTCAATCGAATCGAAACGAAAACGATCATCGTCGTGTTCACCTCTCAGATCCATATAAAAAAGTGGCTTCCAATAATTCACAACAGAGGCGCTGCTGCCGTTTCCATACGATTAAGCAGTTGTCACGACGACGAACGTTTTCGTTTCAATACGATTGAGACGCTTGCACTTGTACTGCACTTGAATTTAGTGTGTCTTCAGAATTAGGGCCGTTATTTATTTATTTAACAATTTATTTACACACAATAAAAAACAACAATGAAAACATAAACAAGGACAACAGAGTACAAGGGAACTGCTTATTCCTAAAAGAGTCCATTGCATTGGCCATTGTGTATATTTTAGGTCACACTCTGAATTCTTAATACCTTTTATTCTGTTTAATATCGCCAATGAAATTTTTTGTTGACCATCCTTTATGGAGTGAAGTTAGTCAATTCTGGATCCTATTCTTATTTTGATAGATAATATACAGTCACATCACATTACCAGGTAAAGAAAGTCAGGGAATAGTGCTGTAATTTTAGTATTATATTTTATTTATTACCTGTAACAGGCAAAGGTACTTCAGGAATAAGTCCAGGCATCACTAGTCCTGGTGGCTTGATATCTTCTACTGGAGGATCATTTCCCCATCGAGACTTCCTCTTTCTCCTTCGACTCTCTTTCTTACTGTCAGATTCTTCGTCACTTTGGGAACTCGCCTGCTCACGTTTGACCGAATCGCCTCGATAATAGTTGAATTGCGAGTCTGAATTGCTGCAATAGATTAAGTTTTATATTAGCATTTTTTTACAAAACAGTATGTTTCTAATTTTAATGTCTAATTTTAGTATCTACCTGTACAGGGTGGTGCCGTCAATGCGACAATAAATTTAAACATGGGCTATATTAGTCCATAGAAATGGTTTGCCACTTTCAAAAATATCGTATTCATTTGATAATTTCATGACATTTGTATGGAATAGTGTAACGTGGGTTGCATTATTTATTTATTTATTTTCGATACACCAACAGTACACATATGTAGTTATACAACAAAAAACATTTATAAAATCATGATGCTGATATGTGCACCAATTATAGGTATATACAACATTGCTTAAATAATTTACGGTACCATTAGATTTTTAACACACTAAATTGAATGACAAAATGACATGCAATTAATATATATACATACACATACTTATACACTTCATATTAGTACAGAGGCAAAAATTACCGGATTTGAAAAACGCAAAATTAAGAACACTTCAAACTACTGTGCTTATAACAGATGCTAGAAATAACTTTAGAAGTTTTCGCCTGATCGAAATTAAAGAGTCGGAGAAAATGTCAATTATTTCATACAAATTTCATGAAACTATCAAATGAATACGATATTTTTGAAAGTGGCAAACCATTTCTATAGACTTATATAGCCCATGTTTAAATTTATTGTCGCATTGACGGCACCACCCTGTATGTGCAATCAGACTATTCTCTTTTTGCCGTTTTACAAGCTGGCAGGCCCATTATGGGACTAGCGACAGACCTTAAGAGTCAATAAATAGCGCACACTTAACAGGGGATCAATGTGTTTAAATTTTAGTTTTATAGTGTAATGTAATTATAATATATAACCTGATAAATAAATAAAGGCTTTGAAGTTGATATGTGCAATGAAGTGTCTTCAAAACTCAAATGCAAAATAAGTCAATAATTACCAACAGACTACCAACTATACATATTTGTGTAACTTACTCATCCCTTGTTTCTTGTTTTACAGCGGGCCTGCTATCCTCACTGTCGTCATCTTCCAGGCTGAATTCCGGCTCATACTTGTCCTCCGGCTTCACTTCAGGTTTCCTTTCTCCCTGTTCTATTCTCATCTTTGCCACTAAGTCCCGGAACGCCTTATACTCGTTAGAGTTCGTATTATGGAGGAACCTGAAACACGTTTCCAGCTAAGTCATATTTATACAACGGGGAATATGAATTAGATAATAAGTTAAACCTGTGGATGTATCCAGTGGAAACAGTTGTGTAGGTAAAATTGACTTAATGTTCCACAGTAAGGAATATTAATTTAAAACAAAAATAAATGGAATACAACTCGTATCCTCCGGGATTAGTGGCTACAGTGGCATTACCACATATTTTGGTCTTGTGAGTGTATTGCTTTCAGCACATTTTCCCAGTGATCGCCGTTGCTGGCGACCTCGCTGGCAGCGCGCTGAACTGATGGCGGGAACATATCTGAAGAGAGAACTGCACACGACGAGTCAGCATTTTGTCTTACGGCCACGGCTCTTGTGTGCACACAATGCTCAACCAAACAAATAAATGTTTGATTTGAGCATTGTTTCTAATATTAGGTAGAAGTAAACTTTATGTTAGTATTTAAACTACATGTGACCAAGTGGTGCAAATAAACAGTAAAATTTCATGTATCACATTAGTTTACTTATGCCTATAACATTCATATCCTGATAAATATTAAGGTGTACATATCTATAATAGTTTCAAGTTACATTTTAAATGTCAAAAGAAATTTCATTACCATGAAAGAAAATATCAGGACATCAATTGAATCTTTTCTTTAATAACAACACAGTCTTTGACTTATTATTCGTAATAAAATAATAATAAAGCAAAGACAAAATTATAAGATGAAAAGAGAGATTAATACCTTGCGGGGATTTGTGCATTGCTAGTATGTTGTCAGAGTCTAAATCTTCTGGTTTTGAGATGTGATTCAAAGAATGTGGCATTTGTGGTGGAATGTTCTGAAGTTTCATGGACTCAGGAGGACCAATAGATTCCCGAGAATTTTTATCAGACATGTTGTGGACTGGCATAGAATTTGGTGGGCCAAACGGGGGCATATTTGGTGGGGGACCATTCCCATTAGGGCCAAAGTTGGGTCCATTAGGACCAAAAGGTGGACGAGGTCCCATAAATGGGGGCATATTGTTACCAGAAGGACCATTAGGACCCATCATTGGATTGGGGAACGGTGGGCCAAAAAATGGCGGCATTGGACCGTTGGGGCCTGGACCCCGCATATTGGGCCCACACATATTAGGCGGCATAGGACCCGGCCCACAAGGACCACGTGGACCGTTAGGGCCCATAAAATTAGGCGGCATTGGAAAATTAGGCGGACCTCCCATAAAAGGTGGCATCGGACCTGGAGGCATAGGGCCATTAGGTCCCATCATAGGTCCAGGCCCCATATTAGGTCCTGGTCCCATATGTCCCGGTCCCATTGGTCCGGGTCCCATATTACCTGGCCCCATCGGTCCGGGTCCCATAGGTCCGGGTCCCATTGGGCCAGGTCCCATTGGGCCAGGTCCCATTGGTCCAGGGCCCATAGGACCACGACCCATATGACCAGCACCCATAGGACCAGGACCCATAGGTCCAGGCCCCATAGGGCCCGGTCCCATAGGTCCAGGTCCCATGGGACCCGGACCCATTGGTCCCGGGCCCATATGACCAGGACCGGAGCCTATTGGACTAGGACCAATAGGCCCAGGACCCATTGGACCTGGTCCCATTGGCCCCGGTCCCATAGGACCTGACATCATTGGAGCCATTGGGCCTCCACCCATTGGTCCTTGAGGAATCATCCCGGGACCAATTGGGCCAAGTCCCATCATATTTCCTTGGTCAGAGTTATCAGAATCATCTTTAGAATCTGGCATATTCCATTGATGACTCTCAGAGTCAGAATTGGGGTCATCAGGTGGTTTAACTGAGAGCTGCATGAGGGATGGAATATTTTTGTTTTCCACATGTTTCTTTCTATCTTCAACTACAGGTAAACTAGGGCTGTGAGGTCGATTTCTTCCTCTATCACTCCATCTTCGATGTCTATCCCTATAAACAATTTTTTTTTATAATAATAACACAAATAACAAGAAAACAATAGCTTTGTAAATTAACATTGTTTACCTTGATCCTCTATCATTAGATCTTCTTCTCTCTTCATGTTCATTGTTAGAATGTTCTTGAAGAGGGCCTTCGTCCTCAGTAGTGTTAATTTCTTGTTGCAATTTAGCTTTTTGATCATTTTTATTAGTCTTTTTGATTTCGTCAGACTTTTCCTTCTCTTTGTCATCTTTTTCTTTTTTCTCCAGTTGCTGCTTTTCAAGAAGAGCTTTAAACTGACTCATGAAGCTACCATCATTAGAGAAGATATTGCCTGATCCTTTATCATCTATTGTTGTAGGGCTGAAAATTTTTAAGTAATTTTTTGGATTAGTTTTCTGTTACTACTAAGTCTTGTTTATAATTAGATAATTAGTAAGTGATTTGAAGTCTAGCCAGTAAAGTAAAAAGTGAACCTGTCGGGTAATATCAAAGTGTCCAAATTGAAATCCCGTTAGGGGTTGATGTTTGTATGCCAAACCCAAAAATTTAGTCCCAAGAGTAGATGGTTATTGGGAATTCTGCCCCACCTCCGTTGTACAGAATGCCCAATAACCAACTACTGAAGTCACTGTGTTAAAACTAACGTTAGTGTTAATACTAAGCATTTAACAAACTCTTACTGTTCGGCTGGAAGCACCGTCTCACAGTAACTTCCTGCGAGCCCGTGGTAAGATCACGCACTGAACTGACTCCTAACTAGTGTTGGTTGAGAGAACCATGGTAAGTATCTCTCCTAAACTGGTCGGCTGGAAGCACCGTCTTACAGTTACTTCCTGCGAGCCCATGGTAAGATCACGCACCAAATACTCCTAAACTGTTCGGCTGGAAGCACCGTCTCACAGTAACTCCCTGCGAGCCCGTGGTAAGATCACGCACCGAACAGACTCCTAACTAGTGTTGTTGAGAGTACCATGGTAAGTATCTCTCCTAAACTGTTCGGCTGGAAGCACGGTCTTACAGTAACTCCCTGCGAGCCCGTGATAAGATCACGCACCGAACAGACTCCTAAACTATTCGGCTGGAAGCACTGTCTTACAGTAACTCACTGCGAGGTTGTAGGTAACTGGCTGCTAGAACTGTGACAACAAACTTGAGGAACATAAACATACAATGGTTATTGGGAATCCTGTACAACCAAAGTGAGTGAGGGCGTGAGCCCGATCAAACGGAGGTGGGGCAGAATTCCCAATAACCATCTACTCCCAAGAATAATTATAATATTTAATAATATTATTTTATTTGTTCCTAAGGGTTGCCTGATCTGTTTCACTTACAGATCAAAGATGAACTCGGACACTAGTGCTGGACAAACAATAATTCTTAGTGACAGCCAGGCAGCACTCTAAGCTTACCACTCAACATAATCTCATAACATATCAAGCCATACATTCCATACACATTGACTTTTATGCATCTTAATAAATTAATGATGCATAGTTTAGGCTAAAAATTTGAGTGATTGCAAGAAAAATAATATTGTTTTAGCCTACAATATGTGTGCACTGTACAAAAACACATTTGTGACAACCATGGTTGCCATGAAGTGAAATAGCGCTATTGCTCTTATTTATAACAGGAATACATGAAAATAAATAGGATCAACCAATATTCATTATTTAGAAATATTTAAAAAAAATGTATCATCACAACCTTTCATATAGAAGAGTTTAGTTATTTGTCTCCGTAACATTGATTATTTTGTAGCAGACACACATTTTATAATGTGAGTGTGTACTGGGTTTTTTACATTCACCCCTATTATCTGGCTCAAAGTAAGCATCATTAAAAGTTTGTGTTATGGATACTTGATAACAAAGAAAATATTGATAGTACTATACATATCATCATAATCAGCCTATACTTTATGTCCCACTGCTGGGCACAGGCCTTCCCACATGGAAGAAGCACATAAGGAACTAAATAAACATATTAACATCCATGACTAGTAAATAAAGAAAGAGTAGTGTGGGAAGAAAGGATAATCTGCCGTCTGATTACCAAAAGACTGCTAAGTCATGAAACTTTTATGAGCCTTCAACTATTTTTGTGAGTTCAAAGTACTTACCAATGTTTAAGCTTACTTTGTGTGTGACATAGAAAGTTAAAGTTTTAATTCCAATTAAATACATTTATTTAAAATTTAAATGTAAGTTTTTGGGGTTTAAAACTGTTTGTCGATTCTGAAATGAGTCTATTTACAGTGGAAGTAGTCTCTTGATCTCAACAACTATAAATGATAAAAATATATGATCCAGGCTGATCTATTATAAAAATATTTGTGCTTACATGTTGTACACATAACTCAAATTACATGAATTGCTACTTTTAGTAATCGGACGGCAGTAATACCTACATTAAATTTCTAAGTTAAACTTTTTATGCAGACATGTGTTTACTTGGTTTGTTTGTTTATAATAAACCAAACCAAAATATAGTTAGGCCTATATATGTCCCACTGCTGGCCACAGACCTTCCTAAATGGGAAAAACACATGACGAGTTTGGACCATAACACCACCACACTGGCCCCATGAGTGTTGGTGGGTAAACCTATAGTTAGGTATGTAAGTAAAATCCAAACTTCCATACTTATTAAATATGTATGTAAGTCTGTCTGTAATCTGTGTTAGTTACGTTATCACTCCTAAGCCGCAGAACAGACTAAGATGAAAAATTTGTAGTGTAAATTATATCCTGAGAGAGGATACTACTGTAAAAATGTGTACTGCCTAGAAATAAAATCCAGGTTACATTAAAAACATTGTCAGTGTGAACAAACCAAAGTGGTGGAATAAAAAAGGTGATTATGGTGATAGCACTTATTTAAACAGAAAATTTGATTTCACGAATTAGATAGAATTATGTACTTGGATAGTTTAGCCTGGGCAGCAAGAGCCGCTGCCTGTTTCTGAGCTTCTACTTTAGCCTGGATCTCGATCTTTTTCCTCTCGATTATTTGTTCTTGCTTCGACATTTGAGCCCATCTTGTACTAAGTGCGGATTTATTTTTATTGTCTTTAAAATGGATCATAATTTTAGAAAATCTAAAATCAAGAAATCCACTGAAAAAGGGATTAATTTTATTTTTACTGATACTCTGTGGTTAGGAAAAGGACAGACCACTAAAGTCTCACTAAAGTGGTAAGCACAGACTACATTTTTTTTGTTAATTCTCCCTATAAAGGGAAGGCAAAGGAAACGAATGCCCATGCAGTCATGTCTTGAGTATTTCTTTATTTCTTCTTTTATTGCATTAAAATGCTGGCGTAACACATTTCAATGTTTCTTGGGAGTATTTGACACGAAATATATGATGACAGTCACTTTATGTACTACTTGATGAGGTGGATAACCACAAAAAAGTTCTCATCGTATTTCACACCATAATAACTTTTATTCTAATAAACTTTTAGTTGCACGTCATCACAAACACTTGAATAATAAAACTACACCGCTTTTATAAATCAATGTTCGCTCCGTCATAAAAAATATTGTAAAAAAACCCGCCAAACACTTCGCATAGACTACAGTTAATTTTTTTTTGTTCGTTCTCCCTATAAAAAAAAAGCAAAGGGAACTAATGCCCATACAGCCACGTCCTCAGTAATTCCGTATTTCTTCTTCTATTGCGTTGAAATGCTGGTGTTACATATTTCAATGCATCTTAGGAGTATTTGACGGGAAATATATGATGACAGTCTCCATATGATGCTACTTGATGAGGTGGATAACCACAAAAAAGTTCTCATCGTCTTTCACACCATTATCACTTTTATTCTAATAATCTTTTAGTTCGTCAACACCATTACAAAGACTTAGCTTATAAAACTACACCACTTTTGTATTACAAAGTTATCTTAGACAATTTTTTATTATTGTGATAACTATTATTATTATTATTGTGTCCTGCACTGACCTGCATTGAAATTCTGGTGTTACACATTTCAATGCACCTTGGGAGAATTTGACGCAAAATATATGAATGGATGAATTTTCCATATGATGCTATTTGATGAGGTGGATAACCACAAAAAAGTTTTCATCGTCTTTCACACCATAATAACTTTTATTCTAATGATATTTCAATCGCACGTCAACATAAACACGGGGTTCATAAAATTACACCAAGGGAAGGTAAAAACTGTTAGGTAAAAGGATCAAGCCTAGACAGCCACGTCTTAAGTATTTTCTTTAATTCTTCAAATATTGCATTGAAATGCTGGTGTTTCAACGTATCTTAGGAGAGTTGGGCGCGAAATATCAAGATGACAGTCTCCATGATGCTACTTTGATAAGATAATTATTTCACGATGATTCGATGATGATCTTCCAATTGCACATCAACACATAAACGTGGTTCACAAAACCAAATTGATTTACATTCAAAAATCACCACAACGTTCGTTCAGATACAGTTTTAAGGTTTTATTATTGTAATAAAAATCTCTTTGAAAACTCCCATTAAATAGATTAATCGCTGTGTTTCGGATTGAAGGGAAAGGTAGCCAGTGCAATTACTGGGCATGGACGGCATTTCATCTTAGGCCCCAGGATGACAACGCACCTGCAATATGAAGTGACTTTTCCTTGTTATTGCAGGTGTCTATAGGCGGCGGTAACCGCTTACCATCAGGTGGGCCGTCAGCTTGTTTGTCATCCAGTTGTATAAAAAAAAAAAAAAAAAATTAAGGCTGAGGTCCGAAAATCGCTAATAGTAATTATAAGCGATATTATCGCGCTCAAATGCATCCCGAAATGCTGTAAGCGCACTAGCATTAGCCGGGGGTGGGGAACTGCGTATATTTGCAAGCACAAGCAATCTAATGTGTCGTGCAATGAATAGATAACGCTGTCGAATTACGACAGTCAGTAGCTGACATATTTTTTTCTATCTGAAACTTTATTTTGCGCTTTGTTTCTAGGTTATTTATTTGGCGACCATATTATTGCAGACTGCGATTGATTGTTTATTGGGCTTGCCGCTTCATTTATGTGAAAAAAAAATGAAAATGAAAAATATTTATTTCACAACAACACATCAGACATCCTTAATTATAGACATAATACCGGCGAACGTAGAGAGCCTGTTGTATGTAATACGTTAAATATCAATTGAAAAACATCGACACCTCTAAAACATCGATGTTTTGCGGTAACAAATAAAACTGTCTATATTTATGAAATGTGTTTATTATTATTATTGCGATTACAAAAGTTAAAGAAAAAAATTAACATTTCCAGTATTTTTAAGCACACTTTGTAAAAACAAATAACTAATAGTTTTTTCAGTGTCATCTAGTGGAAAATAGCTGAACTTCTATTCTATTTTTTGTTTATGGCTAATGTCAGGCTTGACAATTCCGCCAGTGTCGAGTTTGGAGAAGACACTATGATTGATGATTATGTTCGGTTTGTAGACACGTGATCGGTCGGGCAACCTGACTGAGGGCAAACAAAATAATATTATGGGAGGATATTGTTAGTATGGTTAAATGGGAATAAATATAAGGACAATGTACAACTACGATTTTTATTAATTAATTATTGTGGTAGTGGGAAACATTGACGCAACATATTATGAACATAACAGTAAAAGCGGAACAAGTATTAATGTAAAGATTGATTTTGTATTTTTTTATATATATTGATAAGCTTTTTATGATTTCTGCGTTAATATCTGAAAGTAAAAAGTTTATATTTGAAGGACGAGGTATATTAACTGGCAAATAGTTGAAAAGTGAGGTAGGATGTCTAGAGCAATTAAAGAATATATGATCAACGGAACCTTCCTCTAAGCCGCATTCACATAAAGAGTGATCCAGAATTTTAATCTTTGCCAGGAAAACCGGAGAACAAACATGTACAAGTCGCAAACGGATTATAGTAGAAGTAACGTGCTTGTCCACTGATCGGTACTTAAAAAACCATGGCTTAACAGGGATTAATGGTTGAATATTGTCAAAATGTTTACCCTTGATAAGGCGAGAGGACGACCAAATGGATTGCCAGTTCTCAGTCAAAAGCGATTTAGCAATGGCGCGGATATCATGGGCGAAACATTTCGAATATTTAGGACATCCCAAGGTGACAGCATCTTTGGCGTAGGAGTCTACTGTCACGTCACCGGCAATACCACAATGACCCGGGATCCAAGCCAGGACCACTTCTATACCTGATTGTTGGCAGCGTAGAAGGCTTTCTCTCGTTCTTAAAGATAAGAGGGAATTTTCTTTTGCACGAATAGGGAATTTAAGAATGTCCTCTAGAGACCTGCCAGAATCAGAGAGAATTAAACACTTATTTAATTTATGTGATTCAATACAAGAGACCGCTTCATTCAGGGCTATTGATTCTCCAGTAAAGAGCGAGCTCATAGAAGGAAATTTAAAATTTAAAAGAATTCTGTTTTTTGGGATCCAAACTGCGGACCCAACGGTACTGTCCTGAGAGAGTTTAGATGCATCCGTATACACTAGAGTCCAGTCTTTCCAGTCCTTATCAATTATGAAATTAAATTGCTCATTTGCTCCCGGGGAATCTTTATTGATACCAAGACTAAGGATAATAGGAGGATTGAATACTATGGCATCATAACTGAATTCTTGGAAAAGAGGACTGCCGGGAAATTGGAATATGGGAGGGCCAGATATAAATCTGTCATAGCTCTTGATCAGACATGGAGACTGTTTATGAGACCAATATGTTGCTGTTGGAATTAGATTATGAAGTTGGTGTAGCCGAAAAATTAAAGGATGATCAGATATCTGAATAATTTTGAAAAAGTATCTATCCGCAAGGAACTGCCGTCTAAGGAAAAGAGGAGGGTCAGCACACTCTATTTGGAGGGCATTGACAGGAGAGGATCTCATGGCACCTGTAACAATTCGAAGAGACTTTGATTGAATTTTATCAAGTGTTGATAATGCCATTTTGTTACAAGGTTCCCAGAGAGATGAACCATAGTCAAGGTGGCTGCGAATAACAGCATTATAGAGGAGTTTTTGGCAATATGGATGTGCTCCCCACCATACAGCAGAGACGGCGCGAAGGGCGTTAATGTTTTTTTCGCATTTGTCTTTGATATAATTAAGATGAGCAATACCCGACAGTCTGGAATCAAAGATAATACCAAAAAATTTAATTTTGTCTTGAACTGGTATGCTATCGTTATTAATGACAATATCAACGTCAGGGATCCTTTTTTCCCGAGAAAAGACAACAACAGAGCTTTTGGACGCAGAAAGTGACAAGCCGTGGTCGGAAAGCCACTGATTTAAATAATAGAGTGCTGAGTTTAGTCGCACTGAGCACTCAGAAATATCTTCGGCGGCATAATAAAGTGCAATGTCATCGGCATATTGAAGAATGTCGCAGAAACAATCAACTGTTTTATCCAAATCTGAGGTATATAGGCTATACAAGATGGGACTCAAGACAGAACCTTGAGGGAGACCTTTCCAGACACGTCTGGGAGGAAGAATAGTTTCATTGGCTCTAACATGAATAGATCTCGTCATGTATAGATTGCAAATAACGTTAATTATCTTCGCAGGTAAACTCAGCTGTAGCATTTTTTGCCTGAGTACTGGAAGAAGGACGTTATCATAGGCGGATGTGATGTCAAGAAAGACTCCAACCATATGTTGTCCGCGAGAGAAAGCTAACCTAACGTCAGAAGAGAATATGCTCAAGCTATCCATGGTTCCCATACCCTTGCGAAAACCAAACTGGGTTCTTGAGAGGATACCTTTACTTTCCAAAATCCACTCCAATCTATTTTTTATCAGATGTTCCATTATTTTTGCAAGAGTAGATGAGAGAGCAATTGGCCTATAAGATGATGGGACGGATGGGTCTTTATGAGGTTTTAAGACAGGAATTACTATGTGGTGTTTCCAAGGTTCGGGGACTAACCCTGTTGCAAAAATATTATTTACAATTTCAAGATAAAATAGTTTAGAAGACTGGCAGCAGTTCCTGAGGAACGAGTATGGGATACCGTCCATACCAGGAGTCGAATCCTTAACATTATTAAGGACAATTATCAATTCATTGAAAGAGAAAGGTTCGTCTATCCTATCCTGGGGAGGACGGGATGGAATATAGTGGGATAAAGGGAAATAATATTGATTTGGGACGGAAGGCGGAGCCAAACGGTCCACAAAATGGTCAAACCACAGAGAGGGATCGTATGATAATATCGAATTAGCCACAGATAAAGAGGATCGGAATTTTTTTAAATTTTTCCAAACAACTGAAATAGAGGAGCGTGGCGAGAGACCTTCACAAAAGCGGACCCAACCCAAGTGCTTTTTCTTTTTCAATAACTTCTTTGTATTGGCACAGATTTTTTTAAAGGAAATGTAGTTTTCCATATCAAGACTTAGGATATACGAATGTTCCGCATCTTTACGCTGTCGTACTGCCTTAGTGCAGTCGGGGTCCCACCAAGGAGGGGATGATATTTTCTTGCGAGATGGATTCTTTGAGGGAATGGTAGTATCAGCTGCCGATATTAAACCGGCGGCAAATTTCGAGTAGTGGTCCAGAAAATTTTCGTTAATAACGGGAGGCAAAGAAGATACTGTGTTGCGGACTTCTTATGAAAATCAGTCCCAATTTGCTTCAGCCAATTTATATTTTAGCAAAGGAGGGAGGGCGGGCAGGATGTTCGAATTGGGGGAAGGAAGTGATATTATAATAGGGAGGTGATCACTACCATGAGAACAAGGGAGAATCCTCCATAGAAGACATGAGGCGAGACTGGCAGAACAAAGAGATAAATCTACAGCACTTGGATTTTGAGATGGCGAAGTTCTCCTAGTAGGGGAGCCATCATTGAGTAAGCATAAGTCAAATTTGTCAAAAGAGTGCAACAGGATGGAAGAAAAGGAATCACAGGATGATGATCCCTAAAGGGGATGATGACAATTAAGATCACCCATAACTATAAGTGGGCCAGGTATTTGAGATAATATTAAATCTAATTCTGTAATGAGAGAGGAATTTGGATGTGGGATGTAAACTGAAATGAATGAGATATTAATCACCCTCACAGCAACTATGTTGATACCTGCTGAGTGGACAGGGAGAGGAATGTGAGAGAAGGAGAGGGGACGTTTTATAAAAACGGCACAACCTCCCCAACCATCTGTACTGTCATCTCTGAGGCATGAGTATCCAGGGATCCGAAACACGGACCCAGGTTTAAGCCAAGTCTCAGAAATAGCCAAAATGGAGAACTTATATTTATTGATGAGATAGATTAGCTCTGACTTTTTGGGTCTAAGGCTTCGGCAGTTCCACTGTAGGATTTTCTGATCCATTTAAGAGAGGAAGGATAGAAATCAGTTGGTGCAGCTGTTCTGAGACATTGGACGGTAGGGTGTCGCTAAACTTAGAAACAAGATTGATGACGAGTTGGACTATTAGGAAACCTAAGTTATCATTTGGGCTAATTGGATTATTTAATGCACAGCCATTAGGTTGGGATGATGGAGGAGAGTTCACAATATTATTATGAGAATATTTATCATAGCCATTCTTCTGCAGGTGACCATGGTGGCGATCTATAAAAACAGTTTTGTTGTATGAAGTTGATTGCGACTGAGGAGGAACTGAATTCTGGCGAAGATAGTATTTTGAGAAATTTGACTAAGGTTTTCAGATGGAGGTATACGAGAAGTGTCAGCATATGACCGACGGACTGGACGAAATCGAAGACTGGCTTCAGAATAATTAATATTTAGTTCTGACATAACGTTTTTAATCATTTTCTGCCTAGAGTGTTCAGGGCAGCTGGGGTTGGTGGCGAAATGAGGGCCTGAGCAGTGAAGACAGGTAGATTTTTATTCAGATATTTGGCAGGTTTCTCCTGTATGGGATTGAGCACAACGGTAGCATCGGGGCTTGGAACGGCATTGGGCTTGAGTATGACCAAAGCGACAACAGGCATTACACTGTATGGTAGGTAATTGATAGATTGAGACAGGAAGCGAAGTATGGAAGCAATAAACTCGCTCAGGTAGTTTTTGACCTTGAAAAGTTAGAACAACAGTACGAGATGGAATCCACTCAATGGAGTTTTCTTTGAATGATTTGCGGTTTAGTCGTCTAGCTTTAATAAGCTGAATGTTGTCTGGGCATTCTATGGAGTTAATGAGCTCTTCCATTGACCATTCTATGGGAATATCTCTGACTATACCATTACGGGTAACATGAAATTTAGGAATTGTAGATATTAAACCATGCTTTTCTAATAGATTATTTTCCAAGAATTTGTTGGCCTGATCGGCATTTTTAAATTCTACAATGATTCGGTTGCGACCGGACGCCTTGATTTGATACCGTCTTTAACTATGCCAGAAACATTATTTTTATGAAGAAGTTGAGCAAAGTATAATAATCTTAATGAAAGCCCTGCAGCTGGGTCTGGTTCCTTCCGAGAGACATGAACTATAAAAGGTGAGACATCATTAGGTGTATATTTTAGTTTATTGCTTAAATATTCAGGCAGTGTATAAGTACTCTGATTAGAGGCAGCAGGGGATGAAGTTTTTTTGTTTAAAGGTTCTAAAATTTGGGTCGATTCAGACGGGCGTTTATTAGGTCTCAATTCATTTCCATTCATGTAAGTGTTGACTTTAAATAGAAAATATACAATAAACACAAAACTAAACACACCACAAGAACTGCACAGTTATGAAGCACACATAGAATACACAATCCTAAGGTTTTACAACCAATTCGATACCGAAACTTGAGATTAAGAACTTAACACGTGTGTTAACCAAAACACCAACAAGCGGAATCATAGCTGAACTTGATAGTCATCTGATAATTGACTATCCAACATTTAGTTGAAGCTAGTACCTAGTTGACGTTTGGATATTTTATTCTTAAAACATCCAGTCTAGCGCAAGTTCGTAAGAAAAAAAAATTGTATGAAACGTGCACGCTCAGTAATGGCGGTATAATCCGCCTCAATCCGAAAGAAGGCATTATCCATATAATCAGTATGGTGGTCGACGCTCTTCATAAACAGGTGATTTATATCTGTCATCTGTCTCTGTCGCTGTTGTCTTGTTTTCAAAACGTTTGACATTTCTTTTAATTGTGTTGGACAATTTTCTAAAATCAGAAATTAATGTAAATTATTATTAAAAACGAGTGTTTTGGGTCAAGAAATAAGCTTGACCCAAAAAGGATTGTGTGTGATGTGAAGTGAACTAAATGAGTTAACGAATAACTTGAGAAATATGTAATTTAAAGACACGCCGGCGGCCAATGTAAAACGAACATAGGCTGAATTTCCTCTCAATGATGATCGGTAAGTACCAATGACTGTAAATTAGTTCTATTCTAAAGCTATTATTGTTTAAATAGGGATTTTAGTACAAATTTCATTACATAAAAGTAATATTTACCTACCGACCTAAGTAAAAAATAGTGCTGTCTGTACAATTTTATTTACCTATCGATGTCGTGCCCATTAAATAAACCATTTTATTTTTTTCGCAGATGTAAACAGTGGGTTCAATTGACAGGGAAGGATTTGCTGTATGTGTATCGACAACAAAATAGCGACATATTTTTGGTGTAGTCGGAATCCAAATCGGTGTTGATGGCCGATCCAGGACGATTCACACGCCTGCCGTCAACCAAACAACCTACCATGTTCTCATAGAGTCAAGCTTGATATACTAAATAAAAGTTATTCAAGTACCTTTGTTTATTAATTTCAAACACCTATATAACTATCGATAAAATTCTAAAGTGTATCTCTAATCCCTACTAAGCACATCCCTATTTTGTTGCTTATATTGGCATTATTGTTGCCAGACAGAATTTTTATTATATTGGTATGAGTCTGGCGTGCACGTTCTATAGATATTTTTTTTCCTTGAAGTCCCGTCTCTTCTAACGTAGCGTTTTATATTCTCTTTGAAAACATCGATGTGTCGATAATGTCGAAGTCAAACTATCGATGTCAAAACATCGATGTTATCCAGATAAACATAGATGTTTATTCAACATAGATGAATATCGATCATCCCTAAGACATATTCTTTGACTTGATTTAGAGACACCGCACTTAGACAATTTCAAGTTGGTCAACAATCGAACAACTAAATTGCGTGCTTTCATAGGCCGCACACTTCGTCGACTTAGTTGGTGGACAGTGTTGCTAGCGCGGTGAAGTCTGGGATAAAATGCGGAAAAACAACGCACTTCTTAATAAAAAAAAGACGAAAACAGAACAAAACATTTAGGGTGCATCCGATATTAAGTGACAGATTAAAGCGTGGGAAACATCATACCTTACATTCTAAACTGTACTCAGTACCCAGATAAGTTTTTTAAGGGATTACCTTATTTGGACTTCGTCGATCAGCAGTTCTGTTTTTTCATTTGTTACAAGAAGAGAATGCAGAGTTCGTCTGGCTGCGGCGGCTGCGTGCCCGTCGGCAAAAATACAAGCGTGGGGAAATCACGCGCACGGGTCTGGTCACACTGCATCTTATCGTGCGACTGACCAACTAGTTGTTATATAGTAATCTGTGGTTGTTATCAGTCTAGCGCAAGTTCGTAAGAAGAAAAAATTGTATGAAACGTGCACGCTCAGTAATGGCGGTATAATCCGCCTCAATCCGAAAGAAGGCATTATCCATACAATCAATATGGTGGTCGACGCTCTTCATAAACAGGTGATTTATATCTGTCATCTGTCTCTGTCGCTGTTGTCTTGTTTTCAAAACGTTTGACATTTCGTTTAGTTGTGTTGGAGAATTTTCTAAAGTCAGAAATTAATGTAAATTATTATTAAAAACGAGTGTTTTGCCTCAAGAAATAAGCTTGACCCAAAAAGGATTGTGTGTGATGTGAAGTGAACTAAATGAGTAAACGAATAAGTTAAGAAATATGTAATTTAAAGTCACGCCGGCGGCCAATGTAAAACGAACATATTATGTCTGAATTTCCTCTCAATGATGATCGGTAAGTACCAATGACTGTTAATTAGTTCTATTCTAAAGCTATTATTGTTTAAATAGTGATTTTAGTACAAATTTCAGTACATAAAAGTAATATTTACTTACCGACCTAAGTAAAAAATAGTGCTGTCTGTACAATTTTATTTCCCTATCGATGTCGTGCCCATTAAATAAACCACTTTATTTTTTTCGCAGATGTAAACAGTGGGTGCAATTGACAGGGAAGCATTTGGTGTAGGTACCGATCGACAACAAAATCGCGACATATTTTTGGTGTAGTCGGAATCCAAATCGGTGTTGATGGCCGATCCAGGACGATTCACACGCCTACCGTCAACCTAACAACCTACCATGTTGTCATAGTAGTCAAGCTTGATATATTGTATATTATACTGAATAAAAGTTTTTCAAGTACCATTGTATATTAATTTCAAACACCTATAACTATGGATAAAAATCTAAAGTATATCTCTAATCCCTACTAACCACATCCCTATTTTATTGCTTATGTTGGCATTATTGTTACCTGACTGTTGGCTGATTTTTTATTATATTGGTATGAGTCTGGCGTGCACGTTCTATAGAAATTTTTTTTTCCTTGAAGTCCCGTCTCTTCTAGCGTAGCGTTTTATATTCTCTTTGGTTGTTATAGTGTGCGTGCTATCGGCCGATAGTTCGCCAACTATTTAGTTGAACGACTTAGTGGATATAATGTGCGGGCTATCATAACATTCTGCGATTTAGTTGGCCAACTTGAAATTGTATATGTGCGGTGGCTCTTAGGTGTGCGTTCAATGTTATATATTATCTTTCAACTAGGATTAAATGAAACAACGAATATCTTTGCATATTATTCTTTTTATATTTTTTTTTCATCAGTTTAAATGGAAAATACAATTTCATTTATTTATAATGTTGTCATTTATTTATTGTAAACAAATATATTATAAAAGATTTACATATTACTATCAAAACAAAATATTCACAAAATGGCAGACTAACTAAACAATTACTTAGCTGTTTCATGAAGCATGCTAACAATTGCATCGTTTGAGCTAAAAACAAGGAGGAAGTTTGGCACTGATTCCATAATTCAAATGAAGATGGCATAAATGCACATTGTAGCAACACTATCTGTCGTTTATGATTATGTTAGTCTGTTTGTCCAGAATTTGAATAGGTACCTTTTATAACGATACTCTTCACAACCTCTCTCCAGCTCATGTTTATTGCATGATGTAATACTGACTACCATTTTCAATTTCCATTCTTGAGCAAACGTCTCGCGTTTGCATCTTTTCAAGCTTGCAACACCTAAAGGGCAACGCCAAAGAGAGCCTACATTTGACTATTGTTTCTGTGGTAACTTGACAGTTTAAAACTAATCTGCTGCCTCATACGAAACTCATATTGACTTAATAAAAAAAAACAACAAACTCTGGCTCCTTTCAACAATACAAAATCCATTGAACGGATAAAATCAACTCAATTTAAACATTCAAACATATCATCAATCAATTCAAATTAAAAAGTACCTCTTCTCATGTCTGTATTACCCTGCCTTGACAAAATCATACTATGTATACTCTTAGACAGTTGACAAACAAAAATAAAAAGCAATGGAAGAGGACATGAGCAAAAGAAATCACAAAATATATAGAAATATACGACACTGTGTAAGGTTGCTTCAACGGGCGCGCTCAGGTCGCTCTAGTCAGACACTCATGTCTCTTACACAAACAATTTCAAGTAACAAAAGAAAGCTATTAAAGTTCCCTTCCACTGTCACATGAAATGCCGAAAAGAAAAGTATAATTCATAAATTGTACCTATACTTTGTTTATATTCTAATTTTTTTTTACATTTTAATAATTTAAAAACAACCAGTACTTGGTCGAGAAATTTATATCCATTTTTTTTTGTGTATTTTATATTTTGATGAAATATTTAAAAGCTAATTAACGTGAGCCGATGTCAGGATTCATAGCTAGTCGTCGTTCGCTCGAACCGGCTGGCAAGTACCGCACGCTCGTCCGCCTGACTCGAGCTAGTATAAACGCATATATCTATACACAATAACACTACCGCATCGTCTATACATCTTGACTCATATAATGCACTGATATTTCGAGGGGCACAAGGAATATCGCAGCATTGTTACGTCGCGCCGCAGCGCTGGCCGCCGCCGCCGCCGTCCACCCGCACCAATGCACTACACCACCCGTTTAATAATTTATATGATTCCCCTTGCATACGTTGCATATAATAAAATAAAAACACTACGATTACATCCCTTAACGTGTCTAAATGTCTAATTCGTACTCTATTTACATTGACGTAATACATAATATTCAAATTGTTCGGCGTATCGACAGTCTTGGTAGATCGATGCCGAGCATGGACGCGCGGCGGTGGCCGACCTATGATTACTGTACAGCAAATTTACAATAACATTTGATCAAAATACGCAAACTCAAAGATCTATATCTAAAAATTAATATAAGGTATCGATCATGATGTATGTAACGCCCGCCTTAAGCCGCTATAATATCAGCTATGTTAAGTAATATAACTTTACAGTTTGCGCATGACACTAACGCCGGTACAATAATATACATACAACATTCAAATTAAATAGGCCGAATTTTATGTTTACATTAAAATATGGGGTCAACACAACCTCACTGATAATAATATCTACTTAAGTAAATGTTGGCAAACGTAACATAATATTAAAACAAAACTGGCGATGTTGTCATGTCGCAAACTACCATATATATATATATTTGGAAATTAGTACTTCTAATATATCACTAACTAGGATTTAAGAAAAAGAGATGTTACTAGATCCTAAATATCGCCTATTCTGTACAATGGACTATGATATTTCTTGAGATATTTTTCCTTTGTATAAACATGACAAAATACAAATATTTCTGTCCAAACATCCTAATAACTTATTCGGTAACAATCGAGCAACATTTCACATTTTATATTACTCCCTTTGTGACAATACATTAGATATTATTAATGTTATTATTATGTTTAAAGGGATATCTTAATGGTTTAATAGTATGTAATATAATAGTTATATATTAAGTGGTCTGGACTGTTAAAACGAGTTTAATCACTGCGTCCTTTCTATTAAGGACACAAAACGTGGCGCTGTCTTTACATACCCTAAAGCATGTATTAGACCCATTTCCCCTAAATATTGATATTCAAAGCCTGTAAAAATATAATCTTCATCCACTATCCAAGTTTAGGTGCAACAATGAACAGTGCTAGATCAACGGTTCAAATGGAATGCATCTTTCACAATATCAACTTCAATCATCAACAACTTCTCCGAAAATATTTAACACAACGAGAAATCATTTAGCGTGGAAAACAAATAATTTGATAATATATATATATTCAAGTAATAATCAAACGCCATTAGATATTACAGTAAAACAATGTATAGCGCTTATACTAGTGGTAACAATAACATTTTAAACGGATTTCATTCTATTATTGATTTAGATTTAGGCTATAGTATTTTTGTGATTGTCAAACACATACATTGACGCGTAAGTGGTGGAGTTAGTGAAATTACTAAAATATATAAATTTATGATAGATTTAAAAAAAAACATCTATTATCAAGATACCGTTAATAACCTCATTATTAAACTATTTTATTAAAATGGCATGATTTATGGTTACTACGAATATATTAAGACTGGTAATGGAAAATGAATAAAGAAATAAATTAAAATGCAAAGCTAATTTTAATAGTCTAATATCATGTCCACAATATTGAGCATTTATATGAGTAAAATAGCAACATAAACTAGAAAATAACTTCCAAAGAGCAACAAAAGGACACTTTATCGTTTGAATTGACCAAATAACTTGACATCACTAATGAAATTCTACCGATTCTGTGTATACATAAAACAATTGACGATATTAATGAAAAACAGAATCTGTTTGTTTTTTTTTACATATTTTAATTGACAAAAATCAACTGAAACAACAGTATCCATCAACAAGGTTTCGTAAACCTATGCAAAATTGTTCATAATATACTATTTTATACATAATTATTATATGAATTTAACAACAAAGAAGTTATACATTAATTGAAAAATAATTTTAAAATATTTACTAAATTATCAAGGACGCTTTATGCCATTTGAATTTGACTCGTGTATTTATTAATTGGAATAATAATTTATTGGACTTGCGTGAAATGACATGATCTCATTGACATGTTAAAATCAGAGTTACTTAACGCTAAATCATTTTCAAATATATGGACGTTACTTACAGGACATGTACGCAAAACACCACACGGGGCCAGGCTCTAGGGAATGGTCTTTCCCTGCAAGGAAGCATTGAAACTAACATGTCAACTATTTGTGAAGCAGTCGACTGGCCCCAATGCGGACTAAAATTTCTAAATAAATTTTTATTGTGTTCTGGAGGGTATTTCTGAGGAGGACCAGAATAATTCCTTATTTCTAGTGGATGTTTCAACACTGGCCGGCAGAAGCTAACTCTCGAGACATATATTTGGCGAATAAATCATACAATAATTTGGCAAATTCTATGGCCGTGCAAGTTTTGAGCTTCGTCGCACTATCTCCGCATAATTCCTAAGCCTAAATCATTCCACGTGATGATAATCCTTTTGTGACATTAAAACCTTTTAAAGCCTATCGATATTTACAAGGTGTTCGTTGCGGAAATGACACGACAGCAGTTCAAACGAATAAATAATCATATTACTTTAGAAGAGAAATGAGATATTACACTACCCATAACAAAATTCAACAAGAACATTCTTTTTAAGACACTACTATATACAACATGCAAGCTGGGCAAGACGAATAAAATGAAATGTACGTCCGACATTAAAATTTATGGATGGATTGTTTAGAAGCAAAAGGGACGACATCAGGCTACATAGTAATAGATAAAAATGCATAATTGCTTTCAAGGCCAATGATATTAAAAATTGACTTCTTACAATAATTGTGGAAGTTTGTTCGTTTCAAAACGCCGACCTTTCTACACAAATTGCAAAAAGAGAAATATAGTAAAAAATAACTCAGCCATCAGTATAAGCAATTCATTTGGACAACAATAAATTTAGACGGCAATACTTTTCGAATGGAATAAAAAGTGGACGAACAAATATCTAATATTGGACTATTATTATTCGATAATTATATAGGTATACATATTTACTATATACAATAAAAACTCAACTGGACTAATTAGTCTTTGACAAGAAGGTTTTTCTTACGGAAATATCGAGTGACGACATTACCCGCATTTATCACGCACAGTGACAATGACAGGCGAAAAAGCTATGACTTTGTTACTTTTCCATCTTGAAATTTATCTTAGAAAATTAGACACAACTTGACAATTCCTAAACGGTAACAGTCGAGTTACATATCAGTAGAAAGCAAGTATATACATACAATATACAATTACATAAAGTCAATATTGAAAAAATATTACTATTATATCATTATCATCATTTCAGTATGGGGACTCCACATTCGTGAGTTGAGACGACCTAATAAATCGTCAAATTTTGTATTCTATGATGGTAGGGTATGGTTAAGGTACAGTTCTGCAAGTAAATGGAAGAACTTTGAAACTTAATATACTTTAAAACAAACATATTTACAAAACTGTACCGCCTTAACCGTAAAGTTCTCGTCATGAGCTCGCGTTGCCAAATTGGCAGGACGCCTGTGTGCATCACTGATGTTTAATTTTGAATTTAACATTGATTCCAAGTTCACGGCCCGCGCTTTATCAGCCGCGGTGACTCATCTAGTCTAGTTGTCAATTGTCACTCATAATAAAATCTATAAACGACTATTCTAGCAATCACAGCAGCCCCGCAATAAGACACGCACTTTGTATACACTTTAAGCTTAGACAATACTAATTACATTTGACAAAGGCAATAACCACACGTAAATGGTCAACAAATAATAAATCTATTCTTTGTAAATATAATCGTAGTACAGTCAGCGCGGCATTGACAAGACTATCCACTGTTCAGAATACAAAGGCTAAGATTACTCTGTCACTATTTGGGAGATAACCGACGTATAAAAATAGAATCTATTCGGGCGCTTGCGAAAAAACTGCATCAACACGATTTCTCTGTCTACGTAGGCGTTACGTATCGTGTGAATCACCAACAATATCACGTGACTGATAAGAATACACCGCATCCGTACAAGGAACCCAGCATACGCAGTAACATAATACATCGTAGCGTCGCTCTAGGACAGTTTCTGTTATGTACAGAGAAAGTATCCGTAAAGGAAAAGTTGCAGCTCGTAACAAGTCTCGAAGCCACTTTGTTACATTTTGTATGAAACGCTCCAAATAACGCACTTAGACCATTTCACTTTCCGCGCGTTCCGAAAGCGGAGCAACTGAGGTATCATGTTACCGAGTGATTGTGGGGACTGTAGTACGCATGCAATTTAACGCGTCCTAAATTATATTATTATACGTGAAAGAAAACGTCATAACTGTATTACAAAGGTACCACGAGTTCTGTACACTATAACAACACACTGGGGTTTTTCGTAAACCGTAGATTTGAATGTCTGTATGCATTTTGTTCGCAAGCAGTTGTATTTTCGACCTGTAGCGATGTTGTTAGTTGAAGTAGTAACTAGAGGCAGCGGGCGGGCGGCGAATAACTTGAGTGTCAGTATGCTTGCGTCGTACTCGCGGTAGCGACGCGCTCCGTTTTTAAGTTGCGCTGTGGAAGAAAAATGCACTTTATTTACAACTTATAAACACCAATTTCATAGCACTTTAATAATTTCATGGTTACTGATATTAGAATTAGAATAATTCTAATTTTGATATCAGAACTGTTTCGTTTGGAACTCCATGGGGGAGACCTTTGTACAGCAGTAGACATTGTACAGTATGACGTATGATGCACATAAGATACTTGATAGTTAATATTGATAGAGATGCCTTGATGGAAACAAGTGATAATAAAATAAATGAATAAATACCTGAATTATTTATTGATTATATTATATGTGTGTACCTACAGATTAAAATAAAATAAATATAAATCCCAAAGAACTTCACAGACAGGCATAGCAAACGAAAAAAGGTTTTATTAAAACGCATGATGATCACCCCAAGCAAAGTATACAATATTATACTTTGCTAATAAAATGATTGTTTGACACTACGATTATTATAAATGCAAGTTTTCGTAACCTGTTTACCAAAATATGAACGCGCTTGTTTCACTTGATATCATCCTAAAACAAACAATAATAAATCATTATATAAAAACTGAGAAATCGATTGAGCGACTGCAATGATGACAGCTAACTGCTAATGTCAGGCGGACCCCAGACATTCAGTTTATAATGTGGTTCATCAGTATTTACCAAATACTGTGGTATTTACTGACCGCGTAAGCTAGTGTATTGATGAATGTCAGTATTTATCACGGATTTCTAAATTACAGAATTCCAGAATAACACTGTATTAAATACTGACATCTGTGAGTACACTACACTAGACGATCATTAAATACCACGGTGTGTCAGATAAAAAGGTCCTTCCAGTTGCCAAGAAACCTAGAGTCAGTGATAATTTTACTCTAGGGAAAATCGAAGCTCTTATTAGTATATCTTCTTTACTTAAAAAGGGTGTTACCAATGTCAAAAGATTTTCAAAGCAAACATCGGGCATCCGAAAATAATTCTCGTAATCATCCATGTTCATCATGCTCTTTAACTTCAGCCAATAAATTAAAATGAGTATATTTTTCTCTCTGTTGTACTTGTAGCCAATATTTTGTACATGGTTTTCTTTTTTTTTTTAAATAACCAATGGCTAAGATAATAGCCATCATGCTTTCTCGGTATCCATTTCACGCCTGAACTGCTCCAAAACACGATAATACTGATATAATAAATACTCAACGTCTAGCATTGCCGAAAAATTCCGTCGACGTCGACGGAACGTGAATCATCAGTATTTATCACACTGATGAACCACATTATAAACTGAATGTCTAGGGTCCGCCTCACATATCAGTCAAATAAGTTCCGTTCTATTTCAGGTATTATTTGTGTAAAAATATAATTAAATGATGTTTCAAAAATATTATTTATAAAGTAAAAGTAAAAGTTAACCAGAAGTTTGCACTAAGGGCAAAAAGCTGTGAAGTTCTACAGGATTAATAAATATACGATGGTTAAATATCTTATTTTTATAATTTGATACCTTAGTGGTGTTCTTGTAAACGCTGGAATGTTACCTAGGCAGAAATTAGCCATGTCCTTTACTTGATTATATTCCTTAGCTTCTTCACTTGTGTTGGTCCTTTCCACCATAAGTTGTGTTTTAGTAAATGCGTCGTACTCTGACCTCGGCTGGCACAGTCAGCTGGGTTTTCTGATGATTTTACGTATCTCCAGAATTCTTGAGGCAATTCTTCTGTTATTTTGCGTACCCTGTTTGACACTAATATGTTCCATCTGTTTGGGTCTCCTTGTATCCAACCCAACACGGCTGTAGAGTCGATCGAACCGTACGTTTGAACTTTGTATTCTAAGAGGGAGTTTTTTACCTTGTTCATGATTTGATAGTAGATAGGCGCCGCAAAGTTCTAATTTTGGTAACGTGAGGTTTTTGTTTCTTGGCACTAATTTCGATTTTCTAGCTCTTGTTGATTGATCATAGCTTTCTTTCGGTATTGTTGTTCTTGTTATCTGAGTCATGTTTTATTGTTGATTGGAAAATAAAATTATCTTGCTCTGGGTTCCATCTTAACCCCAGCGTCTTTGTAGCTAGCTTGCTTAAAGTTGTAATCTTCTTGTTTTTGTGAGTCCTTGTTGACTTATAATAGTTCGCTGTGATTTGAAGCCCATTTCCTCAAATTAAAGCCCCCTTTTTCAATAATTCTTTTAGTTCCTGCTGCAACTTTAATGAGTCTGCTAGATTATGTGACCCATAAAGCACGTCATAATTGTAAAAGTTTGTTTCTAGTACTTGTGCGGCCTTTGAGTAGTTTTTTTCATCTTCGGATACTTGACGTAGACTCATCATCGCCAGGAACGGTGCGGCCTTGGGGCCGTATGTAACTTTTATAAGCTGATACTCTTGTAATTGTTGGTTCGGAGAAGTTCGCCATAGTATTTTCTGATATTTTTGGTCATTTTGATGAATCCAAATATGCCTAAACATTTTCTCTATGTCGGCAGCCAACCCAACTTGATACTCTCTCCATCTAAGTATGACTTCTAATGAATCGTTTCGTAAGTTTGGCCCCGTATACATGTAATCATTGAGGCTTTTCCCATTAGATACATTCTGAGACGTATTGAAAACGACACGTAGGGCCGTTGTTGTCGAATCATGTAGAATACAGTGATGAGGTAAAAAACATTCAGGGGTCGAATTTCTATTCGCTATTTTCATGTGTCCTATTTCTTGATGCTCTTCTAAGAATGACTTGTAACAGTTGTAACCAGTGGCAATTTCCTTGTTTTTAGCGAACTTTCTTTCTAGTTGCATAAACTGCCCGACCGCTGTCTTCTTTGTGTCCCCTAATTCTAAAATATCGGACTTTAGGGGAAGCCGAATTTGATATTTACCATCCTCCATCCTTGTTGTGGTAGAGTTGTAAAACTTGATGCATTTACTATCTTCAGTTGAGAGTGTACTTGTTTCAGATATGTCTTCAATTTGATAAAAAATCTAGATCTTTTCAATATTGTTTAAAACAACATTACATTGTAGAGTTTGAGTCTTGACACACAAAATCCATCCTAGACGTGTATGATGTACTGGTCATACACGTCTAGGATGTACTGGTCTTATTTTGTCAGGGTGTCATAAGCCTTCTAATAATTATGATGCTTGAATAAATATCAGCGCCTAATAGAATGTCAATAGGGCGGCTGATGTAAATTTCAGGATCTGCTGGTTATATATTGTTTAAATATTCCCATTCTGGTTTTCTAAAGTGTAGTTTGGCAAGTTGTTGGTCAGCTTATTCTTGATATAAACTTCTGTTATAAAGCTAAAATTTTCTGTGAGCGTGCTACATTTTATAAGCATTTTCCCTTTACTGGTTGTGCCTTTTGTGCCGACTCCTGTTATGAGTCCGTTGCATTTTTGTCTTAAAAGTCTCAATTGTTGTGCCGCCTTCTTCGTAATATTGGTCTATTAGACAACGCATAGTGTAGAAATCTGCGTTCGCTCCTTGCATCTTGATTATAGCTGTGGCTAGAAGTACTTCCGTTGCTTTAATCTGTCTTCAGAACTTGTTTGTCGCTAACTTGTTTCCGTTGATTCGTTGTATTCTGCATTTCTTGGTGGCGGTGTCGCTTTTGCGATCACATCATTATGCATTAATGTATTATGCCTGCCGTTGCAATTGCAGCATCGTTTGTTGAAAGCGCATGTTTTTCTATTGTGATTATACAAACAATTGTTGCACAAGTTTAATTTTGTGGCCGTTGGTCTACTTTGTGTGGCCAACATTTCTAAGAATCGCTTACAAACATTATATTCCATGTTCTTGATTGTCACATACTGGACAATGAACAATAATTTTCATTGTCCAGTAATGAATATTTCTAATGAACTTAGTTCCCAAATTCATATTCGACAAAAAATTCAGAATTAGCATTCTCACCAGAGAGTAATGGAAATGTAGACCACCATTCCTTGAAAAGAATAGTCTGATCTGGTTTACTGACGGATCCAAGATGGACTTAGTCACAGGTGCTGGTGTCTATAATAAAGATATACAACTATATCAAAGCATGGGTAAATTTGCAACTGTATTCCAGGCATATGCCATTATCCTAGACGTAAATTAACTCAGATATAGTCCTAAACGCTGTACAGGCCCTGAATAGTCTCGGTAGACATAATAGGGTGAGACTGATCTGGGTACCCGGCCATGTGGGGGTGATGGGCAATAAGAAGGCTTATGAATTGGCAAGAAAGGGCCCAGAAAACACATACATGGGTCCTAAGCCATTTCTGGCACTTTCACAAAGTTTTATAAACACAGCCATTAAAAAGCATGTCATAAACAGACACAAGGCTGAACGGCATAAAATACCGGGATTGAAACACTCCAAATCCTTCCTAGGAGAGGAGGTAGAAGGATGGAGTAAATACATCTATACGCGACGGTAGAACACAAGCTCGCTTCTTAATTGGGGCGGTCACAGGGCGTTTTGCTACTAACCACATGCTACACAAAATGCAACTCTTCGCAACACAACTTTGTCGAGCATGTGGTGAATGTCAGGAATCAATGTCGCTTGTCTTGAGTCATTTGATGCCCTGGTTAGAACCAAAATGAGACTTCTGGAAGTGGTATATCCATAACCAGAAGACTACAGGCTCTTTCTGGCTAAAGATATAGTAAGCTAAAGGAGTAAACACAGGGGAGGCACAAAAGATCCCAATGGCTTGAAGTGCACTGTGACTTAATCATGGCCCCATAGTAAGATAAGATAAGATTCTCATGAACTTCTTCGGTTGTGAAATAATCTTGTTGGCTGATTAATAAAAACTTTTATAATTGTTTCATGTTTTCCAGAAGTTGTGAGAATTTCCGGTTTCGATTTCTGTGGTATGTCTTCTTGTTTTTTTTAAGCACGACATATGACTCTACATCACCTGATGTGAAGCGGTAAGAGTCCATTTTTGAAGGAACCCATGTGCTGGCAAAGAATTCCAAGTTCTGGAAGTACGGCAAAGAAACGAGGTACTAAATTTCTTTGTGCGTGATGTTGAGGAGGAGACAGTTGATGACTCCAAAGACCAGCACGCGTGGTCCTGAGTAGGAAGGGAGAAGGTGGTATAAGGTCAAAAAACTCTTTAGAGCATTCTCCGTGATATAGAAGATAGAAGGCGCTTAGCGACGCAATTGCAGAGGCTCGAGGTTGTTCGTGACCTCTACATCGCCAACGATACGGACAGCACGACGCTGCAATCTGTCCAGGGCATTGAGTAGGTACTTGGCGCACCCATCCCAGAAGTGCGAGCAATATTCCACGCAAGACCGGACCTGAGTTTTGTAAAGCAGGCACAATTAGTGGATTAGTTCCTGGAATTCAGATCGCAACATATCTCCATGCCGAGCAAGTGTAAGGAGCCCTGTGCCGAAAGAGTGGTGCCCTGAAGAGAGGGAAGGGGAAGGAACAACGACATTTTGGCTGTGAACGCGCATTCCTGAGTTTTCTTAGCATTAAACTGAACAAGATTGTTAGATCCCCATTCGGATATAAGGTTCAACACCCTGTTGAGCTCAATGGTAAGATTTCCTCTCTGTGTCCCGGTTTCAGCGCGCCCAGCCCCTGGGCGATCGTAATATCCTCCGTGCACTGTACTGTCATCCGCATAGCAATGAATGTTTCCTAACGGAAGCATATCATTGAAATAAAGAAGAAAGATTGTGGGGTATAGAACAGAGCCTTGTGGTACACCAGCATTCACTGACATGAACCGCGAAGCGCATCTATCTGCGAGGACACGGATTCTTCGCTTATGCAGGAAGCCGGAAATCCAGTTGCAGAGGTGAGCGGGCAGACCGTATGCCGGGAGCTTGGAGAGAAGAGCCCTGTGCCAGACTCGATCAAACGCTTTGGCAATGTCAAGGCTAACAGCCACTGACTCACTACGTTTGTGAATAGCTTCACCTCAGACATGCATTAAATAGGCTAGAAGATGTGATGTGTGATGAACCTGTCGACCGTTTCGGCCGAAACCCGTACTGTCGATCAATAATTAATGAGTGACCTTCTAGATATCGGATCAGCTGTTTATTTATGATCTGTTCCATGACCTTACAAAGAACTGAGGTGACAGGTATTGGGCGGTAGTTAGCTGGGTCTGAACGGTCTCCCTTTTTGGGGACCGGTTGCACATTGGCCTCTCTCCATGATTCCTGCACACACCCACACACAAGAAAGAGAAAAATGGTATAGCCGCGTTAAGACGGGAGACAACTCCGCTACGCAGTTTTTCAGTACTATCGCTGGGATGCCATCAGGTCCACTAACTAGCTTTCCGGACGTCGATTGACTAAAGCTCCGCACGTACATCGAATTGCCCGATACGGATATCAGGCATTGTGTGGCCACAGTGGGAGAGTGTTGGTGGCTGTGAGTTGCAGTCATCGATTCGAGAGTGAGCAGCAAAGAGTTTTACCAAGAAATTGGCTTTCTCTTGCGGCTTGTGAGCTAGCGAGCCGTCAGAACATCTCAACGGGGGCAACGAGGGTTGACAAAAGTTGGACTGCACGGCTTTGGGCAGACGCCAGTAGTTACGGCTTTTCGTAGGATGCGTAAGAAGTTCTTGGTCAACTCGTGCAACGCACTGTGCAACCGCTCTGATGAAGGGCCTCTTGCAGGACTTGGTGGCGGTGTTATAGACTGCTTTCAGTGAGTCAATGTTGGGACCCCCGCAAGCTCGGCCCCTGATCCAAACGCGATATGGCGACTGTCCGTTCTTAACAGTTAAGGCACACTCGCGGTTGAACCAGAGGTTACGCCTACCCCTACTGATGGATATGAGGGATATAGTACTCCATCCCTAACATGATCTCATCAGCAACAGCAGTAGCGCTAGCGTTCGGGTCCAGCTCACTGAAACAGCGCTGCCTCCAAGGGACAGATGCGAAGTAATCCCGCATACCGTCCCAATCTGCCGATGCATAGTAAATCCGTCACCGCACGGACCAAAAGAGATGATTTCGGCGAGATGGTTCTATGATAGTAAATCTGTGCTCCATGATAACTAGGAACTCGTTTATTTTTGGTAGCTCTCTAGGCTGTTCAGTGAGTTCATGCACTCCTTGTGAGTTTCAGGATCAAGGTTTGTCAGGATCAAGCAAGTATGTGAACCAATATGGGATCCTATGATTCGATATTTCCGCCCAAGTTTTTTATTGCGTTCAGACATTTCTTACTTACGTCATGAATGCGCTCAGACATTTCTTACTTACGTCATGAATGTGCTTGATGTGATACTTGCTAACGGGTGTTGTATAACGGGAATGTTTATTAAAGTATTGATGTATGACGTAAAAATTTGCATCTTGTTATTGTACCGATGATTGATAATTTCCCAGCTAGTATAGTAATTTTCCGAAATTATCTGAAGATGCTGTATTAAGCGTTCAGCTTATCCGCGCAGTTTGCTTTTTAGAAATTGTATCTTCTGCGCTCCTGATAGGGCGGGATTGTTGTGTATCGCTTCGCAGAATAGATGCTTAAGGGATAGCCATTGTTGATAATTCCCTGTAAATGTACGGATATCGAGCTTCGGAGTGGACTTTTCTGTGTGATACCGACCACAATTTTTTATTGATTTCCTTCTCATGGAAAAATATTTTTTCTCTTGTTCAGAGAGTATTTTCTCGTAACTCTGATCGTGATCTTCAAGTTCGCTGTCGATCTGGCAGTGTAGTTTGTCTATTGCTTCCCAACGTGATTGCAATGTTTTTAGAGTGTCCTCTAACTTCTACTTTTACTTGACATCTTGTATTTGTATTTGAGAACTCGTTTACGAAAATGCCTTGAAGTTACTTGTTTGTTTTTTCATAATTTCATCCAATTTGCTGTTGCTCCCACTCGAAGTATAAATGGGCCGCCAAGACGGGCCGCTGACCGATGGTGAGGCGGCTGGAGAGTGCTCACATGTTGTATTCTTTGACTTTGGCAAAGCTAAGGGAGTTGGAGGACGAAGAATACTTGCTCTTGAAATAGTTCTTTTGTTTCTTGATAAAAATTCCTCGTACCTTCTAATAGTTTCCAGTGAAATAACCATGGCTTGCGTCCAAAACTTTACAAAGCTTGCTGTGATTGTCTTGAAATTCTGACCAATGGAGATCAAATGTTTCTATACGTCTTTTGATGTTTTCCGAAGTCTTGCGTTCCAGACCTTCCTTCTTAAAATTTCCTAATGTCTGCTTCATACCCTCGACCAACTGTTTCTGTGTTTTTAAAATAGTTTCCATTGTTCTTGTTTATACCAATTGTTTTAAAAAATATTTTTATTTATTACGAGTCCTAACCTTTATCTTGATTTTCTTGCTGAGGTACGTACCAACTTGATATTCTTGATAACTTGATAATTATACTTGATGAAACTTGATTTCTTGATAATTTGATTTCTTGATAAAAAATAGAGCTTGTTTTCCTTTCTTAATGTGCTGATGCTAGTTTCTTTGATAGTTCTTGTATACCTTCGGGTGCTATGTGCGTCCTTGTCTCAATTCAGCCGGTGAGACCCGCTTGTGGGAGGCCGACAGAACCGATTCGCTATCACTCAAAGAAATACACAAAAACTTGGAAACTTAAAATGCTCGAAGGACCACTTTATGTACAGTGTTGATGATGTAGATAAGATACTTGATAGTTAATATTGATAGAGATGTCTTGATATCTTGATGGAAAAACGTGATAATACTTGAATTATTTATTGATTATATGTGTGAACACTAAAGAGTTTGGTTAGGAACTAAATTGAATTATTAAAATAAATCCTTTAGAATATGACATTTGGTTTGTTTAAATTTATTTTTTATCGAAGCTCAAGATAGTAGTAGCAAAGAGAAGAATAAATATTTATTTCAAAATGTCGAATATTCATGAGATGTATTTATCCTCTAAGTAAAATTGTATACATAAAGATGCATGTTTTGTGATCGCTTTATATTTATATGGATACATCAAGGATTGAGAATGTAGGCTGCCTACAACGCATATTGATTATTTTGATTTTATACATAGTACAAATTTTAATAGTGTTTTTTGGTTTACCCTCACAATTTAAGTAATTTCGAAAACATTTTTGTATACAACTAGATGACAAACAAGCCGATGGCGATTGTCCGCCTGATAGTAAGTGGTTACAGCCGCCTATAGACACCTACAATAACAAGGGAAAATCACTTGATATTGAAAGAAAGAAAGAGAAAATATTTATTTAGTGACACACTATTGCAGGTGCGTTGTCATCCTGAGGCCTAAGATAAAATGCCGTCCATGCCCAGTGATTACACTGGCTACCCTTTCCTTCAATCCGAAACACAGCGAACTGTTTCACGGCTGAAATAAGAACGGCGGTGGTACCTACCCAGAGGACCTTACACACGGGCCTACCACCTAGTGTAGATGTAGACTTAATGACCAGCAATTATCATTTGACGGGCAATAATGTTGTGACTAATATTTATACAAGTTTTGCGGTTTGACTAACTAAGACGATACATTGGAAACGACATTAATTGGCATCTAATGCGTTTAATTTGCTAAGCCGCGTAAGTCTTCCGGTATTATAATTATGACAATTAAAAACCCATTGGGTATGGAATGTGTGGCTTGACTAGTTAAATTACATTTACTTTTGATTCGCTTAAAAATGAACGTTTCGCAATGAAAATATTCTTCAAATCTTGACATTTTATTTATGTACTTGGCAAAACTGAATACGATTTAAGCAATTTGGCCTGTTCCAGGTGACATTCCTGTTTTGACATCATTCTACAATCGAGATAGATGAAATAAGACGCAGCCATCAATAGAATCACGAGACAATTTCACTATTTTTATAGCCCATTTGATGGACATAATTTCAAATGTGTATTTGATTTTTACATGTTGAGTTTCAATAATATTACAACAACAGCGAAAATATTGCGTGAATCAATCGGTCAAAATATTTTCAGGAAAAATTTTATGCGTAATTAGTATGTTGGTTGGTTGGTTAGAATTATGATGTAGTTATTTGAATACAAGAATTTATTATGCAGGAGGATACGGTTTGAAAATAATAATTGTAATAGCCTACGAATGCTAGCATCAACGCTCGTTCGAAGACTAACATAAAGACTCACTTTGACCAACAGCATAAAAAGTACCGTCGACTGTCGACGTTCATAATAGTCAAACTAATCTGGAGTTAAAGAAACTTGCTAGAGTTCATTTTTACACGATGATTTTCCATATCAGCTAGAAAATGCGTATAACTATGAGGACTACAGGGACTTTCTTTAACATACGTTTAAATTAAATTATTCCGTCAATCCGTTTACGTAGTCTCTCTAACGACACATCAACTATTCGATGAATTTAACTAGTGAAACGCAACAACACACAAACAAGTAATGAACGAAAATCCAATTCAAATACGACGACGACCCATGACCAGAACGAGTAAGTAATAACGATCTACTGCCATAATAATATCAAAACAATTGGTATTCATACTTGAGAAGAACTGACAACCTCACTACTCGGCTTTATAACACAATACTACAAAGTGCAAGTGTTATTGGTATATTCTCCAATAATTTATCAGCCAAGCCTTTTTAAGCTTATTAAAAAAGAACAACGTTTCTTTTTGCTTTTTTGTTTCGTGTTATATTCCATTGATACCTTATTCTGAATGAGTTAGGGTGTATTCTTTTTTTTTGTGATAAGATCTTATCTATACCACACAAGAAACAAACAATTGTTTAACAAACATTGCCACTTAAGGCCAAAATGGAAAGGATGCCTTTCTTCAGGTCTATTGAATAAAGACTTTCATTGTCATGTATTCTGAATGACCGTAAGTGGACTTATTATACAAATGAGTTTTAGCTGTTTATTACTTTTAGATAAGACAATATAATACTCGCGGTAATTACCCAGAAGCCGAAAAGCTATTATTGTTAAAGTCTATTCAACTTTCACTTAAAGCAACAAAACAAAGAATAACAATAGGATTTAAGGGTGTTGATACTTTGAAAGAGCTTAAAAATTTATAATATTTTGACTGTTGATGGTTGAGATAATATAGTCATAAATATTATGTTGAATAACACGTGGTGATTTTTAAGCGTGAAAGAAAACGGACAGCAACACAGGTTATTCAAATTTTCCTTTGCATTCAAAATTATCCTAAAGTAATATTAAAACTTAATGGATTGTATTATAATTACCATACATACATTATTATTTTTGTTTGTATTATTAATTTGATTATTATTTAAATGTTTGTATTATTAATTAAATTTGTATTATTAATTGTATATCTTTTTTAAGTTATTATTTTTATGTTTTTTATTATTTTCTGTTAAACTAATGTAAATATTATTATTTGCGACATGGAGTCTAACTAAGTTTTTTGCTTGCTTTTCTCAGTAAAGGCCCTCCCAAATTTCCTAACCAGTAGTAGAATAATTAATAACATTATTTATAAAAGCCTACATTGAGTAAATTATTTTTTTATTTTGATTTTGAAACTTCTAAAGTTAGAATAAATCAGTACTTAACTATAATTTGAGCGACTTGCCTCTGTATCTAACTATTCCCACGAGCGGAATTTAGTTTCTACAATAAAAAAGTAAGAAAAAAGTGCTTAGATGCATTCATATAAAAATATAATTTGTTTTATTAGGAATTGAAATAGCGTCAATTTTTAAACGGAATTTGGGGTTTTTGTTGAAACAAGTCTGATATTTTTGTAGGCAGTTGTTTGGTTATCTGCCACATAGAAATAACTATACGCAATAGACGTAGATGCATGAACAATAACTATGATTGGATAAATTTATTTATTGTATTGACATACGGCTGTGAAACGTAGTCGTGACATTTTACTAAGAGCCTTCTGTACAAGTTTACAGCCACCCAACGAGATACGGAGCGAGACGTTTCCTTACGAGACAGAATCAGAATTGAGGACAACTGTTTTGACATATAGCTGTAAATTTAGACATGATAGACAGATATACAATATGACATTGTGAGATCATTTCATAAATAGATATACATAATTTGTGATTTTTGACGATTCGAAAGAGCTTCTTAGGAGCCTACTTGAATTTTTTTTTTTTTTTTGGATTAGCAAGTTGCAGGGTGTGGGCAGGGCAGATAGCACGCAGAACAGACGACCGGTGGGGCGTTAAAGTTCTAGGCTTCTAGCATAGCAACCACGTGCCGAAAAGCGCAAAGTAGAACGGCCTCCCACTAGAATTCACTAGATGGACAGACGACCTTGTCAGGGTCACGGGGATTGAATGCGCAAAACTGACCCGTTTGGAAATTGATGGAGGAGGCCCTTGTTCAGCATTGGACTTTATATGCTTATGATGTTGAAGATTTATTGCTCATAAAAATCTCTTTATACTTCTCCTGTCGAGTTTCGATGTAATATTAAACCGAATTAATGTCTATATTAGGTTATATTTAATTAATTTGTATAAAATAACTTACAGGTATGTCTCCATAATCCTTTAAATGGGGTGCAGTCTTGAAATGAGAAAAATAAAGACTTCAAGATACATAATAATAATCATACACTCACACCTATTATCTAGCCCAAAGTAAGCATCATTAAGAGCTTGTGTTATGAATACTAGATAACGGATAAATATTGATAATAAGATTTATATAAATATTAGAAATATACTAAATAAACATATAAACATGAATGACTCGTGAACAAATGCTCATATTCATCATACAAACATTTGCCCCTACCGGGATTTGAACCCGGGATCCCTGACCGAGCAGCCCATATATTTTATATAGATTTTCACTTAGTTTCCAATTCTTATGTAAGATTAACCTTGTCTTGACTACTTCAAGGTTAAGCCTCAACTGTCTTTATTTAGTTGTAGGTAAATGTTACTTTCGCGAAATGGTGTATTATTAGGTGCTACTTCGCTTGAGAATGAGAGTAAAAATGATTATTAAGGTTCGAATTGAGCGAGTAAAAGGATCCTTTAGTCTACTTTAGAGTATTGAGTTCTATAATCATAAAGAAGTTTATACTCTAGTCTAGACTCTAGAGTATTCTTTTACTTATTCATTCAGGCAAAGTAAATTTGTGATATATTAGATTTCCAAAGCATCTGTTAGTCTGTTAAAACTGGATGAAATGTGCTGAGTCAGAGATTACAGAGGAAGATAAGCCAGATCAAAGTGATGATATGTATTGTGATGAAAATTGGCCTCAGTCATTGTTATTCTCATTCTTTAAATGAAGTGTAATTGTGCGTAATTTGTGTAAAAAAGAGAAACCGAATTTTAGTTTTTGTATTGAGCAAAGGGATTTTCCCTACTACCCATCAATGTGTAATGTGTATTCCATGAAAAAAATAAAAACAGAATAAATAAAAACTAAATCACATTTATTTTTGTATTTAGGAAGAGTACACAGCCAATGTCTCCACTTGGGAACTTACAAAGATATAACAAATAGAGCACCTATATTTATTGATTTAATATTGCACATAGGAACCATATATTGTTCATGATAAAATTTTACCTCATAATTATAATTGACATGTGTATCACAATTCTATTCTAATCTAACTAATACAGAAATAAGTGTTCTGATAACCTAACCTACTATAATGTAAGAGTTTAATTTCTGAACTAAGACATTATTAACAATGATTCATGTAAGAATGTTAGTAATGAAATAATCTAAGAATAAGCACTATGATCTTGTGTCTGTTGATTAGTATTACAAATAACAATAATACATAATAACAATAAAAGCGTGCATTGATTAGCCTTACATTAAATATAATATATACAATCTTTTTCATACTTAAACGTATGTGTATTTTTTTTTTGTTTTATTTTTTAGTGTCAGCAAGGTAGTGATGTGGGTCATGTATTTCAGTCATGTATGTGGTTGAATAAAATAATGTTCAAAGTTGTGTCCATATACAACTACATTTTCTTTTAATTATATACTAAACCATATGTTTTTTTTTTCAGTCTCATGTCAGAAAAGTAGTCATGTGGGTCCTGTATGTCAGTCATTATTGTGGTTGAATAAAAAAATGGTCAAAGTTGTGTCTATATACAACTACATTTTCTTTTTTTCAGTCTTATGTCAGAAAAGTAGTGATGTGGGTCCTGTATGTCAGTCATTAATGTGGTTGGATAAAATAACGGTCAAAGTTGTGTCCGTACACCGCTAGATAGCGTTTCTCTAGACTTACCAGGTTGTCGTAGTGGTTCACCATCCGCTTTATGTGCGTGAGTTTCCGGTGCAGGAAGTTGACGCGCCGCCGCTGCTGTTGATACGTGGAGTCGTTGCTGACGCGCCTGTACTCCTCCTGGATGCGTTGCTCTATGTTCTGTTGGAAAAATACCTGGTTATAAATGGAATAAATGAAAATATGTATAAACAATAAGGACCCCAAGCACATCGAATAGTCAAAAATCATGTATATCCATAAAAAAAATGTAATAAATTACGATGTCATGTCTGTAGACAGTCTGTATCAGTATTAAAGAACAGTAGTTGAATGCACTGATGTTATCTTCATGCGTGGATATTTTTTTGATATCGAACATTTTAGACGTTTACCCTGTCAAGCTACACATTCTAGAAACTGGGTATTTTATTTATCCTATGCTCCCGGGAGTTCTTTGCGGCCAGACAAATGAAATAGATGCAATTTGCTTGGGCTACTTTCTGAGTTATTCAAAAACATATTAACATATTTGAAAGAATAAAAATCAATAACTTGTACATATCAATAGATAGATATCGTTACGAGAAACATCACAGCGAATTAAAATCTCGTGTAAAACTTGAAAAAACAGACGGCGCATTTAGAAACTTTACTTTATCTTGAAATTAGTTACAAATTATTCAAGACAGTGGAAAGTATGTGAAACTGTTATTTGAAAACTAGTAATAAGTTAAGACAGTCAAAACACGAATTTTTCAGATAAAAACAATCACTTGAAACTGTAAGTAAATTAAATCTCTCGAGAGGCCGTCAGTCTCAGGAGAATCACTCAGGACGACAAATCATAAATTCATGTAAGAAAATTGCTGAAACAAACTGAATATTTAAAAAAATGCTCACCTGATGGTTAGGCGAATGTGGATGCGCACGTTGTAACTGTTGCTCGAGCCTCGTAAATAACGCCGCCACTTCGGCCACGCGCTCATACAACGATCGATATTCCTTATACAGCTCTGCGAATTCATTTTTGTACGCACGCCGTGTGCTAGAACTAGTTATTGGGGGGTATTGCCTGCGGAAATAAAACAAATATATTACATACTACACTCAATTTAAATTAAACTTTATAAACAATTTATGAATTTCTGCAAGTATCATAAAAGGTAAAGTTCAATTAAAAATGGAATATTTTAAAATCAATTTAGAAAAATGAATAATCAACACTTTACCAACCTTTCTATATCTTCCGAATCAGTCATTTTCTCGTCGGCAACAGACGATAATTCAGTATTTTCTAGGGGTTCCGTATTTGTGATGTCTTTTACTGCAAACATTGTACAAACTAAATTTTTTAGGATAGACAAGTTAGAAATTCTTAAACGTCAGTCGGATGTCAAATACACGTGTACACTAGACAGTAGACACTGGGTGACTGAGCGAGTGAAATATTACGAGTCCTGTAGGACAATAGGGCGGGGTTTACGCCCCCCTTCCTAAACTAAGCCCCGCCTTCTTTATAAAATATTTTTATGTTACCTGTCAGTAAGCAAATTATATTTTATAATACGTAGCAATACATAATATCGAAGATTAAATAATAATATTATGCAATTATCTGAATTTATCAAAAAGATACTAAACTATTGCTGTCTCTTTCTATAAAAAGAAATGTACCTACATGAGATAGCATTAGGTTAAGCTTATTCATAATGATTTAGGTTCTTTTTTTTACCAAAAAATGTACGGTATAATAAATGCAACACTATCTAAAAGTAATTTAGTACTACTTATTAAAAAATAGAATGTTATTTGACCTTGTACTAGGCCAACTTGAACGAGACTGTGATTTAAAATTCTGTTTCATTATAAACAACTCAAGGCATTGAAAGTAAAGATCTTGCCGTTGTAATAAATGCTCGCACACACCCGTACTTTAGTCGTCATTGTTTCAAAGACTTAAAACATTTACTGACATTTGAGTTTGTAATAAAAAGAAAAAACTTGAAAATACTTCTAAATTTAAACTAAAAAATATCAACATACCTGTGATACTAGTTTGCTCTACTATGGGACTATTTCTAAAACCGTTGGCTTTGATAGGACTGGGACAGAGATCCTTCACAGTGGTGTAGTTGAGCGTGTAGCCGTTTTCCTTTTTCACTGAAACTGGTGAAAGATTTCAAGTTTAGAGTAGGTATATTCTAAGTTTTACGCAGGTAAAATGGGCTGTAAGTAGACATAATTTATGATAATAACAATAGCACCAACATACTCACATACAAAACTACACGTTTTTGAATGATAGACGCAGAGATAGTTAATAGCAAAGAATGTTTGATTGAGAAAAATGATTTTGATTACACAATGTTATTGGTGGGATATTCTATTATTACCTATGTAAACATGAATCATACTCATTATATTTTTACCAGTATATGCGCAGTTGTCGTTCTCTCTCTCTCTCATACACACGCGCGCATTATTATGGGAAGAAAGTATAGAAGAGCGACAAAACACTTGATGTTTTTGACAAATATGTTGATTTTATTTACTCAAAGATCACAGCTTAATAAAATATTGTAGGCTTTGTTAGACAACTTTATTAAAATGTTTATTAAAAAGTTATATGTATTATTATTAACAGTAAAGAAAACGCCTCACAATCCTTTGGGGCTCTTTGGGCCGTTATTAATATATGATTTCACGCCAGCTAGTAGAGAGTGCGTTTACAATGCATCAGAGCTTCGCTTCACTCTAAAAATCATTCTACAAAAACGACTCGAAGTTAGAAACGGTAACTCTTAGTGCAAACAGAATGCAATCTACGACCCCATTCTAATTGGCCTCACAGTTCCTACTAAGGGATATGAACAATTCTCAAAAAAAGACCAAACCCGAGTTTTACAGTTTTTCATACCTCCGAATTTTTAGAGAGTGCAAGATTCTGATCGTTTGTTCAATTATATTTGACTTCAAGTCATTGATATTTGATTCCGTTTAACCTAAACTGAATTAGACAACTATTTCTCTCTCTGATTCTTTGTACAGACGGCTGCACACCAAGTAAAATACACTAGTAGGAAAATAACTATTTTTACAACGAATTAAGTTTCCCACAAATGTCCAACCTATACGACTGTAAACCCAGTTAACGTTATACGGTTGCTACTGCAACGGCTTCAAGACGCTACGTCGTAACGTTATTTCCGACGAGACAGAGAGAGATAAAGGATATGACCGCACAGCGCGAGGAATAGAGACAATAGTGCTCGCTCGCGTAACGTAAGCGAAAAACACAAATTATTTCACTAAAAAATAACTAAGATGAGCGCAGAAAAATGCTTTTACACTAATGGTCAATATTAAAGATATCAACTTTTTTAAGTAATTTTTTATTGAATACCTAATGTCATTTACTAATCCTGTTAAAATTTCTTATTTTTAAGAGGGCTTTTCAAAAATAAAATGGATGGAGACGAAATATTTGAATCGTGCTTATGGTTCGAGATGTTTCTAGATAAAGATAGACGAAACGTATTATGACTTTCAGATCCGGTGTTATACGCCAAAGTCATGTCTTTCTTCCATGTAAAAAAAGGTCTTTGCACAGCAGTAGGATATTTCATAGGTTGGTGATGAACTACGCTTAAGACTTCACTATAGAGTGTCATCATCATCATTTTAGCCGAGAGACGTCCACTGCTGGGCATAAGCCTCCCCCACAGATCTCCAAACCGATCGGTCCTGCGCTGCCGTTAATAGTTTACTGGGTATTAATTTACCAGCAATCCTGTCGTCCTCCTCAATCACTCATAGAGATGATGATGATGAACTACGTCAGAGACTTTACTATAGAGTTTACTGAGTATCAATTTACCAGCAGTCCAGTCCTCCTTAATCACTCATAGAGATGATGGTGATGAACTAAGCCAGAGACTAACTGTAGGGGTTTACTAAGTATTAATTTACTAGCAGACCAGTCATTCTCCTCACTCACTCACACAGATGATGATGATGTTGATCCACGTCAAAGAATTTACTATAAAGTTTACTAAGTATTAATTTACCAGCAGTCCCTCCAGTATTAAGTTCCCTCCTTCCTATAACATGGGTTCCTTCAAAAGAGGCGTGAAAAAGCACATTTCGGGCCGCCAAGGTGGAGGCGGCTAGAGCAGTGTCTGTCTTCGCATAGTGACTCTTCTTGCCGCTTCACATCAGGTGGTGAGTCATTTGTCGTGCTTTGTATAAAAAAAAAGTCCAGTCATCCACTTCACTCCTCACTCACTCATACAAATGATGATGATGATGATCCACGTCAGAGAATTTACAAGAGAGTTTACTAAGTATTAATTTACCAGCAGTCCACTCATCCTCCTCACTCACTCATACAGATGATAATGATGATACACGTCAGAGATCTTACTGTAGAGTTTACTAAGTATCAATTTACCAGCAGTCCGGTCGTCCTCCTCGTGGCGTTCCTCGTGCACGTTGGACTGCGGCGAGGGCCTCCTCGGCTTGACTTTGGGCTCGTCCACCACGGTATAAGGCGGCTGGCACACTGGCGTCCGCTCGTCCTCGTTGTCTGACGCGTGCCGTTCGCCAGACGACGTCGTCGCGTAACCAGAGGAAGGTGGCGACGGCCGCCTGTAGCTGTCACAAATATTATTCTTATTAATATTTTAATTTATTTATATATAAACTCTTTATTGCACCAAATACAAATCAAAAATATATGTATACAATAGTATCATGCAAGGGAGGACTTATTTCTATTAGAGATCACCTAATCCGTCCAAATCATCCTAATAATATTATAAATGCGAAAGGTTGTATAGATTTCTCTTACTCACTCGATCACCCCAGAATGGGTGAACGGATCTGGATGAAATTTGGTACAGAGATATGTTATAGTCTGGAATAGCATTGGAGATATTTTTTAATGCGTTTCTATGGGATCAAGTAGACGAAGTCGTGAGCGGAAGCTAGTATTATTATTGGGAAAGTAACTGACTGTCTGTTAAATTTTCACTCCTAATCCGCTGAAGCGATTTAGATGCCATTTGGCATGGAGATAGAGGACATCAGGAGAAAGGACATATGCTATCTTTTGGCGTGATATCCGACATCACTTGTTATTTATAAAATTAAATACACTTTGGGAAACCAGTGGCAAGAATATTACAAAGTTCACATAACACACAATAAAGAGCATAAACATACTGGATAGTGTGTGAATTAAAAATTTATAGTGTGTGATATTAAACTGACGCCACCGTAAAACTGAGCGGCATGCGTAACTGTACGTGTTTTATAATTGTGTAAGAAAGAATATTGGTATTGAAAACTGACCCTAATTAAGAGGGGAATAGAGCTTACTTAAAGTGCGAGATGCGCTGCTTCTTAGCCGGTAGTTCGTCGCCACCCGAGGCAGGCCTCTTGCTGGTGTTGGGCGAAGCTCGCGGCGACAGCGAGTGCGCCGAATCGCTGCTCAGAGGCGGCGTTAGGTTTTGAGGTTTCCGCCTGTTTGATACACGCAATATTAGCATATGAAAATAAGGCCCTGCAAATCGAAATGGAATCGATGCTATTAAAATTAGGAAATTGAACAGGTAATGGAAATATGGGAATACTAAATGTAATCTGTCAAGCGGCGTTATACCTCTGGAGGTCTAAGACAATTGAAAAATCAATTGTGTCTGGAATCTGATGCTTGACGGGCTAATGATATCCAGTAAAATAGATATGAATCTTTGAGAAAGTTGGAAAGTTTGCTTGGCAGGGCCTGATTCAGTAGCACTCAGAGTCTAAATTTAAATCCAATTCATCAAAGGAGACCAAAAATTGTAACTTTAAGGAGATGTTTCCTCAAATCAATATTTAATCACGTCCAATACGGTCGAAAATTTAACAAACTATTCAAACGTGAAATTAAATGATAGCTGTTTTTTTGTGTTCATCATCATCATCATCATCACCAGCCTATATACGTCCCACTGCTGGGCACAGGCCTTCCTACATGGAAGAAACACATGAGGAGTTTGGGCCATAACACCACCACGCTGGCCCAGTGCGGGTTGGTGGGTTAAAGCGGTTGCAGTAACAACCGGGACCAACGGCTTAACGTGCCTTCCGAAGCACGGAGGAGCTCAAGATTATAAATTTGATTGACCCATTCAGGGACCAACCATGGCGAAAGTTGCTTTGTTTTCGTGATCGAAACCAGAGCGCTCAAAACACTACGCCACCGAGCTCCTCCTTTTTGTGTTCATATTGAGAGAACAGGATGCACTGCAATTAAATTTATTTTGGTCCAAACTGTAATCAAAGAAGATATTTCATATCCGGCCAGGTATAATTGTAAATTATCTCAAAAATCAGAAAAAAAATCCTGAATCCGGGAAAAATACCAATAACTCGTTTTCATGTCAGTTCACTTGTAAAAAAATAATTGTCGATTTTACCATTTTTCAATATGGAAATTTAGCGGGCGACAAAGAGGTCAACGAGACGTTTAGTCTCACCAATGTGACTTAGGCGCCATGATGAATATTTGGCTGTGTTGCAGTTTATTCTATAAAAATATATTGTGTTGTACCACGAAACAAAACAACTAAAAAGAAAATGGACAGTTGAATACTGTTCTGCATATTTTTGCCTATTTTTAGTATAGAGTACAGAGACCTGGCCACCCGGCCATATATGCACACATTTTTGAATCAACTCCTTTAGAATTCGTGTGTCTTCAGAATTTTCAGTTTTTGTAATTTTGCTGACACGATCCTTTAATACAAATGAGCAATAATAACAAATACAATACAATGTGACAAAAAATAAGTTTTTAATGAATAATTTATTTTATTTTAATACAGTTATTTTTCTGTTTTGTTACCTATTAGGTCTTATGTATCAAGAAAATGGATTTGTATTTATTAAACCGTGATATTGGTTTTCAAAGTTTTGAGCCTTTCGGCTAAATGTTGCTAAAATTGCTAAATACTAAAAGAGAATAGATTACCCCATCAAAACATATATAGTATTGAACTTAATTTCAATAGTCCAAGCATGCGCATACAACTGAGACAACACACCTCTTGAGCAGATGTTTTTCCTCCTCTGAATAGAACGGCCAATCCTCATTGACGTCGTTCCACATGTGCCTACGTAAATGATAACAGTTGTCCTTGAGCGAGCCTATTTGAGGCAAAATCTTGTTCACCAAACTCCGTTCCTTCTCCTTGATACCCTCTGTAATGTTAGTTTGGTCATTAGTTTGGTGGGCTGCCACGCAATATGGTTACGTGCTATGGTTACACACTTACCACTGGTGAGTCTCGCGTACAGTTCGGGTTTCTTGAAAGGTTTCAACGCTAATAACTGTATAAGTCTTTCCCTGGAAAAGGAAAGGCTACCATTAATTTAATATCAATTATGTATGAAATGTTTGAAATTGTAAGTGCATTTGTATCGAAAAAACACAAGGTCAAAAGTACGGGTAACAACATTTTTTTCTCGAATGTTTCTTTTCGTGATTTATTTCGATCTGGGTTAGAAAATCATTTGAATGTCAAGATGACTGGTGTTTAATTACTCAGCCAATGTATTGATAAACATTGCTATCAAGACAATGTTTGAATATTATACATGTTTAAGGATTCTGAAGTATTTGCCAGAATTATGGAATATAAGGTTTCTAGGTTATGTATCTTGTAATATGTACTATGTAGTATAATCATATCGCAGGAACCGTAAATTTTAATTGATAGCATTTATCGAAACATTATAGAATAATAAATAAAATAATTAGCCGTGAACAAACAATTGCCTTATCAATATAGAAACCATAAGCATAACAACCATAACCACTTATTACCGTCACATAGTCACAATAAAAGCGCTTGGTACTCGTCAACTTGGAATATTTCTTTTCATACATAAACAACATGGAATATGAAATTAGCGTTTTGAAGGTCACAGTTCTTGGAAACGTCAAATGAATATTGCAAAGAAACAAATTTCCATAAAGACGAGGAAAATTTCAGACGCAATCTTTCCATTTCAACGGAACAATCAAGACTGATTAGGCCATAATTTTTCACGTCTATAATTTCTTCGTGTTTTAGTCTTTGAACAAAGCCTAATGCAGAAGAAATTGTGTTTACCTCTTTCAATGTTTATTTGTTTTTTATTGCACAAAAAGGTACAAAAGGCGGACTTAATGCATAATACAGCATACAATATACAATGCTATACAATATACATTTTGTGTCAAAATCAATATTAATTTTGGGACAGCTAAAATAACACTATTATCTTATCACATTTAACGTAGCGCTGAGCGCAAATTAACCGATGGTCTCGTGAGCAAATATGCTTGTGAAAACAATTAATTATTGAAAAATGTCACTTGGTGAATTTTACGGCCACACATCCTTTGACAGCGGTGACATTATCAGCTATTAGGTTTAGCGATAATGGTATGACGAAACGGAATTATCGCTGTTCTGCCCATTATAAAGAAACATAACAATCGTAATTTATATTTTAAAATTCAAAAAGACGTTTTTGAAATTTTTATGCAATATTTTAATGTTGTATTTGGCTTTGATAATAAAAGTGATTCATAACCTAAAGATTCTTCTAGAAAGATATGTCAGGCTGTCTATGTATGTTTAAAACAATAAGTATCTTTCAATATATCAATAGAGTGACGTAGATCACGTATTGTAAGAAGGGCTGCGCTCGGTAGGCGTGCCTTTTAGCCGTACCAAATTGTGATAGTGTTTATCAAGAATTTGGCGTTTTTTTATTCATAGCGGGGTAGCTTTTAGCCTTCCTCTCACAAACTTTGCATGTGTGATGGTAAGTGATGATGTGGCCACAGATGGCAGCGAGCTAGCGTTGTTGACATAATTATAGTTTGTAGGCGCATGAGCAAACTCAGGAATATACCAAGGCAAATAAATCAAATACGGTCGAATAACCAATAAGGACACTAGTAACTGTGAGTGTTGGTATGAATAATAGAGTTTAATATCAAGATCAGTAATTTGTCAGGTGTGCTCAAATCAGGAGCCGCTGAATTAGCTGTTGGAAGCCCAAAATGCCCCTATGCCTAACGTAATACAGGGCATACCTTTTATTTTTTATGAGGTACACGCGTGATACTTGTATGTCAGGAACTCGAGAAGGGTTTGGTCAGCACCGAGATGTGATTTTCAAGGAAAATGATATTTTTGACTGATAGTTGTTGGCCACCAATTTGATTTTAATATTATAGGTATATGGTTATGTACTATGAGATTTTATTTCATTCGGCTGCGTACTTCGTGTATGAGTAAAGAGTCAAGTCACAAATTAAAGGTAATGTGTATCAGATTAAGTTTTAAAATTTAAAGTATTATACTTATTAACTTACTTTATGGACCGCTTAGTGAGATCCGGGTTGGGTGGAGGCCTTTGAGGTTGGTGGGGTGGTTGCGCGGGGGGGTGTGGCGCGGGTTGCGGTCGGGGTGCAGGGGGTGCGGCTCGTTCCCGCTCCCGTTCTCTCTCCCTCTCTCGTTCCCTCTCCCGCTCCCTCTCGCGTTCCCTTTCCCGCTCGCGCTCACGTTCGCGCTCACGCTCACGTTCCCGCTCTCTCTCTCGCTCCGCCCGTTCGGCGACTAACCGAGCCGCCGTTGATGAGTATAAATTCTGATGCGCCGGGCGCACCTTAACCCGTCCTATGTCATTCAGGTTTGGCTTTATCACGCGGGTGCTGAAATATGTTAAAAATGGTAAGAATTACAAATAAAACAGATGTTACATAGCTTAAACAGGAGCGGAGTAGCAGAGTTTAACTATAACTTTGATATGGGGCCTCTTAAAGTGGGTAGAAAGTTTAAATCGTTTAAAAAGGCAACAAAGCATATTGTGTTCCCCAATGTAGATCCTGGTTCGTAGATTACAATTGTTCTGCAATGTATCATTAATATTTTTGTAATATCAAATGTTTAAACTACTAATTACTGTATTTTAAGTTTTATAAGAATTGCTGTGTATTATTTGTTTCCCAAATAAATAAAATAAAAATGAAAACGTATTTTCATTTCTTCAAGACAACCCAACTGTTTTATTTTGGTTACTTACTGTGTTGCTTAAATGAATACATTGTTTTCTTATCATTTTGAAATAGTTTATAATTTATTGTAACGACAAGGACTTGGATATGCTAGTAGATATCTATTATGTAATACAGTTAATCGACGCTTGTTCTGTGCTATAAATTTTGATTAACATAATCATTATGTTGATTGCTGAGGCAATCAGTTCCTAAAGCTTAAACTCTATTTTTGGGCCGAGCCATCACAGGCACAGCCCTAAATTGTGTTTCTTCAGTGTGAAGCCACAGCATGCTTCGCCCCTGACAAAGCAAGTAGGTGTCTAGGTGGCTTCTAGTGAACGAAGTAGGGAGACACAGCTTATGAATTCCAATAGTGTTCTCCCCGGTCTGCCACTTACCATTTGCTCTGCTCCGCCGCAACAGTCCTCGCCATACGGTCCTTGGTCGCCTCGTAGGAGTCGTCGTTCGCGTGCACGCGCATCCTTCGCGGCAGCGGCCCGCACGACTCCAACCGCCGCGCGCCGCCACTCCTGACGCACTCGAACGAGCCCTGAAAACAAAACAACATTTCTATGAAGGAAAAATCATATTGTAGCTACTAAGTTCGAACCATTGTGAATCGAAAAGCCATTAGGACGGATCGTAATAGAAATATTTAGGGGAGACCTCAGATCATAGAAAGAAGGGGGAGACCCTATTCCAGCAATGGACGTCTTTCGGCTTCACCAGCTTCTTCTCATGCTACAAGGGGTGGTGTTTGTGTTACAAGCAGTCACTCATAACGTTTGTTTTATACCCTTGTATCAAAAATTATATTCGACATCTTCAAGCGTCTGGTCTGTGCTATCAAAAGAAACTTAGGTTGTACGTTCAAACCGTAAAGCAATGTAGTAGTAATTAAAGAGTAATAAATTAGAACAAAACACACTACAAATTACCTCATAAAGTTTACATTTATTCTGGTTTATAAAATGTTCTTCATGTAAAATCCCGTTTACTTCGCGGAATACGTGGGCTGGAGGAAGGTGAGAGTTGACACCCACAAAGGCATTATTTATGGACGAAATATTGCAGTTGTAGCGAATTTCATTATTTTCTTTTGGAGTTTCGACATCGTAATCCAAAGCATATTTTTAATTTCACGTGAAATTGCAAGAGGTTTTATTTATGCTCGTTAATGACTTATGCTCGTTGTCATTATCATTTGCTGAGTGTTAAGAGTCTCTTAGCGATTTTTTTCTCAATCTATCTAAAGGAGATAGAAAGAGACAAATGTCGTTAGGAGTCACCTAAGCCTAGATAGGGAATGGTTAGTGAAAACGGACATTAGGACTCGTAACTTTAGGTAAGTAACTAAAATACATATTTGTTAAGGTCTACCATCTGTCAGGTAGTTTGAAATGCTACACGAATACTTCGTGTCTGAAATCTACTTTCTAACAGCTATTGAGTAACGTTCGCCGCATTCCGATTCTCCGTTTATTATACATTTTTGACTAAAACGTCATTAAATGTAACATTGCCTATAGGCCCATTTACATGATGCAAGTTTTTTGCCTGTAACTCATAATTAAATTGAAGCAAGAAATGACTTGCTTGCATAGTCTAAACGTCACATTAGGACTATGAAAGTCATTAATGTAGCACATGTTTGACTATTACCTAATCTGTGGCAAATGGCAAGAAACTTGCATCGTGTAAATAGGGCCGATAAAATTCTATTGTAATTCTATTGTATACCAGTAGAGTACTGTATCGAAAGCAACCAAAGTAAATTTCTTAGAACTTATTATCTTCATAGGTGAGGGAGTGTTAAAGCTTATAAGACATTTTTTATCGGCTGGCTATTTATACTAAATAAAAATATTCAGGCCATAGTCCAAGCGTTCCATACTAAGTTTGCTCTGACGAATTGGTTGGCCTCGAGTTATCCACTGTGACCGTTTTGCGACCCACAAGCCGATGTGGGCACACGAACATATTAAGGGGGCTCACCACAAAGAATATTAATTGTTGTTGAATTATGTGCTAAACGTAGACATTCATAATTCAAAAGAAATTTTAAAAATATGACAAGACAGTATAGTAAGGGCGTTTTCTGTATGGGCCCTAAATTGTATAGTCACTTACCAAAAGCTATGTTAGACATAGAAAGATTATCACTGTTTATAGCGAAGTATTATAACGTTAACGAGTTTATCAATGATAAATTTTGAAGTCTAAATCTGGCATTTCAGTAAATGAAAATTATTTCATTTTGACATGTTCTTAAAATTTTAATGTAATGACATTTTATTGTATTGTATTGTGTCTATTGATTTTGATTATGACTTATTGACTATTCATTTAATTTTTTTATTTTATTTATTTATATAGCTTTTTTTTAGATATGTATGGTGGTTGACATTATAAATAATTGGTTCCATTATTTTCGTTGGGTAATAAATGAGATAGCTGATGTGTGTGTACTGAAAATGTTTATTTTATAAGATCTACTTAATTGTATAAAAAACTACATGTCTGCAAATAAATAAATGAATTGAATTGAAAAAAATATGCTTTACTACACAGTACACACTATTACTTTTATACTTTAGTGCTAATTAAAATAATAATACCGGTTATTTCTAACATATGTATATATAAACTCTAAAATATCAATAAATAATACATACAAAAAAAAACTAATATGTTAAGTAAAAGTGAGCCTATTTTTCTTATCGCAATATTACTACTTGTCGCGAGACTATTATGTGTAAATGGAATTTAATAAATCGGTACCTATTTTAAAAGTTATTATTTCTCGTTCTCTGGTCAAACCGTATTCTCAATATTATGAAATAAAGGAAGGTCTTAATTTAGCCCCGAAGGTCCGAAGACGAGGCCTTGTTAACTTTAAACTGTTTATTTTTAATTATTATTAATTTAGGAAGTTTGTGGAAGATGAAATTGAAATTATGAATGGTGCTTCACTTGTACAAATATATAAACCGCACGTACGCAAATTATATCAGTAATAGTTATGGAAGCATATTTGTGTTAAATATATATTATTATTCTAACCCAAAAATTCAGAATAAAATGTTGTCCTAATACCTACTTATCGATTATGCTAACCTTGAGAATTTAATGTCAATGTTTGTTTACCCTTTACATATTATACAAAGCGATCGTAAAATGTTAATCAATAAATTCTCGAGATAACATAGAATACACTAAAAAAAAGTCTAATTGTCTTTGAATTAATTCCGCCTGCAAGTAAGCAATGAGACATGTCAATTTTTAATTTTGTAAAAATAGTTAATTAGTTTACGTAAATTGATTGTTATGTATTATTTTAATCTATCGAAGAACAATTAGGAACTACTGAAGAACAACAAGAAGGACCTAAATGTATACATTATTTTATTATAAATTTTTCTCCTAGATATATGTATTTGTGGCAGCGAAGCTCAGTGTAAATTTAAATAATTTTGTCTTGGTAAACTACTGCCTGTTTCTTTTGAGTGAACAAATACAATGTTTTTGCTATAGAGTCCAGGAAGTCTCGGTTTTTTATGCCAAACCACCACTAGATTGTGAGTGGTATGTACCTCTCGCCTACAGACGTTTGAAAAATTAAGATAGGGAAGGTGCTGGTATCTATCTAACCAGGCGACCATGTTTGAGAGCTCTCTTGGTCTAACAAGAATGTGTTTTTAGTATTTACATCTATTGAACTATATTAAAGGCCATACTTTATGTATAATAATTATTGTATAAGGTAGAATTAATTGAAATAACTTTATGACCGGCACACACAACCCATTATTTCTATCAATGGACAAAGACACGATGCAAAATGGATCAAGTCGTGATTTTATAATACTAGTCAACAATGACTATGTCTAAGTAATTTTAATTATTTAAACATAGGTTTGAATGATTAACCAAGATTCAGATAGTGCTGATCACAAAGCAGTAATTAGCAGTAAATAAGATATAAAACTTTATATATAGGCTTTATCGTTATTAATTGTAAAACAACGTAGGTAACTGTTGCGCCAATAACAACACAATCGTCAACTCAGCATTAGACATTGAATACATCAACTGCAGTAGATAATTTGTATATATATTATTATGTTTATATATGATAGTGACGGCAATACGACAATAAATTAAAACGTGGGCTATATTATTTCATAGAAATGTTTTGCTACTTTCAAGTACATCTTATTCATTTGATTATTTCATGACATTTCTATGAAATAATATAACATTGACTGCATGAAGTGATATAGCCCATGTTTAAATTTATTGCCGTATTGTCGTCACTACCCTGTATTTCACTGAATATTTAAATTTGATCACCTGTGGACCCTCCATTTCTGCATTGCTATTGACGCTGAAGTGAAACGTAGCGTCGCTTGAAGATCCATTGCCATTGACAGGAGTCGGTATCGAGATTTTCTGAAAAAGGAAAAAAATAAGTTAGAAATTAGAAACGCTCTGTGCCAATAGAATAATCTCATATAAGATAATTATATTATTAGTAGGTATTATTATGGCTTCCCTAGGTTAAGAGGCAGTTAGATCCGTTATATAAATAAAAGTACACGGGAGCCATTATGAAAAAAATCTAGTAAAAGAATATTATAGGTACTGTATCAATCTTGGAATACGTGTATTCGAAGATAAATAATTATCTTCGAAGTCGATTAACATTGAAGAACTGTGTCTCACTTAGCCATTCACAGTGTTCATACAAATTGTCAAGAGTATTTCAACATGTTATTATAAAAAGTTACTAAAGTGTTAATCGACTTCTGTTGCTAACTGTACCTAAGTATGCCCGAGTCGATTCTTTTTTTATACAACTAGATGACAAACAAGCTGACGGCCCACCTGATGGTAAGCGATTACCGCCGCCTATAGACACCTGCAATAACAAGGAAAAATCACTTGATATTGCAGGTGCGTTGTCATCCTGGGGCCTAAGATGAAATGCCGTCCATGGCCAGAAATTACAAATGTAAAAATGTAACATTAAATGTAGCAGGGACTAATTTCAGAGTAAAGCCGGAAGAGAATCGATAACAACATGAAATAGCCTTATTAGTTAAAAGGGGCAATGTTTATAAACAACTTTTGGTCAAAAGTATCTTATGAATAATAATAATACATGAAAATTTTCTTCAAGCAATATGGGATGTTCAATTCTGACGTGGGAAGCCTGGCACTGGCACGAGTGCACGCGATTTCTAGGTGAATCACACAAACACTAGTAACAAATTTTAATGCAAGTAGAATGAAATCTGACAGTTTAATTAGTTTATTAATAGTCGATTGCTTTTCTGTGTGTCTATCTAGAAATCTAAACCTAGGTTACTGGCAGTATCCCGAGTAGCACGAGTCCACTCCACAGTAAGTGTGCAATGTAACTGTGTGCGTATTGCGTGTGCGAAATAGGCAATTACTTTCATCGCCTGGAATTGCAACGTCGCGACTTTAAAACTGCTCATAAAGACTATCCTAAACGAAGCAGATCTTACCGTTTCACTACCTTCTGATGATGAAATAAGTATTTGGAAAACTGTCTTGAAGAATTTGTATATTGAGGTCGCTGGGAGTATTGACTTCATGCTTCGCCTCGCAGTGCCAGAAAGAGTTATTTAGTTTTATTTATGAACTCTTATTTCCATTTCTTGCGGCAAAATAACATTCTAAGTAGCGTAAATGGAAATTGACACATTTCGCTGGACATCATTTAGAATTTAGATCTTAGTTTAGTGAAATTAGATACGCTGTCTGAGGGTCTACTCACCACTTCCGTAAACGAAGTTTCGTTCTCCGACTTAACACCACCGTACACTGCTGCTAGATCCTACAGAGCGTGAGCTTTGCAGTACTGTATGGCAAGCGACAGGTCAAAAAAAACATTTACGTACGCAGAGAGTAGACCGCCTGGTTTTTCATAATATAATGTAATTCTTTAAAATTTTACGAAGCTACTGATTATGCTGTTTTTTATCATAATCCATGATTCAGAGTTGTTATTGTAAGACGATACTGAAGTCTGAACCGAGTGACAATCACAACATATACACATATGTGCAGTATGTAAGAAATAGTACTATTTAAGTCAACTTGCAGTTTTAACATAGCAAAAAGAACAAAGTAAGGTCGTCGGTCCTGTCCTGGCGTATATCATTTGGTGACGCGCACACCTACATGCGTGGCCGCGAGCCGCTTTAAGGTCGCCGCGGCTGACGATATGTGCCAGCACCACAATGCCAGGCAATTAACCTATTAAAGAGTGCGCTGCGAAGCGGAGACTGGTGGAGCAATAACCCGGCAAGTCCCGTCGCTAACGTGTTAACCGATACTTGGAACATTTGTTACGCAACCCTACTCTTCCTGCAGAGGGTGATATGATGATGTCTTTTCGATTGAATATAGTAAGATGACTTAGTGAACCTTGACATTGAAGCGTTGAATCTGTTTATTAAGTGTATTATTGCGCACTTAGCTTTAAGACTAATGTAAAAAAATCGGTAAACAATTTCATACTATCTCACATGCGCTTCACCTGTATCTATTAGTAGAATCTTTGAAAAGATTCAAAACAAAAATGATAGCACGCCAGCACAATAATAAAAAGCTAAGATTGGTGACGTCTATCATGCGAGTAGTTTGATAAACACGACGAAGGCATAAAGTATTATATGGAATTATGGATCTAATGAGGAAAAAACCCGCTACCAACGTTGCACGCAGGCGATGCGGGGAAGCGCGGGGCGCGGCTTTCTCTGCGGCACCAACGGCCGATATAAAGTGCGCGTCGCGATGGAATACTTCGGCATTCGGTGAACAGCCGTCTGGCCCGCATCATCTGAGCTCTCATGGTTGCTTTCGTTGTTGTCTTGCTGCTTATTTATTGTTTTGTTTTGTTACTAATGCAGTTAGACATATGAATAGTGATCTATTTTAGAGTAGAGTCCAATGCATCTTGCGAATTGTATTAATCAAGGTCGTCAGTAGTTGTTTGTCTTCACGTGAAGGTCGTTCTATACGCCTCACTTGGGCCGGAAAATACGAGGAAATTCATCATCCGTTTTTCAAGGCATTATTCGAATGCCACTTTGTCGATTAATTCATAGGCGCCATATTAGAATACGTGACGATTACACCGTAAAGACTTCGTTACGTCATCACTGACGTTTACAGGAGGGTTTTTAGTTTCAAATTATGTAGTTCTATATTGTTTATGCCCGTCAAGCGCAGCGACTGGCTTTTGTTGGTTACCTAATTTCATAGCAAGCGGTACACGAAGTTGCAAAGTGAGAGGCCGTCACAACCGGTCTGTTCGGCTCACTCGACCGAGAGATATACAGGTAACGAACACATATCTAAGTTGTAGGCTCTGGTTGTTAACGCGATGCTCGCTTGGCGCATGTCAGTAGAATTAATAAGTTCCGTTTCATTACTGAGAAACGGTTTGATTACTCGTACGACCGTATTATAAACGGGACAAACCCGGACGCAAAATGCGATCGTGCGCCCCAACCTCGAATTAACGTGTTGAATTTTATTGACGCAACATCGCGGAGGTGGTACAGGTCGTACAAAGCAAATTCAACTTTAAAACAGAGATACGTGAATACATTACGACTTATTCATTTATTGGCATACGTCAGCGAGCGGTCGGACGATAATAAATGGATCGCTTCAACGCGAATCGTAGCGGGAAATCCACGCGACTGGCTTGTGATCGCCAATATGTTAATTGATTACTAACATGGTATACATAGAGATAATAATGTCTATAATAAAATTGTAAATATTGTATTAAGTTATTTACAGTTTCCAACAGTACAACAAAGCCTGAATCTAAAACAACAAGAACACCTCGACGGAAGATCAACTTATGGTTGGTAAAGAAAAAACTGATAAGGTTGTGATTAGATAACAGCACAAGTAAATATAACTAAATAGTCACATTTTCCAGTAATTACGAGAAAAATATGGCCGTATTAATTATTAAAATAGAAAAATATTACACATTGATTAGTATTTAATTGCTATTTAATGACTAGACTAACCGAAAGTCTGTATTAGAAAATAAAGCACTTACGTAACGAGGTTCAGATTAACAACAAAAGAAAATATTTTTATGACGATATTATTCACCCATTCTTTCTTAATTAACAAAAGATAGAAGTCTCAAATGATGTTATACAGTCGTAAGCAAATGAACATTAACAAGCAAGTAGTCGAGTTGTTTATAAACACAGTACTACTGTTTAATGGAGACGTTTTCCATTTTAATGATACCTACAACAACCTCGGTATCTTTAGAAAATAGTAAACTTTGGTTATCAAAATGAGTCAAAATCACCGAATTTGGCAATGTGTTGACGGAATAAATTATTTTAACACAATTTACTAACGGTAATAGTCACTTTCATCGTAGCACATTTAAAGGCGAAGTGAGTGGCCAGTTATTCGTGAGGTTTCTACGATAGTATTTGCATATTCGCCGACTTTCTAATGGACGATGCGGCTCTTGTCGCAATCGTCGGCAGTGGTGAGGTAACACCGATTCATTTAATTATATGTATAAAAAATAGTATTCCAGTCTCGCGTATTGTTGCAAATGTATACCAGTCTTACTTGGTCTCATAACCGCCGCTCTCCGATTGGTCAAAGTAGCTCTCATTAAAAGTCGCGCTGAAACCAGAATACCTTGTATTAACGTTTCTTCGTTCCATTACGTTTTAGCAAAATAATCGACTACGGAAAACTACTGGCTTGCAATATCAAACCCAGTTATTTTCAGACAGTCATTTTCTCTGTTAATGAATACCCAGTTTTAATATGCTTGCAGTTGTATCAAGCAGTAGCCAAATCGGCAAATAATTTCCGCTTGTTCAATATTTTATTCCGGTGAATGAACCATATATGTTAATTATATTTCGTATGACAAGCGATTAGATTAGTTTTCAGCACACTTGAACGTGCAATGATTGATAAGGGCTTCCGATGATAAGGCGTGTATTCTACGTCAATGTACGCATTATGGAGCCATGCAATATCCAAACTTGAGGCAATAAGTTGTGTTTTAGATGATATTTGCATGAAAGTGGTCGGTTAGGTGACCGCAAGGATTCATTTTGGTGCCGTTCTCCTTCGTGGCGGCGGGTGGCGCACGCGACCTTCCGCTAGAGGAGCGCCTCTCACCGCCGACGTGACGGCCTTACATTGCGAGGCTGTATCGAAACTTCTACGTAACGAAGCTCTTTCCAACGGCGGCGGTTACTCAACGCCCGATAGGAGTTCCGTCGATATGCACATACCTGCCTTAGCATAATCACTAACAGATCACGTGAACTCGTTGCGTAACTAATATTGCAGGCACACCTTTGATACAACGTGAAATACATAGAAATCTTTCATTATTGAGACATTTAATAATGGTGCAACGTCTATTTGAAGTTGCGACAATAGTCGCCTTCACTTTATCACAAGCGACGGACGATGACTTGATAGAATTAGTATCAAGATCTTGTAATTGAAAATACTATTTTTATCAATTTATTAAGTCATTTTAGAAGCATAAAACATTTCTATGTCTTTTAGCAACGTCTCGATCAAGTGTTGAAAGAATGGTAAGTAAAAGGCGAGTGGATGTTCTCACTGCACAGTCAAACTGCCATTGTGCATTCACTCAGGTCCAGTCACTTTTACTAACTAACCGACAAATAACAATTCTATTGTTGCGTACACGAACACTAAATACTTATAAAAAATAGGTAAATGCATGTTCAAAAACATAAAAATAGCACAAAAAATGTAGCAATCTACACACACGTACGGAATAGACGTTGGAAAAACTATCGTAAGCATAATAATTATTGTAATAGTCATTCAACTACTAGATGACATTTAGCTGTAATTTAAATTCTTAAAATTAACAGTATAAATCCATAACTATATTATTATTAATGGAAGTGACAATTTTACTACCGTTAAGTAACTACATAAATGTAAGACAGAAAAGTCATTAACAACAGACGTTCTGAAGTCGTTACCTCTGAAGATGACGAAAAAGGCTTAAACGCGGAAACGGCTGCGAGTATAGATGCTAGTTAAGCGCTTCTTTTAGCTGTCGTTTAAAATAATTTGATATTAGGGGTTACGTCAATATACAGAGCGAAAAACGAGAAGTTTGTTGATTTGAGGTAAATAAGCAAAATCATCTATAAGCGTGAATAAGCTTTTAGAAACCATGCGAGGTTCGCATCTGGCCACAGGATATGTCTTTGTTCTAGTTTAGACAATTTTCTAAATATACGCATATAGGGTTAAGGAACGCTTAGGAAGGTATAATACAAAAAATAAACAATTATTTGAACTAAAAACTCTGATTGATACCACATAAGAGGTGTAGTAACGACGCCAGCAGACAATGTCGCAAGTATTTAGATCAAGGTGCGAAACACGCGTTCGAGAGTCGAGATCGGATCCGTGGAATTTTTGCCGAAGATCACGCTCGTGCTCGCTGTAGAAGCGCATAAATTCATAAAGAAGACGGGGGATACTCTGATGAATTTATGTATTTAACTAGAAATTGTACTATGGAATACAAATTGGCCGTTGTAGATGAAAAGAATCCGAGGTGTTTCTAAATATACTGTAATCACTTCTTTGACATCTAAAAGTTCCACGACTTTTTTTTAATCAACAAAAGCGAAATAGACAGCAGATACCTGAAGTCTCAAAAATAATAATTGTTAAATCTGCATGTTCAAAATTCGATAGTTATATTAACATGCTATACAAAAATAGGTGAAACTTTTCGCATCGGGTTGTCGGTGAAGATGGGTCATGAATACTAGATAGAAAACAATCAAGTAGCGTAGACGAGGCGCCGACGCGACGTGACGTCGGCCACGCCTCCGTCGCTACAGGCTTATGTTACATCTGGATACCACCACAATTACTGATGTAGGGGAAGATAAAATCTATAGCCCAATCCACATTTGAAATTAAAAGAGATGACCGTGTCTATGCTTTAGAAGACTTCACGAGATATTTAGTAATGCAGAAATAGTCTCAAGAATGTGGGCAACGGTTTATCATTATAAGAGGTCGCAAATAAAATGTAACTGGTGATACTGTGAGAACAATGTAGAAATTGAATAAAAACCACTGTGGTAATGAGAAAGTGTGTATGATGATATTGATGATCATGTGTATTTAAAATTAGAATTTATCTAACTTACAAAAATGAGAGTAGGTATAATATAATTGAGTAGATTGATGAGTTGATCAAATAATGTGAAATATTAGTACTTGTATGATAAGCGTGATACGCGCACTTTACGTTACGTATGGCGGAAATTTATTAGGTACCTACTTAGTATCATCGGAACGGATTAGGAGTATGGAATAATTAAAAATAGAATCAATCACTAGCATTAAATTAAATTAAACAAACGATAGTGGTATATTTATTCAGTAAAAGTGTTTTAATCTGTGTTATAACAGTGTAAGTAAATAAATTTCCACTGTATCAACTATCAATGATGGACGCAACGAATGTTCGCCAGCAAAAAGCAAATATAACAACGCTCTACACACACAATAAAGCAGACAAATTGACTGAGAAACCATTCTCGGTGGCTGAATTCAATATGCCATCGTCGGGCGATGTAGGTGCGCCGCGCCGCATTATTGTTTCCAAGCGGATATTTCATTTTACTTGAGACTCGAAACCTATGAAGTTTATATTGTTGAGGTTGATATCTTTAAAATGTCAACCTTACCGTAAGACGCGCTTATAAAGAACTGATATGACTTAAAAAAAAAAACAAGTCATTACGTAAAATAGAATGATGAAAATTTAAAAAAAAATAGTTAACTGCGTAAATGCCATAAAAAACTGATGTATGTAAAAAAATAAAAATTGTCTGATATGATGAGGAACGAACTTAATTTGAGTCGAGTTGTGAAAAATTTCACTCTCGACAAATATGAGTGTTCACTTTGGTTTTAAAGTGTGTTTACGATAGCAGACTAGCAAAATGTACCTTACAAATTTAATAAATAGCGTTGATAATAGTTGATTTTATGTTACACTAAATCTAATAGGTACCGTATGTGTTTTCTTACTTTATAACTTTTAATGTTATTAAATTTTTATTGCTACATTATTTAATAATAAACCTTGCTATTTCAGCTTAGTAAACTGTGGCATTTATGATGGAATCTTACACGATGAAGCGTACAAAAAAACAGTTTATATTATAATTGGACTTGCGCTATAGGAAATTGACCAAGACGGGTGTGGTATAGATGCCACGTAACTGTTATTCTGTAGTTCAGCTAATAAGATTTGTTGTATAACGGGCGTTACGACGCGAGCGGCCAACAGGGCGAAAACAATGAACAAGACCGGTTCCTAACTTATTCCGTAATGTATCGAACTGTTTCAGATATGCCCCTGGTGATTTTTCAAGAGCTAGCAGCAGAGCAGGAGCGCAGATAACGTGGGACAAACAAAAAACAAACTCGGTATTTTTTTATAATCTGTGTTATCTACAAACATGTTTTGAATTACAGATAAATCTCATTCCATATATTTACAACCTAAGAATGTTGTAATGTTGCTTGTAAAAAATATTTATTAAAGTAAATAATGCATTGTTGTAAACACGTGGAAGAGTTTTGGATGTCAAGATCGTTTTAATAACCAGTTCGTTGAATTAAAATTATGATTCAATTGTTTATCACGCTGAAGTTCAGAATAGTGCCGCCAGCGAGAGGTAACTTTTACCTAGGTTGCGTAAGTCTGCCAGGTACAATTTATTATCGGCTCCATTGCGAGCTTTCGTAATATAAGCCAACACTGCTTAGCCACTAAATTACACTATATGCCTACCTGTCCCTTTTAAAAACTGGGATGTATTTGTGCCAAATGTATTTTACTATAATTTACTAGGTGGTAAACCCATATGTAGGGTCGCCTGGGTAGGTACCACCGCCTTTCTTATTTCAGCCGTGAAACAGTTCGCTGTGTTTCGGATTGAAGGGAAAGGTAGCCAGTGTAATTACTGGGCATGGACGGCATTTCATCTTAGGCCTTAGGATGACAACGCACCTGCAATATCAAGTGCTTTTCCTTGTTGTTGCAGGTGTCTATAGGCGGCGGTAACCGCTTACCACCAGGTGGGCCGTCAGCTTGTTTGTCATCTAGTTGTATAAAAAAAAAGCTTAATCTCAAACGTTCAATTTTGTCAATGAAACACAAAAAGTTATACTTAAACCAGATTGTACTATTTAAGTGAAAGCTACGTGACGAAGGAAAATGTTTGTTTTTTAAACTTGACTTTTTTATTTAACTTAACCGTCACCACTATAAATGTAACCGTCATCGTCAGCGATACCTTATATTGTTTTGTAAGTTCTAGGCTCTGTTTCATTTTCAATTATTTACATTATTGTTTGAAAATATCAAGATTTCATTCTTTGGACATAAAATATGTTGGAGGGTAATTAATAGCGATGATAACAATAGTTAGTTTATATCGTCACTCAAATAACCTTTTGATTTGATCGTCGAAAGTCATTAATCTATCTGTCGAAGTGAGTGCATACAAATTATACTTAACAATAATATTGCTATCCCAGTTATCGTCAGGTCAGAGATACATCACGGAGCTATGAACAATGTCACATTGCACGTAGACTACATAATTATCTGTTACGTCTCTCGTCGTAAAAAATATAACACAATCGCTTTGGAGAATTTGTTGGTCGAGTTAATAGTGAGGGAATAAAGAAACTTACATGTTCCAAGAGAAATTCTCATTGAGTACAAAAAGTAGCCGATGTGAGCGCCACCTAACGTATTTAGTTTGTAAACAGGTTAATACGTGGACTCACGAATGGACATTAAGTTCTAAGTCGAATATTATATATGATTGTAGAAATGTTCTCCAAAAATTGATAACCCGTCTGTCTATAAGGATGCAGACATTGTTATTGATTGTTTTAAACGGCGATGAACTGAAAACATTACAAAACGAACCCAGGGAAATAGTTATATCATCATGATCATCATCATCATATCGGCGTTTAAAGTCCACTGCTGAACAAAGGCCTCCCCCATCGATTTGCAAACGGATCGGTTTTGCGCAATATGCACTCTGCATCCAACGGCTCCCCGCAAATATACCTGCAAATACCTAGATACTTCTGTTGAATTAGTAATGAAAAAGTATTAAATCAGGTCAAATATTAAATTAGGTTACTAACTTGTGCTAATCGTTTAATGACGACATCCCAATTAATAGAATGATAACCACGATAGCAGAATACCTAACTAAAATACCTTAAATAAAATTTTTAAATGCACTTCCTCGTTAGGCATCGAAAGCGGTATTAGCTATGTATGATGGACACGCGGCGGACAGCGCACACGACAACTTTCCCTTCTTTAATGGAAAAACAGCATTAAAACAACCGCCTTACGGATAAAACTTGTAGGGCACAGCATCACTTGTGGGATACCGGCTTGACCACAATTTATTTACCATAGGCGTTAACAATTTTCAATAAATGTTTTCGGAAGGGTGCTGAAGATATCTTTGGGAATATATGACGTATGAGAAGAAACTATTATCGTTAGTCTGTAATTAATTAACATTTTTTTTATTCAAAGTATATTCTTAAACGAAAGGTTAAATTAATGTTGATTCTTGATGAACAGTTGAAGTTATACACCATGGGGTTTAATAATATTAAATGATTCATATAATTTGTTATCAGTCTATAACTTCTAATTTAAACCCCTCAGGGGTCTTACGCGGCTTGACAAATTAAAGCATTAACCCCGAGACGAAGAACAATTCAGCAGTACAGACGGTGACTGAAAGCTGGATGCTGTTGTAATGGCCGCTGCAGTGTCCTCAATGGTCGAATGACGCTTGCGCAAAGGTCGTTTGTTTAAATCGCTTCTATTAACTTAATTTAGGCAAGCAGAAGTGGGCCAAACAGAGAATTGGAGTTCATAATGTAAGTTGGATTAATCGCACTTACGGTACAAAATTGGAAAGTGAAAGTTAGTGAATCTGCGAATGTCTGACAGAAACAACTTTAATCAATAAGTTTTTCAATGAAAATGAATTTGTTTTGATTTTTTTACGATTGTAACATGATATCATTAAACTGATTTCAAGATGTTCTTTTATTTATAAATTATATTGAAATTGTAGGCAATAAATGAGGATATCAATAATTTCTTCTTGTAATTTGTAAATATACAGGTTGGTGCCGTCGATACGACAATAAATTAAAACATGGGCTATATAAGTTAATAGAAATGGTTTGCCACTTTCGAAAACATCTTATTCTTTTGATAATTTCATGACATTTCAAAGAAATAATGCAGCTAATGTTATATTACTTCATACAAATGTCATGAAATTATCAAATGAATAAGATGTTTTTGAAAGTGGCAAACCAATTCTCTGAACTAATATAGCCCATGTAACAATTTATTATGGTATTGACGGCACCAACCTGTATAACAGTTTTGACGTTTACTGGCAGGTAAGTAAGCACGAATTAGGTAAGTTAAAATTATTGATTGAACTATTTACCAATAGAGAGGAATTGTGGTTTGTTAAAAAAATTACCATATAATAAATGTGTCTAGTTTATATTATGGCCTTAATCTCACGGCCGAGCCAGTGGTGTCCACTTGGTCCCGCTAGCAGGCGCACGCGCTGTGAAGTGAAAGTGAATAGCGCGCACGTACGGCTCGCAGCCCCAATAAGACGACACCGCCGTCCGCATACTTCAGCAATTACCACGAGGAAATCAGAACCGTTCCGCCGATCGCCTTGCACCCAGCATGGGAGTAAACACATGATCAATCTGATCAGTGCCAATGGGTTCACGTGTCTCTTTCAGAACTACCAATTGGATAGGACAGTCAGTAAGGAAGCTTCATTGAAAAAGCAAACTTGGTAGTACCGGTACTGACATAGACAAGGTTTGATTCCGTTATTATTTTCATTATCAAATTAATGTATGACTAAAAACCCTGACCTCATGGCCGATTTATCGTAGGTAACCGATTGACCTTAGTTGTGAGCTGTGACTGCTGTAAGGCTCTTCCAGATTTGTCTCGGTGGCAGAATGAAACAACTGCAGCGCATGATTCGTTTAACTGTTGCATAAGTTAATAAGTAATAGAGGCTTATGTTCGAAATTGATGTCTAAAATACGGTAAAAAGACATTTAAGCTTCCTGTGTCTCATCAAAAGAAGTTTTATGTTTATTGAAAATTGAAACTGAAGGCACTGATAGGACTTACCTAATTGAGTTTTCTAATCTAATATTTTACGAATTTCTATCCATCTAATAAAAAAAAATAATAATAATAATAATAATAATAAAAAAAAAATAATAAAAAAAATAATAAAAAAAAAATATTAAAAAAATAAAAAATAAAAAAAAAAAAGCATAAAAAAAATGCATTAAAATGCATAAAAATATTTTTATGCATTTTAATGGTTATTCTAGTTTTTTAAAAACGTATATTAAAAATTGGCTCACGTCTAAACGTGAATTTAAATCCAAAGATTTTTTAAAATTTCCTTGAGAGTAATAAGAAATATGGTTTTGGAAGGATTTTTCAACCGACTTCCAAAAGGGTTGTTCTTAATTCAGCTGTCTCTTGTGTGTTCAGTTGGGATCAGAATCATCTGAGCTCTTAGAGTGATCAAAAATATCTGCACTGCTTCAGAAAAGCAATTCTAACACAATTGTAGATTGACTGATTGATTGATAAATTTTTTCGTGTGTTGTTTATAGCATTGGTCTCGTTTTAATTTGGATTTGATCTAATGAAGATCTTCGGAGATAGAAAAAGTAAACCATCAACAAACAACAACCACGAAATAGTAAAAATATATTAACATATTTATTTGATCCAGCGACTTAGACATATACAAGTCGATCTGAACCTATTTCTGCTCTTGGTTAGTCACAATATGATTGACGACCGGCTGTCCCATCTGTCTGTACCCTTACTAAACAGGCTTTAGGCTATGAACGAGAGTCAGGGGTACCGGGTTCAAATCCTGGTAGGAGCAAATGTTCGTATGATGAATACGAGCATTTGTTCAGGAGTCATGGATGTTTATATATTTATTCAGTATATTTATAATGTATAAATTATTATCAATAATTATCAGTTATCTATAGTATCCATAACATAAGCTCTTGAAGCTAGATAATAGGAGTGAGTGTATGACTATTATATTATATTATTGACAGAATATGCTGGTGATTAAAATTTTGTAAAACATCCTCCATGTAACCTCTAAGGCTTACACGGAAGATGTTTTACAAAAGTCGTTATTGTTGTTATTATACACAAAAAGTTAAAACACTGAACTGTCACTTGCTTATATGTATACAAATAAATAATATAGAAGATTTAAAGTATTCCTCGCCTTCGTAATACCCTTCTTCATTAGCCAAATAAATTGAGGAAATTATATTAAGCTATAATATGTGTTGTGTAAACATGTTAAAATATAGGCACGATAAAGTGCTTTAAGAAAAATTAAACAAGCCTTACATATTATTCTAAACATGAGCAAAATTATCTGTATACAAAGTACAAACCAGTTACGTAAGCCGCTCATTAAAGAGTAATTTTTCGAATATCATCAAGTCATATAAAATCATTACAATAATATTATTAAATTTGTTTATTCTGCGAAATGCGCTGTATGTATTATGTAATTATGAGATGACGTCAATTTAACGCAGGTACAACGAAAAAGTAAGTACTAGACCATGTGATTACGGTCAAGATTTTAGAAATAAAGTTTTCATAGATTTATCTAGCGGAATACAATAAGTTCCTAGTAAAATCATGATGCACATTTTTCAGCTTTTCAGTTACAAATTGTTGAAATAAAGCTAGTGCAATGTCCATTCTGCACTAGCTGCCTTCGCATATGGACTCTCCTTACCGCTTCACATCAGGTGGTGTTGGGTCAATTGCCGTGCTTTGTATAAAAAAAAGAACTTGTTCTATATCTATATTTTGATTACCAATTTATTGAGCAGAATAGTTTTTAAATTAATATTCTTCGTTTTCTATTATTACATCATTATTGGTATGCAAACAACATTGGGCAACACTCATCATAATTGAAGGTATTGAAATTATCTCGTTCTTCTAAGAATAAGAACAAACAAAACGTTGGAAAAGTTGTTTATTGCCATATTTAGCTAAGGTTTAAAATAAGGTTTTCTATTATTATAACCAATTTTATCGCGTGACATCGAGAATAAAACAATAGGCCCAGTATACTAGATCTTTATGAAATAGTCGCGAATACAACAAGTCGTCCTTGTAGCAAATGTAAACACTATTGTTTAATCACGTGGCTGCACCTATTATGATTTGATAAAGGGGTACGCGCCAGCGGACCTTTGTTCTATAGAGGCTCAAGTAACAAAGTCAAATGTAAAAAAGTATTAAAAAAAGGCCTGTTGCAATATATTTTTAACTGAATAGTGCCTAAGAAATAAGAGTGTAGAGTGTACAATACTTAATTTATAAAAAACTACATGGAAATATTTCCCTACCACGGCAGGTACCTATTCTTTGATGTTATCATGTCAACCAGTAAGAAAGTCGTCATCACAAGTAATGTCAGACATTTCATATATTATCTTAACTTAACACATGAAATGTAAAATCGAATCCTGTTTTCAAGGACTGTAATAATGTTCCGTAAACCGTTGGTGAAGGTAATAAAGTGTCTTGGGAGGACAACGACCTGGCCGGTTCAAAATGTGGCCGATGTACATGCAATTCGATGTTATAATACGGAACACGGTACAATAGTAGTAGATGATTCATTAGATGGTGCAGACAGACAACCGTTGTTAGAAAATATTAGCGTCTTGTCTAATATTAGATCGGTTGAGGCAATGTCTTATTTCTCGATAAAGGCAGTAAAATTCATAGAAATCGAAATGAAAAACAACATTATGTAAGTAAAACCTAATCGAAGAGAACGAGTGTCGAGAATCAAGTAGCGCAAAGGGGACAACGGCCGTCGCACCTGGGAGGTGCAATGCATGCCCACTAGCGACTGGAACGATTGCTATTTTTACATCGTCCACTCTATCTTATTTACTATTCTGGTTCGCGACTCATTGAATTGTGGTTATTATGTGCAAGTTGGATATGTGCCAACAACTCTCAGACCTAACACACCGATAGAGAGATATTCAAGGAATGATTTTATAGTTAAAGCAATTCAAAGAAGAGGGAGCTCTTGAGTGTAATATATTCTCGAAAAGTGTGAAAAAACATTACAAAGCCAAGGTTAATGTTTCAACAGTGAGGAAGAAGACTGAGTTTAATCTTAGAAGTCTTGGATTTGAAGTATTTATTATAAAGCGAAATTAGTTTTAATAGATCATTTAGACTTTGAATGAGGTTGACGAGGTCGTTTACATACGATACGGGCAAGTGACTCTCGACGAGCAACAAGAGAAGAGACCACGTCAAACCGGCAAACGAGTCGAGTCGAGCAGTAGCTACAAGTAAACCGGTCGACGGCGCCGGGCTTCGGGCGCGGGGATCATGGGTTTATCAGCATGTAAACAAAATTGCATCTCCTTTGTTTTTTGCACTTGATAAATGACTACGGTCATGAATTTGACTGATCGAACGGGAAGGCGTTACGAATGCGGTTGGCAAAATAAATCAAATACGCCACGATGACGGAGGACGTTGCCTCTTGTTTAAGGAAAAGGATGCAAGGTGAGGAGATATGGTAATGAATTACTTGTTTTATTTCACTTGAGATTTCCTGGAGATCAGATTTGGAATTGTTCCATCATCGCAACAAAAGAGTGCTAATAGATTTAATTAGATGCTGTAACAGTTTATGATGTGCTCTAAAAATAGTCTCGCTTTAGTTTTGTTTCGGGTAAAAAGTTAATAGCAAGTGCAGCGACAAGCAGTAAAACGAAATCAGCTAAGTGGGTCATCATATAATTTCGCAAGCGTATTGAGTGCCGCAAGCGTGAACTGGTGCTAGAGGCAAGTCAAGGCAAGGTGAAGCTCGCCCCTGCGACGTGACAGTACAAACACTGTCTTCCTCATTTAGATATTCAGGATTACACATGAAAATAATATAAGCACCACCAACATACAAAGTGAAAGAAATGGAAAATATTGGTCATAAAAAATCTCCTTCATTACTCAGAATAAATTTTTATACGTAAGAGTAAGTACCATAGCCTATACTAGACGGTCGTAATACGTTGGGCACTACTCACGCATTGTAAAAATTTAACTCCTATCTTACCAGCAAGACCGTGTTCAATGCCAGAAGATAATTTAATTTGCAATATGGATTCTGTTATACGACAGTGCCTTTAAATGATTAGGTAACCTATAATACCGGGTGAATATGAAATGTAAAACTCAAATATTGTTCACAAATAAATTAAATACCTGTATGAGCGACAGAATATTGAATGTTTCGATTTTTGATTTAAATATTTCGTTCAAAACTAAGTTATTAATTAATAAGGTCGATGGGTAGGTAATGGTTACTTAGGTGTATATCAATCGTGACAAAGTAGGTTTTAAATTTATTGTTTTTATAATAAGTTTTGTAAAGTTGAAAATTCACTGTTAATAATTCACTAACCTTATTGAATACATACTTTCAATATAAAATTCAAATTAAACGATAAGGTTATTGAGTAATCTATAAATTTTGATGTGTAATAATAATAAATTATGTAAATTTTAAGAGGTTTGGCGCATTATTCTAATAGTGCACGTTTTTGACATGTGTAAATACATGTTATTTAAAAAAGCCTATATTCAAACATTATACACAAATTAAATAACTAGGATATGAAATTGAATATTAAAGATAATTTTAAAATATAGAGAGAGATGTAGTTTAGGTATTTAAACATATTAATCATGGTTACGGTGGTTTCATGGTTATCGACTGTGGAATTAAGTTATCAATAATTGAGTAATTATTAACTAAAACTTACCCCTTCATTTCCAGGTAGGAACTGTATTTTAGGTTTTGCCAATTTGTCCTGAAAGAAAAGAAATGCTTGTTAAATAAAAGAAACGAATATACAAATATACCTACTGCTTGCAATATTGTAAGTCAGATCATAAAACAAATTATACGGTAAATTTCACATTATTATAATTGAAATCATACAGCACACACAACGATAATATTTTGAACGAGCGATGGAAATAAGAGCCTTTACGCCACAAGGGTTTTCATATTAACTTTAAAGTCAAAAATATTGGAAGTGAACAAACCGATTCATATACAAGTAAGGCTAGTTTATATTCGAAAGACAGTATTATTGAGTACGAGCAATTTTTACCTTTTTTTTTAGCTTTACCAAAAATTGCCAATAATTTATATATTTGACTTTTCGACATTGCATGGCAAGTTTTGTTGAAATCGGTTTGTTTGTTTCCAATAAGGTACTTCCGGCAAATAAGGTCCACCTTAACTGAAAACTAAATATTTTAACACTGTGAATATCAAACAGGACATAATATAAATCCTATTATATTTATTTATAATTTAAACCATCTTTCTATTGGTCCTAGATAAGTATGCGAAAGCGCGATTGAATACGTATGTTAGAAGTGCATTTTTGTAGTAGCGGTCCTTGCAAAACACCGGCACTTCTTACCCGCAGGTACCTTATTTGCGACTTAAAGTTTGTATGAAAAGCAGTGCAGGGGTAAACGCTCTTATGATAGGTCAGAATCAAATCTTAGGCTGTAATCCATTTCCAAATTTCATCTTACCGATTCAACGATTAGGAGTGAAAACATGGCAGACAGTAAAAGTTACTTTCATTGACAATAATAGTATAGATAGAACTATGGATGCTTGAGGTGGTGTTGATTTTTAGTTTTATTTATCGTCAATACTAAGCTTTAACTAAGGATTAGTTAATCCACCGCCTAAGTAAGTAGGCAGGAGGTTCCACGCCTGGAGACCGCTAGTGTCGCGTCACGCGTGACACAAACTGCCCTAGACGCCTCAAAGTCGCTTATCAGAAAAACACTAATGACATAGGGTCATTTTATAGAGGGTAGGAACTGTAGCTTTTAGGCAGAGAATTCCTTGTTTTGAAAAAGCGACAGTGAAATGACTAAATGAGTCACTAGAATTTTGTTATGTGGCGTAAAACGAAAAAATCAAAAGTTTTGAAAAAATCATCAAAACTTCATAAAAATCTTGGTGAAAGGGCATTACTGTGCTAAAGCTCTATCGGTATTTACCATTCAAAATTAGATCGTCCGCCTGGGGAAGCACCTTTACCTATATTTTGTACACCAGCCAAATAACACTACTTTGTAATAATAATATAGTTTCTGGTATGACAAAAAAGACATCAGCGCAGCGTCCAGCACCCCTACTATGAAAACTATTCGAAACTTCGAAACTGCTCAGAAGTTGGTTACGATTTCGAAAAAAAATATTTTGACTAAATAAGTAGGAACGAACGAAAGAATGGGATTTCCTAATGAAACGATAATGTCGTATAACAAAATGGAAAGGTAGCCAGTGTAATTACTGGGCGTTTCATCTTAAGCTCAGGATGACAACGCACCTGCAATATCAAGTGATTTTTCATTGTTATTGCAGGTGTCTATAGGCGGCGGTAACCGCTTATCACCAGGTGGGCCGTCAGCTTGTTTGTCATCTAGTTGTATATATAAAAAACATGCTTAATTTTGGTACGAAATCTGAAACTTTGTAAAACGTAGGTATACAGAGATCATTGACGAAGAGTTGTATTGAACTTGTCTCCTGTGTTAACCTAACGCTTCCTCTTGATTTGTAGCAGTTACTTATTACTCGAGCCCACCTTCATGTTTCAATACAAGCATTGCAAGCATGCTAGAGGCGCTAACGCGAACATAATTTCTGGTAATCGAATTGCGACGCGGTGCCACTTAATTTGTTTGACGGGACAATTATTAAAATTATTACGCAAAGATTTTGCTTGACATTGTTACTGTACATATTAAAATAATTTTAATGTATTTGTATGCCATTTAATGAAGTGATCTTTGGGTGATCTTCTATTATACTTGTAGCATCTTTTGTATCTACATAATCATCATCATCACCAGCCTATATACGTCCCACTGCTGGGCACAGGCCTTCCTAAATGGGAGAAACGAATTGATTGTACCTATATAAGTTTGAAGAAATATTTTTTCATTTTGAGTAGTCTGCATTAGAACGTACTTCTAACTCCCATTAATAGTATGTAAAGGAACTGTAACCGCTTGCCATATATCAGGCATTGTTTTCCACCCATATGAATTTAAATATATAATCTGGGTCTCTAGATAAACTAAACACATAGGTGAGTAAAATCAACTATACATCACACAAGAAGATAATTTTGTAATGAAGATACAAATTGAGGTTAATTGTAGTAGGTACTGTTGAATTGTTAAAGAGTTGAAAAATGTATGACGCATTAATATTACGTTGGACTTTACTGAAAATGAAGGAAAATGCAACATCAACACAAGTAGGTAACGTAGAATGGCACGTCAAACTCTGAATCATTGACAACAATCGTTCACATTGCTGTGTTGCTGTGTGTAGTAAAAAAATATTCAAATTAACAGGTGGATCAATATTTTTTTCATTATTAAATACACTTTCAAAATAATTAACCTTTATAGCACCCTTGTATCTTTAGTGCAATAAATCATCCTGCGTATACACATGTATATTAAAAACACATTTCACTTGGAATATAATGGTGCTAATTATTTGTTTTTTTTTTCAATACAAAGCCCGATAAATGGCTCACTTAACATTCTGAGTTACCTTTAAATTATAATTATAAAATATATTTTAGATACTAAATATATGTAAATTCTAATAAATTGTAACGATAAAATAATATTACGGCAATTTTTTTAAATTTCTAGAGGTAGGTAGGTACCTACGTTAATACGGCAAAATTAGACCCATAAAAGTTTTCATTTTTATATTAGAACGAAAAGGGCAGGTTAACTAATTAAAGTAAGTAGGTACAAACATGTATTACAGAATCAGCACCAAAACCTATTTTATTTATTCAATAGTTTGAGTATGGTAGTGAATTAATAGCTGACCAACTCCAAAATTGTGTAACAACCATGAATGAATAATGGATTTTTAAAAAAAAAATAGCTATTTTAATTATTATTTGCTTTCATGAGAAATTCGAAGGACCTTATATCAGGGCAGTTTGGGTAATTTTGCAGAGTTATCCCGCGTCAATTGTCAAAATCTCATCATTGATGTGAATGTGTGTTCTAAATAAGTACAATGCATAACCCAATGAAACGTCGTAATTAGACGACAAGTAGCCAAACTAGTTGGGCAACGAGTCGAGCTGGCCACAATAAGCAAGTGTCGGCAAGTCGTGGGGTTGCACAACTGGCGATGGCCGAACGCGAGAAACATAACTAGGCTGGGCTGCAGTGATGTAAACTTAAAAATTGCTTTAGTTACTTACTTAACCGCAGAGCTCAATGTGAAATTTAACGAGTTGCATTGACGTCTAGACGCGTCGATGAGAGGGGATGACCCGGAACTGACACCCATGGCCGTGACTCTACGAGTCAGAGGCTCAGTCAGAGAGGGCTACGGTCAGTGTGATTGAAAATTTAGGAAAACTCAACGAACGCGTACAAATATTACGAATGACAGAGTACATATAAATACGAAAGGAACTTTATATAAGTAGAATTGATATTGTAATAAGTCGCGAATGTGAAACCAGTTTCAATCAGCAAGGTCACACTTGTATTAAATTTGTTCAAAATCTAATAATAACACCCACTATCCGTGACATAAAGCGAATGAAAGCCATCTGAAGGTCCGATTAAGCATAATATAAGACTATGTGATTATGTAAGCTCTTTATCATGATAAGATACCTTGTTACATTTCTCATTACTGTTCAAGAAAATGGTATTAAAATATTGAATGTTATGAAAAGTCTCTGCTTGTTTATTTTCCTGAATCAACCCGTTGAAATTTGTGATCCCGGAACAGGAGGTAAATAATAGCTTAAAATAATATTTGCTGTCTGCCATCAAAATTCAATTCAATAATTGATTTTATTAGATACTGCACACAAGGAATATCTCCAGACATAGACTACGCTGGAAGCTTGTTTATAGATTAGAAGATTTAATGCTTAAAATCTACCAATACGTGCTGTCATTATTTTATTGAAAAAAATACAAAAGTAATTTTGGCCTTGCGTTGAATTGCTACGTTGCACGGAGTGAGGCAATAAAATACCTGCACAAAATGACCTTAGCAGAATATGCTGGTGACCTTTAGCAAAGCAAAAAAGCTTTTACAAGCTCATGTTTTAGACTCAAGAGCTGGAGAAAATCAAGTCAATAATTTGCTAACTCGGTAGCTCTTGTAATCGTACATATGACAGCGGTTTCATTACAACAGATCGCGTGATGTTACCGGGTAGCACTGATATCCCACTCGAAACAGCTAGTCGGTATTTTCATTATCATTAGCCACGTCAATAAATTACAGTTTTTACAGATTTACAAATTAGTTTTTTCAATTAAACGTTTTGTTAGCCATAATAATAGGGAACGTTCGATTTAGAGGGGTGCACAAGGTACAGCCACTTTATGTAGGGTCAATTAATATAAAGTTTACAATGGTCAAATAATCTATTGATATGTAAGTACCTAGAGGTCATTTCAAGGTATTGTAACCCACTAGTGGTTTGACAAGATAAGAAAGCGACAAACCGCGAACTGTGGTCGAAGCCCAGCACCGTTCAACAAAAATTTCTGGTTACCGAGAGGGCTCAATGACACACATTCTTTGAACAACGCCGTTCACATTGAAAATTGATAGTTGTTCTAAATCCACGATAACACTCATAAATTATGTATTCAACTCCAAAATGTTAATCCTCTTTCAGAAAAATATTCTGGTATTTTTTAATAATAGAGTCATTCAATAATAGCCTTATTGCTTTAGTTTTAGCCAGATAAATAATAACAGGCTGACAATGGCTAACAAATACAATAGCAATAACCTTCAACTGTACAGATGATTTTAAAGCAAAATTTGCCGCGCCTACCTGCGAAAGGAAATTGAACAAATTCAATAGAAAACAGTTGTAATGTTTATAAACTTTAAAACCCATACTTTGCGAAACATGTTCGATACGTTTCATTTTATCATAAGTATTGTACGATTTGTACGTTTTGTATAAGTAAGTATCTACTAGACAATTTAATAAGACATAGAAATAAATAGAACCTTTTCCTTTATTGAAGTCGGTTAAAGACAAGTAGTGTCTTTTTAACTTCGCTGTTTAATTTGTCTGTCCCTTCCTAAACGCGTCGAAACTTTAAAACATGTTCGATACGTTTCATTTTATCACAATTATCGTACATTTTCTATAAGTAAGTACCTACTAGACAATTTTATAAGACATCAAAAATGAAGACAAGTAGTGTCTTTTCACTTCGTTGTTTAATTTGTCTGTCCCTTCCTAAGCGCGTCGAACATTTCTCCGAGGCCTACGTTTTTTGCGGCCGTAAATGATGGCAACCTTCATAAAAACCACGCAGGATTGGATTGGTATGATCCCTTTCTCCTTCACTACCGTTTTACGTGTTGCTCTACCTCATCACGGGGTATATGGTTATCCACGCAATTATCTAAGTCACTTTCAAATCCGCATTCAATTCCATAAGTGTCTGTGTAGTTGCGATATACATTGTCTGACATTTTGCAAACTCGTTTGGCATTGACTATTTGACTCTAAGGGTAAAAATACTTTTGTAGAAAAAAACAAATAGCCTTCATTTACTGACTGTTAAATTTACCAATTCAAAAGTTAATAATAATTGAAATTGATAATAATTATTAAAATTATTATTTTGCAGTAGAAAGTGATTTTTCCTTGTTATTGAAGGTGTCTATAGGCGGGCGGCGGCAACCGCTTACCACCGGGTGGGCCATCAGCTTGTTTCTCATCTAGTTGTATAAAAACATATACGTTTGTAAAGCCAAGTTGTCCTTTGACAAATGCATCCTCCAGTCTGCGCATTTAGGCTTGTCGCTCGTTAAAAAATAATATTATTTACTATGTAATATGACAAGATATCTAATTTCTAATGTAAATGGCAGATATTGACAAAAATTCATTCAGTCAATTTCTTTTATATTCTTTTATAATAGGGACCCATATTTTTGTAAAATAGAAATTGAATCTACGTCAACATTACTTGAAAATAACATTTCTAGCGACAAAAATAGGAATGAAGCGAGATTACTCAAGGGAGCCCAACATCTGTTCGCACGTAATCCAACTACGGATAACCAGGTGCCAAGGCTTGAGGGGCGAAGGGTGCGACGACCCCGGACCCTATCTTTCCTACATCGTCACGCACACGTCACAACACAATACGTCACAATCGAACCGAACACACTTGCAGTAAAGATCTAATTTTAATGTCGGAAGAAATCACGAACCTTATTTCGTGTGTATTTTCCAAGCGAAATTCCTAAACTTGACGTAACAGATAAATAATGCAATTTGATGAGATTTAAAAACGATCAATCATGAAATATTTTACAATTAACATTACTTTGGGAAAATACACTAATTGATAATAGATTATGATTTTAGATTTTACAATGAAGTTCTCATCAATTTGCTCTATACAAATTGGTTCCAGTCAGTTCTGGTAGCTGAAGACAATGATTATACATGAGATGAGATGAGGCTTGTTTTGTTTTAACTATTTTGTTTGTTTAAAAAATCTCAATAATAAGTCAACTAAGATGGGTACCGCGTAACAAGGCATATTTTAAGAACACAATAAATAACATGGTTCAACGTCATTATATTTTCATGTATTGAGATCTATTGTTTTTATTCGTTCTAACACGCAGTAGACCTTTAAGTGATTCAAGGTAGATTATAGATAAAATTTCTTATAGTAACTAACTGGACATATGAACATTATGAACAGAAGAACGTAACAAAAGAGCTCCATTCCTTTCAATGGGCGTTATGGACAGGAAAGAAGTCCAGGTGGCACGCTCACAAAGCAGCAAAAAATAAAATGGGCATCAAACCTGACACAGGTCAGGGGATCCGTTAGGTGAATTTGAGTTTTGAAATATCTGCACATAGGGTTTATAATGAAGTGCCAAATATTTTGAATACGTTAAGGGAAGTTATGTTAGCAGCCACCAAAGATTATAATCGATGTGAACACGTGCAAGGACTGGGAATCATAATCAGGTGGCTTTCTGTGTTGTTACAGTGGGACTTCTTTAGCATTCTACTGAATAGTCCGATGAAAATAATTACAAGTTATAATTACAAAACTAATTCGCATGGAAAAATTGTTAAGACGACGAATGAGATATTTATACTATACTTAGCAATCTTAAAATTTATTATATTTTAAGTACCTACCTATTTTGAGTAATCTAAATATTTTACAGTGACTGAAATACATACTGTTTAATATCTTTTAAGTTCTGGATCATATAAATAATATTTATTTGAGCCTTATTGAATTCATTTAATTACAAACTCATTTGTTTGCTGTTATCTAGATCGCTCAATAAAACCTATTTAAGTTAATAAATATTTTTTGAGCGGAATAAAACCTATCAATATTAACGAAACACAATGATACAGAATAATATATCACACGTTACACATTTTGATCGAGTTTTTCCTGACACAAGAACCAGTTGACATTGTATATTTTTTATTGGAATTGATTAATAACGGAGTTAGTTTGGAAAATAGATTAATAAGAAGATAACATTCTTATATTAGTTAAAGCTTGAGAAGCATCATTCGTGACTCTTATTTCGCTAAAATCCTGAAGGTAGGGAAGGGAATCTCACTGGAGCAAGGGAAAGAAGCGTATGAAATCTATTCCATAATTTGGAAATGAAAGACAATATTAATCTACAAGGTGAGGATTTTATTTTATTTTTAAAATTTAAAAAGATTAAGGAATAATAAATCAATATAGTAATTTTGCAATAGTATTGTGTTTGATGAAGGCTGTACGATCTCCGGCCTCGACCAGAGATAGTTATAAAAAAAAATGAATAAATAAATAAATATTCTTTGTGAGTTTGTTTGTTACGCTTAAACTAATGAACCGATTTATATAAAATTTGGTATGGATCTCTATACCAAATTTTATCTTGTTTGAGACCCTGGGAAAAACGAAAAAAATATTTTAAAAGAATCTCGTGAAAAGAAGTAAAACTGCTTTTAAATAATAAAAATTTTAAATATCTACTTTTTTATTACGATACAGGTCGACCAATAAGGCCACCCAGTCGGAAAAAAAATTAAGTACCTATCCGTGTCTGTCAAAATTTAAAGAACATGTTCCCAACTTGACCTGTTTTACATCTGAATGTTACAGTGAACTACATAATTTTACAATTTATACCCAAAACAAAACATTTTCCCATGAAGTCAAAGACAGCAGATACGCCAAAACCTTGCTGGTTCTGCCACTTTGTTATCAAAGTAGATTTTTGTTTGTTAGAAGTATAATCATATAAATATACAAGCTTTTGATCGCGACTTATACCATGGGAACAAATTACCGGAAGAAACAGTATCCTATTTTTTAATCTTAATTATCTATTTATGTGCCTAATTTTATCCAGATTCGTTCAGCCTTTCACATTTATAATAATTATTAATAGGATAGGTCCTATCCTATTAAGGTACTTAGGTATTAATGAAATCCTATCCGATCATCATCACCAGCCTATATACGTCCCACTGCTGGGTACAGGCCTTCCTACATGGAAGAAACACATGAGGAGTTTGGGCCATAGCACCACCACGCTGGCCCAATGCGGGTTGGTGGGTTAAAGCGGTTGTAGTAAAAACCGGGACCAACGGCTTAACGTGCCTTCCGAAGCACGGAGGAGCTCAAGATAATAAATTTTGTATGACCCATCCCAGGGCCGACCATGGCGAAAGTTGCTTTGCTTTCGTATTCGAAATCAGAGCGCTCAAACCAATACGCCACCGAGCTCCTATCCGATAGGATTTCATTAATACCTAAGTACCTATATGATTTTCTATAAAAATAGAATTTAACCAATAAAGGAGATATTCAAAAAATGTCTGGAGACCCGGTCAGGTCTACATTCAGTCAAAAAAGTATCGGGAATGGATGATTTGTTTATTGTTCCAAATTAATTTTTTGTTTTTTTTTTTTTTGATGTTAGATTGGCACAACTGTTTTCCATTATGGCGCGGATTTTGAGTTGCATCTGTTAATTTTATATTAAATAAAATGCTGTTTTTAGTTAAGTATATCATATCTAGTGTGTATTGCGAATTTCATACTGAACAAAAACATCGACTTTATTAAAAAGACGTGCTTATGAGTGGTACGGTCGACCACAAAAGTAGCTAACCACTTTAGTACCATGCCAAAATAACTAGGGCGTTAATATAGTACGGTAGCAACTATTAAATACGTGCACAAAACTTGGTGTGACATGGTACTAAACTGTTAAGCTACTTCTGTGGTCGACTGTATAAAGCGTTCGGAAGCTGTCGAGATGTGATGGAAGATTTTCCTCGCTCTGGAAGGCCATCAATATCTGCAACTGTAGTTAACATCGCAAAAGTGAGGGAAATAGTGACTGAAAATCCTTATTCAACTTAAAGGGAGATAGCCGGCGAACTTTCTGCATCTCACTAGTCGATCCGTACCATTATTTTAAATAATCACTTGGGTATGAAACATGTTGCCGCTCGGCTAGTCTCAAAATACCTGAATTTTCTCCAAATACTCAATCGCATGAGAGCCGCTGAGGACATGCTAGAACGAGTCAATTCCGACCCAACATTCATGAAACGCATTGTTACTGGTGACAAGACGTGGGTTTACGAGTTCGACATGCAAACTAGTCGACAAGCTTTGGAGTGGCGTCTTCCAACTGAACCGAAACCGAAAGAACCACGCCAAAGTCGATCAAAAGTTAAAGTCATGTTGACTGTTTTCTTTGTCTCTCGCGGTGTTGTACACTCGGAAATCTTGCCGGAAGGTCAAACGGCAAATAAAGAATATTATTTGAGCGTTATGCGGCGTTTAAGAGAGCAAATTCGACGAAAAAGGCCAGATTTGTGGAAAGAAAATTCTTGGTTTTGCACCACGCTAATGCGTCTTCGCACAAGGCCATCACTGTGAACGAATTTTTGACCAAACACTCAACAAATACCATCGAGCAACCAAAAACTCTTTTTTCCTAAACTCAAAATACCACTTCGTGGCACCCGTTTTCAATCGGTAGAAGACTTAAAGGAGAATTCGAGGCGAGAACTGAACTTAATTCCGGAAACAGCGTTTAAAAAATGTTTTGATGATTAAATTATTCGTTGGCGTTAAGTGTATCGTTTCTGAAGGAGCATACCTACTTTGAAGGTGACAAAATAATTTTGAATGAATAACTAACATTTTGTGTATTATTGATCTTTTCCCGGTAATAATATAGGCAAAATATGCAGAACAGAGTTCAATTATCTATTTTCTTATATATAGGTATGTCACTATGGTGATATTGATTACTACTGAAATAGACGAACCATTTTGAATTTTGTACAAGTAAACTATGCATGAAATTTAATTATTAGTATTTTTCCCGGATTCAGGAGATTTTTACGATTTTTTGCGATAGTTTACATATGCTAGGACGGATAAAAATCATCTCCTTTTAAAAACATTATTTGACAGTATAATTACGTTATGTTTTCGATAATTACACGAGACAGAAACCAATAAATGAATCGCTCAAAACAGACTCCACGTAGGTAGTCTTGTCTGCCCTATCTTTAGTGTAATTTAGAGCCGAGTCAGTGCGGAAGTGATCGAAGCATGCCCGCGACCTCAGATCATAGACCGCAACAAAGTGCGCGAGGGACCGCAGCGCGCCGGATGGGAATTCGGAAGCTAGGTTGCTTGATGTAACTTACTTGCTTATTGATATGCACGGTTGCTACTTAGAATGCTTGCCTGCAAGCAAGTGAGCATACCAAAGTATTGAAATCGCATATCATCATCAGCCTAAATACGTCCCACTGCTGGGCACAGGCGATCTTAAATGGGAGAAACACACGGGGAGCTTGGACCACACATAGTACCACCACGCTGATTGCGCTTTGGTTAATGTGGTTGCAGTAACCGGGTCCAACGGGTCACTTGTAACTTGCCTTCCGAATCACAGAGGAGCTCGAGATTACAAGTTTTGATTGACCCATCTTCAAATCGACCAAAATTGATTTGTTTTCGTAATGAAAAGCAAAGCGCTGCAACCAATACGCCACCGAGCTCCTATTTGGTTGTATGATCAATTATGAATTAATTACACTTTATATTCTGAATTATTTGTTCCAAAAGAGTATAAGATTAAATGTGTATTAAAAATTTAAAATATGTGAGTCATCGACATATTCAACAGCCTATACGTCCCACTGCTAGGCACCTTCTTTCAAACGGGAGAAACACGAGGAGTTCGGACTATACACCACCACACGGCCCTATGCAGGTTGCTGGATTAAAGCGGATGCAGTAGCAACAGGGATTATTCCAGATCAACCATGGCGAAAGTTAATTTGTTTTCGACATCTATGCCAGCCATCAAAGCTTTGCGAGAAAAAAATTGCGAGGTGAGACGCATCTCACCTCGCAAGACACTTCGATGTGTCAAACAAATTGTATATAAAAAATCGCTCAGTTTGACATTCCAACAACTGACTTGCGAAATGTGATGCGCTTGCGAGTTTTTTTACAGAGAGAGTAACATGGCAGATCACTCAAAATATTAATATTAACAAATAAATATTTTTTTTTATTGCTAATTTGTTTGGATATTATAATATTTAATAGTTAGCTGAAAATTTTAAGATTTTGTGATATAAGGTTGATGGTTGATTTTGTGTGTTGAATTTAAAATACAGCGGCTATATCATTGACGGTAATGAAACATAGACTCAAGTTAACGAGACGTAAATCAAGCTTTGGAACGAGGTCGATAAAACTACATTCAATGATGTTCACGCCAAAATTTTCAATGTCCAGCATTATTGCATATATTGCTAAAAAGGTAGGTAGCTCTTGGCCTTTATCTCACCTGATGGTAACTGATGAAACGGCGGAAGATGGTAGCGAGTTATACCCGGATTCCTCAAACACAGAGGAACAACAGCATTGAGAGTTATGATAGCCATCTTACCTCTGAATGCTGTTAACATTATTGTGGCGGCAGACTTAGATAAGATGGTGGTAGTTAGCCAAGCGAACTTAGAAAAGCCCTACCACCAACCAAACACAGTAGAAAATTTTTGCCCCCACGAGAATTAACGCCGGAGTTCTAGAGGTAGGTGATCTCAACCACTATACTAGAGCCAGAGGCGGTTATAAGCTTTATTAAACAAGAGAGTTTTTTAAAAAATTAAATACGTTATAGGTAAAATTACAAGTCCTAACAAAATACTTTGTGTCTATGTTTATTTATTAAAAGAAAAAGTACCTACTTACATTAATTAAAAAAAATAGGGGGAAATAGCCCAAAGCGGGAAAGTCCCTGTGAAGACTGTGTATGGTATGTTAGCAACTATTATCTAATCTGGGGTATTATTAGTGAGAATGTGTGAGTGTGGTGCGGCGGTCAGCCATTCGCTATGGTTATACTCACGTATTCGCGTTTGATGTACGGACATACACAGTGACAGGGACTTAAACCCTTTGGGCTCTCTTCCTCTACAGTTGGATTTCTAGTTATTGGTAGTTAAAGTCAATTTTGTTTGATCTGTGACAACGGACACTAAAATTATAGTCGTAAATAAAATAAATAATAACATACCTCCTCACAAACTTTCCAATCATACCTAATTTATCAGAAATCATTATAATATACGGAATCGTCCTCTACACACTTTCTGCCTAGAAATGTTATTCTGTGGATGAATGTTGGGACGACGACGGTCTATTTGATTTCGTCCCTTATGAAGAAGACACAAAAAGCGAGCGGATTTGGAAAAATGTTATTATTTTACTTAAGATACTTTTTTGTGTTAGGTAACGGAGTTAAAATCGTTCCGGAGAGTTTTCCGTAGTAGCAGGCTGCAGGGTTATCCCCTAAATCAGCGGGTCTATTTGTTAATTCATTTTGAGAGTAAAGTGATAACCTAAGGTAAGGTTTCTAGGAGTAACTTTAGATAAAAATGTTAACTGATAGAAATGTGAAAAAAATCATAATAAAATCAATAGTTTTCTGTATTACGTGTTCTTAAGCGTTTGAGAATAGTTTCGTCCCAGGAAACGGTACTTTTTGCATACCATACTTATGTGGATTCAGTTTTAAAAAATGGCTTGCTAGTCTGGGAAAATTCAACAAATGTAAATAGAATCTTTATTGCGAGCAAAAAATGTATGAGAGCTGTTGCCGCGGTACTACCATACGAATAATGTAAACCGATCTTTGACATTCTTTGAACATATTAAGGTAATGACTCTACTAGGACTACTAGGTCTGCACATGTATGAGTCCTATGTCTTTATCAGACATCATTTAACTCTTTTCAAAACAACCAAAGAAATGTTGACGTCGACGACCGGCTGGCCGAGTGGTCTGTACCCATTGTTATACAGGCTACTCGGTAAGGGGTTCCGGGTTCGAATCCCGTTTGGAGCAAATGGTTGTATTAATACTTGTAGTGGTCTCATCGTGCATAGGCTATATTATACGTCGTCGTATAAAATTCGCCACCCTTCAATTCTTTAATTCGATTTTTTATATTTTAGCTATTCTTCTTGCAACCTAAGTGGAAAAGAAATGTAAATCTAAAATTACTTGTCACTTTTGAATGAAATTACGTAATTTTAGAAACTAGTAAGCAAATGTTATCTATTCTGCATAATATTTAACAAATCAATAATTTAATTTGACTACTTAATTGAACCAAAAAGGAATCAAAATATTAAACACAGCAATTAGGAAGAATGAATACATAATAAATAATTGATCGTCGAGAGCGTCATAATTCATAAACGAAAACTACAACCTTACATATTTGTAATACTTTTTAGATAGATAATATCTATCCATACTAAGTAATATTGTAAATGCGAAAGTAACTGTATGTCTGTCGGTATGATGCCTTCTCGCGCTACTTCCGCTTAACAGATTTAGATATAATTTTGTATGGAGATAGTTTGAGACACTAGGAAAGACACAGGATACCAACTTTTTGGAGTACATTGCTCAACCGGCATCCACGCGGAAGGAGCCGAGGGCGGCAACTAGTAAACTAATAAACAAGTCTAAAATTATTGTTAAATATTTCGTCGTATTAGTTATAAATACTCTATTTATCAGTATTATTAAATATTGGAGTTCATGGTCACTTATTACGGCGGCGTACCTATACCTGTATTCAGTTGTTAATTTTAATAGTTTGAAAATTGTGGATATTGTGGTGTGAAATTGGTGTTGTTTAGTGTCACAATCACAAACGATTATAGTAGGTACCTAGTTCGCTCAGCCTCTTCGGACTTCAGTAATCGTGAAGCAGATAATAGATTTTCTATTGTAGTTGGTTATATAGTCTTTGATTGTAGGTATATGACTTACACAAATCAGTATTAAATCCTCTGATGCTTTACTCAAATGTCACTGTAGTAATCTTGCATTATAAACCAACTAACACAGTTTGCCATAAATTAATCTAAAAATAATCCCATGATGCATTAACCATTAAAAAGCAAAAACAAAAAATTATAAGAGAAAAAATATTTTAATCAATTATTTTTGACGATGATTTTTTCAGACGTAGATGTTTTCTTCTTATTTTATTTTTAACATTATAATGTCGCGGGTTCGGTTCCCGCCCTAGGACATTAAAGTTTAAATATTCTTCTTGTAACTTTAATGCTAATCGTAATGGGTTTTAACATGACAGTTAAACACTATGCCTGGCTGGCGTCAAATCCTCCTATATAATTATTTAACAAAATATAAAATTGAAAAATTTTAGTAACCCCGGCCTCATTAATCATCTAGCTCTCTCATTGAGACTATTCATATTAGCCTAAACACGCTATATCTGATGTAAGTTTCTGAAGAATTAAGCATCCCGCAGACTTTTTGATGGTATAGGGTCAGCTCAAAGTTAGTATGTCATGGGAATATCACCGATGTGACAGTACACCAAATTTCGAATCAATCGGATCTGTGAAAGTGAGTAAAACCCTTTTATCACAAAATGAGCTGATAGTCATCCAACGCTGAACTGATCTTAACTGAGCTTAACTGATCTTCATAAATTATAGCTGAGAACCATCCTAGTCACGTCAGCATTCAAACAAAAAAAAAAACAAATCAAAATTGGTCCATTCGTTTAGGAGCTACGATGCCACAGACAGACACACATATACACAGACAGACACGTCAAACTTATAACACCCCTCTTTTTTCGTCGGTGGTTAAAAAGACGGTATTCTATTTTTATTTCAAAATCAAGCCATTTTTCTTGTGTTCCGCTAGCGAGTTACGTAGCGAAGAATTCTGCATGTCAGGAAAATCTTAGTAACACAGCCCTACTACACTCGTCACGAATTGTTGGCGAAGCAAAAATACATCTCGCAGGACCTAGGGCAGACACGATTAACCCGGAACAGGGGGCAAGAATCGTTACAGCTCTACAAAAGGCACTGGCCTTATCTAGATGACCAACGTGTGGTAAAGTTGGAGCTAGCCAAAGACCAGGATAGGTGGAAGAGTGAAGGGACTTTGACTAGAAGTACCTAAGATAAGAAAAAGCGCTTCGGTTGGGAGGTTGATCCGTAATCCTGTGTCACCAATTAGTGAATGCTGTCTATTTAGACTTACTGGAAAGGCAAGGGATCATCTCATCTCTATTATATAAGATCCAATGAACATGCAGATCTAGCCACAATACTCCAGCCATTTCCGTACGTAATTGTTCCTTTGCCAGTGGTACTACCTCGTGTATACTTATTAGGTATTTTTTGATTAAGCATATCGCCTCTATTGCTTTTCTAAGAATAAAACTTAATCTAGTAAACTGTTAAGCCTCGTAAGAAAGACTCCCGGGAGCATATAGGATGCGTAAATGGGACAAGTATTGTATATTCAAATAAATTTTAAAAACCCTGTGTTTGTGTTGTGAAAATCTACGCCATCCTCATATTATTATTCCAAATAGGACTTATCGAAAGGAAAATAATTCATTTATGTACGATGGGTCAAAAGATAACATCTTGATTAAAATAATACCCAAATATTTTTTTTCGGAAATTGGGACCTTTTGTATTGTTAAGTTTTTTTGTTTAACAGATCAGAGAGCTAAGAGCGAGGAACTTTAAGTAGGAATATTTAATTTTTTGCTTGTTGGTTGTTTCCCGCACTAGAACAATTCGAACAATCCCGCACTAGAACAATTCGGATTCAGTGACCGAGCGCAGAGCTGGTGTTGTTTGTTAACATGATCACATCTTCTGACATTCAGTATCTACTCGTCGCTCTGTAGCTCGCTGGCATGAGTTAACACAAATTCATAATCAACCTATATACGTCCCACAGCTAGGCACAGGCCTTCCTACACGGGACAAACACATGAGGAGCTTAGGCCATAACACCACCAGGCTGGATCAATGCGGATTGCAAATTTTCAACCCCATACTTCACGCTATGGCACAATTTGTTTTGCCTTTGTTTATTTTAAATCCAAATAAAATTTATCAATTCGCTGTGCTTCGCTGTTAGTTAGCTGAGCTTTTGATCACTTCCATCTGCCATAGATGTCATTATTTTATAAAACTAGATGTCAAACAAAGCGGACGGACCACCTGGTGGTAAGAGGTTACCGTCAACCTTCGCTATAGACACCTGCAATAACAAGGAAAAAATCAATTGGTAATGTAAGGGGCGTTGTCATCTTGAGGCCTAAGATGAAATGCCTTTCATGCCCAGTAAATTCGGATTCCAAGTCAAATATTTCAAAGAGAGACTAGCGTGAAACAGGGAGAACTTCCCCTAAGCTTTTTACTTATAGGATGGTGGAAGCAAAGGGGAGGTAATCGCAGCAAAACAAAATCAGGGTTATCAGAGCTATGCCAAAATTGATGAAGTTAAGAACAAGTTTTTACTGTTAGAAAATAACAAACGAAGTCTCCGTGGGCCAGAGTCGTTGCATTTGCCCAGTTTTTATTGATGTCGCAAGATATCTGTGACCTAGACGCGATGTTCTTGGTTGCAGTTTAGAAACAAAATAGGTAATAATGATATTTTCAGTTTTTGATGTGGCACAAGCACGAGTAATTTGGCAGTTTATAGCATGTACTTTCACCGTCTCTGGCGCAGCTGTCCGAACATTGTCATGGCGGCAACGCGCCCGAATCGCTTACCTAATGTACTAAGTTTGCGAAACTTTGCTCAGTAGAGTCGACACGAGCCGAATATCTACGAATTAGGAATAAGCAACAGTATAACCTCAATAAAGAGAGCATTGACAACTTTCAATGTGACTATAGTTTTGATTACAAAGAAGTCTTGCGTCATTTTCAAACAATATCAAGTGATTTTTTTAACTATTACTTATTTTTATGACCGCTGTTTGTAAAAAGTCGCTAATTAATAAAGCTTATGTAGTATTGTAAGCTTATATAGGTAGACGTGCGAATTGTATCGTAGGTACCATGTGTTCTAGATATATTGATATAAATAAATTGGTAAACATAATTTCAACAGGATGTTACAGGCAAGAATTGATCATTCAATATGGAGGAAGTTGAGTGAGCAAATATAATAAGTACATCTGTAATTACCAGTTTCTGTTTAAGTTTATTTTCTAACATTTAACATACATATTATAATTACGTCATCAAAAAATCACTAATTTGAAATGGACTAAAGAAAGATTAAAATTATAAAACTACTAATATATAGGTACTTATAGTCCTTTTGTCGGTAATTAAATAATAATTAACAAATAAGTTTTATATTCATAAACTCATAAAGCAGGATAGTAATAAGCTTGTTATGCATTTTTCATTCACTGACTGATGATTAGGTTTAATGGCCAATTTATGATTTAACACTTTTAACACTAGTACACTACCTCATTAAAATACATACAACCTTTTTTCAATGAAGTACCAACTACTACTTACTCTACCTATATTAATTTATATTTCATATGTTTAAAAATATCTTTGAAATTCTCTTTTTTATATTATTTAGGTATATAAAATTTAAAGCCACTTTGAGAATGTACAACACAATACAGTAGAAATCTACAGCTGCTTTAATCCATCTGTTCTAATAGCAACAATTCTTTTGTAAAATGTATTTACTTCTAATGGGAACTCTAATTTGTAAAGTATGTAAAGTAATAAGGAAAAAAGATCAAACTGTCTAATAGGGTTATTTCAATGCCGTAATCATTGCAAAATCATCACTTGCATAAGTACAAATGTGTGCCAATTTGTGAAGGTTCATTTGATATGTTCTTGGTGTTATTTTTTGATGAGTTATTATTTAGACTAGACCTTGACTAATAGGTAATTGGGAGCCTCAGATAAATGAAGAAAAGAATTAAGATTATTAAAAATTAAGGATATTTTAACTTTTTATAAGTTACCTATAACATTTTACTTACTATAAATCTCCTAATATAATTAAAGAATATACCTTGGTGATCAATTATACCTTATCCCACACCTAAAATTAGGATAATATTTAATTACATACTGTAAAATGGCAATTTGAAGTAAATCTTCATTATGTTGGCATTCAAACATATCTTAATGTAAATAAACATCTTCCAAAATATTTGTTGAAAATATAATTTATTTGGCAGTTAATATAAAGGAGATATATGTACATATTTCAGGCAAAGAGGTTTTTATTGTTTATTATCAATCTATTGTCCATTACTAGCCTGATGGTGTCTTCTTATTCTCATCAATAGAATATCTTTTGTGCCTTGTTTATGGGTATTTCACATATTCATAAAAAAAGTGACATTATTAAGACCTAGGTTTAGGAGGATATGTACGATAATTATATAATAACTTTCACTTTTTTTGTACAAGTATGTAATGACCAGGTCATGACTTCCAGAAGTTAGTGTGTCAGTTAACCATTTATAACAACTGTAATTAAATATAATTTTACTGCTATACATGATGGTATTGATATAAGACAATGGCAGAATCATTATGACATAATAGTTTTAAAAGTACAACATATAAATACATCAAAGTAAAAATTTTAACTTTTACTTTAGTCTTTGTTTAACTTAAATAATACTTACTTTGTTATGTTCATGTAACGGAAATAATAAAGCATAATAAAATAAGTTGATAAATAACTGTTATTTTAGACAGATAAAGTTTAAATGAATGATAGTTAATTTAAGAAATCAAATAAACAAATTTTAAAGTGACAATAAATGAGACTTTTTACAGAAGACTAACTTAACTACAAATATCAATGTTGCACATCATTATTTAGTAGTCATTCTATTCCTCCAGATTATTATATTACGAAAAGTTTGCAAACTTTGGCTTTTTAATAGTGCATTCAAATAAGGATTTGAATTACAGTGTCATATTTCTTTTAAAGAATTGTTGAATTTAACTGCAATATTGTAATACCTAAATTTCATTTTAGTATCAAGCTACATAATGTTTCATCAGTAAATTGAAAAGTGTCTTAGTTTACAGCAAGAAGAATTTTCGTGTATGTGGTGAAATGCAGAAAAATTTATGAGATGGTATTGAATCTAAAACACTTTAAAATAATTCAAGTATAATTGCAGACATTTAAGTTTAGTTTGTAGCTTGGAGGCGTGTCTCAGATTTGAAATTACTATGGTACAGCATAATCATTTGGGTAAGAACCTTCTCCAGCCTTTTCCATCTGTCGCTGTCCTTTTGTAAGCGTGTTTGCTTCCACAAAGTTTTGTCCAGTATTTATGTTGTCAATATAATGTACAGTATAATTTATTACCTCAAAAACGGTCATCCTCATTTTATGCCTTCATTTGGGGGAATGCTCAATTCTTCAGTAACTTACAGCAGATATACCATGCTAGGGCTCATAACAATAGTCTCAATGAGATGGTGTTAGACACATGATTAATGAGGCCAGAGGTTACTTAATTTTCAATTTATATTTTATGTTGCTTATACTTGTAGCGTCAATGTGGCTTTTCTAGTTATGGTACTTAACTGTCTATATGAATTCCTATATGAACTTTTACTATTTACTTCTTCTATTTTTTTCACGTATTAATACATTTAGAATTTAGAAAGTTTGGTATGGTCTGAACTGTATACAGGGTGGTGCCGTCAATGCGACAATAAAATTAAACATGGGCTAGGTATATTAGTCCATAGAAATGGTTTGCCACTTACAAAGATATCATATTCATTTGATAATTTCATGTATGAAATAATGCTGCCAACGTTACACTATTCCATACAAATGTCATGAAATTATCAAATGAATACAATATTTTTGAAAGTAGCAAACCATTTCTATGAAGTAATATAGCCCATGTTCAAATTTACTGTCAATTTGACAGCACCATCCTGTATATTTTGTCTTCTTAATATTGATATCTAAGTTTGATGTCATAAGCCAGTCTAATACCTTTGTTACATTATTGAATTGTTAAATCAAAAGGTTATATTCATGCAATGTCAGATTTTTACAAGTAATTAATATAGAAGCATCATCAGCAAAAATAATACAACTATCATGTATTAGGTATGTCAGGAAAGTCCTTACTTAATACATATAAATTAAAAACAACTCTTTTATTTCAGTTGGCGAAATGTAATTTAAAACTGCACACATACACACATACATACATACATATACATATTATATACATACATACACACCACCACAAGTGATTGAAGGGGCAACCATATTTAAGTATTTATACTTAGCCACTTAGCCCCTAAACACTGAGGCCGGTTGGGGACACATCCTCTACCAGCACTCATCGCACTATTGCCCTGTCCAGACGGCTACATCGGACCTCTGTATTATTTTTTCTTCAAACAAAATGAGGTTGACCATTTTTGAAGTCAAAAATTATCGGTACTGTACTGGTCCTTTTCACATTGCTGTCTATTGGATCCAACTTTTATCTATTCTCTGGGAATCTGACCTGCTGAATTCCATTTCATAAAAAGCATTTTGATAAGCTATGACTTTTTTTTTATGCATACAGGTCCTTCTTGTTTTCTGGATTTTTTTTAGTTTCATTAAACTTTTTCCATATCCTGTTGACAGGTTACAATCTTAGTCCATATTTTGTTTGTGTAGTCCATTGTATAACACCCACAAGTTCGATATGGTAGTATTCCAAATTCCATCAATGTAATTTTAGTCCATTTTAATATTATCTTATTTCATCCATATTTGAGACAAAAGGAGTACAGTGCTGGACAAATACCTCCTCCAACCAGCGGCAAATTGCAACCTTCACCAGATTGTTGGTCCACCTTATTCTAAGAGGGAGCTATTCTCCAGTTTATAACTTCATTTTTACTTTTACTGCTAAAGAGTCAAACTTTCCAAGATAACTACCATATCATATGTAGTCCCTAACAGAACCTATCTGTAGGTTTTCTGCACAGTTATGCCTCAGGTTGGAATTTATAGAAGTATCTGTTTAGATCATCCATCAATCTTTTAAGATTGGTATTTTATGTATCATCATCATCACTAGCCTATTACGTCCCACTGCTGGGCACAGGCCTTCCTACATGAGAGAAACACATGAGGACTTTGGGCTATAACTCCACCACAGTGGCCCAATGCGGGTTGGTGGGTTAAAGCAGTAGCAGGAACAACCGAGATCAACAGCTTATTGTGCCTTCCGAAGCACAGAGGAGCTCGAGATAAAAAACTTTGATTGACCCATTCCAGGATCGACGATGGCGATTCGTATTGATACCAGAATGCTCAAACCAATACGCCACCCTGCTCCCCCAATTTTATGTATACTTAAATGTATCTTAAATATTTATCAATTCATTTAATAACTAAAGACTTATATTTTAGAACAGTGGTGCCCAACCAGTAGCTCGCAGCCTGTTTTATAGGCACTAGCGAACAATATTGGTGAAATAAATTAAATTATCAATAATAATTAATTACGCTGTAATTAATTATTATTTAGTAATTAGGCTTTCTTTATATCACTTGTGATTTTTTATTAACTCTGCGGTGCCCGCGAGGTGTATCGGAATTTTCAAAATAGCCCTTGGAGCAATACTCATTGTGCACGGCTGTTTTAGAACTTATAGCGCCATCTTTTGTACACCAAACCAACTACTGTAATTTAAATAAATTGGATGTTATTAGCTAAAAGTCCTATTTATTAATTGGTGCACTTTTTCATTTGTAGTCAGTAATATTTTTAATCAAAAAACAAGATCACAAACTTGTGTATACATCATAATATTTTTGATTAAAAATATTATGATGTATATCTAAATGAAAAGATTACATTTTAAAATAGGTTGGTAACAAGCAAGTCAAAAGATTGGAAATATATTGTTATTTACTTAATATACCATTAAAATTGACCCAATACTTCCCAAAATACAAATTTAAACATGAACAATTATGCAATTCAAGTATTTTTTTACTTACTTTGATAAAAAGATTAATAGCTAAAAATGAAGGCTCACTTTCTAAGTTAATTCATCTCTCTCACTGACAATCCAATTTCCAATCCATAAACTCTTGGAAGTCCCAAATTTTCTGCAACCATAATTAGGTAGGTATATATCCCCATTTAAATATAAGTCTCACAACAGTAAAGGTCATATAGTGAATAAGTATTTTTATGATTACATTATGATTTCATTCAGAGCTTATCAATTTGCAATTCAATAATTTAAGCTTTTTAAGTCTGTAAAGAAACATTTTGAGAATCAATCCTATTCTTGCTTTTATTATGCCCAATGGAATTGTATTTATTTATTTTCCTTCTGGAATATTCTTTAACTTAATTTTACACTGAACTGTACTAGTCATCAAATATATACAATATTCAGTGAAATTTAAAAGCTATCTTTATGTCTATAATAGTTTTATTAGATGTAAACCAGGCAAAAATGAGTAGTTGCTCTTGTTTCCAAGTTTAGCATTAATTGGAAGGTGGATCTAGTTTCGATTTCAAGTAAAAAAGTATATGTAGGTTGTAACGTAACTCCTGAGTAAACGACGAATTCCGCAACAATAAGTGTAGAATTCTCTAATTATAGACGTATGAAATGTAAATCTGTGAAAATAACACAGCAAAAAATCTGTATGTTGACGTGGCGTGACATAGTATTCATAGTTTTCTGAGTACGATATCTACTTGAACGTCTGCTGATTTTATTTAATGTTCCCAGAAACATATAAGAAAAGAATAATGCCTAAAATTGCAGTTTCATTTCGATTAGAATAGTAAGTATGGCGCCTCTGACATTGTTGGCTTATCTATATTTTGGTCAACAATATGGCGATTGAACTTACCTTATTATTCCTAATGAAGTCTTCTATAGCTTTCAGCGCTGAATCCGTTAATTTCACAAACACTAGTTCCTTGTTTTCTTTATAACTAGACTCCGATGATAACCCATACTGAACACCTGCTGGCAAGGCCGCCATTTCTTATTCACTATTCGCACTGTTGACCAGCTGACTCCTTTGCTAGCCGTCACGATTCATATCATTCACACATTTTCTTAACCGTAATCACAGATTCACAACCTATATAAAATTATAATTACAACAACAAAAGGGTTTCAGTAGTCCAAATTAATCTTTTTGTAACCCCATCGACTCGGCCTTTGTTGGCACCGCTCTTCAGTCCGCAAGGCCGCACTGACTGTCATGCGCAATGGCGCTTTTGACAGGAAACGCAAGCATTCACTGCAGCACTAGCGCCAATGACTAGAAGTTACTTGGCAACAAGTAATTCGAATTCGTAGCTAACTTCATTTTGTTTCTAAAATATTTAAAAGTATTTTAAGTGTAAGTAATAATTAATAACTTTAGCAATAGAAAAATCGAATAAAAAATACTTTAAAGTAATTTGTACATTCAAAGTTCATAGGCATAGTGTAAAGAAAAAAGAAAACATTTAAGGTTATGTTGTACTAGTTCACATTTTTACTTGAACTTACGTGTTACACACCTTTCTCAAATGGTTTGATATTCTATAAACCTTTCCATAAAATCCTATTATTAATTGTGGTGTGTTATTTATGGTGATATAAATTGTTTTTTGAACTATTGTGTACTTGGGTAAGTTCATGTCTTATATTCTTATAATTCTAAATTGCAAGTATTTATATAGTGCACCTAAAACTGCATCATTATTACATCCACGTCTAAAAATATCTATACATTATACTTGATAAATATACGTATACATTACTAGGTACCCCAATAGTCCACATAATTTTCTCACATATTTTGAAGCTTTGAGTGTTTCTAACCATATCTCTTCAAACGTGACTACCAATTTCAGTACCTACCTAACCAGATTTTATTTCATTTTCAGTGCACTAATAATGGGAAGCTGGGAAGAAAAGAAAATTTTAATCACCCGAAATTTACAGGAAGTTTTGGGTGATGAAAAGCTCTCAGAGATTTTAAAGCAAAGAGATGTCAAAATCTACTGGGGTACAGCTACAACTGGGCGACCGCATGTAGCATATTTTGTACCTATGTCGAAGATAGGGGACTTTTTAAAGGCAGGTTGTGAGGTTACCATCCTTTTTGCAGACTTACATGCCTATCTGGACAATATGAAAGCTCCATGGGAGCTGCTAGCTCTTCGGACTCAATACTATGAAGCTGCTATTAAGGCTATGCTGACATCTATTGATGTTCCTTTAGAGAAATTAAAGTTTGTAAGAGGCACTGATTATCAACTCAGCAAAGAATACACTTTAGATGTTTACCGTTTATCTTCTGTTATCACTGAACATGATGCGAAAAAGGCAGGTGCAGAAGTTGTAAAGCAAGTTGATCATCCACTGCTTAGTGGGCTTTTGTATCCAGGGCTGCAGGCATTGGATGAAGAATATTTAAAAGTAGATGCTCAGTTTGGAGGAGTAGATCAAAGAAAAATATTCACTATGTCTGAAAAGTACCTACCACAACTAGGGTATGCTAAGCGAATTCATTTAATGAATCCAATGGTCCCAGGCTTGACTGGAGTTAAAATGTCTTCTTCAGAAGAAGATAGTAAAATTGATTTATTGGATAGTCCTGCAAATGTTAAAAAGAAACTTAAAAAAGCTTTCTGTGAACCAGGCAATATTACAGATAATGGAATTCTTTCATTTACTAAGCATGTTATATTTCCATTGATGAAACCTAATGAAACATTTAAAATTACAAGAGCTCCTGAATATGGTGGCAATGTGGAATACACAAATTTTGATGATTTGGAAGCTGCATTTGCAAAACAAGAGGTACATCCAGGCGATTTGAAATTGTCTGTTGAGTTGGGTATAAATAGGCTTTTGGCTCCTATTCAAGAGATTTTCAAGGATCCTAAATTACAGGAACTAACTAAAAAAGCCTATCCACCTCCAGTTAAAACTAAGGCTAATCTGAATGTAGGTGCAGATGACATAACACCATCCAAATTAGATATTCGGGTTGGACGCATTATAGATGTATCTAGACATCCTGATGCTGATGCTTTGTATGTAGAGAAGATTGATTTGGGTGAAGAAGAACCAAGAACTGTTGTCTCAGGATTAGTAAATTTTGTGCCCATTGAAGAGATGCAGAACAGGGATGTAGTTGTATTATGCAATTTGAAGCCAGCTAAAATGCGTGGTATCGAATCAAAAGGAATGGTATTGTGTGCCTCTGTGGATGAGCCTAAGCAAGTTGAACCGCTTCTTTCACCTGAGGGCAGTAAGCCTGGTGACAGAATTGTTGTTGAAGGGTATGAAAATGGAGAACCTGATGATGTCTTAAATCCTAAAAAGAAAATTTGGGAAAAGCTTCAGGCTGACTTAAAAACAAATGACAACCTTTTAGCAGTATGGCAAGGCAATAAATTGATAAATAAAGTCAATGGTAATTCCGTGACTACTAAGTCGATAAAAAATGCTCCAATTAAATAAGATAACTTAAAATATTTTTCTAAAATGCAGACTTTATTTTCTTGATCATTTAAATTTTAATTTTTGTTGTTATTTTAATGTAAGTAAATGCATTTGCCTTTTAAAATTATTTTTATGCCATTTAATAAATAAATAAGCTTTTACATTTCTAATAAATAATTGGTAAAACTGTTAGTTGAATCAAATTATTTTATTAGGGCAACCATTCCGGAGGCGGACAGGGTGTCTGGGTACTACTCCTATCGTGTATTTTCTGGTAAAGTAAAGGTCGTGGCTTTACTTTTGCGGCCGTGATTTCTGAAGTGGTTCGATGTTTTATCGTGAAGAGAAACAGCCACAGTAGGCAGGGTTAGAGGAGGAATTATCATCTCTGGTCTCCACATTGCAACACACTTAAAATCTACTTTTCAGTATTCTGTAGCCTTAGACCATAAGAACGTGTGCTTCAAGCTGTAATCTTCATACTTGAAATCTCAATGAAAACTAATTTTGACAACGCTAAAAAATAGTCATGAAATAGTCCTAAATAGTAATAGTCTGTAGTTAGCATAAAAAACTTAAGATTGGTAAGATTTTTATTTTGAATGTTTTTAATATTGTTGGAGTGGATTTCTCTTTAAAAAGATCTATGTGTTTCAGTCGACGAACAATAATAAAGAGTAAATAAAATAATCGTTTACGTAGGTATAATCATAGAGCAGCGTTGCCAACTGCCACGGTCTCGATTACCCAAAAACCTAACTGAAAATCCCCAATTTTGGGGGAAAAAAAATCAATATTCCCCACATTTTCCCCACAAATTTTCAGGAAAGAAATAAAAGTACTGTTCTATAAATCAAATATATTTATTACATATACTTATTAAGTATTTAATGATTTTCATCAAGGTATTTATTGCAGCTCTTTATTATGCCTTTGTTTTGTCAACATATCATTCGAAGGATAAAATTTTAGTCCTTTCTTCTAGTGGTCATAAGCGCTGCTACAGTGTCAATGTGCAGGCGATTGTGATTCTCTGTTTTCAAACTCTTTAAAACGCTAAATTTTCTCTCGACAGATGCGTTTGAGAAAGTTCTCTGCGATACTCTAAGTTCGATGGACATAAATGTTGCCATAAAATAAACTGTAAAACCTTCCTGCCGGTGAAATTGCTTTAAACTTCATTTTTTTTTATACAAAGCACGGCAATTGACCCATTGCACTAGCCGCCTCCACCTTGCCGGCCCAAAAGGTGCTTAAATAATCAAGGTAATTAAATATTCTTACATAATTTATAAATAATACTTACTTCTTAGACTACTTTTATTACTTCTAAGTTCAGTTCTAGCGTAAATGTCGTGATTCCCCGCATTTTCCCCACATAAACGCTCTCCCCACAAATTACCCAATCGAACTGAAAATCCCCGCAGTTTGGGGAATTCCCCACAGATTGGCAACGCTGTCATAGAGTTAAATATACAGGGGAAATAGAGAGCTAGCTAACTTCGATGCTTTTTTGTAATCGCTGCGACAACAGCGCCGCCCTGGTAGTCGGCAATAGAAACTAAAAAGGGTATATAGCTAGGTAGGCGTGCTTTATATTTTAATTTATATTTATTTTTCAGAAAACTGGAAGGCAGATATCAATAAAAAGACGTGAAATTGGTAAAATATATTTATTTGTTCAAAATATAATTTATTCTTGGATAGAGAAATCGCAAAAACATCTTCAAAGTAGGTAATTACTAGTAGTACAACATTCAGAAATTAATTTAAAAACTAAATATCACACAGAATTTCACAATTCGTAAAACATAGCTTGATACTGATAACAGTTGCCAACAAAAACAAGGACATACCTAACTTTGTAAATAATTTATTATGCTAATAAAATCATTGCACTAAAATGGAAAATAGTTGAAGTGAGAGTAATAATGATTGATAAATAAAAATTAAAAACTACTATTAATTGTCTTTCCTTTGTCTTGGCGATTTTCCCGCAGATTTTTTCAATTTCTTTACCGGCAAGGAATTAGAATAAGGTCATTCCATCTCTAAAGGTCTATTCACACATATCAGAGAAGCCACAGTTCCGGCACAGTTCCGTATCAGTGCGAAATATTATTTCATACATTATCTATGAACGTATCTCCACTTGTCCGTTCAGTGACGGCTCAGTGCTCTCAGTGTCTGTTCCGGCGTGGTTCCGGCACCGGCAAGCACGGAAGGTATCGTCGACAACGATATTTTTTGTCGGACGGACAGATCACTGACGGATCTCGGACGCCGACATCAACAAAAACAAAATAGAGGACGAGCGATTAATAGAATTGGTTCGTGAAAATAGAGTTTTATCTCTATTTAGAGATGATTTATCTCATGCAAAGTATATGGATACGAAATACAATCACGATCGACGACGGACACGTTTTCACTGAAGCTCCGTGAACTGAGCGGGCACTGACATGTGTGAATTGAATCACTGACGCAACACTGAAGCACTGATACGGAACTGTGCCGGAACTGTGGCTTCACTGATATGTGGGAATCAGCGTTGCCAACTTCGACGGTCTCGATTACCCAAAAACGTAACTGAAAATCCCCAATTTTGGGGGTAAAAAAATCAATATTCCCCACATTTTCCCCACAAATTTTTAGGACAGAAAAAAAATGATTCTATAAATCAAATATATTTATTACCTACGTATACTTATTAAGCATTTAATGATTTTCATCAAGGTATTTATTGCAGTTCTTTATTATGCCTTTGTTTTGTCAAAATATCATTTGAAGGATCAAACTTTAGGCTTCCTCCTTTCTTCTTAATACCTACCTTCTCTAGTGGTCATAAGCGCTACTACAGTGGCCCTAATTCTGGCGAACACATGCTAAGATTAAATTTAAGTTCAGTCTACCTCTTTCTCTCAATATGAATACGAAAAGGATCGCTGACTTAAAATTTGACATTTAGAAACATGCATTCAATTTTCGACCTTAGTGAACGTGTTAAAATGCAAAGAGAATATAAAACGCTACGCTAGAAGAGACGGGACTTCAAGGAAAAAAAAATTTCTATAGAACGTGCACGCCAGACTCATACCAATATAATAAAAATTCAGCCAACAGTCTGGCAACAATAATGCCAACATAAGCAATAAAATAGGGATGTCCTTAGTAGGGACTACAGATATACTTTAGATTTTTTATCGATAGTTATAGGTGTTTGAAATTAATAAACAATGGTACTTGAAAAACTTTTATTCAGTATAATATACAATATACCAAGCTTGACTACTATGACAACATGGTAGGTTGTTAGGTTGACGGTAGGCGTGTGAATCGTCCTGGATCGGCCATCAACACCGATTTGGATTCCGACTACACCAAAAATATGTCGCGATTTTGTTGTCGAATGGTACCTACACCAAATCCTTCCCTGTCAATTGAACCCACTGTTTACATCTGCGAAAAAAATAAAGTGGTTTATTTAATGGGCACGACATCGATAGGGAAATAAAATTGTACAGACAGCACTATTTTTTACTTAGGTCGGTAGGTAAATATTACTTTTATGTACAGAAATTTGTACTAAAATCACTATTTAAACAATAATAGCTTTAAAATAGAACTAATTAACAGTCATTGGTACTTACCGATCATCATTGAGAGGAAATTCAGACATATGTTCGTTTTACATTGGCCGCCGGCGTGTCTTTAAATTACATATTTCTTAACTTATTCGTTTACTCATTTAGTTCACTTCACATCACACACAATCCTTTTTGGGTCAAGCTTAATTCTTGAGGCAAAACACTCGTTTTTAATAATAACCTATTAATTTCTGATTTTAGAAAATTCTCCAACACAAGTAAATGAAATGTTAAACGTTTTGAAAACAAGACAACAGCGACAGAGACAGATGACAGAAATAAATCACCTGTTTATGAAGAGCGTCGACCACCATATTCATTGTATGGATATTGCCTTCTTTCGGATTGAGGCGGATTATACCGCCATTAATGAGCGTGCACGTTTCATACATTTTTTTCTTCTTACGAACTTGCGCTAGACTGTTAAAATGCAGTGTTTAGGAGGCACCTCCGTACATGCCGTCTAAAATTGTCTATGGTTCCTTTGAAATTTTTCTAAATTTAGATGACAGCTCTAAACGAATTCTTGCCATCTTTTTCCTATTACATATTATATAGAATTAGGCCCAGTGTCATTCATTATGCAGGCGATTACGATTCTCTGTTTTCAAATTCTTTATAACGCTGAATTTTCTTTCGACAGATGCGTTTGAGAAAGTTCTCTGCGATACTCTGTCTAAGTTTGATGGACATAAATGAAATGTTGCCATAAAATAAAATGTAAAACCTTCCTGCCGGTGAAATTGCTTTAAAGAATTAAATATTCTTACATAATTTATAAATTATACTTACTTCTTATACTACTTTTATTACTTCTAAGTTCAGTTCTAGCGGAAATGTCTTAATTCCCCGCATTTTCCCCACATAAACGCTCTCCCCTCAAATTACCCAATCGAACTGAAAATCCCCGCAGTTTGGGGAATTCCCCACAGATTGGCAACGCTGGTGGGAATCGACCTTTAATAGTCAGGTTTAGCTTTAAAAAATGTCCGTAGATCTGCGGATTTTTCTAGAGGCAATCTACGGATTTCTACGGATTTTTGAGCATAGCCCTACGGATTTTTAAAAATTGGATCTGGCAGCACTGGATAATAGTAGCAAGATAATGTGACTACTTCAAAGAAGTACCATCATGGAAATTGACATATTTGTCACCAAAAGAGATGTTCCAAAAATATATGGAGACCCCGGCCAGATCTGTGTGTACACTATACTGGAAAATAGGTAAAAATCTGCAGAACACTATTCATGTGCCCGTTTTCTTTTTATTTGCTTTGTTGCGTGGTACCAAACAAGAATTTTTTATAGAAAAAACTGCAACACAGCCAAATATTCATCATGGCGCTTGTCAGTTTGGTTGGTCATTGGTGACCTTTTGACCTTTAGTTCTATGTCGGCCGCCATATTGAGTCAAACATAAAACATATCAACAAACAAACTGCATGAATACGAATTATTTGTATTTTTCCCGGATTCAGGAGATTTTCCTGTTTTTTGAAGATAGTGTACCTACATAGTATACCTGGCGGGATATGAAACATCTTTGATCAAAGCTGCGTTCAAAGAGAATTATGACTTTGTTAAAATATATAAGATGCCTTTCGATAATCGCTATCGCTATCACTAGGTGGAAAATATATGGGATTTGACATAAGCCCTCAATTGAGTTTCGATCTAAAATGTAAAATCCCTTAAATTTTCCATTTAGCGATAGCGATTATCAAATGGCATGTTGTCTAAAACCTCAGAGGGCCTAGACAAGATCCCTATCGATAATCGCTATCGCTATCATTAAGCGGGAAATGTATAGGATTTGACATAAGCTCTTGATTGACTTTCGATTGTAAAAGTCAAATTCCTTAGATTTTCCATTGGGCGTTAGCGGTAGCGATTATCGAAAGGCATCTTGTTTAGGCCCTCAGTTGAGACTTATGGCTGTCTTAACTTGACCCTAGTTGGGAAAATTGACAATTCAACCAAGAAAGCAATCATTCTCCCAGTAAAGTGAAGGCAAAGGGACCATGCCCATACAGCCTTGTCTAAGTATTTTCATTTTGCAATGAAACGCTGATGTTACACATTTCATTGCAACTTGGGAGTTTGGCGCGAAATTTAAGATGACAGTATCCATCATGCTACTTTGATGAGGTTTTTTTAGGATAGCCACACGCAAACACTTGCTTCACAAAACCATCAATTTTATAACAACACAACAATAAAAAAAATGTCTCACAGCACCAAAAAAACCCACATCAACAACTTTACAATTGACTGTAAGTAATTTACTGGATGTTTTATCATTATCAACAGCCTATCTGCGTCCCACTGCTGGGCATAGGCCTTCCTACATTGAAGAAACACACGAGCAGCTTGGGCCATAAAACCACCACGCTGGCCCAATATGGGTTGTTGGCTTGCTACTAATGTCTGATCTGTGTTTGTTGGGTTAAAGCGGTTGCAGTAACAACCGGGAACAACTGCCTTCCGAAGCACAGAGGACGGTGTTAGTAATAGCAAATTTTTATTCATCCATCGCGGGATCGACCATGGCGAAAGTTGCTTTGTTTTCGTAATAGAATCCAGAGATTTGAACTATTTTTGGAGGCTCAACTATACAGAATTATCATTATTCTGTAAATAATTAACACTTCAAAATGCATTTACTTTCGAGCTCATACTACAAATTTGGACATGCAGTGCCATCTGTCGGTCTACCTTAGGTACTGGTTGATAGTAGACCACCAAAAGAGTACCACGTTGTGAGACTACGAAAAGAGGGCGCTATTTACAGTAGAGGGATTAAAAAAACATACTTAATTACACAAAATGAAAACTAAATCTTATCATGGAATTTCGGTTTTTATTACATTATAATTTTGTAAACAATCTGTACCCTGCACTTGTTCCTTATGCCACTGATATATGTTAGTATCACATTGGTTTGGCGTATCTACGATTTCGTCTAATAAAGCTAAAACTTTTCTTCTAAAAGACCTCATTTGACTGTCAGTCAATTCATTGATTTCTGGTAGTAAACTAAGTAAAAACATTTTTCTCGATTCGTCACTTTTCTCATTAGACTTGTGCTGTAAATATTTTGAATAAGATTCATGTGTACGGAGTCTCTTTCTTTGTGGTTCAGAGTTTTGGAGTGTGTCTAATTCGAAAAAGTGCGGCGATTGACCATTTTCTGTTATGTTTTCAATATTTTCTTCATCCGTATCTCCCTCAATTGGCGGCGGTATATAACCGACGTGTTTAGGAATTAATTTTATAAACGGCAAAACAAACTCCATATCGTCATGTAAATAGTACTTCTTCTTTACTGATCCGTCTAGGTTTGGTCTTAAACTTCTTATAAATCCATACCGTAAATTTTTCCATTTTTCTTTGCACTCTGCAACTGAAAAACGAAATAAGTATCATAAAAATTGTGAGGTAGTTAGAATCTACAGTTTCTACATCCATGAATAGTTAAGGCCTACATAATAAATAGTTGCAAAATAATTCTTATGGCCAGTGCATAAGACGCATTAATGTAAACCTTAGTTATGTAATACATGGCTTTAGTTATAAAATATTAACATAAATATTGTTTAACGTAACGGGAAGCAGATAGGTAGGCAAATAAAAGTTCCAATTTTATTTGTAATTTCCAACGTGATCATGTAAAGAAAAGTTTAGTATTGAACCACGTTGAACTTTACGATTTGGAAATAAAGTTCAAAGTAGTATACTTTGTTTTATCAGTGACTCTGAATTGTTTGGATTCGTAGGCAGCAGCACGTGGATTGGATGTGATGAGAAAGTTTAATTAACATTAATATTATATTGTCACGAGTAAACACATTCTTACCTGTGAGTTTAGTTTCATTAGCAACTTCGTTCCAAGCTCTGTCGGTTGATTCTTTTTTGGAATATTCAATCAAGTTATAATTGTAGAGACAAGGAAACTGTTCTATAGATTTCACTAACAGCAAGTTTTTGTCGCCCATGTTCGTTTAGCGTGACGCAGCGACGTTGCCGCTATCCAGCGCGTGACTGGCGTGTGGCGTGGCATGTAGTTGGTCGGCAGGAGCTTGTCGGCGACATGACGCGTCGAACGGCGACGTGGCGGGAAGCCAGTGTTGCGTTGTTGTTGCTATGACGCAGTTGCCACTATAGATATGCGGTTACAACACAATTACACATTAACATTTGACCGCACGGTTAGATACCGTCGTTCTTTCATTTCTATATATAGTAGGTACCTTGACTACCTGGCTTAAATTTTAAATTGGAGTAATAAGCAGATAATGAGCTAATGAATATATGACATTTGGTTTAGCATTTGAAATAAAACCACATAATCGGTTTTAACTAACGTTTAATTGGATGTTACCATATTATGTTATATCCGGTTTTTCGATTAGGTGCCTACTTTATAATCGTGGATTTTGACCACTGAAGATGTCAGCTAGATAGTTAAGTTTTTATGTTAATCATCGTTGTTTTGTATGTTCTGAATCACTTAAAATAATATGGAGCTCGGCGCAAAGTGGAGACGGCTTGTGAGTGTGACTCTATAATTCGCATGCTGGTATTACATATTTTTCTCAAGATACTATCAGGGAGAGCTAGGGAAAAGCGAATTTGATAAGGAAAAGGCACCTTTAACAATAAAACGTATAAAAACAGAGAAATATTGGAAGATGGAAGACCTAAAGCAGAAGTGACAAAAATAGAGTTAGCAGTGAAGAATGAAGACATATCTAATTATAAAACTATATTACATTACCTGTCAAGCCGCACATTCCAGACACAATTTGGTTTTTGATTATCATGTGGTCCCCTGGAGTACCTATTGCGTGGCTCTACAAATGACGGTATAGTTCTAAGTCCCTGGCAGATACAGAATATAGATTTGCACCCTCGTAATAGATATACAACAGCAACTATTTACAAGAACAGTCAAAGATCATGCACTTTTAAAATCAAGTTTACATATTAATATGGGACTCAAACTCTATCATACGATTACCGGGTTAGGGAGAAACTCGTCCAATATTAAACTGTAGTCATATTTTTTGAAATTTTCATATCACCACGAGCCTATTTCATAGGACTACTTAATAGACTTTCGGTAGGCAATCAACCATACTCGGTCGATATACCAAGAATCCATACTATTCGTCATCTTCTGTAATGCGCACGACCAGTGGAATGCTTCGCCGGTTTCAGTGTTCTACTGCGTATACAATACAATACAAATATACTTTATTGCACACGAGGATAAAAGAAAAACAGAGAAAAGAACAAATAATACAATGACGACCTTATTGCTAACAAGCAATCTGTTCCAGGCAACTTTGGGTGAAAGTAATAGACTAAAATGACAAACAGACTTTGAACTTTGAACAGAATGGGTGCAAGAATAACGAGATACAGATAGGTAAATATTATATAATACAAATAATTAGACATATACACTCATACACACGTAAATATATTTCAGAATAGAGCTAAGGACGTAGAAAGTGATTCGTAACCTGAATTTTAAAGGACACTTAACTACAAGCCCTCCTAATATATTCAGGCAAGGAGTTCCAAAACCGGACAGCGTGTGCGCAGAAGGAATAAGAGATGAAGACGGTACTACGAAGAGGAACTTGAAGAGTGAGGTTATAAGAGGAACGTAAGGTATGACAATGGGGAGAGGAATGGAAGGCAAAACTATTTTTCAGATATGCCGGCGAGGTTGGAAGGAAAAGAATATTACAAAGTAGAGTAAGAACGTGTAATTTTCTGCGCCGACGGATAGGAAGCAGTTCAGATTAGCACAAAAATCATACACGTAATTAAATTTACGTATATTTAAAATAAATCTAATGCATACGTCCTGCAAATACTCTATCCTATCAAGGAGTTCTTCTGTAAGGTCACAGTAGCAAAACAAAAAGTAAAAGAGACTGTGTAAGCGAGACTTTAGTACTGGTTGGAAGAAAATAATCATACCTATCTCGTCCCCAAAAGATAACTTTATTTTTTTATGATAATTTTTAATCAGTGATAGTAATACTTCTGTCGTTACATTGTGTTTTACCTCAGAAATAAACCTACTTATATAAAGCAAAGAAAATACTTACAGTGTTAAACAAGTCCGACATAAAATTTAAGCTGTTCTTTGACAAAAGTTTGACACCTTTCAGAAAACTTTTATTTTTCGATGAAATTAATAAGAGCATTGTCACACCTGCTGAGCACCTGCTCGTGGCAAAAATGTGTAGGAACTATTCCGTATTGTAGGATACACTATATCACACACACACACAATCCATGCACCCCCACAACAGGGTAGTTAGTTGACAACTTTTTTTTATTTCGTAAATAAGAAGTTTTTAACGCATCAAGAAATATTGCAAAAGAAATAGTATGTCTAAGATCAATAGTTTTACAGATATAGTGATATGTTTGTAATGCGTGGCATCGTCCAAAATCGCTCCATAGAAAATCTACGGACCGGCGACTTCACATGTTCCCATATTACTAAGAAATGTAAGGGCATACTGACAAAATTGATAATAACTATGTATTACGTATGTTTTTATTAATAGTTGGCATAATTACAGTTGTTTTAATTGATTTCAGCAATTTAATATCATTAAAAAAATTGATATATCTTGAAAAAAATATGACCATTTTTAAAAATTTTAAAACAGTACAACTTCAACAATATTCCATATCTTTTAAGTTTGATTTGTTTTAGTTGTTGTTTTGTTATTGTTTTAGTTGAGTATACATATAGAGAGAGAATTGTTTTTATGGGTAAAAATAGCGTATATTTTTCAAATTTGTGAAAAATAGCGCCATATTCAAATTTAGGCAACATTTACAAATGACAACCAATTACAAATTTTATTTCGGAATTCTGTAATACTCGCCATATACCTACTATGCCTAAAGTGCTGCATGGGACGGCCGGTGTATAAAATGGAATGGTTTTTAAATTAGGCACATTTGAAGGGTATTGAGCTGGTCTTATCTTAAACAAGAATATTGAATCATAAACACATATTATTATCATCTTGAAATTCAAGAAGAGGCGTGAAAAGGCACCTTATGGGCCGCCACGGTGAAGGCGGCTAGAACAGTGTATTTCTAGCTGCACTAGCTGTCTCCGCATAAGGACTTTTCTTTCCGCTTCAAATCAGGCGGTGTTGAGTCATTTGCTTTGTGCTTTGTATAAAAAATTATATTAATATTTTAAAATGATATCACACATCATAATAATAATAAAAAAGTTTTGTTTGTAAATCGCCACGTTTCCGTTCAGCTGCCAAATCGTTTGAAAACGACAATAGCGAACCTGTCGTGTGATTGTAAGAATTGTATAATTTGTATACTTCAGCCAACTTAGATATAGAAGAAACAAACCATTATCATTTTTATATGAGTTGCACAGGAAGAAATGAGCAAGAAAGGCAATAGCGATAAAAGAGAAACATATTATAAAACGACATTTGGTTTCTTTACAAATTATTCTAATCTAACTAAGATGGCTCAAGTATAAATATATTTTATTAAGGAGTCCATACTCGTTCCATAATAAGAACGCGATCGTTGCGTTTGAAGTAAGACTTGAGCATTTAGAACTATAATAAGTATTAATTTTGTATTGTTTTTATTCACGAAAAATACGGACATTGTCCTAAGGTGTATGAATTTCTTTTTTCACATATTTCAAGCTTAATACCTTTATAGCCTACATTTTTGGGTTTTCTTAATTAATTAATCTCATATTGTTTTTTAGTAATTCCAAAATTAAGTTAGTTTTTTATTGATTATTTTAACCAAGGAATACAAAATACAAGAGTTTTTTCTTCATATTTCAAGCTAATTTTTCATGATTAATTATATCAGAGAGCATTGTTTTTTTACCAATCACCCAAACCCGAGTTATTTTTTTTATAATCGAAACTATTTTAACCGACGAAACTGAGTGAATTAGTTTTTTGACATATTACAAACTATACAAACAATTTAGATTCAATTCATATTGCTCAATTGTCAGAAAGCAATATTTTTTACGCAATCACCTAAAACTCTTTTTTTTATAATTCAAGCTATTTTTATTTTTACCGACGATATAAAGTCAATTAGTTCTTTTAGTATAGTTTGAGCTCAATATTTTACTTAAAGAGATTATTATTTTATAGCAATCGCCCGAACGTAAGTGTAATTATTTGTGGTTGAAGCTATTTTTAACCGACGAAATTAGGTGATTTTTTTTACATATTTTGAGCTTAATACGTTCAAATAGCAAACAATATATATATTTCTTTAATAATTAAGTCAGAGATTGCCGTCCGTCTGAACATAACGACGACGTGCGTGACCTAACTTGACCCCGCACGCAGTGTTTGTTCCTTCGAGAGGAGAGCTTAGATAAAATTGTCATTGGAAAATTGCTATCGCTAAACGGAAAATTTACGGCATTTGACATTTGTGTTCCAAAATTGTATCAAAGATTGGCGTATCAGCATATTGTACAGCACAGTATTTTGAAATACATTTGACAGCTTTATGATCCATAATTAATTATCAGTATAATGCATAATAATTAATTTGAAAAGTCATCGTTATTGATATAATTAACATGTTTTTAATCTTCCGTTGTGTAGATATAATCAAATCGTGGACGAAATAAATATTTTTTGTTGCAGTCCACAATCCACTGCTGGAAGTAGACCTCATCGGGACTGCAATATCTTATCTCCCGCTTTCGTCATCCAGCCACCACCTGTCACCTTCTTAAGTTCGTCGGTCTACCGAGCAGAGGGACTCTACATCACGTTTGCCAAGACGTGGTTTCCATTGGAGAATTTATTACTCCACCACTCAGGGACAGGTGTCACCGCCACCTTAGCTTGCTACATTTCAGGACCTAGATCAAAGATTTAAGTATATCAAATTAAATACTTATAATCTTTGAAGGTTGTTTGTTTATAACTTCTCTACATTTTAAAAATAAATTAATGCTATTCTATTCTATTCTAAAATGATTATCAACTTTTATAGGCCGATTGTATATTAGATTCCTCTTATATTATTTACCAAAAAGATAATGTTATCTCAATATAATGTTATGATCGAAATAGTTATGATTAACATCGAGAAAATGATTTTTTACTAAAAACGTAGCTCTATCGTCTCCTAGCACAAAACGTCACCTATGTTTAATGTATACCCTAATAAATAAATTAAGTTTATTAAGTATCACCGATAACGTAAAATACACTTTCTTTTGTGATTGATCAGTAAAAAAGTAATTTATAAAATAACGAATTATATTGCTAATACGTTTTAAAGTTTTGTAGTTAGCTCTCAGTTGTTTCTCCTATATGATCCAAGATTTTTGCGCAATAATTTCAAAATTAGGGCATGTGGTATTCTCACATAGAATTTTGACCATTGAGCGGCCGAATAAGAAATAATAATAATAATAATGACCCACAGAATAATAAAAAAAACTAAAATATTTTTTTCTTAAAAATACCAGTTATATAACTAATCTTGTGGTGACCTATTTAATAAGTAAATGTATCAATGAAACAGCGTTATGTTGTGCATAGGGGGACTTGTCTCCTAACGCTACGTCTTGATTTCTACAGGATTGGCAACATCATCAAACTGTCCGTATGCTTGTTTGCAATGCGATGCATATTTTCTTATCTGTTCGTTCCGAACTAAAATCAGTAAAAATGATTTGCTAACGATATTCTTGTAGAGTCTTGCGCAAGATTTTTATCTGTTGTATTTATATTTGAATCAAAAACTGAAAAGGTTTTGTTTTATTCTTATGAAAGAGACAAAGAGAGCAAGTATTATTATTAATTTTATATATATTTATTCATTTATGTACACACAAAAGACTCAAAAAATAATAATTTAGGAAACACAATTGAGTAAAAAGGCACTGCTTATTTCTAAAGAAATCTACCAGCAGACTTGCGTAGTTATAATTCAGGTTCTAATTACTAGGTATTGAAAGTAAGCATGATGAGACATAGTCGTTTCGTCCAAAAATATGAAAACAGGTAACAAAATATGCAAATATGTTAGATAGTATTGTCTTACATTTTCGCGAGCATTACACATTTGAAATAAAACCAATTTATCGGATTTAACTCGCGTTTAATTAGATGTTACATTATTATTATGCACCCGGCGTTTCGAATTTTCGATTACTTTACAGCGATCGTGGTCACCGGAAGACGTGTGTCTTTTATTTGTTGCGATTGGTTTTATTTCAAAAGTATATTAAATATCTATTCAAATCCTCTATCGACGAATGCTACAGGTTAAGACGTATGACAACGAAAGGTAAAGGAAAAGAAATTGAAATCGCAGCTAAAATATACTTTCGAGCCCTATGTGCCGGAGATTTTGAGTCTTATGCCTTTCGGTGTATGGTCGATTTTGTGTTTCAACTTGGACAAATGGTAGGTAATGAATAAAATGTATTAATAATATGAATGTAGGCCGATTGTGCATCAAAATCGGTGTGTAGCAATGGATGCACGACGATAAAATTAGATATTCAATAACGGGAAGGGGGTCGGAGGTCCGCCATTTTGGAGTTTCGGTTTAGAGGGGGCTACGGCCGAAGGGGGACCGCGCATGCGTAGCGCTTCGAACCCGCACCCTGTTGTAGGGCCGGGACCTCTGCAAGAGTCATGTCAAAAAACACGTTATTCTCGCCCCTCATTCTACTAACCTAGTACGTCTCAATATAAGGGATTAATGATAAGCCCCCTGAATTTCTTCGATTGTGGTGTAAACTGTATTGGGACCGCTGGGAGCGATCCCGTAACGTGAATACCGAACTCGCGAACAATGACAGGGAACGGCTGATCGGATTTTGTGACTCACTCAAGTGATATTCGTACGTTTTTTGGTAATTCTCTAAACGAACATCTTACTACACTAACGAGGTAATCGTGGAACTAGTTTAGTGAAAGTGACTTTGTGTATAACTTTGTGGATTCTATGTTAGCGTGAGTTAATTTGTGTTTATTAAATTTCAAGTGAAGGCACGCATAATGATGGGATGACAGCAAATACAGATTCATGGAAAAGGTTTGGCGTCGTGTCGGCCTCCATTCCTCCCGTAAGAAGAGGGATGGAAGTGGAACCAGCCAGGAAGTGACATCCACCGCCCCCCCGGAAGCTGAGTATCAGAACATTCACACGTTAAGAACAGCTGATTTGATAAGGCAAAGACAAGGCGAGGAGAAATCTACTCTCCGTTCTTCTTATATTATAAGGAACGGCGATAATTTTATATTGGTTGAGAGGCGTCGTAGAAGGCGCCGCAGGAGTGGCACACGGGCATCATCAGGTAGCAGGCATCATACGCCTCCTGTTGAAGAAACCACTCGCACTGAACAGAAACGGCGACCGCCAGCTCGACTGAAGATATTTGGAATACAATGGCCACTCCATTCTAGTGATTCGAGGTAAATATCTGTTCTTATCAGGACATTAGAAATAGGTTAGTGGCTTTGAGTTCATTATACGTACCGCAATACGGTAGATTGCACGACATGATTACAATACTGCGATTTAATTATGTAAACATGCAGTTAGTTGCATTCTAGGCAAAGATACGATTATGAATTGCAAAAAAGTACATGCCTTTGATAACTTGTATGATTAATAGATTAATTCGTGAAGTGAAACCGTGAAATTACTGCTTTGGACGATAAAAATATAAATTAAAAACATTGTTTACATATTTAAGACACAATTATGATGGATTAACATTATAGTCAAAACAAAATTACTGACAATGCATTAGTGCTATACTACATAAAAGTCAATGCATCCAAAGACCAGAGTCAGACATTACAAAATAAAAAGAAACAAAATAAATTTATTTGAACTTTGACAAATGCATCACATGTATATAGTGTACGATTATGCCTAATGTAGGCAGATTAAAGATATGTAAGTCACAGTCATTCAAAAATATTATATTTCTTCAACCGATGACTTTCAAGGTCCCGAATGGCAGAGATATATCAAATTAGGGAATTGTAGTATAAAACTGACGTAAAATAAGAATACTGAATAAAGCGTTCATCTGTCCCAATTATACGAGGTTCCGAACTGTGATTGTCCAATTCAAGTTTACGTATCAATTTATTATCATCGGGATTCGGGATATCGAACAAATTTAAATATCTTAGTTAATATTTGTCGTTGCGACAGTTATTTGGATTGTCATATAATAAATCCATCCATCATTTGGATATAAGAAATCCAACTACTAGTAGGTAAGTAATTTTCAACATAATAATTATTTTTTACTCAATCGATAACAATAATGATAAGTAATTAGGTGTGGTATAATAAATAGATATCTAATTAATAACTTAAGTGAGTGGCATTTATCCATAAGTTTTCTTTTACATCCACACTAATTCAGCCCAAAGTTAGTTAAGCAACATTTGATGTTGTGTTATGAATACTAAGCAACTAATATAACTAACAAGTCAAACAAAGCAGAAGAACAAAGTGCATTTAAAACAAAGCCATAGAATAAAATGTTCATTTTCAACATCCTATAACCTTCCTACACTGGGACTTGAACCCTGGACCCCTGGCCTAGCAGGCAAGGGGCCACCACTAAACCAGCCAGCCGTCATATACGGCCAAAAAATATTGTTAATGTTTACTCGACACACATGAACCTACTTAGATATAATTATTAACAATGAATTTAGTATTCTATGTATTAGCAAAACATAGTTATTAAAAAAGAATGATACGCAAGCATGAATACATTCAAAACTACTCATATTATTTAGTATTTAGGAAAAACTAAACTAAATTCCACTAACAATAACGTAGTAGTTAGTTAATAAAAAGGCAGCCTACGTATACACTGGTAAAGGTTTATATTGTAGACATTTGAGAAACTATGTGAACTACTAAATTAGTTTTAACTGAATTTAAAATAAAACTACACTCAGCGTCGACAGTACTTAATTTCCCAAACTAACTTAACACAAAATCTCAAAAAAATAATTTTAATAATATACACTTACACCTATTATCTAGCCCAAAGTAAGCATCATTAAGAGCTTGTGTTATGGATAACGGATAAATAATGATAATAATATGTATATAAATATTAGAAATATACTAAATAAACATGTAAACATCCATGACTCGTGAACAAATAGTCGTACTCACTCATCATACAAACATTTTCTCCGACCGGGATTTGAACCCGGGACCTCCCGACTAAGTAGCCTGTATAGCAAGGGGCACAGACCACTCGGCCAGCCGGTCGTCAACATAATAATTGTGAAGTTAAAACTTTCGGATGAAGTTATTTTCCAATAGGTACCACTATTAAAAAAAATTTAAAGAAATTGAATAAAACTATACATAACTAACTGCCTCCAGACACGTGAGCATCGTATACCTCAAGTTAAATGGATTAGGGATGATTAAGGTGAGCTTTTTGAAAATGGACTGTATAAAACAACAAGTAACGAAATTAAATGAAAAAGCAATGTAATCATAGAACAATTGTAGGTAAGGCTGATGACTAAATCTAAAACCACAACATTTATAAAAAAACTGCCATATTCTCTTTAATTTAGAAGTCAAACTGAAAAATATTAAACACACTAGAACCTCCTTGCAAGGTTCGCCACAGATGATTAGTATTATTAACGTCTTATAAAAATAGCTAAACATATTCTGTTATAAGTGTTACTGAAGCACGTAAATGTACGTACTATGATAGAGTTCAAAAATATTTGATTAACCACGTACTATACTGCTACCAAAGATAATATTTGTTGTGAAGTGAAGCTCTTTCGTTATTTTCACGTCACGTTAAATAAATTGTAAAATAATCTGCATAAGGAAAAGTGTTGATGATGAGATTTGTGAGATTGATGGTACGCAAACAAGGTCAATAATAAATATAACAAATAGCAAAGGTCCAAACTATGAACCTTGAGGTACACCGGACGAGATGATTATCCTTGATGTTTAGTTCTGTTATTTGGATAAAATTCCAACTAAATAAACTTCCGTGAACACAGTTACCTTCCAATTATTAACAAAGTATGTAATTATTAAAAACCGACTTCAAACACTAAAAAGGAAAAATAATTAATATTCAGCACCTAGGTACCTACTTACCTCCTGAAATGTATTTTTTGGAGTTGGTGCTTCACTTTCGGTTGTCTCTGGAAACAGCTTAGCACCAACTCCAAAAAATACATTTCATGAGGTAAGGTACCTAGGTTCTGAAATTTAATTATTTTTTCCTTTTTAGTGTTTGAAGTTGGTTTTTTTTTGTTTTTTTTTTTACATTTTTAGTGATTTCCTAAGGTCAAAGCAAGATGGGTGACCGTCAGCACTACCGACTTGTCTGTCCTTGGTTGAATACAAAATGAAAGAATTATCTTCTAACTCCTAACCGTTAAGGAGTTGTACCTTCCATCATCAGCTCATCAACATGAGATGATGACTAACAGAAGCAAATACTTGAATAGCTTTGGAAAAAAGTAAAACATGTCACACGTGCCTATAAAAATTTTGGTTTGCCCTCGATTTCCCTGGGATCCCATCATCAGATCCTGACTTGGAGACAATGGGACCACCCCTGGAGTATACTCTATCGAATGAAAAATGAAGAATTTTGAAAATCGGTTCACAATTGACAGAGAAATCGGTGAACATACATACAAAAAAAAATACAGTGGAACATATAACCTCCTTCTTTTTTGAAGTCGGATAAAAAGTACCCTTATCAAATGCCTTCGCGAAGTCTGCGAGTAAGTGTTAAGACCAAGCTGACATCTCATTTCAAAAGCACAACAGACAAGTAGAGAACTTTTATGTTCAAACAGTTAATTTACTTTTGGTTGGTCAATAAAAAAAATCATGCTACCATGCCGCAAGGTCTTAAATAGAATAAAGCAAGTTGTAAATGCAGACTCAAAAAGCTTTGTAAAACAGTATTAATCACATAGCTTTTTATTTATCCTTAGATTTGTAGATGAATGTTTACGGAAATATGGCAAGGCTATCTTTCACTGCTCTAAAATTATTATAGTTTAGCACAATATGCAAAGGCACACTCAGTTCTTTCTTTATAAGAGTGTGTCGCCTCATCCTTTTTTAAAATTCTTTATTGTACACAAAAGCAACTTAAAACCGAGTTAATAAAATAAAACATGATGAACAGTCGACAACACATCAACCGTAACAGTTAGACCTTAAGACCACTACGAAAGTCATCTCTATTACTGCGTTCGTAATAGAGACGGCTTTCGTAGTGCAATTGTTACACTTGATGTGTTGAACACAGGCCTGCTCAACACAAAACTGTGTTTTCTACCAGCAGACCTTTGAGTTTAGAGACTAATTTTGATAGGTATTTGTAAAAAGACATAAAAGTAAAGAGATTTATATAACAATTAAAAAAATGTATAAATAAAATCATCATGATTAATTTATTATTAATTCTTTATTTATTATAATTGCTACAATATAGTTGGCGTTAAAAATGCAAAAAATTAAACATAAATGTGAAGATTAACATACTTGCATAATTGATCATATAAATACGATTCATACTTACATACATGTATAAATAAACTTAGGTTGTGAGGAAACGCTTAAAGAGCGTGCCTTCTTCTGAATAAGCCAGAGATGAGCATTCCCGCAGAGAATGAGTAAGGGAATAAAGACGAACAGCATGAACAGTGAAGAACCACTAATATGGAGAAGTATGATGTACCGGAACTTTAAGGAGGAGTTTATCGCGAGGAAAAATATACTCAAGGCGATCACACACGTAACTTGTGGATCTAGGGTTGCAAAGGATTGAGTAAAGGAAGCATAGGATATGCAAATCTCGACGACGTCAAATCGGCTAGCACTTCCATCTAGAACGGTATTCTGAGACATGATCATTCTTTCTCAGACTAAAATAAAACTTATGCCCAAATTCTAAAGTCGCTCTAGTTATTTTAGTATTTTTTATTTTTATTTTATTTTTATTATTTAGTAGTTCCTGAGTTGCGCCTAGGTGTGAGCTATATCAGCGTAATGCAGCAGTGGAAGAGGAAAGATTAAGTGAGAAATTATTTTAGTATGAAAAAAAGGAATTTTCGTACGTTTGAGAGACGGGGCGTTTTTTTAGTTTTTCAACATAAGATGATGTTTTATTGAGAGAAACGACGATAAACATTATTTTTAGTAGGTACTTACTTACCTATTTACGTCACAGTATTCTTCCTGCATCCATTTGTCTCTTTATTATTATACCTACGTAATCTTATGAGTAGATCAAATAGAACGTAGACTATTGGTAGAAAATACAAAAGCATTCAGAACCCGCGTGTTTGTAAAGATATCGCACAGAAATGGAACTGAAAAGGTGAATACCCCATATGTAGAGGTGTTGAATATTCATGATTATTGTAATGTTATTGTAATATTGTAATTTAATGTTCGAGAACACTTTCAATGTTGACCAGGTGGTTAGTTGTTTTTCAATGTAACACAATAAAAATTGGAATTAATTGTTGAATAATATTGAGCCACTGTTACCGATTTTTTATTGTACTAAGATTTGTTTTGTTGAAAAGTAATTTCATTTTTCATTAAATATTTTCATAAGGACAGGCACTTCTATGAAATCGACCCTTGTAATTCAAACTGAGATTTACGGGTTCAGATTAGAGTATGGAGTCTGACTCATAATAAAAAATAATAATAACGTATTTCAACCAGACAGAGAAGTCAATACTGTTGACGATCACCCATCTTTTGGATTCAGTGCTTCAATTTCTTTTTAACTCAGAAGTTATTTACAGACTGTTTTCAGAAACCATAGAAAGTTAAAAAAAAGGAAGAAAACTACCTAGTTTCTTTGGTATTCATCACCATAAAAAGTACATTATGAATATGAAGGAACTTAAATATTTTGAATATTAAAAAAAAACTAAGGTAGGTAAACAATAAAAATGAAGATGACAAGATGCCAAAACACACACTTTTTAAACAGCCGGAGTTGTAGCGCTGATGTTCTGTTGGTATCTCTATTTAGTTTGTGAAATGACTTAGCAAATAAGCAGTGAATTTAAAAATTACATCTATATAATCAAAGACTATTTCATAATTTTTTTTTACTCTAAATATTCAAATATAAAATCTTACTACAAAATTATCAATGATTAAACAATGCACTGTAATGATGTGAAGTCTAAGAAGATAATTTAAAACGTATTAAATTAAAAAATATTTTGGTTTCTATCATTAAGCTGGTTATGAAATATGTGCTACTTATGCTTTTACTAAATTTTTGTTCAATTATTTGATTTAAGTTATTAATTTTGCTTTTTTAATAGTAGTTGAAGCCGGTTGTTATTAGTTTTGTTTATGCGATATAAAATTTATTTCTATTTAAATAGAATACTATACTTATTATAGTTAAGCGCAGTCAAGTATTAAAAATATACATAAATTCAAAAAAATATAAAATTAAAAATTTATAAATTATTCGCGATACGACTGTTAATCGTTAAACATTTTCATCATCACTAGCTCATATACGAATGTCTGGCGCCCGAATTCCTTATTTTATTTGTTAAGAAAACATTATTTTTTTATTTACTCTTGGCTTTTTTAAAAAATTAAACAGTACGCAATTTGGTTTCATTCTTTCTTCGTAACTGGCTAGCTTCTCTTATATGCAGCATAATTATACTACCTTAATCACTATTACTGTACTGTACTATAATCATTACATTAGTTAGTAATTAAAATATAAACCTAGAAAAATTTCACGTCCTGAGGCGGGAATCGAACCCGCGACCTTTCGCAATCCGGGCGCCTGCTCTACAATACATTAGTTCCAGCTAGGCAACTTAAAATAAACGTATCATTACATTTGACTACAAATAACTTATCTTATACCTTTCCACGAAAATTCAGCAGAGGTCAGGCTCGGGGTTATAATATTTTGTTAGAGAAGATTGGCCACTCCAAATAAACTAGACTCGATAAAAGCTTTAGGAAACCAATATGAAGTAGCTTTGTCAATAGATTTGAGTCAATACGGTGCTGCCTATTTCAAGAGTGATACAATAAAAAGGAAACTTTAGCGTAACAACAAAATTGGACATGCCTCATGCAATAATTTTGAATATAAGGGATGGTAAATGATGACACTTTGGAGCACGACTACATGATATCACATAGATCAACAGACTTTTAAGATTAATGAAGCTGGGGATAATTTGCTTAGTTTAGAAGGCACCTTAGGATGGCACAGTCTAAATCTAAATTAAAGTACAGTAAATATGTCTCTTTTTCTCAATGTGTCGAGGGATTTAGAACTGCACAATAACTTAGATTATGTTTTTTTAGATTGAGGAGCCACTTTTCGGATCTTAATTTTTTTTATTCTTTAGTTAGATAGCTTCTAAAGAAACCATTAATTATTTTAGAAGACTTGTAGGGAGGTGGTTCCTAAAACCTGCATTTTATCACTTTATTCTGTTTTGATTACGGTTTATAGGTAATTCCTCTGATTCAGATCGCAGCATATCTCCATACCGAAGCGATTTACAAATGGAATTATTAATTTATGTTAAAAAAGGTTTTTAATTGACTTCGTGGGCAACTGAGCCCACACACGACTCATCCCGCGGGCTCAATTGACACCTTTTATTTTGTCGGGGGCGACTCGGCCCAATAATTTGCCAAGGGGTTTACTCAGTTTTCCTTGTTACTAAAATCAATGACGTGGTCCCTAAGAACAGATCTTCCTATGTCTTACAGTTTCAGACTTTCCCATACTGAGTTGACCCTATAGCGGGCTAAGTTGACCGAGGTCCGAGTCGCCCCCAACATAAACAGTAGCGGTCAACTGAGCCCGCGGGATGAGTGGTGTGTGGGCTCAATTGCCCACGAAGGCTTTTAATTTTACAAACTACATGTTCATGAAGCTGATTTCAATGTTTAGATTTATTGTAATTATTTTCTATTATTTTAACATTGATTTTTGTCACTGCATTTACTTAACAATGAACGTCTTAAATTATCTTAAAAATAATATAAAAAAATTGGTCAAGCCAATTTCAAATTCATTACAAATAATATATGTAAAATTGAAAATTTTGAATAGTTCTTGGGCGTCATCAATCATCTATATACCATCACGCCCTAACACGCTATATCTGTTGTAAGATTCCGAAGAATTGAGCATCCTGCAGACTTTTTGATGGTACAGGATCAGCTCAAAGTTAGTATGTCTTGAAAAACTCACCGAAGTAACAGTAAACCAAATTTCAAATCAATCGGATCTGTGAAAGTTAGTAAAACCCTTTTTTAAGTAGGAAATGAGTTGATAGTCATCATCCAACTAGCACACTAGTGGAAATAGCAGCCTATTTTGCAACTTTTAGCTTTACAGTAGTGCTTTAGGGGTTCAGAAAGAGGTTTTAAGTTTTACTATTGCATCTGTAACTGCTCATAGCTGTAAATATCACTAGGGGTAGCAGGAACTGAACCAAATGCCACTCTAGGCTTTATAAGAGTTCATTTTACAACCAATTTGCAGTCTATAGTATTAAAAGAGAGTTAAACCATGTAGTTACAGCTTAAAGCTGCTAAAAAGCTTCTTTTGTCGCTGCTGTACGCTTCAGAACTGCACAAAGACTTAAATTTCAGACTTTTTAACGGAACTGTATAAAATATATATTTATCACTGTTCTGCCACTGAAAGTTTCATTGCAGAAGTGATTTGTACTTTTGCGCAGACTTAAGTAGCAATTTGATCCACTGTTTTACTAATAGCGACAAATAACACGTAAGTTTTTTTAACTTAATAACGTGAGATTAATTTAACTTTCATTTATAAAACTGTATTCATTTAATTTATTCTTTAAGGGATTCATTGGAAACAAACAAAAATAATGCGCCAAGTTCGAGTTCAACAAACACAAGCGAGGGTCCCGTAGATTTTCTTTTCTCAATTAGTGATAACGGACCAGTTGCAGAGGAAAAGTAATTTATATCTTGTTGTTTTATAAATACAACAAGCATATTATAAAAATAAAGTAAAATAACCTCCTTTGCGTTATTTTTGTTTCTTTCTTCTAGATATAAACTAGAGTATGTCAAATGTGAAAGAAAATGTAGCTATCGCGAACAAATACGAATTTGGGCGCTGGAACACAAATGTAGTCATGTAGCTTTAAAAGACTTATTTAAAATTTTAAACAAAATTACTACTAACGCTATGCCTAAAGATCTACGCTCACTACTTGGTACACCAAGAAAAATTACAAGAAACTTCGTCGATCCAGGTGAATACTGGCATAATAATTTAAAAAATAGTATAATAAAAAGTTTCGAAAAATCTAAAGTTATACTGGAAAATATATCGATTTTATTAAACATAGACGGAGTACATATTTACAAAAGCTCCAAACAAAAATTCGGGCCTATATTGTGCAGTATTTTTGAAATGCCTTACTTAAGTCCTATCATATGTGGAGTATTTCTAGGTTCAGCTAAACCAAAAGATTTGCATGAATTTTTAAACATTTTTATTGAAGAAATGGGCAGTATGCTTCACGATGGCATTTACATACGAAATAGAAAAATTTTAGTGTCATCGAGATGCTTTATATGCGATTCTCCTATCAGAGCTATGATAAATAGTACGACATAATATTGTTCCTTTAAACAATGCAGTTTATTAATTAAAATATAATAAAACTAGAAAAATTTCACGTCCTGAGGCAGGAATCGAACCCGCGACCCCCCTTAGTAATTAAATTAATTTTTCAAACATTTATAATAATGTTAAAATCAAAAATTAAGAATGCAGTTTATTTTAGTCCAGTTAGGTTGTGGAGTTGAATCTTCAATTTTACATAATTTTTTGCTTTGCTTGTTTGGCCAGTGTAACGATCGATGTTTTTCCCATGTAGATGGACAGATGCAAAGTTCTTGTTTACTTCGTTGTTTATTATACGTTTGAATTATTTTGAAAGGCATTCTGAAAACATGGTAAGACATAGTAAGTGTTAAACATTTATAAGAGAAAAAAATATAGAAGCAGCTACAATACAAACGATCATCGTATTTTAGGGGTTTCAACGAGCTCTACGGATCTCTAAACACATAACCATAAATGTGGTTCGATACCTGCAGTAAGTACGAAATAAAAGTGATTGTAAAGACTTGAACTGCATTAGTGGTATAGGTATTACTTGGACCTTCAGAAGAGTAAAACTTAACGCTTTGACGCGCAGAGAGGAAGTACTAAGATTGAAGTTGCAAGTTAAAGCTGCTTCTCATAGACGCCATGTTTACAAGACAATTATTTATCATTACTTAAGAAATTTATAGGTTTTTATCACAATTTGTAGTAAAATATAACTAAATATAGAACCAGCAACTTACTAATTACAAATGTAGTCACGTATGTAATTTCAATATCGTGTAGGTATGTGATATAATATTATTTATATTATAATATTTTACGATATTCTGAGGGAATTATTGATGCCCGTTAAAAATACTCCAATAATATGAACTATATGCACGATAAATTGATCTGCGTTTTGAGCCACTTGCATAATAAACAAAATATAGCTCAAAAACACTTACCTTCACTTCAATTATAATTTATTGATATTCAGTAATGTCTGACTCAGAAACAACAGATGTATTTTATAAATGAGAGACAAGGTGAATGATCATTGATCCTTTATTCGTTCAGTTAAACCTGTCATTCATTCAATAAGCGCTACAAGAGTTTTAGTGTGGTGTTAATTATTAGTTGCAGCTCCTGTACCGCTTTTATGCCACTATTATGAAGTTCTAATGAAACTGTAGGTTGCAAAAAGTTGTGCCCCTTTTGCTGCAAAGCGGCTGCATAAGGTCTGCAGTGCACGCTCTGGCGCTTGAGCTTGGCGCCTTTGGGAATAATCGGATTAGCTCCAAAGCTCTTAAGCAACTAGTTTGTGCTAGTTACGCCTGAACTGATAACTTCATAAATTATAGCCAAAAACCATCCTAATCACAATAATTTTGAAAAAAAAACCGAATCAAAATCGGTCCATTCTTAAGGGAGCTACGATGCCACAGACAGACACACAGATACACAGACAGACACGTCAAACTTATAACGATCCTCTTTTTTTCGTCGGATGCTAAAAGAACAGTATGGTTATTCCAGTTTGCACAAAATACTTCATATAAAACGGCCATTTCATACTTAAAGACCTATTATAACGTATTTTTAATCAGCAGATTGTTGGAGGAAATCTCTTTATAAAGAGAAAATAATTAAGCAAATTAGTACCACTTGTAAGCGATAATGAATTTGCCGTTTATGTTATGGACAGCATAAGCTAAAACAATATTTAATGATTTTAGTGATCAGTAAGAAGTAAATTTATAACAACTGTTTTAAATATTTAACATTTCTTAGTTATTTAACATCTATTACTTCTACTTATTATTGAATGTTAATTAGTTGCGATTGTCATCAATGTATAGCAGAACATTCTTTAAGCAAAAAACTTATATTACGTTTGTTCTTGTTGAACTAATGTTTGTACGGAACCGTAAGGGGGACGCTCTTGTAAACGAAGATGGCAGTGCTGGGGTCTTTCCACCATCTTTATAAAAGCGATTCATATTCCGCTCGGTTCAGTATTGGTTCCTAAACTGCATCGCTGTCATAGTCGTAGATAGCGTTGTAGTACGAATTAACGATTCTACTCAGTTTAGGTCATAAACTGGATCGCGATAAAAGATGGTGGTACGGGTGCTGGCCATCTTTAACACGACTGGTTAGCAAAGGAATTTGAAATCGCGAAAAAAGAAATCAGCGGTTTCATACTTTGGTGCACATCCTAAGTTGATAACCTTTTTTTAAATTACATAAACAAGAAGTACCTATATCACTCAATAATAAATATTGCAAACTAAATAATATGTCTAAGATCAATAGTTTCACAGATATAGCGGTATGTAGGTATGTTTGATGTGTTGCGGCGCTATACTATAGAGTCCATATGCAAATACAGCTAGTGCAGCTTGAAACGCATTGTTTAGCCATTTCCGCCTCTTTTGGAGGAACTCGTAATAAACATTTTGACCCATTACGTTCAAAAATTTCTACAGGTATAACAGCGAAAGTTATTAACCTGTCTAGCAACAGATTGCATACACAATCGGTATTTAATTGTCAAAAGACCGCGGGAGTCTTACGCGGCTTAACAAATTATAGAATTATTTTTATTAATTTTAATTCGACTGTTCAAAATGAGAAAACTGGGGCGAGTTAGGATCGGGACTTAACCCATTTTTTTTCACGATTTTTTATTTTACCAAGCTGTGCTTAAGATCACCTCATTGCCTTCTACCTTCGTTTAGTAGAGCGGTCCTCTTACACTCTGTAGGCACCACACTGTTCAGCATAAGATTCCTATACAAAAGGTGAATTGTAAGAAACTCAAACAAAAATGTCCAAAATTAAAGCACCTATTTTACCAGGCACACCTCGATCACCCGTCGGTTCTGCCGCGGGCGCCGCTCCCGCGAAGACAACGAGCTCTACCGTTCCAACAGCTTCAAGTTCGAGAGGTTCACCAGGGAGCCCCCGGCTGATGAATTTGCTTCTGGCTCACAGGTAAGTGGATAAAAACTATCAAGAATACACACTTACAACTGCATACTCCTTTTATCATTTACCTCTTTTCCGCAAGCAAATCCTTTTGAGAAGTTCTTTATACTTTTTGGACTTTTTGCAAGAATAAGCTATGGTTTTGACATTGTTACGCTTAATGTGTGCAATACTTTTGCGTATTATTGTGTATCATCAGTTATGTGAAATGAATGCCAAAAGTTATGGAATTCAGAAACTTTAGTTACCTATTTAAAACTTGATTCGTTATGTATATGTGAATTTAAATATTGTACAGAACGGATCTCAAGCGCCAACCAATCGCAGTCCGATCGCAGTACACTATTGTGAAACTATAAATAAAAATTGAACTAACTTAAATGAATATAATACTGATACTACAGGGACCAGTAAAGTTAGATAAACGATTTCGTAAGAGTTGAATCGGTAATTCTCTTAAGCCCAAATTGATTACGATATTTCTTTTTCGCTAGAGAAAAACCCCCACTAATCCATTTAAGAAAAAGTAATTTTCTACTATCCTGTGGTCAAAAGAAAACTGTGTTGGAAAATAATAAAAGTAGTAAAATCCTTTTGGTAGCTTTACTTCCGTTTATAGAGTGTGGTAAATTAACATTATATAATATAATGACATCAAAGGTTTCAATATCATATCATAATTTCTAAAAAGAAATCATGTCTTAGGGCGGGTACTGAAATCCTTTCACAATCCAGGTGACTGTTCTACAATTGAGCTACCGAGGACAGTGTCGCGGCAACCGAACCTTCCCTTAAATATTTTTTTTAATGTAGATTAGGTAAAGGTTCTTACAGTATTTCGACCTTACCACTCTCATCACGCTAGTGCATTGATCAGACTCAAAAAATAAAAATCGTAGAGTGAATAAAATTTGTATCAACATTTAACCATTAATATCCTTATAAATTGGGTATATTATTTACACTCATTTGATTTTTATTATTACTTTATTAATAATTACACACTGCGTCAGCTATTACTTTACATATCGGACGTGTGCTGGTAGAGAATTTTCTTCTATATAGTATTATGTATTGTCATATGAACCGTTTGTATGTACACTTATAACTAAAGAAATGGAAGTTTGTCTTGTTTCTCCTCTCCAGGCTAAGTATTGTTTATGTTTTAAATTATAAATGTATGACTTAAACAATTAAAATTTAATTGTGTCTGGTATATCGAGTTTGTAAAGGAATAGGTATTGTGTTTGCCGCTTCAAGAAGGCACACTAACATATTGAGGCTGTAACATTATTCTCTTTTAGCTCCTATAGGGTGTCGTGTTTCATTAGACGTTCTCCTTTGTGCCTTGTTACTTGAACGTTTGCATAAATTATTTGAAACAAGTATCTACTAAACTTATTTAGTGGAAGTAATCGATTGTCGAAGAGATCTAATGTTCCGCTGTATTGAAGCTAATGCAAGTTTAATTAAACTTGTTTTGACTTGTAATGTAGTTGTGTAAAGTGACTCGGAATAATAAGAAATAATTTTGAAATAAATTTTACGTACAAGCATATTTTACAATTTGAATTATGATCTCAAAGGTGAACATAATAATATATTGACATAGTCTATAACATTTTTTTTATACTACTGAGGTGGCAATCAAGCATACGGCCCATCTAATGATAAGCGGTTACCGTAGCCCAGGGGCCTTACCACCATCTTTATAAAAGCGATTCATATTCCGCTCGGTTCAGAATTGGTTCCTAAATTGCGTCGCTATCATAGTCGTAGATAGCGTCGTAAGATGGTGGTACGGCCCCAGTGGTCGGCAAAGTGCGGCTCCAGAGCCGCATGTGGCTCTTTGGCTCCTTAAGTGCGGCTCTGGCACAAATATTCACGTAAGGCGCAATAATATTTTCATTTAAAATAAAACTTGGTAAAAAAAGTCTTATTGATGAGAACTTGGAATCATGCCTAAAATTAAAAACAACAACATACAACTGCAATACATCTCCTAGGAAAGTTTGAGTAAGTCAGGTACTTACTCAAACTTTCCAAGGAGATGCAAGCACATTGTTCGCATTACTAAATATTTATTAAGTATGACATTTAGTTTTATTTAGTGTAGGTACTACTTATTTAGTGAAATAAAAGTTTACTAAACAAGCAGATTTGGCTCCCATTTTTTTAAAAAAAATGTTGTAATGTTCATTTTTGGCAATAAGTTGGCCGACCACTGCCGTAGCCTATGGACGCTTGCAACACCAGGGGTATCACTTGCGCGTTGCCGACCTGCCCCTCAATTCTGCTATTTATTTTCCTAAACAGATCGGCAGCGTTTCGGTATCGTTACTATTGCGCTTTTGATAAAAAAAGGTATTCCACTAACATTGCTTATAAAATCGGAACGCTAGCGAAACGATTTTGGTTGGTTCAACTATTTGACAACTGTCACGTTGGTGACATAAAGATTTAAAAGTTGTGAAATTCGGTATGTATATCGTGTTTTTGGTAGTCTTTGTAAATCATATTTATTTAAAATATAATTAGAGGGTCGATTCTGCTATTTATTTACCTAAACGAATCGGTTGTGTTATAAAATAGGTATTCCACTAACATAAAGCCGGAACGCTAACGAAACGCTCTCGGTTGGTTTGGGGGGCTGTAAATACATATTGAATATGAAAATTAAAAACATTCTGTTACATAATAAACCATAAGTCATCGGTATTTTTCTTAAAAATAACAAATCTATGGCAAAAGTGTTTCAGCTAGCTATATTGACACTTGAAAAACCTAAATAACACGCACAGAGAACCTAAGTCTTAATAAGCGCGCAGCGTTACACAGATAATTGAATGTAGATTTGGCGTTATTTTGTCTCTGTATAAAACAATATCATATTTTATAAATGTTTGATGTAAGTAGTGACTTATTTGAATGAATTAATTTAAATAAAGTAGTTTATGTAACTGCACATAACATGGTATTAAAATTAAAACACTCGCGTGATACTATGAATAAACTCCCCGGGACTCGTTTTTTAAACACCCCCTCGTGTTTTTAACCGACTTCAAAACCGAGGAAGTGCTCTATTCGGTTGGTATGTTTTTCTTTCTTTCTATGTATACATAAAAAGATTACGCCGAGATTTCTGATCCGATTTATGTGATCCTTTTTTTGTTCGATGCGGAATATGTAGTCTTGCCCTTTGGTCCCATATTTAAAAAAAAAATCAGTTGGGTAGTTTGGTTTTTAAATAAAAAAAACTGAAATGAGAAAGTCATCTACGTATGCGAAATTGTGGATTTTTGCTTTCCTATGAGTTTTTAGTGAAACGATACGATAGTAGGAAAAAATGTAAGCTGACGGTCACCCATCTAGTTTTGACCTTAGAAAGTTATCACTAAAAATTATGAAAATTTTTTTTAACAAAAATTAAAACCGACTTCAAAAAATACAACGTGAAGCACCGACTCCAAACAATATGTTTCTAGTTGATGAGGACCTACTTAAATTAAATTATTTTATCCTTTACAGTCTTTTGAAGTCGGTTTTAATTTTTGTTTAAATTTTTTAATACTCTCTATTAGTGACAGTTACATATACTATACTCTTCTATCTGAAAAAATTGTATCACGGCTGTGATACTAGTCCAGGTTTAGATTTTCTGTTAATACTCTTGTCTGCTGTAAAAAAACAACAGTACTTTATCTTCGAGATTTCTAAACAAAGAATTTTATGCATGCAACTATGTAAAAAATTGGCAATGATAAAAAATTACTGATTCCTACAATGGTAACAGATTACTAAAGTGGTAGCGGTCTATGTAGTATGACTATAAGCATGTACACTACCTACAATACTACATATATCTTTTAATACAGGTCTAAGGAAAACGCTCTCGAATACAAATGCAGATGGCAGCGATCCTAAACACGACTTGTTATAAATACTTGAAATCGTAAAAAAAACTTTGCGATTTAATTTTTTTAACAAGTCTTCTTTAGGAGCACCAGCACGCCATCGTTCTTCGTTTTCGAGGATCCCAAATTTTACACCCCAACGAAACTATTCAGCTAGCCGAATAAAATTGAAAATACTTCGGAGCCGTCAAAGAGTAGAGCCCCTGTTTGATTAGATTAAAAATTTCATGCCTCGGGTTATCTGTAGAGAAAAATTAATTTATCTGCGACGTTTCGGAGTAAAGGACGCTTTACACTGGCAGAGACGATCAGTATCAACCATCCCGTCTAACACTATTTCCGATAAGAAAAGTCCTCAACATCGTTTCAGGTCGTCTATGTACGGCGCCCTTTCTGCTTGTATACAGCGTCTGAGGATTCTGTTGTATGGGAGGCACGACACTCCGTATGAAAGCGGTAACCTCTTATCTAGATGAGCCATCTCCTCTACAAAGCGTCCACTTTACTGGCCTGGGAGGCAAGGATTTCCGCAAAGGAACTGTGTATTGAGTGGTACCGGTAAATATATCGGGAAAATTGTGTTAGTTATCGGTAAGTTGGCGCTGAATATTGAACAGGATTCAAGCGGAAAATATATTTTCATGTAATAGGAATTCCTAGCGCATTTTCATAACAAACAGTTTAACATAATAATATGTGTGTATTATTATTGATTAATTTTGCTGTTGTAAGTTACACTACCATTACTAGTTTATTTAGTCGGAAATAGTCATAAACAGTTATTGGAATAAGATTCCTATTTCTATTACTATATCCTTTTTGTGAACATAACATGTTATGTTATAGTAATTTGTAAGATACTGAAATAAGAAGTCAACATTTAAATAGCAGTATTTATGCCACTAAAATAATACAATACAAAATAGTTAAGAAATTACCGAAATTTTACATAATAATATAAGTCACAGTAATTCAGTTACAGTAATTCATTTAATATAGTGTGTCAGGCGACGTTATACATCTGGAGATCTATGACAATTGTAAAATTCAATTGTGTCTGGAATTTGATGGTTGACAGGTGATTTTTTGGATTATCATTTACGTATTTTGAATAAGTTTTCAGTTTCATCATATGAAAGTGATTTTAGCCAAGCAGAGACAGTGCGTTTACAATTGTAAATGTTTTGCGGATATATGCTAGTAATTCTATTTATCTTATTGTACAAGAAAGGGCCATGAGAGCATTGAAATCTTTTAATAAATATGGTTCTAAAACTATTTTTTGGACACACATCCATTTTCCTACGTGTGAGCGTTAATGGTGGAATATATTCAAGGTTTTTGTGCTGTGCTAAAATGGTTTGAAGAACAAACAATTGTCTTACACTAAGTAAGTCACATTCAGAATATAGCTCCTGAGTTGAAAAACGGTATGGTTTGAACATCATAACTTTCAGCAGCGCACGTTGTGCTCTTTCAACCGTAAGCATGTTAGTTTTATTTGCACCCCCCCAAGCTACTAAACAGTATGATAGCACTGACTGCGCCATGGCATAATAGATAGTTTTTAGGAGCTTAGAATCTGCTACATGACGTATTGATTTAAATATATATATTAGTTTCCGGGTTCTTTCGGAAATCAGTTCAATGTGTGGTTTCCATGTAAGTGTTTAATCAAGCAGTACGCCAAGGTACTTAATAGTATGGACTCGTTCAAGCTCGACACACTGGCAGGTATTTGAGGGGCTCTGAGGGCAAGATTGGACGCTAATTGAAAAATCACTGTCGGGCAATTCGCTTTTTGATTTACCAAAAGTAACAAATTTACTTTTTAATTCATTTAGCGTTAGAATGTTTGCTTGAAACCATTTAGTTGCTGTCTGGAGCCCCTCTTCCGATACAGCCCTAACATCTTCCCATGTTTTACCATAGAATATCATCGCTGTATCGTCTGCATAAGTAAATATTCTACAGTTTGTTAACTTCAGGTTGCATAGAGAATCAATATAAACAAGAAAGAGGCTAGGACCTAGCACACTTCCCTGAGGTACACCAAAAGTAACCCGTTCATCGCCTGAAGTTAAGTCACCAATCTTTACTCTTTAAATCCTACGGGAAAGATAACTAGTGAAAAGTTCAAGAACTTTGCCACGGATACCAATCCTTTCCATTTTACTCAGAAGCAGCTGAATAGAGACCGTATCAAACGCCTTTGCGAGATCTAAAAATATGCCGGTATTTTATTGTCTAGTTGTAGTGCTATAAAGTTTGTCAACTCGGTTACTGCATCGGCAGTTGACTTACCCGACCTAAATCCAAACTGATTATTTGATAGTAGGTGTCCCTTTTCCAGATAAAATAGCAATCTCTTATTCATTATTTTTTCGACAATTTTCGATAGGGCGGGTAAAATAGATATAGGGCGATAGTTATCAACACAACAACAACAGTTATTAACTGTCAAGCGATAGTAAAAAAACATGAAGTTATCACAGGGATATCCCAAGTCCTGGATGGCTCAGTGGTCAGAGCAGTCGCCCGGATTGCGAAAGGTCGCGGGTTCGATTCCTGCCTCACGACGTGAAAAATTTTTCTAGTTTTATTACATTTTAATTACTAAGTAATTTTTCAAACATTTATAATAATGTTAAAATCAAAAATTAAGAATTCATGAAGTTATATCAAAATTACTGAAAAATATATATATTTATTTTAATCAGCGCCTTGACAGACAGATTAATCGATAATCCTCGATATGGGTAGATATAGCAGACATATGGGTAGAAAATTTATCACAAAAAATTGTGATGGTAAATAAATTTTAATTTAACAAGCCGCGGGAGAGTAAGTAGATAATATCAAGTAAAGTTCCCGTGACCACGATCATCATCACCTGCCTATATACGTCCCACTGCTGGATACAGGCCTTCCTACATGGGAAAAATACATATGAAGTTGGGCCATAGCACCACCACGCTGGCCCAATGCGGGTTGGTGGGTTAAAGCGGTTGCAGGAACAACTGGGAACAACGGCTTAACGTGCCTTCTGAAGCACGGAGGAGCTCGAGATAACAAACTTTGATTGACCTATCCCAGGATCGACCATGGCGAAAGTTGCTTTGTTTTTCGTATCGAAAGTGAAACCGGAGCGCTCAAACCAACACGCCACCGAGCTCCTCGTGACCATGATCGCTGTAAAGTAATCGAAACTTCGGGTGTATAATAATATAGTAACATCTAATTAAATGCGTGTTAAATCCGGTAAAAAGTTTTATTTCAAGTAAAATTCGATTCAGATAATGGAATGTCCTTCAACAACAATAATGGAAGCGGCCTTAAGGGGTGGAGGTAATTTCTACCTTTAAATAAAGAAGGACAGTGGATAATCAATGTCCAGTAAAAGACAATAGATATACAAACCCACCCTTGTCTCGATGCGAATAATACATGAGTAAGTATATGGCGATTGGAGTATTGGAGAGTTGAAACATCCAACTTCGACCGTAGAAAGTAATCACTTAAAATTGTGAAGAAAAAATTTTTTTAACAAAAATTAAAACCGACTTCAAAAAACTGAAAAGGATAAAATAATTAAATTTAACTAGGTATTCATCCCCTAGAAACATATTTTTGGAATTGATGCTAAGTGGTTTTCAAAAACAATAGAAAGTGAAGCAAGTTCAGTTTTTTGAAGTCGGTTTTAGTTTTTGTTTAAAAATTTTTTTGTCACAATTTTCATTAGAAAGATAGATGTTAGCTTATAGGTGACGTAAAACTGAAAGACTTGAATTATTTCAAGTATAGTATTGTCTTAGTTTTTCGCGAGCACTACACATTGAAATACCTAAAACTACTTTAACGGATTTAACTCGTGAATAAATAGATATTATTATATTATTTTATTCTTAACGTTTCGATTACTTTACAACGATCGTGGTAACTGACGCAAGACTAAAAATGTCTTTGATATGTGTTATATTTTGAGTGGTCCGATTCATGCCTATGGAGCCAACGGTGTTAGTCAGTTTGTCGGACAGTGTGAACACGGGAAAGTCTCAAACTTTATTATTAGAAAGATGGGATCCCAGGCTGGCAGTACACTCCAACTATCTTCTCTATTGAAATTAGGATATTCTTTGATCTTAATAGCCTCACGTAACATTCTGGGAATGAATCGGTGTTCTTTGGCGAAGATTTGGGCCTTATTAAATCTGATGTGTGCTGATTTTGTTTCGCGCTTGTGTTTTACGTCAGCTACCTTTATTGTTTGACCTATGTATAAGAAGCCGCAGTCAAACTAGTTTAAGCCTCCATCTTTTAAGAGAATATTACACTTGACAGGTGTTTTCTTTGTAGGGTTGCAGTACCCAAATTCTAATTGAAGCACACTTCAAGATCTTGCCAATCTTTCTAGTGACACATTTCATATATAGCAAGCTAATGAGATCCATATAAAATTATGCTTCCGAATTGTAATAGCACGTTATTTAAAGGAAACTGTTATGCGATTTCTAATAAAATATACAATAAAATCCCTATTGAACTAAGACAATTGCCTACAAATCTGTTTTTGAAAAAATTGCGGGACTGGTTGGTTGACAATTGCTTCTATGACATTAATGAATATATTATTGCGACTACATAGTTAAAACAAATAACATTATATACCTTTTCAAATGATTTGACCTTTAATAAACTCTTTTTTTTCACGAATAAAACGACAATGATTTGAAATTGACAATTGTACTCAATAATGATAATTTTAATTTTACTGTTTATGAACATATTGCGACTAATTAATTTCTCTTGAATGATACTTTGATAATATTTTGAATTGTATTGACCTATATTATATATTTACTAAATTTAAAAAGAAATGAATGTAATAATGGCATCAAATTGACAATTGCACTAATTAATAAGAAATAATATTTAATTATGAATAGTTTATTTTTCATGCCTAACAGTGGTAAAAACATGTGAAACTTATAAATTACTGTGACATCTGTGTTCTAAATGTATCATGTTTTATGCAAATAAAGGATATTATTATTATTATTATTATTAATGCTGGACTGTGTCTAGTTTTGCTCGGTTTCTATGTTTTCTCCTTGGTATTTGTAATTTGTTGTCCCGCAATGCATGCTTGACATGCAGATCAGCTGTCAGGTGTTAGTTGTCCTCGTGCTCTCTGAAACAAAAAAATACCTACGATAGCTGACTGACGGTGGAGGTGACATGAGTCACCATCGTCTAATTAATCGCAAGTTAAATCCGGTGGAGTGTTTTTATTTCAAATTATAGTCATGTCACTCGCGCTTAACGTGCCTTTTTCCTTACCAGCCCGCCGGCGCACACACACAAACACAGACACACGCACAAATATATAAAGTACTTCAATTTTTTAATTCGATACTTGTAAATCGCTTACTTATTCAATTTAATAATATTTGGCATCCGTGTTATTGTTATATTTTACTACTACCTATGTATTTTAAACTGTCAAAATTAGCTAACGAATAGGCTTACTGGTCTGTGTTTTTGCAATATCAGGGGTAAGACTCGCGGCATTTCTGAAGTACCCATGCTGAAGGTAGGTACCTGAAAAAACCTCTGCAGGGAGCTCACTCCACAACCTGAGCGTACGCGGGAAAAAGTTTAGTTAGGTACTACTTCTTTTATAGGTACAACTACTTAGATGACAAACAAGCAGACGTCCCACCTGATGGTAAGCGATTACCGCCGTCTATAGACACCTGCAATAACAAGGTAAAAATCACTAGGTATTGCAGGTGCATTGTTATCCTGAGGCCTAAGATTTTTTTTTTTTTTTACTGCTGGCTACCTTTCCCTGCAATCCGAAACACAGCGAACTGTTTCACGGCTGAAATAAGAAAGGCGGCTACTTCCATATAGGGGTTAATATCAAAGTTTCAAGTTAAATTGTTAAATTAAAACAGTTGCACGTCCACTGGCACCTGCATAAAGATGAGCCCCTTTTCATATACAATGTTGGTACACTATCTTGAGCGATGTAAATCCGGAACCTCGTCGCCATGCATATTCAGCAGAATGTTTAGACTTTCCGTCGAATTGCGTTCCTTGTGAGCTACTAGAATGATATTTAAAACCTTTGTTTGGAAACTTGAAAAAGTTATTTCTTATTAATAAGTTTTATTCGGACCTTAAATTACTTAAATAGCTTATTAAATTAGGTATACCTACTTATTAAGCTATATATAATAAGCTATTTAAGTATGTAAGCTATTTTAGCAATGTCTTTTGGAGAACTTTTCACTTTCAGTGGTGCTCAGCAATTTTTTCAGCAATATTCATACAAAAAAGCTACCATTAGAGATTAAATAAAATATGCACAAAAGTTTCACTTCAAGTTTTAAAATCTATTTTTAAACAAAAGATAATGAAATAGTGAAAACGTCCCTATGATTATTCTTGGTGACTGCGTTGGTGATTGTAAATAAATGTATGCTTTTATCAACTTTAATTTACAATAAAATTGAAAAAACATTACGTATTTGTGTTGTATTTTATAATTTATAATCTCTTTCTCTTACTAAGCGCCATCTAGTAGAACACTTCAGAACAAAGCGCAGAAGACGCTTGCTACAAACGTGTTGAAGTTTGTGAAAATGTTCATAGATGGCGTTGTACCAAAACCTTTGTAGAGTCTATACGAGAACGAAGATGTCACTAGAAATTCATTCTAAAACATATTTCTTTAAAATTAAGATTGATTTGTAATTTTTAAAGTATAATTTGTAGGTCGTAGGTACCTTACAATATTTTTTTGTAGGTTTATTATATAAGAAAGTACGAAAATTAAATAGTACATATAGGTAAATATATCCTAACTTTAGTTAAATAGTCCTTTTCATTAATATTACCGACCGGATTACCGATTATTTGACGACCGGTAGGCCGAGTGGTCTGTGCCTCTTGCTATAATACAGGCTACTTGGTCGGGGGAGCCCGGTTCGATTCCCGGTAGGAGCAAAAGTTTGTATGATGAGTACGAGCATTTGTTCACAAGTCATGGATGTTAATATGTTTATTTAGTATATTTCTAATATTTATATACATATTATGATCATTATTTGTCCGTTGTTTATTATCCATAACACAAGCCCTTTGGGCTAGATAATCGGTGTGAGTGTATAAAAGAAAAATTTATGCCATTGCTTTAATTTACTTTCCGTAGTGTGTGTACATGTATTCAAGGAATCGTCTTCGCTTTTTAGTTAGCTAATAATATCGAGTAAAATGACTTTTCCATGAAGAAGAAAACGAGCTTCTCAAGCTTATCCTAATATCGCTCGTGGACTCGCGCAGAGCTACCACCCTTTGTTTTAGATTTCTGGCCAAAATGGCTAGCACATAGTATAGAACCATTACAGTTATCTACGTCCATTAAATTATTACGCCATATTTACACCTACTGAGCTGAAATTTTGAACAAATAATAATAATAATAATAATAATATTTATACACTCACACCTATTATCTAGCCCAAAGTAAGCATCATTAAGAGCTTGTGTTATGGATACTAGATAACGGAGAAATAATGATAATAATATGTATATAAATATTAGAAATATACTAAATAAACATATAAACATCCATGACTCGTAAACAAATGTTCGTACTCATCATACAAACATTTGTTCCTACCGGGATTCGAACCCGGGACCTCTTGACCGAGTAGCCTGGGGTACAGACCACTCGGCCAGGCGGTCGTCAAAATATTTGGAATAGTCGCCTGAAACCAGAAGTAACAACACAAAAATTTATTAAATAGCGTTTGAATTTGAACCCCTTCCTAATCAAAGAGTCTACTAATATTTTTTCTTCAATTTATTCAAAATTGAAGAAAAAATATTAGTGGACTCTTTGATGTCGAGATTTCTTTTAATTTAAAGATGTCTTCTTTTGAAGCAATATTTTAAAATGTTGAGCTACGAGCGTGAATTATTTGTGCTATATATCCAAAGATATATCCACCATCTATATCCACAGGCCGGTATACGACACTTCTCTTCTCGCTCTCTATATTGATGGTAATGGCACATATTCATTTGTTAATACTCATAAATAGGTGCGTAATTGGATTATAAGAATACAAAAGTATAGGTACCAACTGCCCCAAAATGGTTAAGTCAGTAATTTTTATCTTAAATGATTGTTAAAAATTAAAATATATCCTATGATGTCAGTGTATAAATAAATAAGGCTTATTAATTAGAATTATTTGAATAAACTTTCTATTTACTTATATAGCCATAGGTAAAATAAACATATGCATTTTTTTCAAACATGTTATACAGCGACTAATCGCAACCATAACCGTATGTACGTATATAGCCCGCGTGATATTAATATTATACTGTTATTCTACTTTTGAGCTCGAACTTACACAAATATTTGACGTTGAAATTAGGTCCTAGACTATTTAAACTAGCCACCAAGGTCTTGGGAGAGCCTAACTCATGGCTTATATCCTTCTTTCTGCTCAAAGCATTTTTCAAAATGAACAAGCTTATTATCCAATATCAACATGTTTATAAGTATAGTTGTATGATCGCGCTTTTCAAAAGAATAGGCTATAAATACTTTTGAAAAGCGCGTACTTCGGTAAGTCTCAGCGGTAAAAAATACAAAAAAAAACATGAATCCCGTTGGTTGGGGCCACAAGTGCGGTATTGCAACATAAATTGTGTGCACACGTTGTGCGAGGGCGGACATTAATATCACGTGTCCTATCAATTATGGCAGCGTGGTCACCGACGACAACCAATCCAAGGAAAATACGCGAAAAATTTGACACACGACCCTAATTTATCCTTCGACTGGGTGAACAGGGTTACCACTCATTGCTTCCATAAAAAATCTTGTTAATGAAATCTTGTTGTGTTTTGTACACTAAAACTTTACACTTTCTTAGTTTATTTAAATCAAGATATGTTATTGTGCAATCTAAAGTAGTCTATTTTGACGAAAAATGCCTGAAATAATTTCAGGCATTTTTCGTCTATAGTGCTTTTTTATGTGTTTTTCATTTTGCATACGAGTAAGTGCAACTAAGCACTTACTCGTATGCAAAATGAAAAATTGCAACATCTTTAATAGCGTTTTTACTGAAATAAATTTAATGAGCGTTTAGGGAGTAAATAGGCTAAGGCGACGCAGATTAACGCGTCTTTTTATCGTTTTCGTTAGTCGTTAAAATTTGTGGGAAATATTAAGAAAATCGGCGTTTATTCAAATTAAGAGTTTATTCAAATTAAATTTTTGTCCGTGCGGTGACGGATTAAGAATACAATTCACCGCCCCATTTCTTCCCGTGGGTGTCGTAAGAGGCGACTAAGGGATTACCGAGCTACCAACTGCTCGACTGGTGGTAGGGTCTGAACACCCGTCTGGTTAGTAACCACCGTACGCATGGCGTAAAACCCGCCAAGTGACCACTTGTGGTCGCGTTCCGGGATCAGTCAGCGTACAACCAGAGCTTGGGGAGACGTTGCGGCGATGGATGCGGTCAGTGACGGCTTCCGTCTAACCAGAGCCAGGTGGACTGCATTGACCCGCCGACCAGGGAGACCCGAAGAAACGGCTGTTCCGCTGGCCGCCCGTGGTACAGTACAGGGGCCCAAGCGAACCTAACCAGTTCGTGAGGCTGCCCTATCATGCCACGCATAATCTTGGGGTGGTCCGTCGTGCCGGTTGGTGACCGGGTGGTGGGGTCCCGGCGGCCATTCCCGGGGGGGTTCGGGGGCCCTTCCGTTCGGCGGGTCAGCGCTTCTCTACTGTCGGCTATTACCTGGGGAAACAGGCCTCACGCTTTGACCGTATATATCGCGGCAACGTCCCCCCAATTCACGCCTCTCCTCCTTCTATATTAACCATGGCAGCGCTCAAAAACAGTTCCGGTCGTTCAGCGGTGCACACCCCCACCATAACCACGCTGTTTGAGGTCGGGCTCACTAACATCCGTGGGCTCCATGCTAACCTCAATGCCGTCCACCAACATCTCGAGACGGCTCGACCCGAAATGCTGTTTTTGACGGAGACGCAAATACTCCGCCCGGCAGACACTAGCTACTTGGATTACCCCGGCTACGCTCTTGAAGAGTCCTTCAAAGCGAAGGCCGGGGTATGCTTGTTTGTCCGGGCGGATGTTTGCTGTCGCCGTCTGCGCTGTTTGGAGGACCCTTCCTACTCTATTCTTGGGGTGCATGTGGACCTGGGCACACATTGCCGAATCTACGTGTGCCTCTATAGATCCCACAGCGGTGACATGGAGACAACTCGACTTTTCGAACATCTTAGTCGGGTGGCAGATGTTGCGCAGGAGCAGTTTCCAACCGCGGAATTGGTGTTTTTAGGGGACTTCAATGCTCACCACGAGTCGTGGTTGAGTTCCTCTAAAACTGACCATGCTGGTAGAACTGTCCACGCTTTCGCTCTCACGCACGACCTGACCCAACTGGTAAACCAGCCCACCAGGATTCCAGACATTGTCGGTCACGCGCCCTCATTGTTGGACCTTCTGCTGACGACTCGCCCGGATGGATATCGGCTAGAGGTTCGTGCTCCTTTAGGAACATCGGATCACTGCCTGGTATCCGCTGGGGTGCCACGGGCGTCGCCACCGGTACCTATGGTTGCCAAACGCCGCATCTGGCACTATGCGTCGGCAGATTGGGACGGTATGCGGGATTACTTCGCATCTGTCCCTTGGAGGCAGCGCTGTTTCAGTGAGCTGGACCCGAACGCTAGCGCTACTGCTGTTGCTGATGAGATCATGTTAGGGATGGAGTACTATATCCCTCACTCCGATCTCATCAGTAGGGGTAGGCGTAACCTCTGGTTCAACCGCGATTGTGCCTTAGCTGTTGAAAACAGACAGTCGGCATACCGCGCTTGGATCAGGGGCCGAGCTTGCGGGGATCCCAACATTGACTCACTGAAAGCAGTCTATAACAACGCCACCAAGTCCTGCAAAAGGGCCTTCATCAGAGCGGATGCACAGCGCGTTGCACGAGTTGGCCAAGAACTTCTTACGCATCCTACGGGAAGCCGTAGCTACTGGCGTCTGGCCAAAGCCGTGCAATCCAACTTCTGTCAACCCTCGCTGCCCCCGTTGAGATGTTCTGACGGCTCGCTAGCTCACAAGCCGCAAGAGAAAGCCGATCTCTTGGTAAAACTCTTTGCTGCTCACTCCCGAATCGATGACTGCAACTTACAGCCACCAACACTCTCCCACTGTGGCCACACAATGCCCGATATTCGTATTAGGCAATGTGATGTACGTGCGGAGCTTCAGTCAATCGACGTCCGGAAAGCTAGTGGACCTGATGGCATTCCAGCGATAGTACTGAAAAACTGCGCAGCGGAGTTGTCTCCTGTCTTAACGCGGCTATACCGTCTTTCTCTCTCTTCTGGGTTTGTGCCGGAATCTTGGAGAGAGGCCAATGTGCAACCGGTCCCCAAAAAGGGAGACCGATCAGACCCAGCTAACTACCGCCCGATAGCTGTCACCTCAGTTCTTTGCAAGGTCATGGAACGGATCTTAAACCACCAGCTGATCCGATACCTAGAAGATCACTCATTAATTAATGATCGACAGTACGGGTTTCGGCCGAACCGGTCAACGGGTGATCTTCTAGCGTACTTAATGCATGTCTGGGGTGAAGCTATTGACAAACGTGGTGAGTCACTGGCAGTTAGCCTTGACATTGCCAAAGCGTTCGATCGGGTCTGGCACAAGGCTCTTCTCTCCAAGCTCCCGGCATACGGTCTGCCCGCTCAGCTCTGTAACTGGATCGCCGGCTTCCTGCATGAGCGAAGAATCCGTGTCCTCGCAGATGGATGCGCTTCGCGGTTCATGTCAGTGAATGCTGGTGTACCACAAGGCTCTGTTCTATCCCCCACACTCTTTCTTCTTCATATCAATGACATGATTCCGTTAGGAAACATTCATTGCTATGCAGATGACAGTACAGTGCATGGGGGATATTACGGTCGCCCAGGGGCTGGGCGCGCTGAAACCGAGAGAGAGAGAGAGAGAATCTTACCATTGAGCTCGACAGGGTGTTGAACCTCGTATCTGAATGGGGATCTAACAATCTTGTTGAGTTTAATGCTAAGAAAACACAGGTGTGCGCGTTTACAGCCAAAATGTCGCCGTTCCTTCCCCTTCCGTCTCTTCAGGGCACGACTCTTTCGGCACAGGGCTCCCTAAACTTGCTAGGTATGGAGATATGTTGCGATCTGAATTCCAGGAACTATATCGAAACCGTGATAAAAACAGCCTCACGGAAGCTCGGTGTCCTGAACAAGGTGCGTCGATTTTTCACGCCTGACCAATTATGCCTGCTGTATAAAACTCAGGTCCGGTCTTGCGTGGAATATTGCTCGCACTTGTGGGATGGCTCCGCCAAGTACCTACTCGATGCCCTGGACAGATTGCAGCGTCGTGCTGTCCGTATCGTTGGCGATGTAGAGGTCACCAACAACCTTGAGCCTCTGCAATTGCGTCGAGACATTGCGTCGCTTAGCGCCTTCTATCGGCTATATCACGGAGAGTGTTCTGAAGAGCTATTTGACCTTATCCCACCTTCCCCCTTCCTACTCAGGAGCACGCGTGCCGGTCTTCGGAGTCATCAATTCACTGTCTCCACCTCAACATCACGTACAAAGAAATTTAGTAGCTCTTTTCTTTGTCGAACTTCCAGAACTTGGAATTCTTTGCCAGCACATGTGTTCCCTCCTTCCTATAACATGGGTTCCTTCAAAAGAGGCGTGAAAAAGCACCTTTCGGGCCGGCAAGTTGGAGGCAGCTAGGGTAGTGTCTGAACTGCACTAGCTGTCTTCGCATATGGACTCTTCTTACTGCTTCACATCAGGTGGTGTTGAGTCATTTGTCGTGCTCTGTATAAAAAAAAAAAAAAAAAATAAGAGTAGACAGAAAAAAAACTTTTTCATCACAATATAGTTTGTCGTGTCACATTTTAAAATATGTTATAAATTGTGTGTTGTGGTACGAGCAACTTTTCAACTGATGTCTACGCTTAATGTAGGTACGGACTTCTGTATAAACTTATTTCATGATATAAATAAATAACATTTCAATATGCAATTTAATATAAAATATTACCTATAAGATAATATTTAAAATTATATATTATTAACAGTACTAATAATAATATAGTTATCAAAAAATATTTTTCCCAGCCCTGACATAATATAAATCACGTTATCCCGGTCGGTGATCGCGATTGCCTCATCAACATACTAATGCGGGCAGCGCCAGATGCTCGTCCTAGTCTTATGAGTCTGTCTGGATGGGGCGATGGAAAAATCACTTTTGTTCAACACTAGTTCCACCAAGTTTTAAGTGTAGATAGGAGCTGAACTTTTAAGACTTGGGTTCGGTTGAAATTTATATCTCGTGGCACTGAGATTTTTCAGAATATAGAGAATGTATAACGCACAGAGCTGTAATAGTTTAATTTTCAGATTTGAAGCTACAAATCGCCGTTTGATAAATAATATAGAGAAACTAATAATATAGAGAAACTTTCTCCCGCGTACGCTGAAGTTGTGGAATGAGCTCTCTGCAGGGGTTTTCTCGAATGAGTACAACATGGGGTTCTTCAAAACAGGCGTGAAAAGGTTTTTACAGAGTCGGCAACGCGTAAGTCATATCCCTGGTGTTGCAAGCGTCCATAGGCCACGGTATCCGCTTACCATCAGGTGGGCCGTATGCTTGAGTGCCACCTTAGTGGTATAAAAATAATTATTATTATTATACATTCACACGGGGAGCCGCGGGCGGTCCCTAGCTACTATATATTAAAAAAAAAACGAATCGTGATCACAATCAAAATAGCTTCATTCATAATTAAACAATTCATTAATTCAGGCAAGGATTGATTCAGGGCAGCTAATGTCAAATAATTGCGGTATTAAACACGAGAATACCTACCATTCAGATGTCAAATTCAGAAGCATTGTGATAGGTCTCGAAATTAGAAAACGGTTCCGCTGATAACTAGTCTGTTATGAAACGTCAAATATTTCATTATAGAACTAAAATACTCACTCTATTGCCAAGGGGAAGCAAAAAAAAACTAAAATACTGGCCTTTTCATTTTTTTTCTTTGCCTTTACCATTTATATAACTCGTCGATACAATATGCGATATTTTCACAGTTCAATGAAGTTTAAAACGACTGTCATCTCCATACATAGCATGCTTTCGGTTCTTGCTGGTGAGTTAAACTACGCATACCACATAGGTACTGACCTTTTTATAGTGCCGCGTTATTGGTCAAATAACTTTATTTCTCCTAAGAATTTTGTAATTCTTGTACGACATTATAATTACATACATTTGGTTGGGCTATGTAGACATTATATAAAGATAACAATAACAGCGTTCAGTGAAAAAAATCGCAAATAAAAATAATAATAGACTTTAGAAAGCTGTTGCTAAAGTTGCATCGGCAAGGACCGTTCGTTAGACTTCGGGTTATTTTATTTCTTCGTATTGTATCTCATTAGCTGTGTATTTTAATTAATTTGCAATAAGATATTTTTTTTGCACCCTTTCTGCGTTCTTCTTCCTAATATTTATATCACCTAAGGTTGCCTGGAAGATATTGCTTATCAGCAAAAACTCTTCCCAATCATATTGTTTTTATGAATGTAGTTTTTTATTCTTAACTTTGTCTCTCCTGTTTTTTTTCTTTTATACCACTAAGGTGGCAATCAAGCATACGGCCCACCTGATGGTAAGCGGTTACCGTAGCCTATGGACGCTTGCAACACCAGGGGTATCACTTGCGCGTTGCCGACCCTGTGAAAACTTTTTCAAACCCTTTTTGAAGAACCCCATGCTGTACTCGTTCGAGAAAACCTCTGCAGGGAGGTCATTCCACAACCTGAGCGTACGCGGGAGAAAGTTTCTCTGAAACCGCACAGTACGAGACCATTTTAGTTCCAACGTGTGAGGATGAATTCCCTGCCGATGGCGAGCGGTGCGATGGTAGAAAGAGGTCGTGGGCATCATGTCAAATAATTCCTCAGAACACACTCCACTCTTGTGTGCAAAAAAACATGTTTTGAGACATTGTTTTCAACCATCGCTTGTCTAGTTTTAATACCTTCTATTCTATTGTTTAACTTGAAAAACGCAACATTCGGAGTTAGAATAAATTTTAAGTTGCTCTATTTATACGTAATACAAGTTAGCGTCCCTCGAGTGTTATTCTCACATAAGTTCAAGATGGCCGCTATGTACTTTACTTATCGTACAGTTTGCAAAAACTCGAGTAGCAGCCAAAACCCCACTTATGTTATGAGAAAACTTGTGGCCAACAAACGGTTCTGACGGTACCTAGATTTTTTTACTTTAGCTGAATATTTCGTACAGAAAAAGCTTCTGGCAATAACTTTGTACCTACTTAGATTATTACTTATCTAATCAGTCACGTGTTTATTACTCAATGCGCTAGAAAGAGGATTATGTTTTTCAAGTGTATGTATCTGTGTGGATTTGTATGTCAGTTTTATTGTGACCTCCTGTACGGCTTGATCAATTTCGAAGAGTGTCATAAAATTCCTATTCTTCCCTGGAGCGTCAAAATCTAAACACTAAATAGTTTAAAAAATCCAACGTGGTAAATTTAATTATCTACATAGGTATCTTTTTAGATCTTTTTTATTATGTTTTATTTCTTTTCGATCTGTGCCCTGTCAAAGTGTAAATAAGTGTTGTCAGTAGCCGTTGATCAAACTGTCATTTAGGAGCTCGATGACGTAAGCACAATCTAGATGTTCCAATCTCAAAAAAGGCAACTTAACCTCTCAGATGGGTGACCAGATTAATTTATTAATTACCTTAGATTCCTGCATGCTTAAATTAGGAGTCCCAATGCTATTTTCATCGTAATCAGATGTTTGAAAAACGTAACTATTGCGTGTTTCTTCGTCTGTTATTTTGTTTAGTAGTAATAGCGACACCTCTATTTCAAAGTATTCGAATCGAAACCATTTTTAATTAAAGTATAGAGTCCATTCTATAAATAAACACCCCGTTTACAGTTACATTTGACGTAGAAGTAGAAGTCTATTTCATCCATTACGAGATCGAATAGGTAGTCAAAGTCATAGTTATGTATACCTACGAGCAATAATATTTACACAATCGTGACACTTATCGCAAACGTAATAAGATGATATGATGTCAAAGATGGGTATACCGGGTGTTAGAGTATTCCGAAATAAAATTTGGAATTCTGGGGTTTGCGGATGTGTGTGCGTGTGTGTTATAACTGTAGTGTATCGTACAATACGCGATAGTACATATTTTTTAGGGTTGCCACGAGCAGGTGTGATAACTTTTTTTTAAATTTAATAGACAAATAAAAGTGTCTGAAAGGTGTCAAACTTTCAAAAGTAACGCTTGACAAGGAACACAACCATCCCTTGAAATTTTTTTTCGCACTTTTGTATCACACTGTATAATTTTGCTCGCGGCTCTAGGTCCTTAAACTATACCGACCGCAACGAATCGGGCCCATCGCACTCCATTTAAATTACCCCACCTGTCGCCGCTTCAAGGACCAAATCTAACAAAACTAGTGTTTTATTTTGTGATACTGATGAAAGATTATTTTAATAACCCCCGACGAAAAAAGAGGGATGTTATAAATTTGACGTGTCTGTCTGTGTATCTGTGTATCTATGTGTCTGTCTGTGGTATCGTAGCGCCTAAACGAATGGACCGATTTTAATTCGTTTTTTGTTTGTATGAAAGCTGATGTGCCTACGATGGTTCTTAGCTATAATTTATGAAGATCAGTTCAGGGTTTGATGACTATCAGCTCATTTTCTACATGACAATAGGGTTTTACTAACTTTAACACTCCCGCTTGATTTGAAATTTGGTGTACTGTCACTTCGGTGACATTCCCATGACATACTATCCTTGAGCTGATCCTATACCATCAAAAAGTCTGCGAAATGCTTAATTCTTCAGAAACCTACAGCAGATATAGTGTGTTTGGGCTCTTATGAATAGTGTCAATGAGATGGTGTTAGATAGACGATTAATGACGCCGGGGGTTACTTAAAATTTTTAATTTGGTTTTTTTTTATTCCATGGATGCCAGCTTGACTTTATCCTCCAAATGACTGCGGAACTGCACGTCACTAGAGGTATCAACACCGAGAATCCCGATACTCTTAGAGATGGAAAGGGGTGTGTCAAGGAATTGTGGAGCCATGCATGTACTATACTTGGTACAACAGCACTTTTTGTGTTTGAAAATTGTACAGTTTTTACTTTTTTATGTATTTTTATATTAGAATAATGTATTATAGAGTAACAATATACTTTTGTTATCATTTATAAAGCTTAAATCTTGTGTAATAATAATAAACAAGTTCTAATATACAGACAGATACAAAAAAATCACAGCACAAAATGAGAACTACACTCGTATTATTTTATAATTGCGTTTTGTTTTATTTCTTTATATGCTTGATGCGTGGAGTTTCATTGACCGGTAGAAGAGGTTGATCGGGTGAAAAATCTGATTGGATAACTTTTGTTTTAACTTAAAGTTGTGTGCTATTTAAAGTACATGTTAATGGGTTAACTAGGTTATCTGCGAAAATATCTAATGACGTCTAATAAATATTTTTGACAGTATTGATATCTGAATTATCGTCATAATTACCATTTCATTAAAACGCTAATTTCCTATGAAGATACTTAATAAGCTCATGAATTTCGGTAATGATCGTCATCTGCATACCATTATCTGTTCGAGTAGTTTTAACTTGGTTACATTTCGCATTAACTCGACCGGCCCTTCGGGTATATGTAATCAAGTTCGGTATAGGTTGTAATTGAAAATGTCGGTGCCGGTGTTCATTTTCCACTAATTAATCGGCGTGATGACGTCGATTCCCCTGTCCCCAGGTACGCAATATACCTACGCGACATTTTGGGCATCTAAAGTGATTAAAAGTGTTGCAATTAAGCAAAATATGATACTCAGGCAACCCCTACGTTGGTGCAGATTCGGGGCTTATTTTTGTAAAATAATGGCGTTTCTCTTTTGTATCTTATACCGGACGAATAGTACTCGAATGTCAGTGGATTTTTAACTACACTAGTGAACATAGCTAATCCGAATCCAAAATAATAAGCAATTTTATGAGATGTGAAACAAACACAACTTATTGAAAAATATTCTGAACACAACTACAACATACAAATTATTTAAAGTAACGTTATGAATATTATGTATTTAAATGAGGATAATAAACATGAATGTTATTGAAGATTTATTTCTGTGTTATTGCGTAGTCTCATATTGTTATTGTTATACAATAAGTATCACAACCTTTTATATTAGATATCATATTCCATGTTATTCATGTACTACAAAAATATGCTTAGTTTTCCGTCCTGGATTGGACGTTAGTCAACCAGGGACCTGTTTCAGTCATTTTTACGATCTCAACGATTCTCAGGGCCCGCACATTGTCAAAAGGAGTGATTTATTATAACACCCATTTAGAGATCTTATCTACATATTTTATATTGTTCTGCCGACCATCATTTTTGGCTGAGTATTAGATGACTTCGGTAGATTTAACGGTGTTATACTATTTTTCATTATTTAAATTCATAGCATACCTAGTTCGCTTAGAACCGAATAAAGGTGCGGCAAACAACTGTATATGTATATTTTTTTGTGTGGATTGTAAGATAAAAAATTTTGTGACCAAAATAGTGTACTGTCAAGTGTATACAAAGCGGTTTAAAGTGGCATTTCATGTGCTCGAATTAAGAATTCTTTTGCAAATCTTCTTTTGACGTACATGCATGATAAGTTGTTTGTTTCAAATTGAGCACATTTTGATTCAACGCGAGTTCAAATAGACTTCGCCGCACATGGTACAAGAGGCACGTAAATAACAGTACAATGTAACTCGCAGAATCCGTCGTTTAGCGTTTACTTATGTTAAATACTTGTGATGCTCCAAGGTAGAGTTATAGTGAAAACTTTTTTTTATCAGTTCACGTAGAAATAAAAAAAATACACTTATTAAGTACATCAGATGGCTTCGTTTATATTTAGACAGTGCGTGTAAATTGATTCGTTGGATATTGCCAAAGTTTGTATCAGCAAATCCCAGCATTTACAGAACTGTATTAAGGGGAAAGTCACCCCTATCCCTCGACGTCTCGCTGTTTTGTGAACTTGTACCCATATTCACAATTTGTAAGTTTAGTAAGGATTAGTGATGTTATTTGGTAGTGACAGGGTGTTATTTAGATTGAAGTATATTGCAGAAGGGAAAAAAATCTAATTAGTACGAAAATTTTAGATTGAAATAATATACCCTTCTATATTAAAATTAATCATCATCATCATCATCACCAGCCATTATACGTGCTACCGCTTGGCACAGGCCTTACTATATGGGAGAAACACATGAGGAGCTTGGGCCATAACACCACCACGTTGGCCTAATGCGGGTTGGTGGATTAAAACGGTTGCAGTAACAACCGGGACCAACGGCTTAACGTGCCTTCCGAAGCACGGAGGAGCTCAAGATTACAAATTTGATTGACCCATTAAGGGACCGGCCATGGCAAAAGTTGCTTTGTTTTCGTGATCGAAACCAGAGCGCTCAAATCATCTCGCCACCGAGTTCCTCAAAAAAATCAATCAATACACTTTATTGCACAAAGATTACGTATCCTATCGTATCTTTATTTCGTTCTGGAGATCAGCTGCTTTACCTTATTTATTTTAAAATCAAAAAAGGCTAAAAGTTTTCTAATATAACCACAAGCTGGTTAACCAGCGTGCTTTTTAACTTTTCGAATATTTTAACTTTTAGCATAGGAAGTAGAAACGCAAGCGGCGTAGGTGGATTGAATACTATGTTAATTTTACTGAAGATTTAGATACAATGGTAGGCATTGTTTTCGGCTACTGCTATTTTATGTAAATGTTTTCATCTTGTAAACTCACAAATCCGCAGTTGTGTATCTCATATAATTTATCGTAGTTTATGTAGCTTGTTACTACATATTTGACCTTTTTATAATGTTTATTGTTTATTAAATTCCATATATCATGGATTACGTTATTCTTACGTACTTTAGTTTAACCCATTACACTATATCATCAATGAACGTTAACGTTTTATATTTTTCGACACGACAAAGCAACATTTAGCGGTCTATTGTGTAATCTCCGTTCCGTCGGTTATAGGCAAAGTTTGATCGTTGAGCGTTCGTGATAGCCTGTAGATTAACAGTCAATAAAGTTGGATGGGTTGTGTTATAGAGTTACGACTCCCGAACACTTAACGCTGAAATGGTAACGGCAAAATGCACAATACATCTAAATAACGCAGAAAACTTTGGAATTGAAAAACGTACACAGAAAAACTGCAACGTGTCATAGATTTTGATTCTTATTTTATATGATAGACGTGGGAAAATAGAACACGACCCCCCTGATGGTAAGCCTGAGGATCTGAGTGGTGTAGTGAAGAGCTCTGTGTGTGGCGTAGTAAGGAGCTCACGGTGGCTTAGTGGTTTTAGCGCTCTGGTTTCGATTACGAAAACAAAGCAAATTTCGCCATGGTCGATCCCGGGATGGGTCAATCAAAATTAGTACTCCCGAGCTCGTCCGTGCTTCGGATGGAAAGTTAAGCCGTTGATCCCGGATGTACTGCAACCCACCATCCTGCATTGGGCCAGCGCGGTTGTGGTATGGCCCAAACTCCTTAAGTTTTTCCATGTAGGGAGGTCTGTGCCCAGCAGTGGGACAAATATAGGATGACGATGATGATGGTAAGGAGTTATCGTAGCCTATAGACACTCGTAGCACCTTGGGTACTGCTCATGCGTTGCCAACCCTATGTTGTCAGCATAAGAGAAGAGACCCCCAGCATAACGTTTTCTTTCGTTTCTCTGGCGACCTTACTCACTGCAGAAACACATAACTACGGAGTAGTGTTATTTAGCTGCGGTCTTCTGTAAGGTGAAGGTGTGGAGGTGCTACTGCAATCGGGCGCTCAAGATTCCACCAGTGGGTCTGTAAATACAAACTCGTATTCATAGACCCACTAGTGGATCTAGATGGTGGGTCTCTGAAGAAAAAGGTGTAAATACCGTCATGCCTTACCTCTCTTGAATTCTCCTGATTCACGGGATTTGGACGCACCTTGATTGGTATCAGTATTCACACAAATAGCATTAATCATTCAAATTATGTGGCGTTCATTTTTTAGTCCATTATCGTGATATCATTGAATATCATTGAATGGACCACACATCATGTCATTTTTCAAAGATCAATATTTATTTCTGTTTTGTCTGTAAAGGATTCTGTTGCTGACAATTTTACCATTCATATCAAAAATTTAAGTTTGAAAGATGTCGTACAATATTCTGTTGTTTAAATTGAAACAGATAGACAAAGATGCACTCACGTCGTAGATGTTTTACGAAACACCACAAAAGGCATTCAAAATATCTAGTAATGTAGTCTATTGGAATAGGAAAGAAAAATAAAAGCAGCTAAGAAATGGTTGGGCGAGAATCAGCCTTCCCCACACTTTGATCTCACGACTTGCGGCTTTGGAATTTACATATTTTTCATATGTTTTTATTTGCGTTTCCACTTTGATGTCCCATACGGTCCCCGTGCGCGGGATCGATATGGCATCGGTAAAACGTCTTGTTTGTGATATGTCACAAAGATAACTAGATTTGCTCTGCATTCTTTTCATTTGTATTAGGGGTAGATCGGGTAACGTTACAATTTCCTGCTTTTGAGCTGTATTATATTGGAATTGTTTCAAGATTTATGCTGCCGCTGTTGCTGGAAATGTTCTCTTACTATGTTATTAACCATTGCGATAACATTTAGTTTCATAATCGCACTTGCGTGGTTTTATATAGTATTCATACTTGGACGACTTTGATAGAATATTTTACATTAATTAAATTTTTATTTGTTAGACATCGTAACGATTTACGCAGTGAACTTCTCACATACATAATATGTGTTAAGGTATGTAAAGCTCAGTAGCTTGGAAGGAGATACGTAATTTTCTCGAGTCTCGAAGCTCTTGCCAAACTTTAACTCCAGTTAAATGTTTACTTTACAGCCGATTAAACACAGCATTAACACAGAGTACTGTACTTAAATACGCGAATATTTTAGTCTGGCTCTGGCTCATGATTAGAAGACGGTGTCATACAAACTAGGTTTGCTCAAATATACGGCGTAATTTGCGTAGTCTGGCGTCGCGACGTAATCAGACGCGTGTATTGTACGAGCAGCGGCATCTGCCTCGTCCTGTTATTTTCTTATTCAGTCTCTTTTTAGATAAGTTTGTGTGTAGTATATAATGTTCAAGTCTGATAACTACGTAGACTTAGGTACTCAGATTATTCGATATTACATTACGTAGACTACGAATCAGACTTGAGTCTGGAAGCACCATCGAGAAAAATTGTTCCAAGTTGATTTCGTCATTAGTCATGGGTCAAACCAGTCTATGTAATTAACTAAAAATATAAAATTGATAAATATAAGTAACCCCCGGCATCATTAATCATCTATCTAACACTATCTCATTGAGACTATTCATAAGAGTCCAAACATGCTATATCTGCTATAAGATTCTGAAGAATTAAGGACCCCGCAGACTTTCTGATGGTATAGGATCAGCTCAAGGTTAGTATGTCATGGAAATGTCACCGAAATGACAGTACACCTAATTTCAAATCAATCGAATATGTGAAAGTTGTTTTTTTACATGGTAAGAACCCTTTTATAATGTAAATGAGCTAATAGTCATCAAACGACTGATCTGATTTTCAAAAATTATAGCTAAGAACCATCGTGGTCATGTCAGCTTTATAAAAAAAACTAAATTAAAATCGGTCCATTCGTTTCGGAGCTAAGATACACAGTTTTTCGTCGGGGGTTAAAAATTAGTGACAATCACAACTATATTTTAGAATGCAGGCACACATGTTGTACATACATGGTGCATTCTAAAAATTGTCATTACGAGTAAACATATTTTAATGAAAACTTTTCAGAATGCTCAATATAGGTACGTACGGTATACTCGATACTTCAACAATGTCTTATTTTGAAGCATAACTTAGTAAGACTCATGACTAATCTAATAATAAAATAATATTCTCAAACATAGAGCGTTTATGAACCACGGCTTTTCATACAATCTTTCAAGTCGAAACATTGAAAACGAATAAACCGATTCTAACACAACTTGCTATGCATAAGCAAGTCAAGCTAGTCTAAAAAGTAATTAGAGTATTTTTCAAAAGTCTATTATTAAAGAAATTACCTATTGGCGAATTTAGATTTGTATGAATAGCTAAAAATAGCTCCTACTCAACAATAAGACGGTTTTTCAAAAGATCCTCTGATAGCTATTTATACTAGCTTGAATTGCATATGGATGCAATGTCTTATTTGAATCGATTCGTTCGTTTCTGATATTTTCGACTTGGAAGTAATGCTTAGTTATTTTCCTCAGGGGTTAAACCAGACCAAGTAATTAAATCATCTGACTTAACAATTATAGCTTCTAATGCTATGAAAATAGGGACTAAAGCGTCTAAATAATTAAATTAAAGCATCAGTAACAGATGCATGAAATGTGACGCTTACAAGCCAGGATTATTAGGATATAATATTTACTTGCATCTTGTACTTTATAAACGAGCTCGCTTCATAAGTCCTTATTAGAAATTCTTTGTTTAAAATAATATTAATTAAAAATTAGTCACAGAACGATGATTCATCATCACCAGCCTATATACGTCCCACTGCTGGGCACAGGCCTTCCTACATGGCAGAAACACATGAGGAGTTTGGGCCATAACACCACCACGCTGGCCCAGTGCGGGTTGGTGGGTTAAAGCGGTTGCAGTAACAACCTGGACCCACGGCTTAACGTGCCTTCCGAAGCACGGAGGAGCTCAAGATTATAAATTTGATTGACCCATCCAGGGACCAACCATGGCGAAAGTTGCTTTGTTTTCGTGATCGAAACTAGAACGCTCAAACCACTACGCCACCGAGCTCCTCACAAACGATGATTGCTGTAAAGTAATCGCGATGTCAGGTATTGTAAAAGCCATTTCAATTCGTTGAAGTGAACTTATATGAAATATCTATGATGGTCATTCATGCAATCATTAGATGACTTCGCACAGAAGGAGGTAGCCACTTTCTGTGAGTATGTCATCTCGCAGGCAGCCGTGGAAAGTCCCAAGAGGGGCACCTCCTTACGGACTCGAAAGATTTGATTGCGGCCAGAAAATGATGGATCAGAGAAGGTGGCTGATGGTATACTTCTACTGCCATAGTAGGGGAGGCACGTAACGGAGAGGGGCTTCTTTACCTACATCAAGTCGGCGAGGGGAACAGCTTTCATTCCGAAAGTGTTCTCTTCCCCCGTTGGCCCTGTAAGCTGGTGGAATCCAAGTCTGCGGCGCATGACAATGATTGCAATAAATAGGTACACTGTGGTACATTGACGCCTCGATCTTGCTGGTACTACCATTCCAGAGAGTCCACATAACCCAGTTCCATTCGCCTCTGGGCAGCTATAAAATCTATTACCAACGATAGAAAAAGAAAAAGCCTTAGCTGGGCGGGTCTTTCGCTTTTTGACCTTTTTGATGAAACTAAGTCTACACTAGCCAATGTTTTATTCTTAAATCAACTAACAAGGATAATATCATTATATTTTATGCCTAAGATTTCTACGTCTACATATTCTGATAAGACTGTTTTTGGTCATTGTTATTTTGTTATGGAAATTAATAGTTTTTTTTCTTAGTTTTATTTAAACAACGATAGCGATTTAGACGTTTGGTGATTTAGGTTACTTGATCAAATTGGATAGCAGTGTCTTATTAAAAAAAATAGTTTTGTGTTCTCATTGTAGGATAACCATAACTTAGGTGTCGGTATTAAAAAAGTTTACTTTAAGCGATACCTCATGAACTTTGTTTCGGCAGAGACAGAAAGGGATAGAGATATGACTTGTCAGCGCGAGAAAAAAAGACAACAAAAGCGCACGCACGCGTAACGTGAGCAATAAATTGAAAGTAATTTATTTATTAAAAAAATAGCTGTTTTTTTAAAAGGACTCTTTTGGAAATTAAGCCAGTAGTTTATTGCCTTTCTTATAAACTTAGTTTGGGTCATAAATAAGTATTCATCCATTTGCTTGTAAAAAGAAAAAAGTAATGAGTAGGATCATCTACGGATTTTTTTCTATCTAGAAATTCATGCCATTCATTGATTTTTGTAAAATATCGGACGGCCTGCTGGTCGAGTGGTCTGTACAGGAGTACAGATCACTCGACCAGCCGGTCGTCTGACCAGCCGGTATACAGACTACTCGCTCAGGGTCCCGGGTTCGAATCCCGGTAGGGCCAGATGTTTTTATGATGAGAACGAGCATTTGTTCACGAGTCGTTGATGTTTGTGTGTTTATTTAATATATTTCTGATATTTATATACACATTAGTATCAATATTTATCCGTGATCTAGTATTCACAAACAAACTCTGATAATAGCATTTCAAAGGGTTAACAACTTCAATTTCGACTATGATTATTGCTTAATCTCCATACAACAAAAATAATAAGAGATAATAATTGTCATATAATTAACTGAAGAATATAGAAACGGTTTTCCCTGTCACTCCGCAGTTTATTTTAGGGGATTTTCACACTACTCCGCATAACGTTGCAGCATGCAGAAAAACGGAACCACGCGCGTGGCTGCCAATACTTACAAGCAACATTGCCTACATCACGTTTTCCCGCGCTACGTGGTGCGGGGCAGTGTGATAATGTTTAAGTTTTTATTCAAACAAGGCTTCTTTTTCAGTCCGGTTAGTCTGATTAGTCATAGTTAGTCTGGTATAGTGGTCAGTTTCCTTGCCTTCCAAATCAGAAGCACTAGGGTCGGATCCCGGTAGGGGCGAATGTTTGTAATATTAGTACTAAAATTTGTTCACGAGTTGTTGTTTGCATATATTTTTTTAATACAACTAGATGAGAAACAAGCTGACGGCCCACCTGATGGTATAAGATTATATATTTAAGATTTTATTATTTATCACCTTGACCAACTGGTCAATTGTATCTGAAATCTGATCTTGACGGGTTAATATATTAAAATTAAAAAATATAACATTATAAAATGTATATCTCAAGGTGATGCGTCCACGAATATTCAACATTTTTAATCATCTCACTCATCCAAAATTAAAGTTATATTTATAACTAGCTCACCTTTGATTTAGAAAATAATTATGTCAGAAAAATACGATCATTTTATTCTGCCATATTCTTTTTATACCTATATCGTAATTAGTTTTAGTAGTCTTAGTTGTAGCAAGACTCTTGATGACAGTGTATGTGATACAACATATCATTATATATTCAAAACAATGGAGTCAGTTATATTTTATAAAAAATGTATCAAGCTATTAACAAAATTGATGCTATACTATTAACACTTTTACAAACAATGTCCACCCAGAGATGGTGACAGTATGGACACGGCTGTTGTCGAAAGGGACGATAATAGGATTTTTAATAGAGTTTCGAGTACACAATAAAGGTTTGTTTGTAAAGGGGACTTAATGGACCTGTAACACTGTTGTAAGCTGGAAGGATACGCTAGAAATATTGCTAGTGAAATTAGTTTTATGTGGACTAGCTAGCGTAATTTCGGAGGTTTTTATTAATTAAAGATTTACAGATATAAAATTGCTTATTTATTTATAATTTATCCGCTGATAATCAGGTTAGGCCGCATGCTTCTATACTTGTTTGCCACCCTTACGTTCATACTATTATGAGCACTTTGAGTGTGATCTACACATGCATAATTTTATTTTTCCGTAATGAGTATAAAGTCGCTCGGATTTTTATACGATGAGTTTTTCAATGAGCTATAAGAATTTTTCGCTATATTTTTGGCAAAAATATAATTAACTTCAACGAAAAACTTGTACTTGTTTTTAACAGACTCTTAACATCACTTCACGCGTCAATATTATAGTTTATAACGGAGTTATTGAAATTATTCTTGGACACATTCCACCGTCACGCTTTCAGTGCAGACAGCGAGATCATTCGCCGGGGATGAGCACGCGACTCCTCGCTTTACTTTCGAAGTCAGTTTCTATTGCTATTTTCTAAAATACTGCTATAATAAACACGGAAGCCTCCAAACATTTCTTTAATTTAACTTATGTATATTGAACTAAAACACAAACACGTTCCTTATATCTATTAAATGCAGCACTGAAAATTCTTATATACAAAATATTTGATACTTCACATTTTGATCACAGTGGTATTATACGTATATTGGTGGTAAATAAGACTTCATCGATGGTCCAGCGCGTCCTAACGGAGGAAGCCCAGCCGATTGTAACATTCTTATTGAAGGCGGTGTTACCTCTTTACGAATATGATAACCATTTTCTTCAAAGTTCTTCATGTTATTGTTTCGTTGCAGTACCTTATAATTTTTGATTACTCCACGTAATTCTTCATGTTGTTGATGATTCATATTGTGAAAACTGGGTGTTTGGCGGTGTACATTATATTCTCTTTCGTCTTCATTACTGTCACGTTGAAATGGCTCAGACCGCATATTATTTCTTTGCTCGTAACTATTACTTACGTAAGTATTACTTTTTGTGCTGATTTTATTAGATTCGAAAGGGTTTTTGTTTGTTATGTAACTTAGAACATCAGATAATTCAAGATTCTTCTTTTTGTTAAAATTTTTCAATTCGTTCAGAGTTTTTGATTGATATGGGTAGAATTTTGAAATTTTATCAGCTTTTGTTTCGGCAGTAAATTTATTTTGTACAAGATTTTTTGGTTCTTCTATAATTTTATTTTGTGTAATTTTCTTGGGTTCATCTTCAACCTTCTTGGTAACGTTAGGTAAATCAATTTTCTTAGGCTTTGCAAGATTTCTTAAGAAAAGATTTGTTTGAAATATATTTTCAGTAGTAATCTCTGAGGCAATGGTTGTTGTTTCACGTTTTTGTAGTTCTGCCGGTTTTATTATAGGTTTGAAGTCACTCTTTTGATCGTTTGTCTCTATAATATTCGTCGTAGCTGTACTAATAAATGTGGGGAATGGAGTAACAGTGATTTGTTCATTATCGTTGCTCATTTTGGTGCTCCAATAATTGTAAGATAATTTATTGTCATTTATGACTGGTATAGCATTTACATTATGGAAATTTGGTTTCGCGGTAGTATGTAGACTTTTGATTCGTCTAAATTCATAAGGGCTTTCTTGTCCCTCGTATAGATTTGTCTCTTGATATTCAGGTGATAATGTGTAAAATTCTTTTGTTATTGGTTGGTTAGGACTTGTAAAGGAAATACTCGTCGTTGGTTGTGGTTTTGCAGTTGGTTCATTCTGAATGTTATTATTTATTGTTGAATAATAATTGGTTCTAGGATAATTTTGATTCACATTCATACTCTCATAACTAGGCCTGTAGCTGTTTTCGTTATTGTTATAATTAACATTTTGAATTTGTGGGAATTGCGTAGCTATAACAACGTTGTCTTTGACGTTCGATTCTAGTTGTGATTGTAACATTTTTGTATATTGTTCAGGTGTCATATCACCAAAATTTATCATAACGTCGTCACCTTCTCCAAAAGATCGTGAAATAGTATTCTTTTCAGGAGTTTGGCTTAGATTATTAGAATTTAAACCATACTGCCAACGCCATAGACTTTTGTTAGCTTCCTGCTCTGCTTCTTTGTGATTTGCTTCATAATTAACTAATTGAGGCATTGCACCCTTCTCAGAATTGAATATTCTTGATATAGATTGTTGTTGAGCCTGTTGATTCATAGAAGGTACGTGTGCTCCTTGTGAAGCAACAAAAGTAATTTGGGGCGAAATAGGTCCGTTGCCAGGTTTTGGCCTAGGTTGATCTATTATAAAGTCGGAGTTTGTTTTCACTGGAACTTGCGAACTGGCAGCTGCAGCTAAATTATTGTCATTATTGGAGCCTTGGGAAAAACTATATGAGAATGCTTCTGGCGTTCTACCTGTAAACAAATTTCTTGCAGGCGGCGGTGGTCCCGCAAGTTGATGTCCAATCCCAGTGGGGTACTCATTTTCGTTTTCATTCCAAGCTCTTAAATGAGGTGGTTTCTTTGCTTCTTCGGCTAAATTATATTGAACAGCCCTAGAATGAGTAATAATTATGTGACACAAATATTTTATTTAACCTATAATAGTTTGATATATTACGTTTCGTAATCCTACCTTTGAATTATTTCTGGGATTGGTGGGGCTACTGGTAAATGATCTCCGCTAGCCCTAAATCCATTTGAATCAGCAATGTAGTGAACAGTGTATGTTTGCCCATTATCACCTACATATGAGTACGATCCTTCAACTACTTGTTCTTGTTTGTCAGTACCCATATTTTCCATATGACTGTGTTGCACGTAATGAGTTTGATCTGCACCTAAAGCCCTAGAAATAGATAAAATTATTACTATTCAGAATGACTAAATATGTAAAAAAACATTTCTGTATGTTACACATTAAAATTTACTCACTCATAACTAAAGCTTCCATCTAAATCCATCTCGTTTGACAATCTAATTATGGGTATTGCAGGTTCTGTAGTCGACTGAATAGTAAACCCAGGTGCCGCAACAAAGTGAGGATTTTGAGCTGATCCTGATTTAATTTGATCGAATCCAAAATCATGCCTATGGGTGTCAATGATCATATTTCTAGGACTTTGATTGGTTGGATTTGGTGTCGTCGGCCCTAAGGTAAATTGTGACGGAAATCTCATATCTATTCTGTCAATAGGATTATGAAAATTTCCCATTTTAGGTGTCGCTCTCATTTCTCTTTTCACTTGAAACTGGGGACGGGGAACATTCTCCGATACATTATGCTTCATTTGAGGTGGCTGAGGTGACGAAATTCGTAATTTATTATTATTTTGTTCAATTTCTTTCTCATCATCGTCATCATCAAAAATTGGTACCAATGTGGATGATAGGATTACAGGAAATGGAGAAGGAAACATTGATGGCGCTTTAGTGCCTGTGGGAGGCAAATATGGAAATGGTAAGTTATTTACATTTTTCATAGGATAATGGGGAACAGGCGTGTATGCTTCTGGCGGAAGGAATATTGAACTTTCTGAGCCATAAGCTCCTGGATTGGGCTTATGAAACTGTGGAGGAAATGCGAATTGTTCATTGGCGTCCACTGTATATTTTATTATTAAAGCTGTTAATAATATCTGAAATGACACGAATAAAATTAGTACACTTACTATTTATGAAACGAAATCCAATTTGCATCCAACTAAGGGCACTTTTTACGAAATTTTCACTTTCCCACTTACCAGCTTCATTTTCGAAGCTGTTTTAGTTGTTCGCTTTTCAAAATAATTAAAAAATATACGTCACTCTTTTGCACTAGTAGAAAATAGACTGGTAATGAAAATGAATTCCGCATATATTTATATGCACGCAATATGCTGTGCCCAGGCATTCGTGAAAGATATCGCTTAGCTCTGAAGTGGTTTTCTCCACAATGAAATAAATTTTTTGCTGTCATTTTTTCTAAATCGTGTATTAGTGCACAGTGTTGTAATTATTAGTTGCATGAAAAAATACTCTTCTACTTAATTAAATAATATTAAGTTGTTGATAAGCATATAATGATTTTTTTTTGTCCAAATAATAAATTTTTATTGAATGATTAATGTGTGACAAATCCAAATGGACCAAATAAAGATATTTTGACTTGTTGTTTAATGAGCTTAATTAAAGGAAGACTTCGCCAATTTATTATGGAGGCGAATGCTCGATAAGCGCCGATAAACCTTTTATGTGAGATCATCCCGAGAAATTCGCAAGATGATGCAAGCTGCGTAATGGTCTTACGGTCAAAGTCATTGGCCTGGCGGTGGACCGGTTTTCGTGAATTTCGGGTTCCGCCCTTGCACTTCAGAACAACAGACGTAGTTTTATTTTTGGAGAATAAATAGTCAGAAGTATTGTTGATGCATCTGTTTCTTAGAATGAGCTCGCTCGTTAAGCGAGATTATGGATCTGTTGTGTAACCTTGACGAGATTCCTTTTATTGCTCGTATATCACCGAAGATGCTTTGATTCTACTCCATGCGTACGTTTGTGTATAAGGGATTGTGTTATTAGGAATTAAAATATGGTATTCGTAATATTTGCCCCGAAATTTGTTTGTATAAGTTCACGACATTCAATATACATGTAAATTACATGCTAACTATTATGGTTTTTTTTTCTCTTAGGAATTGTTAGTATACACGCTATAGAGGCGAAAATCAGTCACTTTTTAGAATCGAAACTTTCACGTTCTGGACTGGGCAGTTTTATAAAGGATTTAAAATGAGCTATCTGCTGTGATTTAACGAGACACCAAAGCTTAAAGCTCTTTACAAAAATATTTAAAAATATTTCTCCAGAGTAAAAAACGCGTAAGTGATGAAATAAAAATAAAATACTAAATTTTTAATGTGTATTAGAAATATTCTGTAAAACTAAAATGTCTTCAAGTAATTTTTTTCAAAAAACTCCCAACAAAATTTGTCGTATATCGTCTGGCTGGTTGAGTGGTCACAATCCCTGTTTAGTAAACAAAAGGTCTAGGGTGTGAACCACGGGTGGGAACAGATGATTGTGTGACATGATTTCTAATATTTAAATAAGTTTAATTTATTTCGAATGATTTTCTATTTATCCAGTATAGGCCCTTAGTTTTGTCGAGATTCTCATTTTAAAATATGAGTTGTTCGGAAATTTTTGTATTCCCGTATTAATTCATTTTTCAATTATTTTTACAGGTAAGTCAACATTATCATCAAAAAAGGAAGAATTGAAACTGGTATGCCATTATGAATATTGATTTTTTATTCTAGATAAATTTTAACGAAATAAAGTAAATTAAGACGTGTCTAGAGATAAGGTATTCAATCAAACAACTTGTTGTATATTTTTACTTTATTTATTACATAATATTATCACTGGCTTTGAACATAATATTATCACAACCTTTCAGATCTATTCAGTAATCAAGTTCACAATAACAGTTGGTCGTGAACGAAATGACTGTCCTTATTAATACTTAAGTACTTTACATATTGTTTCAGAGGTAATGCTACTAGCATATTTAATGGAACTTTAATACTGTAGGTCTAATATGATGTTATCTATATAATAATTTATTTGTATTTAAGTTTCAATATCTTAAAGAAGAATAGTATTAGGTACATTTCTATATTCGTTGTAAAATAAAACCAATCAATTTTTTTAAAAGGTAAAGGTGAGATACGTCTCACCCATGTCAAGAATGGCTCATATTAAACTTAATAAATATTATAATACTCGAATTCCATCCTGATTGTCAATTTGACAATGAAATCGCATTTTGTATTAAATTTACTCTATCTAAAACCTATTTTCCGTAGCTAGGTTGTTGGGGGTAGTATGTCTGTTGGGTCTGAGAAGGGTTGTAGGTCGGCTGAGACGGATAATAGTTATTTGGGGGCGGGTAGTAGTTGTTTGCGGGCGGGTAGTAAACGGGTTTTTCGGTCGGGGGCGGGTAGTATCCTTGTGTAGGCTTATACTTCTCAGCTTCAGCCTTTGCTGCTTCTTCCTTTGCGTTCTGGTCAATGGCACTGTAAACGGAAGAAATTCATTAAAGTCTATTTTTAAGAAAACGGTGAATTGACGTCATCTCTGCCAAGGTTCACAACCTTTATTTGACACGAGTCCACTTAAGACTTTTTTTTTCAACTTAACAATTACAATGAAATAAAAATGAATAAAAGTCATATTTTAATTAATGCACATGTGGAATACATTCCCATTAATTATTAACTCAGAAGAAAATAGAGTTTTTCCAAGTCACGCACACCGTGAAAGGCCGCGAGATCCCATCGCTCCAGGTCATGTTCTTTTCTAGCCTAGATATAAGGTTTATTAATTTTACAGATTACACAAATGAGCTATGATTACAAATACAGTCACCAACTCGAGTAACTTAATAATAACCGTTGAAATCAGGTTGTTATTATTTATTGATTTGTTATGTTTGAGATAAGTATAACGGTAGTCATTGTCTGGGGTTTTACATACATTTTATGTATCAACATTTTTCGTAACCATTAAAACTCTAGGCGCCAAACAGTCTTAATATTGTTGAAGTCATAATTGTTGTCAGATTCTCTGCTGTAAATATTCTAAAGCGTCTGATTTTATTTCAAATCATGAGAGAATTTTAAAAGACTTTATTGTTGAGGGATATTTAACATACCGAAAGAAGAATGGCAAAATTCGCCTTAATATTTTTTTGAAAAAAATAGACTCCATACGTACTGCTAGCTATTATGAAAATGATTATTATTATATTACAGACTCTTTTCTTCCTTTAAACTGTATATTTTAAAGATCGGAAAAAGAAATAATTGCATTTTTTATTGTTCAAGAACAGAACAGAACAGAATTTCCTCCGAAACGCGTCAATCGTACGTTTGAGCCTGACATTTTACCTAAGGAAACTGTACGTCTCACACTTTGACATTGGCTACCGAAGCGACGGCATCATATTTTATCCAATATTAGAGATACTAGTCAGTTATACTACATTTTTCATTAAAAGCGTTAAAATAATAACAAAAGGTTATTTATAAATCACATAATAATATAATAAATTAAATATGTAGATCAAACGAAACGCATACTTTGGAACCGTACTCTTCGTTTGACCAATTTTTTGACTGACTGACTATTTTTTTAGTGTAGAGTAGAATTTCATTCTCTTTGATTCATTCAACTTACCAATATCTAATCTAAAACGTTTAGAGTTTTTGAATTACTTTGTTCTCCCATGTTCTACAAATGAGATGCGATTTACAATTTTATAACGTTGATTCATTTTAACGATACGTGAAAGTTTCATACATGCACGCAGGTTTTTTTATCGAGGCTGAAATTATTTAGAAGGCTGCCATCCTTCTTTGCCAAGTATTTTTCTAGAAATTTCTCCTTGACCTGTGTTTTTGCATATCTATTTATTTTCATGATCTGTATATGTGTGTATATCAATGTCCATTTTTTAAACTATAGGTACAGTTTTTATTTTTGCACTGCCTTTAGTTTTCTAGTCTTAACTCTCTCGTCTGCTGGAAGAGAATCACCAATAGCATTAAGTTCATGAATTGTATCTACTATATCATTGTCGAGATAACCTACCGCCTTTGTGGTCGAGTGGTTGATACCACCGAACTTAGATCTAGAGGACCAGGGTTCGATTGCCGTGGGGGCAGAAATTTCTGCTCGGTTTGGTTGGTGGTAGGGCTTTTCTAAGTTCGCCTGGCTAGCTTTTTATCTAAGTCTGCCGCCATAGCAGTAATTGTATTACGGCTTTTGTCTGCGATGATTCAAATTACAATAAAATACAACAAACATAAGCATTTGACTCTTCTGACCCGTGTGTCTCTATGATTGTCATACTAATATTATATTTATGATAATAAGGTTTTTAACTCGCCGTCAGTTAGCGGATGTTAACTTTTGGAAAAAACTTAAACAAGTCTGAGAACCCTTTGTCTGAGCGTTATTTTTGAGTAGTTTATATGTTGATTTGATTATAATTAATTTAAATAGTATCAACAAGTCTAATGTTTTTGAAATAAAGCCGGGGCTACATCGCAATTTACAACTAAATTTTCTCCATAATATCAATAATACCGACCAGTTTGTCAAGAAAACATATAAATAAACAATTTGTTACAATAAAACCTTATGTTGGTAGCAATCTGCTCCGTATTTGTATTGTTTAGTGGAAAGTTGTTGTTCACCGTGTTACATAATTATGTGTTTCAAAGTTTTGTTCACTTGGGAAAATATAAGGAAAATGAGGAATCTTAACAAAAGAAGTTAGTAAATATGCCTTCCTGGACAATACGAACATATGTTTTTTTTGAACTAAATAAATAAGGGTGTTACAAGTGACTAGTGGTATCCATTGTCTGATTGAGGTAATGAGGTAAATGTAATATGTAAAAAATTTGTGTCACAATGTTTGTTCTTCGAACTGTCCCAAAACGGCTTGACCGATTCTTATGATATTTTTGTGTATAAGAATAGGTTGTGGGCTATTATATACCCCTAGGTGGTAAGGCCCTCTCCAGTTTTTTATTTTTATGGCAAAACGTTTGCCGGGTCAGCTATTAGTTAAATAATATACCATTAACTAGCGTAGTAGTGTTTTGTTTACTTACGTTTACACTAATTGGCTGGTATTTATTGTATGTAAGCTAAAAACTCCTAAAAACGTAAAATATTGGAAGCGGGGTGGTAGCGGGTCGCGAATAGTCTTGATTGCCAAGGTGCATTAGCTATATTATAGTTTCTATGGTTTTGTACGCATCTATAGATATATATGAACTCATAGTTAAATAAGGTTGCTTTGTGTGTTTATTATGGAAATTTCGCGTAATGACGCTTAAATAATTGAAATATAAGAAAAGTTGTGGAATGAGCTCCCTGCAGAGGTTTTCTCGAATGAGTACAGCATGGGGTTCTTCAAAAAAGGCGTGAAAAGGTTTTTACAGGGTCGGCAACGCGCAAGTGATACCCCTGGTGTTGCAAGCGTCCATAGGCTACGGTAACCGCTTACCATCAGGTGGGCCGTATGCTTGATTGCCACCATAGTGGTATAAAAAAAGTACAATACTTTACACAACTGCCCACTTTGTGCAGTTTGGGGCCAAATATAATGACAGCTTTCATAATGCTAGTTTGATAAGGACCACGATAAAGTTCTCAATATATTTCATACCAAGTAAACGTTTATAACAATGGCTCTACACATTGATTGTCAATTCAGACACTCGTTTCATTAAAGTACACAAATTTTCCAACACAATTTCTGCACTGATACAATTTCATCATTTTATTTACTATCTTGTCTGTACAGATGACATCACATCAAGTGTTACAGTTGCACTACGAAACCCGCCTCTATTACGAACGCAGTAAGGGCGGTCTCAAGGTCGACTGTTCTATTTAATGGCGGCAAAACTTCGGTTTTTGAATTAAATTAATTAAGAACTGTTTCCGTTTTTAATCGAATAATTCCTAACGTCATATTTCAAAGTCTAGACCAAAGAATGATAACATTCCAAACTTGAACTTCTAGTTTACTAAAACATCATAAATATGCTAATTCGTGTTTATTCACCTTTTATTTTACAGTTAAAATGAACGAACTAAGTTATTCACAATTTGAATACTAGTGTTAATTTCATAAATTGTATTTACCGTTATATTTGCATATTTGTAAATAATCCATGAAAACTTTTTATTTGTTTTTAAAATTAAGTTACTTGTTTTCAAGTACATATTTCTCTCTTTTGTTTCTGACAGAGCAGAACATAGTATTTTTATTTCATTAATGATTGCATGATATGCACGAGGAGTCATAACATCTTTGAAACGCTCTATTTATTCTTCAAGTGTAAAACCGAGTTTTACACTTAAAGTCGATGATACTGTCGGTGATCCATCTAGTTTGACCTTGGAAAGTTATCAAAAGTTGTGCTTCACTTTCTATTGTTTATGGAAAATACCAAGTCCTAAAATCACCTTTATATTGGACTAGCGACCCGCCCCGGCTTTGCACGGGTGCAATGCTTATGTAAATATACCTACTACAAAATGTCCTTATACACAAACCTTCCTTCAGAATCACTCTATCTATTAAAAAAACCGCATCAAAATCCGTTGCGTAGTTTTAAAGATCTAAGCATACATAGGGACAGACAGACGGCGGATAGCGACTTTGTTTTATACTATGTAGTGATAAGTACTTAAATATAATTAATGTCTTTTTAGTGTTTTGAAGTTGTAGTAGAAGTTTTGAAGGCTCAAAACGCTGAGTGGTAAAATCAACTACACTAGTCCCAAAAATTGAAGCAAAACATGCTAAATTAAATTTCTTGGAAAAAAATACTCACGCTTGAATTGCTGGAGGAATGGGGGGTGGAGTAGGAAGGTGATCCCCAGTAGCGTGGAAGCCAGTGTGGTCCGCCCAGTAGGTCACGGTGTAGATTCTGCCATCGGGTCCAGGGTATGAGTACCAGCCCTTCTTGACGAGGCTTTCATCATCAGCCTTGGGGTTAGTGAAATAGCCTTCTTCGCCCACGTGCGTACCATCAGCGATCTCGTATCTTTGGAGATAAAAAAAAAATAACTAAGATCGCCTTTTTATAGCAAAATTAAATAGTTACGGTCAATACTCAAACGTAACCTAAATTTTAAGACCCGCTTAGATTTAAAGGAGTGCACATTGACGTTTGCCAATACAAATTTTTTACTTGTCAAATTGTCTATTTACTGTATAAATATTGACAATAATTCCTTTATTTAGGGGCCTCAAATAAAAGACTTTATTAGAACCAAACATTTCACATCAAATTTCAGAGGTTTTGGTATAACTAAAACTGTTTACTCTAAGGGAACAACTTCTTTAGATACAGTGGCATTGTAAGGATCATATTAATATTGTTGACCTGTCAAGCCGCTGTAATCTCCCATCTTGGTAAATTAGATTCATTATAATTTGACACTACAATCCAACAAAGTGTCACTTAATCTGACATTAACGATCTATATCAACTGCGTATGGTGAAGCAGATCATTCGACAAGTCACTTCTCCGGTCATTGCTCTATCGATTGATTTGATATGATTTGCATTTTCAACATTCAATATAAAATTGACTCATTGTTAAGGTCAAAAACGTTTAGTTTTGCTTTAAACATGTAAACAGGTTTTATTTAACTAGCAGCGGTTGTATACAATGGTTTTAATCTAAGTTTTAAATCTTTGAAAACAATAAAATTAAATTGTCCTATTCTGTAGTTATTTTTTTCTTCCAAGTTTATTTTTCAAATAATACCTATACTAAACACTAATTGGCTAATAAAGTCATTCTGATTTAAAAAATAATATCTATTCTTGAGAGGATTGACTTATTTTAGTTCATTACCTTTTCCCGACAACCACAGTCTGAGACACAGTCAAATACTCTGGTATACTAAATTAAAGAGGGAAGGGTCTCTAACGAATGCAGAGTATAAACAAAAAACGATACAATCGAATTTTGGCCTTGGGCTGGTGCAAACTTTTATTCTTTTTCTAATGAGGAGACTTACAGACTGAAGCAAAGATAAAATACCTTTTAGGGGAATCGATAAACAGTTACAACTGTACTAAAAATAACCGGATTTTTCGTCATTTTCTGTACATCAATGGTTTCTTTGGACCGTTAGGAGCAAGAAGTGTTATTTTCAAGTATTGACTACATCGGGGAAGTAGTTTGGTTGATGTAATTTGGAAAAAATATTGCGGTTTGTTAATTGTAGGTATTGTTTGCTTGTGTATGTTGACGAATACTAGATTTGCATAATTATGCATTAACAGTTAAATACACAACAGTACCGGTATGAGATATTTTTAATTTCTTGAGTAGTTGTAAAAGAATATTATAAAAGTTGTGCGACACTATTTGAAAGAGCTCTTGATAGTAATCTTAATAGTATGCGATTAAATTTAACTGTGTGGTCTACATGTACTCACTCGTATTTATAGCTGCCGTTGTCTCCGTAGCTGATTTCGTTCTTGATAATGGGAATAGGTGTAGTGGTAGTAGAAGAGGGGTAATAAGCGGGAGAAGTCCACGTGTTAGTGGGCACGTAGTTGTTGCTAGGGGGCACGTAGTTGTTGGCAGGTGGAACGTAATTGTTGGTAGGAGGGACATAGTTGTTGGTAGGTGGGACGTAATTGTTAGTAGGTGGGACGTAGTTGTTAGTTGGTGGGACGTAGTTGTTGTTGTTTGGGTAGTAGTTATTGTTATTGGGATAGTAGTTATTATTGTTGGGGTAGTAGTTGTTGTTAGGAACGTAATTATTATTGGGGACGTAGGTTTTAGACGGATTATTCGCCCATTTGTTGTTCTGGTACGTATTGCTGTAAGAACTAGCGGCAATTTCCAGGGATTCTTTAGGTTCTTTAAGGAGTTCTACATTAGCAGCAGCTGCTTCGGAATCTTCAATACTTTCTTGTTTGGCTACTATGTCTTCAGCTATAGCAAGCGCCAGGACGGCAGCAAATGCATAAAACTGTGAACAAAACATGTTTTCATTATCAAATCTCAGATCATCGCGACTAGAAAGATAAAAAGTTGCAATCTATTATTAATAATATGGAATACCTAAGTTAGTATTATCAACAAGTATTATCATTAAAAAACTGCTAAAGTTAAACAAGTTAAGAGAAAAAAAAAATGGTAAAAGATATTCTCCAGGATTGTGAAAATTCGCGCGTTCACGTCCTATCCTAGGACATGTCTTTTTTATTCATAGAGTAATTTTAATTTTAGTTAATATCAGTGTTCAGATGTTTCAGACGCCACCTGAATTAAAAAATGAGCTTATAATAATTATTTGAAAAGCTGCTGATTTTCCAACATTATCGGTTATCATCTAATCAAAACGTCCATTCATTTTTTGTACACACTTCATTAATCCGCATAGGTAAGTTTTACTATTTTGATTTGTCACAAATTTTTGGTGCCGATTTTTTTAAAGTCCACACGATATTATTATTTAATTTTTTGAACTTCCACAAAGCTTCAAGGACTCACCAGCTTCATGTTAGGTCCTTCTGCTTCGACGGCTTATTCGACACTGTGACCGCAAGGGGTCGCTCCACATTTTTATAGGAAAACATCCTGAGATGATGCGTGTGTCGTAGCCGAGATACAATGACCTCGCGCGAATGATACCTACGTCTGATTACGAAAAATCGTAAGATTAGGGAATTTGTTGTGTTATTATTGAATTGAATTTATTGTGTACATAGTTCAGGAAGTTTTTTAACAATATGCAAGCATGCCTTCACCTTGAGATAGGTCCAAGGATATGATAATTCTTATTTAATGTTTACATTATGTGAGTAACGTTTTGAGGAAACGTTAGTTTCTTCATTTCTATACTGACTTATTTTATACAGAAAAAAGAAACAATTTTAGTTTCAATCTTATCAGATCATGAGCGTGTGTATTAGAAAAGCATTTACACCCATGAGAATAATTAATGACTCCCGTACAAACATTCGCATACTTGTAATACAAATATTTGCTAATACCGAGGACAGAAACTGCGGCCTTGATTTTCTAGGCAAGATTATTGATCACTTCACCAAGGCTATAATGTATGATATCCCCATTCATGTCTTATGTCTTAGCATTACAAGGCATAAGCGTTTTTTTGCATCAACAATCACTATGGTATAGGGATGGATAATATAAACCTACACAATAATCCCTTTGCAAGTTTTATTTTAGTAAATCATGTTAATTGTTCCAGTCATCATTATCTCAAGTTTGAACTTTCATAATATTTGATGATGATCATGACTCATGAGAATTTAACAATTTCAGACCGATGATGGTCAGGTGAAAAAATAAATGAATATCGGAACACTTTTTAAATTTATTATACTCTTTTGGTATTTCATTCACCATGCGAGGAGTTTAATCAGGCGAGCTTTTTATGTTCGTCTGCCATTCATTTTCCGTGAAAAATTTCAAGACGACATCTTGCAGTTTTGTAGACTACTACATGTATCTATGGCATGCCTAGAGGTTTCATGTCACTTCCTACGTAAAGCTTCTTCGGCTTTGACGGTCTTGTTCATGATAAGAACACAACATTACAAACTCTAAACGGGCTGCTATCAGCACCTCTTTACAGAATACCTCCATATAGAGGTGCTGATAGCATAACAAATCCTCCAAATCCTAGAGGTAAAAAATGATGTTTAAAATTGTTTCAAACGAACTTTTTTTTCCTAGAGTAAATAAAATCAGTCATGATACATTTTTCACTCTTAGGTAATCGATTCTATTATATTATCTCTTGCAATGTTGTGACTCATTGCAAATATTGTTCCGATACATCGATTCAGTGGGGTTTAAGGTGTGTCTGAAACCACAATTTTATCTTTTGGTTGCGTGCATTTAATTTATAGGACAGCATTTAATTTTAAAGGAATTTCTTCTTGGTTATTCCCTAAATTTTGCGTGATTCAACAAAAAGGTCTTTTTGAATACATTATAGAATTTTACCGTGATATGAGTTCGGTTCTCATATTATTATAATTTAAAGTATTTTAAGACTAGCTGACAAAAACTTTTGACTCAGATAAACATTTAGATAAAAATAATTGCATTCTGGTTTTGCCAGCTAGTAATGTTATACCTTACATTTTTATGACTATTATAAATCATAGTTGATTTAATGGATCAAAACATGGGAACATGATGAGCCAGCGTAGAAATATATGATTTTGATATGTGTTTTCTGAAAATCCATATAATTAAAATCCTACAAGATAGTTGCTGAGGGGTGACATTCATGTTTCCGAAAACCATTTTACCAACTAATAGCTCCCATAGATTTTTTTCACTTTTATAATTTTCATCGAATGAACTGTAGACCAATGCACGTTTGACCAAAAAAGAAAAACAAAATAACCACAAAGTCTCGGTAGGTACCTATACGTTTAATAAAACCCTTCTTTATTAGTACAATAACTATACTTATTTTATAAAGGACAACATATAACTTTGTATGTTAGCTATATATTTTTGGTCATTGATTTAATATCTTTTATCCATACATTCAACCGCTTATGCTAAATAATGCGCTTTAATGACTGCACATCGTTTGATTGGTGAATATCTTTGGTTTAAGTGGACTTATATCTTGAACAATAAAGCAGGGGTTGAGACTTGAGTGAAGCAGTAAAACTGTTAGGAATTATCTGAAAAATTACCATTCTATAATAAAGTCTAACTAAAACCCACCAATTAACATCTCCGGCAAATGTTTTAAGTTATGAACTTTCGGTTACCTCATATGACCTGAAACATGTAAAATATTGCGGTAGAGACGTATTTCGATATTTTCGATTAAAAACCATCATGAACGTCAATGACCGGCAGTAATTACCTGTATGCAAAGTTTTATATTGTAATCTTTGGTTTGTTTATTAGTTTGTTGGTTTTTAATTATAAATTAGTTATTATTTTACAGTGCATTAAATTATCTTTAAAATTATGACGAAAATATCTGTGATTTTATGCAAAAAGGCCAGCGACCATGGGTAATAACGTCGTCGACGACGTATCATTATCGTGGCTGTGACGTCGTCGTCGACGTTGCGGTTGAACTAAGAGAAAATTTTGACTAAATGAAAATATATCACGTAAACTCGAAGTGTAATTCGATTAGTGATGACAATAAAAAATTCAAAAAAGGAATCTAGAATTGTATCATTCTATAGTCGAAAACGAAAACGACTCCAATTCGAAATATTTTCGAAGGAAACGAGAATTGCATTCCTGTTCCTTATAAAACGTTCTCAATAAGCTCTGTGACTTTATTCACTACACTGTAAGGTGATCTCTACTTCTCATAAAATTGTTTTTATATTTTTGTGGTTGGTAAGCTGAAGGGAAGCTAAAACGAATTAATTTTATCAGCATAATGTTTTTTTATAAAAAGCATAATGTATGATAATGAAGCAAGCAGTCTTCGTATATGTTGTTGGTCTATCTATCCCTTCCTTATATACTATGAAAGCTAGAACTCCTTTTCTTGAAGTTGTGAACAATGACATTGTTGTTATACCGTCATTGCCCTAGTTTACATTTACACAATAAATAATAATTAAGTAGTTTCATAATTCATATTTCACATTTTCATAATAAATCTTACTTTAGATGGCACGTCTGGTTGTTATTGAAACCTGACAAGCCCACTGACTCGCAATAGGCCAGCGTGGTAGTAGTGACCCCACTTCCCCAAGTGTTTCGCCTGTGTAAGAAGCTCTGTCCACTGTGTAGTGGGTCGTCTTATGTGTTGTTTTTTGATGATAATTATATTGATAGCCTAGTACATCTTCAATTGAACGATGCCGATTCCACTTGTGTTAAAAGAAACATTATTTTTTCTTATATCATAGGTAGCTACCCAGTGGCGTAGCTTGCTTTAGAGGGGCCCCGTATCAAAAAATTTTTGGGGGCCCTATGATAATTACACAAAGTGTCGGGTTTCATGTCTAAATGAAGACCATCAATGACCCTCCATTGGCTCATGGCTTTCTGAGAAAACATATTTTTTTTTGGACGTTTGAATAATTATTATTTTTTGTCTGCTTTATCTATTTCAAAAACTTGTTTACTTAATGGATCAATAACCTGAAAAACCGGATACATTAAGTGAATTTACCTAATTATGAGATTTTATTAATTTAAAATGGGTCGGATTCCGAAATTAAAATTTAAATATTTTAATTTGTTAAAATTTTTAACACTTATTAAGAATCTTTTCACTTATTAACAGCAGATAATTTACAAAGAAAAATGTACAAAAAGTGTCTTAAAATCAATTTAAAATCTAGTATTACAGTTACAGTTAATTCAATAATAATAATAATCACAAAAAAAATAGGCCTGTAGGATAAGAGAAGTTTTAAAACGTTTACAACATTTAGGGTATCTACTGTCAACAAAAAAAAAGGTTTTTTCTTGAAAACTAAATTTTTGAAAAACATACATGAGGGTCCTTTCGGAACCCCATCGGTGGTTTTCTTTTGGATCACATTTTTTTTCTGGAAATAATATTTTATGATTTTTCTTGTACACGTTCGGGGCCCCCGTATCATTGATACGGCTCATACGGCGGTAGCTACGCCCCTGTAGCTACCAAGCGAATGTTCCGCCTGATAATTTAAATTAGCGGCTACCGTAGCCTTCTCGTAGCTTGAGCACAACTCTCGCCCTGCCTACCCTATAACAACGAATATACGATATAGTGAACTTGACAGCACCGGAGACGAGGCCCCCTGCTCCCAAAGAGCTGAGTGATTTATCGAAGAGCTTTGGCGACCTTATTTACCGTAGGAACACAATTCTACAAATTAGTGTTATTTATCTGCGATCTTCTTCAAGTTTCGAGTTGCGGTATTTTTACTTTTACACGTGTTTTATGATAATGAGGAGCTCGGTGGCGTATTGGTTTGAGCGCTCTTGTTTCGATTACGAAAATAAAGCAACTTTCGTCAGGATCGATGCCGGGATGGGTCAATCAAAATATATAATCTCGAGCTCCTCCGTGCTTCGGAAGGCGCGTTAAGCCGTTGGTACTTACCGGTTGTTACTGCAACCGTTTTAACATATCAACCCGCATTGGGCCAGCGTAGTTGTTTTATGGCCCAAGCTCTTCATGTGTTTCTTCAATATACGAACGCCTGTGCCTAGCAGTGAGACTTATAAAGCGTGGATAAGATGATAAATGAAAATAATTAAAGGTATTATTATCTTGTATTTGGGGCTTTTCGGTCTTGTTAAGACTGATTTGTCACTGCGACCTAAAAGATCTATTGTGACTTGCCACCAATAGTTTATAATAAAGCCTTGATTTGGGCACTTTCCATAAATTTTAGGATTTTCCCAACCTCAAGGGTCTTGACTTCATTTGGCTAAATAGTGTGTCTCCCCAGATGAAGGCTTCGTTTGTGGATAAAAGGTCCACAGTTGCAAAGGAGGTGCATTGGGGGTTCGCGCTCCTGTGCGCAGAATCTGCAAACATCCGAATCACTTAGTTTTAGGTTGAATAAGTGTTTGTTCAGTTTGCAGTGGCCTGTCAAAGCTCTAATCATGGCACTCGCGTTACTCCTGCTGAGCTTTATCAGCTCTTCAGTTCGTTTAAATTGGTTGCCATGTATCAGAGACTTTGAATGTATAAAACCAGGTGTCCTTAGCCATTGTTCGGTGGAGTCCTGTAAGAGTTTACTTTTGAGGGAGTGCATGGCCCGGTTCTTTGAGATTCCGCAGAAAGGTTCCGGTCAAATCAGCTCTAGCTTATTCATCGGCCTTTTCGTTGCCTATGACGCCAGAGTGACCAGGCACTCATTTCAAACTGATTCGGTTGTTGAGCCCCAGTATTAATTAATTAAAGGTAAAGCAAACAGTTAATTTATTTATGTAACTCCAAATTAAGATTAATAGAAGGTATTTTTATTCTAGTTTGCCGTTCGGACTTAGGACATCATCAAAATGTCAAAAAATTATCTTCTTATCTTCTTATCATCTTTAATGCAAGAAGAAAATGAACTTATCTTCTTGCATTAAAGATGTAGCGTGTAACGCTTTAGATAAGGTTCACTTAATTTACAATTAGTAGAAATAAATAGACGAGCTAAAATAAACGAAATTGAGGTTTAACACATTGAAAATAGAGTCTGTCGAAAACGCGGACTGGTTTTTCTGTGCTTATACGTACTTTAAATATGTAAATATTTTCTTGCGCATGTGACATTGTTCTCTTATCCCACTTCCTTCAACGTTATTGAGTTACTTAAGTTAACTCGACATGTTTGTGGTCGCAAGAAATATTGTTTCAGAGTACAATTTATTTAATGTTTCGATAAAGCATGGAGACAGATTTGATTCTGTATTTCTTTTTGAATCAAAGATGAGTGCAATGAACTTGTTTTCTGTTTTGTTTGTGAACGAGTCATAAAGATATATAATTCTAACAAATCTAACAGTTTTGCACTGTCTTTTTTGTAAAATACAGTTGTTTAAAGCTAAACATATTTAAGAGAAGTGATCAAAGCGGTGGTAAGCGGTCAGTGTAAGGAGAACACAATTTTTGTAAAGCTCAGTTCTTGGAGCTTGCTGTCGTAATGGTTCGAGCTCTCTGGCTTCGATTACGAAAACAAAGCAACTTTCGCCATAGTTGAACCCTGATGGGTCAATCGAAATTATCTCTATTACTTGAGCCAACTTTGATAAAGAATTTATTCTTAATTTTTGATTTTAACATTATTATAAATGTTTGAAAAATTACTTAGTAATTAAAATAGAACGTGAAATTTTTCTAGTTTTATTCTATTTTAATTACTAAGTAATTTTTCAAACATTTATAATAATGTTAAAATCAAAAATTAAGAATATTTGAAAGCACTGCCCCAACTTAACCGAATCGTCGGTATTTGTAAAAATACTCGTTTTGGATGTTGAAATATAATATTTCGACATTGTAGGGTGGACGTTAGCTCATAAACGCAAATACAGATAGACTAGAAGAATTTCACAGGGATATCCCAAGTTCTGGGTGGCTAAGTGGTCAGAGCAGTCGCCCGGATTGCGAAAGGTCGCGGGTTCGATTCCTGCCTCAGGACGTGAAATTTTTCTAGTTTTATTCTATTTTAATTACAAAGAATTTATACAAACCAAATGTCATTTTGTATAGGTTTGTCTCTTATTGGCCTATATACGGCCCACTGCTGAGCACAGGACTTTCTACATGGGAGAAACACATGAGGAGTTTGGGCCATAACACTACCACGCTGGCCCAATGCTGATAGATGGGCTAAAGCGGTTGCAGTAACAACCGGCACCAACGGCTTCACGTGCCTTCCAAAGAACGGAGGAGCTCGAGATTAAAAATTTAGGTTGACCCATCCCGGGATCGAGCATGGCGAAAGTTGCTTTGTTTTTGTAATTGAAACCAGAGCATTCAAACCACTACGCCACTGAGCTCGTCTTGCTCATCAATCATAAAAAATGACAATGGTTTGTTAATATTATTTTTTATCTAGTTAGCTGAAGTATAGTCCTTCGTCCCTTTTTGAGGCATGTGAAGCCGTTGCTTGGTCCCGGTTATTACTGCAACTGCTATCATCTACCAACTGCTATCATCTACCAACGTCACCATTACAAAATCTGGTTGACTGCTCCGAACACTGAGCTACTGAGGAATTGGGATCATCATATCAGTCTATGATGTCCACTGCTGAACAAAGGCCTCCCCCATGGATTTCCAAATGGGACGGTTCTGCGCAGCCTGCATCCAACAGCTCCCCGCGACCCTGACCAGGTCGTGAATTGGGATGAACCCTATGAATTTCATCTTTCAATAGTATCTGTTTCTGCATTATAAGCAAATGTCTACGCTCACAATGTCAAATCGAAAATTTTCTTAAAAAATGTGCGCTGTAACACGCGACAAGTAAAGTAAGCGCGATTAAGCGCTTATTCATGATTTCGCCGTTATGTTTTCGGATGTTTCCCGATTCCTTTTTTTCTTTAAACCCAATATTTTAATGAAAGTTAGGGACTGCACAATCAATTTCAAAGGCAAGTGATGATTATACGAAATAATAACTTATTACTTGTTGCTGCTAAGAGCATATTCATACCCACACGATGCTTATTAAATGAGACGACGCGTGTTTGTGTGGATACAAACGCAAATTAGATGCGCTGCTTACAGGCTTCAGTATCTGAAAGTGCTAAACCGTCCAGACGACTAACAGAGCACACACGTATCAAATAAAATAATTTCCAGACTCCAAAAAATATCTTTTCATCAGATACTGATTATGGATACACCTACTTCAATTTAGTTATTGTTTCCCGTGTTAGTGTTTTTAAGTCGGTTTTTATGTTTGGACTTTTTTCAGAGATAACTTATCTTAGTAAAAATAAACTAATGTCAACTGCTCATCATCTCATACAAAATACTGCTTTTCCCGATGAAGGTACTTTGATAGTTGAGGAGTTCTAATGGTACTTCATCATCAGCTCTACTTCACCATATGCATTGTGATGATTATAAATTTTTATGAACTTTAGTAAAGTAATCGTATTGCACCCGAGAAATACTTAGTTCCTATGATAATAGTTCCGACGAAAGAAACGATTATCCAAATCGGTCCTGCTGTCTTCAAGTAATGTAGTAACATAAAAAAATAAGAGCTTCCAACGAACTGAGAACATCCTGCTGTTGTTTAAAGTCCTTTAACAACGTCATGTGAATTGACCCTTAACTTGAAGCTGTGTGGTTTTCGTTGCGTGGCATCTTTTATCGATTTTTATGTGATGATTTTCTGGACCTTTACTGTTTACTGATATGCTGTATCACAATCACAATCACGCGATATTGTAATCAAATCATTACTGCACCATTCATGTTTGGGATTGTTATCTTTGACAGCTGTTGAGTATCGTAAAAAAAGATAACGGCACTTTAAATTATTCACCGACACCTTGTTTTATTTGTTTTGACGATGCAGCGAGGAATGTTGCAGAGAACTACCGTTGCACAAATAATTCCTTGAATTTTCCGACAGCAAGAAGTCAGTATATTTGATGCATCTCGATAATGAAATTCGTTGAAGTAACGGTGATTGGGAATATATCCTCAAATGAACATTGTGAGAGGCGTACTTATTGTATGATTTGTTTAGTCTGATAATAGCTGTCATCACATGAGCAAGACGGGTAATACAAGTAATACGGGTGATGTTTCCAGTGAAAAAACGAGAATGTTACCTATCCGCTTGACTGGGGTAAGTAATACTACTTTGTAGTATTGTTTTCCTATGGTGAGCAAGGTCGCCAGAGCTCTTTGAGGATGTGTTATACTGCGAGCAGGGAGATTCGTCTCCCATGCTGATAACATTACGTTTTCTTTTAGTTTTTACAGAGTAGAACACGTAAGTAGTGCCAAAGTTGCTACGAGGGTCTATAAGCTCCGTAGCTTATAGACCCTCGTAGCAACTTTGGCACTACTGCTTACCATCCAGTATCAGACGTCCTTGTCGTAAAAAGGAGTTTGTAATAAAATGTAGGCATGATAAATATTTGGTAATAAATTTCATCTCATATTAAATTCTGAACGATTGGCAAAAATAAATGTGATTCGTACTAAAAGCCAGCCAAATAACATTTTTCACTCAAAGCATAAACTAATCCTTTTATAACCAACAAATGATGGTATCAAAACTGCAACGAATTCCTCACACGAAAACGATCAAATGAAAAGCGCAACTATGTGGTATGTTCTAAGATAACTTTTACAATGGCAAACGTTGATATATTGTAAACTTCCGAAAGCTTAGGTGTGTTTTCGGGAAATAAATTTAGTACAGTTTTCATAACAAATGTTTTGAGCATTTGAAACGATACGTTGTTTGGTACCTGATGGATTTATTACTAGAAAACTTTCAACACGTTTAGTTCACTACCAACTACTTTCGTTAGCTGTAAAGTAATTCATATTTGATTCTTTTACAATGAAGTCTAACTTTATTGTGAAGCGTCAATCATAGTCTATGATCGTAAATAATATTTCTTATCATTATATTGTGTTTCATTAAGCTTTCGTCTCTCAACAGCTTGCCTGATGATGCTAATCGCCGTCACATTTACCACTTACAAGGAAGTAGGTAACTAAGAAAGAGAACCATCCTTATCACCCAGCTCAATGTAATGTCTCATCTTTATTTGTGTCTCCAAAAACCGTACCTACTACATAACTATTTCTACATTTGGATTCTACTTTAACGTTAGGTGGAGTGAAGTCATTTGTTGTGACGTTAGATGCTGAATATCTCATAACGTATATTTCAATGTCGTAGGTACGATACGTCGAACTTTTCCTTATTCATCTCCGCCAGACAAACTGTTCTACATTTTATTTATAGAAACAGATAAAGACATACAAAACTCACTCATCCAAAGATATTACTGGTTTGTGAATGGTAATAGACATCTTTATCGGTGGGACAGATCTTATGGCTACACATTAAGCCAATAACTTAATTTCATTCAAATGCAAATTGAAAGCAAAAGTGACAGTCACTACTCTTAGTGCTTTTAAATATTTGAACAAGCTTGACACATTTTTATTTAATTCACTTTCATGTGAACTAGGTGGTAGGCCTGTATGTAGGGTCGCCTGGGTAGGTACCACCGCCTTTCTTATTTCAGCCGTGAAACAGTTCGCTGTGTTTCGGATTGAAGGGAAAGGTAGCCAGTGTAATTACTGGGTATGGACGGCATTTCATCTTAGGCCCCAGGATGACAACGCACCTGCAATATCAAGTAATTTTTCCTTGTTATTGCAGGTGTCTATAGGCGGCGGTTACCGCTTTCCATCAGGTGGGCCGTCAGCTTGTTTGTCATCCAGGTGTATAAAAATAAAAAAAAATGTAGATATTTTGATTTGCCGATATAAATTACTCGAGGAGGGATGAGCTCGGTGGCATAATGGTTTGAGCTCTCTGGTTTCTATTACAGAAACAAGGCAACTTTCGCCATGGTCGATCCCGGGATGGGTCATTCAACATTTATTATCCACCGTGCTTTGGAAGGCAGTATAAGTCGTTGGTCCTGGTTGTTACTGTGACCGCTTTAACGGACCAACCCGCATTGCGCCAGCGTGGTGGTGCTATAGCCCAAACTTCTCATATGTTCCTCAGGAAGGCTTGAACCCAGCGATGGGACTTATAGTATAGGCTGGTGATGACTTATATGAATTATTGCTATATGCCAAGAGCTACGGATATATTTTATTTTTTACAAAAACCATAACTAAAGTAGTTAAGTATGTGTAAAAAGTTTATTTTGTCGTTCTGGCTGTGCAATAAAAAAAGTTTTATTTATGTAAAGCTACCGGTAGGTATATTGATTGTTGTCAAGGGGAAAAAGGTCACTATAATCGTATCGTAAATTATTTTCCGATAAATCAATAATTATGAGTTTGTCAAATTAAACATACATTAACGATGATTCCATTTTGAAAATGATTTACGGCGTAGCGATAACAAAACTTAATTTTATTAAAAAATAGCATGTCGCTGCCAATCTTGGTCCTTGAGAGAATAATTTATAAAGCACCATTAGTAACCATATCATCCGATGATGTATGTACTGAGATAACAGAGGGAGACAGGACATATTTCTTACGGTCGGAAAAGGGCGTGCCCATTGAAGTTCTCATGAAATTGAAAACGTCCTGTGGTATTTTGATTAGCGATTAATGGATTTAATTATAGCTTGCAAGTCAAAATATTTTTTGAATTGGATAAGGGTTGAACAAAAAATATATATAATTATACGCATACAATCGAATTTAAAATTAAGATTCAGGTTCTCAACAGATATGATAAATATGGTATATCGTTGCAGTTGATTTATGATTAATCGGTGATGCGTAGGCATATTTGGTGTGTATTGGTACGGGCACGGTTGGTATTCGGTACGTATTTTGGCTAAGTATTTTGTATTTTTATTCGTTAGTAAGTATAGGACTGTTATTACAAAAGCAATAAGGATTATAAGCAGTTGAAGGTGACCACTTGCTTTGCGGTATAATGCATTATTAACATTTATCAATTATTTCTTAGTTTCACAATTTATATTTACTCAAAAGAAAGCAAAAATATAAATACAAAAAGAACAACACAGTAAAAAGAAACAGTTTATTCCTAAGCTAGAAATAGTGTATACTAAGTATAATTAAAGTATACGTTATTATATCCAAATATAATCTAAACCTAGTCCTTACATTGCGTGCCCGTCAGGGTCCATAATACTGGTCTCACATTCTATGTACATTATGGTTTGGCAATAAATGATTGATTGACTGAAACCAACAAAATAACAATAATAATAAAAACAGAAATAAGTAAAATGATTTCGATTTCATAACGACCATGGATGGACAGGGGAGTAGAAAAAGAAATCAGAAGGAAAATCAAGGCTGGATCGATTAGGTGAACAGGTGTAGGAAAAACTTACGTAAATATGAAGATTATTGAAGATATTAAAAGTAGAAAAAGTAAGTATACGACGATAACTACATAATATATTGGTAGCATGCTGCGATATTGCGAAACAGAATCATATTTCCTTAGCCCAAAGATTAAGCGGATGCAGAGGTTCCGCAACGGCTCCAACTTGTTAAGCAGTTCCTCAGTCTCAGTCCAACAGTCGGGGAGTTGACAGTAGTCTGAATCTGAGGTCTGAGGTTACTCTCCCGCAACTATTGATTTAATTTTATCAATAGTTGCGGGAGAGTAATCTTATTTTGTAGGGGCAGAAAGTTCTGGAGACGTTTCAGAGGTTAGAACGAATAATGTATTCTCCTGCTAACTTCGTTCCTGCTAATAATGTTCACACAAACATGATAATCTAACACGGTATTATTAAATAGAAATAATCCGAGGCACCATACGCCAGCATAAATCATGTCATGGTGGGTCCCTTGTTATTTTTATCGGGGGTATTGAACATGCCGCGTGTTCGCTTAGGAGTTAATTATGATATGATCCCTGGGGATTGGAGAAGTGTTTGTTTATTAAGTGGTGTGCGGCAGTTTCAAGATAATTTAGAATGTAGTTAATGTATTTTTTAAAATTTTATTGCTAATAATAACTTTACCGCCACTGTGGTCTAGTAGTTTTTATTAATATAATTTACAATTCTACATATTCTTGTTTATACTAACCACTCAAGTGGCAATCAAGCATACGGCCCACCTGATGGTAAGCGGTTACCGTAGTCTATGGACGCTTCCAACACCAGGGGTATCACTTGCGCGTTACCGACCCTATAAAAACCTTTTCACTTCGTTTTTGAAGAACCTTAGGCTCTTATCCCGTACCTTTTTTTATGTATAAACAATTTTGTTTTTTAAGTCTAGGTATTCAATTTATTGCGCTCAGCGTTGCGTTTATTTCATTTTTTGTCACTCAGTCGTCTAATAACTCTAATAACTTACAATCTATGGTTATATAGGGTTAGAGTTATTTATAGTATTACCAGAATTAACAATTTTGTTTTTGGATGTTGTTCATAGAAGTTCTATTGTCTTCCACCAACCTCCGTTTTTGTCTCCCTTTTTGTTCCTTTCTATAGTGTAGCTATTGAGGGGTGTTTGGATGTTTACAGGTGTTACATTTGGAGATGATTTTGGGTTTATTCCACGGGGAGACTAAATCTCCGGTCTAGTAGTTGATATCACCACCTAGAGATCTAGAGGTCCGGGGTTCAATTCCTGTGGAGGCTGAAATTTTCTGCTTGGTTTGGTTGGTGGTAGGACTTTTCTAAGTCCGTCTGGCTAGCTACTACCGTCTTACCTAAGTTCGCCGCCATAATAATAATGTTAACAGCATTGTTGTGTTCCGGCAGTTGGAGGTAAGATAGCCAGATTCTCTGTTATTGAGAAATTCGGGTATAGCTCGCTTTCATCTTCGGCCACCAGCTACCATCAGGTGAGATAAGGGGCAAGAGCTACCCCGTTAAGAATTTAAAAAAAGATTACGTTGAAGGTTATAATACAAGTCCTGAAAAATATATTTGACATCCTGACCCAGACTGTCGGCGAAAATGGAACGGTCCTATAGGCAGGGTGCTAACAGGAGTACAGTGAAAAAGCCAGGATGTCAAACCTTTAAAGAAAAAAAAGTGTAAGCCGTAAGCACGTGCTGGGGAAGGACTCAAAATTAGTGATATGATATTCCACCATTAAAATCAATACGGTTATAATGGGAGTATTCGTAACCATGAAAATTCATTATAACCGGACCTTCAAAAAGTCTGACTATTGTATTATAATTTTAACAACATGTTTAGTAAAAGCTTGCCATAAGGGTGATCACCACACATAATAGGTTAGGTATGTAGCACTTATATGCTTGCAGCTTAGTAAACTGATTTAAAAATAACAAAAATCAAATTGACCCTTTTTGGGAAGGCTTCTAGAATCTAAGAAAAATACTCAGATTTTGTTTTGTGTTCTCAGTAAAATTTTACCTCATTGGATGTAAAGATGTTGTGATTGGATTTACTTCATCTGTAATTTGTATTAAATACCCACGCTGATGTATATTCGCCGTATTGTTATCTGATATATAAAATTCTCGTGTCACAAATTTAGTTACCATACTCCTCCGAAACAGCTTGACCGATTTTCATGAAATTTTATTATATTCAGTAGGTCTGAGAATCTTATTATTTTATTTTTTGCTCATTTTTTTTATGGCAAAACAACGTTTGCGGGGTCAGCTAGTTATAACATGAAATACTATGCACTGGGCGACGATCCTTTTTAAGTCAAGGAATAACGTGAAACCTACATAATTACTTGTACAAATTCGTTACAAGTGGGGTAAAGGCAAAAAAGCATACGACCCCCCTGATGGTGAGCGGTTACCGAGGCTCACTAGACGCGTGTACTGTTTGAAACTAGCTAAGCGATGGGCGTGTGTTTCGGTCGGCCACTGCCTGATCGTAACGGTACTGGAAATGCCCACAAAACTCCCCGGTAACTCAATTTCACCAGCAGCCAACCCCCAGACGCATTGCCTATCCTGTGAAAATTTAGAAAAAGCATTATTTTGACAACACAGGGGTCAAGTCCAGCCTCCGAACACAACGCTATTTTTAAAAATGTATAAACCTTCCATCGTGTACACACGATCTACCTTTCTTACGTTTCTATTTATCTTTTCGTGTATCTGCTGAAAAAAAGCTGATCCTTTTGGTTTATTATCCGTAATATAGCAATAATAAAAAAAACGCTTCCTGGGACTGCACTGCCACCTTCTGTAAGGGTACTTCATCTGCAGGGTGATTTACATTTCAACGAATAACACCACAATATCACCAATAATGTGTCCTTCTCTCTTCTATGGTTTTTATTACAACGATAATAATCTTGGCAGAGTTTGAAACATCCGTAAAGGATTCCGGGAACGTTATATAATAAACTAGCAACCTTACGCGTCGGAATTTCAAAATAAATCGCAAAATAAACTGGTTCCGTATGAGATTAGTGACCTGTGATGTGACTCAGGGTCTTTATCTCATCGCTGCAATTTCGTACTATTATTAATAACAAAGCTCTTTTTGAATTATCACTAACATCTATTAATTGCAAGTTTCTTCTGACAATGTCAATGAACTTTGTTAATAATTTATTTGGAATACGGAAAACTGCATTTTTATGCTAATTGAGAATACAATGTAAAAATTGTATAAGGAAGAAAGATTTTGGATTTTATGATAACGTACCTATTTAGTAAAATATTGCTGTGTATAGTCCAATTTTGTTATTTTTTTTCTTATCGACTTGCATTTTAATTTATTTAACAGCGAATAAAATTGTAAAATTGCTAGTATTCTAGCAACTCCTAAATAGGGATGTTGCCTGGCGCTATCTTTTAACCCCAGACGAAAGAAGAGGGGTGTTATAAGTTTGACGTGTCGGTCTGTGTATCTGTGTGTCTGTCTGTGGCATCGTAGCACCGCTGATCCTATAAGTACCATGAAAAAGTCTGCGGAATGCTTAATTATTTATAAACTTACAGCAGATATATCGTGTTTAGGCTCATAAGAATAGTCTTAATGAGATGGTGTTAAATAGATGATCAATGAGGCCGAGGGCTACTTAAAATGTTTATTTTTATATTTTATCTCTAATTCGGAAAATATACGCTATTGTTATCCATAAAATTTAGTCATTTTTTTCCAAAATTTATGAAAAATTATATTACAATTATGAGAACTATGAATAGAAACATATATATTACATAGTTATTATTGATATTGTCAATATGCCCACACATTTTAGTAATATAGCAACATGTGACGTCATGTGTTCCGCATATTTTTTATGAAGTGTTTTTAGACGATGCGCTGGAACATATCAAACATACTACTGTATCTGTGAAACTATTGATTTGCGCCATACTATTTCTTATGCATTTTTTTATGAGTTATAAGCTTCTTATTTATAAAAAAAAAGTTGTCAACTACCCTATTGTATTAGTGGTTCTATAAAACGATTTTTTGATGAAGTATTGTCAAGTCAATATCTACGCTCTTGGAAAACTTGTTTATTATTTATTAATAACTTACACACACACAATATAAAGAAGAAACTATTAATAAATAATATTTGTACAAAGGCACTGCTTATTTCTTAAAAAATTTCTGCCAGCAGACCTGCGAGAAGGATATATCAGTTACAGTTAATGTAGACACAGTGTGAACCTTATAACATTCTGAACAATAATTTTTGAATTCTTCCTGCTATAATTCTGTAAGCTTATTAAGTATTTAGAAAAAACGTGCATAATGAATGCGCGATATCTCAGGAATAACTCAAGTCCAGGATAAAAAGGAGAAGTATAAAGAGATTCGGCAAAAAAGGAAAAAAAACACCAACACCAAACACTTCGCCTTTCCAAAAGTTCCTCCATCCAAGGTCAACTTGAGGGCATTGAACTCTATTTCAAACGATATTTTTTTTTTATAAAGTCACATTTAATTTGAGTTATAGAATAATTTTAACCATAGCGCACGGTTCCTAGGTATCTAAAATTTTTGTAGTTGCAGTTGTGTTGGGAATATGATACTCGTATTTCTTTAACATCTTTTTCCGTTGTGTTTTTATATTGCCTGCCTTTTAATTTGCATAAAAGTTTCCTAAACCAAGCCGCCGTGCATTGGTGAAGATAATAAATATTAGTCTTTGTTCGAACATTTTTTGCTGTGTATTTAAAATAATGACCACCATGGGTGACCACCATTGTAAGATATTTTAATATACAAAGTAAATTTTTATAATAATTAATTTAGGAATTCCTTTTTTACACATAAAGACAGTAATCGTAATTTTTTTTTAGTTCTTATAACGAGGTAATTCTTGGCCTTCATCTCACCTGATGTTAAGTGACGATAAGGCCGACGATGGAAGCGAGCCACACCCGGATTCCTCAATCACAGAGGACCTGACTATCTTACCTGCAACTGCCGGAACATTACAATGGTGTTAAAATAATTGTTATAGCAAGTCTTAGGTAGCTAGCGGATTTAGAAAAACCCTACCATCTACTAAACGAGCAATAAATTTATACGAACTGGAGCAGCCCGACTGGTGTAATACCTCCACCTTACAGAAGTTCGCAGCCAAATGACGCTGCTTTTGTAGTGTCGTGTTCCTGCGGTGAGTAAGGTTGCCAGAGCTCCTTAAGAAGTCGCCGTATTGGCAGCGGGTAGACCTGTGGTGTCTTAAACACCGTCATTTACTCGTGTGGGTGCATCGCGTTGGCATGGCGGTCAGGGAGACCCAGTGAAACGGCTGTCCGCTGGCCGCCCGCAGGCTGAACGGGTTCCCGAACCCAGGGATTACTTAATCTCCGCCCTGGGAGGCTGAACCGCCAGTTTGTGCAAAATCCCTGTGGTAGTTGTCGTGCCGGAGGAGGAGACCGGAGTGGACCCGGCTACTGCCACAGGGGGGGACTGGGGGCCCTTCCGCCCGCCGTGCCAGCACGCTGCAATCCCTGCGATGTACTTTGACGGGTTCTAGCCGCAATTTTGTCCAATTTCCTGCCAATACGGAAATTCCTTTAAAAAAAAACCCTTTTCAACCCACAATAATGGCCCGAAAAAAGAATAATAGAAATGGTTTGTCAGCGGCTTCCTTTTCCACGCTAGGAGGGGATTTTTGCAACATCAGGGGACTTCACAGTAACATCAACGCAGTCCACCAACATCTAGAGACTGCGCAGCCGACCCTACTTTTTCTTACGGAAACTCAAATATCCTGCCCGGCCGACTCATCATACCTACTCTACCCCGGGTACAAGCTCGAGCACAATTTTATGCGTCGTGCCGGGGTGTGCATGTATGTCCGGGAGGATATTTGCTGTCGCCGTCTACACGGCCTTGAAGACAGGGACCTGTCGATTCTGTGGGTTCGTGTTGATCACGGCGGCCACACCCGCATCTACGCGTGCCTTTACAGGTCCCATAGTGGTGATTCGTACACGACTCGACTCTTTGAACACCTGCAATCGACGACCGACAAAGTTCTCGAGCAGTATCCTTCTGCAGAGTTAGTGATATTGGGAGACTTTAATGCCCACCATGTCGAGTGGCTCAGTTCTCGGTCCACTGACTATGCGGGAAGGTCTGTTCACGAATACGCCCTGGCCTATGGATTCTCGCAACTGGTTCATTCTCCTACAAGAATACCAGATATCGAGAACCATACGAGCTCTTTACTGGACCTTCTGCTGACTACGCGTCCGGACGGATATACCATCTCAGTGGATGCGCCTTTAGGCTCATCGGACCACTGCCTCGTCCGGACCCAAGTGCGCAACGCGCGGCACGATACACCCCGGCCCGCTGGGTGGCGTCGCGTGTGGCATTACAAGTCAGCAGACTGGGATGGGTTGCGTGAATTTTACGCATCGTACCCGTGGAAGCAGCTCTGCTTCGCGTCAGATAATCCTGATACCTGTGCAGCAGCAGTCACCGAGACTATACTGGCGGGTATGGAATGTTACATTCCTAACACGCTAGTGGCCGCAGGGGTAAAGAGACGGCCGTGGTTTAATCGGCCATGCAGGGAAGCTCGCATTAGCAAGCAAGCTGCGTTTCAGGCTTGGACCACGGCTCGAGTCAATCAGGATCCAAACATCTCTGACGTGAAGCGGAAGTTAAATGCTGCTTCGAGGTTCTGTAAAAGAGTGATTGCCAGAGCGAAATTCGATTTTGTCGGCAGAATTGGCGATCGGCTTGCAAGATACCCTTCTGGGAGTCGTGCTTTCTGGTCACTCGCCAAAGCTGCCGAAGGAAACTTTTGTAGGTCGTCCTTGCCACCACTCCGTAAGCCTGACGGAAACTTGGCCCACAGCGCTAAAGAGAAAGCCGATTTACTGGGTGTTCTCTTTGCCTCGAACTCGACTATGAATGACGGAGGTGCTGTACCACCTATCATACCCTGGTGCGGCAACTCTATGCCTGAGATCTCCATTACGCAACGGGAGGTACGGCGTGAGTTGTTATCTCTGGATATTCATAAGTCGAGCGGGCCAGACGGTATACCGGCAGTGGTACTGAAGCAGTGTGCTCCTGAGTTGTGTCCTATTCTGACGCGCCTTTTCGCGCTTTCGTACTCCACCAGGCAAGTTCCGTCTTCGTGGAAGACTGCCCATGTGCATCCCGTGCCCAAGAAGGGCGACAGATCAGATCCATCGAATTACAGGCCAATCGCTATAACCTCCCTTCTCTCAAAGGTGATGGAGCGCGTCATAAATACGCAACTCCTCAGGTACCTAGAAGATCACGACCTAATCAGCGACCGCCAATACGGCTTCAGACATAATCGCTCGACGGGTGATCTTCTACTGTACCTAACACACCGCTGGGCTCTTGCCATTGAGAGTCAAGGTGAGGCATTGGCTGTTAGCCTAGATGTAGCGAAGGCGTTCGATCGGGTCTGGCACAGGGGTCTTCTTTCGAAGTTATCAACTTACGGGCTACCTGAGGGGCTCTGCAAATGGGTCGCAAGCTTTTTGTCCGGCAGATGCATTAGAGCCGTCGTTGATGGCAGTTGCTCGGATAGCATGGACATTAACGCTGGCGTCCCGCAAGGCTCGGTGCTGTCTCCAACGCTGTTCTTGCTGCATATCAATGATATGCTGTCTATTGACGGACTTCATTGTTATGCGGATGACAGTACTGGTGACGCTTACTATACGAGTCGTGCTAATACCCCTCGGTCTACTGTGGAGGAAAGTCGCGGTCGACTTGTGTCTGAAATCGAGAGTTCTCTAGTCAGAGTCTCCGATTGGGGACGACTAAACTTAGTCCAATTTAACCCGACGAAGACACAAGTCTGCGCGTTTACCGCTAAAAAAACCCCATTCGCTGTGTCTCCACAATTTCTTGACACACCCCTTTCCATCTCTAAGAGTATCGGGATCCTTGGTGTCGATATCTCTAGTGACGTGCAGTTCCGCGGACATTTAGAAGATAAAGTCAAGCTGGCATCCAAGAAACTTGGTGTGCTCAATAAAGCGCGGCGGTACTTCTCTTCGGGGCAAAGACTGTTACTGTATAAGTCTCAAGTCAGGCCCCATATGGAATACTGCTGCCACCTATGGGCGTGAGCACCTAGATACCAGCTTGGACCGTTTGACGCAGTTCAAAGACGCGCTATGAGAATCGTCGACGATCCCGAACTCACAAGCGGTATTGAACCCTTAAGCCTAAGGAGAGATTATGCTTCCTTATGTGTGTTCTACCGGTTGTATAACGGAGTGTGTTCTGAGGAATTATTTGACATGATGCCCACGGCCTCTTTTTACCATCGCACCGCTCGCCATCGGCAGGGAATTCATCCTCACACGTTGGAACTAAAATGGTCTCGTACTGTGCGGTTTCAGAGAAACTTTCTCCCGCGTACGCTCAGATTGTGGAATTACCTCCCTGCAGAGGTTTTCTCGAACGAGTACAGCATGGGGTTCTTCAAAAAGGGTTTGAAAAAGTTTTTACAGGGTCGGCAACGCGCAAGTGATACCCCTGGTGTTGCGAGCGTCCATAGGCTACGGTAACCGCTTACCATCAGGTGGGCCGTATGCTTGATTGCCACCTTAGTGGTATAAAAAAAAATAAAAAAAAATAAAATACCCCCACGGAAATTGAACCCTGGACCTCTAGGTGGCCTCCACCAATAGATTACAGAAACGGTCAAAACTAAAATTGGAAATTCTTTACCAGTAAATTTGTTCCATCATTCTTAATGGCAGGGATTCCTTCAAAAGAGACGTGAAAAGGTGAAAAGGCCGGCAAGGTGAGGATACGGAGGGCACGAGATGGCTAGATCAGTGTGTCCATTAACTGTCTTCACATATATACCCTTACCGCTTTTCGTTAGGTGATGTTGAGACATTTACCGTGCTTCGTATATGTACAATAAAAAATATTTAAATAACGCTGCATAAATGGTTGAAACTTCATGGCTTTTTTTGTAAGGTAACCCAGTTACTATCAGACTTGGAACTTTCAGCTTAATTTACATACCCTAACGATGTAGGCCACTGTTCCTTAGCAACTACACATAAACCATGCGCTTTCTTACTTAGGTTCTGTACATACTTTTATAGTTTTATTTTAATACAAAGGTGGTAAAGAATCACATGGCTCATTGTTGGTAGGTAAATAGTAACTCTATAGATAGACCAATAGACATTTGTGACTCGAAGAATACTTACGAGAAATCCCTTTTTCCTCAAACAAAACGCTTCCACAATGCAGGGAAATGCAATTCACAAACGCAGGGAAATTTGGCTTAATTCGCGGCGTGATCGCTGCGAAACGCAGCCAGAAGTGATAAGGCCATTTACAAGATGGCAAACAGGCGTGCACAGTCCACCAGATGGTAAGCGGTGACCAAAGACTATAGACGCTCGTATCACTTAGGCACTGCTCACGCGCTGCCTATCCTGTGAAGATGAAAGCGTCATGTTTTTTTTTTTATATACAACTAGATGACAAGCAAGCTGACGGCCCACCTGGTGGTAAGCGGTTACCGCCGCCTATAGACACCTGCAATAACAAGGTTAAGCACTTGATATTGCAGGTGCGTTGTCATCCTGAGGCCTAAGATGAAATGCCGTCCATGCCCAGTAATTACACTGGCTACCTTTCCCTTCAAACCGAAACACAGCGACAGCAGGAGCGACACAATAGCACAGGAGACGAGTCCCCCTGCTCACAAGCTTACTAAGCTTACTGACAGAGCACGGCAGTGAGCACCGCAGGGACGCAACACTACGAAGAAGTATTATTTAGATTGTGATCTTAGGTAAAGTATCGGTCGTTTTAAGTATCTTAATAAGTTAAAATTTAAGCTCCCTCTATTTATGTTTTTTTATCGCACTTCGTGTTGCCTGCATTCCTCCAGTATATCTCACACATTTATGGGTTGGCTGGAATAAATCTCTTATAGAGATAAGTCCACCTTTGCTAACTTATGTTACATTCATTACATTTTGTAATTTTAAAGTGCAATAAAGAGTATAATAATAATAAAGTGGAGCCCCCGACTAGTACTAGTCGGACGTTCAAATTTCTTCTGATAAGTACCGCTATGCGCTACCTCTCTTAACAACAATACACTAGATATAGAACCCCTTTCATCCAGTGTTTTAAATAAATTAGTGAAGGAAATTATAGCTTTTTGTTATAAGGCTGTCTTTTCTATGCTATGATTGTATGTTGTATGTATGAGTGTGGATCTGGTAAAGTCAAACATAAACCTTGGGATTGGTAGATATGTTATCAATAAAGGGTGCTGTCCACGGCTAGAGTTAATGGCATAGTAGCACGGTAGAGTACTAACTATATCAACGAGACAGCATTGAAAATGAAAATATCTTTTTTCAAATAGGCCCCCCAAGTAGCACTTTCGAATCGTCAAAATTCCCATTTGTATTGCACTCTACTATTGGTAGAGTTCTCCTCGTGTGTTTTTCTTTTACTGCGTTTTCTTTCATAGGCTGGTTATGATGATGATTATGATGATTGGTAGAGTTGAGCACTCGAAATTGGTAGAGTAGTATCTAGTTTACTCTACCATTTACTCTACCCGTGGGCAACACCCTCAAGAGAAAATTAATACGTTAGGATTATTAGTAAATGATACAGTCTGCCCTGTTTACAGACAACTCCATATAAATCCTGTTATTATCTTCCTGTAACCAATATATCGAGAAAATATGACCATATCGTAATCATAAAAAAAACTAATAAAGATTTTATTTATTAATATTGAAATGGAAAATTTAACACATTTCTTTAAAATTTACATGATTTAATGTGTAACGGCATACCATCGTAATATTTATTTGACGTTTGAAAATTATTTGGCGGTTTTAGAATTTACTGTTTAATTTCAAATCAATTTTATGGCTTTAATATTTAAATTAAATTATTATTCAAAGGAGAAAGGAGTAAAATAAAGTTATGAACTTTATTAGAATTTTTAGTGAAAATTAACCGAGCGCGTGTTGTTATAGTTATTTTTATTTCAATTTTGAGAAGTTTTTTGCTTTTAGCGTTGTATGGATTAAGACTGATTGTAATAAATAAATAAAAAATTATAATAGTAAAAATTTAGACTAAGAAAAAGTTGAGTGAAGTGAGACAGACGTTAGTAATAAAGTCGGAACTCTAAGAAGGTTCGTAGTGTTTTGGTATTTCTGACATTATTAAACTTAATCTTAAAATTGCTTGCTTCCAAAAATATTAAGAATTTTTGCTTAAACATTCGCAATTTTAGTTTGTTTTTTAACTAATCGCCATCTCCTAAGCATAATTATTTAAATCTCCCTGGTCCTAATCCAAATAATTCCATGATTTCTTTTTACACTTACTACTACTATATACGGAATACTTTTACTTATTTTATTTTATTCTCAGCGCCATGTTTTAGTTATTAAATTAAACAAAGTATTCACGAACTTATTACTTTATTAAGTATTTATATAGCAAAACAAATCTTTTGCCTATGTCTAGGTAATCTTTTTCAAAGAGAAAAGAGTCGTAAGAAGCTTTTAAGCAGTTGGCTACGAAATTTTATCACAATAGAGGTCTAATCTAAAGAGGTGATATTCTTGAATGGGAGCTATTCATTGTGTTAGTAAGGCCGGGAGTAGAGGTAATGAGTTTGATGATTACTTGGAAGAGTTCTTAGTTTGAAATGATAGTTAATTCCAAAATATTTGGCAACTAGACTACTCACGGATACGTTGACATATTAACGTCACCTTCTTGAATGATTGTTGATTAATGTTAATGTTTTTCAACAAATAAGGACTGCATTAGTAATTCTTGTGACACTTGTGACATGTTATTATGATCTTTATGGTAATAGATTTTTTAATGTTATTACTCATAAACACAAGAATACTTAAACATGAGTTTAAATTAAAAAAAAAACAACTATGTTTACTAGAGGATATGAACCAAGTAGGATTATGGGCCTTCATGTTGTGTCCATTTATAATGATGTTGTGGGCTTAACTTGACAGATACCCTTGAAGATTGACTCGGACAGTAATGTATATCTTGTTTGCATATGTAATTTAGGGCATTTACGACACCAGAACAAACAAACAACAACATTAACAAAAATATGCAAGTTTTTAGTAACTTTCATTAACCTAAAATAGTTTAGGCAAAAGCAACTAACAAGACAATTAGAATTTCATTCTTGCCTAAATGACTAGTAATTATAAATCAAAATGTTATGTATAGTTTGTTAAAACATTTAATTTTTAACAAACAAAAATGGGCTACGTGACCGAATAACTTTTAGAAGCGCACAATTACACGCCATAAGCTTTCCAAAATAATTGTTTCTGTATTATCTATTTGGCAAAGTCCTTTTTAAAGTGGCAGTGTGGGCGTGCCAGAGAATTATCTACGCCTTCTGACACGTTTGTCTATGTGTCTAGTGTCTTTTATTCAAATGCTTGAGGCGTAACTATTTTTAAAATTTGTTTTGCTTCGGGTTTCAAAATGTGGTTATATTGCCTTGCAATTGTAGAAAATTATTGGACTTTAAAAGCTTCTTAAAAAGTCTCTAATGTTTAATGTAGTTAGAATGTGAGTGATAGGATAAAGTGGTGTAATTACGGACGAGGCTGTTTATATCATGACGAAAACTATTATATTATGACGAAAAAGAATAAAGAACCTACGCTTAGTGCCTGGGACAGACTATGGGCCTGCCTCTTAGCCAGCAGAGAAAGATAATATTAAGTGTTATTTTCTATCATGATGCTACACAAGCTCCTTCAACACTATCCCTCGTTCGGAATTACCCCATTGTCCACTCCCATCACTTCTCTTCAAATTAGTATAGAACAGAATTGCAATGATGTCTTATGATTTTTGCGTAATTTTTACCGTAATTTTTAACCGTTTACGCAGCGCACGTAACGAAAGCTCTGAAAAGGAATATTTTTAACCCGTTTTTGCAACATTTATCATGTATATTATTCTTATAACAATCTATTGAAAAATACTTTTTCGTAGTGTCAGCTAGTCATTTAAAAATGACAGTTTTATGAGAATGTTAATGTTTGGATCCTTGCATATTGATTGCTGTGTTAAAATGATTTGATCATGGGGTAAACTTTTATTTTATACAGAAGTTGAAAATGGCTTTGCTTCTATTTACCACTCTTTACATAGTAAGTTTATAGAATCACTGTCATAGCTCATAATAGGATTAGCTTGTTGAAGTGGCATTGGGCAGGGCATACAGACTGACACGGGAATGCAGAACAGACAGCTGGTGGGGCATTAAAGTTCTAAAATGGCGACCACGTACCGGAAAGTGCAAAGTGGGACTCACTAGATAGACAGACGACCTGGTCAGGGTCGCGAAAGCCGTTGGATGTGGGCAGCGCAGAACCGTTGCATTTGGATATCGTTGAGGATGCCTTTGTTCTGCAGCGGTTATCATAGGCTGATATGATGATGACTCAGTAAGAATGCGATGCTCAACAGTGTTTTTACCACGATGGACGTCTTTAAGAGTCTCCAAATAACTTTTTAGATAATACCCTTTTGTAAGCCGCGTAAGACCTCCGGAAGTCTTGTGACAATTTGAATCACATTTGTCTGTTGTGGCTTGTCAGGGTAAATATTAGTTAGTGCTATTAATAATTGCCATTTATTATAGTAATTTAGCTAATGTATAGGGTGTATTATTAAAATAGATTTTGAGCTTATCGAAGTCTATTTTAAATATTTCCATATAAATAAATATTAAGTATGTACTTAGTACAATGACGTCATAATGTTTTTTACGTTGCTTTGGATTACATTTTTAAACTTTTGAATGGGCATTGTAGAGGGTTTTTCCGACAGCGAGTTCAAGGCTTTCTGTGAATCAGATGCAATATTTTTTATTTTTTTTCATTTAAGATTGTAATTAAAATGTTATAGCATAGCAATGTTATCAATTTTGGGAAGGAGATCCAAAATTAAAATTATATTTTACTTACAAATTACCTGAAAGAGAGCTTAATCACACAGTGAAGATGCCACTGCCACTATTACAAAAATATTTAGATAACATCTTCTTTTCAAACATAACTGAAAAAGTTTATAAAACATTTTGGACTACCTAGATAAAGGAAAGGATAAATATTATTATTTTAAGAAAGAAAAGATAGAAGAAATTATTATTTGATACACACGCTACAAAATATAAAAAAGGAAACAAAACTCAAAACAATTTATGATACAATCAACAATGTGAGGTATTAAAAAGGTCTCTACTCACCATCTGTCGCAGTCGTTTTTTTTGGATTTTAATAATTTATTAATTCTTGAACCATTTAAATTGTAAGTACTCACATAAATAACTTTGTCAATAATATAAAATTGCAAACTTTGAGTAACCCCCGCCTCATGAAACATCTATTTAATACCATCTCATAAAGACTATGTTTATGAGCCCAAATACGCTATTTCTTCTGTAAGTTTCTAAAGAATTGAGCCACCCGCAGACGCAGATGGTACAGGATCAGCTCAAGGTTAGCTTGTCTTGGAAATACCACCGAAGTAACAGTAAACCAAATTTTGAATCAATTAGATCTGTGAAAGTTGGTAAGACCCTTTAGTCAAGTAGGAAATTAGTTGATAGTCATTGAGCAGATCTTCATAAATTGCAGTTTACAACCACGCTTTATATACACTTATTGTGTTTATCTTAATCACAACCATAAATTACAGTCCACAACCAAGTAAAATCGATTGCTACCTAAGTGATGCTTATAAAACTCAAGCTTATGTATTCTGTCCTCTTATACAGGTAGACATCCTGTGTAACATCTCCGTAATAAACAGCACTTTGCTGACAACTTGTAAAACTAACCTGATGGGTCAGTTTTACAGATACTTGGTAAACAGATAGTACTCACTTACCAAATAGTTCTAGCTGAGATTAAAGTTATCTGATTAGATGATGATGATAATGATGACTTCTTTCATACGACATGGGCGGCACAGAGGCATACAACCGTGGTAAACGGTTACCGTAGCCTCTCCCACTCGGGCACAACTCACGCATTGCCGACCCTGAAAAAAATAGCAGGAAGTCTTAGAAGCATCTTCAATGCTATCAATAGACAGCCGAGAAGACGAGCGCCTTCCTCCCAACTTATTATATTACGGCCCGTGCTTGGCCTACTGGAACTGAAAACTACAAAGTAGTGCTATTTACCTGGAATTTTTGTATTATGAAAATACACATAAAAATTACCATTATTATTATTGTTTTGCTCTTCTTTTCTTGAAGCAGTAAGCGGAAAATCCAATTTTATATTTTACATAATACCATTCATCAGTTTACTAATGACTTGTGAAAGCTTACTAGCTTGCAAAATTGAAAAGTATACTTACATCTTGGCTTTTACGGCAGTGGATGGCCTGTTGAGATACAATGCCAAGATTTTTGCATACGCTTTAAGAATTGTAATATTAAATAGGCCCATCTGATGACGAAGCAAAATATAAAGCATATCTTAATCGGTCTCTTGAAAAGTCACGCCTTAAAGATGGGTATCCATGTCGCGTTTAAGCGTGCTTACAGTACATTATAATGTGGTCGGTGCTTTTGTTGAGCATTGTACGCATTTGTACACATTGCGATATTAATTTTAAAATAATTTCTATTATTTGAAGTTTAATATCTTTTAAATTTATCGTCTTTTTTTTGGGGTGTAAGGGGTCCCGGATAACACCTCACGGGATCCAAGCCAACCTCACCTGCACGTGGTGCACCCTGCTGTTTAACAGACGAGGCTCTGGCGCTCCCCACCAACCCGCACTGGGCCAGCGTGGTGGGAGACGGCCCACAACCCCCCAAACATGAACTCACAGAACGACACAAGGCCCCAAGTGCCCGGCGGTACCGGAGGCCGCGCCGGCGGTGACGGACGTTGGCGAGGCGCCGGTACCAGGGGTGCCAAGAATCCCCGGGTGGTGAAGATATCCCGTCAGACGACCTTGGCCCTGGCAACTTATAACACACGGACATTGCGGACCGAGGAGAAGCTGCTGGAACTAGAGGAAGAATTGAGCAGGATTCGCTGGAGTATAGTCGGACTATCTGAAGTCCGACGAGAGGGCGAGGACACGATGGTCCTGAAATCCGGCAACCTGCTCTATTTCCGGGAGGGCGAAGATCTGTCCCAAGGTGGTGTTGGGTTTATTGTCCACAAGTCTCTCGTGAACAACGTTGTACAAATCGGAAGTGTGTCGAATAGGGTGGCGTACCTTATACTCAGAATCACCAAACGGTATTCGTTGAAGGTCATACAGGTATACGCCCCGACCTCGACTCACCCCGACGAGGAAGTAGAAGTAATGTATGAGGATATCTCTCGGGCAATACATACTTCCAAAACTCACTACACCGTTGTCATGGGAGACTTCAACGCAAGGCTAGGCAAACGTGGCGATGATGAGTTGAAAGTGGGGCAATTTGGAGCTGGAATCCGGAACTTTAGAGGTCAAATGCTGGCCGACTATATGGAGAGGGAGGGACTCTTTATGATGAACTCCTTCTTCAAAAAACGACCGCATCGAAAATGGACCTGGAAAAGTCCGGATGGCGCAACGAAGAATGAGATCGACTTCATCATGTCGACTAAGACTCGGATATTCAATGATGTCTCAGTGATCAATTCGTTTAACACGGGGAGTGATCACCGAATGGTACGAGGCACATTGAATCTCAACGTGAAATCCGAGAGGTATCGACTGATGAAGTCTACGCTCCGCCCTGCAGCTATCCAGATCCAAAACCCCGAACTCTTTCAGCTCGAACTGCGAAATCGCTTCAATTGCCTGGAGGACTGCACAGATGTGGACACGTACAACGACAGGTTCGTGGAAGCTGTTCTTACGGCGGGTTCAGGGCTCTTCAAACCCAGCCGTAACAAAAGAGGTAAAAAAATCTCTGCGCCAACTTTAAAGCTCATGAAGGAAAGACGTGCACTGCAGTCTTCCGAAGACGCTCGTCGGCAACTCAACAAACAGATCTCCAAGTCATTGACCCGCGACATACGCCACTTTAATACAGAATGTATTAGAGAGGCAATCGAGCGGAACAAAGGCTCCAAAGTGTTCGCCCGAGATCTGTCGATAGGACAGAGTTTGCTGACGAAGCTGAAAACGGAGGATGGCAGATTCGTTACATCCCGACCTGAGCTCTTGGCCGAGATTGAAAACTTCTATGGACAGCTTTACGCGACATCACGCACACCTGTCACTAAGGCCACCGATCCAAGAGCCAAATTAACCCGACATTACACGGAAGATATCCCGGACGTCAGCCTGTACGAGATTAGTGTAGCTCTCAAACAACTTAAGAACGACAAGGCGCCGGGCGACGATGGAGTTACAGCCGAGCTTCTGAAAGCAGGTGGACGACCGGTCCTGAAAGCTCTTCAGAGGCTATTTAACTCCATCATGCTCGAGGGTAAAACGCCAAAGGCATGGCACAGGGGCGTGGTGGCACTCTTCTTCAAAAAGGGTGACAAGACTCTATTGAAGAACTACAGACCCATCACGCTCCTGAGTCATGTCTACAAGTTGTTTTCGAGGGTTGTTACGAATCGTCTCGCACGCAGGTTTGACGACTTCCAGCCTCCCGAACAAGCCGGTTTCCGAAAAGGCTTTAGTACCATAGACCACATACATACGCTGCGGCAGGTTATACAGAAGACCGAAGAGTACAACCTGCCATTATGCCTAGCGTTTGTGGACTATGAAAAAGCCTTCGATTCTGTCGAGACCTGGGCCGTGCTTCAGTCGATCCAGAGATGCCAAATAGACTATCGGTACATCCAAGTGCTGCAGTCACTGTACGAAAACGCCACTATGTCAGTCCGCCTCCAGGACCAAGACTCGAAACCAATACCACTTCAGCGGGGTGTGAGACAGGGCGATGTTATATCTCCGAAACTGTTTACTGCCGCGTTGGAGGATGTTTTTAAGCTTTTGGACTGGAGAGGACTTGGCATCAACATAAACGGCGAGTACATGACTCACCTTCGTTTTGCTGATGATATCGTAGTCATGGCTAAAAACCTGGAAGACTTGGGCACAATGCTCGACGACCTCTGTAGAGTCTCCCAACAAGTGGGTCTTAAAATGAACATGGATAAGACGAAGATTATGTCGAATTCTCATGTCGTACCCACTCCTGTGAAGGTTGGAAGCTCTACACTGGAAGTTGTTGACAAATACATTTACCTGGGACAAATAGTCCAACTTGGTAGGTCCAACTTCCAGAAAGAGGTCAATCGACGGATCCAACTCGGCTGGGCAGCGTTCGGGAAGCTACGCAGCATATTCTCGGCACAACTACCGCAGTGTCTCAAGACGAAAGTCTTTAATTCGTGTGTGTTGCCAGTGATGACGTACGGAACCGAGACATGGCCGCTTACAATGGGCCTTATACAAAGGCTCAAAGTCACCCAAAGAGCAATGGAGAGGGCTATGCTTGGTGTTTTTGGCGGCCGCGCACCGGGAGACGCAGCGTTGGTAGGCCCCCCACAAGGTGGACCGATGATCTGGTAAGGGTCGCGGGAAGCCGTTGGATGAGGGCAGCGCAGGACCGATCGGTTTGGAGATCCTTGGGGGAGGCCTATGCCCAGCAGTGGGCGTCTCTCGGCTGATATGATGATGATGATGATGATAATATCTTTTTCCTTTTAATTTATTCAGGACGATAAGTAGTCTTACAATACATAAATAAAGTAACAATATACCTAGTTATTATATAGTATATTTAAATGTAAGCTCAATAGCATTGCCCACAATTTATGTAAAAGTTATAAGGTTTTTCTACCATGCCTACCTAATATTTTTTTATTGGTTGTATAAAAAAAAAATAGTGTCCCACGGCCGCGGCTTTTTCTATTTCAATCCTAAAACAGTTTTCTGTGATTACGTGTAAGTTATAGTTGAAATTTTAAACTAATATGCCCGTTTTTCAGACAGAGTTAGAGTAATTTTGCCATATTCTTGAGCTTACGCAATATTTGTTAAACAAATGTTTTGGCTAACTTATTTTCAATGACGAGGTAGATTCCATCGATCTTTATCACTCACTTGTAACAGCCTGTTTATTTATTTGTTCGGTTCAGCTGTCGAGAATAAATTGTGGATCCATATCGCAGAATGGATTCGTATTTTTTTTGCTCATATCTAGTGTGGTGTCAGCATTTTTGTATTTATCTAAGCCGGCGGCAAGCATGACGTACATTTTGTGCCGTAGTGGTTTTATATTAAGATTATGGAGTACAGTCAGGATCAAAAAGATGTAAACAATTTTGATTCTCATTAAATCTAACTGCACCCGTTGGAAAAATTTGTTTATTTTAAGAAATAAAAACAGCTGCCTTTAAATAATTAATAAAAGTCACTTACCAGAGACGGAAATCGGATCCGCCGATTTTCTTAATTTATAAGTTGTAGTTACACTATTGAGGTTTCAAATAATTAACGTTAAATACTTTTCTAAGGAATTTTTCTGGCTTAAGATAGGACAAAGTATGACGGTGTATGATTCTTGAGAAAAATGAGATTAACTGCATCACTTACAAGCAAGAAAAGACAAGTCAAATCTAATAATATTTCCTATAAAAACAACAAAAAATATCTAACTATTTTTGACGTAGATGTATCACGTTGAAAGTTATTGAACTAGCTTATCTACTTCGTAAATAATACGTATGTAAAAACTATATAGCTATAAATAAGTGAAGAAAAAAGGTCGCGCAACACAAAGCCGTTATTATACCATAACGGCTAGCCACACACGCAACAGTTCAGCTGACAATTTTGCATATAAAATTTTCATTTTGACTTCGGATAAGTAATTAATTTCCTTAATCTAGTATTTACAAAGCAATCTTTCTTTAGGTAAGGTAAAAGGGTGATTTCCTTTGTTAAATAAATATAAAATGGGTTATATGTACACACTCGATAGTATGGTTTCAAGTTCACTAAAATACAAAAATGTTCACAAAAATAAAAAATAAAAACTGCTCGCTTCTAATTTTAGTTAGCTCCTCATACACCTTGACCTGTTAAACCATTAGTTCTTATTCTAATTTTAATACCAAATAGTTGATTTTTGTAAGACTTTATAACATTTAAGCTCGACGTTATTTGTCACATAATTTATAACCATGTCTGAAAATGTGTACATATATTATTATGTCTCTATGTAGTAACCTGTCAAGCCAAGCCACACATTCCAAACACAATTGGTTTTTTAACTGTCGTAATGCTCCAGGTAGTCTTACGCGACTTGATATACTGAGTGTTACATAAACAAAATGTATGTTTTACTGTTAGCCTAGCTAAATGAACGTTCGCAAAGTACGGCGTCGACATTTATTAGGACGATGATGTCACGAACAATGTGATACGACTGCTTTCTTTTTTTACATTTTCCGAAACTTTTAGTGCAAAATATAATTGTATATTTAAACTTTCCTCCCACACCAGCCGCCGCCGGTGTCTTTACAACAATAAAAAACCTTCAAATGATTTAATTACACCGAGGATAAATTGAGATATTCGCTAAAAATATCAAGTAACCGGTGTAAGTATGAAAATATATTAAAAAATGTAGGTACCTACTGCTTTCACCTACACGTTCCGGTTTACACGTACGCAAGTAAACCGTTGCGTGTATGGCTACCATAATAATACAAGATAAATTATGTGTGACGCACAATTCACACATAAAGATAATGCTATTTAAATTTTCTATAATAAGGTGTGAATGTCAAATGGATGAGCTATTAATTGTGTCCACTTTTCACAGTTTAGAGTTACCACAACATTAGCTAAATATGTTTAATACATCTTGTCATTTATCTAATAACTTGTAATCTTAACGACAGTTTGATAACTAATATAAAAGGCTTTTAACATGTATTTTTCCACTAACCGCTAGATTCAAATAAAGGATCTAATAAATTATCGTATGTGGTGACAGTTTAATAAATAAATAATCATTTATCAAAATTTGATTGATTGTGTTCTTTTTCAACATACAAATAAGGTTTCGCCTCCGACTTCTACCTTGTAATAAATATAATTATTTTCTTTTCGAGAACTGTATCTTCATAATAAATTTCGAATGATATTGTAATATTGTTACACTAACAATAAGATTCTAATTAAAGTCGCATATAATTAGTTTATTTTTTGTATTGAAGCATTCACTCAAACTGTCAAAAAAATAGGCTACGTATTAAAACTCATAAGTCAATGGAAATTACAGATAACACTAATTAGTGTCCAGAGCATGTTGCCCCAAGGGTAAATTTAAATGGAATCATTAAATACGCAATATCTCTGAGTTAATTTTGTCTGCATTGAAATATTGGATGCATTTGGTTACTGGATATTGGCACTTACTATGAGTTTAGATTTTTTTAGTTTGAAATTCACTTATTACCTCACTAATAATCATTGTATAGGCCTAACCACTATAGTTACATAATTTTACAATGGTTTTATAAAAGGCCCATAGAAAACACTATCTTACACAATCAAACAAAATTAAATAAAAATAATAACCAGCCTGCATTTTTGTGTATTATTGCGTTTTAATGCAAACCCCAATACTATTGTGACAATAGGCTAGATATAAATATTTTCTAAGACATACATGTATCTTTTAAGTTGTAGGTATCATCAATGTTTTATAGTATTATGAATCTATAAGCGATACGCCGAATGTTGACGAATATGTTTACCAGGGACAAACTGTCCAACTTGGTAAGTCCAACTTCCAAAAAGAGGCCAATCGACGGATCCAACTCGGCTGGGCAGCGTTCGGGAAGCTTCACAGCATATTCTCGGCCCAACTTCCGCAGTGTCTCAAGACGAAAGTCTTTAATTCGTGTGTGTTGCTAGTGATGACTTACGGAACTGAGACGTGGCCGTTTACAATGGGCCTCTTAGGATGGCTCAATGTCACCCAAAGGGCAATAGAAAGGTCTATGGTCGGGGTTTCTCTGCGTGATCGAATCAGAAATGATGAGTTCCGCAGGAGAACTAAGGTCACCGACATAGCCCGAAGAATTGCGAACCTCAAGTGGCAGTGGGCAGGCCACATTGCAAGGAGGACTGACGGCCGTTGGGGAGGAAAGGTCCTCGAATGGCGGCCGCGTACCGGGAGACGCAGCGTTGGTAGACCCCCAGCAAGGTGGACCGCCGATCTGGTGAGGGTCGCGGGAAACCGATGGATGCGGGCAGTGCAGGAGCGATCGGCTTGGAGATCCCTGGGAAAGGCTTATGCCCAGCAGTGGGCGTATCTTGCCTGAAATGATAACGATGATGATGATGAAGCGATACGCCGAAATTTGATTCTGGCTAAATCATAGCAGAAAGCCATGAAAGAAGAAATTGTATTGAAAACACTGTGTTTGTTTTTAAATAAAATTAAAATCGACTTCAAAAAATTGAAAAGGATAAAATAATTAAATTTAATATCTACTTAATTGTATCCTTTTCAGTTTTTTGAAGTCGGTTTTAATTTTTGTTTAATTTTTTTTTACAGTTTTTATTGATAACTTTCTAAGGTCAAAGCTGGATGGGTGACAGTCAGCTTGTATTGTTTCCTACTATCGTATCGTTTCACTAAAAAGTCATAGGAAAGCAAAAATCCGCAATTTCGCATGCTTACACGTCTTACGTGTTATGGCCAAAACTCTTCATGTGTTTCTCCCATGCAGGAAGGCCTGTGCCCAGCAGTGGGACGTAGATAGGCTGGTGACGATGAGACGACTAGCTCATTCCAGTTACTTTGATTCAAAAACCAAACTACCCAATCGATTTAAAAAAAATATGGGACCAAATGGTAACTATTCCGCATCGAACAAAAAAAGAATAACGTAAATCGGATTAGAAATCTCGGCATAATCGGTGTACTTACATAGAAAGAAAAACATACCAACCGAATTGAGAACCTCCTCGTTTTCGAAGTCGGTTCAAAAGTAAAATAAGCAACCAAAATTCTTACTCGTATACCAAATGATGTCCATATAAAATGCACACAGCTCAAAAAAACTCTTTAAAATAATAAATTTATTTCTTCTGGGTGTTAAGTAATAGTCCTTCGTCTGTGCGGCCTGCAAAAGTTGTTTGTGTGACTTAGACACACGGTAGGTAGGGGATGATTCACATTCTTCAATTGATTGACCGTAATTTACATAATCATATATTCATTATAGTCCGACCATATATCTCCATTCCAATGAAGTTAAAAAATCGATGTACAACACAGCCTCTTGGGCTGACGTAACCCGTATACAATCACATGCAAAAATAATGTAGACGTGTTTGAGATCCAGTCGATCTTATTGCAAAGAAAGTAAGGAACACAAGATTTTAAAAACGTACCTGTAAATTATATTGCACATTTTCATCGACCTTAAACAGTAGTAATAAATAACAGTTATCGCAGTTATACTGTTCCTTTTTTATGCTCCCTTTTTGTTTCAATAAAATTAAATTTTTCACTTGTTTGGCCAAATTATTTGTTCAAACATTCAAGATTCATGTTATTAGTTTATAACTTTCAGCCTTTGTAGTCCAATAACATCAAGAATACCTCGTCATGTGAAAGAGGTTTCTTACAATATTTAAGCTTTTTGTGAGAAAACTGTACAAGTCAGTACTTTTTTTTCACAATTCATACTGAGCTACTGGGGCCTTGGAACAATCGTATTCATGTCTTTTTTAAATTTTTATTATTTATTTGGGTCAAAAAACAGTAGATACAATGTACATTACATATTAACTGAAAATATAAGTAAGTTATTATTGCACTACCAGCATCATTAACCACATATTACTAAATACATATTAGTATCTGTATCTGACACTTGGAAAGCAGTGGTGTTTATTCTCAAACCAACAAATACAATAAAAATACATAGTTTTACTTTACACTAAAAAATAAAAATAAAACATTACTCTAACAACTTTATATTTTCCATTATTTGCTTTTGATATGTCTTGTAGTGTTTCTGCTTTACTTTTCACAAAAAAATCTACTCGCCGAAACGAGTAATTTTGCAAATACAAGGTAAGGCATTGCTGTTAGTGTATAAGTAAATTATTGTTGCCAGTGTAATTACTGGGCATGGAAGGCATTTCACCTTAAGCATCAGGATGACAACGCACCTGCAATACCAAGTGTTGTTTTCATTGTTATTGCAGGTATCGCTAGGCGACAGTAACCACTTATCATCAGGTAGGCCGTCAGCTCCTCATCTAGTTGTGTAAAAAAATAAAGTTAAATATTTGAAGTAAAATTATATAGGTGTTCCCTTAAGCTCAACCTTCCTCGGATCACTTATGTAACCAGTTTACGTTCAAGGAGTCTGTATCTCGGCAAATAAAAGTTTCCGATCTCACATTTGAAACAATTTAAGCAGATCTTATCTCTCCTTAGATATTCCCATCTTATAAAATGTCGTCAACTTGAGTGAGAGAAAAATTACATATAGTATCAAATTATACTATTAAGGCATTTACTTAAGTTTTAAGTAGTTTCAATTGTCATCGCTCCACTTAGCTGATGTCAATGTAACTCTGTTTGCGTAATGGTTAAGCGGAACGTCCACCGCCAGATACCTAAACTAATAAAGAACTAAGCTCAGTGAACTACCTTAAGCTAAATTGGGAAATAGTAATCCGCCCACCGAAATATAAGCTAAAACTACGTTAGTGATGGTCAGTTTGTGCTAGAACATTGAGTTAATCAGACGTGATGGAAGAAGAGACGAGCTATGACGAGAGTACAGAGGAGGATTACAATCATCATAGGAAAAGAAGATTAATTGCTCAATAATAAGGAAAAAACGCAAACACAGATATACTAGATAAGTAAACACATTCAATCCTGGAAAGCAAGTAGCGAATTTAACAACACAACACCAGCGACAGGCGCCAGAGGGGTAAGGCAAGGGAGTGAGAGACGATTAGTTTCGCTCACGTAGTTACGGATCGGCCTACAAAACTAAGTTAGTTCGACTTAGCTGGGCTATTTTACGTAGCTTAGCTGTCATAGCTGGCGGTGGACGCACATGTATGAAAAACTGGCTCAACTATGCGAGATAAGCTAAACTAACTTAGTTTAGTTGGCGGTGGACGATCGGCTTTAGTGTGAATGGTTGGAATATTCCCAATGAAAGGTCCTTCAATATATGTCATCACAAATATTAATTATCGCAATACCATCCAACCCGAAATTCATCCCTGAAAAAAACAGCACATCAACCGTAACAGTTTGACCTTGAGACCGTTTGTTCATAATAGTGGCAACACTATCATAAACAGCTGTTGCAATTTGCTCCTAATAAATATTTTATTTTACTAATAATTACGGCCCCGTTTTCAGTAATCGCTAAATATTAATTATATTTAAAGAATCAAAAGTGTATTTAAATGTGTAGTGACAACAAATTGTGACTAAATAGCAGTATTATGTTATTGTAAAACCGGCGAGTGACTCATCACAGTTAGTTGTCAAACGGTTTCGTTGCTATCCCTTTCAAGTAAGTTGTATTATAAATACAGTTTTAGTCTGTATTTATTATTAATTGAGTCGTTTAAATAGTCTTTATAGAATTACATCGATAGTGTTTGTATTTTTTACCGTAAAGTAACCTCACTTTAAGTTGATTGAACAACTTCTTGAGAACAAATAACGGTATTGTTTGAGAATTTATTTGTGTTTACTATCATAACAAAATGATGACCCGTAAGGCCTTGGCTCGCCAGGAGGAATACCAACTGGCTTTGCAGGAATTAAAGGCTTCCAAGGAGTTGGTTAAGCAATTGAGTAGGGAAAGGGATGACAATGAAAAAGAACTGTTGGATTCTCTAGACATGAACAGTAAATTAAAAAAGGAAATGGGTGAGTTGTACACTCAAAACTTAGTGTTAATTGAGGACAAGGACAAATTACAATACACAATAGACCAATTCGACCAGTGCAGTGATGAGTATGAGCAGGCCCTCAGGCGCATCGCTGAATTGGAAAAATGTTTAAAAGAGGCTTATAATAATATTAATATCTTAGAATCTGAAAAATTGAACTGGACCGCCTCACAGAATCAGAGTCTATTTGATGAATTGATAGATAGTGCCCCACAAATGGTTTCTGTTGCATATAATATAAATCCTGCAGTGTCATTGAACTTTTCTTGTAATGATGAGCCTATTAATACATCTAACACAAAAGGATTGGTTAAATGCAGCAGGAACAAAATAAAAAAGTATTTAAAATTAAATAAATTTATTAAGAAAACAAAAACTATGATCAAAAAGCAAAAGTATTTTACAAAAAATTTAAAGTTTAGTAAAGAACGTACTGTGTTGTTAAACAAATTAGATTCTTATTCCAAATTAATCAAGGAAAAACAAGAGATGTATGATAATAATGTAAAATATTTAAATGACAAAATTAGTAATCTGCAGACATCTTTAAGTGATATTTCTAATAAATATAATTCATCAAAAAAAGGTTTGAGGGAACACACATTAACACATAATCACCTATTAAGCACTTCCAAAACTGAAAATCACCCCTTGACTAGGCGATGTTCCTTGGTGTCAGGCCTGGTCACCTTGGATCAGTTAGAATGGTCAATGTCAATGTGTGAGCCATCATTCTCTGAACAACCCACATTCGAAATGTTTAGCAGCAATGAAAACAGTTCTTCTACACAAACAGACAACAATAATATAATATTTAGTGATGAAATTGGAAAAGATTTGGGCCTTATGTTAAAGAACAGATTAGGACAAAGTGTAACAAACTACTGTAGTCCGGGTTCATCCTACAATAATATAATGGATAAAATATCCAATCATGAGTTGAATAAAAATGATAATTTGATTATTTTAATTGGAAACAGAGGTAATGTAAACAAAAAATCGCTTCAAAACTATCTTGACTATCTAAATGGATTAAATGTCAAAAAAATTGTAATGTTTACATTGCCATACTGCTACAGTTTGCCACAAGCAGAAAATAATATTAGGTATAAATTAAATTTAGTGTTGTCCAACATGGCACATTATAGTGACAAAATACATGTTATCGACTTAAATAAATTGACCACCTTAAATAATAAATTTTACCTGAGTAAAGATAGAATAAATCTATCTAAGTATTCTAAACGACAAATAGCTGAATTGCTAAGATTTAATTTTTTAACTTTAGCCAGAAATTTGGCTATTCAACCCTCTGCTTCTATTGAGCAGATCTGTATTAATGACCTTGCTTCTATTGAGCAATTTTCTTCTGACAATGCTTCTATTGAGCAATTTAGATTGACAAATGATAGTGTTTTGGAATCTATTCCAATTCATTTAAATTAGATAATAGGACAACAGAGAAAGTCTCTGGCAAAATAAAAACAACAGAAAAGTCTAATTATTTAAATATTGTTCATCAAAATGTACAGGGCTTTTCTGGCAAAGATCTAGAAATTAGTTTATTTTTGCAGACCATGGAAGTGCATGTGTTGTGTGTTACAGAACATTGGTTAAAAAGAAATGAAATTTTGACCTGTATTGAAAACTATAATATTGTAAGTGCTTTTACAAGAGAATCTACTATTAGAGGTGGATCCTTGATATTATTATTAAATAATATAAAATATAAAGAACGACCAGATATTGTTCGTCACTCTATTGAGCGAACTATTGAAATTTAATGCATAGAACTCGAGCAGCATATTGTTGTATGTGTATACAGACCTCCCTCTGGAAACTATGATCTATTTGAGACTTCAATGGAAAATGTTTTAAATATAATATGTAGCAATAACAAGAAGATAGTTGTGTGTGGTGACTTCAATATAAACATTTTAGTATCTTGTTCATACTCAGATAGGTTCCTTAACTTATTCAGATGTTTTAATCTTCTTCATACTTTCTTTGAACCTACTAGAATTACACCAATATCAGCTACCTGCTTGGATAATATTTTTTGTAACTGTGATGTACTTGAACAATCAATTATAAATTGTATAAACTCTGATCATAGTAGACAGAAAATCGCTATTGAGCACCATCATGTTAACCAAATTAAAAAAGTTACTTATAGGCCTATTACAGATAGTCGCTTGAAGAAATTTGAAAATAATGTAATGAATACAATTCACTGTCTTAAAGAAACCGATGATCCCAATAAATTATATAGCAATTTATTTGATAATTTAAATATAGAATTCCAAATATTTTTAAACAAAAAACTTTTACAGTCAGTTCTAAAAGGAAGTTTAGTGACTGGGCAACTCCAGGTATTTATATTAGTAGAATTAAATTATTTGAACTATACTATCAAAAGTCCACTTCCACTGATCCATTTTTTATTGATTATGTCAGAAAGTACTCCAAAATCTTTAAAAGGGTTTGTAATACTGCTAAAGCGAACTTTTTGAGTAATAAAATTAAGACATCAGACAATAAAATAAAAGCCACTTGGAAAGTTATAAATCAAGAAAGTGGTAAAACAAAAGTTACTGATAGGTGTTTTAAAATTAATGTCAATGGCAAAACGATAGAAACAGATGATGGAGTTGCAAATACCTTCGAGACTTTTTTTTCCGAAATACCTATTAAAATCACAAAAGAATTGAATTCGTGTACTAAGCGCGCACTTGCTCTCATAGAGTCGAATGTTTATAAGTGCAATATTCCTTTCAATTTCCATGAAATCAATGTTAATACGATCATAGAAGCTTTTAACTCTTTGAATATGAAAAAGACTGAGGATTTATGGGGCTTTTCTGTTAGTGTTATAAATTCGATAATAAATGTTATCTCTCCTAAATTATCGTTTATATTTAATAAATGTATTAATGATGGTGTATTTCCCAATCAAATGAAATTAAGTAAAATAATACCTTTGTTTAAGGCAGGAGATATCAATGACCCCACTAATTTCCGTCCCATTTCTATTTTGCCGACTCTTAGCAAAATTTTTGAAAAAATTATTCTTAACCAATTACTTTCTCATTTTACGAGAAATGAATTGCTTCACAATAGACAGTTCGGATTTACTAAAGGAAAAAATACTACAGACGCGGGAATTGCGCTTATAAAACACATATTTGATGCTTGGGAAAATAGGCAGGATGCTCTAGGTATCTTCTGCGACTTATCCAAGGCGTTTGACTGTGTTGACCATCAAACATTATTAGGTAAATTAAAGCATTATGGTGTATCAATAAACTCATTAAAACTTATTGAATCCTATTTGACCAATAGAATTCAAAAAGTTGTTATAAACAAAACTGAGTCTTCTGGTGTGCCTGTGCATATGGGCGTGCCTCAGGGTTCGATATTAGGGCCATTGCTTTTTTTAATTTATATCAACGACATCCCTTACTTTTCAAAAAATTTGTGTGAGACGGTATTGTTTGCAGACGACACCTCACTAATTTTTAAAATAGACCGAACTAAAACTGACTTTGAGGATGTAAATAATGCCATTTCAAAAGTGCTATCCTGGTTTGAAAATAATAATTTATTGTTAAATTCAAAGAAAACTAAGTGTATTAAATTTACTTTACCAAATGTAAGGCAGGTTAGTACTCATGTTGAAATCAATAAAGAAACTATTGAATGTGTTGACTCTACAGTATTTTTGGGAATTAAGTTAGATTCTCGTTTACAATGGTATCCTCATATCTCGTCCCTATCTAAAAGACTTAGTTCAGCTGCTTATGCTGTTAAAAAAATTAGGTCTTTGTGTGATGTTGAAACAGCAAGACTTGTTTACTTTGGTTACTTCCACAGTGTTATGTCATATGGCTTGTTATTGTGGGGCACAGCAGCCGACATTGAAGATATTTTTATTTTACAAAAAAGGGCTGTGCGTGCTATTTACAGACTCAAGCCACGTGATACACTGAGGGATTTATTTAAAGAAATTAATCGTATATATGAGAACATAATTTATGTTCACAAATATAAACATACCTTTTCAAAACATAGTTATATTCATAACTTAAACACTAGATATAAAAATAAACTTGCTGTTCCAAGTTTTAGACTTCACAAGATAAGTCGCTCATTCATGGGGAAATGTATACACATTTATAACAAAGTCCCACCAAATGTAACTGAACTGCCTTTTCACAAACTTAAGTTATATGTGAAACAAACTTTAATGAAAAAAGGCTACTATAAGGTCCAAGAATATTTAGATGATAAGAATGCATGGACACATTAAAAATTTCAAATGTTTTATATATTTATTTACGAGTATTGTGACTATTAATCTCTGTAACCTATACTGTGATTGTGCACTGTCAGATAGCCTGAAAATAACGATATTATTTTTGACATTGGGTACCTTTCTTGGTACGTTGACTTACCTTCTTTTCTAATTTTCATTTTTTTTTTCGCTGGGCGGCATTGCACTGCTCAAGGTTAAACTTTTGTAACTACAAACATTGTAATTTAATATTTGAAAAGAGTGACTACACGAGTTTGTTGCCGGAATCTTCTCGGTAGTTCAACTTTTGGAACCGGTGTAAATTCAGACATGACAGACGGAGAGACTTGACGTTGTTAGTTAATATATTTTTTGTAATAGTTATAAGAATGTGTTTGACGATTTAAAAGTGCTTCTTTGTGGCCTATTTAAATAAAATATTTTTTCTTTCTTTTCTTTCTTTCTTTAGGGGCGGCTTTCGTAGTTAAACTATTACACTTGAGTTGCTGTCGTCTGTACTAAATAAAACAGGGTTGGTTCAGGCTGCTGTTGAGCAATCTGAATGAATACGTCACATCAGTTAGTTTAGAAATCCGGAAACTTTTCCGTACTTGTTTCCTCTCTTTAAAGCTAGAAGCCTAGAAGGTCGATAATGCCAGTTAAGTTAGTAAGCTAAATTAGGATTCTAATACTTGCGCTATTTATACAAGATATCTGGCATGCTTGCTTTAACTTTGTCTGCTGGTGTCTTACGTTACGTAGTTCTTGCAACGCTAAATAAAACATACTGTCACCCGAAGCCGTCGCTTCGAGCGATAATATCGAAAATTTCATTAAAACCTGAATACTAACTAGTAGCCGGTCGTTATGCGAGCATCAAAAGCTAATATTGATATTTCCAATGAATAGAGAGATTTACTCATTGGGAATTATCATCATTCATTTATTATGGTGGCAGTTTTTAATTTCAGCTCTTATTTGTTTTACCGGCGAAATACAAAATCGGATATTTATTGTATATTTAAACTCTATATTGTAGAGAAGATGTTTGATCAATTGTAATGAACTGCTGCTGTGGATGTTTACAAGCTTTCTTAATATGATAAATATGAGAGAGAACCTAATGACTCAAATACACTGTGATATAGTTTTTATTTATATTTTTAGTATTTAGTTCTCATCTAATTTATCTTAATACAAAACACATATTCGTCACCAACGAACCATCACATGATTTACGACAGTTTCAATATCAAACAGGAGTCGTGTTCGCGTCTCGTTTGTTTAACCCTCTAATTTCGATTGTTGTGTATCCTATGTACTCTCCCCATTGTTTCGGGATGATAAATTAGCCCAGCTTACCTGTCGGGCTGGGATTAGTGCCCTATACACTCCGTCGTCAACCCTCGATACGGTACCTTTTTTATTTGCATTTGATTATTTGATTAATTTGCTTTTGAAGCACCTTTTTTACTCATCATCACTTTTTAAATGCGCAGTTTAGATAACTGTTACAGTATAATTTAAATGTAATTAGTGATGAAAGCTGTTCTCGTCAAAATCCAATTGAAAAAAAATTACACAATAATAATAAAATATTTATTAATTTGTCTTTTCACAATTGAAACGAAAGTGAAGATTAAAATTTAAGCTTTAATTCATATTAACTTGTTTATTTATTTAGCGAATGTACAAACAACAACATTTCAAGCGTATTTCATTTTATTTCACTAAATGTTTCTTAAATATACTCTTTCAGTTTACAGAAAGAATATGTTGTGATTGTCAAGAATCGTGTACTTATTTATTAATATACGAAGGAGCTAATTATCAGACACAATATCTTTTCTATTATGTGTGAGGGCAAACGGTTGAAAAGGTTTACTGCTTCTAATGACACAAGCAGTATATTTTTATATACTAAGCACAGCAAACGACTCAACACCACCTGAAATAAATCCTCCATTTATTTCATCCTATCTTCAATTAATCATAATTGCTAATCTTTTATAAACTGTTACTTGTTTTTCTACATTCTCCATAACTACGGTAGACAAGTTTAGTGTTATGTCTTTAAAATAACTAAACCTTATTTTTCTATTAGCCACGTCTTCGGCGATTATGTTTCTCTCTCACACGCTACAATGTTTTCGCCAGCCAGTGCTCAGTCCGTATGAATTATGACATCGACGTCAGCTATCTCGGAGATAAATCACGGATGAGCGTCTACACCAGGGGACAGCGTCCGGACAGTTTACACTTGCCGCCTACAAGTGATATTAGTCTGGATTTCCTGTGATATATCCATTCAAGGTTATATAAGTACAACTTTAGAAGTAGGGCATTGCGGTAATTCTCGCTTTATTATCTTTTACTGGTGCTTTAAAATGGTGGTGGTATGAATCACACTTCAAGCCCAAGGGATCTTTGAGCGTCCTCTACTTTCTCCCTTTTCGTGCCTTAATTTGACCACCACTCTTAGTAGTTATAGTAGTTAGTTCAACTTTTGGAACCAGTGTAAATTCAGACATACAGACAGACATTATAGAAAACACTTTTAGGTAAAATTAATTACATTTAATTTTTTTATTGAGTTTTTTATATATATTAGGCATACTTATGGGATGTTTGACTATTCCAAAGAGCTAGTTGAGAAAAGATATATAAAAAAAAACAAAATCAAAAGCTTTTCACGTTTTGACTCAGCAGACACATTTTGGTTCTAGGCAGGGAGTCATACCGACATAAAAGACTGTTTTGATTTCTGGCAATCACAATTTGATCGGAAAAGTTGTGTTAAGGAGAATTGCACCTTATTAATTATTTCTTGTGCAAGCATTAGTTTATGTTTCTGTGATGATCACTAAAGCTTTTTGACGATACTATTTATCTATCGTGGGTATTTATTTACGGCCTTTCATGTCTACTAAAATTATAGAACATATCAGTTTTTTTAGCATTCCAAAGAAAAGTGAACCTCATCTCCTTAACTATTAAGAGCTTTTCTGGAGCAATTTGAAGGAGCTGGACATTATCGGTAATGACTCCTTTTATATTTGGGAAACTTATTTCAGACCATTTCGAGGTACCAGGAAAATAAATTAATATCTAAAATAAACTTCTATACGTATATTTTCAATCAAAAATGTTCAGAAGAATAATAGGTATCTACCTAAACTCCTCAATCCATTTCAATGCAGTAATCATCAGCATCACCAGCTAAATACATCTCACTGCTGCGTGCGCCTTTTTACATGGGAGGAACATATGAGGAGTTTGGGTCTTAGCACCAACACACTAGCCCAATGCGTGGGTTAAAGCGGTTGCAATAACAGCCGGGACCAACGGCATAACGTGCCGTCCGAAGCTTGGAGGAGCTCAATACTACAAATTTCGATTGACCCATCCGGGGTCGACCATGACTAAAGTTGTTTTGGTTTCGTAATCGAAACAAAAGAAAATACTCAATACTTATTTAAGCTACACGAATTTCAATAGGTCTTTATTGTAATGAAATTTCAAAAGTAATAGGTACTAGTGTTAGTATTTTAGTAGATCATAGAATATAATTTTAATAAGGATAACAATAACTAGCCAATACAGATAAAAATGTGAATTTCATCGCGTTAAACCATACTCACATGTCAAATAAATCAATTAAAAATATTTTTCTTAATTTTCAAGTCCAGACATCAGAATATTTTTCAGCAAAAAGAAAAAAAAATAGCAGCTACTCTATCTGAAATATGTTAGTAAAAATTATAATACAAAAATGTCTAAACTAAAAGAAATACATGTCCGGGTGTGGGATATTTTTTAAACATCTAGTCTTTCTGTTTATTATTAAATTTCAATCCGCACTAGTATTAGAATTTTGACAAATACAGCACAATACGAGGGACTACATATATTTTAGATATATACATACATATATTTTACATATTTATGTTACTTATATTTTGGCTGTATTAAATCTAAGGAGGTATATACATATGTGATCGAAACAAAAACGTACTAACTATATGTAGTAAATTGAAAAAAGCAATGTCACATATGTAAGTAGAATAAGTAAGTAGGTACAATAACAACCAACCTGGGGGTGGAGCACTGGTGACTTGTAATACGAGTTTTTCCAAAACCTATCTCAGGCACCAGTCTCTCACACACAAGGTCAGGAAATAAAATTATGTAATAAACTTAACAGTTAATATAAGGATACCTTTGTGAGAGAAAAATAAATGATTATTGCATTAGGTAGTAAAATATTTTTTATCCAATCCCTGCTCGTCTAATCAGATTAATACTAATAATCATACCACTAATCAGACATCAGTTGACAGCACACTAACTAAATACACAGTATGTGACGACTTTAGGTATTATTGTTTCACAAGTAATTAAAAGGTCTCATGTAAGTTATAACAATAAAGATCTTTGCACTCAAATTTCAAAGAATAGTAAGTTGAACACAATGCTTGACCAGATTGCATTCTTCAGACCCTTTGAGTGAGATCCAAGAAATCTGTTATTACAAGACGGATGGCAAATTAAAGATGGCGTCGGACGTGATTGAGTATGAAAAAGCACCTTTAGGATTACTTGATCGCAGATTTGGCGCGCTATCAATCTGAGAGTTGACGTGAGATTAGTATCGATCGAATTATCGAATGATCGCATATTGTACAAAATGTGACAAATATGATATTGTATTTGGAAGAATACTGATGTTACCGTGTGTAAGACGAAATTAATTCCTAAATCAAGATTAATGAAATAGTAACTGTACATCGTTTATAGAACAGTAACGTACATCACAGTGCTACCAATTGCAAAAGTAGTCTGTTCTTTGTACGATCTGCAAAATCTAATACATTGATGGACCTTGCTTTATTGAATACAAAACAGTTTATTTCTAAACTTATTAAACACTAGTTTGATTGGAATGCATAAAACAATTGCATCCCTTCGTTTACTTCGTACTTCTTGTTAGGATAATTGTAATTAGTGTAGAAGCGAAAACGTGAGATATGTGATAACTATTATACAATTGTTATTTTCAGATTACCTAAATAATTTCACACAACACTGTATTGATGACGATGTCACTCGATTATGCGAAAAACGTAATAAACTTTTTAGTTCTTGGAAACGGAATCCACACGACTCAAAATTAAGACTAGAATATAATATGACTAGAAATAAAGTTCATAAAGTGTTAGAAACAAAACGAAATAGATACTATACTAAATATATACAAGACAATTTTAATAACACAAGAAAAGTTTATCAAATCATAAATAAAATGTTAGGTCGTGTGACGTCGTCAGTTGATTCTGTAGTTTTAAAAGCATTTGAAGGGCAGTCTACTAAAGATATTGTTGATAAATTTGCGTCAGGTTTTGATAAGGCAGTGCAAGACATAATCCCCAACTGCAATGTGAAACTTTTAAGCCCAAGAAAGTTTTCTTGTCCAGTAAATTCTAGTTTGTACTTCCAAAAAGCTACTGGTGAAAACATCAATAAAATAATTAAGAAGTTAAATTGTCAAAAGGCTCCAGGCTATGATAATATTAGAGTATCTGACATAAAATCTATGGGAATAGAAGGGGCAGTGGCCATTAGTAACCTTATTAATACAAGTTTTAAAACTGGAATTTATCCTGACGAATTAAAATTAGGGTGCGTTAGGCCAGTACATAAGAAGGGTAGACGGGATGACTACCTAAACTATCGACCAATTACGTTGTTATCGTCTATAGATAAAATTGTTGAAAAATTTATCTGTGAGCAAATTCATAAATTTTATAGAACTCATGAAGTAATATACCAGAACCAGTTTGGTTTTCAGACGGGAAAGGGCACTAATGATCTCTTAATGAAGTTTACAGAAGAGGTCAATGAATACCTAAATGATAGAAAACAAGTACTTGTCCTATTCATTGATTTCTCGCGAGCGTTTGATACCCTAGACCATAGACAGCTTATAGCAAAGTTAGATGGATGTGGGATACGTGGACCGCTCCTTAGATGGTGTGAAAACTATTTGCAAAATAGGAAGTTCTTTGTGAAAGTTAATGACACGTACAGCGAACCTGTAGCCATGAAGGAGGGTACAGCTCAAGGATCTGTGCTGGGCCCCTTGCACTTTCTGTCATACGTTAATGACATGCACTATTGCATTAATTATTGTTCATGTTACCAGTTTGCGGATGACACATGCTTGGTAGCCGCAGACAAGGACCCTAGGAAGGCTTGTGATCTGCTACAATCTGACTTTAATACCCTCACGAAATGGTGCCACGATGCTGGGCTGGTCCTGAACTCCTCTAAAACTAAAATGCTGGTAATTAAGTCACCCTATATTAAAAATGATAGGTTAAAAAGCATTGTGGCTCATGATCACATTTGTCTCCACTCACCCCATAACACCACGTGTAGTTGCCCTAGTATCGAAATCGTCAATACTCAAACATACCTTGGATTGCAAATTGATAGTAAATTCAATTGGAGTAACCATATTGAGTACGTCTGCAATAAACTGAGACAATTCTTAGCAAACATTATAATACTCAAGAACCGAATCCCCTATAAAGTTAAATTAATGTTGTATAATTCATTAGCTGAATCATATATACAATACGGTTTATGTAGTTACGGTCGTACCTACAACACCTACTTAAACAAAATATATGACCTCCAGATAAGAATTTTAAAAAATATAGTATCAGATAAAATTCGTAATAAATTTCATTATGATGACTGTGGTATTTTCAAGCATTGTAATATACTTCCTGTTCATACCCAATTTCGATATTTGTTCTTGAAAAATAATTATTTTAATTTAAACATAAAACGAGAAATTAAACATACCGTGTGTTCTCGCGCAGTGAGTGGAGTGAAGCTACAGACGAGTAGGGCTAATAACGGGTACGGAAAAAGAACGGCAAGCTACCTTATTCCCCGACTAATTAACAAACTACCTCCGGAATTGCGCGATAATTTAAATGATAAAAACATTAAACTAAAGCTGAAAACTTACTTCATAGATAGTTTAAAAAATTATTAGATTTGATAATCAATAATTATTAGGTATTAATCTTTATTTCAAGTAATAATGCGTCTACTCATTCCTTTTACATTGACCGTGTACCTTTTTAACATTTTTATTTTTTATTTTATTTTTTATTTATATTGAATTATTCGAGCTGATTTATGTTATTCTGTTAGCAACTGTTAACTCAAGTCGCACCATTACAAACCTTAGTGGTTTAATAATGCGACAATGTACTAATTTGTGTTATAATTATTTGCATGTTAAATAAATAAAAAAAAAAAAAAAAAAAAGTGGTTTGAATAAACTAATATAAATTAATAAAATAATATATGAATCATGATGTCTTTTAATGTACCTAGACATTTTTTTTACAAAAGTACATCTAACGCTCGATATATTTTTCGACTCATTTGCGTCAATAAATGTTTTAATTCCCGTCCGGACTGTTTCAAAGGAATGCTCACGCGTAATCCTTTTAGTGAATGCTACTTTTTTACTTATGTACATAAAAATATTTCCCCCGCCCGGTGAAAACATTCATCCCGCAAAAGGGCAAATTAAATCATATACTGAGCGTCTCAATTATATGAAACGCGCGGTGTGTGCCACAGGAAGAGTCACAAAAAGAATGGTGACGCTAGTCCTTTGAAAAGCTCATCGGGGGACCTCTCAAAGCTGTCACCCCCAGAAGGGCACTCCGCTACGAGCGTAAACATCCTGATCCGAAGTAACGCTCCGGCGAGCATACACCGACGCTCTCGTACGATACTAAGCAACTGTCAGCAACAGCTAAAGAAGCAATGTACAAAGTGTAAAACGAGGCAACGTTAGACGTCGTTCTGAGATAGGTTGGAGGCGCCGCGGCGGCTGGAGAGGCGCGCATGCGTTCGGAATCCCACCCTATTGGTCTAGGATGACGTCATCGGGGTGAGCCCGTGGGTCTGAGTGACACTAACAGTCACCCCCGAGCGGTTGCAGGGTTACCTCGTGTTGTCTGCGCCAGCACAAAAACAATCGTACCAAAAACAGTTGACAATAGACAGTGATCAATTGTGATCTCCAGTGTATTTTGAATAAGTGATTCTGTATTATTCTCCCGACTGAACAATTGCGTGCTCATCGCATATTCCAGGTAAGTCTGGGTGTTGTTTACAATGTAGCCGTGTCACTTTATCTCAATGATGCTAGTTCATGCATGACTTGAGATGTGAATTCATTGGACGTGTCTTTTCAACATTCTACAGGTATAGATTACGGACTTAGTCCAAGTAAAATTAAATTACGCCACATTTTATTACATGACAATACGACAACTGGAGATTTCTTCACAGTGGATTCTGGATATTCAAATTAGGATTCAGGGTAACATTTGGGTAACTCAAATGAAAAATATAGAATAATTTATGAAATGTTGATATTTTCACGATTATGTTCTGTATTCAGTTGGTGTCATTTTAAATCAACATTGCGGTCACGTTTTGTGTATCGAGGAGGACGGTGTAACCTGATACTTTACATAAATTAACTTGTCCCATTCCATTCCATCTTCCAGTTAACGAAGCATTGCCAGCTTTTATCGAATTTGAATAAAATCATGAAGAACAAAAGGAGGAGTGTAAGTTGTCCAAGGCAATATCAATGCCGGTATACTAGGGGATGCATCAACTTACTTTTTGTTTTGCTAATAGATTTTAAATTTCAAAAAAAAATACGTTTAAAATAAAACTTATTTCGTCTGTTGATACCAATTAATTTTGAAGAGCAGCCATGAAATATTTTCATCGATAACTAGTTTAACTAATTTTGTGCAAAATGATAAAATAATATATGATATTTATATTACAATGGTTAATAGAACCCTTGAGGAGTTAATCGACAAAAGTTATGCCGATATTTTAGGTACCACTAAAATTAATTTTATATTAAGATAGGTACCACTAAAATTAATTTTTTAATAGGAACACTCTATGGTATGGTCTTTTTTATTACTGAAAAGCATTGATATGACGATGTTGACCTAATTAATGGAGGTCGATTTAAGTCCATGACCTGTGCTTGTAGCTTTAAGGTTCTAAATTGGATAATTATTACCTACAACTTTGAACGAATTCCAAATGTAGGCATCCATTAATTTAGTTTCAGTCTTACTGAAACATATTTAATTTATGTTATCTTGCTGGAAAGTTCAAAATCTACATTGCAAGAAATTTTCTTCAAGAGCTATATATTATAACAATTACAATAATTGAAAATGTGGGAAATATATATAAGTAAAGAAAATAAAATAGATGCACCTTATAAGTAATGTTCTGTTGCAAAGGACTGGATGGCCCATGGATTTAACTAACTTATATTGCTATGCAAATCAAATGAAAAAAGAGGATTCCGCCGTTAAGGTTTACTCAATAATTTTCGAAAATAGTTTAGCAAGATGGTGTAGTTTTACTGAAAGACGTAGATGATGAAATGCAAGAACTGTTTAATAGATAAATTAGTAGTGATATTTTGTGTATTTTCTGTGTATTTCATATAGTAATTTCATAGTATCTATACTTTTTATTGAAGAACTAGGTATATATAATATTTTCTTTTGTTAGATAACAAGAGAAGTGAGTGTCCCAATTTCCTCTGACTCCTTTGTTAGCGTTTTACGTAAAGCGCAAAGTACAGTCGATAGGAATTCTTTCAAAATCTCATCAATGTCAAATGTTCATTGTTCAAGATCTTCAATAGCTTCAACAGACAATTGAGGATCAGGGTGATGGGTAGTCAGCAGTGTTTAGCTTATGTTTTACTAACTTTACTGATACAAAGTATTGTTTGACTAACGTAAATGTTACCTTATCGAAAAATATAACCTTTCAGTGGGATTCGATGAGCTTGATATGAAAGCGGAGTTTAGGACAGCTTTGAAAATAAATACGTATAAATTAGATGGTATTCATACCTTGTCTGCATTAATGAACGAATGTCTGATGCAGAGAAGTAAACATTTTCTCAATTGAATTAAAAAATAATAATTTTTTAAACGGTTCACTTTTTATAAGTCTGGATTTTATTGCCAGTTAGAAATATTGCTTTCTGCCAAAACGACCACAAAACCTACCAAAGCTCATAACGTCCTAACTGAATAGTCCCATAACATTTCTCCAAAAGCAATTAATATAGAGTAATGATCAAATAAAACCTGGTCGGGTGATATAGCTGCCATTAATGGAACGGGTACCACACGTGCTCTGGACACCAATAATTGTGACTAATTACAGGGACAGAGAGCTTAGACTGGTCATTACGGTGTGGAGTATTCAACATGGCGCGCTCCTTGCAATGCTTTACTTTGATGAACTTAACTATTAAGTGACGGTAAACTTTATGATACTTTATTATTTTGATAGCTTATTTTAGAGAACATGTATTCTTAAAGAAATAATCTACTTCAATAAAAGCTTACAGCTTTTGTAAACTAAATTTTAACGGTCGGTATAACCTAGTAATACGAGTATAGATATACTTCTTCAATAAATCGGATTTATTTTAGTTATTCTTCTTTTTAAAAGTACCGCGTAATCTACAAAAGTAGCTCTAAAGCTATGCGCTTGAGATTTTTGTGCAAATTATATTTTCAGATAATCAATAGTCACTTATAATTTGGGATACACCGTCGAAATTTTCTTGTTTTTAATTGTACCTTTTATTAATTTACCTTTCTTTATTTCTTGTTGAAGTCACATAAGATTAAACGTTTATAAAAATACAATACCTACTACACTCTAACATTTATTTGTTATCCTACCTTTTTCAACGTACTTATCTGGTATCGAACTTCAGGTGTTCTCGACATTGATTGATAAGTGTTTGACAGCTCGCTATATATCCATTATCGTACTTTGAATATCGTACTATTTTCCCTAAGCGAGTCTAAACTATATCTTGATCACTGGGTAAAATATTATAAGTATCCATTCAATTAATATTAACTATAATTATTAAGTAGGTATTACATTTAAAGCAAAGAGTATTATGTACTGACACAGGTAGTTACTGCGATATGCAATTGAATTAAAGCAGGGTCCTTTAAATTTGATATATAATTTCATAAGGTGGGGATGTAACTAATGATGACCACTCATTGACAGTTTCGTTACTTAAATACTAAACAATTTAATCTGTGAAGACACATTTTTTTTTATAGCATGTGTGTCGGCACCGTGATACAAAAGGTTGAAATTTAAAAAATGGTTGATAAAAGGTTACCAATAAATCGTTTCTATAAGAAAATTATGCAGTTAGGTTTGAATTAACAATCAACTTTTATAATAAACCTTCGCATATACTCGACATTATTATTTTTAAGAACACAGTTCTTTTTACAATTATAGTGGGTAAGAGATTATGAATTTGGAGTTGGTTGTTATAAAATCTAGTATTCTTGAATTTTGTGTGCTTATTTGAAAAGGTATTATGAACTTTATCGAAAAGATCTTGAACTAGATTTCTCCGATATACCTACAGCAAAGCGGGTTCTTGTACGTGACGAAAATACTTTAAAAGTTGTAGTTGGTAATATGTGAGATACGGGCATTGAAAATAATATTTGCTTTTAAATAAGCCTGAAACCTGAATGCACTGTCAGCTTTTCCAACATAGATTATGGAAGGAAAATCGCTACGTAAAGTTCTTGAGACCAAAAAATTCTACCCTGTAATTTCGTGTCGTTTATAAAGATTAATCTTCAGTATTTACTGAACTATTTATTCTGTATCTTCTGTGAGCACGGTCTGTGAGTTATATTCTTGTCTTTATTTATATTTAGTGACAGCTGTGCTGTGTACCTACTTTATAGAAATTTAAGGTTTATTAAATTTTGATACAATATTTATGTAGCAAGTTTAATTATCGCGTTATGACGTAACTTTTTTAATAAAAGGTACTATTCAATAAAATTATTAAACTGTAATAATTACACATTAAGTATAAGATAATTTTAATGATGTTTCAAATTATGATCATTGTATTTTAATTGTAATAATACAATATTACCTACTATTCATTTTAATTTTAAGACGAATTTTAATATTAAGGATAGTTTTGAAAACATTTTCCAAAATAATAATTGTTTCACATTTTAATCTTTACAAAAGTTTCTTGTTAAAAATGACGTCATTCTATAAAAGTTGCGAGCAAAATATAGGTAATCATTTTTCTCCAAGATGAAAACAGATAAGAGTATTTGCGTGACAGTAATGACGCCGTTTTCAGTCTGTTCTTAATAATGTCACCAAGTCAAGTTAAGTCAGCATTTTAACATAAATCAAGAGAACAACCAACGAATTATATAGTCCTTAGATTGGCCGCGATTGCTCAAAGTGAGAGCCTGATCAAGCCGATAATGGTTCCTAATTTGATTGGCACCCAACAGCTGGATGCGACGCGAAAACTCTATTACTTCCAACTTGTCGGGGTTTTATGGCCAGTTAGAGGGAATTAGGATAATGATTGGCATTTTTACGATTCACTTCGATCGATAATTGTATTGTGAATATCTGTGAAATTTCAAGAATGAATATTGAAAACAATTTATGTTATAAAAATTTAGCATCTGAGCCTGTGCTAGAAAATTTTCGCTCAGAAATCTATTACTTAGATAAATCGTCAATTTTGTTATATTTATGTGTATGATTTTTCCTTGTACTAATACTGTTTGTTATTTTTGCCTACCTTACAGATCAATTAGCAAAATTTAGCGAAGCTGATAAACCTTAACACTCATTCATTATGTGCTACTAAAATAACAATTCCTGGTACTCCTATTACACGAGAAACCACTCTCCTTGTTTGTTTTGTTTGCGATTTGGAATCATTTCATTAGGAAGTAAGTTGCTTTAGGTAGAGAACCCTGTCGCTTAATTTGCAGTTGTCCATAACTGTCTGTCGGTCGGCCAATGTATTACGCCGTACAAAATATATCTTACAGATTTAGGAACATGTAAAGTCTACAGTAGCGACTAACTAACTTGAGACAGGCCTCATGGACTTGCTGCCCACCAACAGGTTGATTAGGGCTGCCGCACATAAAATTAAAAACCTATTATGTTAGATATGTGGGTGCTTCACTTAGTCAAATAAAACTACGAAAATAATAATGACGTGCTCTAAAGATGCGCTATGACAACTGTCGACGATTCTAAGCTTACGAGATTTTGCCTTCTTGTGTGTGTTCTACTGTTTATATAACGGGGTGTGTTCTCAGGAATTTTGTGAAATGATGCCCACGGCCTCTTTCTACCATCGCACCGCTCGCCATCGGCAGGGAGTTCATCCTCACAAATCGGAATCAAAGTGCTCGCCTATTGTACGGTTTCAGATAAACCTTCTCCCACTTACGCAATACAATAATGCAATAATGGATACGGCATGGGAATATTCAAAAAGGCGTGAAGAGGTTTTTACAGGGTCGGCAACGCGCAAGTGATACCATGTGCTACGGTAACCGCTTACCATCAGGTGGGTCTAATACTTGATTGCCATCTTACTGGTATAATGGTATAAATAATAATAATAATTACAATATACATAACTTATAATATTTGAACATCTATGAAATCCAAAACTGTTTTCTGTAAACAATATTTTTAGATGGCAAAAGTCACGAAGTAATTTACAATTCTATACAAATAAGCGGGTTATCTCGGACTTATATGTATAAATTTCTTATATTATGATTCTTGGACATGTCTTCTATGACTAAGATACTAAAAGCACAGTAATGTATGTAGTGACAGGCATATTTATAACTCTAGAATTTTAAACAATATTTTGCTTCTCACACAGTAAATATGCGGAGGAATGCCCCCATTAACATAGCAAATACTGAGCATACTTGGCTTATTAAGCAAAAAAAAATCAATAATAAATAGGTATTAAATTTAAAAAAAAATAATAATTTCACAGGATGTCACTAGATATTTAGTGATACGCTATGAGTTAATTCGTTCTAGATTTGAAAGTAGCACTTACCAACTCTTTGTAACACTGAGGGCTGATTTTTCAATCCCCAGATAAGATTTTTCACCGAGATTAATTTTGAAAAGTTGACAGTTAATCTGTAGAACATCCGTCAAAATTTCAAAATTATTCTCTACATAAAAATTAGCGTATTATGCATAGGGCCTTTAGCTGTTTAATTAAATTATATTCTCTACAACGTCATTCGACACTACGTACGGGACCCATTTATCTACCGGTAAGTATCTTTCGGCTGAAGTGTGGTGATGATGATTTATATTACTTTGTTGTCTAATTAAACAAGCTCTTAAAATGCTTAATTTGGCCTAGATAAAAGGTGTGAGTGTGAGAATATTATGTCATTAGTTGACAGATCTAAGATATTTTATTATTCGTTTATTCATTCGACTCTTGAATACAAAGGGCTTAATTGATTGCAACAAAGTATTCACTTTGTTGCAATCAATTAAGCCCTTAGAAATTGAAAAACTTTTAAAATTAAATATCGTTAAAAAGTCTAATTATTTGCCTACATTTATTAGACTTTTTAACAAGAATTTATGCATCTATGCAGATGCAACTTATTTCTCAGTTTGAAAAATGATTTCTTTTAAAGGAAACGTGATTGGCTGGCAAAAGAATGACTGCCAGTTGGTTATCCAATCACAACGTGTGATTGGATTTGAATCGCGGTATCGAAAATGGAAGAGGAAAATCGGAAACTATTTGCACAGAAACTATGCATGTGTGCGAACTATCAAACTTTAACTAAAGTTTTGTTAATAAAGGACTCGTTTCTACTTATGGACATTTTAATTAGGTTTCTAATATCTCTCTAAACGAGCTCACAAATGATATGTCATGTCCTCGACGAACGCCGCTTGTCATTAGTGACCGCTAGCGAGCGTTTCCAACGGTTAAGCTTTGGAGGTTAGGCTTGCTCTCTTAAAAATTATAATAAATTAAGATTTTTTATAAAGCCTGGACTACCAGGATTTATAAAAAAATATTCCGAATTAAAGTTTATTGAAGTCTGTGTATTTATTATTAGATAATATAAATAGTCAATTAAATTAATTCTTTGAGTATTTTGAATGTTGTTTATGAAATGCATGTCTTATAGATGGTTTTATAAGTTAGCTCGGCAACCCAGGTACCGCAAAATTCTCGCACTTCATAGAATATAACTAAAAAGCTGAAGGTGAAAGTATTAATTTCGCCGATCAATAAACGATTGCATACAAATGGGAACTTAACACCCACTTTGGGGCGGTATAGATCTCCCCGGGGAAAGGTGGTCCGTCACAGAGCTGATTGTGCCAATTATACCTTGTTTTGCGATCAATTGAAATCGAACCGAACAATATTGACTGGCTAGGAAGAAAGATTCGTTAAATGGTTAAAGTAATGAATGGAATAAAAGTCCTGTTTGAAAACTTTAGTTTATTTAATCGATTAATAGGCAGGTATATGTAATTATTTAGTTGTAATAATTGGAGTACGTCATTTTACAATGTTCCTTCAACTGAAAAAAATTAAAACCGACTTCAAAAAACTGAAAAGGATAAAATAATTAAATTTAAGTAGGTATTCATCCCCTAGAAACATATTTTTGGAGTTGGTGCTAAGTGGTTTCCAAAAACAATAGAAAGTGAAGCACTTAGCACCAACTCCAAAATATGTTTCTAGGGGATGAATACCTACTTAAATTTAATTATTTTATCCTTTTCAGTTTTTTGAAGTCGGTTTTAATTTTTGTTTAAAATTTTTTTTTCACAATTTTTAGTGATAACTTTCTACGTTCAAAGCTAGATGGGTGACCGTCAACTTATATTGTTTCCTACTATCGTATCGTTTCACTAAAAAGTCATTGGAAAAGCAAAAATTCGCAATTACGCATATGTAGACGACTTCATAATTTCAGTTTTTTTATATTTAAAACTAAAGTACCCAACTGTTTTTGAAAAAATTTTTATGGGACCAAATGGCAGCTATTCCGCATCGAACAAAAAAAGAATCACGTAAATCGGATCAGTAATCTCGGCGTAATCGGTGTACATACATAGAAAAAAAAAAAAAAAAAAAAACATACCGGCCGAATTGAGAACCTCCTCGTTTTTGAAGTCGGTTAAAAATAGATGGTAACTGTTTTAAATAACAGTCTGAAACAAGACAGCCAACAAAGTGGCTAAGAGATTATCCTACTAGAAAAACCAATTGAAGTTTATTATGGCAATTTACCTGCTATTTGTTTTTTTTAAATAATCCAAAACGTAACAATAAAGTGGGATTTTCTACACTTACCTAGTATGTACTTTTTTCACTGCCACTGACTACACTATGTAGTGTAATTTTGCTAACCATAAAAAACTCATACAAACGTGATTCATGTGATGTAATGTATGTAATTGTATTATGGTAATTTTTATAGACTTACTAGACATTAATTACTGGGTATGGACGGCATTTCATCTTAGGCCCCAGGATGACAACGCACCTGCAATATCAAGTGATATTTCCTTGTTACAGGTGTGTATAGGCGGCGGTAACCGATTACCATCAGGTGGGCCGTCAGCTTGTTTGTCACCTAGTTGTATAAAAAGAGTTTATAAAATTAACCATATCTATATATCTATAAATTTTACAACGTTACAACACATTATATCACATGATTCAAGTTAGTGTCCCTATTAGATTTTGAATTTAAAGGTGTTGACTTGATTCTCAACAAAAGTTTGTACTTAATGTTGATTTGACAATGAAGTCTTGAAACACTAAAGTAGGTGCACAGTTGCGAATAAGGGTGATGGTAGAATTTATCATTTTTAACTTAATGAAACGGAGAACATATCAATCTTTTGTCTCAAGCCGTGACGCTAGGGCCGGGAAATTAAGACTTTGAAAAATGGGGCGGCCATTATGGTAATTATTATTTGTTTATTAATAAAACGGCCCGTTCGAGCAATAAATCTGAGGTGGAATATTAAATAAGCAGATGTTGTCTATATAATTTCGGTTACTTAAGTTCAAGATCATTTTTAAAACAGCTTTCTCCCTCTATATTTTTTTGTGCAAAGTGCTTTAAAAACTTTGATATCTGGAATTTCAACAAAAATAAATATGCCCAAGTGTTGCATTCAAGGTGAAGAGTGCGATAGTTTTTTTTTATTGTTTTTCAGAACCTTTATGCAAAATTTATAGAAAGCGCAAAGCCTGGCCAACGTCGACAACATCTGGTCGACTGGAAACTTTTGAATTTCTTTACCTTTGGTTGGTTTATTTAGTATTTTCATTAAACTTGAAAAGTTGTGAAAACGTTTTATTGCAGCAGCACCCTCGTGTTCATTTTTGCACATGATTAGGTATAGAAGTAACTGATATTAAGTTTTAGTTAAAGACAAGACTCATAAGAAACGGACACATCTAAAGATGAGTTAGAATTTGTTGCCACAGTATCGTTGGATTCCAAAATGTTTTCGGATAATAAATTGTAAAGCTATTGTGCCTGAAACACTGCTCGTGAAAGTGATATGAATGAGATTCTCAAAAGATAGCAAAAAAAATTGTTGAAGCTTTACACTCGTTATTGCTACTGACATAAACCATAACTCTATTGACACGGTACGATCATAAATATGTTACGATGCAAATCCACTTTAATTTGAACCCTTTACGTGGCGCAGTAAACATTCGTACTCGAATATTTCTCAACCCGAAAACGGTAAGCGATTTATCGCCTCAAAATTATCGCTAAACAACCTCAATTTCTCGAAACGTTTTCGCTTCGAGCTATGTGTGTGCGATTGAAAAATCGTACTGGGGTCTGTGGAGCTTACGTAATTTCATGCCGCCTGTGTCCTGATACGTCGCTCGGGGCAAAGCAGGGTGACAAGGGGTGGATTTTAGCCGTCTACCGTAATACTAGAGTATCAAAATATCGAGTGCTCTAAGGTGTTTTCAACGTAGATTTTTGTGTTGTCTCCTCAGTGTGAGTTCGTTACGTAATACTGAGTCTCATGTGTGGTAAATGTTTTGCCATTTACGTCAATATGCTTCATTGATTTCCGTTTGGCAGAGAGATGAACCTTTGGTTTTCTTGTACGTTACTTATGCTTCCTTTACTTAAGTGAGCTTCAGACGATAGATCATATATTTTGGATAATTTCAATGCGAAGACCAGAACAACGAAAATGAAATGTCTAAATTGAATAACCGGTATTTCTTTTTCATTTAATACAGCGTAACTAATAATTATTACACTCTAGACTGCCCCAACGCCTAGTGTTTCTGCTTCGAAATGCGGAAGCTAATATAGGGGAATAGAATCGGATTAACTCAACACAGGGGTTGCGTGGACTGCGCCCAGAGTGATGCAACGTTTTCGTTTTATTGTCTAGTGGCTGCAGGCTATCTGCTATTTTTTGGGTTCCGTATTGAACGTGCTCAGTTCTAATCTAAACGGCTCGTTTGTCATCAACTGGTGAAGGCAGAACGCCAAACGGCCCGCCGTATATCAGAGGAAGGGCTCAAAAATTGCTCTATGTTCAGAAATAACGGCCTCTGGAGAATTCTGATAATTTTGGCTTTTTGCTTTTGTTGTAGGTATAGGTTTTTGTTATGGCATAGTATTCATATGATTTTTTAGCTTTAACTCTACAAACTGCTAAGTAAAATCAAGTACGTCCATGAAGTCAACAAGTCACGAACTATGGAAAGTAATTGTTTGCTTTGGCTATTGTCTGTAGCCAAACGGTGAATGAGTTAAATTTTCATGCTTATACCTACTACAAAGCTACCTACAATGCTTTTGATGTTGTTGCACTTAAAACTGAATTCACACAAAACTGTGACATTTTATAAATAAAAGATACAAGTCGCTAGCCGCGGGGCCATCGGGGATGGGATGCACACATTTCACAAAATTTATTTACATAGGTTTCAAAGAGGGATGTTAAAGAAACACATTTTGGAAGCAAACCTCTCAGACATTCTAATGAGGTGGTATTTGTGTTAAGAACCAACCATTTTCTCCAAGAATACATAGGTAAAGGGAATTTATAATTTCAGAAATGAAGCCCTTTAAAATACGGAATTATGAAAATGGTCTCAAATGTTGGTGTTGGGGATATTATGTATTAAATAAATTATAAAACTACGATTTTTCTTACATCTTTAATTTCATTATTGCCTACTTATGTAGCTATAGCGAAAGGTAGTAAAAATAGTATGATTAAAATTAAAGTGTAGCTGTAAAAGTTTTTGAACAAAATAAAAAATCTGTTGATATCCACTTGTAAAAGTCCGCATTTACAAAACATTGCCAAACACACCCTGGTCGCTCTTGATTTTAATATAAATGTAAAATATGCCTCCATCGGAACACGCACCTGATATCGCTTAGGGTTTCACAGCTGAGAGCTAAAATCATTTCACAACTTTTATGTTGCGCATTCCGCTAAATCCCAAAGCTTGTTCAAAAATAAACCCCCACGAAAGCCCCTGAGTTTAAACAGTACACATTGCTTTCATACAATATTAATAGGAACCCTACCACCCTCGTCTGTGGGACATACTACTGCTACTACACAAGTATTTAGTTGTGGGGATTCTGTTTACGGTGTGATGTGAGGAGCTTAATTAAATTTATTGATTGACACCTCACTGACTTAACATTTATGTAAATAAGACATCTAGTATGTTTGATAATGGTTGTTGGCTTAATCACTTTAGCATCTTCTACATTGTCAGGTGATTTGTCATAATTTAGGGGTTCTTAAGTTCCTACTATCAGCAGATCAAAAATGTTGTTTATCCCGGTACGACTTCTTGCTTAATTATTAATTAATCGTTATTATCTCTAGATTCTACAGCTTCCTGCAATTATTGTATCAGTTTTGTATTTCCTAAGTGAATATTTATACTTACTTAGCAGTATGTGTTGTACAAAGCTCTCCGTATACATTATTAGGTCGTTTAAGTGGATTAAACTCTGCATTGGACGACGCTTTAGTTTTTATAACTGTTTCAGACAACAGAGAGTCGGATGGATGGGTCGTTACACTTCTCGGTTCAATTGTAGTGACATATTTATGAGTATTGTTGCTTTCTGTTCTTTAGTTTTTGTAGATTTACAGAGTTCATTTGTTTCCATCTAATAGTTGGAAAAGATTAATGGCTAGTATAGGTACTCGTAACCTTTAATGAAATTGATATATCTTACTTGTAATAATTTTAATCAATATCAAGATATTTCCTAAAGGTCCCGTGACGGACAATGAGTGTAAATTGTTATTAGACATTGTTCTGACTTGCCTATCCAATTTTATTCCCAATCCACGATCCTTCCAACCTAGTACCTAGCGCCACCTATCCTACTTAATGAAGAACAATATTCCGGCACGACAACGCGCGATTGTTGCGCCCTCAACACAATGCATTCTGCTAGAGAACTTGCCATTGCGCACTAAGACACGAAGAAGTCTCGCCGTCACGGTCGGTACGACGCCGCGAGAATAAAACTTTGAAATTTCGGAAGTTGTTTAATGTGTAAGCCGGCTCCATCTCACGATACACCAGATATCTAGTGCAGAAAATAAAAACAAGAAACACCATTGAAGAAAGCAGATCCGGAGCCGCCCGCAGCAACTAACCAAGTGAGTCCCTTCCTTCATTATTCTGTTTCCTGGTGGGTCAGACTAACTTCGCCACAGTAGGTCAAACAGTAGCAAGGTCAAGGAAAATTAAAATCGAAAACTTAATTTCTAATCATTTTAAGTGGTCCATTCGAGCACAGATCGCCTATGGTACTGGTTTTAACCTGCTTAAAACTCCAGTTTACAATTCTTTAGAATAATACCTAAATTAGCAATTATTATAATATAGCGTAACAATTATTTCTAATCATATTTTTTGTTATTTTGGGTATCTACAATACACCTATTCACTGTTGATTACCTACAATCAAATCACGTCACCGCGTAGGACCTCCCGGAGCGAGCCCATAACAGCCGCACCGGCATCTCAATTGTTTACATATGAGCTAACTTATGGTGTGAAAACATAAACAAACCGGTAACGTGATAGCGAATAGAATAGGCACAGTATTACGAATAGGGAAATAGGCAAATAAGCATAGTTACACGTCACAGGCCGATTATTTTTATAAATTAGCTTTCCTAACTAGTGAATATTGATATTGTTAACAATGATGAGTGCCTAGGTAGCTAGACGAGACGTATAAATCGTATAATACTACATATTAAGAGTGTTCGTGCCTGCGAGACAACATGACAGACGAACACAATGAAACCGAAAGAAAACTTAAATTAGTTGAAACGCAACGAGAATATGCGTTTCGTGATATGCAAATTTTGTTGGATTTATCTTCAAATATTCACGCGGAAAAATCAGTGTTGTCTAAATTTAAAGCGAGGTTCAAAAGGATTGAGAACTTACGCAGTGAATTCATTGAGTACAATTCGCGGATAAATGAATTAAAGTTAATTATAAAACCGGGTGATAAGATTGACTTAAAGGCAGTACAGGCGTTCGATGACATGTACTATAGTGTTATCGGCGTCGCAGACGCAGTTCAAGCGGCCGAACACGACGAGGCCGTGGCGAGCGCCCCGCGCGTTGCGGACCGACTCGGCGCGGGCAGTAGCGGCGCCAGCTCCGAATTATATTATCATAGCGCGAAAACTTTCCACAGATTACCGAATCTGGAATTACCTAAGTTTGACGGTAATATTGAACATTGGCAAACGTTTTTTGAGACATTTTCATCACTTGTACATGACAATAATAGTATAAGTTCAGTCGAAAAATTCCATTATTTGCTATCGTGCCTCTCGGGGCCGGCTTTATCTATTGCTAAAGGTATTCCTGTTACTTGTGACAATTATGAAATTGTTTTTAACGCTCTTATTGAACGGTTTGAAAATAAGCGCATTTTGGCAGTTAATTATTTAGATAAAATTTGTAATTTTTCAGTTTTAAAACCGAATAATTTCTCAGAGCTACGAAATTTTACAAATGTCTTAAATGAAACGATTAACGCCCTTAAAGCTATGAAAATAAAACAACTGGATGAATTTATTTTATTTTATTTAGCTTCTCGGATTCTTGACACTGACACGCGTAAACGTTTCGAGTCTCAAAACCAAGAACGGATACCTACGTTTTCTAATTTATTGTCATTCCTACAAGGCTATGTCAAAGTAGTAGAAGCTAGTCAATCTGGCGTCTTACTGGGTTCTAGTGCTCAAATACGGTTCAATAATAAGAGTAATTATATGGAACTAACACAACACAAAAATAAATATAATTATAAATCCACATCGTTGCCGTCGAGTGCTTCTTCCCATGCTCCGATTAGTGATCAGCCTTCAATTAATTGTAGATATTGTAGCCAGCCTCATGTTATTTTTAAATGCGCAAAGTTTCAACAACTGAGCGTTCCAGAAAAATATAAGGTAGTTTCCCAGCATAATTTATGCGGCAACTGTTTACGCCCAAATCATAAAGTAAACCAATGTTATTCTAAATCGTCTTGCTTTGTGTGCGGCAAACGTCATCATAGTTTGTTGCATGATACTGGGTCCACTGTAGCGATTCCTAGTGTGTCTACTGAAATGACTGACGGTTCAGAGGAGTGCGACAAAATTGAGTCACCAACAGTACATGAGAGTTCAATTACAACTAGTACTTATTTAGGGCATAGTCGTGCATTGGTTTTACTTGGTACGTGTATAGTACGGGTATACGGACACGCTGGTGCCTCTCAACCGACATTTGCACGCGCGCTGATTGATAGCGGCGCGCAGGATTGTTTCATGACGACATCGCTAGCGCAACGTTTGTGCTTACCCATACGTCGTTGTAATGTAACCGTGGCGGGTCTAGGTAAAAATGTTGTGCATCAAATAAAAGGTGAAACATCCTGTACAGTACAGCCTCGTGATTCAGATGATCCAAAATTGGTTATTAATGCAATTGTCATGGATAAGATTACTAGTAAAATGCCTACAGTTCAGATACCATCTACCGTGCGTGATAATTTTAAACATCTAGTACTTGCTGATACACACTTTGACAAACCATCAGATATTGACTTGTTGTTGGGCGCCGAGCAATTTCATGAGATTTATGATGGCCAGCGCTTAACTTTAGGTGAAGGACCAGTTGCATTACATAGTATCTTCGGGTGGGTTCTTACGGGCAAGGTTAATCCCGTCTGTCGCCCACCATCCACCGTCTCTTCCCTTGTAGCTTCTACTCGTATACTCGATGACGTAGTCAAGCGATTTTGGGAGGTCGAAGAGCCACCGAAAGCAGTTATATTGAACCCCGAAGATGTTAAATGTGAGGAGTTGTACACAAAATTAGTCTCACGTAAGCCCGATGGTCGGTACGTCGTTCCGTTACTATTAAAGGAGCCGTACGACATTCTAGGTGAATCTTTGACAAACGCAAAGTCGCGGTTAGGTAAATTGGAGAAAAAACTCGAAAGAGATGTAGAGTTAAGTAAAGGCTATAGCAGTTTTATGACCGAGTATGAAAGCTTAGGTCACATGCAACCGGTTAGTCTCGGGTCCGGAAAATTCGTTATACCACATCATTGTGTTGTTCGCCCAGATAGTGCAACAACTAAACTTCGTGTTGTTTTCGATGCAAGTTCGAAAACAACGAACGGCAAGTCGTTAAATGATATAGTGTACACTGGTCCTAAGCTTCAAAATGACATTGTAGAAATATTGACTAAATTTCGTTTACAATCAATCGTATTTACAGCAGATATTACTAAAATGTACCGCAATATTGAGTTACGTCCCGAAGATAGAAAGTGGCAACATGTGCTCTGGAGAACTTTACCCGTGGATCCCGTCCTGGAGTACGAACTGAATACCGTTACTTATGGTGTCACCAGTTCACCATTTTTAGCGATACGTACACTACACCAACTTGCAGCTGATCATGGCTCTGATTATCCTCAGGCAGCTGAAGTCATACGTCAAGATACATTTATGGACGATATTACCGCTGGAGCACCTAATTTGGCTCAAGCGCTTAACTTAAAAGATGAGCTTGTTAATCTCCTTCAGTGTGCTCAATTCCAACTACGCAAGTGGAGTAGCAATTCTAAGGAATTTATTGCTGCCCTTCCTATTGAACATTGTCAAGTTCCTAAAACTTTTAGCGATGAAAATCATCAGAATATTATCAAAATATTAGGTGTTCAATGGGACCCTAATGAAGACTTTTTTACCTACGCCATCTCAGAATTAAATCCAAGTTTCACCAAACGTGCCATTTTATCATGTATAGCACGTATTTATGATCCAGTTGGGTGGCTGGCACCCTTCGTGCTTGTTGCAAAATTATTATTACAAGACCTTTGGCGTCATAATCTAAATTGGGATGACCCTGTACCAACGGAGATTGCACACCAATGGAAAAAGTTTATTTATGACATACAATATGTTAAAACAATTAGAGTTCCTCGAAAAATGACAGTTGACGATGCCAACTACTATCAATTGATAGGTTTCTGTGATGGGTCTTCTAAAGCCTACGGATGCTGCGTGTACTTAAGAAGTGTCAGTGCTAATACATGTCAAGCAAAGCTGTTAATAGCTAAGTCAAAACTAGCACCTATTAGACCCGTAACTGTTAATCGCATTGAACTCTGTGGCGCCGTTCTGCTCTCTCGTATTCTTAAACATATGTTTAATTTACTTCAAACTAAACTTACTATTAAGAAAGTTATCGCATTCACTGATAGTAGCACCGTGCTTGCTTGGTTGCACACTGAACCTCACAAGTTGAAAACTTTTGTGGCTCATCGAGTGGTAAAAATAATCGATTATGTTCCTCTCGAAAACTGGCTGCACGTGTCAACCCATGATAATCCTGCTGATCATTGCAGTCGAAGTTTAACTTCTATAGAGCTATCAAAGTGTTCGTCCTGGTGGGCAGGACCAGAATGGTTAAAGACTGATGCTTCTTGTTGGCCAGTGAATTACTCGTGGGATTCTACCCAATCTGTGCCTGAATTACGCATAGATACTTCTCTAATTCAAATTACAACTTCTTCTATTGAGCCTGCAGTCATAACAGATTTACTACAATATTATTCTTCCTTTTCACGTTTACAACGGATCTTCGCTTGGTGTTTGCGTGCGGTAGCAGGTTTCAAACGTATTACTTCAAAAAATAGTACCGCGTTAACTACAAACGAACTGGAGCAGTCATTATTGCGTTTAATTTTAAATGAGCAACAACTGTACTTTACTGAGAAGGTTAAAGCGTCTAGGGCCATACAAAAGCTTCACCCTTTCGTCGATAAAGTAGGCCTTCTCCGAGTGGGGGGACGCCTCAAACAATCTAACTTGCCGGTTTCATCCAAACATCCATATTTGTTACCAAAATCATCACGTTTGTCTTTACTAATCGTAGATTACTTTCATGTGACTTACTTGCACTGCGGACCTCGAACTTTACAATCTATCATTCAGCGTAAATTTTGGATTCTTGGAATTCGTAATTTAATCCGATCTCGTTTATCAAAATGTATCCCTTGTTTCAAGGCAAAACCTATACCTTGTCAACCCCTAATGGGAGATCTTCCTCCATCGAGAGTTCAAAAAACGCGTTGCTTCCAAAAGGTTGGTATAGATTTTGCGGGACCCTTTGTGATAAAAGAAAGTAAAAGAAAAGGTTCCAGAACCTATAAGGTCTATGCTTGCGTCTTTGTGTGCCTCGCTGTTAAAGCAATCCACATCGAAGTGGTGACTGAATTGTCTACTTGTGCATTTATTGCCGCGTTAGACCGTTTTATAGCGCGCCGGGGTCTTTGCACATTTGTTGTGACCGATAACGGTACTAATTTTGTTGGAGCAAAACGATATCTCAACGAATTGCATCAAGTAATTTGTGCGAATCATGACATGCTTATATCAAATTTGGCAAAACGAGAAATTGTCTGGCATTTAAACCCCCCAACTGGCAGCCATTTTGGTGGACTTTTCGAAAGTGGAGTTAAATCCATGAAGTATCACCTGAAACGTGTCATTGGGACACAGGTACTAACTCTTGAAGAATTGATGACAGTACTTACTAAAATTGAAGCGGTGCTAAATTCTCGACCTTTGTGTAACTTATCTTCTGCTCCCGATGAAATAGATATACTAACTCCGGGTCACTTTTTAGTTAACGGTCCTCTGGTATCTTTGCCCGAACCTGAACTGGCTGAACAATACGTTTCACCTCGAGAACGTTGGCAGATGCTACAGAAGCTAACCCAGTCCTTCTGGCGTATTTGGCAGCGTGATTACCTCCATACTTTGCAACAACGTGCAAAGTGGTTTCAGGGCCAATCTAACGTCCAATGTGGAGACCTGGTACTCATAGTTGATAACAATCTACCTCCATTAGAGTGGCGTTCAGGCAAAGTGATAACTTTGCACCCTGGTAATGATGGGATAGTAAGAGTTGTTACTCTGCGTACAGTGCGTGGTCTCGTCCGAAGGCCTGTAACTAAGCTTTGTCCATTACCTATAAATAATTGATGCTTATCGCTATCTGTAAATTCCTTCGTAATGTGTAAGTTATGAAGTAATTGTAGTTTTCACTATTTTAGAATTAGATTTTTTATTTTTTTTACTTTTTATAAACTAAGTTGTGTAAGGAAATTGTCGACTATCCTGACTTGCTACTTGTTTGTACTTTTGAAATCTTAAACGATTTCAAGTGGGGGAATTATGTTCTGACTTGCCTATCCAATTTTATTCCCAATCCACGATCCTTCCAACCTAGTACCTAGCGCCACCTATCCTACTTAATGAAGAACAATATTCCGGCACGACAACGCGCGATTGTTGCGCCCTCAACACAATGCATTCTGCTAGAGAACTTGCCATTGCGCACTAAGACACGAAGAAGTCTCGCCGTCACGGTCGGTACGACGCCGCGAGAATAAAACTTTGAAATTTCGGAAGTTGTTTAATGTGTAAGCCGGCTCCATCTCACGATACACCAGATATCTAGTGCAGAAAATAAAAACAAGAAACACCATTGAAGAAAGCAGATCCGGAGCCGCCCGCAGCAACTAACCAAGTGAGTCCCTTCCTTCATTATTCTGTTTCCTGGTGGGTCAGACTAACTTCGCCACAGTAGGTCAAACAGTAGCAAGGTCAAGGAAAATTAAAATCGAAAACTTAATTTCTAATCAGACATCACATTCACTTTCCTGAGTATGTCTGCAGCTGAGCCGACAATTTTAGAGTGAAGTCATGTCCCGCATATAACAACTTAGTTCGAATCCAAAACATGCTTGTCGACATCCGACCACATATTTTATTCATACGGTCTAGCTTCGACAGACTCTACGATTTGTGCAGTTTTCAACAATCGTCCTTTAAGTTTTTAGATCGAAAATGATCCTTGTGGAATGTCGTTTAGTAAAGTGTTCCTATCGTAAATTATATGCACATTATGCATGACGTGAATGCAAAAATACAAAATGTTTAAATATTTACAATCTTACTGCTTTATTTTCAGTTGGTCTGTGAGTAATATTAATTAATTTTGAATTCAAATATTACATTAGTACTTTCGCAGTTTGTAATTATAACGAATTATATTCAGTCACTTCGTGGTTGTATCTAATTCATCACTTTCATTAATTAGGTAGGACCGCGATGATACAATTGAAAATATTTTTAATTTTTTATTTTAATATTATTATAAATGTTTGAAAAATTACTTAGTAATTAAAATAGAATAAAACTAGAAAAATTCGACATTGTTTATTTCGACATTTCGACATTGTAGGGTGGACGTTAGCTCATAAACGCAAATAATACAGATAGACTAGAAGAATTTCACAGGGATATCCCAAGTCCTGGGTGGCTCAGTGGTCAGAGCAGTCGCCCGGATTGCGAAAGGTCGCGGGTTCGATTCCTGCCTCAGGACGTGAAATTTTTCTACTTTTATTCTATTTTAATTACTAAGTAATTTTTCAAACATTTATAATAATGTTAAAATCAAAAATTAAGAATATTTGAAAGCACTGCCCCAACTTAACCGAATCGTAGGTATTTGTAAAAATACTCGTTTCGGATGTTGAAATAGAATATTTCGACATTGTAGGGTGGACGTTAGCTCATAAACGCAAATAATACAGATAGACTAGATGAATTTCACAGGGATATCCCAAGTCCTGGGTGACTCAGTGGTCAGAGCAGTCGCCCGGATTGCGAAAGGTCGCGGGTTCCATTCCTGCCTCAGGGCATGAAATTTTTCTAGTTTTATTCTATTTTAATTACAATTGAAAATATCAAGATAGAATGGAAACCCTAAACATAACACTTACGCTGTCAATATAAGTTACCGAATAATCCCACTGGTGTGTCCTCAAACATGATAGAACGAAGAAGAGGGGTCACAATCCTCAGGAATATGTTGTAGGAAGATGAAATCTTTCTTATTCAATTAACAAGAAATTGTAAAAGATTTTCAATATCTTATCAAGTGTACCTAACAAGAGAATCTCAAATACAACCAAAGCTCTAATACGTAGGTACTTAAGTAGCAAAGTACCAAAGGATAGACGTCTTGTAGATAATCCAGACATACTAAACGAAGTTACTTATCATCTACAAACGCTCCCTAACGAGCGCTTGTGGAACTAAAGGTTTCCGTAAATATTCAGATAGTTCCTGCGGCCGAATCCGCAAGACGTGACGACTCGACTCTTGCATGTAGTCATTTGTAACAATCCAGAAAGTCTGTGGGGAGACGATAAGAACTGAACCAAAGAAAGGAAATGTCGGTACTTCTTTTCGGAAAGTTAAAAAGCGAAACGAAATTTTTACTGACTTATTCAATCTATAGGTCTACCTGCGCAAAGGGTAGAAAAGATAAGGCAGGTAAGGCAAGAGAATAGAATAGTGTTTTTTTGCAGTCCAATTTTGAGCACTGGGGTAGCACCCACACCTTACGGAAAATCGCAGCTTAATATCATGACGTTTTTTAGTTTTTGTTCCGGAAACAAAGCGGTACCTACCTTCGGAGCAGGTGAACTCGGTCTTCCACGTATAACGCTTTCTTCTTATTCTTACAGGGTAGGCAACGCGTGGGTAGATGCTCTTAACACTTTGGGTACTGCTACGAGTACCTAAGTCTATATCCATAGGCTACGGTGACCGTATATCATTGTTGGCCACACATGTCTTATCAAAAAAGGTATAATTTTTGAGTATGTAATAAATACCTATGTTACCCGTAGTCATCGGTGTCTTAGAGGCCCGCGGACATTATCACGATACTTACCGTGATAATGTAACGCCTCAGAAAAAAATGGCGGCACGCAGACGTAGCTGTTTTATTGCTACCAGTAAATGTTCAGATGGCGGGCGACGAAAGCTTCAGAATAACTAAATAAAATGTTTACATCACAAATCAAGCATCCTTGGAATAAGCTATAGGAAAATTCAATAAGGGACGAGGGCTCAATGGTGATTGACAGAATAAGGTCCACGTTTATATGCCGGTTCTTCTGTTTTTACTCATTAGGTCAGCATTGATGTCATTGTTTATGTAATAGATGAAAAATTAAGGTGATGCCAAACCTTCAGTTAGTCTTTGCAAAATATTTTTTTAATTTTTTTACACCTTTTTAGTCGTAAGTAACTAAAATGCTTTTATATCACAAAAAAGCAAGTCAAAATATCACAATAAGTACCTATGGGACCTCTTATAACGGCGGTAGTTAAAACCATGTCTTATTTTCATAAGAGTGATATTAGCGTTTGAAAAACGTCGTGTGAAAATACCCTAAGATATTTTGGATAAGTAGAGTCTATTTTAATGAAAATACTTTTCATTTAAAAATGAAAATACCGCCATAATTGAGCCCAATTTTAGCATTGTTTGTGTTACTCCAATAGATATGAAAGAGGGGCAGGGCATACTGGGCATATTGGTACCCATCTTCCAAATGACTTTAGAGCGAACGTTTTGGTAAGGACGTCCGTCCACAAGATCTTAGCGTAGCGGTGACTACGGTGGTCAGAGCTTATTGCGGGAGGATTGTGTTAATACTTTATATTTCACTGGCGGCAGGAGGGCTTGTCTCCTATTCTATCAACATATTTTGTTGCTTTACAGGCGTCTCAGGCTACGGTATTTTTATACAAAGTACGGCAAATGACTCAACACCACCTGATGTGAAGCGGTAAGAATAGTCTATAGGCAAAGACAGCTAGTGCAGTTAAGACACTGCTCTAACCGCCTCGACCTTGCCGGCAGAAGGTGCTTTTTCACGCCTCTTTAGAAGGAACCCATGTTATAAGAACGAGGAAACACATGTGCCGGCAAAGAATTCCAAGTTCTGGAAGTACGAAAAAGAAACGAGCCTCTAAATTTCTTAGATGACTCCGAAGGCCGGCACGCGTGGTCCTGTGTTAGAAGGGGGAAGGAGGGATAAGATCGAAAAACTCTTCTGAGCGCTCTCCGTGTTAGAACCGATAGCCGTGCCGATAGGCGATCTCCGTGTTAAGCGACGCAATGTCAGCAATGTATCGAAGCAATTAATTGCTCAAGGTTGTTTGTGACTTCTACATCGCCAATGATACGAACAGCACAACGACGCAGCAATCTGTCCACTTAATGCAGGAGGTACTTAGCGGATCCATGCCACAAGTGCGAGGAATATTCCACGCAAGAACGGACCTGAGTTTTATAAAGTAGATATTGAATTGGGCAGGCGTGAAAAATTGACGCACCTTGTTCAGGACGCCAAGCTTCCGTGAGGTTGATCACGGTTTCTATGTAGTTCCAAGAATTCCGATCGCAACATATCTTCATACCGAGCAAGTTTAAGAAGCCTTCTGTCGAAAGAGTCCTGAAGGGAGGGAAGGGGAAGGAACGGCGATATTTTGGCTGAAACTCGCACACCTGTCCTGTGTTTTCTTAGCATTGAACTAAACACGATTGTTAAACCCCCATTTAGATTTATGGTCCCAACTACGGGAAAAATGCTTACAACTAGGCGGGTAGTATGCGTGTTTGCCTTGTTGTATAAAATAACTAGCTGACCCGGCGAACTTCGCACCACTTCAGAACTTCAGAAACAATAAAATTAAATAATATTACATATCGCTTTAAAAAAAATAGAGTTGGTGGTAAAAGGGTAAATATTTAAAGCAATAAAAAAAATTGGTAAAAAAAAACAAAAACTTTGGAGTGGGACACTCTTATCATAACACATAGGGTATAAAAATACCTATTCTACCAAATAAACATTTTTCTTAAATCGGTCAAGCAGTTCTCGAGGGACAGGGACACCGTGACACGAGATTTTTATATATATTATAAACAAATCAAATCAATTTAGAATTGTTGTATACTTAGATACCGTTGTGTATGAAACTACAGTGTCTAGTAACATAATATTGTATTAAACTAATTATTACAGAGCTCATTAAAAAACAGCTCGGCACCGCACCGCATCTACACATAATTTGCGACTCTGTTAAGCCGGCAAGATAAGCTCCACGTTAAATTTTGATATTGTCATCTGGGTTTCTTGGGAGTAGCCTGTGGTCGTGTTAACCCTTCCGTGCCGTTCCCGTTCTCATGTGAAAACTTTGTAGTGGAATGAAATACCTAAGTACAGTTGTTCTGAAGTTTGCATATACAAGCCTGACTTCTTAAATATACTTGTCATAATGTACAGCTAAAGAAAATGGTTATGTTAGTTAGCTCTAGGTTGTGTGGCGATTTCATGCTATGTTTATCACATACTTACTTATGTTGTTAAAATATGCTGTATAGGTACTAATAGCTTAGCTAAATGGGTGGGAAAGAAGTATACCACAAGTCTATAGTTAACAGTTACGTGCCTACAGATTAGGGACATTTATAACTTGTGAAACTGTTTTTATTTTCTACTAATTAAACAGTTTTATTTTCGACATGATCTTCTTTCTTGAGTACTAAATATGGATAGTCAAAACTTTTTAGATGAGTCGGACGAAAAATAGAATCACGAAAACAAAACAGGACTAGTTAATTTATTCTGATGTAAAAGCCGCCGGGGGATCGGCTGACATTAAAATTTGAGCCTTGTCAGGTGTTAAGTCCATAATTTCCCTAGGGAACAATCCTGGATCACGTTTTAAGGGTTTTCATGAATGGTAAGGTCTAATTTCGGGTACAACAGTTCCTCACACAAATTTCAACAGGAATTATCTGTTTTGTCCGTGAAATCTTGAAGCCGCTATTTTGAACTGTATCCACTTTATTTTGTGTATTCATTTGCATAATTTTCATTGTGCAGCGAAATTCATGGTAGAATTATCAAAGTACGTTGGTTTTGTCATGCATTCCATGGATTTTGAGAAGGAATTTATTACCGAGTGCATAAGGAAAAGTGATGAGTATGACTTAACGTTTTTTCCAATTCTGAAAAGCTATTTCTCTCTAAAATTATTTTTTTGTTTTAACTAAAAATTTGATTATTGAGCAATAGGTACAAAGTATATTAACATTTTCCAACCTGCATTGGGCCAGTGTGGTGATATTTGGCTAAGCTCCTCATGGGTTTCTGCCATGTAGGAAGGCATGTACCCAGCAGTGGGACGATGTAGGCTGATGATGGTGATGATGAAGATGAGCATTTTTGTTAGGCTTGTAATGAAAGCAAAAAAATGGCTGTTCAGTGCTTGAGTTCGATTTTTATTCGGTTATCCACTTTGTGCTGATAGAGATAAACATTTATTTAATAAACCGCCATGACTTTGGTTATTGCTAAAGTAATTGCATTTCTGTTGCAGGTATGTTCACGTCACCTAGTAAACGCCTGACTGGTTTTGGTAAGCAAATTCGAGTGTGTAACTTCTGACTAACTGCGTTAACACAGGCTTTTAGAACTAAGTTGTTAACTATGATACTAAACTTTATAACTTGTTTAGCACAGGCAAACAAAATTTAATAATCCAACACTTTCAAGTTTTATATTTAGAAGTTAAAGAATAAGGCTGAAAAACTAAAGAATGGTCTAGAAAACAAGCTTCCTACGTATGCAATAATCTAGCAGTAGGAAAATAGAATTATGTAGAGTGGAATAATGTAATGACAATATAAAATAATAAAAAATATTCTCTCAATCTATTTCTAACTATAGTATCTGCACTTTAACTTCTTGCTTGTAATTCTAGGTAGGTATGTTGTAGATTTTTTTATGCAAATGTCGTAGGTAATTAATATTTATTATAATTCATTCGATAGAATTTCAAATTATTTGGTCCAGTCTTGAGTTTATATAAAAGCTATCTGATATTTTTCTTTAAAATACTATCCTTAAGAAATTAGGAACAGGATTTGAAACGTTTGATCTCATATATAGGATATCTCTGACCCTTGACGTAGCAAATTTGTCTCTCCCTTGACTGTTATACGCCAAACATGGGACACCATTAGAAATATCTTTAGTTGGCGCCGCGCCATATATAAGGCAACTATGTAGAAATTCACATTGTATCGAAACTGACGAGGTTCGTTACTGGCCGGATACAAAACTTTGTCTGTGATATGGAAATTTTAGAAGAACGTTGTAACTTCGACTGGGACGTGTCTGGTAGTTTGTAACGACGTTAACTACATGGTACTAATAGGGTTGTTACCTAAGTTTTAATTAGGCGCTTTTTGTTAACGAATTCGGAAAATATAGGCTGCTGTAACCCATAAAGACAATTTAAGCTTAAAAGTTATTGAATGGTGTTGAAATGTTACGGTTAAGAAAATATATGAAAAAGGTCTATTTTTCTTAATTTATCAAAAATTATATTATAACGATATTAGATCGCTTACATCAATTAAAACATCATTATTAGGACAACTTTAAACAAAAACTTACATATTACATAGTTATTATTAATTTTGTCAATATGCACACTTTTTAGTAGTATAGCAACAGGTGACGTCATTTGTTACGTAGATTTTATATGGAGCGTTTTTAGACGATGCACTGCAACATAGAAAATAGGTGATTAATTGTATATTGATTTATGTTTTGTATTACTGAAATTGTAGAGTTTTCTCTACTTTTTCGCACCCATCAGTAAACTCGCTGCCTTATAGTTGCATGGTAGAGATCGCTTCTAGCAACAAGACTGCCTTTTTGGCATATTGTTTTATCCATGTGCTTTTATGTAAAATTGCAAATTTACAATTTCTATTCTGATATATTAAAAATAGTATTTTTCTAGCAATTATTTGAAGCATATTTTCCCGGATCATGTAGCAAATGTGGTACGTTGTTGCGACTTGTTGGTTCGTTACCCGCTCCCCAAACTTTGTTCCCAGTGCGACAAATGTTGTTTCATAACATGTCATTTGTGTAGAAATGTATGGCGTTGGTTTTTTAGGGTAACGCTTACAAATTGTTACGAAAAGGAATGTGGATGAGTACTGTCTAGAGCGCACGTGCGTAAGTTTATCTCAACAATTTCATTTATCCGTTAATATAAGTCGCGAATAAATAATACTTACCTAATATTGATTTACACGGTTTTTTCCTTTTCCTTAAACAGTGATTCACTTTCTTTTGTATCCTGGAACAAAATAAAGTGAATCACTGGCTTCTAAAATAATAATTGGATTTGTAAGATAGACTGACATCTTAACATTGTTAGCTTACGTAAATCTAGACAAGACAGAGAGACAAACATTTTGACATTGTTAGTTAATATTATTTTATGCGATAGACACAAGGATTTTTTGACGATTCGAAAGTGCTTCTTGGGAACCTAATTGAATAAAGATATTTTCATTCATTCAAGTTCTTTATTAATACTTTTTTAGTATATTGAAGTCAGTTCTGGTTTTTAATCATTGACTCTTAAACGAATAGATCAAATTTTATTAATTTTTTTCGTTTGAAAGCTGACGTGATCAATATGGTTCTTCTATAATTTATGAAGATATGTTCAGGGACTTGATGACTATCAGCTCATTTGCTACTTGGTAAAAGGGTCTTACTAACAATCACAGATCCGATTGATTTGACATTTTTCCACGTCTGTTGTATTTCTAAGAAATCGTAACCTTGAGCTGATCCTGTACCATCATATATACTGCGTGATACTCAATTCTTCGGGAACTTTCAGCAGGTATAGCGTGTTTGGGCTCATAATAATAGTCGTTATGAGATGGTGTTAGATAGATGATTATTGATTTCAATTAAATTTTTTAATTTTATGTTATGTTTAGAATTTAATGTGTTTATTTTATGGGTTAGTAGTATATAAACACAAAATATGCCAATGTTAGCTCATCGATATCAACCTGAAAGCTTTGTTCAGTCGCTCGTAAAATCAACTGACCCGCTTCCGTTTCAGAACATCGATTAATAACTTCCTCTTTGTAATGAAATTTTATTTCAGGGATTCTTTAGCGGGAATCATGAGGGTCCAGTCCACTTTTTAATTACTTTAACTCGATAACGACGCTGGAATTTTCCAGAACTGATTTGGAAGTTTGGTTTGGTGACAGTGTAATCTTCGGCAATGAATTTTTAATTGGAATTTATACTTTGTTTTAGGAATACGCTTGTTTAATAATCTGAGATGAAAGTAGAATAAAATTGAATTGTTTTTATTTAATTTGCTGGATAGGCACATATACATCATGCTCTCGTAAAAGAAGGCAGATGATTTGTTCCAAACAAGCAAAACCTGTAGGTAATCCTGTAGATGTTTCAATGTAGTATGAAACAGCTAATGTTATTTCACGATTATTTTTTAAAATGTCGTGTTTAGTCGGGATCACTAGCGCGACCGTCTGTCTTTCTCCTCTCTCACTTTGTACTTTCAGCAACTGTACGAGTAAAAATATCAAATAATATATACAATACCATACCATACCACAAGCTTTGTAAGTAGGTAGGATTATAAACGCTACTTAATTTGTTAAAGTACTAAGCCATGCAATAGATCTGTATTATTGTGGTAACGCTCGGGACGTGTTGGGATGGAACCAAAAGTGAAGAGAATCAAAGTATTTAAGTAACATATATTTACGAGGTTTATATATTTTTTTTTTAACCTTAACGGGGGAACTCTTGGCCTTCACCTCACCTGATGGTAAGTGAAGATAAGGCCGACGATGGAAGTGAGTTACATCCGGATTCCTCAACCACAGAGGAACTGGTTATCTTACCTCTTACTGCCGAAACACAACAATGTAATATTTCTTTTTATTACAAGTATATGACCTGGTTGAATGAAGAATGTAACCAAGAATGGGGTTGCTCGATCGATTTGTCAAGTAACTATTCAACGGTAGTTATTACACTCTCGTATTAAAAATGCAAAATTAATATTAGGCTCAATATTGTTAAAGTAACTCTGCTATTATCGAATGTTATATCAAAGGAGTTTAATTACTAAGGCTCAAAGTATTGTCTTATATTTTCGCACGACTACACATGAAATAAACCCACTTTACCGGATTATCTCGAATTTGATTAGATGTTACATAATTATTTTATAAAAGTGTTTAATACTTTTATTTATGACATATAGCCTTAAGGTGAATGAATGGACATCCTGGGCTCAAAGGATATTTTTCTATATCCACTCAAAGCCTGTATATGCTTATTAATATTATGTATGCCAAAGTAACTCAATCTGATAAGTTTTCACTTCGAAACCGTTGAACAGATTTAGATGAAATTTTTCATGGAAACATTCTGAGGAAGAACATAGACTTCCTTATGCCGCAACAACTGATATCCACATACGCGGTTCGCTAGTTCAAAATAGGTTGAGGGTCCTAATACTAAAACTGAAATGATATTAACCACCGAGTAATTAACTTAGCTGATAATAAACTCAAAACCCTAAGTACTAAGGTCGTAAAAGAGCTCTAAGTGAGATGAGAGAACAAAATTATACCTATTCAGCTTCAGGAACCTTCGGCCTTGGAGCTGAGACAATAATACTTAGACCGTGGGTTCCGTCAGTACCAAGCTTTGATAACAAAACATTTGGATTACGTAAGTTGTGTAACGTTTCTACAGGGTTTATTTGGGGCGATCTTGCGTTGAATAATATAATAAATAGAAACAATAATCATTTGATTTAGTCATAATTATGAACATGGATGATGTACCTAACTCGATTTTTTATATGAGAACTGTACCTACTTTATTATGGCTACAATGCAGTTTCTGATTAGGATCTTTTTGGAAAATTCTTTACCAACCTATGAGCTGTTTTACTTAGAGCTTAGAAAAAAAGGGGAAGTTAAAATTAGTTAACGCTATTCATGGCAAATAAAAATGGCAACACAAAATTTAGTTATTTAAATTAGTCATAGTGAGACCAGGATGTTGAGTCACGTGGCCAGGATGGCATTTTGAGTCAGCCTTCCTCTCAAAGTCTCAACATTGTTGTAACCTACAGCTGGTTCATCCGTTATTTGTCATACACGTTCAAAGAATGGTATTTATCTATTTACCACTTCACGAGAATACAAAACAATGATGGAAAGAGATGAAACACTAGAAAGAAATGTGCATAAAAGTACTGATTATTTGTAAATAAACCTCTTCGCACCACATCATGAAAGGGAAGAGAGAAACAAAAAGAAAGGTAAATGATGTACTTACTAGAATAAAGGAATTTTGTAGAAATTCTTTGCAAGCACGTCAGGTTCCCCTCCTTACAACCTCCTTACAGGAACCTATCCTTCAAAAGAGGCGTGAAAAGGCACTGTGAAGGTCGCTAGAATAGTTTGTTAAAACTTCATTAGCTGTTTTCGCATATGGACTCTTCTTAACTCTTGGCATCAGATGGTGTTGAGTCTTTCGTATTAAAAAATATTTTCTATATAAATAAATAATATTCAGCTGATTTTTTTGTTGTATCACTGAGGTGGAGGAGGCAATCCAACCAACATTATTAACCGCTATCGTAGCTTAGATGGACGCTTGCAACACCAGGGGAATCCTCAAGGATTGTTGATCTTTTAAAATCTTTTCACACTCTTGTTTCAGAACTTCCTGCTGTACATGTTTCAGAAAACCTCCACAGGAGCTTATTTCACAAACCAAGCATTCTTTTTTGATAATTATTCATTGAAATAATTATATATTCACCAATTTTAGTTAATGATAGCTCACTAAAGTTCTACACGGCACAGACCACGTTTATTGCCGAAGTATAACGATATGTCGTTAAAACCTTCATTGTTAATGGGTGGTGTCCAAGCTATATTGTTCCTACATAGTAAATAAAGTAGTGACTATAAAAGAATAAACGATTATGTCTTCAGTGGCTATCTGTTTATTGGTACTGAGCTACAAATGAATTGACCCTCCTCCGTAATCTATACTCATATTATAAAGCTGAACAGTTTGTTTGTTTGGTTGAACGAGCTTATCTCAGAAACCACTGATTCAAATTGAAAAATTCTTTTTGTATTGGATAATCCATTTATCGAGGTATTATATACGCTATATAACATCACGCTATGACTAAAAGCAGATAAGAATAAATAAAAAATGTTGCAAAAACGGAAAAAATATTCCTTTTCTTTCTTGCCTTCGTTGCGTGCGCTGCGTAAACGGTTAAAGTTACGCAAAAATCATGTTAGCAAGAATTGTTATCCTTTAAAAGTTCTTAAAAAAAGTCCGCGAGAGCATATGTCTAATGAAAATAATCTTTTGAAATTGACTCGCTATAACTATTTCTTGGTAATCATTTTTTTGTAAAATAATGCACTATCTATGAGGGTGTTTTTGTAAACATGATATTATTCGTTATCAAAATAAATACATTATTCACCACAAGTATTTAATTGTGAACCAAATAGTTCTTGACATTGTTTGATTTCAATGAATATCTTAAAAAATATCATAGTTTCAAAATAACTCCGCAACAAAATAATGACCATGATGCACGCATTTAAGATTTCCAAGACGGGCGGACGTGGGCGGAAGGAGTTTTACAAACGTGATTTAAATTTTAATTCAAGTAAAATCATGTAACCTACCGTTGTTATTTTCCGACATCCACGCGTACGTAGTCGCGGGCACAGCTAGAGATAGTTAGTCAATAAACATTTCCTTTCGTAGTTGTTACAATAGAATTGTACACAATAGGGTCTATAAAAAAGAGATGAATGTTAAGTTTTAAGAATTTTAAGTACATTCACAAAAATTTTTGCTTTTGTTTGAAATGACATTATTTATTTTGCGATATTCGTCATTAAATATCCTCCGGGCGACCTTGTCTTTTTCCTAATTTGTCCACTTCCTAAATTATTTATCTTTTATTATATTTCATTAAAAATTAATAAAAAGATAACATAGAAGTGGACGTTCTATAATATTTTAGGTATAATCAAGGTATAATATAATATTTTTTAACACACTGATTATTTGACGTCAAGTGAAATTAGTTAGGTAAATATTTTTAATGCATAGAAATGTATAAACAAATCCCCCTTTTTTAGAGTAGTCGTTGCCGTACCAACTTTATGTAAATTTATTGAGCCTAAGCTTTTAAAAACGTAATAGTGGTAATAGGCACAATCTTAGTGTTGCTATTTCCATGCCCGGATGAAGTCGTCCGGAATGGACAGAGAAGGGCTATTAGGCCCCCAGCAACTACCTACTCGTCTCAGCGTCTAGCCCCATAATGCACACTCAGCGAAGTCAGCGCCATTGATGACGGGTCAATGAACTTTCCAATCAGTATGCTACTTTTCATCGGTGTAAGCTCTAGCTTGGTGGCGTAGTGGTTTGAGCGCTCTGGTTTCGATCACGATAACAAAGTAACTTTCGCCATGGTCGGTCCCGGGATGGATCACTCAAATTTATAATCTTGAGCTCCTCCGTGCATCGCAAGGCACGTTAAGCCGTTGGTCATCTGCCAGTCATTGGCCATCTTACCTCCAACTGCCGTAACAAAACAGTGCTGTCAATATTATTGTTATGGCGGCAGAGTTAGGAAAGATGGTGGTAGCTATTACGGTGGACTTAGAACAGCCCAATCACAAACCAAACCAACCAGAAAATTTCGCCTCCACGGGATTGAACCCGGACCGCTAGATCTGTAGTAGAAGTTAACCACTAGACCACATAGGCGGTTAAAAATTATCTAGAAAATCTTATTATTTGATATATCTTAATATTAAAACGCACTTATTAATCATCAGTTCTTCAAAACGTTATGCTTAGTAAAAACTCATATTTTTTTCGAATTTCAAAGCAAGCATCCAAAAGTGGGGTACGTAGATTTCAATATGAGCTCGGAGAACCCCAAAAGATGTGTAGTCTTCTGAATAAACCAATGTTGACAATGCTTATCTCCAGAGAGTTGTTCAATAACACGACTCAAAAACTAGCTGAGATTTGTTCTATGATAAAGGGCAAGAAAAAGAAAGGTGTTATGACGCACAAATTCACAACTAACAATTTGCTTAGCTTTGCAATTTGTGATGTTCGATGCTATTGAATTGCAAACCGTAAAATTAATATTAACAAGAAAAAACAGTCATTTTAATCATTAATATTTTTAATTACATAAGAATCATATTTACATGATTATGTTAAATAGCAGAATTCTGAAAACGAATGGAAGTAAAAATAAATATAATCATCATCACCAGCCTATATACGTCCCACTGCTAGGCACAGGCCTTCCTACATGGGAGAAACATATGAGGAGTTCGGGCCATAACACCACCACGCAAGCTCAATTCGTGTTGGTGGGTTAAATTTGTTGCAGTTAGAACCAATGGCTTAACGTACCTTCCGAGGCACGGAGGAGCTCAAGGTTATAAATTTTGATTGACTCATCTCGGGATCGACCATGGCGAAAGTTGCTTTGTTTCCGTAATAATCGAAACCAGAGCGCTCAAACCACTACGCCACCGAGCTCCTCAAAAATGTAATAAATATAATAATTCTAAGTAAATACTTAGCAGTCAAGTTCATTAAAAAATAAATTTTCATATTTCAAATCCGAAAAAGAACAATAATGGGATAAATGTACAGCGTCATAATTGAAGTTGTTGATATACTGACCCACTGCTCTAAATTAAATTATTTAGAATACTACGCAAATACAGAACATTAATCCAATTACCCTCCTCATAGTGAACCCAGTTTTCAAGCTATAGCATTAAATTTCAGCAATTCAGGTCGACATGAAATTTCTGCAAGGAGTACTAGTTTAAGGAAGCAATTACTTCTGACAAACTAAAATGCGGAATGAAGTCGACATTGGAAGTCATTTAGTATAAGTGAATAATGTTTTCTTTTTAAATTATTATTTTTGTATGGTATGTTCCAACATTTAATTTGTGTCTTGTAAATAGCGTTGCAAACAAGCATATTTTTCACTTCATACTCTATGATACTACTGTAATCAAGTTCATATCAAGCTTTTTATGTAATAAGGCTTATAAAATGTGAATGAAATTGTCTGTGAGGAGAAACTGCAATAAAGTAGGTAAACTCAAATAAATGGGTGATGGTTAATAGATTTACTTAGATTAGCCTACAAGTTGAACAGCCCCCCAGCTCACGGCATACGGTCTGCCCGCTCAGCTCTGCAACTGGATTTCCGGCTTCCTGCATGAGCGAAGAATCCGTATCCTCGCAGATGGATGCGCTTCGCGGTTCATGTCGGTGAATGCTGGTGTACCACAAGGCTCTGTTCTATCCCCCACACTCTTTCTTCTTCATATCAATTATATGCTTCCGTTAGAGAACATTCATTGCTATGCGGATGACAGTACAGTGCATAGGGGATATTACGGTCGCCCAGGAGCTGGGCGCGCTGAAACTAGGAGAGAGAGAAAATCTTACCATTGAGCTCAACAGGGTGTTGAACCCTATATCGGAATGGGGATCTAACAATCTTGTTGAGTTCAATGCTAAGAAGACACAGGTATACGCGTTCACAGCCAAAATGTCGCCGTTCCTTCCTCTTCCCTCTCTTCAGGGCACCACTCTTTCGGCAGAGGGCTCCTTACACCTGCTCGGCATGGAGATATGTTGTGATCTGAATTCCAGGAACTACATCAAAACCGTGATCACGGAAGCTCGGTGTCCTGAACAAGGTGCGTCGATTTTTCACGCCTGACCAATTATGCCTGCTCTATAAAACTCAGGTCCGGTCTTACGTGGAATATTTCTCGCACTTGTGGGATGGCTCCGCCAAGTACCTACTCCATGCCCTGGACAGATTGCAGCGTCGTGCTGTCCGTATCGTTGGCGATGTAGAGGTCACGAACAACTTCGAGCCTCTGCAATTGTGTCGAGACATTGCGTCGCTTAGCGCCTTCTATCAGCTATATTGCGGAGAGTGCTCTGAAGAGCTTTTTAACCTTATCCCACCTTCTTCCTTCCTTCTCCGGACCACGCGTGCTGGTCTTCGAAGTCATCAATTTACCGTCTCCACCTCAACATCACGTACAAAGAAATTTAGTAGCTCGTTTCTTTGTCGTACTTCCAGAACTTAGAATTCTTTGCCAGCACATGTGTTCCCTCCTTCCTATAACATGGGTTCCTTTAAAAGAGGCGTGAAAAAGCATCTTTTGGGCCGGCAAGGTGAAGGCGGCTAGAGCAGTGTCTAAACTGCACTAGCTGTCTTCGCATATGGACTCTTCTTATCGCTTTACATAAGGTGGTGTTGAGTCATTGGTCGTGCTTTGTATAAAAAAAACACAATATAAGAAATTTAATTTAAGATTAAACAATAAAATTCCCAGGGGTTCTCTAACTTTACTGATATCAAAAACTCTTAAACATTCTTTATTTCTCATCGGTAGCGGCATACTTTTAAAGGAATCACAATAATCTCATGTGTCCTTAATAGCATTGACCGCATGCTACAAAACATCCGATTAGTACACAATGGATAACTTATCGTTGTTCAGCGTAATCTAAACCCAACTCTATTCCTGTACATATAAAATCCACAGCCTCTTCATGGCAATTTGGAATTCCTCTTGTGATCGAAACTTTGTCGCAACCCTGCAGAATTTCAATATAGGCGTAGCAAGAAATATCGTCAGACCCTGGTACCCCAGTAATGGCCAACATAAAGGAACTAACAAGTAATATTGGATACTTCAGTTTTTACGAGGAATCCGCGATATGTTTATTTGATGTCCTCATAAATTGTTCTGCATCAGCATAATTAGATTACGGGGCAGTTCTGTGATTTGTGACTTTTCGTGTTTGAGTTTGCTGGGATTTAATTCTCTTTTCTAATGAAGCTGTTCGTCAAGGACGTTTGATGAATAGAAGTGTTTTCTAAAGATTTTGGTCCTATTGTACCAAAAGTTCTGAGATGTAATTTGCATATCAAATAAAAGTGATTATTGTGATAAAATTCACTTTCGTAGATTTTCTGTTGAAGTCTTTTGGGTAAGTAATGCTTTGTGTACTTCAGAAATAATCAATGTCTCACTAAGGAATGGTATTTAGTAACTAGATAAATTCATCATGTAGAACACAGCAGAGCTTTGAAGTAAGCTTTCAAAATAGTTTTCCTGGTGAAGATAATCTAGAAAAAATATCAGAATAAGCAAAAGTCAGGGCGGAAACTGAACCCGTGACCTTTTACAATCCGGTTGACTGCTCTCTGACTACTGACCTAGGCGAGGACTTGTGACGACCCTGTGAATTAGTCCATCTGTACTTGCGTTAAAGCTTAATATTTGAAAATAGTGAGTGAGTGACACTACACGAGTTTGCTGACGGAATCTTCTCGGTAGTTCAACTTTTGGAACCGGTGTAAATTCAGACATCACAGATAGACATATATTATGGCATTGTTAGTTAACGTAAAATTCAAACATGACAGACAAACACAGAGACATTATGACATTGTCGGTTAAAACTATTTTTTTTGTATCAGTCATTGTTGTTATGGGATTATTGACGATTCAAAAGGGCATCTTGGAGTGCTTTATTTGAATAAAGATATTTTTTATTTTATTTTCATAAACTACAACATCGAAATGTTATATTTCAGATATAAAAAAATAATAATTATGAATATTTGTTATGATGTTGAAAATTAATATAAGAATATATTTTTTTATATTTTTTATTTTAAACACGTCATGGTATACCCCTACCTATGATAATAAATCGCCATTTAACTCTCAGTTTTCTCGCTTTAATACGAGGACATCGGTATTTCGATAATGCTCCTGTTATCTCCTATATTTCCCCTCATGACAGGAATTTATCTGGGGTGAGCATGCGAAAAAATGCCGTAATAATGAGTATTGGGGACATTACCCTTAGTTGTTCTGTACTTTGATGGGTACTCTTGGAGACCCAAGTTATATACAACTTGCTTAAGTTGAGCATGATAAAACTAAGTTGAATTGGATCTAGCTATAGTGTATTAGATATAAAAAGAATACAATAAATTAAGCGTTATTTCATTTCATTTGTTCTTTATCGTACCTACACAAAAATAACTTAAAACAAAATTTACAAAATAATACATAATGTACACAGGCGAGCTTAACACAAAACTGTTTTTAATGTTTGTACGTCATATTAACGAATTTTATACGATTACGTCACCATTTATTTTTCGCTGTATTTCGAATTGTAGGGAAAGGTAGCCAAGGAATTTCATCATAGGTCTCACGATTGCAACCCATCTATAATACGAAGTGATTTTTTCCTATAAGTGGTCTATAAGTGACGGTAGCCACTAACCACCAGCCCCCTTATTCTCAACTGTTGGAAAGAATTCGAATTTCGGAAACTCTATACCTGTCACTTTTTATCGCGCTGCGTCAAAGCGAGACGGCATGTGACTTTTCGAATCGAATCCGTGATCCGACAGTTGAGAATAAGGGGGCAGGTGGACCATCAGCTTGCTTGTCGTCTATTTGTATAAAAATATCATTATGTCACGGTACGGGAGAATGAAGCGATTTCGAAAGTGGTTAATTTTGAATGAGGCCGTGTCAATAGAAAAGGATAGCTGATTATCTGTTTCTGTTGGCCGAGAGCAAGAGAGAGAGAGAGATAACCATGTTCCATGTTAGGTAATAAGCATGGGCTCTGTAAGGTTTTTATCATAAATAAATAATAATAATAATATGATAATAATATTCATACACTTACACCTATTATCTAGCCCAAAGTAATCATCATTATGAGCTTGCGTTAGTGTTGGATACTTGATAACGGAGAAATAACGATAATAATACGTAAATAAATATTAGAAATATACTAAATAAACATATAAACATCCATGAGTCGTGAACAAATGCTCGTACTATACAAACATTTGCTCCCACCGGGATTCGAACCCGGGACCCCTGGCCGAGTAGCCTATATAGCAAGGGGCATAGACCACTCGGCCAGCCGGTCGTCATAATAAATGATCTCGTTCGGAGTTACCTCGCAGTTGTAATTGCCCCACCCAAACCTACAGCCAATACCTAGAGTCAAGTTTAAGGTGCAGTAACGTCTGAAAAGATGTAAACACTCAAAATACAAAATGTGTGCACTATATGGACTCTATTATTGTAATAGTAAAGTGCTTTATTCATAGTTTTGAAGCCTTAAATGTATACATGGTGGTGCCGTCAATGCGACAATAAATTTAAACATGGGCTATATTAGTCCATAGAAATAGTTTGCCACTTTCAAAAATATCGTATTCATTTGATAATTTCATGACATTTGTATGAAATAATGCTGCCAACGTTACACTTTTCCATATAAATGTCATGAAATTATCAAATGAATACGATATTTTTGAAAGTGGCAAACCATTTCTATGGACTAATATAGCCCATGTTTAAATTTATTGTCGCATTGACGGCACCACCATGTATACATACATGGTTATTTTATTTCAACTGCAATATCTTGCTGAGTTTTTGCTGGGTATTCTTATACACATTAAAAACTTGAGAAGTTAATAATGTAAAATGTTTATAATAATAATAATTAACAATCAACATAAAAAAAGGGTTTTATAATAATTATCATATTCATCATCAGCCTATTACGTCCCACTGCTGGGCACAGGCCTTCCTACATGGGAGAAACACATGAGGAGTTTGGGCCATAACACCACCACGCTGGCACAATGCGAGTTGGTGGGTTAAAGCAGTTGCAGGAACAACCGGGACCAACGGCTTACCGTGCCTTCCGAAGCACGGAGGAGCTCGAGATAACAAACTTTGATTGACCCATCCCAGGATAGACCATGGCGAAAGTTGCTTTGTTTTTCGTATCGAAATCAAAGCGCTCAAACCAATACGCCACCGAGCTCCTCATTTTATAATAATATAATTCAAAAATTGTTTCAACTAAATAAATACATTTCTCATAGAGGGATGAAAAACTAACAAATGTCACTACTTATTCAGGTGACAGCTTTAGCTATTTGGGAAAACCTTTTGTTTTCTTTCTAGTTTTTCTGTTTTACGTTATAAGCTTACGTTAAATAAATGTTAATATAAAAGTATTTTTAAAATTTAAGTCGGAAAATTATGAAAAACTATCACGGTGTGTATGTTTATTTTGTTCATAATATAGTTTTAGTCGAAAAATTTCTCCGATTAATTCTAAAAATATAAACGGCTTATAAAGTTTAAAAGTTTTCAGTAACAACGTCGTCATACCTACTTAATCCAACCCTTTGGACGTCAAACTTTAACGAAGCCACAATGGTTTCCCGTATTTCCTACTAAGTTCCTGCTCCAATCCGAACTTTGCAACAATGTCAGCATTCAAATAACTGTCAAAGTAGATTCATTCGAAAAATCTCAACGACCGCTTTCAGAAACGAAACGTCAGCACAAGTCATAAAAACAAATCGATAAGTCGAATTTAACCCTCCGTTAGAGCCCCCAACCATTTTCCGCGTTTTGATTTTCCCTTGATTGGGTTTAAAATGCCCTCCCCGTATTTTGATAAAGCCCACAACAAAATATAGGATCATTCTGAGCCCCTATGAATGTATGAGCCTAAATTGAAAGCAAGCACTGCTAGTTCGGACAGCTAAATCTGTTGTCTATGAATGCCAGGAAATTTTGAACCGTAACGTCTATAACTTACAGTCTGATCGAAGATAAGGCTAGGCTTATGATATGCATCGAATTTTGCATATTTTATCACATAAACGTCAACATGATTTTTGGTCATTTGTTTATGTAAATGAATAAACGCATACATATTTTGCTACTCTACTTTTGTACGATATGGGGTATTGGAAAATTTTGTAAAAGTTTTAAAATAAAATTTATAAGGTTACGTATGGCTCATTGTTACAAAAACATGCTTGCTATTTGTATGTCCATATAAATTATACGCAACATCGAGATAAAGAAATAATAATTTCATCTAATATTAGATATTCCAAATTAAATCGAATGTCTTGCATACTTTATTAAGAAACAAATTCCATTAGTAAGATAAATATTTTTAAAGGAATTTTCGCATTTTTTATTCTTCTGTATCTTTTTGTATTCCGAACCTTAAGCGTTAGGAAATAACGTTGAGTATTATCCAATAGTTATGGGATGTGATACATGTTTTCATTTTCGTGTAGTGACAGGAAGGGGATGATGGGAAGACTCGAAAATCCAATATGACAAATTCGGAACTACGTGATTGGAATGAATGCGGTTGGAATTTATTTCAGCTTGTGGTTGTTGTACGAGTCAGGTGTTGCAGGCTAAGTACACACGTTCGCCTTAGAAAAAAATTCTCGACAGCTTGGAAAAATGATAAGTATAGACGAAAAATTTGAGTGTGAGTCTAAACGAAGGAAAGAAATATTAATGTAGATATATAATATAATACATATTTCAGCGGTTCATGCTTTATTCAATTTTTTTTTGTAGTTTGATTTTTAATTTAGAGAGAAGGCTTAAAGAAGACGGACGCATCAAAGGTCTGCGATGAGATCTCATGTCTCAAAATTTGCTAATTAACTGCAGTGCTATTTTTAGACTTCATAGTGTTTGAGAAATTTGTTATATTTCATTTTTTTGTATTATATAAATACTACCTAGCTTTTGCTCGAGGCTCCGCCCGCGTGGATGTCGGTTATCGCTCCAAAAGTGACTTAAGGACTTCATTCAATATTTGATTGACTTTTACAAAACGATATAAAAATAAACATCTTTTTAGTTCCGGCTTACGCTGTTTAGTCTACGAAACGCTAGTGTCAAACACGGTTGTCTGTTGACAATACAATTTAGTACATTTTGTATCATTGTAAATCCAAGATGGCTGCCGCTGTATAATGGCGGATTACATATATTTTCACAACTACCTCAATATAGTTATTAAAGGTAAGTGCTTGACCAGTAGAATAGAGTTCACTATGAAAAAAAAATGGATATCCAATATGGCCGCCAACAAAATGGCAGGTTTATATATTTTTTACAACTTTCTCAATATGGGTATCAAATAAAAGGCCTTGACTAATAGAAAAGTAATACACTATAAAAAAATGCAAATCTAATATGGCCGCCAACAAAATGGCGGGTTAAGTACATATTTTTGCACAATCCCTTCGATATGGGTAGGTATCAAATGTAACCGGCTTGACTAGTAGAACACTGTAAAATATGACAAATTTTAGATCTAAGATGGCCGTCGACACAAAATTTAGATTTCATATTTGTTTGAGAATGAGGTACACACGGCACAGCACATCAAGTGTAACAGTTGCACTACGAAAGCCGCCTTTATAACGAACGCAGTAAGGGTGGTCTCAAGGTCAAACTGTAACATTAAATGTGCAGTCGACTGTACATAATAAATAAAATGAATAAGAAGTGTTATGTAAAAAAATTAGAAACTTAAACCTTAAAATTAAAACTTAAGTACAATTTTTTTTTAGTTAAACGGTTTTATTGAAAATATAGTTGGTAGTGATCTAGATAATGTACTATTAGCTATAAATTAATTCGGTAGAAACTGTGTACCAGTCATCACACCAATCTTCTTATCAATCTAGGACATTGATCAGATAAAAAATAAAATCTATCAAGTCAACCGCTCTTATATGATTATAATTGCTGTTTAAATATTAGCTCAGGTTGCGCTACGCCAAAGATTTTTTTGTATAATCAATGAGGAGAGTGGTCTGATGTCAGGTCTCTAGGACCAACCGAATTATTTTATAGCTTTTTGTACATTAACTACATAATTTTATTTGTTAAAAAATTACCGTAAACCGTAACCGTAACCTCTTTATACAACCATTTTTTTTTTTTAAACTTCACTTTAACCACTAGTTCTAAACGAAAACTATATTCAACACACTTTGTTGCACATGTAACGTGTAAAGCACGTCTAGTTTTCCTACTTGTCGGGAATGAATCACGACAGGTGTGCGAGGGGCCTTACCACCGGATGGATGGCTTTCTGATGAGAATTTGCAGAATCGCGCCCGTAGCAGTGAATCTGAGGAATATTGTATTCACTCCCGGAGCGAGAAATGCTTATGTTGTATTCGCGAAGAGGTCAATGAACTAGTAGAAATTACGGCGGTAGTCAAAATCAACGCCTATTACGGAGGTATTTTTATATTCGTGTTTTATTCTTGTGTAGATAACCAAATAAGGATAAAACACAAAAACAAAAATACTTCTGTTGGTTTTGACTACCGCCGCTATACGACTGTTTACGCTATAAGCACCGCTGTCATATACAGGATGGTGCTGTCAATACGACAAAAAAATGGAAACACGGACTATATTAAGTAGTACAAAGAAATGGTCATTTGATAATTTCATGACATTAGTATGAAATGATGCAGCCAATGTCATACAAATGTCATGAAATTATAAGGAATCTTGTTAATTACCGCACAAAACAGATCAATTTTACCTTAGAGGCTGTTTCCAAAGAGAAAACTACACATCACTATATGCTATGGATACTGATGTTACCTTTATTGAGATTGGAAATATATTTGGTTATTCTTCATTTTTGATTTTAACATTATTATAAATGTTTAAAAAATTACTTTGAATTTAAAGTGTAAAACTAGAAAAATTTAATATAACTTGGTTGTTATCCTATTCTAAAAAAACTTTTTGTCAGTCACCTTATCGTAAAATTTATTAAAAATAAATAACCATGCTTCAGCATCTGAATATAATCTTCAGATGTGACTTTTCTTCAGTCCATAAAAGTATGGCGCGAGAAATGATTTGCATTTTATAGGCGGTCCGTTTGTATCACCAAAATGGATTTTTCGTGAAGAGAAAATGGTTTTTCACGCTCAGAAACCTTATTTGAAATCGTTTTGTGCGAAAGGCGCGTGGATTTCGAATGAATGAAAAAAATGATCTTTTATAGGTACGTAAGCATAAATACCATACTTATAGTACTTGTATTTACTTATAATATAAGAAAGAAGTTTGAAAGTGCATTTTATAGGTATTGTACCAAATTTAATCTAAAAACATCTTTGATTTATTCATCACAATAATGAGGATCTTCCCATCTGTTACTATATTTCATAATATGTGAGTATATTTGATTTGTATATTATATTTTGTGTGTTTTACTAAAATTATCTGAAACATTATATATTTTATTTATTCCTTCTATTTCTTGCACCCTTTCTGTATTCTCCTTCTTCATAATATGTATATCACCTTAGGTTGCCTGGAAGAAATTGCTTTTTAGCAATAAGGTCGCCCAATTGTACTGCTTTGCGTTTATTAATTTGTATTGTTCAATTTGTTTCTTGTGTGCAATAAACAATATTTATTTATTTATGATTAATCGAAATAGCCTTCATAATCATCAACAGCCTAACACTTCCTACTGTTAGACCCAGGTATGCCTTCCTACTTTTGGGAGAAACACACGAGGAGCTTGGGCCTTAACGGTCTGGCCACGACATCACCGCACGCGCATCCTGCGTCTCCCGTCTAGGCAACCACTGCGCCTGTGGCCGTGACCGCGCAGTGGTTGCCGAGACGCCACCGCCGCCGCCGCCCGTCCCCGTGGCCAGGCCGTAACTCAACCACGCTGGCCCAGTGCGGGTTGGTGGGCTAAAGCCGGAGCACGGAGGAGCTCGAAATTATAATTTTTTAATTGACCAATGCTGAATCAGCCATGGCGAAAGTTGCTTTCTTTTCGTAATTAAAAGCAAATTGCTCTAGCCTCTTTAATTTTTGTCTTAATATTAAATTGAATTGCATTTCTTGAATGGGCAGGAAATGTGCATGATCGCATTGCGTGATAAGGACGGGGCATGAGTAACACCAGTCTCTTGGTGACATAACTTATTTCCTGTGTCAACTCCCTATGGTACACGATTAGAATATTTCTTAGAATAATCATATTCTAATCGTATGGGAAATCAATATTTAACGTCGGTTCGACTTGTGCAAATATTTCCATCCAGTTGGTGTCTGGGATATAAATAATAATATGATATACTTATTTACAATCCAAATGCTAGTGTTACGGATATTTATAAAAGGTACTAAATAAACATACAAATATCTATGTCTCGTTAATAAACAATCGATGACCAATAGGCATAGAGTGGACATAGAATCTCATTTAGAAAATATAATGTAATAAATTTGTAAATTATATCATCTGAAAACAATTTCAATAAGCTGTTCAGAATCTCAGAAACTACCTGAATACATTAGTTTTTTAAAGACTCTCTTTAAGAATATTTTTATAGTATTTTACTGTAGGTAAGTTGTTTTAATTTAAAGAAATTATACATTCAGTATCAATGGGTATAATGATTTTGACGTAGTAAAGGTAGACGCTCAATTTTATAAGATAAAACAAAATGACTGGAAGAATTTATAGGGTTCTCCCAAGTCATCAGTAGCTCAGCAGTCACCGACATTGTGGAAGGTCGTGGGTAGGCGTCGCTTTACTTTTTGTCTCATTCTATTTTTCAACATTTTTTTACAATATATTAAGAATAAAACTATTTAAAAACTCATTCTATTATACTTAAGTTCAATTGTATCATGTAAGCTATAAATAAGTCATAACTAGACAAACATTGTTTTTCTGTTATTCTGTAGAGAATCTACAGAAAATTCGTTGCTTAAAATTTTCGTCCCATCAAATGTGAAGTTACCAACTTAACTTTGAAATTTCGTTATCTAGACAATGTTTGTGAAATGAGAAAAAAATGTGTTGTTCTAGCTAATACGTAAGTCTAAATAGTTTTCCAGACCCACATTCTGATTTCTAATCTGTAAACTGACTATTGTGATTGGTTAAAGAATGAGAAGACCAGAGCGATCTTACTAAAAATTGTGACCGATCAGTCAATCAATTGTACTATATAGAGAGTTAAATATATATATCTGACCCAAATAGTCTTTCATACAAAAATCTCCCACTATTTGCCACCAAAGCAATAAAAGTCCAAACGTTTGGATAAGTCAAATATTTGCTCCAAACAGATCTAGAAAAGGTATCGAATCAACGAGCAAAAGACTAAAACGCCTAAAGCTTGGGGGTGTGTTCCGTAGCTGAGTGAAAGATTTAGAGGCAATAACGTGATAGCTCTCAGCATGTATAGTATCCGATGGTATTGTTCCCTCGATCGGATTAGATTCGTGAATATTGGTAGGAGCTCAGCGAACCATTGTAGCGGTGATAATCAACTGATCAGAATAGATGTTTCGGACGGAATGATGGAAAATGGAGCGATGTGACATGTGTTTGCCGGGAGGATGCGATTCAATTTAAGTAAATAGTTTTAATTGTAAAATATGACTATATACAATAATAGTTTTGGGCAGTATGAAAATTGAAATTTATGATGTCAAGAATAAGAAGCAGCAAAAGCGATCATGCAAATGAAACAGAATTCAAACCAAAGAAAGGAGTCAAGGACTGTTGCTGATTGCTGATGTTTCCAAAAGCATACAATCAGTCATCTCTTAAGTTAATAAAGCTACTATAAACTCCTCAAAAACTAAGCAACTCTTTGTAATTCTTAAAACACTACACAAAATTTCAAGAAAAGCAATCGTAGGTCCAAGCTTGCCAAACATTTCCCGAGAGTATCTATTCTAAATCTAATTAAGGTTTCAATAAACAGTGCGACTGATTCTAAGCACGTATAGGGTAATTTGACTGGGTGCAACACTTGCTAGTTCCTTACTTGGGGACCGAGTTGCCAACAACGAACTATTCCACAGTAGAAGTTTTATTTGTTTGTAAGTTTCTAATGTTGGGTCAACTTCCAGAGCTATTCCTTTCTATATACGCATGGAATTACTGTAACCATGATTAATTAGCTCATTAAAGACAGGGGTTTTAGACCTTTATAATTTTTTCGATGCAACTCAAGCTAAAACTGTAAATAAGTCTAAATAAGATTACAATGCGACATACGATTAATGTTACGATTATACACAATCACATCTATTATCTTGCCCAAATCACAAAGAGCTGGTATTATGTTTACAAGATAACGGAGAAATGTAGATAGTTAAACTAAATAAACGTATCGAAGAGAGCACATCAAGAGTAACAATTGCACTATGAAAACCGTTTTTATTATAAATGGCGTAAGGGTGATATCAAGGTCGAACTTTTAGGTACGCTTGATGTATAGTCGACTGAAAACATCCACGACTCGCGAACAAATGTTAATACTCGTTATAGGCACAAACAATTGCATCTAGCTTTAGTAGACAGGGTTACTGACCACTCGACCAGACGGCCGTCGAGTAATTGATTAAAATACATTTCTACATTAACTGTCCCTTTTGAAATAGAAAAGAATTCTTAGTCTTGAGTATTTATTGTCAAGCTTAAGCAATGTTGTTTTTTTATTATTTTTATTACACTAACGGCCGAATACTTAATCGTAACTTAAATTTTAAGGAGTGCGTATATTGACTTTTGCCAATGCATGTTCTTGACTTCAACTACTTAAAATATCTGAGGGGGCGTCAAATTAATAAAGGGATTAAATCCATTCCTTCAGCCCAAAGACGTTCACTGGTGGTCAAAGGCCTCCCCTAAAGTTCAGCGATGATTAGAGTTTGAGTACCTAAGCGGCCGTAACTGTTACACAATGCAGAAATCACCTCAGCGGTCCATGTCTTATGTATGAAGCATTCTTGCTAGACTCGACTTCATGAAGATTTCATCTAAAATTCATACAATTCTATTCTCAAGAAAGTAGTTTTATTTACTGGTGGAGAATACTGATTGCATTGTGGGTGTCTGTTTGTGATGATTGTTATGCAAAATTAATTGTTTCAAAAAATTACTGTCAGATTCTCTGTTTGCTTAAGCTTTAGCAACTTTATTGAACTTCTGCTACTGATTAGTGGTTTCAATCCAATAAGTTCACGCAGTCAGAAGAATGTAAAAATAGTATTCACGATTAATTAATGACGTTTAAAGAAATTTATCTTTATATTACACCTTTATATTTACTATGCTTAGACTGGTGTTAAATTAATATCCTAGCAATACAGGCTATAATTAAATATTGCCTAGTACAACTCCACCAAATGAATCATCAATTACTGTTATTATAATTACTCACTCATTACGCCTAAACTTCCTTGACGAAGCAATATTTTACATCCCTTTAGAATTCTTGAAATTTAGACGCTCCCGCTTACGACACGTACAAACAGTTAATTGGACAATTACACTATTGTCCTTATGGGGCCCTCCTAAATCTTCAAGGGGCATAATTCATAGAAGATCCCTTTTATCTCACGGCGAGATCCTTTCATTCAGAATTTAATTTCATTTTCACCCTCTCTGAGGTCTTTAAGAAAAGAATGACCAAGTGACTCCAATGTCGCCGGGATTTAGATGTGAGATTGAAAAGGGTCGGCTTGAATGCATTTTTACAAAATTTGGTGGGTGCCTTTCACTCGTCTCCGAGTGTCTTAAATAGCCACTTGAGAGCATAATAATAGCAAGTGAGTGTCTCTGTCGGTATTTCAGTTCTTTAAAATATTTAATTTTATCTGTGGAATGTTCAACTCATAAATATTTTGTTTTGTCATATCATTTGAATTATTTTTTTGATGGAAAAGTGTATGTACCACATAAATTAAAGACGATAAAGATAATCACAAATTAAAAGTAAGTATCATTTATAAATATTCCCGCCTTTATTAGGAGAAATTTAGATTAAAACCTTTTTTTATATTATGCGATTTTTAGTTATTAATTAGATTACATTTAATTAAAATGAAATAAAGAATAATAATAATAAATAAATAATAATTTATATTTTATATGAAATATCAATTAGAGAGCAATGATCTCAATGACTGAAAGCAAATATATAAGTAGGTAGTTGTTGCTTGTAGCCATTTTTAAATGCGCTTTATGGTGCCTGTTTGTTGCTCAAGATATATCACACTCATACATCGATTGGCTGGAACAGTTCTCTTTAAGATATATGTCCATCCTTGCAAACATCCTAATAAATTTAATTCACCATGTATGCTTAAAGTGAAATGAAGAGTAAATAATGTTATTGTCTCCTCATGTGTTCCTCCTATGTGGGAAGGCCTGTACCCAGCAGTGGGACATATTATAGACTAGTGATTGTACAAGACCAAGGAGGCTGGATTAGGGCTTTTTACTTTTTCTACATATTCGTCATTTATTTTTATTGTCATTATATCTTCTTCTATTTTCGCTACTGATTACATCTATCGACTGTCAAGCAATGTTTTTTATTACAATATATTTTACCATGGACTAATACCGTATAATTTCGCTCACCACAATCGACGGCTCATAACACAAGTAACATTGAATAAAAACAACTGACGAATATGTAGAAAAAGTAAAAAGCCCTAATCCAGCCTCCTTGGTCTTGTACAGTGGTCATCATGATACTCTTTAGTGATATTTGATACTATCAAAAGTAAAAAAAAAAGAGTTTTCTCAAAGAATATTTGACAAAACGCCAAACCGCCTAAGTATCAAGTCTCTTGAAGCCATCAAGCGTTCACCAAGTTTCAATAGCTTCCACTGCATTATTTTATAGGTGCACAGTTAAATACTGTCTATGCAGCCCTGGGAGGTCTGAATCATTCATATTCATGCTGGGCTCTAGTGAAATCGTAAATTCACTATTGGCATTGTCCCCAGCAGCCTGCGTGGAGCTCATAATTTTCGATTTCACGAACAATTGAGCAAGTTCAACACCTTTGACTGTAGCTGGTTATTGCTTTTAACTGTTGGTAGGGCGATTAAAAATCCGTTCATATATATACTGTTTCGACTTGGTAAGACTATTTTGAATTAGTGCAGTATTCTTATGATGTTATTTGATTATTTATACTTAGTTATAATTTTGGTCTGTTTAATTTTGACTAAGATTGTGACAATTTCAAATTTTAATATGAAATGACATTCGTAGACTTCCATAAAAATATATGTTTTTCTTTACGCACACGAATATTTTAACAGTGTCATGGGGAAAAGATTTGATAAAAGTTTATGATAAATAAAAATTTTGTATTAAAACTAATTAATTGAAGCTTAAGAATTTATAGAGCATTACTAACTATGATCTTAAATCTTACGTAATGTTAGTACATAGTTCAATACAGTCATCTCAAGAGTAACATGTCACATGTTAAATTAACCTAATGCATTAATAGGAGCGGTAAGGTGAGACAATGCAACTGTCAGACTTCATTTGTTGCTAACCGTACCGAACTGTATCCATATTAATGACGGAGGATACAAAATAGAGTAGGCGCTCAAAGATAATTGTAAATTAAATGTTTCCAAACAGCTCTTGAAAATTTCCACCGAACAATCGCATTACCCTGGGTTATACCAAATTAACATAACTCTCATTTGTCTCGATTTATCTTAATTTTAACCGGCCACGTTTATGCTAATGCTATTACGTTTTGTTCCGAACTATAAACCACTTAGGTTAACGAGGTAGGGTCCCAAGAGAATTAATATTCAGATGGATAGACTGAAGACCTAAAGCTATTGGTTTAAAATATAATGAAGTCCGAATTTGTAACAACAAATAATATAGTAAAAATATACTAACGTGATATAGAGAGATCAGCGAAGAACAATATCCTTCAAGTTTTCAGAGATAGAGTTGACAGTTTTACGCAATCATCCAATCAAGTGTAATTACTGGGCATGGGAGGCATTTCTTCTCAGTCATGAGGATGACAACGCACCTGCAATACTAAGTGTTTTTTCCCTTGTTATTGCAGGTGTCTGTAGGTGACGGTAATCAATTCTGGGGGTGGGTTGGTGAAATTGCTTCGGCAGAGCCCAGGCTACCCCGTGAAGGGCAGTGGAGTTACCGGGGAGTTTTAGTGGGTATTCCTAGTGCCAATACGATCAGGCACTGGGTGACCCCCACACACGCCCGTCGCTTAGCCAGCGGCCGGCGTGTAGGTCTGTAAGCGGATTGCTCCCCGAAAAAAAAACGGCGACGGTAACCACTTACCACCAGGTGGGCCGTCAGCTTGTTTGTCATCTAGTTGTATATAAAAAACATACAAGCATTCTAGGTCTTAAGTACATCTTATACATGCGAGCACGCTTAGGCAAAATAAATGAGTAACTCATGTAGCGACGTAGCTATTTGAACAAATACAACCACTATGGAGTGTGCTACGGGCCTTAAACTTTTTTTATTAAACAACTAGATGACAAACAAGCTGATGGTCCACCTGGTAAAGCGGTTACCGCCGCCTATAGACACCTACAATATCAAGGAAAAAACACTTGATATTGCAGGTGCGTTGTCATCCTGATGCCTAAGATGAAATGCCGTCAATGCCCAGTAATTCCCTTGAATCCGAAACAGCGAACTATTTCACGGCTGAAATAAGAAAGGCGGTGGTACCTACCCAGACGACTCTATATACGGCCTTACCACCTAGTAAACTACAAATTTTCCTTGGCGTGCTTATAAAGATGCTGCTTAGAATCCCATCCCTTCATTTGCCAATAACCATACAATGCAAATAAAAAGCTACCTATAATTCAATGAAGAACGAGCAAGCATTTTTCTCGTTGAATATACAAAAAAAGTAATTTATTCACGTTAGGTTTTAGAAGTCCCTAATTAATGAAACGGTTCATCCTAATCACATAAACAGACCTCTGATTTCTTTTGGAACTCGTTTCTGCAATAAAACCAATTTAACTTTATCAAGAAAGGATTACAGGATTTAATCTTGGGGACGGGTCTAAATAAATGGACAAATAGGAGACTAAAGCGCGCGTTACAATGAAGCGGTGCGGAGGCGTAGTCTTTAGTGTACATCGAATTTGTGCCTTTATTGTAAGTTTTAATCGAATTGAAACGAAAAATTTTAATCAAAAATTAAAACCGACTTCAAAAAACTGAAAAGGATAAAATAATTAAATTTAAGTAGGTATTCATCCCCTAGAAACATATTTTTGGTGTCGGTGCTTCACTTTCTATTGTTTTTGGAAACCACATAGCACCAACTCCAAAAATATGTTTCTAGGGGATGAATACCTACTTAAATTTAATTATTTTATCCTTTTCAGTTTTTTGAAGTCGGTTTTAATTTTTGTTTAATTTTTTTTTCACAACTTTTAGTGTGAACTTTCTACGGTCGAAGCGGGTGACCGTCAACTTATATTGTTTCCTGCTATCGTATCGTTTCACAAAAGTCACTGGAAAAGCAAAAATTCGCAATTTCGCATATGTAGACGATAATTTCAGTTTTTTTAAATTTAAACCAAAGTACCCAACTGTTTTTGAAAAAAAAATTATGGGACCAAATGGCAGCTATTTCGCATAGTACAAAAAAAGAATTACGTAAATCGGATCAGTAATCTCGGCGTAATCGGTGTACATACATAGGAAAAAAAAACATACCGGCCGAATTGAGAACCTCCTCGTTTTTGAAGTCGGTTAAAAAGTGCATATGAAGACGGCAGCAGTGCCTTTGTTGTGAATTATTGAAAACCACTTTTTATGTATGGATTTGAGAGGTGAACACGACAAAGATCGTTTTCGTTTCGATTTGATTGAACGAACTAGGAATATTTCGAACTAGGGGTATTGTATTAATTATACTAAGTTACTTTTAAGAATGAGCGAAATTTTCAATATGTGTTCTACACATAAATATGAACGACTTTTAAATGTATGAAACAGGCAATTTTTTTTTAATTACTTGGTCTACAATGAAAGTTGTTTATATTCGTAGAACAAATCGTGAAAATTTTACTCATGCTTAAAAAGTATTCCAGGTTTAAGTAAGCTATTTAAGAATTTTCGAATGAACTTACCACCCTGCATCGTTATCAGTATTGTCCTGATATAATAAGAAGATTGATTTACTGCCGAACACTCAAACATTACCGCTTAAATAACCGCGTTTGCCGGTATAAATTTTTGACTTTTGACAAACTTTTGACTTTTTGAGGGCCTCAAAAAAAAGAAATTTTATTTCAAATTACTTATTTAATTATTTTTTTGCCAGTTTCAGTATTCTATCGACAGATAGAGATAGGCCTACTGCATTTTTTGTTATTTTAGTAAATCAACAAAAATGTAGGCAATAAGACTTCTATCTGAAGATAGAATATTGGAACGTAACTACCTGTATCTTTAAGTCCGCATTGCTACCGGCTCTGTGTAACAATCGCATAAGAAATATCTAAAGGATTCCTTCCTTATTCAATTCGCGTACGTCCAGAAGAAATGGTAATAAATTAAGCCAATTTTTGAATTCAGTTTGAGTAAAGTGCAGACAATGAAGTATAAAAGTCTTTAAAAGCCATTTTTTATTCGTTAAGTAGTTTCTTCGTATATTTCTGTGAGCGTATATTGTAATTTGATGTACGGAATCGTTAGCATATTTTAAATTCGTTGAAATTTATTTCAAGTGTTCAAGTCTGATTTTTTTACATAAAGCAATTATTGAAATCTTTTTTTCGCAGTATATAGTGCTTTGTATTTAAATTTAAACTAAAAGCTTGTTTATTTATCCAATTAAGTAATTATATTTTCTAAAAAAATACACATTTTTAACTCCACATAAGTTTGAATTCAGTGGATTAGGTACTATCCAAAGTTTTTTGCACAATTAAAATAGAGTTTCAAATATACATAGGTATACTTCTTTTCTATTTCCTGCCTTTCTGTCTCAACAATCATTGCTTTCCAATGCTTCCTGTATTTCGGCCTCAATAAATCTTTATTTATGCAAATTTTATTTCATTAAGGCGGTCGGACTATGGCAATATTGCTCGACTGAGTTACTGCGGGTCCGCCCTTAGATTAACTAATGGTTGTTTATCTTGTAAAGATCCGAAAACAGGGTTGCCTACATCTTGGAAATGGTAAAAAAGTCTGATTTGTTTTTTATCGATCAGTGCTAGAACGGAAGTTATGGGACTAATTCGCAAAAACAGCTAAGAAAGAACTGATGGCTGTTAGTTTACGTAAACATAATTTAGATATACGGTGGGAATCTTAAAGCCAGTGCAGTGGACCGAAGTGATCGAATCTTATTTGAGTTCTTATTTCCTCATCCTAGCAATTGCGCTACCGAGACGTGATAACTGCAATCACAGATTTGTTCTAGACTTGATTCGTGGTATTCTGTTCATTGTATTCTGAATTAATAGAAATAGATATACTAACAGTGGCTTCTCAATATATTTATGCTTGCATAATTTTCGTACGTCAAAATTTAAATTCCTACTTAAGACACAGCGATGTACATGCATTAAATACAAGAAATAAAAATAAGTTGATCTTACCGTCTCTAAGACTGCATAAAGTTTTTAATACTTTTATGGGTCAAAGCATACTTTACTATAACAAGATTCCTAATAACGTACTAGACTTGCCATTAGACAAATTTAAAATTCACATTAAGAAAATTCTAATGTCCAAAGGTTACTATACTATTAACGATTATATAAATGACAAAAATGCTTGGTTGTAACTTATAATGTCATATAGTTATTTCCACCAATAGCATTTCATTGATTTTGTGGTTGCTGGAAGATGTCATGCTCTCTATAAGTTTCTGCGGTGGTGGCGTCGTGTGCCGGGTCGCTCCGTTCCCTATGATATGGTTGAGCGGAGCGATGGCTGGCACATGCGTCATACTTGTGATCAGGTGCCACTAGTGGAAATGGTCATCTCTAAGCTTCCTTGATTTTGTAATAATTTACCTATATATTCATCAATAGTATAATTTTTGAGGGATTTTTGAGGTATATGGCATTATATGATATTATATATAAAATAATACAATTATTATTGTAATGACGTGCTCAGACAAGTGTTTAAAATTAATGAAAGATGTTTAGCTTTATTAGGTCTTTGTATATTAATTGTTGACCTTTGTGTATTGTAATACCTATATTGTGATGGTGCATTGTCGGACAGCCTTTAAATACAGTAAATATTCTTATCATTAGGTACTTATTGGTACTTTAATATACCTTTTTTATACTCTGTGCGACACAGCGCTACTAAATACTATTACTGTGTAATTAAACATTGTAACTTAATGATTGAAAAGAGTGACTACACGAGTTTGTTGCCGGAATCTTCTCGGTAGTTCAACTTTTGGAACCGGTGTAAATTCAGACAGACTGACAGACAGACTGACTGACAGACAGACTGACTGACGGACAGACAGACAGACTGACTGACGGACAGACGGACCGACGGACCGACAGACAGACCGATAGACAGACTGACATAACATTCTTAGCTTACGTAGATCCAGATAAGACAGAGAGACAAACATTATGAAATTGTTAGTTAATATTATTTTTATGTGATAGACTTAAGGGTTTTTTTGTTGACGATTCGAAAGTGCTTCTTGGGGGCCTAATTGAATAAAAATATTTTCATTTTCATTTTCATTATTCGTGCAACCAACTTGGTAATATAATTGACTGTCAAATCTATATAAAAGCGCTGTCAAAAAATCAATCCACTTTCTACTAAGAGTTAATGTATTTAAATTATTTTGATCACCTTCCATACAAAATGGCTCGATTAGGGTTTCGCATGAAAGTCACTAAACAGTTGATGTTTCTTGTGTTTTGTCCATAAGACTAGATTGGTGTCCAGCAGTTGGATGTGTGAAAGCTATGATTGCTTTATATTCTATAACGTAGGAAATTGAAGCAGCGGCTAAATCACCGAACACGGTGTTTTAAACTGGCGCTGCTTTGTACGTCTGACTGACTGTCAGCCAATATGTAATGCGGCTAATGTGTTCCTTATCAGGGTAGTGCTTTATGTTCTCTAAATTACAGCGGAGACCGGCGGAATTGCGATAGAGCGGAGGGATTATATCAACAAGAAAATTCTTAATTAAAATCATCGTTGTACTTATTTTCATACAATTTAAATTTGTGTAAAGTAGTCATATTGCCTCCAGCGGCTCCAAGCCTCCTAGTGGCGCGGTCGAGAGGCAGAAAAAAGGAATAAGGTTGATATTACATTGCTTATCGAATTAGTCGCTTCGCCGCACCGACGCCGACACTCCGTCAGTCTGCACTGACCGTAATTCGGCTAGTTCGCAGGTTTGTCATGTTTAATTCCATATACTGCCCACTACTAGCTTTGTATTTCTATATTTTAAAAAAGTGGCGTCTAGTGCACAATTCTTGTCACATTAACGCAGTTATAGCATGTGTAGATTTAACGTATGGATACCGTTAAAATGTACATAAGAATAAAGGTTTGATTGGATAAAAGTTAGAAGTGCGGAAATTTCAAAGTATGGCAACAGAGCAAGAACCAAACGCTGTATTCGAAGGCAATTTTATAAGAGAAAATATAGCGCTGGTGTCTTAAAACATCCACAGTACTGACATTGTGTTAGTGCGAATGTATACATACCTAAACTTAATTATGCTGTTGCACTAAAACAAACAACAAAACGCCATGTGGCAATGTCGTTGTAGAGCAACGCTGTCAAACATTTTCAGCGTCTTGCACTGTAGCACTTGAACTGTTGCCTAGTTAACGAAAGAAACATTTGTTGACCACAGACACACAATTCACAGTACTTATTTGGTTTTATTTGACATTCAATTTCGATTTACAGCTGACGCCTGCGTGATGACCGATTAGTTGACGCCCGTTTCGGTCCAACCAACGTGTCAATTTGGTGTTTTGCGAATTGTCGTCACCTATAGCGACTAGTCAATGTCTAATACCTACTTACGCTTCTATGATTCTTATTCGGTTTCACATCTCTTTCCAGCCCCACCCTAAAGATATGGTCGTATTATTAATACAGAACTGCGGTTTCAAATTCGCTTTATTACCTAAATGGGATTACGGTCGCGGTAAATTTTGATCTTAATTGTGAAGTGGGCTTTACATAGGTAATTGATATTCTGACTCATCGTTACATATTATATTAAACTATCGTCTCTCATGAGCCTGCCGCCAATCACACACAATATATTATTTATTGTATTTGATGTGTGGTTTAAACTTACGTCCTTTAAGTGGTGATTTAAAAGTAAAAGAGTTACCATTTTATTCAAAAGTAAGATACTTTTTTAATAATTGTATCGCATTTTAAAATATAAAAATCAACGACAAATAATAATTTCCTTTTGAAATTTCTTAATACCTTCTCTTAAAAATAAAATAAAAAGCTTCGATACGAGGGCGCACTCAAAATTATTAGAAATGGTTACTTGAAAACAATACAAAAAAAAAGTTTAAATTTTTAAAATGGAATTCTTTGCCAATGTTATTAAATATGTATTACATTCATTTATCATTTCTTTTACGATTTGGCGGCAAACTAAAAATAGTCTTAGTCACGTTAGTAAGTATGAATTTAACGCGAGATTTTTTTTATGACTTTCTACTATATGTCATTTAAGTCAGAAAGTTGTGATAGACTTCAATTGGCTTTTCATGACGAAGCTCCATTAACCTACTGTTTACAACTTATTTCATGAATTTAAACTTGACCGCACTAATCTTACCGATGATCTGAGTGAGGGAAGGCCTCCTACTGCGACGACTGAAGATATCATTATTATTGTGCGGCGTATGATAAAGACTGACAAGAATAGTGACCTATTAGCAGATTCGGACAATCCTAGGCATCGGTATGAGTCAAGTGCACAAAATCTTTTATGACAGTTAGCGGTTAGGAAGCTTTGTGCTAGGAGGATACCTCATAATTTGACTGAGGCCAAAAACTCCGTCCGTGTTGATTGGTGCCGTCGTGAAATGCTTCAAAGATTTAACGGAGGTGACTCAAATGCTATGTTCGACGTACTTACTGGTGAAGAAAGCTGGATTTACTGTGATCTAAAAACTAAGAGATAGTCTGCGATGAGACAGAGTGGATGTTTTCTTCCAAGGAGTTTCCAGCTAAAGAGTAGAGAGGACGAAGCGCGGGTAAAAAGATGATGGCGTAGTTCTTCGGAAGGACGGGACAAAACAGTTAATGCAGAGTGGTTTACTAACAATTGTAAGCCACTTGTCTTGGAATAAGTTCGGGAGAAAAGACCTAGCGGTAGGGTCCTCCTTTACTACGACACCTCTTTTTCGCACACCGCCGGACGATCGACTATTTGGCGACGTCAGACGTAGAATGACTGGGTCATCTATCTTCCTCCTCGTTCGATGGTCCTCGCACTTTGCGATTTTTATTTAATCCCGAAAATAAAGGAACAACTCGAGGAAAACGTTTAATGGACGCCGAGAAAGCAGTGGCTGCGTTTATAAAGGCCATCGAAAAGGACGAGTGGGCAAAATGTTTTTCTCAGTGATTCCATCAAATGCAGCGATGTATCTCTGAGAATGAACTATTGAAACGATATAATAAAACTAATGACTTGCTAGCTTGCTCAGTTTTTGGTTTTCTAAGAACTTTCATTTTGACCCTCGTACCTTTAATCTAAAAAACCCTTAGCTCAATAGATAAACGGTCATAAATTATATTCTCTTTGTATACGAAATATGTCCCTTTGCATTAACATGACGAAACATGTTCAGTACACTCAACCGAATAATATATTCAGTTCGTTAAAGCCCCAATCAGATCACTCCACGCGCAAAACAAGGCACACTGTACTAACAAAAGCACAAAGGTATTCATATCGCAAATTTACGATTGAGCCGCGGTATCGATTGTACTATTCCAATGCGAATAATCGAATAATTTAATGTATTCACATATGCGGAAATAGGACATAAATTGTCGATGCGCCGTAATTTTTTCATTTATGGCGTGTACGCGATATTCCTGAAGCGTATAATATATCAATGATTCGGGGTAAGCTATTGATAAAATAAAAGAAGCATTCAATGATTTCAATCAGAAACACCCTATACACACACTTGATTTTATGCCGATTTTATGATCACGCAATTCATGAAACAATGGAGCATCTGCTAAACTGTCGAAATAAGCTATTCACGTCTCAGAGCCAATTATTTACACAGTGAAATAAAATAATTTAAAAATTTGAAACCACTTTATCAGATTTAACTCACGTTTTATTAAATGTTACAATACAATTTTATTTTATACCAGGATGGCCTTTTGATTGCTTTATAAAGTAAACGTTAGTTGAATTTGGCAAAGTGGTTTTAGCTAGAGGAAGTATAATATTATATATTACCTGAATTCAAATTGTTAAGGTTTTCTAATTACGAAACATAGCCAGGAACAAAGGGAGAACAAATAACACAAAACACACTATTAACGAGATTATATCTTTCAGTTTGTCAATCCCCATTTTAAAAGAAATGTTCGGGTTGCGGTAGCCATTTATCACCAGGCCAGTCGTATACTGTTTTACCACCCGCATTAAAAATACACTGTTATTTTTCAACTCTATCCGTATATTTTTTTCAACGGCAAACTTACAATAATCGTTATTAAATTAAATGCCCAAACAATTTTTCAGTGCATTGCCTCATAGTAAACAGCGGAGGGTAGTGAGAGCTTGCAAAGGGACTCTTCAAAACAAGAACAGTGGAACAGAATGTACGAGGAATGGAACTTCACTTGATGATGGTTGAAATGAGCGTTTGTGGATTATGTTGGCGAAAAATTGTAAAATAATTTACCTATGGAATTGAATTTAAATGAACCTTATGTGGTAGATTTTAAAGATGATTATGATCACATTCAGGACAAAAAGCTTTTGAAGTTATCAGCCCTCTCCTCAATGAAATTAGTAGATCTTGTAAAGATATACCCAGATGTTAAAATTCTGTAAGTTTTCACTTAAACAAGTCAGTTTTCTTTGAGTAAATCATTACTCGTTCAGGTGTTGAAATATTTACGACATTGTGAAGGCAGATACATAAACAGAAATACTACAGAAGAAATTCTGGATTTCGGGTCTTAGGACATATTTTTTTCTAGGCTAGATAGTTCTCGAATTATTTTTCAAACATTTGTAATAATGTCTAGAATAAAATTAAGGATTATCTCGATTTATTAAAAAATTAAAAACAAAAAGCATAGGTAGTATCACCACAGATATTAGACGCTCGTTTTCACGAAGAAAAGCAATTTTCTCAGCCGGCGTACACAAAGGACGCGCATATTTTAAACGCACTGCTCTTTTCGAGATGAGTATCCGACTGTTTATGTTTTCACACAGTGATTAAAGTGAAGTGTCAAAAACAAAATGCAAAAATGGCGGCCGTCATTTTCTCCCGTCAAAGCGGGTGTTACGTGTAGGTCGGGGTGTCGATAAAGGTAAACATCGGAGACTATAATTTTCTTTGTTCCAGCGCTTTGTAGTTTTTAGGGCTTGCCTGTCGACAGCCAGACGGAAATCTTACAAATGTTTTGAATAAAATTTACTTAGCAAGTTCAGTTTTGTTGTTTTATTCAAGAAAACTTTGTTTCGACGTAAGACTGACGCCTGTTTAGTTTTGGAATACGCAAAATTAAACTACAAACAAGTTTAAGGTTACTAAGAATTAAATACTGCAAAGACTCACATTTCCCAAATTGGTTTACAAATTAACTATTCACTGACAATAAAGGCATTTATCTCAATCAGTTATCTATGCAACTGCATTCCGTTTAATTCACAAATACCGTCTTAATTATGGTTTGGCGTCATCAGTTCGCATCACTGCTTCTAAAAAGTTTGAAGAGCTTTTCAAATCAATTTCAGTGTATAATCGTGTCAGTTCATAGATTCCAATGTGAATATTTAAAAGGGGAGCCCCGTTATCGCTAAGAAGCAGTCTTTTTTTTTAAAACAAAGAGGGAAAAACCAGCTAGGGTGGGACTCGAAGAAAATCCTGAGAGATTACTAGCTGAGTGATTGCTGTTTCCAAACTCTCATAGCAGTGTTCACGAGAAGTGAATGTTAAAGCTGATGCATCGCATGATTTACTTACCCTGGGACAACTATTATAATAACAGAACTACAAAAGGAAATGCTCCTTATATGCCCAGATTTATAGATCATATTCCCCTGCTGATAATCAAAGGCTATGTATAAAATTTGGTGGTTCGCCATCTCGACGTGAGGTCTGCATACTGTGATGGGGAAAGTTTTCTTATTATTTTTTATTTATTATCACCCCCGCTGTTTGGCAGCGGCAAGTTTACGCTTAGGTGCGCCAAGAGAGTATTTCTTCGCATAAGACTGTCTCGGACCCTAAACGTCAATGGTTTTTATCGTAATATAATTTTAATCTTGAGCAAACTAATCCCTTACAATTTACATAACTAAATAAGTAGACGAGCTTTTACGGTGCTTCTGGGTAGGCACCGCCATACACCACCGCTTTTCCATTTCAGCCATGACGTGAAGCAGTTAGGTCTGTTTCGATGAGAAGGTAATTGTATCTGGTATAATTACAGTGCATGGAGCTTTAACAACTCTCATCTATAGAACGTCAACGTACATGCAATATCCAGGAAATTCTACGATACAGGTGATTTCCTTAATAATGCCGTAGTCTATAGGCGATCAGTACTTACCACTTACTATTAAGTGTACTGTTCACATAGTTTACAATGCTTTGATATTGAAAAGCAAAATGTTAATTTCTATATTTTTATATGGAAACTAGCTGAACTCGCAAACGTTGCTTTGCCATAAAAAAATGTCAAAAAAAAAAGATAGTAGCCGATTCTCAGACCTACTAAAAATACACATAAAAAAATTTCATGAAAATTGGTCTGGTAACTAAATTTGTAACACGAGAATTTTATATATTAGATTAACATTTTGCTTTTGTTGTATTTTTATAAGACAACCTTTTGAATGTTTGATTTTATGCGTATAAAACGCTTACCATTTTGTAAGAAATACAAATAAAGAAAAGAAAAAGATGAAAAAATTGTTTGCTCCAGGCAGGAATCGATTTCATTTTCTTTTCTTTATTTATATTTCTTACAACACAGTAGGCATTACAAACACACACAATTAAACATTTAAATGTCATTAAAATCCCAGTTTAAAATATTTGTAAAAGTATTTTTTCAGATCATATGAGGTAAAAACTTCAATGAGTGGTGAGATAAACGTTGCTATAAAAACGTTTTAAAAGTAGAAAGTGGTAAAGAAATTGGTAGGTTACACCTAGTGCTCCGGTGGCGTAGAGGTTATTGCTTCTGGCCGGACCCCAGAAGACAACCTTGTTTCGAGGTTTAGGAAAGTTGAAGGAAGTTCGTACATTTTCTTGCTTCTTTGAAACGTAGATACGACTAAACTAAAACGATTTTTAAGAATTAATATGAGCCCAGGAGGAAAAAGGAGCTTTTTTATTTTTGATTCGACCCTAGATTTTAGGCATTGTACAGTCGACAACACAACAACCTTAACAATTTAACCGTGAGGCCCCTCTTACTACGTTTGCAATAGAGGCGGATTTCGTAGTGCAACTGCTAAACTTGATGTGCTGTCGTCTGTACTTTCGAAGTGGATTTACTTTAGACAGGTATAAGCTTTTAAATCTTAGAGAGTTCGCACGAGAAGTTAAAAATATAGATAGAAGTTTTCCTTTTTAAGCGAAAATAATATTTATTAAGGAGTGGAGAATAAGTATACGGTTCATATAGTCATTTATTTTATCACACATCCTTATATACTTCCTGTGACAATTTTTTTTTGATCCCATATTCCAAAAGTGTTGACATTCTAACAAGCGAAAGCTTTTATCTGATAATAAAATTACAAAAAATCAATTACCAACTGCAGGGTGAACATGAGGCGTAAATGACACCTGATAGCGCGGGACCACATCCGGCGTTTCCGATTCCGGTCCGAATCACAACCGATTCGCTTGATTGTTTATTTATATCGTAGTTGTTTTGTTTGAGCAGTGCTGTGTTCGAATGCTTACGTGGGCTTTGTATGGAAGCTTTTGTGTATCTGTGATTTGAATATTTAAAATTTTTTGGAAAGGAAACATGATGAGAAGTGTTGGGGACGAAAAATTAATCCATAAATATCAGAAAATGGTTTTTAGTCTGTTTTTCAAAAATATTATTTACGGTGGAAATCTCGAAAGTAAATTTGTGCCTATTGAGCTTCGTAAGGATCAGTTATATGCTTATATGTTACATCATAATTCGAATTTGATCTATGGTTGAATTAATTTCAAAACCTGATATTTATTAAATATTGTTTATCCAAAAGTTTACAAAAAATAGAAAACTTTACAAGTGCGGTAGGTATTTTTATTTACCAAAACATATATTTTCGCTTCGTGAAGCGGTTGTTTCCATATAAATATAACAGCGATATACGCTTTGACTCAGTGAAGGTATTTTACGGTGTGTTCATTCAAAACTTTTTCATAATGAAAAACGTGGAATAAATCTCGGAAATTTCGTTCATAACAAATACGGGAATAATCCTACAAACAAAACAGCCAAAGCAGCGTAAAAATAAAAAGTGCTTTTAAAACTGACGGTGCTATAAAATTTAAAATTTTTGTAATTTTGTGATATGTAGCTTAAAATGATTAAATATTTATGTTTATTCTTACGCACAAAGTAGGTAAATCAAAACATGCTAACAAAAGTAATTTAATAATAATTGAAACTCTTAGGACTTTTATTATACTTCCTGATATCGCATTACTCCAACCATTTCCTTCACTTTGGCATTTAATCTTATCTTTACCTCTTTTATTTTTACTATTATTTTTCAGTACCTATTCTATACGAATGTTATAAATTATTATTAGATCCTTATCCATATTATTTTTTATTATTTGATAAGATTTCGCCGTTTATTTTTTGTTGGTATACCAATCATATCAGTAGAGAATTCACTTTATGTTCTTCATCCACCTGAAAACGCTCGTTTCCAACCGAGCACATTACAAAGGCAGATTTTGAGGATCCATTCCGCACAATCTCACGCAGTGAATAAGGAATTTTTAGCGGTCATTGCGACACAAAAAGTTCGGTCAGCAACGATAAATACGGAATATGTTTAGCCGAGATGAGAATATAATCCGGATTTGGGAAATATAGCTTTCTTTGAACTGAAGGTTGGGTAAGGATGGAGCTTTAGATGAAGCGTGAATGTTGCTACAGTCCTTGTAAAGAAATAGGCTGAAAATGTCCCACGAGTCACTTTTCCTGATGAAAGGATTCGATGTGGCTGACAACTGAATAGACTCAATTGCTTTAACTGTGCATATTTTTTTTTTAATACAAGGTACGGCAAATGACTTAATACCACCTTATGTGAAGCTTGGACACTGCTATAGCCGCCTCCACCTTGCCGGTCTATAAGACGCTTTTCACGTTTTTTTGAAGGGACCCAGGTTATAGGAAGGAGGGAACACATATGCTGGTAATTAATTCCAAGTTTTGGAAGTACGACAAAGAAACGAGTTACTAAACTTCTTTGTGTGTGATGTGTGTGAGGTGGAGAGAGTAACTTGATGACTCCGAAGGACGGCACGCGTGCTTCTGAGTAGGACGAGGGGAGGTGGCATAAGGTCGAAAAGCTTCTCCGAACACTTTCCACGATAAAGCCGACAGAAGGCGCTCAGCAGTGCAATGTCACGACGCAATTGTAGAGGCTCTAGGCAGTTCGTGTTAGATCTGGTGATTTTTGAAATGAGATCAAACAAGTTTTAAACTTTACAGACAATTGGAAAAAAGAAATTTCATTATTAAAAGTAATGCTCATCCGATGAAAGTCAAAGCCCCGTATTCTAACATTTATAGCATCATACACGCTGTATATGAGACTTAAAGAATAGAGATGCTAATAAAAATGCGCATACACTCCGCCCGTGAAAGGACACCACGACACAACAGTTATGGATAAATCCCGCTTTTTGTTGTCGCATAATGCCATCCTTTGTGATCTACGTAATATAGAAGCAGCGCAAATACACGCGGATTATTCAGCTGTTTAGAGTCCAATGTTGATACTTCGTGGAAGATCGCGTGAGAAGTATTGTCTCACTATTCAATCGAGAATATAAATATCTATTTGTTTCACAGTCTTTTAAAAACATTGAGATAAGACAAATTGGACACAATCACGGCGATTGCTTTGATGCAGACCACTGAAATACCGAGGACTTGTAATAAACTATAGAATGACTTTTACTCTTTTTAATTTTTTCTACTCTAAAGATTTAAAAAAAATACTAAGTAATATTTTATTTATTCGTACACAAAAAATAAGATACTTAAATATTTGTGGAATTTTAAGCTTTTTAGTGTTTAAATAGAGAAAGTTGCACTTTATATTATTTAATTTAAGTTTTAAATCCACTATGCATGTCGTCGCAATCTATAATTAAAACTTAGCTCATGTAATCTTTAGATGTAAGCTCAATACCACGTTGCAGTTTTGTTTTGATGACTTAATAAAAAAAAAACAAACAAAATTTTAGCACTTGAAGTAACGGACTACATGTTCATAAGTGTTATTATCATTCTAAAATAAAAAATTATTCTCATTGCCATTATTTATTTGTTAGAAGTCAAAACAGCGTAGCAGAAAAACAGCCACAGATAAAAATAATATTACCTATCGTCATATCACCATTTGCCAGTGAGATCAAATTGCATCATTATTTCAAATGGCATTTTATATTGCAGAGAGAGCCTACAATTAAAGTCACATTACGGGATGACACAACGGTCATTGCGGTCGATACCCACAGCTGGGGGTGGGATATAAAAACAATTAGAAGCACATTTTTTCGGGAAGCACGTAGCTCGGTAATTATAGGCAGATGACGGGGTCGTTAGGCTGGCGGGGTTGTGTAGTCAACGTGAAAAACTATTTTTGTACTGTTGTATAGAGCTCCGGTAACGCTTAGCAATAAACCGAAGCTCTTAATTCATTTGTTTATCTTCATTCTTGCGATTTACTTCTCTTTTGGTAAGTATATGAAATTTACTGTCGATGATTTGAGTTTTACTTCCTTTATAAAATTCTCTATTGTTTTTGTCAGCTATTATCAATTTCAATTATTTTTAACCCCCGACGAAAACAGAGGGTCTGTCTGTGTATCTGTCTGTGGCATCGTAGTTCCTAAAATGGACAGAAATCTGACGTGATTGGGATTGTTCTTAGCTACCTATCAGCTCAAATTTGGTATACTGTCACTTCGGTGACATTCCCATGACATACAAACTTATGCTGATCCTATACCATTAAAAAGTCTGTGGGATACTTAATTCTTCAGAAACTTACAGCAGATATAGTGCGTTTGGGCTCTTAAGAATAGTCTTAATGACATGGTGTTAGATTGATGATTAATGAGGCCGGGGATACTTAAAATTTTCAATTTTATTACATTATACTCACAGAATACTCACAGTAATAAACGCGGATATCTCATTTCATTATTCGTATTTTTATTCTATGAAAATATGAATTTAAAGTGTTAGGTATCAAGTAGATATTACTGTTCTATAAATATAAATAATTAATAGCAAAAGATTAATAGTATCCAACGTATTAATCCATTACCATTATAGCCATTTTATGTTTCACAAATTCTGATGGATTGACTGGTTCGCTCTTTGGAATTATATTTTTGATGGATCTTTAGTGCTCCTCGTAAATGAGATTCCTAGTTGATGGCCCTTGAAAGCTCGTCTCAGACATGGCGTCAAGAAGATATCGATGAGGTTTCCGAGGCATTTTCATAAGGAAACTAATAAAATAACACTTAAGCCTAAAGCTGCGCAGCTGCTCTACGATAGTCAAATTTTGCGGGTTATGATTCCAAGTAAATAGCTATATCCCATTTTCATTTGAGCAACATATTTGAACGTCTTTCGTTCTTTGCCCCTTTCAATTATTCTGTACATAACGACATTTGCACCATTAATAGACATTCAATACGTAATACATCTTCTGAATGCGGACCCACCAGTAGCAAATAGTTCTAAACGATACAAAGACCCCAGGATGACTCAGAACTTCCCATCGATATTACTAACAAATATTGGGCTTCTTCCAACATAAGTGGTTCTAATGTAAGTGCAAGTCATCAGTGATCACAGATTGGCCATGCCCAAAATAATTAACTGGCAGCTATGACGTAATTAAACATCCCTGATATATTAGGATGAGAAATGCTCATCCAAGCGGAAAGATAAAGGGATTGGCAGGCTAGACAGGACAGCCCAATCAATAGATAGGCATAGACTATTAAGGGGAGAATGGGAGAAATACGGAGGCAGCGTAATTTTGTGTACTATAAGTGATAACTATTGCGAGCCGGCTCACTCGATAGGAAACTAAAGACCAACGACCACTGGACCTAGTTGTTATCGCAATCAAAACTAACAACCACCTCGTGATGGTCTTACAACTATAACAGTGGGTTTATTAGGTAGTTACATCATTGGATGAAGACCTCTGATTACGGTAGTTCAACTTTTGGAACCATGAGGGTAAATTTAGCAAATTGCACTTGAGTATAATACGATTAATAAACTAATGCCTTGTTATATTTGTGTGCAATGTCATTTATCGCTATTGCATGGAACTGGCAGTGTCTATCGGCAAACCGGTGTTCGCTTCAACGTGAGATTAAATCCCGAACACGAAGTTGATTAATTTCATTCAATAATTATTAAGGGATTATCTTATGAGCATCCATTAGGGCTGGATCGGTCTGTTTTATAATATATTATCTAATATACTAAAGGTTCAAAGTTTAGATCGAAAATTGAACCTCTTATAGTAATCTGAAGTGATATAGTATTGATATTGTTTGTATTGTATGATGTTTAAGGTTAACTTTCATTTTATGAAAGTCAGCGGTGTATTTTTAAGGTGTTGCAGTAAAAATGAACAAACGATCCATCGAATGGTCAATGGCTTTCGCTGCCACACAGCTGTTTCCAATAAGTCATGTTGTTGGCTCACAATAGCTTTTAGTTTTTTGAATGTTAAAAATATCACAAAAAAAGTTTGCATTACTTCAATTTTATTATTCTAAATAAAATATTTACTATGATTCTTTCAGCTAAAAGTTTTACCATTAGCGTGAAAAAATCACGTGCATTCCTTAATAAATTTGTAATTAAATACCGATCGCAACTTAAGTACAAAGCCTTAAATGCGACAGCGCCCGATGGCGTCCTTTCCTTTTCAATAAACTTTCGCTAAAAGCGTTTCAGAATATTCATGAAGATGTCTGTTCTTTTCAGGTGGGTGTATTCAATTGGCACTCTGCGGCGAGCAATTATTCTTCTTTTTCTATCAAGGTAAAAAGTAAAACTTAGTTAACATAAAAGTCGTCTGAGAACTTGTAGTGATGTTCGTTTAGTTTTTTCTTTAATTGAATTGGTCTGTTACTCAATCAAGTGTATAGAGACCTTTATAAGAAGTGTTTTGCTTTTTAGTTCTTTAACTGATTTACTTCTCAGAGTGTTTGTTTTCTAATGTTTCAAAAAACTTTATTTTTGAAAGAGCCGGTTAAAGAAATCCTGAACCTAATATAAGTCTACTCTCACAAGAAAGTTTTTTAATTGTTTTTGTAAATGTTTGATGTTAGTTAAATAGTTTGCATTGGATCCTCTATCAAAATATGTTAAACCAAAACATTATTGGGTTATCGAGCCTTTGATAAATAGATGTTATCCTTCGGTTATAATTTGACCGCAGCTTAGCTGTAAACCTCAATTAGGTCGGCCATTTTGTATGAAACTTTAGAACGGGTAATAAATTGTTAAGTGCCTTCCGAAATTATTAATAGCGGGCTCAGGTAAAATGGACATGCATTTGCCTGATAACTGATAACTTATTATGAAAGGAGTATTCTTGGAGTAAATTAAAATTTGAGGAGCTCGGTGGCGTAGCGGTTTGAGCGCTCTGGTTTCGATTACGAAAACAAAGCAACTTTCGCCGTGGTCGATCCCGGGATGGGTCAATCAAATTTGTGATCTCGAGCTCCTCCATGCTTCGGAAGGCACGTTATGCCGTTGGTCCTGGGGCCTACTGTAACCGCTTTAACTCACCAACCTCAATTGGGCCAGCGTGGTGATGTTATGGTTAAAACTCCTCGCGTGTTTCTCCCATGTAGGAAAGCCTGTGCCCAGCCGTGGGACAAATATAGGCTTGTGACGATGATGATGATAAAATTAAAATTTATGTGACCAAAGTAGAGTCAGCCTAGTAAATATTGTATCTAGTAAGTACATAGATTAATAATTTCACACACAAAAAAGGACAATAGCTATGAAAAGTAAACTTATTGAGTGTGTGTTGCAATTCAAAAAGGGCAAAACTGAGTGGCAGCCCCTTGCAGGGACCTACTCCCTATATTTTTAGACATAAAATAGTGTTTTTAATATTTTAAATTGTTTTATTTGCTGTAAATTTTTTCGTGACACGTAATGATTTTTCCCTCAGTAAATCATTCATCACTACCTATGCATGCCGGTTGAATAAACTGTATAGTAGTCCCCATGATTAGTGCTAAGATCGGAATCAATTGTATTCTCCAAAAATTCTACAAAAAAATCTTCTTTCCGCATAGTAGCTGCTGTGAAATCAAACCCTTTTTTGTAGTTTGAAGATATTTATTCAAAGTCAATTAATATAATTTAGTCTTAAGTCTACCATAGACCATTTTCAACTTTGCTTGTAGACTTTTTTTGTTGCTTTAAAAAATATGTTCAGAAAACTTTCCTTTTTAATCGATAACTTATGTATATAACTCATGATTGTAAAATTTAGTACTGATAAGTTTTTGTTTCAATTAAAATTCTGTTTTGTGCTGTATTTATCTGAAAAAAGACACATGAAAATATATTTTTTTCTTTTAATCTCGAATAATCGTCAACAACTCTTATTTCAGGCTCACAAACTAATACATTTAGGTAGTGTATGAGATTTACAAAATTTATCATATGGACTAGGAATTTTATCATTAAATTGAATAATTAAAAAACGTAGAAAAAAATAAAACATTCTCAATAAAATCACAAATTTCCTCAAATCAAATCAAATAATAGAAAAAAATCAAATTAATCAAATTTTCTTAGCACTGCTGCTCCTTGGAATTTACTACCCACTACAGTTTCTCTTCGTTTTCGGTATCAGACGCATAACTTTTTCCAATTCATATTCCAGCTGAACATCAGACTCTACATCGCCACGTTTGTTGTTATATATGTTTTCGTCATCTGACAGATAATGTTCCAACCACTGACGTCATTTACAATGCCGGCTATTTCTTTTAGTAAAACCATAAAAAATACAATTATAAAAAATACGTAACCACCTACCAGAGGTCTGTCAGGCCCACGGTGATAGATTTTTACTCACTTCGACGTCTGCATGCGTGGAACAGTGGGGCATAGGGAAAAGGCACAGGATAGATCAAGTTAATATGAAACGCGGGCGCAAAAATATTCACGATTATTAATTCGTCGGGGTCCGTGAGACGTATGGTAAGTGTATAAGGGTAAACCGACCTTAAAAAGGAGGAGGTTCTTTTTATGTATGGTACACCGAATCCGTCGAGATTTCTGATCTGATTTACTTAATTGTTATTACCGCTATCGAATACAATGATGTGAAAATAGCTACTAAATGTTCGTAAATTTAGACACGTCTAAAATAAATTTCATGTCCCTTTGAGTCAAAAGAGGGTGTAAACATTATAATGGGACGTCTCTAGCCCCGGGTTATCGGTGGGGCGTCCGCGTAGTGTGAAGCAGTGAACATGGGACGATCCGATTTTGAATTATTGACACACACAGTCGTTAAAAGTATCGCTTAGTTCAAAGAAATTTTATTTTCTTTCAATAATAAAATTAATCGCTTTAGAGTCTCATTCGTGAGTACATCGAACATGAGTCTCATTCATGAGTATTGCTTATTACTAATAATATCCTCCAGCAGTTCTCCCACAGAGAAATGAGAATTTTAACCGTTTGATATTTCGGAATACTTATGTAAAATTCCAAATCAATTACAAACATGTATTTGATTTGGAAGTTTATCGTCAAATTTTTCATAGTAATCAGTAATTAAAGTTATTTGGCATATAAATTACTTTGTAAAGGTGACTTAACAAGGTCTGCGGATTTATAATTTTGAGTAAATACACTGCACGCTGAATTTTTAAAGGCTGTAACAAACTGTCCTTGTATGCTTGGAAAATTGCCACACTGTCCAGAGAATGCATTAACCTATGACCTCGTTAGAACGAGAATACCGGTGTTGTATTTAAATCCATACTAGTTTAGCACCCGAGGGTGGGATTATAAATTGTGTTATTAAGAAGATAATTAATTCCTGGACACTAATTGAGTGGGACGCTCGGATCGTATCGAATGACGAACCTATTCAATTTGTTTGGCTTTAGGTTGTGTTCGAGAATTTGATACTTTTACAACTCTGGATGAAAATATGTTTAGGTTATCTTATAAAAAGCCTTTATTTTAAGCTAAGTAAGAAAGAATTGATACACCCAAGCAATTGGTTGAAATATTGTTTAATGCAATTGTTTTGGCAGCAAATGCCCAATAGAGATCCGTTGTCAGCGATTTGATATTTATTACTTAATAAACTACTAAATTGTAACGCCTATTTCCATTAACGCTTGATAAAGTTATTTTAGATAAAACACTGCTAAAATATGTTTTACCTTTTTACTTGGAAAGAAAACACTTTATAAGCCTCTTGTAACTTCACTTGTTTTTATGAATACGCATTAGCATTATGATAATGCTTACAGGCTTACTTAAGCCTATAACGTCCTGTAGGAATATCGTCGTCGTCGTCTATCGAACTAAATACTTATCGAAGTAACGTCCTTCGAAGTAGGCAGTGGCCGTCGAAGGTTTTAGGCTCATTGTAATATAAGCGATAGTAATCCCTAAGTATAAATAGGTAAACACGTTTTGTTGTATAGTGGCACGTGCCGCACATTGTGCCAACAAGCAACGTTGAAAATGTAAGTTAAAAAGTTCTAGAAGGGCAAAAATCAATGTGTCCAGTTTTTAACACGCGGCAAAGTCACGTAGTGTCCCGCAGCGGTGAAATGACACCCGAGGGACTGAACATAAGATTAACGTTTGCGTCTGTGTAGCCTTTAAATCACATTAGGGCCCTCCTCTCTTTGTCTCACGTCGACTAAGATGGACGTTCGACGAGCTTCTGATTTCAGTTATACTGGATATTTTTGTGATTTTTTTGACTGAGAATTGTTGTTAAATTATTACTTCTCTGTGGTTGAGGAATCCGGGTGAAGCTCGCTTCCATCTTTAGCCTTATCATCACTTACCATCAGTATTGCTTTCAGGATAATACAACTGTCAAATTGAGCTGTTTTTGCACTCGAAACTTTTGACTGTTTACTTCATAATTGGCTTTTATAGCAAATAACTTTAAGGTTCCTATTATATTTCACTTGTTTTGCAGATGTGTGTTGTTTTGACAAAGGACGAGCTTTAACAGGAGTCAAATCTAACTTCATGTGGCCAGAAAAAATGTCCATAGCCACCAATAACATAAAATCCTAACTAATGAATCAACACGACCACACGATACCACATAGGGAATTTCGTTTTTGTCATCCATGATTGCAAAACTTTTTACGGGTGTATATTTTGCTACTAACGAAAAGTTCTGTGTACTTTGTTTTTAGTAAGCAACATTGAAAACGCCACATTTTGTGGCTACGGCGCGGCTTGAATAAAGATCAGTTTCTTACTATTTGTGTTCGATGATATATCTAATTTGATACCATGAAAACTAAAATTTGAAAAAACAATCAAAGCTCTTTAATAAATTTCAAATAAACCAAACCAAATGACCTATGAACATCAAAGTTAAACATAAAAAAAACCCATTCGCTGTAGCTCCACAATTCCTCAACACACCGCTCTCCATCTCTACTAGTATCGAGAACCTTGGTGTTGATATCTCAAGTGACGTGCAATTCCGCAGTCATCAAGCTGGCATCCAAGAAGCTTGGTGTGCTCAATAGAGCGCGGCGGTATTTCACTTCGGGGCAAAGACTGTTCTGACTTCGGGTCTCAAGGCAGGCCCCATATGGAGTACTGCTGCCATTTATGGGCGAGAGCGCCTAGATACCAGCTTGAACCATTTGACGTGCTCCAAAGACGCGCTATGAGAATTGTCGACGATCCTGAGCGCACAAGCGGTATTGAACCTTTAAGCCTAAGGAGAGATTTTGCCTCCTTGTGTGTGTTCTACCGTTTGTATAACGGGGCGTGTTCTGAGGAATTATTTGATATGATGCCCACGGCTTCTTTTTATCATCGCACCACTCGCCACCGGCAGGGAGTTCATCCTCACAAATTGAAACCAAAGTGGTCGCGTACTGTACGGTTTCAGAGAAACTTTCTCCTGCGTACGCTCAAGTTGTGGAATGAGCTCCCTGCAGAGGTTTTCTCGAATGAGTACAGCATGGGGTTCTTCAAAAAAGGTGTGGAAAGGTTTTTACAGGGTCGGCAACGCGCAAGTGATACCCCTGGTTTTGCAAGCGTCTATAGGCTACGGTAACCGCTTACCATCAGGTGGGCCGTATGCTTGATTGCCACCTTAGTGGTATAATAATAATAATAATAATAATAGCAACCATCAATTTAGCTTACACATTCATTATGATTAATTATTGTCTATTACTCTACGCAAGTTCTTCTTAACGATATAAATTGATATGTCATGCATGAGTTATAAAATTAAAATATTTTCATTTCTGTAAAGAAGCAGTGTTTAATCAGGTGTCTCCAGATAAGAAATTAAATAACACTTTACCGCGGCGTGTAATAAAGTGGTTTGCTGCTAGACTAGATCATCAGTTTTTCTTTGTTATAGATCTTCTATACAAACTTGGGAGATTAGCTATAAAGTACGTTCAAAGTAGGTACAGAATTGTAATCCAATAATAATATAATTTTTTTAGGGGACAACCCTATTAGAGGGAACACGTGAGGTCAAAATGGACGCGCGAACACTGCTTTATTTGGAGTGAATTTTCCTGCTTTACTATTATCTGAATGGTGAGTGCGTGTAATACTATGTTGTAAGGCAATATATAAAATTTACTGGACTCGAGCCAAACGATGGGCTAGATGGTTTCTAAAATTGTTATTACTATTCGTGTGAAAATTTCAAATTGTCATATTAATCAGATCAAACAAATTTAAAAACTTATTGATGATATATTTTGTGAACCTCAGTTTCATTAAAAATTCATATTAATCTTACCTTATTTTTTACGAAACAAGCTATAACCGAAATTTTCTAGTATCTATATGGTGGTTAGTGTAGTAGTCTTAAGTAATTAGAGAAATTGTATAATATCGTAATTATTGAAGACGCTTTAATCTTTTCAAAATTAGCACTAACGTTTCTCACAGTCAATAGTTTTCTTCATAAATTTCTAATACCTAAATAGGATGAATCAATAAACCATCCACGTCTTAAGTGTTTGCTTGTATAGGAGCATTTAATGTTGAGGCAGATGTATTGCAGCCTACGTGCTTAAGATACTAGAGAGAGATAAACAATAAGAGAACAAAAAGTCAAAAATGAAATGTCTACTCTGTCGCAATGACCATGAAATTGAAAAACGGCGTAAATTGATCAAGACGCGATAATAATTATTAACTTAAAATTGAGGTAAAAGTTGATGATGACTAATCAACAGTCGAATGTATGGAATTTTACCATAATGATAGATATTTACCACTTCATAAAGCGGTAATTATTAAAATTGTTTAACAAAGCCAAACACTAGACGTCACTGTTTTGCGAGTCCACAAGTGGTATAAGAATAGGAAAATATTTCTTTATTGAAAATGTTGTAACAGATGTTTCTTCTTTTCATTGAGACAATTGTTTAAACATTATCAACTTTATTCTACATGCATTGAACACGTAAAGTTATAAATCAATAAGCGCACTCTTCAAAATTGAATCAACCTGGAATAAAACAAAGAATTAAAAAAAAATTAGACACGAGTTGCAGTTACTATCTATTTTGGGAACATAATTAGTAAGCTTCCGTAAGGTACTATTTCGAATTATACATATAAATACGAGATGCTATACATATTAGCAATACTTATTTATGCAGATATAGCTCTTCAGCAATTATATTCTGTTTACCATTTTTTCCCCTGAAACACCCGATGTAAAATGGTATTTAACGATACTTATCATAGATAATTATTCTCTCTCCAATGTAATTCTTTGGTTTAATATACAAAACGAAGTAAAAAAAATGAACTCTTCAGGAAGGTTTTTGCACGCAGCAAGAGGTCAACAAACTTTACTGGTCGGTTCTAAATCATTATGACGTCACACGCTCTAAGGGCGCAAAATCTTTGTACGCTCTAAAGGTTTCTTTGTCCTCGTTGCTTATTATTCTATATTTGCAATGAAATCAATTTAAATTGGCGTAGCCACACCTAGTATACTTCAAGGTACTATTACGAAATTTAAAGAAATGTATAAATAAGAAAATTGAAAATAACTATCTATTGCAGTTCTTACAAAATAAAAACTGCCATAATTTTTCCTCAATACTAGAGTTCAGTATACAATAAACTTCTAAGTTCGGGGAAGGTTTTTCAAAAACTTTATGCTTTGTCGACATCGAAAACCCTTTACACAGTTACGGAGGGATGGAAAGACTCGGGTTTGCCCTTACTTAGGGAGTAACTTGGATACGGATGAGTCTCTTAGAAACATTGTAAACTTCAATTATTACATTAGGAACCTGAAGCTCTTTGAGGTTAGTTTTATTGCTAAAAAGCATACAAAGTGTATTTTACCTGTACAGACCCTAACGTAGTTCTATTTTAATTTTTGACATTGAGGTGTCAAATGCCAAGAAGAAGCCCTCTTAGTTTGTTCGTGATTTTCAGACACAATTGGTTTCAATTGTCTTATGCTCCCGGGAGTCTTACGTGACTTACAAACTTAAGTGCGATTGCTACACTTTATTGTTGCCAGCAGCGATTGTTTATTGTATAACTATGTCTGATTCTATTGTAAGTGCGTTTTTAATTCATAGTTCATTAGCTTCACAATATAAAAAACAAGATCGATAATCTTGATTAAGCAATCTTCAAGTACCGTTATCTTCTTGAAAATAAAATAATTGTTATAAATTTATTTTCTTATGACTTATAAGTCATGATAATGCATTCAAAATGGTCGTATATTGAATAATGAAACAAAAGATAAAACAAACCTAATAATATCCTTGATAACTCAATACCTCATATCAGATCACATCCCTTGTACGGTAATTACAGAAGATGGTTAATGGAGCTCTCCATTACTTCCAACTATATGCTTTACATTAATATCACATACACACACACACACACACACAACGCCTATTAAGTTGTGCACAGTAGCTTTTTAATTTGACGTGTCTGCCTGTGTATCTGTGTGTCTGTCTGTGGCATATAGCTCCTAAACGAATGGACCGATTTTGATACGGTTTTTTTTTGTTTGAAAGCTGACGTGATAAAGATGGTTATTAGCTATAATTTATCAAGATCAGTTAAGACTTTTGATGACTCCCAGCTCATTTTCTAAATAATGAAAGAATTTTACGAACTTTTATTAATTCGATTAATTTGGTGTACTGTCAGTTTAGTGACATTCCTGTAACATGTTTACTAGGTGGTAGACCTGTATGTAGGGTCGTCTGGGTAGGTACCAACGCCTTTCTTATTTCAGCCGTATATATAAAAAAAAACATACTAACCATAAGCTGATCCTACACCATCTAAAGGCTGCGAGATACTTAATTCTTTAGAAACTTACAGCAGATATAGCGTGTATGGGCTCATAAAAATTGTCTCAATGAGATAGTGTTAGATAGATGATTAATGAGGCCGGGGGTTACTTAAAATTTTTATTTTGTATTTATAAACACTACAAGTGGCCTGGTGGTGGTATTTTTACTAAACCCATTTCAGGCATCACTCTTTCACAAATTAAGAATTTAAATAGTTCTCTAGCCCTCAAGATAATTATATAGCTTTAAGTAAGCTTGTGAAGAAATAATAAATATATATTATAAATTGAATTGGAATTGAATATTATCAGTGATAATAATAAATTCCAATTCAATCCATAATTTTTCACATATGTACTTGATATCTAATAAATCCCGTTAGAATAACAACCTAACTTATCAAATCAAACTTCGACAAAGAAGACGAAATGTTTAATAATTCATTGCTGGAGTATTACTATTTTAAAGTAAAGACTATTTTAAACAAAAAAAATAAATTTTGTAATACCACTAGTAAAACAATACAAAGGTTTTTTTTGGCGGGATTGGGTAGTGTCTATCAGGATTTTTATTATAATACAATTTTTAAAATTGTGTCGGAGCGAACTTTGTGTTATAAAATTGTTGTAGTTTTATAAACCAAGTGTTTGTGTTGACGTGCAACTAAAAGATTATTAGAATAAAAGTCATTATGGTGTAAAAGATGATGAGAACTCTTTGTGGTTATCCACCTCATCAAACAGCATCATATAGAGACTATCATCATATATTTCGCGTTACATTCTCCCAAGCTGCATGGAAATGTGTATCGACAGCATTTCAATGAAATAAATGCAGAAATAAAGAAATACTGAAGATATGACTGTACAGGCATTAGTACCATTTGCTTTCCCATTACAGGGAGAATGAACAAAAAAAAAAACAATACAAAATTCTAAAATTCTACTTGATTGATAGAATTTCTCAGAAATATTAGCACGTCGTCCTTTATTTCACACAAGCATATTCGTATTTAACTATATGTGATCTTTGTTTCGTCGCACACAAGTATGAAACGCTGTCGTCATACTCAACCACATTGTCAAGCACTCTCAAAGTATCAGGTGTACAACATGAATACCTAATCTTAATGGAGTTCACACACCTATAAATACGGATACGTATAAATCATCCCTTGAATGTTTTACCAACTTCCCTGTGGGAAGAAACAGATTGTTCTATATCGAACAAGTTTAGTTCGGGAATAAAAAGGTATTTTATCATTGAAAGTACTTAAGGGACTTAAATGTGTTTCAATTGTCATGAATTTTTTACCCTGTTTAAGAGCGCGAAAGATTTTTGTGAATTTAAATTGACTTTACTGTGACGCTCCATCTTCTAAAATATATTAATTTAAAATGTTAACTGTATTTCTTTTGTTAATAACATTATAATAAGATTAGCAAAATCATTAGTATTTCAGGAAATGAATGCGAGAACCAATTATGGATAATGGCCGTTTTGTATCGGGTTAGCAAGAGCATAATAGGATTACGTTTGATAATCCTTCACGAAAAAAATAAAGCGATTGTTTAATACAAAACTGCCTTACATGTTGGCTTAACGTTAATTCTCTTCAATATTATTGTTTTATCTTTATCAAACATTTGTATTCCTAGTGCTTACTCTGCCTGAATATTAGACTTTGTTATTATGCTCTTGGCTTTGACTATTTCGCATTATGCTTCCAATTTCAGATCAGCGTATCCATCCATTAGGCTTGCAACTATTTCTTACTCCGTTGCAACCTTTTTACAATTTTCATCCGGAAACTTAAACGGCTAGATGTCTTCCAACAAAATTATTTTCAAAAAAGTCTCGTGTAGATAACGCTATTCCCCTTCACTGCACGAGGCGTCGCGAAATTGAAATCGAACCTTATATTTTTAGGTGCAAATCGCATTTTGTTTTAAAGCGCTCTGGAACACTTTTCTTGTACCCTAGAGAAATTTATGTTTAAGTGCTCTTGTTTTAACGTTGGTAATCGTTTGTCTCGCGTGATTTCGAGGGTAACAAGGCGCCAGTATTCGTCACGTTTAAATATGATTTATGCAAGTAATTTAGTTAAGTACATAGAGACATTACGAGCTCTCTGCGTGGTGGATAGATTAAAATGTTCTTGGGTATCATAGATCCTTTGTGGTAGACGAGTCATATTCAGTAATAAATTACATATTTGCGGTGCCTAATTCAGTGGTTATTAATTCGTTGTGTGATAATCGTATCAAATCTATTACATTAATCACAGAGCAGTTTAAGTGTTTATTATATGCAAAATAGGTTATACATTTGGGAATGGTCTAGTTTGCGAATATTATAATAATGTTTTATCTATCATAGTGTCTTATGCGCTCTAGTTGCGATTACAAAAACAATGGATTTTCACCTTTTCGGATGATTCAACGTAAGTACCATCTCCGATGGCCATATCACCTCGCGTATACATATAATAACCGAATCTCGAGTCTGCGATTGGACTCCGCCGTGCTTGACGTTCAACAAAATTACTCTTTTTCTTTTTCCTTGGAACAGAACTATACTCACCCTCTTCCATTGGAATCGCAAGCTTCGTCGTGCTTGTGCTACAGAAGGCACGTTCAGCCATTGGTTGCTACTGCATCCGCTTTCATGCACCAACCAACCAGCATAGAAAGAAAGAAAGAAAGAAAAAAATATTTTATTTAAATAGGCCACAAAGAAGCACCTTTAAATCATAGGGTCAGCGTGGTGTTATAACCCAAATGTAGATCAGACTACTGCCCAGCAGTGAAACTTATATAGGCTGAATAAGATATTTGTATGCTTGAATAAAGAGACAGCATATTTTTAAAATTTCGTACGGCGACAGCACATCAGGCGACAGTAACAGTTTGACCTTGAGACCGCCCTTACTGCGTTCGTAATAGAGGCGGCTTTCGTAGTGAAACTGTTACACTTGATGTGCTGATGATGTCTGTATATAACTAATAAAATTCATCATCTGTCTGTTTACAAATTATTATCATTGTCAATAATCTTAACGCCAGTAGAACATTTTGTCAGCTGATTGATCAATTGCGGTCGGTCAGTATGATTAGGGCAGACTCCGGGTTATCAAAATACTCGTCTAATTGATAACCTTTTCCTTTTTTGAAATTGGTCAAAATGTGGAAAAATGGCACCTATGGAAAAAAGTCCAAAACAACTATTTTGCGGAAAATTGAATTGAAATGGATAATATATCAGTAAACCTCATATAAAATAAATCATGTTCTCAATATTTACGGAGCGTTTTTAATCTTGTTACTAATGTGAAGTGTCATTATATAATATGGTTGCAGGTGGAAACCAACGTTATTACGTAAGATAAAAATAGCACAGCTTTTAGTAAATTTGCAATCTTGTTTTGCTTCCAATGCAAAGAAGACCTAAAAGATCGAGAAAACGTGTAAGTATGTACTTAAGACACGGCCTGTATCATTTCCATACATTGAGTTCAAGGTTTAGTTGGTGGTATAAGTGACATATTATAAGCGAGATAAGGTCTTATGTTCACTTTTGTTACAAAATATATGTCATCCTAACGGTTTTTATATCGGTGTATTTGTGCTCGTTGGTGATAAATTAGATTTGTTACCATCATGTCGATTATTAAGTGTTGTTATTTCTGAGTTAATAATTTAAAGCAAAGCAATACATGTCTCAATTCAGACCCAATACGACATGTAGCATATAGGAGCTCGGTGGTGATGTGCTCGATACGCATCGGTTTTAATTACGAGAACTGGCGAAAATGGTCCGTCAAAATTTGTAATCTCCAGCTTCTCCGAGATTCGGAAGGCACGTTAAGCCGTTGGTTGGTCCTGGTTGTTACTGCAACCGCTTTCACCCTGAAACCCGCATTGTGCCAGCGTGGTGGTGTTATGGCCCAAACTCCGCTTGTGTTTCTCCCATGTAGAAAGGCCGGTGCCTGGTAGGTAATGAAGGTTGGCATCACAGATTGTGATTTAAAACCCTGAGCATAACAATATGATGTTATTCAATTGGCCTAAATTGAATACTATCAGCTTAGACAATGACATATCTCGATGGAACTGGAGTATTAGAAGCGTTGGGGTAGCTTACAGTACGTAATATTCTAAATTAAAGCCAACAATCACCACTATGCCTTTAGGGCTTTGAAGAATCTTTGTGCGGCATAGTATGCAACGATAATAGTTAAGCACGATTACATAACATAGGTCGCGGACCAAGCAGTAATGAATCAACTGCGATTCAATATTATTTAATTATATTTCTTTACGATGACGAGTTGTAGCTTTATAGTATTATCATCTCTGCCAGCTACTATTTGCTTGCAAGTTTTTTTTGCCACTATGCATGTTTTTTCCTTCACCCAAATCTGAGCAATTAAGCGAGTGGGAGCGTAAACTAAACGAGAACAACTCCGACGCGATACAGAGCCCTTTGAGTCCTTTGCGTAGTAGTTGCATGGTAGTTCTGGCTACAAAAGTATATGGAGAGTGACTGTTACGCTTCGTAAGCCATATTGTGACTAAAGCTAAATAAATATCACAAAATAAATTAAAGAGCTATGAGCTCTTAATTTACACCACCGCAAATCATGACTCATCTCACTTGCACGCTTGGAAAACTCTTCAGCGGTCACGTGATCACCTCGTGACGTCAACTTACCGTGCCGAACGACGTTTGCGTCCGTCAAGACGGAAATTATGCGCAGTATCACTATGCATTTGAAGGCTAAAAAATGGGTATGCTAATGTGACCTTACTTTGAACTCTAAGCCAAACGAAATAGATATTCTTTTCGTTATTATGTTAATAGGGCATGATATAGTGCGAAGACTTTAAAAATTAATGACAGGCTGGTCGAGTGGTCTGTGCCTCTTACGGGCTTCTCGGTTAGGGGTAGCGTTCACAACCTGGTAGGGGCAGATGCTTATATGATGAGTACGAGAATTTGTTCACGAGTCATGGATGTTTGTATGTTTACTTAGTATATTTATATACATAATAATATCAATGTTTCTCCGTTATCTAGTATCCATAACACAAGCTCAAATTATGATAACTTTGGTCTCGATAGTAGCTGTGACTGTATGAATATTTAATTATTTATATATATTCATACATGGGACAATAAGAATTTATAATCTCGAGCTCCTCCGTGCTTCGGAAGGCACGTTTAGCCGTTGGTTGGTTTTGTTACTGCAACCGCTTTAACCCACCAACCCGCATTGGGCCAGCGTAGTGGTTTTATGGCCCAAAACTCCTCATGTGTTTCTTCCACAGCCTAAAAGGAAGGAAGGCCTGAGCCCAGCAGTGGGACGTATATAGGCCTATGAATGTGCAGAAGTGTGAAGTAGAATAGTAAACTGAAATATACTCTAGCTTGATGTAGTATATTTTTAGGAGTTATTAAGTTTTCAATTTATTTCTTATAGGTTTTCGCTAAAACTGCTCGTAACGGTCTGTTTTCAACTATTAGTTTGATCTTTAACATTGATGATACTGGTTCCGTAAACAAAAAATAAGCTGTAAACTTTTAAAATCTTTGACCTCCGTCGACTACTTATACAAAAACAACTTCTTGTTAGTAAACAAAGCGCCGTCATAATGTGTTTTCCTCCATTAATATCCACCGGTGTATATCACCAGGTGTGTAAGAAAAAATATTTTCGTCATGCAGCGCGAAGATTTATATCGACAGCCGGCCGCAATATCGGCTAATTTACTGACGTCTTGTTTATCCCAAAACTTGCCAGGGGTAATGATAAATAGGAGCAATACCAAGCGATTAACTTGCAGTTTTTGGAAGTGGACTTGCCGTCCAGTGTTTAAGATAATAATTGTGAGAAGAGAAGGGAATATCTTTAATTAATAACGTGGAAATCTGGCAGGTTTCGTAAAGGGAAGTATCAAGGCCTAAGCAAACTTGGAAGTTGGAGAGAACGTTAGAAGGGCAACGTTTAATTATGAATATTATGTAGCTGATTTGCTTTGCCGTGACTATGCCGTAAAGAAAATGAAGTCCTGATGGAAAGCGTCCCATTAAGGGCCTTTTCACATCTATTTTGAATACGGATAAAATGATAGTAAAACTGGCCCACCGACTTTATGCGAGGTTTAATTGAATATCATCCAGAAGTAGTACTCCGTGTCCAGAAGCGTAGGAAGCTTAGTGGAGGTGGGCCGGCTACGTCTGTCGTAGATCCGATGAGTGGTGGAGAAAGAAGGTTATCGAAAGGAGTTTGCGTCTTGGCAATCGTAGTGTAGGGCGGCCTGCTAGGTGGACCTGAAGGTGTCAAGTGGTGGCTAGATGAAGAAAGCAGTCGTATTGTGGCGCAGCTTTGGGAAGAATTATATCCACCCGTGGACTATAATATAATATTGAAGGAATCACTGTTACAGAACGGTATTCCATGTTGAAGAAGTGTGTGGCTCAAACGTTACATAAAACCGTAGTCAAAATATAAGTACTACTCTCTGAATTATAATGTTGTACTCGAGTATTTGTATGATTCCGAAAAGTAACATATCAGCGGCAGTTCATAATCCTTATTGCTTTCGTAATAAGACCCAAATCTCTTAAAATTATAATGTTTTGCTGATGCACTATGATGACATGTCATTATCCGACAACTGTACATTAATATGAGAAATAAATTGTTAAAAAATTTTTTTTTTTTGACATAGAAATTTGAGAACTTAACATTACAGAAACATTGTAAACATGTTTATTCTTACCGTCTTAATTGTTGTCTTCAGTTGTTCATTATCTATCGTTTCGCATTCACTGTAAAGGAAGCAGTAAGTGCAAGTGCAGGTTACGAATGGTGTGGCCTCACGCGACCGTATTTTATCTAAATCGAGGTTTGATTAAGTGGTCAGTACTTAGGTAATAAATCTGGTAAACACGGCGCATGCCTACGTTGTTAGAAGGAATATCTTGTGTCTGTTTAATCGTAATAAATAACTTGAATTTTTTTGACTTAAAATATTTGTTATCCACTGTACCTAACTGGACTAACATTTATTGAATTGGAAGAAATCTTAACCAAAATTGACAAATGATACTATTTTTAACATATCTATTTAATATCTGTTAATATGATATAAGTTAATATCTGCAGTAGTATTCTTGTATTTTAAACTATCATTTTACTATTTCTTTCGTAGCGTTCGTTATTTATTCCATTTTATCTAAATATGATAACAATTACCAAAAAGGTATTTTTTTAATTGAATGGTTCACAAAAATCCAAAATAAATATAATCTACGTGTTACTTAATACTTTTCATTTAAGGTAGATACCTATGCAGAACACATCAGTATAAATCAAGGATAATCGAATTCAGAAGCTAACCACAATCGACGTGGTACTACAATTTACCATGCTTTTCTCATTTTTATGCGAGTCACTCGTGAGTTCGGTATTCTACATTTTTCGGTAATGACGATTCGACATTCGACATTCGTTTCACGGATTCGCAAGGAATTTATATACGAGGATTTCGTATCTCGGATCTGGATTTTAATATGCACATATTAAACTAAAATACGAAGATTTGTGTTCGTATAATACACGGGGACAAACGTCGTATAAGTCTTAATCGCCGTATCTGAAGACAAAAGGTTAGATATAGATTGACTCTTGACGTGTTCGTATTAGTATATCGTCTGTTCCATTTTAGATTATTTCCAGAAAGTTTTTATTTAGCAATAGGGATATTGACTGTATTTAAACATAAATATAATATTGACGCGCAGTGGTAGTTATAATAGGAATCCTGAAAAAACACAACAGTTTTCTTTATTTTCAAGGATATTTAATAATATTTAAGCGACCACTAATCAAAGTGTATGACGTCACTTGTTCCTAAACTTTAGACAATGTCATACGTTGTTTTGTTACTGTTACTTCTTTAAGTGGCAGTAGGCAGGGCACTTACCGCGCAGAGCAGACGGCCGGTGGGGCGTTAAAGTTCTACAATGGCGACTACGAACCGGTAAGCGCAAAGTAGGACGGCCTCCCACTAGATGGACAGACGACTTGATCAGGGTCACGGGAAGCCGTTAGATGCAGGCTGCGCAGAACCGTTCCATTTGGAAATCGATGGGGGAGACCTTTGTTCAGCAGTGGACATCATTGGCTGATATGATGACTGCTTCAAGTGATTTCTGACGCACCGCACAACACACCGCACAACACTTATAAAACTTAGAATTAGAATTCATCTTTCAAATCAACAATTACGTAGGTACTGAAAAATTATGATAATTATTTGGGGTCATATTAGATCATACATATTACACATGACATGACCGTATCCAAACTGTGACACAATTTGGATCATCATCATGGACATCCCTAATTAATCCCCTGTAAAACCATTCCATTACATTACATAATACATTGGCTTGTTATTATCAACCGTATTAACCTAACCTCCAATCAAAGAAACTCATTGACACAAGTGGGTTTTAATTGTCATAAGACCCCTCTTACGCAGCTTTGAACATTAAAGAGATCAACAAAGAGTAGGATTATTCAAATATTTTTTATTTAAGTAACTAAAACTGCTCGCAATTTAAGTCGAAGGCACAACGCCAACATGTTATCACTGACTCATTATACTTTTAGTACCTACCCAAAAATCGCTTTAGGACACCGATACGTTTGTCGCGACTGTTGGGTAATTTTCGTTTCTGTAATCTTCTCCAGGCACACGCTGGCTTTTCAATTAGCAATGTAGCTAAAGATTTTCTGCATCGTCGCTGTTTACTGCACAGTTTAATGGTGCAAAAAATCTCTTTGGCTCCGCCAATGTGTGGATATTGGAGTGGGTTTTTAATTAAAATACTCTTTTGTCCTCTTTCGAAACACGTTTTTGGTTTTAAAATCATGTAGGTATTTATCCTTTTTCGATAAATATAGGCTTTATGTCTTCTTCCATGCTATAATAGAATAAAGCTCATTTATTCTCAACTATTCTCAATTAATCTTAAGATCAATAAGTAACAAACGGATAGTTAAATAATATTTAACCTGGAAACCTAAAATTTTCAAATTTAATATATTTTATATGTAAATTTACAAGAATCCAATTGTACATTGAAACCCATTTTTTACATTTGATACACTGATTGTCAAATTAATGTCTACAGTTGTGTGTGCTTGATGTTAGAACGAATTGACTTCTCCCCAAATCGGAATTTTCCTAAGCACTTAAAACCGGATCAATCCGGCTTCATCCGGAGCGGACACGATATATCGCGTGTTCTGAAAATCCTCAAGTCTCAATTGAGGTTTAGGGATGCCTGTGAGTAATGGGCTAGGAGAGTCACGCAAAACACTTTCGACAATTAAGTGCCTTTTCGATGCTTAGTAGTGGTTGCTGGACGCCAGTGTGTGTGGGTAGAATTTAGGTAGGTAACGTTATCATTATGAATACCAATAGCAACACTGTTAACCTACTTTGATTACACGAAAATAGAGTATACTCATCAAATTGGCCACAAAGTCAGAGTGCAAAACTTTGATAAAAATAAAAACAGGTTTACAACTACCGCTAAACTATTAAGTGACCAAAATGACCTTGACAGATCAAGGTCAGTTGTATTATAATTAGTAAGTAAATATTAATGAATGCGCGCAAAAATATTTTGCATGACACGATGTTAATTGGAAAATCAAATTATAATAGTAGGTATTCATTGGCTTCCGTAGATGCATTACGTAGGAAATACAGCGATTCGATATTGTTAGAATAAATATCAGATTTCCGATGCCTGCCACCATGTATAACAAATAGTTTCAATAGCTGAATTCTTTTGGTACGCAAATTTTTTTTATTTGAGTTCATCTTTTAACTAACCAGTACCCAATTAATTTGTGTGTAGGTTGCATAAAACGCCGCATTGCCGAAGTAATCACAATTAAAACGTCGGAGATACTATCTCCGCACCGATCATTACCATCCGCGTTGAGGAAATTGAAATCGTTCATGGCTAGAAAAATTAAAAAACGATTTGAGCGAGTCGATTTTTCCTTTAATCTTACGCAGGAAATGGTTGCGAAATGGATACTTTTGTACTCAGTTTCTCATCGAATATCTTTCACTAAGTTCAAGAGAATGTAATTATTTGATATTTTTTTTGTCTTTTTAAAACATTAAATATTTTTTTAACAAAATACCATTTTAGATATCAGTGACACATTGTTCAATGTCACATAGGGCAATAGGAAAACGCCACACTTATAATTATTGCAAATATTATCAATTTTTTCGTATCTAGTATTTACCTATAAATAGGTCAAAGTATTATAAATTTGTGTGCTATGTTTTAGCGAACGAGTAAATGCCTGTTGCAAGCAGATGAATTTCTATCTTATCATTTTGTCCCTAACCGCAGGGATCTCCACAACAACGCCACTAGTTTTCTAAAAAATACGAAATCAAGAATATATTGTGATAAACCTTCTTTTCTCAATAAATAATATATTAATGTTTTAAAAGTATGTAAAACCTACTTTATAAGACAGCAACTATCAAAACAAAGATTAGGTAAAGTACCTAATAAAATATTTCTCGTCTATTTTATATCCACCATTTGAATTGCACTATCACTAAGTTGAGTAGCACAGGTCATGTTTCGGTCATCGCATTGACGTCATTCAATAAAGTTGTTTTGACGAGTCACTTATTCGTAATTATTGGCATTCTGTAAACGAGTAATGAATAAGCTTAAATATTACTAACTTATTCATTAAATGCAGATCAATCAACAATGTTGACCTTACAATTATTTGCTCCAATGTTATTGATGTTAATAATTATAATTATACTTATTAGATACGAACTCCGAGGCGATTACGTTATAAATCAAAAGTTTCTATAATGAGACAGTAATTTTATATTTAAATTGAGTTCTGCAATGTTTGATAAATTTTGATATGAATCACCGCTTTCGAATTTTCTTTCCAACTTTAATAATGAATAGGCCTTTAGTAGGTATTTGACTTATTATTATACCTAAATAAAACGATGGTACTATTATCTACATAGTTATTTTGCCATTAGGATGGAATCACCTAACTGTTATTTTTATTTGATAAAGAAATCAATTAAATTGACATAATTATCACAATATCGATGAACGCGTTACAAAACTCATTACTATTTTAAACTTCAATTTAGAAAGCCTTGCTTATAAATTTAATAATAAACCAAGTATAGGTATGATACACAAATGAGTTTTGACATTTAGAAGCACAGTATAATATAAACCAAAGAAAAGATATCAGGAATATTTTCCTGGTACCTTGTTATCATATTGAGAAAAACAATGAGAAAAAAAAATGATTTAGTAGAATACTAAATAACATCAGAAAATAGTACATTCTTCTAACGGCAATTCATACGATTGAAACTGAAGAGAAATCACAGAAATTGTACAAACTTTTATCTACCAAAAATGTTCAAGTACTCTATTTAAATAAACTGCAAATAGGTGTTTGCAAGCGAAGCAATATTAAACAAAACAATATAAATGCCACCCATTATTCCCTTCAGAGTTGTCGGGCTGCTGAATAAATCTTTCTGATCCAGAAGGAGATCAGACTCAGTGTATGATGAATGCTTGTTTTTTACCAAATATATCGCAGCTTAGTGGGGATATGGGGCTTTGCGTTTTTCTCTCTAGATGTACGTATATCTAGAGAAAATTATGTAAATCGTTGGGAATTGGTAAGCTCTTCGTAATTTGTTGATACATATTGAAAACTGGATTTTTATGGTTTCAAAACGAGTAAGATTAGATAAATAAGTTCGTATGTTCGGTATTCTGATTATAATGAAATACAGTTTTAAGAGTTACATAATGATTATCAAAAAAAAAATCAAAAATAATGATTATAAAAATGGTACTAATGGTTTACCAATTACCAATTTACAAATCACCAATTTACAAATTTACCAATCAATATCTACTATTGGTTGATTACGGATAAAATAGAATAATAACCAAATTATATTGATTTGTCAAAGCATAAATTGGTAAAAAAGACGTCATAAATATGAAACAATATCAATATGTTATTATAGTATACATATTGCACATAATTTAAAATTTCGAATTCCCATAGAGAAAATTACCATAGTTCATGCGATCAATTCGGACTCAAGATTCTTTCAAGAAAAGTCTGGAACTTATCATTATTGATGACATTTTTCCTCTCCATATGACTAACTAATTCTAAACATAAAAGAGCTAATATTTAAACTTAACTATATTAATCACGTGCTTTTCTCAGTATAATTTTCTTAGAATAGCCTTTTCATGCTTCTGCCTCTAAAGTTCTCACCGTATAAGTTCGCACGTCTTGCAGCGGAATCGTGATTCAAAAAATTTACATATAACGAGAATCATTGCAGAAAAATCTGTGTCCGTCCGTCAATATGCGTCATGATTTTCTTAGTACGCATGGAGTGAAACGATTGTGATGTATCATTAGGATGTCCGATGTAATATTATGAAATTGTTATAATCTTGACCCTTAAAGTATTGCACGCTCTTTAAAAGAGAAGAGTCACTATGGACTACTAAGAAGATCCTTGTACTGACAAGGAAATTATGAAAAATATACAGTCATTTTAAGAATAAAAGTTTACTTACAGTTAGCTTGGTAAGTATGCTTTACAGAAGTCAAACATCACTAAAGATTTTCTGCATAATATTTCAAGGAATATTCAATGCTATGAGGTTATTCGGACACCAAATAAAGCTTAGCGAATTCTTCGGAAATTTAATAATATTCGGTGTCTCAATGAGCAATAGACGAAAGTGCCTGAATACAAGTTGAATGATAGCACAATTTTAGTCAATGGCGAGGTGGAGTCAAAAACTAGCTGCTCTTATAGGAAGGTGACTACATTAGAGTTTATAAGGCACGACAAATGATTCAACTCCACCTGGTGTTAAGTAGAAAATGTAATTGTCCTAGAGGTCCCGAGCCTGGTAAGCCCGTATGGAGACCATTATTAAGATGGTCGGTCTTTAGGTCTTTCAGGAAAGAACATAAATTGATAGCTTACGTCGCAATCAATTTCATCGTCCGCATATTATAATTCGCACTGCTGGCCTTCCTACATGGGAGAAACACATGAGGAGTTTAGGACATTACACCACCACGCTGGCCCAATGCGGGTTGTTCCCAATGCGCAAGAAATTGCAATTTAAACCCGGCAGAATCGTACAGCTATTGTTTGAAAGTAAAAGTCGCCATATTGGACAGATAAGCTAGTGTCTCGCGGCTAAATTCTGCAAACAAGCATTAGACAACCGAATTTCTTTGTAAGGACCATTATGAAATGCAACAGGATCCCCACAGAACATAGAAAGAGGTTTCTACGTTCTGTAAGTATTCCCAATAATAGGAGTAATTTGGATTTCGTAACCAATGTCTGCTAATTCTAAAATAACTACAATGAAACTTGTCACGCTCATTACCTTCCGTTTCGCTAGCATTGGCTGATACGAATCGGGGATGCCCTTACTTAGTCATCATTGTATTTTCAGTTGGCTACTGGATACCGTTAAGGTTAAAATTATTGTTTGGTATTTCCATACTACATGCTCTGGAAGAACCAGAAATACAAAGTTAGATAATTATAAACTAAAATGCACCGGAAAATAGTTTGTTTAATTTTGCCATTCAATTATTACTTACTCATAGCACTTAGCAAAGCAAATGACGCATGTGATGTAAGATCTGCATATGGTAAACATGGCGGACTCCCTGGAGTAATTTGAATACAATTAAGATTTTGAATTGATTTTTATAAGATTTTTATACTCCAGTTACAATCTGGTTGACCAAAAAGTAGTTACAACGGGCTAGATAGAGGCATTAGAAGAAAAATATTTAATCGATTAGGGCCGGTAAAGGAATTAGTTTTACGAAGATCCATTCTCAGGGTAGGCATATGTCTAAGATACCATAACATTTCCTAGTTATTCACCTATGATAGCAAGTCTTTGAACCTATGATCTGTCATCAAGGTAGAACCTTGTTGTTACAATCCTCTTTGGGGTTTTACTTTGTAGGTAGTTGGTAGTGTACCATAAATATCCTCTGGAATCAGCCCTCTATTTTATATACATTGTTGTTTCACGCTAGAATATAACAAAACATTGAACGTTAGAGTGAAAATAAAGTATGTAGAAAGGTCAGCAGTATGCTTAATTGCTTAATTCGTATGCACATTGTTGATTTCTATTCATTTTGGTCTTTTGCTGACCAGTTTGTATTTTAGTCGACGCATTATATTTTTATGGTTGGTTGGGTAAGTTTAGTATCCTGATTAGGTAAATGCAAGTTTCTTATCTCACATATTCTTTTTTGCTTTATTTAGGAACCAACGTTCAAAACTTTTTGAAATTGAAATCTTTGCTTAAATCAGTTTTGAGCTTAGAGAAATGACTCATACTAAATACTTGTGTGTACGTACATCGCGAAAGCTTCCTCTGAAGACGTGCAAAATTATATCACGTGACCAATGACGTTAATGGCTTGATGCATCTTATTCCTTACAGTGTAAACTTGTAGTATTAATAGGTACGCTCTGATAAAAATAACCCACTCATATAAATTGGCGTTTTCCAGGAAAGATCGATATGCAAAGGGCATAATTTGTACCAGGCGAAGGTCGTTTCAACCGTGTATAGTCTATGAGTCATAGAATGGGCCGTTAGCTCGATTTGCGGTTATGGTAGCACAACAGGTCATAGTCAATTACCTGTGACTAACTTTAGAAAAATTAGGTTAGTACATCTATGTCCATTATAAGTGGCAACTTTACGTGGCATAAAATTTTTACTGGGTGATGTAAACAGACTATCAAGTTACAAGTTTAAATTGTTAAGTTAAAATTGGATAACAATTTCAAATTGGCAATTTTTAATTACAATTCTTATTTCGCGCATTACTACGCGTGCATTGTCTATGTATTTAAATCTATAAATTCCTCATAGTAGCGGTTTTCATGCTAACACTTCGCTTTTGCCATCAGAAATATTTGTAGCATTAAATATCAACGTTGTTTGCATAGATTAAATCATAAACGTTCCTAACACGCAATATAGGCATTTGTTGTGAAAAATCTAGAATATTGTAGCCCTTTATTACTCATATAACATTCTTGCTGTGTAATATTCTATGTGTATTAAAATAAAACCCTGAAAATACACACGTGAACTTCACAATCTCACCAAATGATGTCAGAATCGATAAAGCTAAAATTATTCCTTTCGTTACAACAATTATAGACTTTGTGTAGGCTTATTTCAAAGAACTATTGATTATGGTTATTATGGAAGTTAGAAATATACTGGAAGGAGGAAATATACTAGGTAAATTGGACAATAATTCAATAGCGTACATTTGGTGCTGTATATATCATGAAGTCATTTAATTTACTATTTTGGTATGGATATTTTTAATATGGTATTGTTGTATATTTTTGTGACCACTACACATTTTGAAATAAAACCAGATTTGATGAGCTCCTACAATGGCACGTAAGGCTATTGAAAGCAGGCAACTGCCAAATATCAAATAAACAATATCGTTTGAGTGTACCACTATCTCAGCGGTTGGGATAATAAAGCTCTCTGTGTTCTTTTAGCAGAATGTATAGTGTTCTGCTAACCGAACACAGAGTTTCTTACTTATGCACCTTTTTTGTTTATTCCCATAAAAGGATGGCAAAGGGTTACACAACAACAAGAGTCCGATAACTCCAATAACTACAAATGGATATTGTATATTTATTAAGTATGCTTTTATATTTATAAACATAGCAATAAGGTACTATCTCTCTTTGTAAATTGTTAAAAAAGTAAAAATGCACTTTGCATATTGTCAAACTATGACTTTGTCTACACAAGAATAATATTCCTATCCTATTCTTCTAACTCGCCAAAGGGTTTCTTTTTGCTGGTATTATAATTTATCTGTATCTCATTTCATGTGAACACGTGCTGTTTTATGTGAATAGAGCCCTTTAAACCTATTTTTCTCCATAGCATAATGCCTTGGGCAAGTTGAAGATTTCCCGTGAACATCCTAATCGCTGTAAAGTCGCAATCTAATTAAATGCGAAGTTAAATCGGATATAAGTAGTAGTTTCATTTGAAACATTTATAAAATATATACTTATTTAGACATATGACATACTTAGATTAATTAACTGGATAGTTTTGTTGCGGTCGGTATAATAATAACGTGTAGGTACTCAACTCAGTTTTCAAATTAGATTCTCTGTGACTCTGTGTGCAGTAAAGGCTATAATGCTAACTCTAGATACTTATTACTTTTTAATATTGGTGAAGCAATGATATTTTGATAAACAAACTCATTTATTAATTTAAAAATTGACACATTTAAAATGATTCCACAGTAATATTAATGTTGAAATATTAAACAAAATAGGTTGATTGTTAACTGTCCGTAGATTTCTTGTCTCGTTTCTATCAGATATTATTATGAAATTTTTTGACATAAAAGGGTTTTATATCTTAATTGACCTCCATAAAGCGACCGATTTTCGTGTGTGAAAAAGTCTTTGCCCTATGTCTAATCTAATTATATCATCGACCCTGTGACCCAGATCGTGCATGCAATTATAAACTTTAAGGTGGTAAACTTTTTAGACCACGATTGTACTGTGGAGTCTTATATCTAGTGATAATCAGCTGGAGGATATTGTCCAAACCAACATTATTTGGCTAGTTTTCTCTGTAAGTGAATTAGTAAGTGCTTATAAGAAAATTATTTTTCAACTTATAATGCTGAGGTGTCTAAATAAAGCCATATTTTATAAATGTAAATATAATTTATGCAGTGAAAGAATAATAACAGGGAAGGGTTTGCTTTAGCTTTTACTGAGCTTTAAAACAAGAAATGTTGAAATGTTGCGTGCGCTGCTTTGGAATGCATAATTTGCATGTTGATGAGTTTTAAAATAATAAAAATACAATTTCCGTAGTAACTGTAATTAATCTTCTTACCAATAAACCTTGTTTAAATGCCTTATTTTATATGTTACATAAAACATTTATTTTATTTATTAAGGAAGGTTAATACCCATGATATAATTGAATAACATAATAATATTTATTAATATAACCACACTAAGTAGACAACAAAATATATTCCATAAATGGCAATAATTAAAAAGTACCAAGAGTAAAAGTTCCTACATTACATTATTAGAAGGGTTTATAGAACAAAATATGTAAAGAGGTACCTCAATTGAATTTGGTGTGAGTAAATAAAGAATTATTTTGTAGATACCAGCTGTATTCTCGTCTTATTCAGCTAGCACAAAGAGAGGCCAAGTAAATTTATTTACAGCTTTTCCCTTAATCGAACTGTCCAAGTCACCTCTAAGGGGGAGAGAAAAGATAAATACCACTATCTTGACTTAATGGCTTTTGTCTCAGGCTTGAAGGGTGTCCATCCATGGTTGTCAGGTCACTAGGGTTTGATTTGTCTTCGTTACGCAGACACCTTTCACGGTGCGCTCAGAATTTTGATCCTGGATCCGAACTATTCAATTTGGCCCTTCGAGACGGATTAATGGTTTTGTGGTCAGCGGGGGTGGATTAAGTAGTTTACTGGCATAAATATTGTTTGACAATACACCCCTTCTTATTCAATACAATGCCACTCTAACGGTAGTGTATACAATTTTTGCAAATTTTATTTCAATTCATCTGAACATTTGCAAAAATTACTTAGTGTTTAATATTTGCGCATACAACTTCTGTTATAGAGAAACTAGAGAATAAGTTACTCAAGTATCTAAAGGTAAAACGGTCGTAAGCCATCTCACGTTAGTACCTGGGGATAACTTGATAAACGTTTTAGAAGAGACATTTAAATATTAAACAAGACGGCGAACACCATCTTCGCGCACGGGTTGTTTCACTAGCTCTTGTTTTCTCCTTCTGAACAACATTTATACTCAAGACCTATGCAGGGTGCATTTTTCTGGCTTCCATTATTTATTGCACTAATAAAACATGAACTTTATCTTCAAGAAAATAAGGTCGAAGATAGTTTTACGGCCACAAAACAAATAAGTCACCGTCGTCACCTGAGCAAACGGAGCGGGCCCCACAACAGGTTTATATCAATTTTCTACCGAGTGCGTCTGGATCGCGAAAAACACTTAACCAAGGATGTGAGCCTTTATGCTTCTTTTAGTACAATACAGTTTTATTTCTACGATTCCTGGAGAACACGAGGCACTTCGAATTTTTTAAAAATACGATGCTCATTTGCGGAACGACGTTCTTCCGTGAATTTATGAACGTAATCTGCGAGCGTATGTCGTTCATCTATTGTTGTCTTGCCTCGTTCAGTTCGTCTGCTTCAGTGGAGACATTCAAGGTATTTTACATACAAGTCGTATGTCTACATTTCCAGATTTAATCCCTCCTTATTTATTACACAGTTTACATGCTCCGCTTAAGTACATACGGATCTTTTTCTTTACATTTCTCACTAGTTACGAATCCAATTTTAAAAGTGGATGCTATTCCTTAGCTTAACTAATTTATTACTGTACCAGGCCTCAGGCTAATTCAGACCTACAATATATCAATTTATATTGTAGCGCAATAAGCGTCTTAGCAATACCTACAACAACTACTCCTATTTCGTAACAAACAAAGAACCGTTCTCGTCATTGATGAAGTAATCTACTAGACGTGATAATTTTCACAAATTGTTAGTGCAAACAATCCACTTTGTATGTGTTCCTTAATTGAATCTCTCAATAGGTCTTATCCACTACATCAAAATAGAGAATGGTTGATCCAATCAACTAAGTAAACAGTATTACGCAATGCCCTGTAAACAAAGGCATTAGACTTATCCGCACGCATTTGTTACCGAACATAACATAATATTTGTACATATTTTGAAGAGTTGCTGTAATACTTGTTGCTTTTCTATTTAAGTTATATACGTTTTGGGCTTAGTATCATGCTAGTTCCATTAGTTTTGATTCACCAAGACAAGGATAGAAGATAAGTGACGGCATAATACTTGTCCCGTAAGTTCTACTGCAACGTTACTAAATGTAAACGTACTTTCATACGTCAGCAGATCAAACGTATAGTTTTAATTTTGATACCTTTTATATTTTATACTATTTGTACCTTAACCCGTTATAAGAGTCCTTTTCGAAATTTGTTGATGTCGAGAAATTGCCACCTGTAGATCAGGCCATCTACAATTATGGAACTTGATATTTCTCAAAAGCGTTTTTGATTTTCTGTCAATTTTAGACTTAAAGAATCTATAGTAACTACAGAATAAGCAGCAAGTAACATTTATTCCTAAAGGCTTACAAAAGGTTTGAATAGAAATGCCACGAACAGAAGTTTTTCAATAGAGGCAATTTGGGAGTTTGCTATGTAGTGTGTTCATGTTAGGTTGGCAATAGTAATATTGCTTGCAGGTCAGGTACAAAATGGATGCTTAAGAAATGCTCTTAAGCTACACTATGTTTTAGAAGCCATATTAAGCTTTAAGTTCTGTATGCTGTTCTAAGATGTCGTTCAAAGTCCAGTCCGCATCAAAAAGATATATGCTTCTAGCACCCGCCCTTCGTCTGCGTTATGCCATGAGAACGCGTTCCCGAGAGAAAAAGTATTCTAGGTTTTAATCCATATTATCAATTGATGAATAAATATTTCTTAGTATATTTCATAATTTCATCCAAATCCGTTGATCTGTTCTGACGTGATTGAGTACCAAACATCTATATAAACCTTCACATTTATTGATTTTGATCCTTATCTAGATATACACACATATTTTTGCTACTGACTGTACGAAAAAAATAGTTGTAGGCATAATTAAAATGCCATCGGTATTTTCTTTTTTTATAACTACACAAAACCTAGGCTCTTTGCTTTATGACTCATAAAAATCTTAAGTTTCGCACGGAGGCGTCAAGGTCAAACAGCCGCTTTCATCCCAAAATAGAATATCTTATTCATTCAGAGAAAGCAGCTCTCATATTTTCGACACACGTTAATTGAAAGAGAGTTTGTGTTTTAGACAAAAACTGAGCCTGTGTCGCATAGAAAACATGTGAAATACTGTTTGCACTGTTGTGTGAAATCCTGTTGAAAGGGGAAGAAAACAATACGTAACAGCAGCTGACCAGCCATAAGGAGGTGTCTTTATAGCTTTTAGTGGTACAGCGTGCATTTACGAGTCATTTATAGGAGTGGTTGACTTTTAACATTTTTCACAAAATATCTTCCTTATTGATAAAATATTATCAGTAGTAATTTTGTAATCAGTCACACGTGTTTTGACTGTTTTTTGTTAATAATAATTGATGATTAAATATTTTGATATTTTTTGTCGACTTAAGCCAATTATCAGTAAACATGTTCTGGTGTTTTCATGGTTCTTAGAAGAACTTGTAATAAAAATGTTATTTGTAATCGGCCCTTTTTTATTTTTTATATATAGCAACAAAATAAACAAACAATTGAACACTGTTATATTATTGTAACAATCTTTGTGAAGAAACTTTGTTAGACATCTCTGCGTAACCAATGACTACAATGTACTTGAACGTCTGCTAATCACCCAATCTTCGTGGAATTTTCCGAACTTCGGTCTATTAGAAATTCGCTGATTAATTTTGGAGACAAGTAGGTAGGTATTGGTAGCTGTATAGCTGTTCTTATAGGGTGAACGGTTATAGTGCCGGTTTACCTCATACATATAATTGAAGACTGTTTGTGCCCCATCGTGTTATATAAAAAGGTTGCCGTAACATACAACAAAGATTTTCGCTTGCAAAGCGAACGTGCGTCCGCATTTTAACGAAGCCTCCTAAGCTGCCTATGGTATAAAAATAGTTCTGTTTCACTGTTATCGATGGTGTACACTGTAATGGACTCAAAATTCCAAAAGTATACTATTAGGTACGAAATACAAATAGAAAAGATCATCTTATCTTAACAATAACATTTTGAATAAATTGCGAGCAACGATTACTTATAATTAGGAACTCAAGGATTTATTTTTATATAATGTTTAAGTCATCATCATCATCACCAGCCTATAATAAGTCCCACTGCTGGACACAGGTCTTTCTACATGGGAGTAATACATGAGGAGTTGGGGCCATAACACCAACACTCTGTCCCAAAGCGGGTTGGTGGCTTAAAGCGGAAGCAGGAACAACCGGGACCAACGGCTTCACGTGCCTTCCGAAGCACGGAAAAGCTCGAGGTAACAAACATTGATTGACCCATCCTGAGATCGACCACGGCGAAATTTGCTCTGTTTTCGTATCGAAACCAGAGCGCTCAAACCTCTACGTCACAGAGCTCCTCCGGAAAATAATTATGACAGATTTTCTTAGTTAGAATAGGCAATTTTGAGAGTTTTGGTGTCCAATGTTACCACCAGCTATTGTTACAACTTTCTTAACAAACCCAAAATGGTCTCGATGTGTTGTACCCAATTGCTGCTATAGATGACTGTACTTGTCAGTTTAAAGCTCAGGTTAAAAGTAATCAAAATAAAATAGCTGTCAGCTGTTACTTTAGATATGGCTGTCTGTGTCTGAAAAAAAATACGTGTAACAAGTTAATTCAAGCTAATTTTGTGGACATCATCATTATATGGTCAAGATGCCGGAGGTCTAGCGATAATTAAAAAGCTATTGTGTCTTAAATCTGTGTAAGTGTCACTCAATGCCTCAATAGTATTCTTTCAGGAAAAATTACCTAATTATATGGTCAAGCTGCCGGAGGTCTAGCGATAATTAAAAAGCTATTGTGTCTTAAGTCTGTGTAAGTGTCACTCAATGCCTCAATAGTATTCTTTCAGGAAAAATTACCTATCACTTCGAAGATTAATAAGAAGATAAAAGTTTTAGAGGTAGGTAGAGGTCTGTTAAAATATATCACCACCAGGTAGGCCGTCAGCTTCCTTGTCATCTAGTTCTAAAAAAATGTTAGGGCGGCTATGGCACAAAAGCTTTGTGAAGTATAAGTCAAGTAGGTAATAAATTACTATTCTGTATTTCAAACTGGTTAAAAAAGTCAGTATGACTTATAAAATTACATTTGGCTAAATCTTTATTTCCATAGCAACAGGAAGTACTCCCCAGTTTATATTCAAAATATTGCACTGGGGTAGTCAGGAAAACCATTATGCTCCTTCGTCTAAGGAAGTACTCGTGGAGCCAATTGCATATGGCGGTTCCCTCATACGAGATAATGGTCTTTCGTTGTCGTTTTTTGCAACTTTCCGTGCAGTAAGGGAACCTCATTGGTTGGTTTTAGTCACCACTACAGCAAGTTGCTATAGTCATTACATTAGATCATGCGTTGTGTAAGTGGCAGGTTTGTGTAATGTTTGTAGACAAAACTGCCATAAAATTATAATGGTGGCTTCTGTTACACATGTCCATTTAATAAAATATTACAGCGAAAGCAATTAGGTTTTTAATTTGAAAAACTAAAAAGTAAATTAAATAAAAAAATTATAAGATTTAGAAAAATGTTTAATCTATAAAAAGACATGTTATGCGTCAAGATAAGAACCCACTAACTTTTATATTTTGTATGACACTTAGCAGAATTTATCACTCTTTTTTTCTATACATAAACAGAGGTAAATATCGCAAATAGACATTATGTTTAGGAATGGTTAGTTATAATAGGCAATATTCCTTAATGTGAATGGTATACGTAATTATGTATGCACAATGACGTTATCTTTAAGGAAAACCTATCAAATATAGGTATTGGGTTACTTTTTAATTTAACCAAAGTTTTAGAATGTATTATAGCCATGAATATGAACCAATTTCACTATGAGGCTAATTGTGAAATCACGAAAAAACCACCGCACCCATAGAAAAGTTATGTATACTTATAATTATATACCTATATCTACTCGACCAAAATGTATGGAACAGCTGATTTTTTTGCCGAGATTTCACAATTGGTCTCATAGTGAAAATTGATCATATTCATAAGTTGAACACACTGAAAATTTCGCTCTTGCATAACAAGCAACCTACCTATAATGCATCAGGCTAAGGCAAATATTCCCAAATTAGATCACACTAAGTCAAGAAGACATGCCAAATGGGCATCCGTAATTGGCACTAGAGGTAGTCCAGCTTCCTTCGTCGAGAATGTTCGCGAAAGAACCCTTAAAACTGGATTGGTGAGATTCCGCCATCTATTTGCTCCGAAAAAGGCTACGATGGCGCGAAATAGTAAAACAAAGGAATGTGTGTTCCTTTTTACACGATTTTCGTTCACGTCGTAATAAATCCTGTCCATTCACTAGCCCGTTTGGATTTCGAACGCAAATGTCCCTGGTAGGCAAGATTAAATCAAAAAATACGAGTAAACATACGCACTTGCAAAAACAGTGAAAGTAACAATCAACACAGGGGACGAAAAAACAATTCACGCAATTAAGGTCTCTCGTATTCGTACAAAAAAGCAACGTCTGCAGTAGTTAACAGCATGGGTCGGATTACTACTACGAAAATAAATATATTTCTAGCAATTTAGCGAACATGTCGCGTCGTGGCCAATTCGCTCGCGCTGCTTGTGAACAAGCGAGCGTTAATTGAAATCCGAGTTTTTCGCTTAATCCACTCCTGTTCGCTTTAATCGGAAATTTTTATAGATTTTTGTCCACCTGTGATTAAGGTTATTTATTGCAAGTGTATTTGGTACACCTTAGGAAAAAAAATATAGAGCTTACTTAGGAAGCCTTTTTTTGTGAGTGAAGCTCCTAGTGAAGCTCTTAAATTCAACAGAATAAAAGTGAAATAATTAATCCTTTTTTGGCAATGATACTAAGCTTGTTTGTCACTCTTAATGTACGTATATAAAAATTGACTCTTATTCTAATTAATCATGGCCATTCTTTGTTCTTGTAATTGAAACTAGAGCTCCAGAAGCCGCTTCAAAACTGCTTTGGCGCGTGATTGTTTTTTACCCTTATAGCATGGTGAAAAATATATGTGGAGTCGAGAAGCAAACAAAATAGTCGTTGAAATCGTTTATTCGAAAACATACCTAACAAATTAAATTTAACACAGAAGAACACAATTTCGTAGTATTAATGTCGTTCCGCCATTCGTCCTTTCTCACTTTCACACTCGTCCCCTCTCGTTCTATGCGCTTTTACATACTCGGCTGCACATAGTAAACCTTTCATAGGTTCGGGTTCATTTCATTCCCACATCTTTAAATAAAATACGTGCAACAAACCAGTAATTAGTAACCATACAAGTTTTTAGCTATGAATTGAATCTACTATTTAAGTACTAGTTGGAAAGTTGAAGTTTGTTTACTGGTCCGTTCCATTTGGAAATTGATGGGAGAGGCTTTTGCTCGGCAGTGAACATCATAGGCTGGTATGATGATGATGATTTACTAGTTGGTAGACTCGTATGCCCACCGCCTTTCTTATTTCAGCCGTGAAACAGTTAAAGGTAGCCAGTGTAATTACTAGGCATGAAAGGCATTTCATCTTAGGCCTAAATATTCTCTTACACCAGGTGGGTCGTCAGCTTGTTTTTCACCTAGTTGTATATTTAAAAAATACTCTCTTTCGAGTTGTATCCTTGAAACACATTGTTGATATGCTGCTAATAATAATATAAAACATGTAATAAGGACTGAAGTAAATTTAAGACTTTATTATATAGACTAGGATCATTCCTAAAACCCTGGAAACGTTGAAGGATAAATTAACACTAATATAAATTATACGCTTCGATAATTTCACAATGAGGTTCCGGTTGTTTAGACAGGAATGAGGAGTTTTGATAGGGAATCATACCCCTGGGCACTGAACCCTAAGCAAATTTTATTACGCGTAAATTAATAAGGTTTCCTATGTAGAATATATTCCTGAAAAACAAGGGTCATTAAAATAAACACGTGTAGCTACTACTTACAGTATCTAGTAAATAAACAAGGCTCAACAAACAATGTTTTTTTTATCATTTTGTACCGAAACCGAAATAGTTTATATTTTTTTTTTATATCAGATCATTGTAACCTAAACTAGAAACATTTAAGCACATACCCGTATTATCCAGATTACTTTTGTAATATTAAAATGTTAAATTTATGTACAGAGATAAATTTCCAACTGACTTAGTAGTCAATCTCTGTTTGTCTACGAATATAATACGTATACCTATCATAAGCTGAAAATGTAACGAATAAAAAGAAACAATCTGGTTGATTGCTGTAACCATAGACTTACACTTTCTATCATCTACAGTAGACACACACACACTCACAGTCGCTCAATCTCGCTCCGCTGTTTAAACAAACATTTTTACATCCTAAATATAGTGTATATTAATACATAATATAAAGCAAAAGAGACTATTAATCCTTTAATGCCCAGATGACAATTTAAGTTGTCATAACAATTAAAATTTAATTGTGTCTGGCTTTGATGGGTTAAGTCTGTTTTGTTTTAGTTTACATATTTTTTTCTAAGTATCATTCAGATGTTTATTATAATGTTAAAAAAAAAAATAAGTCTGACATCGGCTGCTTCATTAAAGTATAAAAAACTTTCCTTTGTTTTTAACAAAAAAAAACATAAATAACACTCAGCCTAAATTTTAGTCTAATAACTTCGTTGCGGCCTTTGAATCGCTTGAATTTTTTATCCAACAGATGCGCCTTTGGAATGGGATCTTGTTATGTCGCCATTTCAATACTAACCTACATTTTAATCGGGTCAAATTGGTTATTGATGTTGAGAATAACTGTTCGCCTCATAAATTTAATAGTATTAATTGTTTTTTATGCGACAATGGTGGCAAAGGCTGAAAGGAAGCGGTTACCGTAGCCGATCTGGACGCTCGTTGGACCCTGAACACTACTCACGCTACTATGTTGACAACATAAGAAACAGCTCTATCTGATATCTACCAACATAACGCTTTCTTCGTAAATTCTGGCGACCTTATTCACCGCAGGAGCACAACACTACAAAGAGGTATTTAGCTAAAATATTTTGTAAAGGTGAAGTTGCTACCTCAGTGAGGCGCTCTAAATTGTATATTAAATTAATTTCTTTATAAAACTTATACCATCCATACTTTACTTACACTCCATATTCTGCATCGCGTTTCTCTGAAAATCAAATAGGTACGCACAGTAAATATTTCTCACTAACAAGAATAGTTTGTATTGAAAACACCCAACATTGAAAGGTTTGTAATTTTGCAAGTTGTCTGTCTATGTTCAGTAGTTGGTTGCTAAGCAACGATTCAATAAACAGTTTTTGTCAGAAAAGCCAAGTTATTCATTATTTACACAAGATATTTGCAACACAAATCCAACATTGGTCCTTCAACAATGGACCCCAAAACGAAACAAGCAACGTTACGTAAAATAAGGCAACAAAACCGTGAATTCAAAACGCTCTTGGAATTCACAAATACGCATCCAACTCTCTTCGAGCTTACGGTAAGACTTGATCATATTAAAGAGGCTAACCTAGTACTTTCTCAAATAACTAATAGCCTGCCGGAGGATATAGACGACGATGATTCAATATTTGAAGCTATTTTTGAATGTCGTGATCATTTCTTTAAAACTAAAGCTAAGTACGAAGAAATCATTGCTAGCATGAATTATAGCAGTAGTGCATGTATTTCTTCTCCGCAAGGCTCAGCATCAGCAGTCGTAAAGCCTAAGCTACCGCAGTTACAACTACCCAGTTTTGATGGAAAATACAGCGATTGGCATTCATTCAAAGAGCTATTTTATAGCTGCATTAATGACAATAGAGAGCTTAGCAATGTGCAAAAACTATATTATCTCCGTTCTGTGCTCAAAGGGGAGCCACAACAACTAATACAGTCAATCCCTATTACCGACCCAGGTTATCATATTGCTTTAGATACATTGCAAAACCGATACGAAAACAAACATATTTTAGTCAACGCTCATATCAAGAATATGCTAGAGCAGAGCAAGATTAATGGCAGTTCGTCAAGTATTAGAAAGTTGTGTAGCACTACAAAACAAAACCTTGCATTGCTCAAAAATCTCGGACTCCCAACTGAGCATTGGGATGCCCTTATTGCTTATACAATGGTTTCATGCCTTGATACGGCAACAAAAAGAGACTGGGAGCTTCATCGGCCCAAGTCTCCTAACTCATTAGCGACATTAACGGAATTATTCGATTATCTAGAGCAAAGAGCACAAGCGTTCGAGATAATTGACACTTGTAAAAATGATAGAAATGAGGTTTCATGTGCCTCTTATTCCAAACGACCAATTTCATTGACAACCACTTCGGAAGAAAACATTCCATGTCAAGATGACAGTGATAGCAAGTCTCAGTCACAATATTACGTCAATTATGTAAACAAACAAATACCTAAATGTAGATTGTGTACTAACGGCGCACACCGATTATTTCACTGCGAAAAGTTTCTCAATATGTCAGTACAGGATCGGATTAATTTTATTCAACAAAACAATCGTTGCATTAACTGCCTCAGATATAAGTGCTCCCCAGAACAGTGTTTGTCAAGCGAATGTAAGCGATGCGGTAAGAAGCATAACACATTACTGCATACTACCAACCCGAATGTGATGATAACAACTACTACGGACACCGCTGAGCCACTTACAAAGAATTTGTCTCAAAGCATTAGCAATACCGTAGATACCCTTGCTTGCTGCACTAGTAAGCAACAACGAGTGTTATTAACCACTGCGCTAGTGAAGCTCCGTGGAGGTGATGGCCGATTTCAGACGTTCAGGGCGCTACTTGACAGCGGTAGTCAGGTGACGATCGTATCTACAGCTTGTGCACAAATGTTGAGACTCAAGATCCATGACACAGACATTACTGTAAGTGGTATTAATGAAAGCCAATGTCAAGTTCGCGGTTCTACTAATGTTACAATCGCCTCTATATCATTAGAACATCAACTCGTTACCGAAGCAATTGTTATGAGCAATATTACTAGGCAAATACCGTCACATCCACTAGAGTGCAAGCTGAACCTACCAAGCAACATTGTTTTAGCAGACCCAAGCTTTGACAAGCCGGGGAAAATTGACATACTTATTGGCGCAGATCTATTTTTCAAAGCAATTTTACAGCAGCAAATTTCTATCAACGACATGATACTTCAAAATTCCGTCTTTGGTTGGTTGATAAGCGGCAAGATCAACTATTCCAAACCTATGCAACAAACATTGATTGTCAACACGTGCACAATTCATGAACAGCTCAGCAGGTTTTGGGAGATCGAAAATGTCGCTACAGAAACGAATGTGACAGAAGAGCATAAATTATGCGAAAAGGTGTTCAATGATACTATTTCTAGAGACAGTACCGGGCGGTACATTGTTACGCTGCCTTTGCGTCAACATCCATCTACGCTTGGCGATTCATATCGGAAAGCCCTCAAGCGATTTTATGCACTAGAACGTCAATTTATGTCAAACAAGCAAATGCATCAAGGGTACGCGGGCTTCATGAATGAGTACCTCGCGTTGGGACACATGACGGAAGTCGCACCATTGCTGTCACACGAGGGCAGTTGCTACTACCTATCTCATCACGCTATTATCAAGGAGACAAGTACTACTACTAAGTTTCGAGTAGTTTTTAATGCATCCATGACGTCTTCCAACAACACCTCATTGAACGACATACTTATGACAGGTCCCGTTGTTCAAGATGATCTAGTCTCAATCCTACTTCGGTTTCGTATACATCCTATTGTCATGACGGCGGACGTCTCCAAAATGTATCGACAATTTCTGGTGACGAAAGAGCAACGAGATTTGCAAAGAATTATTTGGAGAGCAGACCCAAGTGAAAACATTAAGGAGTTTCAATTGAATACCATTACCTATGGTACTGCTTCGGCCAGCTACTTAGCTACCAAATGCCTGCAACAGATAGCTATAGATGAAGGTCTTAGATATGATCCACGAGCTACAAAGGCTATTTTGAGAGACTTCTACATGGATGATCTTCTGACTGGAACTAGGACGATCCAGGAAGCGAAAATGCTACAGCATGACATTTCAAAGTTACTGCAGGCAGGAGGTTTACAGTTACGAAAGTGGTGTAGTAACTCATTAGAACTCTTAGAGCAGGTTGATGAGGGTGACAGAGAAACTACATTTCTTTTTTCAAACAACACGGCAGTAAAGACGCTAGGTGTGTACTGGCAACCCACCACAGATTGCTTCAAATTCGATTTTCCGGTTGATATGAAAGATACATACACTAAAAGAGAAGTTGTCGCTAGTGTCTCTAGAATTTTTGACCCACTGGGATTCATAAGCCCTGTAATGACTAAAGCAAAAATACTGCTTCAAGATTTGTGGATCGGTAAAGTGAATTGGGACGAACCAATAACTGCGGACCACCTCAAGCGGTTGAAGCAATTTCAGGAAGGCCTTCAGACCTTAAATAGTTTAACCATTCACAGACTTAGCATTCCCCGCGATTACAAGGTGCTGGAGCTGCATGGTTTCGCTGACAGCAGTGAGCGGGCGTACGGAGCTGTCCTATATGTAAGAAGTTGCGACGAGGACGGTAATGTACAAATAAATTTCATTTGTTCGAAATCCAGACTTGCACCTATCAAAAGGGTGACACTGCCTAAATTAGAACTATGTGGTTTGTTACTACTAGCACGGCTTATTAACAAGTTCTTAACTAGTGCTAAAATTAGCTTTGATAATGTGTATTGTTGGTCAGACTCTACAATAGCTCTCGCATGGGTGGCTAGCATACCAGAAAAGTTAAACGTATTTGTTGCAAATAGAGTCCGCGAAATTCAACGTCTAACTTCTACGTTTCAATGGTATCATATCAGATCGGGTGATAATCCAGCGGATTGCGTTTCGCGCGGTATTGTCGCTAGTAAACTAAATGACAATTGGTTCGCGCCTATGCACTTAAAGCAGTTTGTACCAAATTTATTTGTGCAATGTCAGCCTGTTGTAGAATCTACACCTCATGGTGAGATGAGTGATTTAGATGTTTCTTATTTTCAATCTGTATTAGTCAAGTTTTCGTCATGGAATAAGTTGGTCGCGGTTATAGCCTATGTCTTAAGATTTTTAAATAATTGTACGCAGGTCGATAGGTTTAGGGGTTCATTGATACTATCGGAAATACAGAAAGCTGAAAGAAAAATATGCCAAATAGTTCAACGCCTATCATTCCGCAAGGAATACGAAGCTTTGCTTAAAAAACAGCCCATTCATTGTAAAAGCAAGTTGCTGCCTCTCAGTCCCTTTCTAGATGACGCTAACATTATAAGGGTAGGGGGAAGATTGCAAAATTCGGCTCTAACATATAATGCTAAACATCCAATTCTATTGCCAAAGGGGAACCATGTCACAATGGTCATTGCTACCTACTATCATTTAGCGTATTGTCATATCGGGCCACAGGCGCTTTTAGCTATTATGAGGCAGAAATTTTGGCCGATTAATGGAAAGATGCTGGCTCGGAGCGTGGCGCGAAAGTGCATTAGATGCTTTCGGGTTAGGCCCTACGGTGCAAACCCACTTATGGGTACGTTGCCATCATCCCGCGTCACTCCAACGCGCGCGTTTTTGGTTTCGGGGATAGATTTTTGTGGACCGATAAATACTAGGCAAAGTATGAATAGGCGTGTATCGGTAGCTAAAGCATACATAGCAGTGTTTATTTGTATGAGCACAAAGGCTGTCCATTTAGAATTAGTAAGCGACTTGTCAACTGCAGCGGTTGTAGGAGCACTCAAAAGATTTTGCTCGCGACGCGGTCGGGTATTAGAATTACATTGTGACAATGCCACCAATTTCGTCGGCTGTAAAAACTTGCTGACAGAATTCCACGAGCTTTTGTCCAGTGATCATAATATTTCGGAGATTAATAAGGCATTCTTTCCCGAGCCTATTAAATTTGTTTTTATACCACCAAATAGTCCACACTTTGGCGGATTATGGGAAAGTTCCGTTAAAACCGTAAAATATCACTTACGGCGAGTTATTGGAAACGCATTGTTGGTATTTGAAGAGGTGTACACTGTATTATGCACCATCGAAGCTTGCATAAACTCGCGGCCTATAACAGGGCTTAGCGAAGACCCTAACGATTTTAGTGCTCTTACACCTGCGCATTTCCTTACTGGAGACTCTTTGTTGTTACCTATAGAACCTGATTTGAGTGTGTTAAATGAAAATCGGTTATCCAGATGGCAACGCGTGCAGAATATTATGCAACAGTTTTGGAAGAGATGGTCGGTAGATTATTTAAACACTCTTCAGGGTAGAGCTAAATGGCGGTATGCTATTGCCAATGTAAAAGTTAACGACTTAGTGCTGCTAAGGGATGATAATTCCATGCCTCTTATATGGCCACTTGCACGAGTGACGCAACTGCACACGGGACCTGATGGAATATGTAGAGTGTAATTTTATACCAATTTATCCATTATTATTAAGTAAGTTTGGTGTTTTTTATGTTTGGGCGCGCAGGATGTCTATGTTCAGTAGTTGGTTGCTAAGCAACGATTCAATAAACAGTTTTTGTCAGAAAAGCCAAGTTATTCATTATTTACACAAGATATTTGCAACACAAATCCAACATTGTCCAAATTCGTAAATTTCACCATCGTAAATTTTATGGACTTATATAATCATTGTAACCAAACTTTGACATAACAGCCCTCACCGCGAAAAAACAGGCAACTCGTAACAGATTAAATTTTTTAATGAAAACACCAACTATTAAAGTAACACGATAACTGAGTTCGGGCCTGTCTAGACAAGGCTGGATTAACAAACGAGGTCCCATTAAAATGTAAGCGAGAGATGACGTTAACTTGATAGATTTTAACAGTTTTCCCTAAAACAAAAGCTTTTGTGTAGATTGCAAGTACTTTACGGTCGCTTAGAAACGGTCAATTTATCATCGTAATTAGACTGACTTAGGCTAGACAATTTTGTAGTACCTTTTTAAGGAGGGTAGTTTTTTGTTTATGCAACTACCGTCTTTTGGAAATGATGTGTAGGGTGATACCTCGTGAGCTTTTATTTCGGCCGAGGAAGAGAGGGATAGAGATATGGCTTCTCAGCGCGAGGTAAAAAACAACAACAGAACATGCGTGCACAAATTAGCCAATAAATAGGTAGCAGGTTTAAGTGTATCATTGGCGATATAGAGGTCGCGAACAAACTTGAGCCTCTACAATTGCGTCGAGACATTGCGTCGCTTAGCGCCTTTTATCGGCTTTATCACGGAGAGTGCTCTGAAGAGCTTTTCGACCTTATACCACCTTACCCCTTTCTGCTCAGGAGCACGCGTGCTGGTCTTCGGAGTCATCCATTTACTGTCTCCACCTCAACATCACGCACAAAGAAATTTAGTTCTTCGTGTCTTTGTCGTACTTACAGAACTTGGAATTCTTTGCCAGCGCATGTGTTTCCTCCTTCCTATAGCATGGGGTCCTTCAAGAGAGGCATGAAAAAGCACCTTTTGGGCCGGCAAGGTGGAGGCAGCTAGTGCATTGTCCGTTTCTGCACTAGCTGTCTTCGCATATGGACTCTCCTTACCGCTTCACATCAGGTGGTGTTGGGTCAATTGCCGCGCTTTGTATAAAAAAAAAGTGTAGGTATACACTAAAATTCTTATTAGGACAATAATATAAATTCTAGATAGCAGAGAAAAATGGATGATAATGGATGGATAACCGTGAAATGAATAAATTATATATGAATAAATGTTCATATTCACCATACAAACATCTGCCCTTACAGAAATTAGAATTTAGAAATTCAATCACACCATTACAAAGATACGAAAGACAATAAGTTACTAGAACTCCTTCAGTATCAACCTCATCTTCATTTAATTCAATCCCAACAAATCATCTCAGCAATTCTTTTTATTGTCAGATGTCGAGTTGCCGAAAACAGAAAATTCTCGACGGCAAGCACTCAGTTACGTTCTTGTAAAACATTTCCAAAGAACAAAGTGACGTAGCCGCAGATGCGACACTTCTATGACGGCGTGTTTACCGAGTGCGCTCCAACGTTAGAGCCTTTTGTCTCCAACACGTCGCTTTCATCGCGTCAACTCTTCAAACTTGGCATAATATACTTTTCCGACGAAAGGTTTGTAACTGACGTTGATGAGTTATTCTTTGGAATATTTAACACCAAACATACATTTAAACATTTGAGAGTGATAGAAGTAAAATATGAAAATTAATAAAAAAACAATTAATATCGTGTGGTGACTAATAGATTTAGAGAATGCTAAAAATCATCAAAACTGGTTTTTAAATTTTCTATCCAAGTTTCCAATATAACTGTAATTGGATATGCGGGTTTATTGCTACAGGAAATATTTCTTATAATCAAGGAATAATTTACGGAAATTTAGTCACTGTAGTTAAGTATGTAATGAGAATTGTGGTATTTCATAGAACTATGTTCTAATGAGGTGTTATTGGCTAGTAAAGTAATTTTAAAAAAGGCCTAACCGATTTTAATACCTAATGCGTTGAAATATAAAAGACAGAATGTAATTTTGACGCTAATTCAACTGTAAATATCTATAAATAAGTGTTACTTATGGTTGAATGGTTAAATATACTTAATCCTTTCTATCAGCTTTAAGCTTGCGAACGAATGGTTTTAACTTAAGAATACAGATTTACCTTAATCGGAGACTATTATTTAATTCATGAGACTATCTCATAATACAATCACTGTCTTATATTTTACTAAAACCTAAAACTGCACAGAATCGAAAATAAACTTTCTGTGCGAGAAATTTCGTTCTATAAAAACCAGAGAATTTAACCCCTTTTCAAATCTGTTTTCCCAGTATTTACGATAAAAGTACTCAAACGACCCTAATATTAAACGTATAACGCTACACGTACTCGTTTGCTAACAAACAGCAGAGGGTTAACAGTCTGCTGCGTAACAGAGGGCATTCAAAAAAGATCTCTGCACGTGTAGGGTTAGTAAATAGAAGAAAGTGTGCTTTGCTAGGAAAGAATTTTCCCAAATGCGTATAGGCATACAATGTTTTGCGATCACTCTTCTTACCTGAGAGCATTCTTTGATCTAAGTAAATGAGTTTAATTTTGTTGTGAGCGCGTAGAGTACCCTCCATAATATGTTTTACGGTTTGTTTAAACATCACAAGAAACATAACTTAATACCAGGGAATTATTTTCAACCATTATTTTGATTGTTTCTTTAATGCATGTTATATAAAATTTATGTTTCGTCAAAAGTGAAACAAAACAAGGAGGGATACCTCCTTTAAAAGTATTAGGAGTACACGCCCGGCGGGAACTTGTAAACTAGATCAAGCATAAGTTTATGACAACTTTTTAACAAAAGTGAATGTTTTTATTTTCAGATAGTTTCATGAGAATGTTATAAGCAAATATGACGACAGAATAAATCTTCTTTTTTAGTAGATGGAAAATCTTCTAATCAATGCTATGGATTTAGAAACCCTTTGTTAACGGTAGGCTGGAGCCTGTAGACTGTATTTTAAAGTAGAAAAAAGTGGGAACCAAGGAAACCACGTTTTCATTCTACACCAGTATCAAAAACAGATATATAGAAAAAACAAGAAAATGACAAATAAAACTAAGTAGCAAAATATAAAAAAAAAACATTACAAAAAGGCTGATTGAAAGGCTAGCCCAAAATTTGTTGCTTAATGCTCAGAAAATAAAGTGCAATATAGTCATGACATAAAACTGCCTGCAGTGCTTCATATCCATCAAAAGTCTCCTGCGAGTGACCGCTCCGGTATCATAACAGAGTTTATTTACAGCTATTTCCAACGTTCATACTAATGGTCGACAGGCCTTTCCTGACGGGTGTATAAATCAAGGAACAGTCGGTATATACGCATCCCATCGGCTGATAAATGCACGTAACATGAGTCTTTTACAACCCCATAGTTGAACGATAGGGCTGTCACATTCTAAAACGATGAGTGGCCATCGAGGAATTATAAAACTTTGATCTGACACGTCTGATTTGACTTTTTCATTCCACTTTGAAGTCGTAAGTGACATGGTAAATATTAAGCACCCATGTAGATGAAATGTTTTTATTTATGATTCAATTACTTTAAAGAGGTTTCTAGAAGCATCTAAATAATTGTATATGGAAATATGTGATTTGTTATATACTTAATTATTATAAACTAGTTGCCGCCCACGGCTCCACCAGCGAGAATGTCGGGTTATCAGGCCAAAAGTGAACCAATGTCCTTTTTTAGTATTTAATCTATATTCATGCATAATTTTATATAAATGAGTTCAGTGGTTTAGGAGTGAAAACGTTGCAGACAAATAGACAGGGTACTTTCTCATTTGAAAATGATTCTTATGAGTGCCAACCCTATAAGACATAGGAAGCTGAAGTCGATGTAACATTTTTAAGTCACGGTGATATGATACAGATAATTTATCATGGTTTTATCCAGAGATTTTTTCGCGATTAAAGGTTTGGGGTTCGTAGCGATGTAAAGAGCTTATCCGATAGAAAATTTTATAAAGTGATGGTATGAAAATAATAAATAGGATAAAAGAAGCATCAGTCAGATATGGTGAAATGAAAAACTATATCATAATTTTTAAACAAGGAAAATATAATAACATAGATGATTAAACTTAATCAAGCAAAACCGAACGGAGAGAACGCGAATATATGGATTTTAAACTTTTCACCGAGGAACGAAAAGACAAGCACGATTTAAGAAAATCGACAGAATACTTACAAAATTGTCAATTTTTACAGTTTACTGAGCAATAACACATTTTTACTGTTCATTTTGTTTTTCGTATCAATTAAGCCACCATGGTATACTGCCAAAGAAAGCGGAGTGAAACAATGAGATATTGCAATTTAATGTGTTTCTTAATAAAGGTAATGTTGTAGGACTTACCGATCGTACTCTTGAATTATTAATGACTACTCACAACTCTATACCTAACTATATTGCAGTCCTGTAAACGTCTGGTTGTCGAAAATTCTGTTCATTTTATAAAAATAGCTATTATTCCGTACCCTTTAGATATTTTGACTCAATTCCAACCGTTCATCGGGGAATTCGAAATATTCTGTGACCGTCGAAGGTCCGAGATTTCCATCTGGAATTAGCTGCGTTCAAATCGATATTGGACCGGTGACGTCTAAGATATTCGTTATTATTGCTTTGTTTCCCATTCTAACAGTTTGTTGGTTCGGCCATGCTACTTTGATTGGTTTCAATAGTTTTGTTTTATGTAAACAAGATTACAAAGCAGTTTACGTTTCAATTTAAAAAGAACATTTTTACATTATTGTAACAATTTCAAATAAAGAAAGAAAACGTTGAAAAAATTACATGCTCCAGGCAGGAATCGAACCCGCGTCTCCAGTAGTCTGGCCAGACGCGATTACCACGACGCCACCGCCACCTACTAATTTCTTCACCGCTTTCTACCCTTTTTTAACGTTTTTATAGCAATGTTTATCTCACCACTCATTGAAGTTAACACCTCTAGTGATCCAAAATTCTTTCGCTCACTAGAGGTGTAACTTTTACAAGCATTAACTAACTTCCAGTTAAGATGGGAAAAGCTATAAAGTAGGCGCTTAAGAAACGCATCAAAAGCATTAAAAAGTGAACATTTTACATGCTTATTATAAGGACCCAAATGAAATTAAAATGATAAGTACGCACATCAAGTGTAGTAGTAGCACTACGAAAGCCGCCTCTATTACGAACGGAGCAAGGGCGGTGTCAAGGTCAAACTGTTACGCTTTATGTGCTGTCGACTGTATATTTATTTAAAAATAAATTATAGAGATGGCTTCATGATATTTTTTTGATTATTTAGGGGAATTTTTGACAGTAATTTTATTACTTAATTTTTAATAAGATATTTGTTGGTACTTTGTACTGGACTTTAACATCTTAATTTACCATGTTCTGGCTAATTACGATGTTGATGGTGAATAATACCCATACACGAACAACCATTTATTACCTCCATTACCTCAATCAGTACTGTAAAAAAGTATCACGCGATTATAACATTAAAAAGAACTTTATTACTTTGGAGTTCATATCGATGTTAATAATAAAGCAAGTCTAGGATTAATCTTTGGTCTAGGTAAGCTTGAAGTTGATTTACTACTCGTTCGAACCGGATTTTTCAATCCCCATATTCAGACAATGCATCACACAAGAGACCATTCTTATCTCAGTACATTGTGCATCCAATACAGTAGCAAATTAAAGCCGTTCTTGGATTCCGGACGTTCGTAGGAGGGTCGAAGTCTGAGGTTAGGGGTTCGGACTACAGGGGCACGGCCGATTGAATGTGGTCTGCGGTACGAGGGAGTAGCTTAGAATGCCTGATGCAGTTCGATTTATAAGTTCTGACTATAGGTGTAGGTCTGATGAATCAGCAAAATCAACTGAGTAATTATGGAAGTAGAGTCCCATCAAATTAAGTGAATGTTAATATTATAATAAATTTAATATGAAAGATATTTAAAAAAATATCTGGACTAGAAAAAAGTCAGGTCCTGAGACGGAAACTAAAAATCACTAAGTAGGTTACCTGATTTGGTAATCAATCTTACAGGTAAAACCTGTAATCTATCAACACTTTTGAAGGTCAGTTGTAGAGCATTTTAAGCTGGTGAAATTAAGCTCTTGCGTATGGAATAAAACTACTTTACCGAAATTAACTTACGTTTGCTTGGATGTTACATTATTCATAACTATAACGACTATTGACGACCGCCTGGCCGAGTGGTCTGTACCCCAGGCTACTCGGTCAAGAGGTCCCGGGTTCGAATCCCGGTAGGAACAAATGTTTGTATGATAAGTACGAACATTTGTTTACGAGTCATGGATGTTTATATGTTTATTTAGTATATTTCCAATATTTATAGATATATTATTATCATTATTTCTCCGTTATCTAGTATCCACAACACAAGCTCTTAATGATGCTTACTTTGGGCTAGATAATAGGTGTGAGTGTATAAATATTATTATTATTAACTATATAACCGACGTTTCGATTACTTTACAGCGATCGTGGTAACGGGAAGGCGACATCTTAAATCAAGTTAGTAGATGTGTAGTGCTCGCAAAAATATAAAACAACATTATCTTGCATAATTGGGTTGGAGTTTAACCAAAAACAATATTCTATGCTTAGTTTTAATAATTGCTAGTTGGTCTTCCAACTTATCAATTAAAGCCGTAAAAAAAGTGATTTTTCATCTACAACCAGTTTCCTCCATCTGAAAGGGCTACATTGTAATGTAAAGGGCAAGAACATTTCCTGGCTCCGAGCGCTGCCGAAATGTTAATTTGCCGGAAATTAAAGTTGTTTCAACTTGTTACCCTTTGGATTCTTATGTGTAAACTCATGAATTAAATATACGCACTTCGTTTTCGGGTCGATTACTTTGTTGTTTTTGTATGGTATATCTTATAATTGTTGTAGATGTGTTACTTTGTATTAAATGTATTCGATTTACGTCGGTATAGGATGAAAAAAAATCAGATTTTAGTTTTTCATGAATCAATTGACAATACGGCCAAGAGTTATGTCACTCAAACATTTCAAAAGCATTTTCATCACTGTTTTATAATTAAAACAGAACTTGAGTTGGTTGAAAAGTTTGTAAATGAAGCTCCGACGAATCATTGTTAAAGTGTGAAGAGATTATTATCTTGACGCTTAAAGACTTCACAGTTCCTATATTATGAGGAGTATCTGCCGCCCTTAAGTTTGATAAAATAATTATAATATGACTCTTAATGACTCATGGGGAATACAGTTCTGAATATTGGTGAACAATAATCCCCTTATTATGAAACGCGGACTAAAGTTTGTAGGTACGGTCTAAAATTGATGCTGTCACTGTCTTTCTTTTAACAAATAAAAGTGACAGCATTAGTTTTAGACGGAACTTACTTTTTTCCGCGTTTCATAATAAGGGGGTAAAACTTTAATTTATGATACTCTTTTGTACGTTCCATCAAGAATGCATTTTTTTTAAGTAAGAATTTAGAGTAAAACAATAGTGTTTATCAAAATGCTTCCGTAAATCTTATTATTTGGTTATACCAGTCCAAAAACACAATGTCGTTAACGAACATTTGTAGATAACCCGAATGGAACAATTGCATTACTATTATTAATGAACAATCGTATGAATATCGTCTAGTTACCGGATAAATCCATTTGATCCATTATTGAATCATGATTGGGAGGGCAAAACAGGTATTTAAACGAGATATCCCAGTTTTGTGGTTTGTTGCGGTTTTCACTAGTAGGGTTGAACATTTTGTAGATGTTGGTGTCTGGTGCGTATGCACCAGACACCAACAGCTATAACATTTGGATATACATCAGTAATATTAAAATCAAAATATTTATATTTATGCTCGTGGCACTACTAAAAATCTATACATTTCTGCAATCATCGACAAAGTAAATTATTTTTGTCAGCCGTTTTATCTCTTATATACCCGCCTGCGCTCACACACATAAAAAAATAAATATATTGTGTCTGATATGTGATTTCTATACATATTTAGTTTCCAAATCAATTTATTAATTATTCTAAGGAAAAGATATAGCATACACCCAGCACTTTGTATTGGTCCTTCGAACCGGAACAGTTCGAATAGCATAAGCATTATGCACCTGTTAAATACGACTAGTAGTTGCTTTAGCATATTGATATAAATAAATAAAATAAATAAATAAAATCAGTTTATTTCAGACATAAAATGTCCCCATAAAATTTTTAGTAACATTATATTACAATATAATTAATTAAACTAAATAAAATCGAATAAAATCAAATAAAACTAAATTAAATCAAATCAAACTAAATTAAATTAAACACATTAGCACAATTAAAACAAATTAAACTTAAAATAATAGATACATAATAACAGAAAAAAAATCATTAATTTAATTTAAGTACCTGCCTCGGTCTGGGGCACTTGGCACACGCACATGTGTTTGTGCCACAACAGATTTATTGCTTTCTATTGTTTTAATTTTTGCTGCTTTTATTATTGAATGTTATTTACAACGCTTCTAAAAAGATTCAAATATCGATTGATTCAAACGAAACGTTTGGCATTACTGCTTCGAACTTTTTGTATCCCATCTGTAACGCTAATAATTTCGTTGTTTTAAGCGACAAATTATTATTATTTTGGTAATATTGAAGGTTCGTATCAATTATGTTAAAAACGGCAAAAATGTAACTGCAATAAATAACGACGCTAAACATAAACAAAAAATGTATATCGCTTGTTGTTTGGTTATAATTAAAAAGATTGTTGATAAGAGGCTGTTGCTATCAGCACGAGGACGTGATATTTTCTTTGAATGTCAATCGATTATCGCAATATGACTAAGGATGAATCGATATTTTATGATTAATTAATAATAAATCGATATTAAGTTGCTAAGTTCTTTCATTACCGAAGCTGAAAACTTCATCATAATAAAAATTCAGAGGGATTCCCCAAAAAGCAAACTGGTTTCGTCTCTATCATAGCTTAGAAATGTTAAGAAACATGAAAATAATTTTGTTATTTTTTTTTTGGAAATTCTGAAGTTGCAACAAATAGTTACTAAATAGTTAGTTTGTTTGTAAATAGTTACGTTTCTTGAACAATATAATATCTATTGTATCAGGTTTGTGGATACTTTACAAATTTAAAATATATATAATAATAAAATGTTTTATCTATAGAGTTAGATAAATTATTGATAAAATATATCATGAATCATTTTTGACAGATATAAAGACTTATATTTAGATAAAAATTCATGGTCGAAATGATAGAAAAAATCCTCCTGTGTGAAATAAGTAGGTTATTTCATATGAGAGTTCGACCATCACTTTTACTTTTTGCTTCTATAATAAGTAGTTTTCAATGTTTATTTCTGTAAAATTATGTAAACTTTCATTCTAATTTAGTATTTATTCTATCGTATCATGTTATGACAGTCACGTCTCTTCCCTATTGTAAACCTTTACATCGAATGTGCTGAAGGGTTTCGTCGTGTGGGGTCAGTTAATTAAATTTCAGCTCAGTCTAGTATTTCAACCGTCTCCTAACCAAGCTATATCATGGTCAATTTATACTAATTATAATCGATCAGGAGTATTTTATCGTACAGTATTTATATATCATAAGTTATTGTCAGGGTTTTGCAGTAAAATTTTAATTTTTAACTTTTTCTCGGATTTGACACCGTCCTCTAGATTCTAGTGTCTTTGCTATTCTTATCGTGTTTAGTGTCATAGTGATTGTTTGTCTTGTTTGCTATATTGTAAATTATTGTCGATTATCGTTTAACCATAAATATATCTTACGAGAGTTGATTTCCTCACTGTCGGTTAGTTTAATTATTATTTTCTTCATCTTCTTAGTTCTGGACACTTCGTACTTCAGAGAATTGATTAAAAATACAATTACAGTTTTGTTTATCCTCATTAAAGCACTTTGTCCTGCTTGTCTCATTAATCAAGTCTCTACACTTGAAAATTACACAATACCTGACATTGAGAAGTCCTTTTATTATTTGTAAGTTTTTCTTATGAAACTCTTAACAATACTCATCGTCTGCTTTGTCATTAATCATTATTGTAACTTTAACACGCCGTTCATTGGATTCCTTCGATTAGATAGTATAGACCCCTATATCGTAATTAACTAGATTGTGGACATTCCACGCATCTGTGACCGTGTGTTACTGAACATGTAGATTATGGTTGCCATCGTTGGCTATATGCTAACTTGCAACTATGCAATATGAATAATGCAGACTACATTCAGTGAAATAACGATATAATCTCCCGTAATCTTTATTTAGAGTTTTATTTCAATATACATATTACGGGAAAAGTTAAATTCTTTCGTATTCATGTTCATAATTTTGGAGAACAATATGATAATTGCTGCGCTGTAACCAATGTAACAATTTTGACTTAAATATTATTAGTGATATCTATCTATACCGATCCTTTTTGATATCACTGGAGGTCTTTGTTCAGCAGTAGTCATCAAACGCGGAAATAATTATGATTCCGTTTTGCTTTACACATAGGATAAATCCTGTATAGTGCTATAAATATCAAAAAAATGAATGTATTTTAAAAAGTAATGGATAAAACGTATAATGACATATAATTTTTATACTAGGTATATTCTTATATGTTATACTGTATGTTTGTACACTGGCATCTTTAGTTCATGAACACTTTACCACAATAGTATACAGTGCTATCTCTGCGTTATGTAGATATGACTACAGCTTGTTTTGGATTACGACGCGTTTGGTTCTCCGTCACCCTGTATTTTATTTGCAATTTACGGCAAATATTGTGCGTACATTGCAAAATAATGGAAGATCTGTTAGTAACCATAGTACCGACGTTTTTGGTATTTATGGGTTATCTTTAGCAGTTGTTGATCAAATACGAATGTGTAACATTGCAAGTCTATTTTAAATTCTTAACCTATCACCTAAGCTAGTTTTTGATTAAAAGTAATGTAAAGGAGCAAAATCCCGGCGGTTTTTGCAGGTGAATAAGTTACAAACATTCGGAGGTAATTAGAAGATGAAATTACTTAGACTGCCGACTTTTGGCATTTTACATTGAAATGTAGGTATGATAGTGTTTTATTTCAGCTGATCGTATCATTAATTTGCTTTAACTACTTTCAAAAGTGAAAAAATTCTGAGCATAACGCAAAGTCTTTTTGAATTTTTAAATTCTTTGAACACAATCGTTTATCTGTTTCAAATCAAATTTTATACGATCCGTTCAAAATCAGCGAGTCGTTATTACTCATTTCGCACCATTAGTCTTCAAAACCGGTCCATAAATTATACTGGCGATGGTTTTGATGGCAGCGTTCAATAGATTTAAGGGGTCAAAAGGCAACCACAGTTCGATGAAGCAGACTAAGAACAAAGCAACAAGTTTAAGCCGGATATAATTTTAAATCTAAAAATATCTTTCGTGGTTCATAAGTATATGAATTTAAATATTTATGAATCCGGTAATTAGTGAATAATATGTTATCTGGAGATTTTCCACGAAATCACAACTTGCCTTCACAGGTAAAATTGAAAATTTTCAAAATTTTCTGTTTTGTAATAAATTTCACTATCAAAATTTCAATTGCGGATCGTTTATGTGAAATTTTAAGTGACAATTAGGCTGGTAAATATTGTGCACAAAGAATAAGCCCCGCAATTCAGCGAGGTAATGCGACCAGTCTTATTGGTACACTTCCCTTTTCACAAGATTTAGGTAGTATTTTCTTATGTATAAAAGCGGTTTTTTATTTTATGAGTATATTCTCCCTTAATCTATATAAAAGCTACATTATTCCAGTATGTAATTTTTAAAGCAGGCACTATTTCTTTTAGTTACCAAAACGTAAACAAGTTTATTTTACATTGCTCTATAAATTGTTGTTACGCTGTACCAGAGTATATCAGGCCCCTACAAGTCACGGAAGGTGGACACAGCTAAAATAATTAGCTTCTACCGAGGGCTAATAGTCCCTTTGTCATCTTTAATTTTATCTGTCCGCTCCGCTGAGCTGTGTCTTCATGATAATCTGATTGGTGGGGCGGGCGCCCGAAGGTAATTGCGCGTAGTCCTTTTAAAATAGTTTTTCCCTAGTTTTGTTGAAGAGATTTCCTAAGCAAAAAATGGATATGAATAAGTTTTTTTGAAGTGTTAAGTGAGATAAAAAGTCTCGAAGAGGACTTAATAGTATACTAATCTAAAATTTTTGACGTGTTGTCAATTGCGTTGTGTAAGTTATTTGCAGGGGAATGATCGTCCAAAACCTGATTATTAGTTTTTACGTTCCTTTTTCTGCACTAGGGTACATTAAAAAGGAGTTAAATAAATATTAGGTAGTAATTAAAATATAATAAAACTAGAAAAATTTTTTCACGTCCTGAGGCAGGAACGTCCTGTCCTGGGCTGAGCTTTCCTGCAGGGCGTGAAATTTTTCTAGTTTTATTATATTTTAATTACTAAGTAATTTTTCAAACATTTATAATAATGTTAAAATCAAAAATTAAGAAAATATTAGGTAAATACGCGCAGCAAAAATAAACATTATAAAGTCATAATTTAATTAACAAAAATCGTCAAATAGAGAGGAAGAGAAGAAAGTAACTTAAAACAAGAACACAAAAGAATAGAAAGGAAGAAGAACAGGAGAAAAGTTGCAGTCAAGTCAGAGCGGCTGACCGGGGTGGTACCTACTTACAGAAGATCTGAGCTAAATAAGAGTTCCTGCGGTAATTGAATTCGCCAGACGTCAATATGACGGTTTCTATTGATTTTTACGGGGTAGGGAGTACGTAGTCTCCGAGGTGGTAAGAGCATCTGGGCTACGGTAACCACCTGAAGGACCGTGCCTATGTTTGCCACCCTCGTCACCTTTGTCACTTTTGTTACCTTTGCCACCTTTATCTTGTAAAAGAGTCTACACTTACTAATTACTTAAAGTAATAAAGTATTTAACAAACAGATCGCTTTATAAAATAATGAGGTTTATTGATATGAAATAGCCAGACACCAATATTGAGGCGCCGACCACAGCCTGTCTGCATAACTCAATATGAAAAGTATGCGCCCTAAGCCATAACAGCCTTAATAAAGTCAGCTGACGGTCTATGCTATCATAGTTATATTAAATCTTTCCTCCAGTATATTTGAAAAATAATTATAGCTATTAAAATCCTCATGCGATAGTTCATAGAGATGTTCTGTATTTTTCTCAAAGCTTTAATGCAAAGTATTTATTTCGACACATGATTATGGCTATGATCCGGAAGAAATATTGCAAATTAAGATCACTAGACTCATCTAAGTATTTCATCTCAAATATTAGAGTTTATTGCTAATTTACGATTTAGTAATTTTTCTATACAATCGTGAACCAGACCCGCAGTGTGGATAATTATGCCTACTGTCTTCTACTGTAATTACTCATTTTTCTGTCATTACTTTCTCAAATCGGCTGTTTCCACTTCTGCACTTTGACCTCTAGGGATATTTTGTGTTCACCTGCTCTTCCTGTGTCTCGAATAACGCTGCCATAGTTTCACTATCCTTGGGCTTGAGCCTATAGTCTTCTGGCTAAGCATGTGCTAACTCACGCTCAACAGACTTATTCTGCTCCTGGCAAGAGCATCGCATAGACATAAAATATGTTTCATTGATTCCTGGTTACAGCTTAAGATGGCTTAAAGTCCTGGTAAAAATCCGAAAGTTTGGATGTTTGTTACTCTATCACGCTAGAACGGCTGAACGGATGTGGATGAAATTTGGCAGAATAAAAGATATAATGAAAGGATTAAAATATAGGATATTTTTTCTTCCAAGAATACGTTCCTGTGGGATAACTCAGACGAAGTCACTGGCTGAAAACAGTAGTAAATAAAGATATTATGGAGATCTGCTCACGAAAAATAAAACCCACGAACTATTCCATGATTATTTATAGACTTTTAATTTACGTAAATCCTGAAAAGTATTGAATATGCATGAAACTTCGTGCAAATTGTATTTAGAATCGTAACAAAGCATGATTATCATAATTTTACATAATACCAAGAAACTTGGTGAAATTATATGAGATTAATAAACAGTTATTTTAATTGATGACTGTCTGGTGAAGTGGTCACAAACCCTGTAGGTACACTAAACCAGCGGCACTTAGTTGTATTTCTGGTAGGGGCAGATGTAGATATGATAAATAACAACGTTTGCTTTTTAAACTCATGGTTTTTAAATTTTCGGTAAAAGTCTTCATTCATACAGTCGACAGCACGTATGAATGAAGACTTCAAGTTATGTGTTAATAGTGCAAACTTTGACAGCATTTCTGAAAATAGTAGTTAGGATGATTGTTTGTTTGATTTATAGTTTCATCATCATCATCATCATTTTTGTTATAAGTGGTCTTAAAAAGTTAAAAATATAGTTTTGAAACTACTAAACACCCAAACCATTTTCAGTACTAGATGATCTGCTTCGGTAGATAACTACTACCGGACTATCGGAATGGACTATCAGATCTACGATCGGCCTTAGACATACCCTGCATTGCTTCTTGCTGACAGTAAAGATGGCCACGACAATCCGGCTGAGCGTGAGTTAGCCGCATTACATTACGGTGTCGTTTTTCAATACGGCCGGCGGCACGCCTTTTTTCAATACGGCGTGTTGAACGATATGGCTGCGACATATACACATAGATACCAGAAACTGGAATTCCATCCTGATCATCATAAATGATTTTGACATAAGCTCTTCTGTTTTAATCAGTTAAACTGACGTGATGAAATAATAAAACACATATGTGATTGTACTTAAAAAAAAACTAAGACCTGTAGTCAGATTTTTATTCCCATGGAAAAAAATGTAAACAATAGTGCTTCCGCGAATAAAAAAGGATCTGTAATTAGTAGGTTTCTTACCTACGAGAAGTTCGCCTCCTAAAACTACTATTCATCCATTTTGATTATGAAAATAATTATTCTTTTACAATCATTATTTTTATTTTCGTAAAACTTTTCATTTATTTTCAATTTTCGTATTATGTGAATTTACATTACTGTCTACACTAGCTGGTCAATATTTGGATCGCTATTAAAAAACCGAACAAATGAATAAACTTTATGAGTGGAAAAATCAAAACCACGGAAGATATTAAATTTGTAACTATCCGCGTAGCTCCTTTTGATCGCGACAGGCTATTTTCCCATTGCACTTTACCTAGTAAAGGTTCTTGTACTTTTGATAATCCAGCATTATTCTAACGTAGCTTAACATTCCGACTTACTGCAGGCCTCTTCAGAGAAATCCTGAAATGTCATAATGACAGTAACATAACTTTGTTCACAATCTTTCTGCGAGAATAAAAATTAGACTATACCTACTTACTATTAAAAAGAGTATCTCGTATCTTGGGCATTGATTTATATTTGATCTTGGGCCAAAATAGAAGAACAATTATATAAAAGTTTCTAAATGTTTTAGAATTATATTACTTCTAAATAAAATAAGTCTCGAACTCAATTTCCGATCTACATAAAAGAAATTAGCACAAGTACCGTAAAATGGTTGTGTTTTATTAAAAGTTTCTCCGTTTACTGCTTAACAAAATGTATAGAGAAGAAACGCTTCTGTACAAGTTGGCAACGTTTCGCCACTTTATAATTAATGGTAAAAGACGGTTTCATTTCGGGGCAAAACAAAAAGGTAATTGCGTCCAATTAATTTCGAACTCCTTGCAAATGAGGGTGTATCTGGACTTGTTAGTGTGCATTACACGTATAAGTATGCGCCAATAGAAGGTTTTAATATTTAATCTTCAGATAGAGATAGCCTGATAGCTCACAGCTTTCTCATCTGTTAAAAAAATAAAAATGTATGTTGTTCTCTCTTTTTCGTTTTACATTGTATCGATGCGTAGACGCTTTTTACACAATGTATGTTTGAAGAGAATTTTAAAACACGGGTTGGTTCTTTGTTATTTCATTCTTAAGAAGGTATACTTCTTGGATAGTTCAATATTTTATATTTTTTGACTAACAACGTATATTGATTTAGTACTCTATCCTGTCAAAATTTAAAATAATATATAAATCTCCACTTTTCGTTTCCCCCTGCGTTTCTTTGTGGATACTTGTTTCACAAATTACTATACTGATTACATTGCTGGTGTTTTGATAGCGAAATAGGTGCAATAGGCATATTTAGCGAAATAGGCGAAATAGGCTTCCTAACGGTTTGCCCCCTAAATCACCATATCGTCTGTGCAATATGAAGATTTGATTTTCTGGATCAATATTAACTAAGCAACAAACTCAAAATATTTTTTTACTCTTTTCAGGCTGCACTGTGTGCTGACTACAGCGTCCCTGTGGACTGCGTATCGGCTGGACCTGCTCCTCGACCCAGCTCCTTCCACGAGATATCTGCTCCTAAAGTAAGTATTATGTTGCTGTCAGCATCACTTCTTTTTTCAGCTCTTTTATCAAAATGGACCTCTTTAGTCGCGAAACCTCGGAAAACGTTTCATGGCCTGCTGGTAAAGGCGGTGGATAGGAAATGGATAATAGTGGCCCAAGATTTTGAACTGGGAACATCCATAAAGAAACCACCCATCACTACTAAGTGATGCGCCATGTAAATCATGGCGCTAACTTCTGCTCACAAAAACACTACCTGTCATTTTACAATGAAACATGACTATTGTATGCACTAGCCTCTATATACTTTTGTTTCTTTATTTTAATGAACCAAATCCTTTTTCATCCATAGCCTGGTAAATGACATGGGTTAAAAGGGTTTAAGATCAGCATTATTAGGTCAACCAAATGAAACCACCTTTTTTATACAACCAAATGACAAACAAGCTGACGGCCCAGCTGGTTGTATGCGACTGCAATAAAATGGAAGAATCCCTTGATATGGCAGGTGCGTTGTCATCCTGAGGCCTAACGGCCTGGCCACGGGAAATTCGCCGAGGCGAATATTCGCGCTTTTATTCGCCCGAATGAAAACAAATGTACTAAGCAGACCACGCGTAGCGGCGACCTCGCCATTCGCGCCGAGCCGCCGCCCGCTCCGGCTGTAAAATGAAATGCCGTCCATGTCCAGTAATTACACTGGCTACCTTTCTCTTCAATCCGAAATACAGTGAAGTGTTTCACGGCTGAAATAAGAAAGGCGGTGGTACCTACCCAGACGACCCCACATACGGGCCAACCACCAAAAGAACTACATTTCCTTGCCAATAAAAATTACCTTTTATTAGGTACTGTTTGCTTTAGCTGGGTACTTATTACTTCTATTATTTTATAAGACAAACCTTAAGGAGAACAAATTAAAAGAAATCCACATAATTATTTATAGGCGTGGGACAAGTTGAGGTTGTTTTCGTAAAACACGTTCTCAAGCCATTGAATCTCGACATCTCACAAAAAAGTAGAATTACGCGCACTTTAGCGATTTCACATACTTCTGAGACATGACTAAGTAAACGTAGTTCTGTCGACAGCACATCAAGCGTAACAGTTTGACCTTGAGACTGCTCTTATTCCGTTTAAAATAGAGGCGGTAGTCGTAGTGCAAGTGTTACATTTGATGTGTCTGTACAATCAACAGTGAACGTTATCACTTTGAACAGCTCCAAATCCGTAGAAGCTTTTTTTTCGAATTCGTCGAATTCGCCTTATAAATTGGGAGACGAGGATATACAGGATGTATAAGAGCGCTCTCTATAACGAAGGCAGATGGCAGTGCTGTTCACCCTAAGCAAGGATTGATAAAAAATAAATTTGAAATCACTGAAAAAAAAACAGCTGTTCCATACAAATAGGTCGTGTACAATTTGTATAAACAGCTGGGTTTTTTCGCAATTTCAAATTTATCTTTTATGAGTTTTAATAAGTTTTAATATGAGTTTTAATATTTTTCATAAAGCCATGTCTGATGAATGTGATTATTTCTGCACTTATTGCATTGAAATGTGGTTACACCCACACCAGAAGATTCATCTTAAGATCACTCAATCGAGAGAGTTCTTTTGCGCCAAATATATGGTGACAGGGCCCACGATGCCAATTCGACACATACTTTACTTGTTACCTAAACTTTAATTTTTTAACACATTAACGACTCTGACAAGTTGTAAATGAAAAGGACGCCATTTATATGTCGCCAAAACCAAAAACTAAGACAAAATATTGCTGTTTTTACCCCTGACGAAAAAAGAGGGGTGTTATTAGGATAGTTCTTAGCTATAATTTATGAAGATCAGTTCAGGCGTTTAGTGACTATTAGCTCATTTTCTACATGATAAAAGGGTTTTACTCACTTTCACAGATCCAATTGATTTGAAATTTGGTGTAGGTACTGTCACTTCGGTGACATTCCCATGACATACTAGCCTTGAGCTGATCCAATACCATCAAAAAGTCTGCGGGATCCTTAATTCTTCAGAAACTTATAGCAGCTATAGCGTGTTTGGCCTTTTATGAATAATCTCAATGAGATGGTGTTAGATAGATAATTAATGAGGCTGGTGGAAACTTAAAATTTTTAATTTTATATTTTTATTTCTATTTTCTTTTGCAAACTTAAAAAGTTTTTTTACAGTAATGAGCACTACAAGAACTAGTTATTTAGGTGATAATCGGAGGAGCTCGGGGGCTTTTGAGGAGCTCGGTGGCTTAGTGGTTTGAGCGCTCTGGTTTCGATTGCGAAAACGAAGCAACTTTCGCCGTGGTCGAACCCGGGATGGGTCAATCAAATTTGTAATCTCGGGCTCCTTCGTGCTTCGAAAGGCACGCTTTTGGCCAGCGTCGTGGTGCTATGGCCCAAGCTTCTCATGTGTTTCTCCCATGTAGGAAGGCTTGTGCCGGCAGGGGAACGTTAAAGGCTGGTGAAAATGATGATTATGATGAAATATAACCACAAATATAATATAATGGGTAAATAAATGGCGCTATTGTGACGTCAAAATCCTCGATCATTTTCTATGGAATGTTTTTCTCAATTTAATTTTATATTTCAAGCGTTTAGTAATACAGTCGATATTGTGGCTCTGTGATGTGATTTATGTGAAATTCGCCTCGAATGATCATATTTTGGCAGTAGGAAGACTTGTAGCTATTAAAATATTTAGTAATTTAAAAATAATTGTTTTAATTTTTATTTAACAAAACTACGAGGTAGGGGGAGTTGCATTATAAAGAAGCAGTATTTTATAAAGAGGAGTTTGTTTATAGTTGTTTTAACCTTTTCTACCTTACTAGCTCTTCTAGGCGAATACCTGATGACTACTAAACGTTCGGCGAGCTATCACCCATACCTAGTTGATATACCAAACATACGCACTAAGCGTTTTTCGTCAGCTTTCATAATGCACGGCCAGGGAGTGGAATGCTCTGCCGGTTTCGTTGTTCCCTACCGCATATAACTTGAGTTCCTTCAAAGCTGGATAAAGTAGGCATCTTCTGGGTAAGCTCGCTGCTCGTCGACTCCTTCTTAACTTCTCTTGGAGAAAGAGTGGGATCAAAAGTGGAAATATTGTGCCTTTTTCTTTCGGGGAGGAATCCGCTTACGGACCTACCCGCCGCTGGCTAAGCGACGGGCGTGTGTGTGGGGGTCGCCCAGTGCCTGATCGCATTGGCACTAGGAATACCCACTAAAACTCTCCGTTAACTCTATTGCCCTTCACGGGGGGTAGCCTAGTCTCTGCCGAAGCAATTTCACCAACCCTCCCACAGAAATATTGTGCCTAGCTTTTGGATACTAGGTACACAAATTAGGCAATAAGTAATATGGTTATCGTAGAAATCTATCAGAAAAATAAGAAAAAGTGTAGGTAATCTTACCAATGTGCTACTATTTATAAACTTTAGGGCTTTGTAGGGATATCCACAAAAGTAGATAGCAGATATACTATCAACATGTATCACTCAAGTGCTGCCTGTTTGACTTAATATATCTCAGATATTGGCTGTCAGTGAGTCATATCATCGAGGTTATCATAAACGTATCAGTTGCAGTTAGATTTCGTACTTTATTACTCATAGTATACCGTTTAAGTGCGTTAGCACTTAAAAGCACTAAACCTTATATCATATTTCAACTCTCTTCTATCTAAAGCCGTTTAAAAACAGAATAAATATAATTAGCCATTATGGATATAATAAACTGCGAAATATTTTTAGCAGCCATTAGTCATTATCAACAATGTATTCAAAACGATTATTCTACGTTACTCGTCAAAAGCTTTCCTTCTGAGGGTTGATTAACTTATTAGTCATATAAGTGACTGAATCAATTATATTTTTATGCCCGCACATGTGACTCATGATGTTTCAATTAAAAATAAAATATTTAAGTGAGTATGTTTATTGAATAATGGATATTATTTTCAACTTTTTTGTTTCAAGTTACTTCTTCCCAAAACGCTTTAAATGGGAAAAAAGTTTTTCCCAAACAATACTGTAAAAACGATAAATTGCAAAACCTTACAGCATCTGTCTAAGCTTAATTTAGAATACTTAATTTGTTATCTGTTATTTTTGTTTTTTATTTTCCTTAACAAGAATAAGGTAGTCGTCTTGAAAAGCTACCGTATTTATTAGAAGGTAAATTTTAAATATTTTTTATGAAGATCCTAAAGCCCTGTGCTCAACTATGGGTGATTTTTATACAATTAACGTCTTAAAATTCGAATAAAGTTTAAAATACATAATTATTGTAAAAGTATATATATATTTATGCATAAATACATTGTTATTAAATTACCTACATTACAATATGTCCAAAGCTCAACCCTACGTAAGTATGTTGTTACCTAACATCCTTAATTTGTATCAATTTGTCATTCGAAATCACAAGTTCTAAATCAAGACACATTATCAGAGTAACCATACATACCTTAACTTAATGAGTCACAGGACTTAAAAGGATATCTGATTCGTTCATGTGGACGAGTGACCGAGTTCGTTACGCGTTATGCCATCACTGAGCCCTTATACTGGATTCGGTAGAGAAATTAGTAGTTATTAAAATCTCGTCTTTTTTTCAAGATCTGTGTCTAAAAATATCAATATTATATTTTTAAAACAATTTTATCTTATTTTACTTAAGCAAGGATTAGGTAAACATATCTTAATGTTCACTTAAACCATATCTAATTCTGTATTCTGTTCCTATGGACTCTAGTGTGTTTATAGTACATTTTAGAAGGTACTTAAGGCTTTACGGTTGAATATTCAAAGGTGACTTAAATTTTAAGTCCCGCGTAATTTCAAAGAGTGCGCTCCATTTTACGATTGCCAGTAGGTACATGATCTTGATTTAGAAAACACTAATAATATTTAAGAGGACCACAAATTCAAGAAACGCTAAAGTATACGACCGTTCAAGGATTAAGTTGGGTATCATTGAATAGGTCTTTAATACTAAACGATCACGTAATTTGTGAAATTCCCACAAACTAGACATAATAGGTTTTCTATCACCGAGGAGACGCAAGCGGTGTGGCAATGGACGAAGTTGAAATGTTTGCAAACCTTACTTATTTTTTTTTAACTTTTCTTATCGTTGCGTATTCATGAATGTAAAAATTAGTAAACTCTACTTGGACCATATTTATAATTACTTCATGACACTTACTTTAAATAAGATGTACTACGAATATATTCATATAACATAAATAGCGCTCGCAAGTAAAGTAAAAAATATCACAAAATGAAATCTACCGGTTCCTTTGTAGAGCAGCAAAGTTGAATGACTCAGTGAGTCATTCTTTCTCAACCCTCGTTCTTGAAAGGTCGTTGCTGAGTGAATGAAACATGTTGCTTGTTGATTAATATATTAACTTGGCGCTTTCATCATTATTACAAACTAATACGGTAGAGTGGGGTAATTATAAACAAGCCCGATTATATTATGATAGAAAAGGATAAAGACCTCATCTCCATGCTTGGCATTGAACATGGGTCTCCCCTCTCAGCCTGCAGGAATTGACTATCAACTGTCCCTTTCTCTCAAGATGTAGTACACGGCCTGGTTGGAAATTACCCTACGTTCAAGATGACCCTAGTCTCCTCTATATAAAAGCTGCTTTTAAAAAGGTGATATTAATTTTTTATCCTTATTTCTAGTCGACCAAATACAATACTCCTGCTGCGTTTCTTATTGATTTTCTTAAAATGATATTGTGCTTGTATTTTTTTAAAGTTTACCTATGTAAACTAGTATAAACAGATACAATAAAGTTTAAGCAAAGCTTTACTCTGCGCAAACGTAGTAGGTAAGTTATTGACTTCTCGACTTTTAGAAATTTTCCAAGCAAATTGGTAGAGACTGTGGTAAAGTTTGTGTTGTGGTTTGCATAAAATCTATTGCGTTCCGTATTTGAACTGACAATCTGTTATATTCACCTGAAGTAATAACAATTATTGAGGATATAAAAGGGAAGAAAAAAATTTTCTGCTCGCTCTAATATCAAAATGCTCATTACTTCAATGCACGCTTTCATTTAATATCTGCCACCACCGCTGCTGCAAATTGTTTGGTCGTGGAGAAGAAGCGGCACAAGAAACTAGACCAGCTTTCCAATGCGTGTATCATGTTCATCAGTCTATACGTTCCACTGCTGGGCAGAGTCCTTCCTACATGAGAGAAACACATGAGGAGTTTGGGCTATACCACCACCTCGCTGGACTAATGCTGGTTGCTGGGTTAAAGCTGTTAGTCCCGGTTGTTAACCGGGACTAACAGCTTTTAACTCTGTGGATATCAATTCGGGATTCTAGCCCGGCATATAGCAAGGGGTACAGACAACTCGGCCAGCCGGCCGTAAAATATATATGTAACAATATTCATATTACTTCCCTATTATTTTTAATAATATTCACTTGCACTTTCTCATGTTAAATGTGTAAAAGTCAAATACACTATACACAGCTTGTCAACTACCTATTCATTTCTTTAATCTTTATTGCACAAAAACAAGAGCACATGGGCGGACTTAATGACCAAGACATTCTCTACCACTGAACTGCTAAAAAGTGTTGGAGTAAATAAAATGGCGGTGCAAAAAGAAACGTTATAAATTCCTTACTTACTTAATAGACTACTTATTCCTTACTTACTATACCATTACCTACATAGTTAGTAAGTATAGTCTACATAGTTCATTCAAGGTAGGTAAACTTTTGAATGGAATTCCCATACATATTTTTATTATCTCTAGCGAAATTTGAAAACAAATACTTATTCAAGGATGTTGTGACTATCCTAATATTAGTAATCCAATATTATTTTTCTCACACGGCAATACACATAATTTGTACTATCGTATTAATTAAATTTACATTTATTTCCATTCTTTAGTTATATCTTAGTCATGTTTGAGATGGAGTAAATTATGATTATCTATCGCATAATTATACCATTCCTGACTGTTAAGTGTCTTGTCACGTTCATATCTCAGTCTGACTCAGTGATTACAACCGAACATAATCAATATTAATTGCAGTCGCGTATAGAATTTTAATTAAACGTATTTTATTTTATTTTGCTAACAATGGGAGTAGTACTATGTCATTCAGTTATTCATCTGCTGCTTAAACAATTGATCGGTATAACAACTCTTTGATGTTAGAATGAGTCAGGGTGTATTTAAGTGACTCAATTGATTCCATCCCTTTTAAAACACGTCATAAGGAATGCGTCATTCCTATTGGGGGTGTGTCATTCCTAACATAATATTTTCGCATAAGTAATATAACGTAAATAGTCCTATAGTTTCATCAGTATAATACCTTAAATTTTGTTGGTGGTAATGAAAATCAGAGCAGAGGTATTTTTATTTTCGTATTTTATTCTTGTTTATAAAATAAAATTGTAAATACCTCCGTCATAGGCGTTAATTTTGACAACCGCCTTAATAAGACTGTATACGTTAGTTATCATATTTGTAAGATAAGTTACCAAAAAATCCATAATTTTTTTCAAAATTGTAGAATCCGGGGTTACCTCGCTTCCATCTTCAGCCTTATCATCAGGTAAGACAAAGGCAAAAAGGTGCCCCGTAAGATGAAATAAAATTTATTTGCTTAATACTGTGTTACAATTTAGATTGTAATGTAAGTAATACAATAAATATTTAGTTTCGTCAGTATTAAGTATACCTTACATTTTGTAGACATGCAAAAGGCTTTTTCATAGTCTACAACTTTTTTACAGCGGGAAATCTGAAATTACTGTGTTAAAAAAGTTATGGCAAGATAAATATAACGTTTTATTTTTAGATATTATGGTTTTATTATATTCATATACATGAGAAAACAAATATCGATATACCGATTAAACATTTACTTTTTTCCTAACAAAAGGTTCACCAATTATGAGCTGTGTTAAGTGCCCAGCTGGAGGATTATATGGCTCGTCCCTTCCTGCAGGAAGGTACCAAACTATACATACTAATGTGCACAGCTTCCGATAGTCCGACGCCCTATCACACAAGTGCAGTAATGTTGTGCTATCCCACGTATGCCGATTGAATCTTTAAAGCGATACAGGAACTTATTATCGAATAAACCTACATAGACACTTGAATCGTGCCTATGTTAGTTTTTTACACTACTTTTATCCTTTTTTCACACCAAGATTTGGGACTACCTGCCATGGGAAAAGTTTTAGAACTTACATTTAAGATATCCGGTGAATTATCGCTTGTTCTTATTGGTCATACAAGACAATTAGCCCATTCTCATTTAAACACTAAGATTTTTGAAAAAGGATTTACATAATTCTCCACATTTTATTTCACATAATTTCCTAATACCCATTTTAGAGGTTCAAAAGCCCAAAAAAGGGTATTATAGATAATTAATAAAAATCATATTTTTTATACCAGTACCATTATTACCCCATATTATTATACCGTGGCTTAGTATTGTAGAAACACAGCAATGATTAAAATATGGATGGGCAAGATGGACCATCCTTGTTGCGACTTATCAAAATCTTCTGTAAGGTGGAATACTTCTAGGCTATTTAGAAGTGACTCAGTCTTCCAGCGCTGAAATGGATTTGAAAACCCGTTCGCTGGTCTCTTCTTCTAAGCATGCCGAAGTTCAAAGATATGCCTCTTGATAGGATATCGGAGGATTCTTAAGTCCATATAAACGTTTTTAACTTAGAAGTTATGGTAATTCGATTTATTTAAAAATAGACCATAGCATTACGATCACCATTAAGTTACGTTAATATGGTATGGTAGTACTTTTTCTATCAATGGTAGTATGCCAGTCCCAAGAAAAATAGTGAAAGTTTTTTGCACTAATAAGTAGTCACCAACCGCAAGATAGCCAACAGCGATTATTTGGTTTCAGTAAATGTACTCGAAAGACAGTACCAGCCATCATAAATGATTTTATATAATAAAAATTTCAGTATCATCGTGACGTTTTGGCTACACTAACACATAATCTATACCTATAATTTTACCTCTACTGTACAGTCAACAGTATATCAAGCATAATAGTTTGACCTTGAGGCCGCCCTTACTCCGTTCGTAATAGAGGCGGCTTTCGCAATCCAACTGTTACACTTGATGTGCCGTCGTCTGTACTATTACATACATATTTATCGGTCTTTATCTAATAGTGATAAAAACGTAGAGTTGCTGGTTCAGTAATAAAATCAGCATCCACACTAAACTATATGTGTAAATGGCGACGTAAATTAAATTTATTATATCGTACGCCACTAAACTCAATCACGAAGAAAACAATAAAATTCAACAAGAACTGTACTTATAATAATAAACAAGCTTTTGAAATAGTAAATAGCTTCTCTTTTAAATACCTACTTTAATTTCTTTTGTTGGCATTTAAGATCTTATTTTATCGTATTACATTTTTAAAGTCATGTGTAAGCATTTACTCCCCAGAGAAATCATTATTCCTGATTCTATCTCGCAGACATAGCTCGTTGTGCGACTGCAAACTTGCACAGAAGGTCCATAGTAAGCGACCAAGTTTCACAGCCGTTGAAGTTATCCACATAGCACGCAGAACAGACGGTCGGTGGGGCGTTAACTTCTAGAATGGCGACCACGTACCGGAAATCGCAAATAATAGATGGACAGACGATCTGCTGGCGGGGAGCCGTTGGATGTAGGCTTCCATTTGTAAATCAATAGGGGAGGCCTTTGTTCAGCAGTGGACATCATAGGCTGGTTAACGATAATGATGGCTGTACTAAATGTTGATGTTGTTGTAGTTTGTTAGTGTATATTATATAATTTATTACTTATACTATACCTAGATTATGATTATTAATATCTGTGTAATCTAGTTTTCATATATAGACAAGTCCCACTTAATTTAGACTAGATAAAATGTTCTGATTATAATATTTATCTGAGATTAGTAGATATACGATTATAAATATATTATTATTATATTGACGTGCTCCAATAATCCAGATACAAAAAAATGAGTGGTATGTAAAATAGACTTTGTTAATATGGTAAAACTGTAAATCCACACTAAGATTATAAATGCAAAAGTAACTCTGTATGTCTGTCTGTTACTTTTTCATTATGATGATAAACCGATCCGGTATGTTGATAATTTGAGACTCTGGAAGGACACAGGAACAGTTTTAGGAGCGATAGCCGCGAGCGGGCACTAGTACATCTGTAGTGTTTTTTATGAACCTCCTGATGTCATGGTAATTTACTACTGAATGTTATTAAAACTTAGTAACTGGTTTCAACAACCCAAGTCCTCAGGTATTTTTCCAAAGTGCCCAATGAATAAGGAACTGACTTCGCGGAACAGAGGTGTAAAAGCTCGTAGTTGACATCATCGTGACGTCAACATTCTGTGGCGAATGAAATGGGGGCACGCCCAGTTTGTGAATTAAATTCAAAATATTTCTTTTTGAATAACTCTGTGACAACTTTATATTTTTTCATTTGTCAATATAATGTATGTGGCTGTGCCTCGCTGAAGGGTGAAGGTATATTCTTTGAGCGAAGTTTTATTAGGTTTTTATTTGTAATTCTTGCTTTGAAATTTGAGAAAGCATTTAGCCAGTTGCATGGTGCCGCATCCTATTTTTATCTGTTTGTCAAGTTTGTCATTAATGTTGGATATGCTAAAATATGTTTCTTTATACATGTCTATACTATGAAAGAGCTGTGCTGGGCCTTGTCAATAGAACTGATTCAGGATAAAATTACGAAAAGTACGAGCAAACCTAATCAAAACTCTACATAGTTACAAATATTCAAAGAAATCTCGAGCACTATTTTGGAGAATAATAATTCAATGTCTGTACTTCGCGTGTATACAAATTAAAACTCTTTTACATTTGCAATGTCTATCGTAAAATGATAAATGAATAGTTGTAAAAGACTTTTTACTTCTCAAAAGTCTTCACATTGTCACCTGAATACCCGGAACCGGTGACCCCTGACAAAGTAGTCAGTATAGTTACATGCAGCCCGTTGTGGGTACTGACTCGGCCAGCCGGTCATATTTGTAAAGAGTCATCGTTGTATTATATTGAGTATTACATTGCTTGACAAAGTAAGGTTTTTTAGCCGACTTCAAAAAAAGGAGGAGGTTATCAATTCGTCTGTATGTTTTTTTTTATGTTTGTTACCTCAGAAGTTTTGACTGGGTGAACCGATATTGATGATTCTTTTTTTGATCGATGCGGAATAGTTCCCATTTGGTAGTTTGGTTTTCAAATAAAAAAAACTGGAAAAATTAAGTCGTCTACATATACGAAATTGGGGATTTTTGCTTTCCTATGAATTTTTATTAGTGTAATGATACGATAGTAGAAATCAATATAAGCTCACGGTCACCCATCTAGCTTTGACCTTCAAAAGTTATCACTAAAAATTGTGAAAAAAATATATATCTAAACAAAAATTAAAACCGACTCCAAAAAACTGAAAAGGATAAAATAATTAAATTTTAGTAGATACTCATCCCCTAGGAACATATTTTTGGAGTTAGTGCTAAGTTGTTTCCAGAAACCATAGATAGTGATGCACCGACTCCAAAAATATGTTGCCAGGGGATGAGTACCTACGAAAATTTAATTATTTTATCAAACAAATAAGAAACAAACATTTCAAGAGTGAGCAACGTCTTTTAATTCATAGATCACAAAGGAGCTCGCCAGAGGGCACTCCCTAATATATTTTTCACATGTGTTAAGTTTGCTAACACCGGCGGGGCGACCACCTAACTTTATTATAACCGCCTCTGTGGTCTAGTGGAAGAGACCACCTACCTTAGGTCCAGGGTTCGACTCCCGTAGGGGCAGTAATTTTCCGCTCGGTTTAGTTGGTGGTAGTGCTTTTCTAAGTCCGCCTGGCTAGCTACCACCATCATACCCAATTCTGCCGCCATAACAATAATGTTAGTAGCATTATTGAATTCCGGCAGTTAGAGGTAAGATAGCCCGTTCCTCTGTGGTTGAGGAATCCCCATGTCACTAGCTTCCATCGTCGGCCTTATCTCCATTACCATCAGATGAAGGCTAAGAGTTACCCCGTTAAAGATAAAAAAAATGTACATCAGTATTGTATATGACGTCACATTGTCATAATGAATTCAGTTATGACATTCACACGTCAGTAAATATCATAATTTGAAAGCCAGTATGACATTCAAACGTCAGAGACTGACATATTTTAAAAGCAATTATGACATTCACAGGCCAGTGAATGTCATTATGGAATTGACGTCACTTATAGTTAGGCGGTCTCCCGGCTGGTGATAAACTTTGATGCTTCTTAGAGTTACAAACATTCATGGATCATCTTCGTCATTTATCATAGAATATCATGGGAAATATCAAGCTTAGTTGTACAAATTGTATAATCCTAAGTTGGCCACGAAACCATCATGTAAGAAATATTTTATTTCAGTAACTCCCATTCGCATTTTGTTGTTTGTTTATATCGGCTTATGACGTACGTACAAAAGCTTTATAACGTGGTCTGAGACCGGCTTCAGCGCTATGATTCATTCTCCCGTATATTTTAGTCGTGCTTACAAAAATGCATAGTTTATCGTCTGAAATCTACGTTTCGTTTGCGTAAAAACTTTTTTATTTCACACTTTTTTCAATTAAAAGTCTAAAATGTCAGAAAAATTAAAAACTATGTTTTGTTTCTTAGCTTAGGAATTATTACTAGATATTTTTATATTGTGTGTACGTATAGAATACTTTTTGAGCTACATAATAATGTTGATGTGACTTTATTGACGTTTCGAAAATAACAATCAATAAAACATTCATAAGACTTTAGGGTCGGCAACGCGCAAGTGACACCCCTGGTGTTGCAAGCGTCCATAGGCTACGGTAACCGCTTACCATCAGGTGGGCCGTATGCTTGATTGCCACATTAGTAGTATAAAAAAAAAAAAACCATAAACTAGTTTCTTGCTCGTAAATGAATGAATTAGTAGATTATAGAGCATTCATTCCAAGTTAATGAGTTGAATTGAAATTTAGATATATATTGGTTTTGAAAGTTTCGCAATTTAAAAGTGAAATATAATTTCCCTGCCTTTCATTTGTAACTATTAATTTATGAGGAATTCACTAAACAACTTATTATTACATTTGACCTTACAAAAACGTAACCTACTTAATTTAAAACGTCAGATCATGACACACTTGAGTTAATCATTAACACAAAATGCGACTTAGTGACTCATTACTTTAAAAATGATAACGTTTAAAGAGGGGAACGATTTGTCATGGGCTGCCCCTATGTCTGTGTTTAACTGAATGTTAAATGCGTCACATTCATAGGCGACAGTGTGGCTCCCATATGGCGAGAGTGCGTAAGCTTTAGTGGGTAAGGTCTATATTGGGGTTCTGTTGTTGTATTTGAAATGTTTGAAGTTTTGTAGACAGATTTGGAAGAATAAGAAGACGATTTGACGACGACCGCACAATTAATCAAGATCCTTAAAATTATAATAATAAGGATTTTGTAACTATAGAAGTTAGTGGAATTTGCTATTATTATCAGCCGCATTTCAGTAATATTATAGATGTTTATTATGAATCTCTCTTCTTTATTTACGCCACTATGCTCTATATTAGCCCAAATAAAAGGTCCAAAATCAAAACAAACACCTAGTGCCAGCTCCGAGTTTTGTTTTCCACTATTTCGTTCGTCTCCGAAATTTCGGATCCTTTTTTGCCTACTCTGATTTGTGTTTCTGATAAAATATATTTGAGTAATTTTTACTTTTCAACCTCTCTCAATTATTTTGTAATCCCAAAAATTTTGCGATATTTGTTACAATATTCTTAGGCAAACATTACCATTACCAGTATATCGATTTTAAAGTACCTGAAATTATGTAACGTCGGACCGTATTGTTTCATCTGATGCGTACAAAATTTGCCGTATGTCATACGCACCCGTTCGTAACAGATATTAAGCGCTAACGTCACATACAACCACCTGGCACCTGCCACCCGAATGACTCATTATTTTCACGTGAGTTCGAACATATGTGCTCACAGAAGGGAATGATGACAATGAGCCAGTTTTTAAAGCATGGAACAATCTACAATTGTTAAGAACAATGCAATAAGATCATTGTTCTCCATAACACAAATCCTAATGTTGCTTTCAGTTTCATTATTACGTTTCTTGCGAATACAGCTAAGAAAAAATGCAATTTAGCTACAGTTTATCGTACCATCATATCTTAAACGTATCCATTGTTTTAATTCAGGACCGTCTGTTCGAGTAGTCAGTATCATTGTCTATTAAGCCAGATATCTAGGGTTCGAATCCTAGTATATCATAAGATTTAATCACGGGCATGGATGCGTATGCTTATTTAGTTATTAATAATGCGTTCTCCATTATCTAGTATCCGTTACACAAGCTCTTAAATGATACTTAATTTGGACACTTTCTGTTATCCCCCTATTTTATTTTTTTGTGGTAAATGGTAAAAGGTTTCCCCTTAAGACATTATCAAAAATATTTCTTTTTTACTACCGCTTTAGATTTAATTAGTAAATTTCCAAAGATTCCAATAACAGTAATGATTCCGATTAAGTTAGTCACTATAACTAAACAAATTAGTAGACGTAAGCAAACAAATGGTTATACCGACACATTTGATTCCTTGGCGCTAATTAGCAAATGCTTAGTTATCTTACTCGTACCAGACTATTAGTGTTGACTCATGTAAAAACTGCGGGATTTTTTATTTTTATTTTTATGGACACCTGCAATAGCAAGGGAAAATCACTTAATATTGCAGGTGCTTTGTCATCCTGAGGCCTAAGATGAAATGCCGAGAATAATTCTGCGATAAATGATTTTATAGGTAAGTTCTATTACGTGGTCGCTGAGGTCGGTATTATTTGTTTTAGTGCTCATTTGGTCTACACCTCTGAGTCAGCAAGTTCAGTGTACCTTAAATTCAGTCAAGTTTAACGAATCTGCTATTGTCTTGCTTATTCGAACCCCGCTGATATTATAGTTCTTTCTTTCTTTAAAGTAAGGGAACAAAGACTAGAATTTAAATCAATTAATGTTAGTGAGTCCAATAGATAAAATTATTTTAATATTTGCATGGTGCATCTGGTCGAGTAGTCAGCTGTCTATTCAGCCAGAGGTACCGTGCTCGTATCCCGGTAAGGACAGATGTTTGTATGATGTGTACACTTGTTCATGATCTATGGCTATTCATGTGTTTGTTTGCATATTTATTAAACATGTTATTATATATGTTTCTCCATCATTTAGTATCTACAAGCTTAACGATGTTTATTTTGGATAGATGCTTAATTTTACGTTTTCCAATGCAAAATCTTAGTTTAAACTTAAAATATTTATGAGAGAAATTCACAGGTTCATCCCAAGTCCTCGGTAGCTCGGATGGTTAGAACAGTCATCTGGTTTGTGATAGGTCGTGAGTTTAATCCTTACCTAAGGAAATTATTTTTTTCTAGTTTAAATACTTTTCTGATATTTTAAGAGGAGAGGAATACAAGCGTTTGAGTATTCCGCTGTATGAATCTCAAAGAAGCTCAAAGACTCATCTTCATTAAATTTACTCCGTCACTATAACTGGTTAGTCTTCAAAAGCTCTTGTCTCTTGAATTTAGAATTACAATGATGTCACCATCGTGATTTCTCAAATATTGAAGAGAGCGTTCACCTCAATATGAAGTTAGATCATCATTTCATTCTTACGCCCCCGCTATGTTTGCTTGTTTGGTGGTTCATTCATGTTCTTATTATTTACTAGTGATTATTATATGACAATGTTAGAATCAGCTTTAGACGTATTTGTCAATATTTTTATCAATTTCCTAAAAGTTTAGATTCTGCGGCCATTGAAAACTAGTAAATAAAGTTATAGAAAAAAATATTTTAAAGCAAAAATACATTCATTGATTTAAGTAGCTCCGTATATTTTTGCTTTTGATTTTGATGAAATTCGGTATGGAGACAGTTTGAGACCCTGGGAAGGATGGTGCCCCTGGCAGCCACTAGTGCCTACTGCATAATTATTGTTACGTGTCACCTAGTAAGGATGTGAAAAAATATGTGTTTTTTTTTATAGAAATAGAACTTCAATTAAAATCTAAAATAACATCTTATAAAATTACTTTGTATAAAGTTTTGTTTTTCACCCAGTTCAGAAAGTTAGTGATCACAATGCCAACCTTTGTACCTATGACTAATTTAATGGTATCGACAGAACTTGAAGAAATAACTTCCAATAAGATTTAAAGCCTAGTGAACGAAAAGGAGTTGTTTACTAGAGTAAAAATGATGAAAATGATTATATTTATATAAAATAATTTAAAAAATACTGACAAGTAGCTTACAGGAAAGTGGAAAACATGACAACAAATTAAACACATTAAAAAGTAAAAAGACTATAGGACAAATGAAAAAAACATGACATGTTTTTTTAATAACATAAGTTTAAAAAAAACTAACATTGCATACTTAGTGCTTCCAATTGAAAATATAAGATTGCCCTTAGAGCAACCAATGTGGTGGATTCTCAATCAATCATAGTAATGATACAGACTTAGTATAATTTTATAGTTTTCTTTTATGTTTAAGGTACCATAAAATGTTAAAGTGTTCCATGAATGTATTTGTACCCAACCTGATTATAAAAAACCTTAATGTGAAACATATTAAAGTAGTGTTAAAGCTTCGTAGCAAATGTTCTTACATATAAAACTTTATTAAATAAATAAATATTTTTTTATTCTCATTACAAAGTCAATACAGTTTTTTTTAATCCTGCCGAGTGTTAGTTTTGGCATGCTCTCTTCTTTTGCAATTGTTGGAATATTCAGAAATCAAATTTTTTTTCTTCATTGAATTACTATCGTAAATATTTTCCTTATTTTGAATATTAAACAAACGGAAATGTCGTCATAAATTTACATAAGCACTCCTAAAATGATCTCATGTCATCTTCGAACCACATTGATATAGCTGCGAAATATTTTTATTGCTGGAAAACTTGAAAGCTTTAAGTGCCTACCTACGTGTTTCGAAAAATCAATAGTCATTCTAATAACATGTCCTTCTTTATTAAATGACATAGTTTGCGGTGATTCGTATCCGCTTGTTAGGAATTTCATATTCTGTCAATATATATTTAATGATATATAACACTCATTAAATATTTTAATTGTTTTTTAGCTGTTGTAGAGTAAGTTTATAAATACGTTTGGATTGGTAGCTTAAATTTAAACATCTACTCCAAAAATTCAATCAGGAATTGTAGAGCTACGGATTGGCTACGCATAGTGCAAGTCCAGCTAGTGCAAATGGGTAATTCATAGATTAATTATTGTTCCTAGGTTCCGAGTTACGCAAATACACGACGACCATTAAAGGTCGGCATAAATAAATGCCAACCGTATTCCACGATGATATCAACGCTTCTATAGTCTATTGCTATTGGTTTTCCTAACAATGTATACACTGTACGCTAACAGTGAAGTTACTTTCAAATAGCCTGTAGTAAAAAGTCAATGGTCTCTTAACTGGTTCAACTGTCCGTCTAATCTCTAGGCTCAGTAGTAACAGGAGCGTGTTTCGAAACCCCTTGCAACTATTTCTAATCTAGTTCGTACCTATTTTTATTAGCAAAGCATTGAAGTCTGAGACAGCATTCCAGCTACGATTCGGTTACTTGCCACGGCTACTATTGTTATACGTATTCGTATTAGAGTATCATATACAAACGACCTCAAATCGGAATTCGACCTAGCCGAGCGTAATCCAGCATAATGCAAGTCGAATTCAAACGCGAAAGTTTACGTTACCGTTCTTGACTCATCGTAATAAGCTTTAAAAGTTTATTGGTAAAGTCTATAATCGCTTACAATGGTTGGGGACACGTGCGGCATGGAGGTATTAATGGAGTCGGGGGTTTGATAACAAAGCGTTCCAGCGCTGTGGAATCGTGTATAGGATTATGAGTCGATTTCGTTTAGGCGTTACACTGCAGCGCTGTATCGCTGCCGGTATATTTATACCGCGATGACTCAAGCCTCGGTAAACAGTATGCGGGGACGATGAGTCACCGTTTTACACATTCGCGTATAGCGTTTGAGTAGTGTTGTCAGTCTACAGTTGGACTCAAGCAAGCAAACGGTCCTAGGCGTTTATATCGCAGGTATCACTGCCAAACGCCTAGATATAAACACGAATTGATGGAATAAACTACTACATAATAAACTTTTAGTATAAGAACAAGTTTATGTGAAAGTGTATTTCTAGTTTACTAGTGTGCGTGTCAGTGAAACGGTCGATAAAGTTGGTGATCGTTCTGTGCTATTTGTGGATTCCTTACATACTATTGGATTTGTGTTAACGTGGATTAACAATACAACAATGCCGTCAAATAAGAAACTTATTTCAAAAATGCGACAGATATTCCAGTGGATCCTTGTGGTTCATGTGGTAAGATTATTACACCAACTCTATTGATTTTACATAGTTAACTTTATCTAGACATCTATTAATTTGACATTCTCATTAAAATCTTCAGGGAATAGCGATTGCCTTGCCTAGTTTGTGTTGATGTGGTATTATTATTACCAGAGTGTTTGGGTCATCTATATGACAGCCATATGCCAGATTTTAAGTGGCAGCTGTTCTACCTAAACGAATGCATACAAGAATAGATCTGATTGTTTTTTAATCTGATAGGTAAATATATTATTATTATCTACACATTTCTGTTTTTGTATAGATGTCGTAATAGTTATAAGTTTGTTTTTCAGATTATACTTTAAAAATATCTAATCAGATACTTACTACCTACGCTACATGTAAAAATGAATCAAATTAATGCAGAAGCATCAGTTAGCGAAGTGAAATTTAAAACGACGAGTCTAGTTGATATTGATTAGGAGCCTCTAGCGATCCGGAGGGTTGACTTAACTCTGTTACGAGTTCAGAGAGCAAAGTTTACTCCCCAACATTCGGCAATCTCTTGTCTTATTCCAAATAATCAGAGCGAAAAATTCCTATAGGAAATATTTGATTCTTAAAGATTTCTATCGAAATCACCTTTAATATAGATTCAGTAATCTCATGCTGAAATATTTCTAAGAAATCGACAGAACGATTGAAACTTCATAGTTCCTTTGATAACTGAGCACCTTTGTCACTTGTAAAGATTCATCTTCATCTCACGCGGTCTTCTTTTGAGCTCATTCAAAACTTTTCGCTTTATAATGTTCCGGACGCTGACAGAACTCTAACAAAGGAAACAAATTTGATCTGTGTCTGTTAAACTGTGACCCTCCATAATAATATAGCTCTTTTGTTGTACAGTCTATTCATAAAATTTGTTTGACAACAAGAATATCGAATCTGTTGAAAGATATAAACTAGTCAACGAGTTACCAAACTCTTGAACAATTTTTGTGTCCATAGCTACCCGACTCAATTTAAATCCATAATAGACAAACAATTTCAGCCATGTTTATGCTCCTTATGGAAGGATGACTTTTTAAAGGAGGTGTTGAAAATTTCTTCCATAATTGCTCCCTTCATTGAAACATTTGTAAGGGTCTACTTAAGAGGCCCTCGGCCCTCTAGGCGATTTGGGCCGGCAACTTAGTAATTAAGCTTATTTCCTTCGCTTGTTTTGTCATTTGCAGCAATTGTCTCCTCGTCTCCTCAAGTACTGTCTGCATATAACATAACATACCTATTCTATATGTAGATTCGCTATGAGTCAAAGTACTACGGTAAAAATTCTAGGTAGCTTAAAAATGTCTACTGTTCCAAATTATTTCTATTAATGTACGGTAGCGTCTCTGGTTGTAAGATTAATCATTATGAAAAAATGCATGATATTCACGAAGCGTTATAACTAGACTAGACACACAAGAGACAGGGCTTTGCGCCAACAATCCCAGAATAATTGAAAAGCACGTACGAAGCCTATGAAAGTGAAAGAATAAAACAGAATCTGTTTAATTCAGTTGTGCGGGAACTGTTTGCGGTCTACGGTTTACAGAACGTGACCAGACAGGAGGTTGTGAACAGAAATGACCGCGGCAATTGTCCACAGAAATTCTAACAAACTCACTTCGTAACTGTATAGGATTTATGGCGCAAAGTTAAATTGAAATCACGACTTAAATGCCTGCAATCATGCCGATTTCGATATAAAGTCTTGATCATTAGCAATCTACGAAAATGTAAAGGACATTGAATTGACAGGTTCATTAATAATAATTGTCTTCGCGTAAATGAAATACAATTCAGGCACTATGTCGTCTTTGTTATTGTAAACAAAACATCGCGTATATGTCTCGGTGACTCATTTGTCTTCTCTATTTCAGAAGTAGCTACTATATGATCACAATAATATAATGTATAAACACTAGTAGTGTTTATACATATACGTCAGCATATAAACAGACACAGTCATTTGTTTATGCAATATGGAATTTCCCGCATTATTGATAGTGATTTGATAACAAGAAAAGTGTTTAAATTTTTTCTATTACCTACGTCGCATTGTTAATATTAACTTCTACAGCCTTATTTCTTCACTGTCTCGTTTATTAACGAATTAACAGGGGAAAAAGAGAGACAGTATCAAGCTTAAACCAAATCTAAAGTCACGCTTTGCAATAAGGTAATATGAGTTTTCTTTTTGGCCATCTCAATTAACTTTTTTTGTTGTAGATCGTAGAAGTAGCTGATAACTATAATTGATACTCTGACACTCAGTGTCGAAAAAATGCCTTATTTCTTCATTCTATCGTTTATTTACGAATTAACAGGAGAAAAAGAGAGACAGTAGTTATCAGGCTTAAACCAAATCTACGGCCACACTTTGCGATAAGGCGATATGAGTTTTCTTTTTGGCCATCTCAACTAACTTTATTGTTGTAGATCGTAGAAGTTGCTGATAACTAAAATTAATACTCTGTCACTCATTGTCGAAAAAATGACTTATTTTATATTTAAAAGTTTTTACGCTTAACAATCCAACGATGGAAATTTCCAAAAACTCCTTTATTGTTAAAAACCACTGACCTATGTAAAGTGTGTGGTGACAGTCACGCGACACTAATGCTCGCTATTTCGGTTCGTGCTACAGGAGGCGTGTCTCCGGTATTTATACCCCGTGAGTCACCACCCGTCTGAAAGCTGCGTCTTGTCCCACATCCTCCAGTATTACTCATACGGGTGAACCCGGAATTGTTTGTGTACGGCATTTTCTGTTTCGAGGTCGGACGAGGTTAATTACAACATTTGTCAGTAAATATCTTGATAAGAGCACCGGTTTGTGACAGCAGCAGAATTACGAACTCTTTAGTTCCTCAAATAACACAAAACATATTGTGTCTACGATGCTTAAAAACTTTGAGCCATTCATATCCTCCAGCTCTTGTACCTACTCAAGCAGTTATGAAGACACCACCAATAACGTGTCAAAAGAGTGAAAGTCATTAAAAAATGAAAGTTTAACTTTGTGTGGGATTATGTTTTATCATGCTCTTAGGATTATGGTTATATAAATCACACATAATACAATACCCGCGCAAACTTAAAAGTAATCTTTTGTTAATACTAACCACACCATTATAGTCCAGGTAAGAAAGATTTAAAGGGTTTAGGTTTAATTACACTATAATCATTATCAAACAAAAAAGTGACGCCGATCAAAATATTTGAGAACAGTATAAGTAGCTATTTAAAATTAAACACACGTATTTTGATTTGATTCCTGGTTCTGCATTCCAAGACACTTATTCATCTCTAGGATATCTATCTGTGTTTGTGCTATGTATAAATGTTCTCGGACTTTGTGATTGATGTGTGTACAAATCTATATAGTATTTCCTTGTTGATGACGTAGATGATATCCGTACAAGGTTCATATTGTTTTTGTATCCATGTCCACTTCCTTCCTATATCAAGCATATGCTGTGTGTGATTTTTAGAACTTGTGTGTTAATAATAATAACAATAATAACTTGAGATAATAATAAAGAACTTGTGTGTTCAGAAGGTTTAATACTGAAGTTATTGACATAAAACTTATTATTTTTGTTAAAATGTTGTAAACCTTTTTTAACGTCAGGAAGTGAACAGAAAACGATTTGGGAGTCTCACTAACTGTTACGAAATCGATATTAGATATTACGTGGGTATTTGAGGCCATCTTGCGTCAATAAAGTCTGAACTCGACAAATGACGAAATTAAGTTAAGGTCGTTGATAGCAAATGCCTTAAAAATGTTTTGAAATATATTATATCGTGAAAAAAAACTGTCTCAAACATATAAATAAACCTTTCTAACAATCAAAGGATTGTGTAAATTAAACTCTAATTAAATATAGCATAAATGTAATTACAGTCAACAAAAGAACCATTATGAACCTAGCAGTAGGTGTACCTAAATGCAGGAAGTGAGCTGTTGACTACTATTCCCCCATTATCCGATACAATGAATTGATGAATGGCCGTCCGTGAGCATGTGTGCTTGAGCAGAATTCAATTTGATCCCTTTGAAAGCTAACCCTTACGGCTGGATGGTAGCATTGATTTGAATCAGTAAATAAAACTAGACGATGTATGTTTCTATCTGTTCTTATAATAATATGTACATTTTGTGCGACTGCTCTTTTTCAAATACCACTGAGTATAGTTTGTGCTTATATTTATAAGCACATATTTGATAAGTAACTGGGATTTTAACATCCTCCTAACTTATGCACTGAATTTGAACAGCAGTTTATGCTGTCTAAAACGTTAAATTAATTACGTTCACCAGAACGTGAAGTACGTAAACCATTGCGCAAATTCAATGATATTCTTTTGTTTTGAACTCCGAGTAATTAAGCATCACTGCAAATTATGCAAATGAAAACAGAAATCTCAGTAGACATCGCAAATCAAAACGAGGGTAACATTGCCGTCGCTTAATTATGTAAATATATTTTCATGCATAGCAAGAATGCGCCAGATGAAGCCTACCCTACTATAAAAGTTTGAATAAAGAGCAGCCCTAAGGGCAGGCCGGAACGCAATCCCTTTATTTTATTTTTTGAGTCATGTCCTTCTATGCTTTTCACTAAGTTTTGTTGGGTATTGTTTCGGTCAGTTAAATGCGTGAGCCTAAAATATTCTCCATAGCTTGATAAAATGTTAATAAGGATGATAGAGATTTCTTTTACTAAGAGTAATAATATGAACTGCAGTTAAGTACTGCTTATATTACTTAAAATTAAACTTGATTCTAAAAAGAGAGATGAATGTTTGAATTACACGTAATTAATTTACATTATGGGATTTGGTAATACTCAAATCAAAATTCTTAATAAGATTGAACGCAAGAAGCATTCGTTTCGTCACTAAACTCTTGCGCAAGAGATTACGTCAACGAGATATGCGTATTATGAATTTTACGTAAACATTGAATGTTGAATCCTTTGAGCTTCAAGTAATTTAACCCTTAATGAGAGCGGTCACAGTGGCCCTTCGTGTCCGGAGGCGCGGAAGCGGGATCTCATCGGCAACTCTAATGGGCTAAAACCACCCTCGGGTTAAACAGATATCATCTTATTAAGTAGTCTAGGACAACACACGAGGGTTCCATTTAAAAACATACTAATTGATTTTATGTAATCGTCAGCAGTAGGTACTCATTATAAGTATATTGTAGTATCTACAATAAGTAAGCGTACAATATAAGTCACACATTATTAATTTAGACGTAATGTCTACGAAATTGTATTACTTATGATTGAATTTTGCTATTACGAATATAAAGCATCTTTTAACCAAATATTTGATATAATGTAAATTTATTATATTATAATTTATGTTAGAAATAACAACAAAAATGAAGTGTTCGAAGAAACAAACGTTTATCCGAGTATCCTACCAGAAATGGTCACACGTAATCCCAATGAACAGTATAAAAATTTGTCTTCTCGCACGAACTAAATTTGGCAGGGTCCCTTGAAATGTTATCACCTCATTGTATCGTGATGCAGGCACAATATCTCATAATATTCTTTATATCCATCCCCATAAACAGAAACGGTCGTGGTAATGACGACCGTCAAGGGGAGAGGACGCCTAACCGCCTGTTACGGTCGTCGGGTATGTGACCGCTGCATTTTATTACCACTTTACTTTGCCACATAATCGGCCTTCTTGATAAAGGGCGTCTTTCTAATAGACGCTTAGTATGCGATGATTTCTCTCCAGCGATTGCTTCGAGTGAAATTCCTTTCCCAACACATTACATATAGTCATAATTATGATGTTGAAATTGTTGTGTTTCATAAAAATATTACACTTTTATACCAATACCCACAGGTTTATTAATGTCATTTAGTAAAATATCGTTACAAACAGCTTGTTTTTGTTACAGGTTGAATTTGTAGAGGCTTACTGTACACCACGTGACACAGCACGGCGATCGCCACAGCGCAGTCGCCGATCTCGCGAGCCGCGCCGTTCTCCCGATCAAACATCCAAATGGCGATACGACTCCCGCCGGGCCTACGACTTTGACTCGTGCCGTCGCCCATACGATTACGAGTCGAAAAGATATTACGGACGTGACTTCGACGGCGATTCTGGCCGAAGGGCTGAGTTTGACGCGGAATCAGCGAGGCGCCGAGCTGACTACGAGTCAGCTAGGAGGACAGATTTTGACTTATCTGCGCCAGGAGTTTCGGTGCGGAGTCCAGAGAGTGCTCCTGAGGGATCTACTGAATCACCACCAGAACCAGCTCCTTCAGCGCCTTTGAGGCACGAAAGACAGTCCAGACATCGTTCCCAACTTTACTACGAATCCGGTAAGTAAATGTATTCGTTATTATAACTATCTAAGAAGCAAACTTATGAGTAAGTTTGTATAGTATATTTAAAAAAAACACCTATTCGATTAGCGCTTCACTTCATTCATAAATGAAATTGGAATATATATCCGCTGCACATGATAACGCTTACCAAAGCATGGCATGACAACATCGAATAACAGCCAACGTTGCTAAATATGGAAATGGGCCCTAATGAACGTTATCCGATTCCGATAACACACGGACGTGAAATATCAAACTAATTATGAGACAAAGTCGTTGTATAAACAACACTAATGCAAATGTTTCATGACGCTGATTGCATGTAATTTCAAAATTGAACGTTTAATTTGTGAATATGTGTGCGAAAATCCACAGACTACTAATATATCGTAAACATTAATGTCATAGTTATGACATTAGTGTTGTGTTTGCATTCCCTTCTAGAAACCTAAGTTAATTATTGTACAGACCATGCATTTCATTAGCATTTTCACTGGCTACATCACATTTATGATGAAAGGAAATTGCAGTCCCTTATCAATTACTTGTTTAATTTTTGACAGCTTAAAAAATCTGATTGTTTTTCGTGTAGGCTTTCAGGCTTAAGAACCATATATCTTAGCCCATCTCGAGTTTTCGTAGACAATAGGTCCTTTCTTTCGGCCTAACAATCGCGGCGGAGCCCAGTTAAAGCATTGTTCTAGGAGTATAATCCTGTGCGTCGAGTTTAGTCCTGGGTTAGATTACAAATGTTTGGTTTTTTATGTGAAATTTAGTCTTCGAAAATCTACACGAACACAAAATTATTCAACGCAAGTTGTGTTAATGGAGTTCAAATTTTAACTTTTGTAAGAAAATATTGTTAGGCAGACACAAAGTTAAATCTTATAAAAAGCTTAGCAACAATCACGTTTATTCTCACAAATGAATATTTTTTTCTATCTTGGGACTTTCAAACGGTTGCCAGCCGCACTAGTATCGGAACAACAATGGTTACTTTTAATCAGCCCTTTTGTCATTTGCTCGTCCGTCTAGACTCGGAAAAATGTCCGAGCTAATAAGCTGAGGCTTCTGATTGCCTTCCCCTTCTAGTGCCTTGCTATTAGAAACTAACGCACCTAGATTAATAATGAGAACTCTGTACCTATTATTTCTTTATAAATACTTCTTGCTTATTTCAGAGATTTAAAATTAGACATAATAAAAGACTTTTAACAATGCTGAATTTAAGGTCTCTTAAAATCCATTCAGTCCTCAGTCACTCATGCCAAAGTTATTAATGGCAACACACCTATCCTCGGAAGCGATTTCTGAAAGACATTTAACACGTTAATCGTGGCAATTTAACAAATTTCGCGTTGCTGGTCATCCACGCGGAAAAGCAATTACTACACGTAATGACGTCACTTACTCCCCTTGCCAACCCACTCTGAGTGCTAATAGACAATTTGCCCAGTTTTTGACGTCGTTTTGTTCGAGTGACGCAGTCGTCATGTCGAACTGGCAACTGAGCACACCACCTATAGAAAATTTAAAAGCTTGTTCAAGAAATATCGACTGTTCATAACGACTTAAGCAACTGCTAATTACTGGGCATCGACGGCATTTCACCTTAGGCCACAAGATGACATCGCATCTGCAATACCATGTGATGTTTTCCTTGTTATTGCAGGTGTCTATAGGTGACGGTAACCACTTATCATCACGTGGGTAATCAGCTTGTGTTTCATATAGTTCTATTAAAACTTATAGTATTTTTTTTTTCAATTTGGGCAAATTAAGCTTATAATTTTCTTTATGTGGTAGATAGGACCCCGGAAAAATCAATATTTATTCCATATCTATTAAAATTTATTGATATAATATGATTTGCAATCTTTTTATCACATAACATTGGAATTGAGTAGCAAACTGAGTATTTATGTACTCTAAATTCGATATAATACGAAGATAGATAGGATCTTTTAGATATTATTATGTTATTGTTTGATTAATTGTCTGTTGAATATGATAAGTTAACAATAAAGTATAACATTTGAATGAAACCACATAAAATGAGAAATTAAAAAGAAAGAACAAAGGAGTCGCGGCCTAGCGAAAACATTAAAAAAGTTTATAATAAAATGGCAAGCCATACTTGTCCTACGAGTTGTTAGTTCTTCCCTATCGTGCCTCGAGAGTTTTTAAATCCAGACTTTTACGTTCACGGTGCATTCAGAAGGAGCCCTTTGTTATGCGCAGTAAGGGATTCTCATTAGGATATTCTTACATAGCTTTTGAATTACATTAGCTTCGTAAGTAGAAGTTTAATGCTCCTACAATGTAAGAAAATTGTGTGACACTTTTAAAATAAAATTACTAATAAAAATCCGTAATTTACGACAACTTTTTTTAAAATCGAGTACTTAGGTACCTACTTGATAAATGATCAAATACTTGTTAGGCAATGGGATAAATTAAGTAAGGATTAAGAAAATTATATAAATTCATTTCCTTATTACGTTATTACACAGTGTTTTACACGGTATTCAAGAATTAAAAAGAAAACTCATTTAAATAACGAAACTTAGACGTCAGGACCTTAAATCGCTATTTCAAGTCTAGCTCGTTACTGGCCCTCGATACGGACGACTCTTCAACTTTGCATTACAATATTTCTGAGAATTTCATTGAAGTATTTTATTTTTTTATTTTTCAACTTTATTTATAACACTGTTCTTCTTTTGTTACAGAAACATCATCAGAAGACCGATCCTCGTCATCAGAAGAAGAGGAAGACGAATTTGGAGAATTCGATCCATTTGCGACTGCCCCGTCTTTACATTCGCCTGATAGTGGACGATCAGATCCTAGATACGCTAACGCCCCACGACGCAATCCAAGCCCTTACTATTACGGCGACTTATTTAAAACAGCACCGCCACCGCCCGTGCCGTCTGCACCTACTGCATCTACAACTTCTTCATCTCGTGGGCCTAGGTACAGAAAATCTGCTAGCCTTGACGCCCCGCACGTAGCTCCACGACCAAATCTTCCTAAGCGATTCTCTGTAGCCGAAGATGGCTTCCGTGAGCTAGAGCGGTCGTCATCTTCGTCCGGTGAGAGCGCGTGGATGCCGCCAAGGCGCCGGGGGCGCGACGCGGCCGGCTGCGCGTGCGCCGCGCCCGAAGATGTAGAGGAGCATCGTTCTTCTCGTAGCGTCTTTTACGTGCCGGCGCCGTTGCCTCGCTGGCCGCAAGAGATGACTACCCGACAGATTTATGAAACAGCTTTTGACTGTAAAATTGCACGTTCCGACGATGGCTTGGATGACTTTGATCGAGTCAGCAACCACCCAGCCCTGCTACAGGCCGAAGAGCGTAAAGTTATCTCATCCGCATCTTCAGCTTTTGAAGCTGTTGAACGTGGTGAACCAGATTACAAAGGACGCCGTAAGGTGACTATGAAAACAGACAGCGTAAGGCGATCGAAAATTCCAACAATCCGACAAAAGCGAGAAAATGAAAACAACGCTTGTGCTTTATCAGAAGAATTAGAAAAAGTACACATAGAAGAAGAAGATCGTACCGCGTCAACTTCTCAGCTTCCTCTTCGCGGCTACACGCCATCACCACCATCGACAGCCCCTTTACCTACGAAATTTCAAAAGGATGGTTCAGCAATGAATAGCATAAAAAGTGCCCCAAACTTACCTCAATCACAACCAGCACATCCACGATTAAAGGACTTACGGCTGCCCGTAAAATCTTTGAGAGCGCGGGAAACTCCAACAAGCAGTGACGCTAGCATTGTTGATGTTAAAGGTTCTGCTTCTACCGAACTTGATGTTGGCCAAAGACTTAGAGATTCAAGTCGCGAATCCCGTGATGGTGATGAGGAGAGACAATCTAAAGACGGTATTTTTTTAGAGATTAAGGGCCGACCCACTTCCGATTCAGATACACCTGAATTGAATCGGTATTCGGGGCCAAAGGGGGTCGGCCCTATAATGGAATTTAAGGGAAGGCCTGGCGTATCCCGTCCGCGTCGTAAATACTCGAGTACAGAAAGTATGGCTACTAGCAGCAGCGGAGGGAGTATGGAATCACTCCGAAGTAGTAATAGTGAAGGAGATAGAAGTAGTAGTAGTTCTGAAAGTCGTCATTCTTCTTCACTTAGTTCACACAGCTCGGATTCGGGAAACGTTCCATTCACCAAATCACATCACATGCAACTATCGGGGTTTGGACACCACACAGCTAAATTACATATTCTAAGTCCAATATCTGATAAATCTTCCCAAGAACCTGCCTCAGAAACCTCAGATAATAACAAAAATAACAACTCCCAGAAAGTTTCCCCGGAAGATGGTGAAACTGGAAACATGACTGGACAAACTACTGTTGAAATTATCGCTAAACCTAAGCGACGGGCATTACAAAATAGAAATTTGTTAAATCTTACATTTAGACATTCCACAACAGGCGATGCAGAAATTCAAGGCTCCGATAGTGGAATCTCCATCCATTCAAGGGAGGGAGTAGATTCACGAAACGCATTCATTAATTTTAAGAATAGCAATACAGAAGAAGAGCGTAAAGATAATGACTTAGATTTGACGGATCTTCCATTTGATATGCCTAAATTGAGAAGGCGACGAGCCGAAGCCGAAGCTGACTTAAGATCCTTGCCATTTGATATGCCAAAACTGCGCAGAAAATTGCGGGGTCAGTCCTTGCAGTTGACCAATGATTTTGGTGGGGCCATATCCAATGCTTCTTCTAGCCAAAGCGTCCAGGATCTAAATCAAGGTAAGCTTACAAATTCACTAATTCCATATTTGATATTCTTTTTAGAATTCTTTTTTAGACCTTTTTGCAATGTATGTAACTCATATAAATGTAAATAATGTCTGTTTTTTTTGCGAGAAAAAGGTAATTTCCTTGTGTCAAAATAACTTTCATGTCAATTTTAAAAGAAATGTTCTAAGAGAGGGCCTGTCGAGCTTAGTAAATCTTTTGCCTATCGTAATTCGAAATGATCGCGACCGCATTATGCCGATTAAGACGTATGACTCCAGATTGCTCCACACGAATTCTCTGGTCCAATCCGACGCCCTCCCAATATTTAATTTGGTTGAGTGCTTTTTGAGGGAAGTTTTTCCTGTTCATGTTGCGAGCAATTTGTAACCGTTCACTTGAGTTAAGAGTTCGAAACCTTGGAGGATAGCGTGTTTGACGTATAATGAGATGTGGCGTTTCGGTTACTTGTTTTCTTAACCTTTCTATTAACTTAGAGATATATTTCGGAGTTTCTAAATAGGTAGATATTTTAACCCCAGCTTGTAGGATGTTTACGACGAAGATTAATAGCGTGTTGTCTGTTTGCAGGTAATAAACATCGTTCAAAGTTAACTTTAAACTTTGATAGCGGCAGTGGTGGTTCTAGCAGTTCTAAGGGGTTGCGGTTGAATTTGGGTCCTATTGCTCCGCCAAGGGATCTAGTTGATGCTTCTCTCCCACTCGATAGACAAGGGTATGTAAATATTTAATTGAAAAATATGTATGTTATTTTTTCCATAGCTTTCGTTGAAAGGGAAACTTATTATTTTATTTTATTTCAGGTGGTATCATGGTACTTTGACACGTATTGAGGCCGAGAGTTTGCTAAGAGACGCGGATGAAGGAGTTTTCTTAGTCAGAAACAGCGAATCCGCCAAACACGACTATTCCCTAAGCTTGAAGTAAGTTAATATTATTATTTTTGTATTTATTCCAACAATTCAGTTTTATAAGAAATCCTCGTTGTTTTTATTTTTATTTCATAATAATTCCATAAATATTTTACTTTGTTTATTACAGGTCAACACGTGGTTTCATGCACATGCGTATTTGCCGCAGTGCCGAAGGCTATACTCTGGGAGGTGCTGCCACAGCGTTTCCTACGGTCCCCGCCCTCATGAAACACTATGTCACGGCTCAGAGGCTTCCAGTTAGGGGCGCGGAACATATGGCACTGTCTACTCCGCTGCCTGCTGTGTTACTTTGAAGATCTCATGGAAACCATTGGGATTTTATCAAGAACGCAAATACCTGCAGACGAGGTTGGTCACTTCGTTTGAGTGGCAGGTGCAACAGACGAAGCTTCGGAGCATTATAATTTGCGTCCCTTGCTTCTTCGATTCTCACAGGAGTAATTTGTATAGCTTTAGTATACCAAGTGAATAAAACCAAAGAGTTAGGGAACGCTTAGCGATAAGTTTGCTGAGCAAATCTGAGAATGGGCTTCTTGTAAATTTTAACGCAAGTGTGCACGGTTGTGCATCATGTAATGTTATGCTAGTCCCAACACCGCAGCAACCTGTATAAAGTACGTATTATTTATTCGCATATAATCTTAAATGTTTATTTCATATAGAGTGAATTATGTATCGGTATAAGTACTGGTGTTTAGTACTTACGATTGGTATTACTCACTGTTTATCAAGGTATCTATATTATTAAAGTTTGGTGTTTTTAACCGTGTCGATTGACGCAAACAACGATAATGGTATTAATTAATAATATTACATTCTATTTTACAATAGTAGCAGTATTTTTACGAATGGTACATTAAACAATTTGTATTTTGAGAAGTATTTCTCTCAGTTAAGGCCTAATGCTTAAGAAATAAAGGCTAATATACCCTAGAAGCTGTAACCGCATTTATGAAGTTCATGAGTCATTGTTTAAAAATCTTTTAAATCGTATCGTGTTTACGTTGCGTTGTACTTACTTTTATGATCAAAATGACAACAAGGTCAGCGCCTATTATATTGCAAATGGCAGTAAGTAAATGGATGTGTATATTACATTTGTTAAAGTAATATAAAGTGACAGTTGCGATAAATGGAACCTTGGCACGAAATACATAAAGTATATATTTGTGAGAATGAAAATACCGAGTGACTCATCCACGTTGCCGGTCGGTCACGAAAACTGTATCGATTTTAGTACAAATTTGTACGCAAATAACTGTTGTTATAGTATTTTGTAGTCGAATATTAGTATAAATACTTCATATTCAGTCGTTTCGATTTGGACAACAATTGGAAGTATTTTGGATATTCGATTACAATGTCTTATTAACGAAGTAATTAAAATAGGTTGTAGATTGTGGCTGCTAATAAAGCAGAATAGTGTATGATGTCAAACATTGGCCAATTTTAAATGATTTTATGTAGTTGTCTTATGTAGCTTTCATACTAAGGTCAATATTGATTTCTTTTAACTGAAGATATCGTAAGTAACCCCAGTGTAATGGCACATAATAAATTAAGATCATAGAAAGAAAGAAGATTTGCACGTGTTATGTAACTATCACACTGACTAATTTATATTTTTTGTTATATTAGAAATAAGTAGGTTTGTAAAATGGTATATTGGGGCCCTTGCTATTTATAAATATTAGATTAGGTTCATCACTTGATATCACTTGGTTTTAATTTTAATACCTAATAATTTTGTTACAACGATTGAATACCAAATCAAGTGATCGAGTAGTTGTATAGTTTTCTGTGATTTTGAGTTTGATATAATAAAAGCCAAAAACGTTGTGTATAACATATAAGTTTTTTGTATTTATTGTGAGGTATTGCTTTATTCATGTACTGATATATCCATGTAATACTTAAGTTGTTGAGCATGACAACGCGATCTCAATACTATCTTCCTTTGGATGATTCAGTTACCTTAGACTTAATTTTATGTTATTTTGTACCTGATTTTTAAATTAATACGTTAATTGAGACTTACAAACTTAACAGATTTATTTTGTTGTTAATTAAGAATACTGTAGATTTAATGTTTAATCAGTAGATATGTGTAAGAACGAGCGAATTTGAATGTGAAGAAATTTTTATGTACGTAGTTTACTAAACCACCGCAGAGCAGCTTACGCAAGCATGCAACTAATTTTAATATATTTTACTACATAGTTGTAACGATAAGTATGAGAAATTGATACATGGAATGCAGTTGCAGTGTGAAACTATGAAAAGACTGTTGTTGAAAAACCAACCGAATGACTTTGGCTGCTAGATCTAAAACACTTTGCAAACTGTTCATTTCATGTGTGAAAGTCTTGATCAGTAATGTAGTAATGGAAGTAGGTTAACTATACTGGGATGAAATACTTATATTGGAAGTTTTTGGAACGTGTCAAAATTATTTCAAAAAGACGTAGGTCGCGTCGGGTGTTAGTTAAAAGTTATAGCTTATAGTAGTTATAATCAATTGTAATTTGAAGGTGTAGTTTGAAATTGATGATGAAATAAATTCCATAAAAAATGTGTTCTCGTTTTATTTATGATAGGTAGATACAATCAAACCAATACTGAAAAAAATTAAACTAAGGCTAATAGAGTCTTTATTCCCATTACGATGGTTTAAAAATATACAAATAACATTAAACACCAAACGGAATACTTACTTCGTTTTAGTTCAAAATTAGACGAGCTTTATGCAAACAGACCCTTAAATAAAGCCAATTTAAATGAAATAGAAGGTTAGGATAAAGTTACTGGGCTACTGGCCTTCCTGGCATCAGATTAAATAAAATTGAGATTAAGATATTTTTTAAAAGGCAATCATTGCATCAGATGTTGTCACTAAGTATGGATTAACTATATAACTAATACTTCGATTTAATATTTCAATTGAAATACCTGCAGATAATCATGAGAGAAGTAATGTCGCAAGACCAAGGCTAAAAAAATTTAAAGGACTATCCCAAGACATCGGTATTCCTAAACATTCATTGATTTTGTGAGTTCGTGTAAATATAGCTTATGCAAATTGATTCTCATCTATTTATTCAACGTAGACTACTTCTTGGTATTCACCTTGCCATTAGCTGTCTTCCATATCCATGATTTGGAATATACTGCAGGCAAGGAATACAGCTACACATAGATAAAAGTAAATGCAAATACGGTTTACGCTGCGGGCGCGGGCGTATCATCGATACACTTCAGTCGGTTTATCAGCAGATACAGCATCGACTTCTAGAATGAATTCAATCATAATACTACCGACAGTTCCGAATTTTTTTAGTTAATACTACTTTATTATAGACAGTATTGGTAAAGTAGAGTACAGTAAGGGAAGTAAGTAAAGTAATGTAGAGGTGTAGTTATCTTATCTTATCTTATAGTGGGGCCATGAGTAAGTCACAGTGCACTTCGACCCATTGGGATCTTTTGTGCCTCCCCTGCGTTTACTCTTCCTGTGTCCAGAATATAGATGTAGTTACTCTACAGTACTACCCCAAACATTGAAAACCACGGCAAACATTTTATCTAAGTAGGTACCTAAGTAAGCTGAAACTGGCTGAAACCCCTTCTGCATATGAGCCACAACTTCTTACTTTCTTATTATTTTTCTCCAGTGTAGGAAAGCTAGTTGCCGGCAGTATGACGTAACTCTACTGTTGATGATGATGATGATCTAGAAGGTACCCATACTAGAAAAAAATATACGTAATTAAAATTGGAGCATCTAAAGAAATACTAAATGGGTTACTGAAAATAAAGAACTGGTATGTAATCGTTAAATAGATAACTAAATGATTTTTAAGACGCCAAGTTAATATTTTCATTGGTTAAGTTACGTATGATGCTCAGTTACATAAGTACCTACATGAAAAAAAAAGAAACTCAAGAAGCCAAATTCATGTTCGATATTTGTTTGATTTTGTTGGCTCGCAAAGTTGTCTGAACTTTTATCCAACTGTGTGCTTGAGTAACAGCCAACCTTGTTTAGTAGGTAAGCGATATTTCACTTAAGTAAATAATTAGTTCATAAGTTTTACGGTGTCGATATATAAACATTTAATTAAATCATTATCTATTTGAATGACAGTCAATATTTGTTCCTTATGAGCTCCGAAACTATTGATGATTGTGATGAAACTTTGTTAGGGTTTTTTTAAATATTATTTTATATGATAAAACCTAATAGTTATCTCTTTAAGGGCATTGCAAATATGAGAAGCTCGGTGGCGTAGTGGTTTGAGCGCTCTGGTTTCGATTACGAAAACAAAGCAACTTTCGCAATGGTCGGTCCCGGGATGGGTCGGTCAAATTTACAATCTAGCTCCTCCGTGCTTCGGAAGGCACGTTTAGCCGTTGGTCCCGGTTGTTACTGCAACTGCTTTAACCCACCAACCCGCATTAGGCCAGCGTGGTGGTGTTATGGCCCAAACTCCTCATGTGTTTCTCCCATGTAGGAAGGCCTGTGCCCAGCAGTGGGACGTATATAGGCTGATGATGATGATGATGATGGGCATTGCAAAGCGTGCCGCATAACAATGATAAAATATTACCTTGTTTCATAATCAACTGAGATTGTTTTGAGATAGCTAGGTACTATTAAATTAAAACACAGCTTTATTTTTTGCTAGCGCCATCTAGTTTTCTCCATTGAACCAAAAACGTCGTAAGCCCTTTACTGTAAAGGGCTGTAAGAGGCTTTTCATTTCGTTAAGGCACTGTTAAACAGAATGCTTTCTACGTGCATATTGTAATGCTTCAGTTGTGCAACAGAGGGCGCTGATATTAAATAATAATTGTAAGACATTTGAGCTGTCAAATGTATCATAGATTATAGATATAAGTCCAATAAAAAAAGGAAATGATAAAGTGTAAAAATTATTAAAAATAAACAAGATTATTTTTCTAATTAAACATGTTTTGTCAGTTATTATTAGTTTGAGGCAAATTTCTAAGGTCAAAGCAAAATGGGTCACAGTATTAACAATTACTGTCTCCGAGTCTCTGGTTGAAATATTTTACTTAATTAGGTATATTTTATTCTTAATTTTTTATTTTAACATTATTATAAATGTTTGAAAAATTATTTAGTAATTAAAATATAATAAAACTAGAAAAATTTCACGTCCTGAGGCAGGAATCGAAACCGAGCCCTTTTACAATCCGGGTACTGGTCTGACCACTGAGCCACCCAGGACTTGGGATATCCTTGTGAAATTCTTCTAGTCTATCTGTATTTGCGTATGTTAGCTATTTTTTGTGCATATTTTATTATTTTTTTGCTTTCTTTTCTCGCCTCACTGTTGCTTGATGTAGAGTTTCATTGTCTATTTCCAAAGATCTATAACAGATCATAAAATGGGACCAATCCGGCAATAAAGGTACCCTTTCAAACAAAAAAGATTTTAAAGAGTAGGTATATTGATTGCTGTGATGTAGTAGTTACTTACCTACGAATGTTATTTCACGAGTCATGGATATTTGTTTAAAAAAAAAAATAATATCTCATTTTCATCATTTGGGTACCTCCAATACTCAATACTAAGTGATTTATTCCTTGTTATTGCAGGTGTATATAGGCGACTTTAGTCACTTACCACCAGTGGGCCGTCAGCTTGCTTGTTACCTGGTTGTATAAAAAAAGTTCGAAAGTTGAGAATTTCTTTATCTAGTTTCGTTAAGTATTCAAATTTTCAAAATGTCTCAGTATTCTTGCGTCAGTGTATATATGTCGCCGCCATCAGGTTGAATTCGCCGCTTAATTGGATGCCTAGCCCGTTAATTAAACGCCGAAATACAATGAAATTCAATGTTTGTGGGTGTTCATAAATGAAGAATCTTTTTATGCTAGAAAGAAAACAACAAACACTTGTGAAGGGAGGGGATAATTAAAATGGAGAGGCACATAAACCATTTAATGACCTACTAAATGGTTTTACAAAGTGGGCTTGCCATTAAGGTTTTGTTTCTAACTGTTATTGCTTCGGACGTCAAGTGACTTTGACGACCAATTTATATTGGACCATATATTTTTTAAAGAGTAGGTATTGTTTAAGTGTAAGCCATTAGTCCCGGTGGTAACCGCTTTAACCCACCAACCCGCGTTGAGCCCGCGTGGTAGTGCTAAGGACCAAACTCCTCATGTGTTTCTCCCATATAGGAAGGCCTGTGCCCAGCAATAGGCCGTATAGAAGCTGGTGAGGATGATATAATAACTATCGGTATCTGGACTGAATTAAATGATTGAAGTTTATGACTGTGTGGTAGGAGTGGTAGGATTACTAATCCACATTTAGTTTTGGTTGCTGCATTACAAAATTAAGGTCAAAGTTCTCATTTGTGTAGATATTTACCGCCTATTAACGATTTGAAGGGACATATGAATTTGTCAAGATCCTGATCATCATTATCAGTCGAGAGGCATCCCACTGCTAGGCACAGGTTATCCTACGCGGCAAAAGCAAATGAGAAGATATGGATCATATGTAAAAAGGCAGCTTTCATAGTTAGCTAAAATGTTTGCGGCGGTTTCCAAATGTCACACAAATTCTTTATACCTACTAATGACCTACGCAGCACTCTGTTATCTTTAATACGAAATAATGGTGAATTCAAGAATAAACCTTGAACAATGATAATTTAAGTGGTCGCTCCGCACTTTAAGACATAAAACGACAAATCGTTTTAGTTTAATAATATAATAATTTTAAAAATCGGTTCACAAATGACAGAGAAATCGGTGAACATACATACAAAAAAAATACATACAGTGGAACATAGAACCTCCTCCTTTTTTGAAGTCGGTTAAAAAGTGGTTTCCAATAATTCACAACAGAGGCGCTGCTGGCGTTTTCATACAATTTATCACGACGGTTATCACGATGACGAACGTTTTCGTTTCAATTCGATGGAAACTTATACTAGGGGTACTGCATCAATGAAGAACTGTAACGAACTCATCCTTTCTAGAAAGGATTTTAAGGATTAATAAAAGACTAACGAACTCATTCTGTCTAGAAAGGATTTTAATTGCCAACTCAATTAAAAATAACAACCATATATACTTAAAATCATACTAAAATGCACGTTACTGTGACATCGTTATATTTTCTTTTTACAACAACTTCATATTCAACATAATATTCTCCACTTTACCATGTGATTTGTAAGCTAGAGAACGATGGTAAATTAATGTTGATCAGTGCTTAAAGGAATTTTATCGTAATAACATGGTAATATAGTTAAGATCAATTGATTACGACAAAATATTATGATAGAGTTGAATACTTTGTCAGTGATATTGTGTTTATTGCTTTTCCATGCGAATTAAAAACAAAAGGTACCTCCTACCTACTTATCTCTAAGATTTTGTGCGAACGCTCTCGAAACCGAAGGCAGAAGCACCACCTTGTTTTCGAGAGTATCCTCCTTACATTCGGCATACGTCCCACTGCCGGGCACAAACCTTCCTACATAGATAGATAGCAGAAATAGCAGAAACACACGAAGGCCATAACACCACCACGATGGCCCAATGCGGGTTGGCGAGTTTGAACCGTTGCAGTTACAACCAGGAAAACGGCTAAACGTGCTCCAAAGGACGGAGGTGCTCGAGATTACAAAGATGTCGCCGGAGGTCTTACGCGGCTTGACAAATTAATATTCAATACTTTATCGATATCTTTTTTTATTAATCAACTTATGTAAATGGAGGAGAGTATGAGAAGGAGCTCGCTGGCGCAGTGCATTGGTTTCGACTACAAAAAAAATAGTTTTTCGCCATGGTTGATTTCAGATGAGTTAATCAAAAATTAATAATCTGAGCTCTTTCATGCTTCGGAAGAGCATGTTAGACCGTTGGCCCCGGTTGATACTGCAACCGCCTTAACTTATCAACCCGCATTGGGTCAGCGTGGTGAGATTATGGACTAATATCCCCATAATCTCGTCCCGTCATCGGACCGAGACGCGCGCCTCCCACCACCTATTCCTTACACCTACAGCCAGAAAAAAAAACACCTATACTTTCTTTTGGTTGTTGTCATAATAAGAAGTATTTTGTTGTCCATATGTGGGGGTTTGAACTAGGCCAATAGATATTATTATGTTATTCATTAAATATAATGGCTGTAAACCTTCCTCAATGTGTTTCTCCCATGAAGGAAGGCCTGCCCCAGCAGTGGGACTTATTTAGCCTGATGATGATGATTATAAAATGTGATTTATCATGTGTGTTCCACTGTGAATAGCCTTAATTAACCCTTGGACTGGACAAAATCTGTTACCTATTTAATTTACGAAGCCATTACGTAAATCATGTAATACTAATTTACTGGGGCTTACAAATTAAACCCTTACCATTTCATATTAAATGTTTTTTATAGTCAGCTGCTCTAATTAAGCTCAGAATAAATTTGTACGAACTGACAAATATCATTTGGGCGGGCGGCGCGACTTGTTTGCAAAGCTTTCGTTTGGATAATTTAGGTCTTCCAATACAAATGTTTTGTATAATTCTGTGTTTTCGACGAACGAAATCGAAAATTCGTCCTTATCTCTTGTTTGAAATTTACATTAACGGTCACTGTAATTTCATTTTATTATAATAATCTTATCTTTCCTCTTAACTGGGATGTTGCCTGAGTTTGATAATGGCGCTATTTTTCACAAACTCGTAAAATATATGCTACTGCTACCCCTAAGGGCAATTCAAACTTGAAAGATATAGAATATTGTTGAAGTGGTACTGTTTAGAAAAATAAAATAAAACATGGGCTATATTCGTTCATAGTAATGGTTTGCTACTTTCAAAAACATCTTATTCATTTGATAATTGATGACATTTGTATGAAATAATATTACATTGGCTGCATTCTTTCATAGATATATCATGAAATTATCAAACGAATAAGATGTTTTTGAAACTAGCAAACCATATCTATAAACTAATACAGCCCATGTTTTAATTTAGTGTCGTATTGACGGCACCACCCTGTATACCCTACACCTTATTTATGAAATAAAAATAAAGTTGTTAACCACCCCCTATTATTGCACCCCTTATGTATTGTGAGTATTAATGCTGCACTACTTTTCACACATATAGTCTTCTTGACTCTTTTCATCAAGTAGTGTTCAGTAATTTGCCTTTCTTTATATATAAGTCGTGAGAATTCTTGAAGTCATACTTGATAAAAGTAGTCCTATTACGTACGTACGTACTAGGTGGTAGGTCCGTTTGTCCGTATGTAGGATCGTCTGGGTGGGTACCACCGCCTTTCTTATTTCAGCCGAGAAACAGTTCACTGTGTTTCGGATTGGAAGGAAAGGTACGCAATGTAATTATTGAGCATGGATGGCATTTCATTTTAGGCCTCAAGATGACAACGCACTCGCAACATCCAGGTGTCTATAGGTAGCGGTAACCACTTACCACGGTAGGCCGTCAGATTGTTTGTCATCTAGTTCTATAAAAAAAATGTGATGATGTCAAATGAAACGTAAACAATCTGATTGCACTTTGACAAGTCATTGTTCGTGAGCCAATCACATCAACAAATGATAATTGTACAGCGCTCCAGAAAAGCTATGTGAAATATTGAGAGCACACATATTCTGGACTGTAGCAAGCTCCAATTAGTCCAAATATTAATTGAGAAAAGTATCTAGTCTAAGTACTGTCAGCACTAAAATTGGCTGTATCTTGGATGCTTTACCTCATATTCCATAATTATTATAAACTTTTTTACATATATTTACTTCATATCTTAGGCTCTATATTTTATACGATTTTGTTGTTAAGCGCTGATGTGATAGCGATAGTTTTGTAACCGTCGAAAATAGTGGATTTTTTTATTTTTATTTATTTATTTATTTTATGTATTGATCCATCACAAAAAAGTCTCATAATTATTTATGTCAAAGAAGTTAAAGTCCGGGATCTTCTTGAAACTTTAGCCATAATATATTTGACAGTCAGGCATCTCTTAGAGAATATTTAATTTTAAGCCTTTATACAAAGCCTATTATAACTATCACCGCTAGACTCTTGTAGTAATAAAACCAACCTACTATATCAAAGATTCTTTTGACGTTTAAAGCTGAACAGCCAACATAAAAATTAGCTGCCACTTTTTGTAGCTGATTGTCCACACATTTAGTTTAAAAAAAACGATTTGGATCCCTATCTAATTGACATAAGATACATAATCTATAGAACATTTTGACCACCAGGTAAGTCAGTTTCCCTGGAGAGTTTGACCGAGATAAAACTTTACCGTTCAGCGGCTTATCTTCTCTTGGAACACTAATCTTCGCTAACTATAACTTCTGCTGTTGCCTGCCTAAGTTTATACGTAATTTAAGTAAGGTATCAAAAATAATGAAAAACATGAGCACAAAGTACTACGAGTTACCGTTTGCCTATAGATGATACGCTACGGTAACCGCTTACCATCATGTGATCCGTACGCTTGTTTGCTACACTTGTCGTATAAAAAGATCTCAAGGTAATTATTATAATATATCATCATCATCAGCCTACAACAGTCCACTGCTGAACATAGACCTCTCCATAAAGGTCTATTCACACATATCAGTGAAGCCACAGTTCCGGCACAGATCCGGCACAGTTCCGTATCAGTGCGAAATATTATTTCATACATTATCTATGAACGTATCTCCACTTGTCCGTGTCAGTGACGGCTCAGTGCTCTCAGTGTCCGTTCCGGCACCGGCAAGCACGGAAGGTATCGTCGACAACGATATTTTTTGCCTGACGGACCGATCACGGACAGATCACTGACGGATCACGGACGCCGGCATCAACAAAAACAAAATAGAGGACGAGCGATTAATAGAATTGCTTCGTGAAAATAGAGTTTTATATGATTTATCTCATGCAAAGTATATGGATACGAAATACAACCACGATTGACGACGGACACGTTTTCACTGAAGCTCCGTGAACTGAGCGGGCACTGACATGTGTGAATTGAATCACTGACGCAATACTGAAGCACTGATACGGAACTGTGCCGGAACTGTGGCTTCACTGATATGTGGGAATAGGCCTTAAGAATGCCATTAGGCTCGATCCATAGCTAGCTTCCTCCAGTTACCACTGGCCACTCAGCGGAGATCGTCACTCCACCGAGCCTGAAGACGTCCCACACCGCGCTTGCCGATGCGCGGTCTCCACTCAAGTACGAGCTTACTCCAACGGTCGTCCGTTCTGCGGATAACATGGCCAGCCACTGCCCCTTCAGCTTACTAATTAAAAATTACTCTTATTTTCATTACATACAAATTCCAACTGCAGTTATAATTTTTGTAGTAACATACCAACCCAATTTGCATAATTTTATGATGAAACTTCACTAGCTTTAAACTATAAACATTATCAGAAAGTCCACAAGTAAATCACAACATAATTTACCGTCCTCGTTTCCCCGTGCCATGGTTGTAACGTTCATAATTATTTGATAGCATCTAAGACTTTATGCAGAACTTCAACTAAGTGAAATTGTAGTACAAATTATAAAATTTATGGTCGACTAGAGCTTTAAGAAATATAAGAACAATAAATGCAAACTACAAATTCTTGTAGAGCCATGTTTATTTCTGGCATACTAAGGCTTGCTGTACACGTTCTGTGGACTCCGGAACTGCATCTGTGCCGGATCGTTATACGGTAATACTAAGTATTCTCATAATTAAAAATAGAATAAAACTAGAAAAATTTCACGTCCTGAGGCAGGAATCGAATACAAGATAGACTAGAAGAATTTCACAGGGATATCCCAAGTCCTGGGTGGCTCAGTGGTCAGATCAGTCGCCCGGATAGCGAAAGGTCGCAGGTTCGATTCCTGCCTCAGGACGTGAAATTTTTCTAGTTTTATTCTATTTTTAATTACTAAGTAATTTTTCAAACATTTATAATAATGTTAAAATCAAAAATTAAGAATATTTGAAAGCACTGCCCCAACTTAACGGATTCGTCGGTATTTGTAAAAATACTCGTTTCGGATGTTGAAATAGAATATTTCGATATTGAAGGGAGGACGTTAGCTCATAAACGCAAATACAAGATAGACTAGAAGAATTTCACAGGGATATCCCAAGTCCTGGGTGGCTCAGTGGTCAGAGCAGTCGCCCGGATAGCGAAAGGTCGCGGGTTCGATTCCTGCCTCAGGACGTGAAATTTATCTAGTTTTATTCTATTTTTAATTACTAAGTAATTTTTCAAACATTTATAATAATGTTAAAATCAAAAATTAAGAAGTATTCTCATTGCAATCGCATTGATCGTTGCTACCCAGCCATATTCGCGACGCAGCCGTACCGTTTGTATACAGCATTATATCTCTAAGTTCTATCACTCGTCACTCGATACGATGACGATATAGAACAAACTATGGTTTCTCAAAAAAACTTTTCGAATGGATATCGACTCTGATAGAAAAATAAAAATGACGCCGTGCTATCGTTGTTATGTCATGTTTCCCATGCAAATGCTATAGGCACGTTCGATGACGATACGAAAATTTGAAATGTTGCTGCTATGGTTACAGACCATTAGAGCATTGACGACATAACCATGATATCTCTCTCATTATCACACCAGCCTATGATGTCCACTGCTGAACAAACGCCTCCCCCATCGATCATCGCGAATGGGTTAAAAAAGTAGCACCCACCGACCGCAAGTGTCGACCACCGGCCACAAGTGGCTGTCGCGTGCTTCAGCCACCTTTGTGGCCGCTTCTAGCTTCTTGTGGCGGCGTTTGTGGCTGTGGCCGGTGGCCCGTGGCCCGGACACTAACTGGTATAGGTGCGACATGGATATTCGACATAAACTTTGTTTGGTTCATGTTCATTTTTAGACCCGCCTGTCGGGAAGTTATGTCTAGGTCGCCGAAAATTATGCTGAATACCTCTCTCACTTGCAATAAATTAATCAATGCCTCAAATAGTACTTTTCCAGATTGAAAAATTGAAGCAAATAATAAAATAATTTAAAACATATTTGTTAAAAAATGTCAAAGATAGGTACTTATTTCTGAATGAAATCTTTTTTAGCAGTCCTACCACAGAGAAATTAGAAAAAAAATGTTATTTGCGAATCGCGTGAAAAGAAACCAATGCTTGATATTAATTCGTATACTTGTGTGTACGAATGAATATCAAGCATTGATTTCTTGTGGTCCCACACCGTCTGGTGAGCCGACGGCGCCATGTACAGGAAGCCTAAATAATAAATTATAACATGCTGAGAAATAACTCCCGATTCTTGTAATCATTTTGGGCTTTAGTTAATTATATTATTATTTGTATCTTTATAACTTTTTCAAATTAAAAGTTAGCACACGATTCTCCTCATAAGTTTATGTATGATTTAAATATTTATAACGCCCATGCCTTTTTTGGTAAAATTTATTGTAAAGTCAAACATCGCCAGATATCATTTATCAATCGAGCTCGGGCCAATTGTGCGTCTATCAAAATCAACTACATTACAACACAATAAATTGTCGTGTCCTTCACACGATACCCTAAAGTTAAGACGAGGCTACATAAGAAATAATATGGGAATAAATCATAATGCTGCTAAAAAGGTACCCGCTGATTCGTACCCGCTGATTCGGTTTCCAGGCTAGTAAAAATTCTCCATATTATTTTCTGTCCTTTGTCAGATGTCCAATATTAAATTCGAGTTCTTTTTGACTGTGCTGTCGTAATCGTCAGATTTTCGACATGTTCTTGAGATGTGATTCTTCGGGTCTTAGTGTTCGAGCATTTGTTATTCGGGCTTTTGTCGTTCAAATGATAGGTGCAAAAAAAAATGATAGGTGCAAAGAAAAATGACAGGTGCAAAGAAATAAGAGTTTGGCTGTACTTTCAATACAGCCTTAGCCTAAAATCATACAGTCTTCCTGATCGCTAGCGGTTACCGTAGCCTTTGGTCGCCTGCAAGACCAGGATTACCCCTCGCTTGCTGCGGACCCCGGCCAAAATTATTCCCGCTCTTTTTGAAGAATGTTAAAACAATCTTAAGATGTCGCCGACCGGGTGGCCGAGTGGTCTGTGCCCCTTGCTATACAGGCTACTCGGTCTGGGGTCCTGGGTTCGAATCCCAGTGGGAACAAACGTTTGTATGATTAGTACGAGCAATTATTCACGAGTCATGGATGTTTGTAAGTTTATTTAGTATATACTTTAAGTACTTTGGGCTAGATAATAGGTGTGAATGTATTAATATTCTTTTCATATATATTTATAACAATATCAGCTATTGCATACCATGGCTTATAGCGGTGAGACGAAGATAAAATGTCCACTAGACCCGATATCGGTGACCTGCGTCCTCGTTTTCGGATTAACCAATGACCGTAAAGTCAGTTGTCCATTAATCTTGTTACAAGATCTTTTCTAATATCTAACAGAGTAACAATTCCTTCTTATTTATTGGAATCCATGGACATTTAAGCGGACATTAAGTCTTTATACAGCATACACAATTATACTTATAATTTGAATGATAAAGTCTTGTCTATGCCAGGATTATTACTAAATAATTGTGATGTTATAGGTGTCCACTAGGTGGTAGGCCCGTATGTAGGGTCGTCTGGGTAGGTACCACCGCCTTTCTTATTTCAGCCGTAAAACAGTTCGCTGTGTTTCGGATTGAAGGGAAAGGTAGCCAGTGTAATTACTGGGCATGGACGGCATATCATCTTAGGCCTCAGGATGACAACGCACCTGCAATATCAAGTGATTTTTCCTTGTTATTGCAGGTGTCTATAGGCGGCGGTAACCGCTTACCATCAGGTGGGCCGTCAGCTTGTTTGTCATCTAGTAGTATAAAAAAAAAAAAATTATTGCAATAGCGTTGATTGGCTGGTATGCATTGATCGATCATTACAATAATAATAAAAATATTTACAAAGAAAAGATATTTATATAAAAATACGTTATATCTTTGGTCAGACCTACCTAATACGCGTCGTGTAATTTCTATTGAAATATGTACTTTCGCAAAAGAAATATGTAAATCACATGTAAATGTGATTCAACAGAGTGGTGAACCAATTTATTGACCGAAATTGCTTAGAAAGCAGAAATCATAATGTTTGATGCTTCTGAATTGAAAAATGATAATATTCCTGCATTTTGCTAAGGTCAAAGTCAAGATTTATGATATAATTACGCCAATTTAGCTGAAAGCACTCCATACAGACAAGGGTAGTTTTTTTCAATGTTTTAAAAACATTTTTTTCTGTACAAGCTTCATGTACAAGTTTCACTCACTTTTCCCTGCAGTCTAAAATAAGTTAACTAATTAGCAACGACTCAAAACTTGCTGATCTTCCATTACCGCTTTCTGAAAACTATTGAATTCAACGCTTATATTTTTTTAAATGTTCTATCTTGGTTGAAAAGGTGAAGTTATAGAAGTTTAGCAAATTATGCCTCTAATACTCGATGTAAGGGTTATTTATAAAACCTTAAATCGCGAAATAAAATTAGCTGTTTCATACATTTCAGCTGAGTTTATTAAAAAATTTGTATGAATTTTGATTTTTTTTTCATGATTTCAGAGTTGCTTATATTATAGTAAAAGTTGTTTATGTTGATGAGATCTTCAAATGGTTTCGAGGTTTTTGGTGTTTTAAAAATAATCCTGTAGTCCTCAGCTACACATTGTATTTGCCTCAAATTAATTTAAGGAAATTAACTTATGAGGCCGCAAATCCCGAATAATTATTATTTTGACTGTCATTTGGTTCCCGGACTGGATCTCAGATTACTTACATCACTCTTAATGGTATTCACACCATTCATTTCACCTTAGGCCTTTCATTTTATTTGCTTAATTAAGTTTCATTTATTATGGCTATATTTGACAAAGGTGGACAAGGACAGTTGAAGTCATTTCGTGGGTCCACTGAACAAAAGGGCTAGAAGATGTTTGTAAAGTCACAAAATCAACACAAGCTCATAAAAGCATAATTATGAGCTTGTATTATTGTCGTAATCATTTTAAGTTAAGGAATTGGTGTGAGTTTAGTAATTTTTTTTTATTATTTAGGAAAAGCTTTCGGGAGTTTTTATTGATATTTTTAATATCACAAACACAACGTTTATAAAACCCTTGAATTACTAAGATGTTGGTAAAACAAAAAAATACGAAAGAGAAGAAAAAATCTCAATAGCCTTGAAGAACAGACCTCCATCAATAGTCAGGAGTCCACCTAACATTTTTTATTAAAATATTTATTGTTTTTCGGTTCATAATTTTAAGTAATGTACACACGCCTGCAGATTAAGTGAAATACTTTTACATTTGTAGGTACCATAATGCGTTGTAACAAAAGTAATTTTTCAATTGACGTTTAACATTTAATGTGCGACTGTCAGTTCCTTTGATTGAGTCAAGAGTAATATTCGTGAACCATAATATTGCAGTGTCACAAATGTTTCAATATTTGCGCTGTCCACTGCAATTACATTTTGTATAAAACCTTGTCGTTCATAGCATAAAGCTTAAAGTGGAAAAGATTGCTAGCTTACCCCAATGGGTCGATGGGTCAGCTTAGTCGAAGCGGACGGTGAAAATAGGGTTAATTGTCTACAATTTGCTTTCATGTCTGCCATTGCAAATACAAATTGGACAAGTTATTTGTTTACTAGTCTCAAATAAAAGGAAACGATACTTTCTTACTTATTTTCTTTACTTTAACATAGAAGTTAGTTCGTTAGAAAAATACGTACACTTTCCAGTTACATGTATTACTTATAGTAAGATGGAATGACTTTTTTGAATGATGAATTATGTTGTTATAAAGTATTTTATCGGAAGCATAAAATTTAATATTGTTGTTGTTTTTATATACATAATTGCAAAATTATAAATTTTAAGTAACCCCCGGCGTCATTAATCATCTATCTAACACCATCTCATTAAGACTATTCATAAGAGCCCAAACACGCTATATCTGCTGTAAGTTTCTGAAGAATTAAGCATTTAGTAGACTTTTTGATGGTATAGGATCAGCTCAAGGATAGTATGTCATGGGAATGTCACCAAAGTGACAGTACACGAAATTTCAAATCAATCGGATGTGTAAAAGTTAGTAAAACCCTATTATCATGTACAAAATGAGCTGATAGTCATCAAACGCCTGAACTGATCTTCATAAATTATAGCTAAGAACCATCGTAGGCACATCAGCTTTCAAACATAAAAAACCGAATCAAAATCGGTCCATTCGTTTAGGCGCTACGATGCCACAGACAGACACACAGATACACAGACAGACACGTCAAACTTATAACACTCCTCTTTTTTCGTCGGGGGTTAAAAACACGGTAAATGACTCAACACCACACATCACCAGATGTGAAGCAGTAAGATCCATATATGAGGACAGCTAATGCAGCTTCAAACATACTGCTCTAGCCGCGCTTCTTTTGACGGAACCCTCATTATCGAAGGTGTGCCGGCAAAGAATTCGGCCATGCTTATTTTGACGATATAACACCACTTACTTTCTACAGTATACATAACTATCATCTTATCGAGTCCCGAACATGTTTCCGAAAACCATTTTACCAACTAATAGATCCCATAGATTTTTCCAATTTTATAATTTTCATCGAACGGACTGTAGACCGATGCACGTTTGACCAAAAAAAGAAAAAAAAAACCACGAAACGATTTCTAACCTACCACGGCCGTGTCGGGCTTCCACGGACAGCTCTGTCTGATCTCGTATAGGTACCTACCTAGATTTCGTGGTTATTTTGTTTTTCTTCTTTTGGTCAAACGTGCATTGGTCTATAGTTCATTCGATAAAAATTATAAAAGTGGAAAAAAATCTATGGGATGTAACTAATCTCGTTCCATAGCTCGTTCAGTATGTTTGAGTTTAGACCCCTTAGTGATCACGTATCTTGCATTACCGTCTTTAAATGGGAAATATAGTTGCAAAAGATTTTGAAGGGATTAATATTCAGATTCTCAACAACATTCCATAATAAATTTTGCAAAAATTGGAAACTCGCGTCATTACTACCGCTTGTTATCACTAAAACCCTAAAAGTATTTATTCTAGAAGTATAAACTTTAGTTAATGGTTATGGTGTACCCCGTTATCGCAACAAAGTGCGCTTAAACATGATTTATATGTAATTTTAGGTATAATAAAAACAATATATCTAATTAATTATTATTTACTAAAGTTGTCTGATGTACCAAACGTGTAAAGGCTACGGTAATTATTTATAGAAACGGTAAGCGGTAAATATTCTTTATGGCCACCGATAAATATAAATAACCTAAAACTAAGTCGCTTACTTATTATTAGTATTAGGGCTCTTTTTCGTGGTTCCTACTTCCAATTTAGCCCTGAAGCAGTCTAGTGTGATTCAGTGTGAAGGGAATTATAGCCAGTACCTATTCATAAGATGCTTTAACATCTTCTGTCTTCAGAATGCGAACGCACATGAATGCACTCGAATTGATTTTCTTGGTATTAGGATGCCAATCGTAACACTCGGAATAGGAATGTTCAGAAGAGGCTACAGCTACATCGTGACGTCACTGACGACGAGTACCGACGACAGACGACCATTGCGCCTTGAGCTCAGGAACTAGAACTTAAACAATGTATAAATTTTGTGGAACAAATCAATTCACCTACATATTTCGGAGACTCATTTTCTCATCCCTAAGAAATCATACACTAACACGATCAGGGTACCAACGTTATGTTAACTACCTATGCTTATACATGCAAACAATTAAAATATTGATGAAAATGTAAAAAAAAATAACAATTGAAAATGTAAAGTTTGCGTACGGCCTCTTGTAATAATATAAAACAATATTATTAAAGAGGCCGTACGCAAACAAACCGCGTGGATGTCGGTTATCGCTTCAAAAAGTATCCTAGGGTCACTACCTCTATATCTAATTCAATCTAAATCGGCGTAAAAGGCTAACAGACAGCCAAAACGAGTAATTTTCACATTTTTAATATGCGTGAATAATATCCAAATCTACTGAGAAAAACTCCAGAATCTCCTTAATACGTTTATGCTCATCAACCACTCACTTGACCCTTGAGACACATAAAAAACAAACAATAAACGTATCAAAAGACATTAAAAAGTTAGTATAAACATATCACAAAAAAGATCTATTAACAAGTACAGTCAGCAACAGTAAGTATGGAACAGAGATAAGAATAGGCTGAGTATCTACATAAAATTAATGATATTGGATTCTTCTGCAAGTAGATATACATGACGCTGTCAAACAGTTACGAAGATTACTTTATACAGAATTTTCTTATCGGATCTATTGACCTAAACGAGAAAATTATCTTTAGCTGAAGGATAATATGACTCGTTTTTCTTTTGGGAACATTGTCAACAAATAGGATTTCCAGAATTTGTCGTTATATGCCTAACTTAAGAACAACCAACACCATTCCGGACGGGAGGCAGTTTCCTACATTCATAATAACCCAAGATACACCGACGACTTCACCCATTTATCGTGCTTTGGAAAAGATCGCTATTTAGCGATAAGACCGCCCTTGCATTATGTATTTTGAAAATATTGTTTTTATCTGCAATTTATGTACTTGAATAAAGCTTATCTACGAGATAAAATCAGAAATGAGGACATCCGTAAATGAACTAAAGTCACTGCCATGGTTCAGCAAGATGAAGTGGCAATGGTCAGGGCATATAGCACGCAGAATGTAAGGGAATTAAATTTCTAGCATGACGACCACGTACCGGAAAGCGCAAAGTATGACGGCCTCCTACTAGATGGTCGACCTGCTCAGGGTGGCGGGGAGCCGTTGTAGGACCGATCCATTTGGTAATTGGTGGGGGATTCCTTTGTTAAGCAGTGAACATCATAGGCTGAGATGATGACGATGAATAAAGCGTATTCTATCTAATAGTCTTGTATATTATAGTTTGTTACCTACTACGTTTTTTTGAAAGTGTAACATACGCATATGCGTACGTGACATATGTCACACTTTAAGAAAAACGTAGTGGGTATAGGTAACAAGTACCTAGTTCTCCACCTACTCCCGATGGGCTCACGTCATCGCACGATGAATTTGGCAATAGAATTTGAAATACATATAAAACTTTCTAACTATTTTACAACGTATTTTACGAGCATAGCCAGTAGGCTCCTTGATAGAATTAATGAAATTCTTTGGAAATTCAGTTGTAAAAATATATATTGTGACACACACGAAACAGACAAGAAGTAATAAAAAAAAACAATATAATAATTGACATAGAACTAAAAACTTATATTAAAAGTAAAAGGAGTATGCCTAGCCTATACAACCTCTAACACTGCCCCTTTGTGTAGGCACTAGCAACTCCAGTGACACCAGTTTAATGAATGACAAACTCAAATACTAAAGCTACCGCCATTACCCTCAAAATACATTTAAGCTTTTTACAAAAGATTGATGCTTCTCTTTAGTGAGCGCTTTAGTTAACACATCTGCTGCTAACTCAGCTGAGGGTCTGTACAGTACTTTAATGATACCTGCATTCAGAGACTCGCAAATCAAGTGATAAAGCACGTCAATGTGCTTGGTCCGTTTAAACGACTCATTTATTATAAGTTTGTGTGTACTCTGATTGTCGTTGTACACAGCTACTGGCTCTTGTGGGTTTATGCCAAATTATAACTCACTAAAGAAATTTCTAACGAATTTGGCTTCTCTAACTGCAGAACCTAGACTATAGAATTCCGCTTCAGTTGAAGACAGCGCTACAACATTTTGCTTTTTGGCTCCCCAGTTTAATAGAGAATCCCCTAATAAGGTCCGTACGCCAGAACATGAACGCCTATCTGTTACATCTCCGGCCCAATCAGCGTCACACAAGATATGTATCTTATGAGGTCCTTTACGTTTAAAATTAAGCCCAAACTCTTTCGTACCTTGCAAATAACGTAATACTCGATTTGCAGCTACCCAATGTTTCTCATTGAAACATGTGTTATACTGGCTCAGTTTGCTGCAAGCGAAAGCAATGTCCGGACGTGTACTAACAGCTAGGTACACAAGACTACCGATTAATTCCTGATAAGGAAGTTTATTGTCACACTCTGAAGCCTTTTCTAAATTAAAATTCACCTCCATCGGAGTAGAAATAGGCTTACATTCATTCATTCCAAATTTCTGTAATAAGTTTTGTACATAAACAGTTTGTGACATTTTCAATGTGCCATTGGGTCTATCCCTATCTATTTAATGCCTAATGCTTGCTTAACAGGTCCTAGTAATTTAATTTTAAAATTTTTGCTTAATGAATCGTAAAGTTCTTTCTTGCCTTTTATACTATTACTAAAAACGAAAAAATCATCTACATAAAGCGCAATGATCACTTTGTCGTTGCCAAAATCCTTCTGATAAACACATCTCTCACATTTTAATTGTGTGAATCCATTACCAATAAGGACATTATAAACTTTTTCGTTCCAGGCGCGACTTGCCTGTTTAAGGCCATAAAGACTTTTCTTCAATAGGCAAACTTTGTCCTGCCCCTCAATCTTAAAACCATCTGGTTGCTCCATAAAAATGGTTTCGCGGAGGTCTCCATTAAGAAAAGCAGTATTAACATCAATGTGTTCGATATCCATATCAAACTCAACACCAATAGCGAATAACGTTCTCAGAGTACTATGCCTCACTACAGGAGCAAATGTTTCCTCATAGTCGACACCATAACCTTGCGTAAAACCCTTTGCGACTAATCTCGCTTTATATTTGGAAAGGTTTCCATCAGCATCTGTTTTCTCCTTAAATACCCATTTGCATTTGATCACATTTGTATTCCTGGGTCTATCAACTAATGTTCAAACATTGTGAGACCTAAGAGAATTATATTCATCTTTCATTGCCGTAAGCCATTCTGTGGCATTCTCGGAATTGATTGCTTGATGATAAGTTTTTAGTTCATTACGACACATAAGTGCTTGATGTGTGAAATAGTTCATCACATAATCATCGAACCATGCTGGAACCCGACGCTCACGAGTAGGTCTATTATTATTGACTAATGTTTCCTCTTCGACAACAGTATCATTATCAAAGTCATTGGACGTTGGAGAAACTGTCTCATTAACAATAATAGGTTCATGAGTATCATCAACTACATCATGGTGTTGAACAGGTATTTCACAGCTATTATCGACACATTGGTCAGAGTCATTTGGCACAATTATATTTGGTGCATCGTAACTATAAACATTTTCAATAATATTTGTGTCTCCAGAATTGAAAGTATTAGAGATATTATCTTTTGAAGAAGAATACATACTATTCTCAAGAAAAACAACAGATCTAGCTCTTATAATTTTCCCAGTATCTGGGTCAGCTAGGCGATATCCATCGGAATGACCACAATATCCTACCATAATGTAAACTTTGGCTTTGGCATCTAATTTCGAACGCACTTGCTCGGGAGTCAAAGCATATGCCCTACAACCAAAAACACGAAGGTGACTTAAGTCTACTTTCGACTCAGTCCAAAGTTCATGTGGTGCGGCTCCACGAACAGCAACAGTGGGAGATCGGTTTTTTAAATATACGGCAGTATTAATTGCTTCCGCCCAAAAATTCTTACCGATACCAGAATCATCAGAATCATGGTTCTCGCTTGTTCCATTAGAGTCCTATTAAGCCTTTCACTAACACCATTTTGTTGAGGTGAATAGGGAATGGTGGTTTCATGAATAATTCCGGACCTAATTAAATAACTTGAAAATAATTTGTTGCAATATTCTGTTCCGTTATCAGACCTAAATCTTTTTATTTTAAGATTCGTTTGGTTTTCAACCAATTGTTTAGATTTAATAAAGGTATCTAAAACAGTTTTGGCATCCTTACGTTTCAAAAAATATACAAAGGATTCGCGTGTATAATTATCCGTAAACGTAATGAAATAACGATATCCGCAAAAACTCGGCACGGGTAAAGGTCCACATAAATCCGAATGTATTAAATCAAGTTTGCAAGAGGCTCGATTCTCTGAAACTTTAGGGAAGGATGTCATTTTATGTTTCCCTTCAACGAAGAATGCATGACAATTCATTTTTCTTAAAGTTTACACCTGTAACTAGACCATCCCTAAGTAGAGGCATGCCCCTAACATTAAGGTGACCAAGACGACGATGCCATAACTGAAGGTGACTTTTAGCTATAAAAGCTACATTTTTATTCGACGACTGAACCGCATTCGTAGAATGTATCCTATAAATACCGTTAATATTTTTGGCTACAAAGCCACAAGAACCAGTAACCTTACAGTTCTTATAAGCACGACAGCTATTTTCATCAAAGACTAATGTGTATCCCTTTTTAGTAATTTGATAAACAGAAAGCAAATTAGTGACCAATTCCGGTATATACATAACATCAGTAAAACTCTTAATAGTACTGTCTTTAATGTTGACACTAACATCACCTACACCTTGACTAAATATTTTACTTTTATTGGCAACTGTTATATCTACAGACTTATTGTCATTAAAACTAGTAAACCAACTTTTACGATTTGACATGTGATTTGAACAGCCTGAATCAATTACCCAACTGCAATCATTATCAACATTATTAAATAAAGCAGTATGGAGAACACTATCATCTTCTAGAACAACACTACACTCATTCTTCTTTTTCTGATTTCTGAGTTTAGGGCATTTAGGTCTAATATGTCCTTGTTTATTACAATTGTGACAAACAGATACAAATTTCCCTTTAGAAGTAGAAGTAGACGCTAAGGCCTTTTCAGAATCTAAAATTCTTGCTGAAGAAAGCTCAGATTTTTAAAATTCTCCTCTTAACAGCTTTTCTTTTACAAAGTCAACGGTAAGTTTAGTTTGAGTACCTTGGATTGCCATAATCAATGGGTCATAGTCTTCAGACAGACCTAACAATATCCATTCAGCAGTCTCTTCGTCATCAATGGGACAACCTAAATCGGCTAATTCTTGTGTAACGGAAAGAATGGTACCAATATAACTATCCATAGAATCATAATTGACCAACTTAGTCTGGGTAAGTTTACGTTTTAATTGCAATCGACGACTTATCCCTGAATGTCCATAGGCCTTTTGCAAATTATTCCACGCTTCAGCTGCAGTTTTACAGTTTTTGACGTGTGGATAACAAATCGGCTTCACCGCTAAACATATTTTAGCGTAGGCGCTTTGATCAAGTAATGGATCTAAAGCTATAGGTGGATCACTTACAACATTCCATAATCTTTGCTCTATAAGCAAAAGTTTCATTTGGAATTTCCAATTTCCGTAATTATCTTTTCCATTTAATTTATCTACATGTGGTCCAAAACTACTCATATAAATTGGATTGAACACACCTGATGTCGACGACGACGGACTAACTGGAATAGTCGGCGGCAGTTGCACATCACAATTATTCATTGTAAATAAATAAATCGGGAATTCGATAAAACTGTTATAATTTTTTACTTGATAACTTGAAATTCTAATTAAAGGCCCATAACCTGATAGAATTAATGAAATTCTTTGGAAATTCAGTTGTAAAAATATATATTGTGACACACACGGAACAGACAAGAAGTAATAAAAAAAACCATATAATAATTGACATAGAACTAAAAACTTAAATTAAAAGTAAAAGGAGTATGCCTAGCCTATACAACCTCTAACACTCCTTGATTGGTATTGAGCTAATAGTTTTGCGGTCACGCAAAATGTTTCGCTGAAGTGTTTTTCAATAATACTATTACTAAAACTGCTATGTCTTGGTGAAGTTAACTGTCGAACTTGTTAACTGCTCAAGGTTTGTACAAACGTAATTATTATTTCTCGCTGAACGAGTTTACCAGTTAAAGCGCAAAAAATACTCTTCCAACTAATGATCTCTCTACTAAGCATTTGCAATTTCACATTTGCAAAAGGCAAATGGGAAATTATTCATCTTCTAGTTAGGCGTAACGGTTGTCAATAAATGTAAATAATTTGTTTGTCATCCTTACGGAAAACGGATTTTTAATAAATGAATATTTAATACGGAAACTTTAAATAAAAAAGCAAAACAACTCAATTAGAGATGTAAACAGATTTAGGAGATATATTCCATCGATTTAAGAAACGACAAATCACCATAAATCCATGAAAGCTTTCCTAAAACCGGTTGAAATGCCGAACACGCAGTCTCTTGCGTCTTCAGCATTTCAACTGCGTGCTTTCTAAAAGTCTGATGTCCGAATTGTTTCCCTCATCGATTTCATTACTAACTGGTTTTGTGCAGTCCTTGTATATTGACTTCCGGTGACTTTGATCAGCTTGCACACTGAGATTCCCGGTACGTGGTACAAACTCTTACATCCCAAATGCTATCTGTTCTACTTATATCTTGTGGTCACAGTGAACTATTATCTCTACTGTTTATATCTGACGGAATCTTCTTTAGCAATTTAACTATCGGGTCAAATTTTAGCTTATTTATTGGGAGGTTGTTTTTTTATATTACAAGGTTGGCAAACAAGAGTGTCGTAGCACCTTGACCACTGCTTACGAATTACCTATCTTGGAAAAATCAAGAGAAACCGTGTAGTTTATTGCTCTCAAAATAACTCTCAATTAGCACTGGCGACCGGCGGCGTCACAGCAGAAGACAACATTACAAAGTAATTATATTTAGCTGCGATTTTCTGTGAAGTGGAGGTGCTAATGCCAACGGCCGACTGGCGGTCAAAATTTGATTAGAAAATGTCACGTATTGATTAAAACATTCGGTAGTACACCTTTACAATCAATAAGCCTTTGCATACCTATAATAGCAACATAATACCTATACATCCAAATACAAATATACAACAGCATAAATCGTCGGCTATACCAATAAAAATTCCAAATCTACCTGGCATAACACAATGTCAGGCGCGTAAAGCTCCGGAAAAGTGAATAATAGAGGGTACCAAACTAAAGCGAGCGTAGCCGGGGCATAATTATATATCCGGCTGTCTAGGCCACGTGGGCCGCTGAATAATGTATACCCGGTAGAACTGGGTCGCGTGTTTTTGTGGTGGAACTAGAAACTTTAACGAGATATTTTTGTTTTAGTACTCTTCACAATTTAATTAAAATAAATCCTTTCATATTTACAAGTGTGGCGGTAATGTTGACGTCGGCCATTTTAATCTTGTCGGCCACATAAAGAATGGGACTCATTTAGCGTAGTCAAAGTCCGATTTGCTTAGCATGCTCTATTTTAACATACAGCTCCCTATCGAAAGGAGAGTGGGGTATTAAGAACACGCATATTTACACTTGAAAACCAGTGTCTTTAAATATTCGATGCGAGTCAGTATTAAAGTAAGAGTCTCTTCACTCATGACGTTTTTTGAGCGCGTGGACAACCTGCGTTTTTGATAATTATGCACTTAGTTACGGTCAGCAGCAGAAGTCGATTAACATTATAGTACTATATCACACTAAGTAACTTCATTCGAAGTACTCTAAAGTGTTATTCGACTTTTATTGTGGACTGTACTTTATCTGTTCTCTGCGCTTTTTAGAAAATTTAATGCGTTAGGGTCTGTTTCAGTACAAACTCAGGAGCAGATTGCATTTATTCACTTCTGTAAAGGTGACGTTCTAAGTAAGAAAGAATTAACGCTGAGTAACTTTAAGCGGAGTCATTATCATGATGAAGTAAAAGGAAAAAGCTTGCATACTCAGTATAAGCGCAACCCTCAGCCAATAGAAAGAAATTATCAACTAACACTTTTTATAATGATATAATCGGCCTCCTTTGGCCTACACCGCGTTCAGAAATTTCCCATTCTCCCTTACCTTGAGAAATTCTATTCAGACCATCGGAACTGTCAAGAAAATGCAGAGTGAAGACAAACAAAATGTGAAAGTCAATCTTTCAAGTCTAGGCTTCGGTACTCGTATATTACTTTTGTGTTTTTTATTTATTTTTCATTCAAATATTCTGCTCATAACAATGACGTATGGGAAGTTGGAGTTAAAGGACTATTTTACAAAAATAATTGTACAGGTTTTAAATCTCTTAACCACAAACGCAATTATGTAAGAACATAATCGGAAATAGGATCCAGTTTAGACTACCAGGTAAATTATTCCGATATAACGATATCCCAACACAATTTTGATCTACTGAACATGATATCGAACCGTTGTAAACTCCCCAAATAAGCTAGGGCTAAGGGTTTAATCAGTAGTCATTCCACGTTAGTGGTAGCTACATTGTGGCTTGTGGTTGATTGAACTGACGAACTCTGTAATTTTGACCCGTTGCTTGTTAGGAAACGAAAATACAAACTAAAGCATCCTCAGGTAATAATAAACTATCTAAAATAAATGTTTTTCTATACTGACCATATGACTATTGTCAATTTGTACTAAAACTCTATTTATAACTATTTATTATTTTAATATATTACTAACATATTTACAAATTTTTATATCTGTGAGGCTTATCACGGCATGTCCGTTAGGTTCTATAGATTTATGGTCCAGAATCGCCCATGTACCTAATACCTATCACAAATGAATGATTTTAATTCGATTTGATTTGGTATCTTGCAAGGTTGAATGTAGACGAATGGTTTCACGTGTGTTGAATTAACATAATAACAGTTTTTCATTTCATCAAAGTTTTAGTAGTTGCCAAATATTTAGCTTTTGTATGTATCTACTAACAAGATTATCAGCATATAAATACTGAAAATATGTATTTATTTGTTTAGTATGATAAGCTAGTTAGAATGTAAATAAACTGAAAAAAAACGTGTTATATTAAAAAAGATCATGTTTTTTTTTGTTCATTTACTCAAGTCAAAATACATTTTTATTTACAAGGAAATAGAAAGTGTTAGAATACTCCAAGCAATAATTGTTTCAACCGTATTTAGAATAACTGACGGTGATTCTTGCCTTTCCCAGGTTTTACTTGTTATAGTACACGTTATAGTAAATTGAAGAAGCAAACACACCCAGACTACAATAAGAAGTAAAAAGTAATGTTATAGTCTCATAGCTAGGTACCACGAGGTATTTATTTTTTAAGGTTTTTGTACACTAACAAGTAGAAAAACTAAAGTAATCTTTTCCAAAGTAGTTTTTGTCTCAAATTGCTCGTTTCTAACAGGGTACAGGTGTCTACACATCAATTGTATCACGTCAGTTAGAGTGACTCTTAATGAAATGTGTGAAGGTGGTATATCAAACCTAACCTAATCCACAGGAATGTGTATAAAATGATATATGCAGTATAAATATTTCTGTTTAAATCACGACACGATACATTGCTGTTATATTTTATTAGCTAAGCTTTTATCAGAACGTATTACAAACAAGCCACGTACAAAATGGCGGTGTCGTTTATGACAACAACGTAATAAATTGTTTTCACTATGTAGCCATTGTTGCAGACAGTTCAATTAAACTTTATTCAATTTCCAAAAATTATTTGGTACGATACATTTTATGAAATTGGTCAAAGGCAGTTTTTTGTTGTATCGATCGAGGGGACTCAGTACAGTAAATATTCTACCGTACCGCTGGTTAGTATCTCATGATTGCTTAGAAGTATACGTAAAATTGAGAGGATAACGAAAACCCTATAGAAAAAGAATGATCAATTAAATAGCCTATTTAATATCTAGTATATTGGCTATTCATACGGCATTTTTTAATAAGAGTTTTGCTAACTTCCAAAAACTTTTATCGTTCGATATAATATACCGAGGATCAACTGGTGTAGCCTACTACAGTATAGTCCTAACTATACTACAAAAACAATTAGAATCTGTTTAATTTGTAAGAGTTCCGGGAACATATGGCGATTGAAAATTCTGTCCCCCTTATTACAAAACGTTGACGAAAGTAAACCTGGCTTAAAACTGATGCTGTCATTGTCATTCTTTTGAGAAATAAAAGTGACAGCATTAGTTTTAAGGCAGGTTACGTCTACCCTGTACCATAGACTACATTTTTTAGCCTTGACTGTGTGTCATCACTGTGAGTCCCCCGACGCTACGGCTGAGCATACCCTTATGGATTGCGCGGCTTGGCGACACGAGCGTCGTAAACTTCGTGCGGAGCCCGGCGACGGTCACATTTCGCTACCAATCATGGTAGAGCCATGGTTAGTTGCGAGAGGGTATGGGAGGCTGTCGCCACCTTCTGCGAGACTTTAGACTTTAGAGGTTATTTATATTTTTAAAGGCGTCACATTCGCGATCTTTGAGATACGGTTGTGCGAAACTAATATTTTTGCTGTAGTGATTTTTGCTACCTATTGTAAACCCTATCTCGAGTATCGTTTTACACGTTCCCGTAACTAATTAAAGTAAGTGTTGATTATTTAGTTACTGCTACCCAAAAAGATCGACCCGAAATAGCCCTTCTGACCTAGTTCGTTAGCATTGGATCGATTTGACCGCTTTCATTTGATGAACGTCAACAAAGGCGAAGCCAGCTGTTGCTGACTTAGCACTTATAGAAATTAAGAGCGTTTTAACTTTGTGTGGCAGGTATCTATCTATGTTGGGGAACAAGAAATGGAAAACCTATTGATAGTCATCAGAGATAAGCCTGACCTTGTTTAACCGACCTGTAAGTAAGATACTTACCTATGCTTTAGAATATAATAATAGAATACTTAATAATAATAAATATTATATCTACTACGTAAATACGGATGAATTATGTAAGAATAACAAAATAATCTAAACATTCGTTTGGTAGGGTTATTCCCTGAGGATCACAGTCCCAGAGGATACTGCCCCGGAGGATCACGATTTGTTTTTACCTTCATGAACTTAATTAATACTAAGTTTAGCTTAAAAGCACCATCAGCATAATGCTGGTCAATCAAATTTTAATATGTATATTGTAATATTGAAAAAAATAAAAGTCTGCTTTAGTAATTGACAGATTGATTTAATATCACAATATTTCTTTTTGCGATACTAAAAATACAATTGTAACTATTCAATCAGTCTTTTCAAAACATGTGAAATCAATAGTCTTTAAAAAACGACGTTTAAGACAGAGATAATAATAATAATTTCGACACGCAGTCATTTTCAAATGTAAATTATAACATATATATTTTTTTAAATATAACTAAATTAGGTATAACAATAATAAACAATCAACTTTAGTAAAAAAACAATATAAACTTTTAAAAACATATAAAAATGACAATTGTTAAAAAAAATACGTATTAATTATGAAACTTAACTTTAAAGATCTCAAAATAAAACAATCAGTGTTTTAAAAAATAAGGATACTTAATTAATATTTTTTTGCTAACAGTACAAGTTAAACACAATAGAAAAAATAACAAAAGTAAATGTTATCATCACATTTATGGCATTCGTGATCCTCCGGGACAGGATCCTCGGGGAATGTGATCCTCCGGGAATAACCCACCAAAACCACCAGAGATAGTGCATAATTAAATGTTTTTTTTATATTAAATTAGGTAAAAACAAGCTGACGGCACAGCTTGTGGTAAGTGGTTACCGTTGCCTCTAGGCATAACAAAAGAAAAAAATACTTGGTATTGCAGGTGCGGATGACAACATCCTGAGGGCTAAGACGAAATGTCTTCCATAACCAGCCATTAAACTTGCCACATTTTCCTGTTTTTTTCATACAAAGCACGGCAAATGACTCATGTGAAGCGGTAAGAAGAGTCCATATGCGAAGACAACTAGCGCAGTTTGAAACACACTGTTCTAGCTGCCTCCACCTTGCCAGCCCATAAGGTGCCTTTTCACGCATATTTTGAAGGAACCCATGTTATAGGAAGAAGGGAACACGTGCGGGTAAAGAATTCCAGCTTTTGGGAGTCCGACAAAGAAACGACTTCTTTATGCGAGATGTTGAGGTGGAGATAGTGAATTGATGACTCCGAAGACCGGCACGCTTGTTCCTGAGTAGGAAGGGGAAAGGGGGGATAAGGTCGAAAAGCTCTTTGGAGCATTTCCGTGATATAACCGATAGCAGGGGCTCAAGGTTGTTCGTGATCTCTACATCGTCGATAATACGGAAAGCACGACGCTGCTCTCTTCGAGGAGGTGCTTGGCGGAACCATCCCGAGCAATATTCCACCCAAGACAGGACCTGAGTTTTGTAAAGTAGGCATAATTGGTTAGGCATGAAAAATCGACACACCTTGTTCACGACACGAAGGTTCCGTGAGGCTGTTTTGATCATGGTTTCGATGTAGTTCCTCTGGAGATCTCTTCAGATCGCAGCATATCTACATAGTGCCCTGTAGAGTAAAAAGGGGAAGGAACGGCGACATTTTGGCACAACTATGTTTTCTTAGCATTTCATTCAACAAAGTTGTTAGATCCCCTTTCAAATTTGCACCCTGTTGAGTTCAATGGTAATTCAAGCTCTCCCCCTCGGTTTCATTGCGCCCAATGGGCGGTAGTTAGCTGGGTCTGATCGATCTCTTTTTTTAGGGACTGGTTGCACATTGGCCTCTCTCTAAGATGATACAGTCTTTCTCTCACACCCAGAAGTGAGAGAAAGACTGTACTTATAGCCGCGTTAAGACGGGAGACAAATCCGCTGCGCAGTTGAGTACTATTGCTAGGATGCCATCAGGACCACTAGCTTTCCGGACATCTCGAATGACTGAAGCTCCGCACGTAGGTACATCACTTTGCCTGATACGGATATCGGGCATTGCGTAACCAAAGTGGAAGAGCGTTGGTGCCTGAGAATTGCAATCATCGATTCGGGAGTGAGTAGCAAAGAGTTCAACCAATAGATCTGCATTCTCTTGAGACTTACGAGCTAGCGATTCATCAGATTATCTCAACGGATGCAGCGAGGGTCGACAGAATTTGGACTACACGGCTTTGGCTGCCCGTAGTATGCGTAAGTAGTTCTTAGCCAACTCGCGCAACGTACAGTGCAGCCGCTCTGACGAAGGCGCATTTGCAGGGCTTGTTGGCATTATTATACCAACAAGCCCTGCAAATGGCTCTTTCTTACTGTGAGTCAAAATCTTCCATCCGAAACATGGCAAATTGTTTCATAGTTGACATAAGAAAGGCGGTGGTACCTACATACATAGACGACCCTACATACTGGCCTACGACCTAGTAGACTTTACAAGTCCCAGATTTATACGAAATGTCTTCGAAATTTCGGCTATATACTGAGACCCCTTCGCCAGACCCTAACCGCTTAAAAATATCGAGACCATTTTGTCGTACTGTTTTTTTTTATACTACTAGAAGACAAAAAAGCTGACGCCCCACCTGATGGTAAGCGGTTACCGCCGCCTATAGACACCTGCAATATCAAGGAAAAATCACTTGATATTGCAGGTGCGTTGTCATCCTGAGGCCTAAGATGAAATGCCGACCATGCCCAGTAATGCCCACAGAAGTAGCTAAACACTTTAGTACCATGTCACAACGACTCTAGCGTCAATATAGTACGGTAGCAACTATAAAGTACGTGCACAAGATCGGTGTGACATGGTACTATAGTGTTCAGCTACTTCTGTGGTCGACTGTACCTACCCAGACGACCCTACATACGGGCCTACCACCTAGTAAACTGCAGCTACCATTTAAAGATACACGAAGAGAAACAAGCGATCACGAGTCGTGAACGCTTGTTCTCACGAGTGATCATGGAGACCGAGCGTCGAGCGACATAAACTCCCTCTGAAAGGCCTCACGGGCTAGAGTTTGCGCAGACAGTTTTACTATCAATTAAAAATATATATACATATATTCTAGCTTATTCTAATTAATTTTTACTCTTATAATTTAGAAAAGATGTTCTTCTCCTATAACACATCATTAGTTTCTTTAATTAAGTTAGTTAAATATTTGCATTAAATATTTAAGTTAGTTTCTTAAATATTTAATGCAGTAAAGACCAATTCTAGAAATTAAAAATTCGTAATTTTTACTGTTTAATTAGATTGTTTAAGGTGAATATCGTTGGCATCAAACATTTTTCTCAGATAACTTAATTATTAGGGATATTGCCTGTCACATATTTTTTTTTGCTTGATTGAATTGTGTCCAATAACACACTTACAGCGCTTAATGTTCAACAAACGCTCTTCCGATATTTTTTTATTATTTAAAAATTATTTAATAATTGAAACATTTTCTCCTTTTAATAAATGTAATATGTTCGATAGTCGTAATTGGTGTACAAAATGCACATAAAATTGTAAAGGAAATATAAAAATATTGTCTTGCTCGTGACAACCCTAGAAAAGGCGTACTATTTCGTATCGTAGGATACACTACAGTTATGCCACACACACCCACCCACACACACACACACTCCAACCCCCTGTTACCCCAGAATTTCAAGTATTAGTGTAGAATCTTGTAACACCCAAAATAAGTCGGTATAAATAATGAAACCTCCCCATCAATTTCTGGCCGCCTGTATCAGGTGTTTTTCTCGGAAGCTATCAGACGTTGCAAATAGAATTTCATTCCTGGAAATGGCCTCCATTAACTTACAAATGTAGGCAAAAGTGACCGTTGTTTGCTATTGATAAAATGATTTTTGTAAAGGCATGTCTACAAAAAAAGATTAACAAAGGCTGTGTGCTTAAAAATTAAATATAAGGTTTAAAAAAGCTTTATATTTAACTACTACGGACTAGATAGCGGAAAATACAGCCATAAAATCTTGTGCTATAAAATCTTGATTAACCCATTTGAGGCCAAACAGGAATCAATTTGGAAATATATTTATTTAACTATTGATAGTAGTACAAGGAAACCACAAAAGTAATACGACACTACCAGTAGTGCGGCTTGGTAGTGTGGTGGGGAAGGAGGGTAGAAAAAAATAGGTACATAAAATATGTTTTTCGGGATTCGGATAGGGATGTTCCCAAATTGGTACACTGGCCACGTAAGAATGAAAATCAGTAGAGCAAGACTTTTCAACTCAAAGTGTTTTCTTGCACTTTTAGCCACCCAAACAGTTTCTGTTATGGTGACATAAGACATATATATTGCACACGCTTTACAAGCTTTTTAGGAATGATGAGGGACAAGCAGAATTGATGAAGGACAAGCAGAATGTGTTTAAAGTGATTGTTTTAGATAACTCTGGCGAAATATACTCCAAATTAATAGTTTGGTCCAGGACAATTTCTTTGCTAGTATCTACATGCAAATGACAGGCATTTGATTATGATCATGTCAATCATGCAGGTGAATAAAACCCGCCACTATTCTTTTCCTGTAGATGCCTGTTTTGTAAGGCGATATTGACTTATTCATTTCGTTCATTCCCCCCATTCCCCATTCGAGCAAGTGTGTCAGTTTTTGCTTTTGTTTCTGGCTAACATCTTTTTACAGTTTCAAGTTTCAACTAGCTCAAAAGAATTATAACTGGTAGCTATGGTATAAGCAAATACTGTTAACAAATACCTTTCCAGCGGACCAACTATGATTCGTTATTTTTATTGAAACTGTCATCAAAGGGGCGATATGTCTTTTGGCAACCTTGATGGAAAATTTTGGCCACTAACACTCTCTACCTTATCAGTATCGACCCTTGGTTCTGGTGGAATTATAGCTAATTCATATTTCAACCCATGGTCCAGTCATAGATTAGAGATATTTGCCTTCTTCGATCGTGTTTATGGCTTCTCCTACGCCTCTGTAGCTATTACAAGAACTAAAACTTTGGGTTACGGTTCATCTTGGGTGCCTACAATATGAGTATGAATATATTACACTTCTAGCCGTTCAGAAACAACTATATCCAGTAAGTCAGTTTATAAAAAAAAAAAATGTAGTGAGTAAAGAGCAAAGAGTTTATTTTTTATCATAACTATAACATCGTTCTAAATCTGTTGCAAACGGGGAAAAAACAAAAAAAAAATTTTTTCCACGAAAAAGAAACAGGCGAAAGATCAAAAGGTGAAGTCACAGTACAGAAATTGGCACTTTCTTCAAAAACAATAACTCAAAGCGGCAAGCTCTGACTGAGGGGTGGGACTTAACAAAATGACCGTCTAAACAATGCTGTTAGCGTTGAAAAAACAACATGGGTAATTACTGGGCATGGACGGCATTTCATCTTAGGCCTCAGGATGACAACGCACCTGCAATATCAAGTGCTTTTCCTTGTTATTGCAGGTGTCTATAGGCGGCGGTAACCGCTTACCACCAGGTGGGCCGTCAGCTTGTTTGTCATCTAGTTGTAAAAAAAAAAAAATAACATCAAATCTGTCGTTCGTTATAGACAGTTTTTTGTCTTTCCTCGTTTTTGATCTTGTCACCAGTCACCCTATTTATTTATTGATGATGACGACCGGCTGGTCGAGCGGTCTGTACCCCTTGCTATGCAGGCTACTCGGTCAAGAGGTCCCGGGTTCGAATCCCGGTAGGAGCAAATGTTTGTATGATGAGTACGAGCATTTGTTTACGAGTCATGGATGTTTATATGTTTATTTAGTATATTTCTAATATTTATATACATATTAATATTTATTCATTATCTAGTATCCATAACACAAGCTCATAATGATGCTTACTTTGGGCTAGATAGGTGTGAGTGTGAGTGTATTAAAAAGAAAAAATACTTCAGGCAAATTACACCCATATAAAAAATGCTGACAATAATGATTTTGTCATCTTCAATAATTAAGTGTTCCCAAATTGGCACGGCGGTCAAGAATGGGTTAAGATAGTCAGTTTTAAATAAATGTTTTACCAAAAAAATCAACATTATGTTAATTATTAATGTAGATGTTGGCATAAAATGCAAAAACAGAAAGACTTGAAATCCCAAGTCCTCGGTAGCTTAGTGGTTAAAGGAGTCACCATTGTAAAAGGTCGCGGGATCGTGTCCAGTACAAAGCCGTGACTTTTTTAGTATCGTATTTTCTAAATATTTTCAAACGTTTATTATAAAGTTGAAATAAAATAAAGAAGATATTCCAAGTCTTACAGTTAGGTACCTATCATAATTGGTTTCTTACTGCTCGAATTGATGTAAATGTAAAACAAAAATGTTTTTGTTTTTCGTCGACAAATATTCTTACAAATAAGTGCCTTTGTCTTTGAAACACATAAAATATTCAAAGTGATATCATCAATTGTCTTTCAAGGATAATAATTTACAGGTAGTACCCATTAGAGTATTCAATAGAGAGTGTTCGCAAATACAAAAATCCGATTCGGGAAATTCGTTTAGACAAAATAAATACAATTATTTGAATTAGAGTTATATACGGGATATTGAACATGCAATTTTATAATTGGGAGTTCCCGATATTTCGGCGCAGTTGCATGCGCCATGATCACGGGTAGACTGCTGAAGCTGCGAGTAAAACTCAACTTCATTGCGGGCAGATATATCGATCTACCCTCTTTCGTTGACGCTTGCTAAGATCGATGCCCCTACCAAAACCAAACAAACCAATCAAATGCCAACCAATCAAATGTTAATAACCATGAAAATATAAAGTGCAATACAATTATTCTTTATTTTATTTTGAACATCATATAAATGTTTGTTGATTGATGTGAACAGTTGAGGGTGCTGTCTTCGTTTGAAGACATGATTTTTTTAAGTTTTAATACTTTTTCAAACAAATACAAACATACACATATGTATATTCTACAAACGCAAAGATGAATTTTATTTAATTGTCGTTTTTTGATAGTCATCGAAATTTTTGGGGGAGGCCTTTTATGGCAGTGGATGCCTTTGAGCGGAAATGATGACGAGGACGATAAATCTGCACAGCAGAACACCAATAAATTATTGATTTTTTATACACAACTAGATGACGAGCAACCCGAGGGCCCACCTCGTGGTGGCTACAGTCGCCTTTAGACATCTGCAATATTATACGAATACAAAGAAAAACTCACTTAATTTTGCAGGTGCTTTGTCATCCTGAGGCCTAAGACGAAATGCTTTCCATGCACAGTAACAACACTGGCTACTTTTCCCACAATCTGAAACACAGCGAACTATTTAACGGACGAGATCAGAAAGAAGACAATGTTATACGGCGCTTCAATTAAGATAATTTGGAAAATAGAGAAAAAAAAAAACTATTTCAAAGCGGCTAAGCTTTCTTTTTCACGAAATAATATAGTTTATTGGCAGAGCTTCGTCTAATGGCAAAAAGAACACATGTTTCAATATGAATATTTTCTCTTTGTGGTTATTTCATATGAGGATGCGTCGAATTCTTCCCGGTTAGTATGAAAAGCGTATAAAGTTTTTGTATGCTACCACAGAAAAAATAATTAGGACTTAGCGATTGCGTACAAAAAAACTTCTACTGGTAGTTATAGTTATATATGTATGGTATGTATATTTTTTTTAATAAAAATAAAAACGACTTCAAAACACTAAAAAGGAAAAAAATAATTAAACTTACTGGTACTATCTCCTAAAAATGTATTTTGTGGAGTTTCTGCTTCACTTCTATTGTTTCTGGTAACAGCTTAGCACCAACTTTAAAAAATACATTTTTAGAAGATAAGTACCAGTAAATTTAATTTTTTTTGGTGTTTTGAAGTCGGTTTTATTATTGTAAAAATATTTTTTTTACATTTTTAAGTAATTACCTGAGGTCAAAGCTAGATGGGGCAGGGTCACCGTCAGCACTATCGACTTTTCTATCTCTCAGTCTTTAATTGAAATACATAATATTGTTCCGTTATCCGAAAGCGTTCGGAGTTTTACCTCCCATCATCGATCCACTCGAATAACCCGATAGAATACAACTATTTGTCAATACGTACCTATAATATCTAAAGATTTATCTTTCAACTCCTAACCGTTAAGGAGTTGTATCTTTCATTATCAGTTCACCCGAATAACCCGATAGAATACTTCCATTCAATAATACGTACCTACCTAAACATTTAAAGAATTATCTTCCAACTTCTAACCGTAAAGGAGTTGTACCTTCCATCACCAGCTCATCAAAGTAGCAAATACTTTTTTTTATATACCACTAAGGTGGCAATCAAGCATACGGCCCACCTGATGGTAAGCGGTTACCGTAGCCTATGGACGCTTGCAACACCAGGGGTATCACTTGCGCGTTGCCGACCCTGTAAAAACCTTTTCACGCCTTTTTTGAAGAACCCCATGCTGCACTCATTCGAGAAAACCTCTGCAGGGAGCTCATTTTACAACTTGAGCGTACGTGGGAGAAAGATTCTCTGAAACCGTACAGTACGCGACCACTTTGGTTCCAATTTGTGAGGATGAACTCCCTGTCGGTGGCGAGCGGTGCGATGATAAAAAGAAGCCGTGGGCATCATGTCAAATAATTCCTCAGAACACGCCCCGTTATACAAACGGTAGAACACACACAAGGAGGCAAAATCTCTCATTGGGCTTAAAGGTTCAATACCGCTTGTTAGCTCAGGATCGTCGACAATTCTCATAGCGCATTTTTGGAGCACGTCAAAAGGTCCAAGCTGGTATCTAGGCGCTCCCGCCCATAACTGGCAGCAGTACTCCATATGAGACTTTTACAGTAACAGTCTTTGCCCCCAAGTGAAATACCGCCACGCTCTATTGAGCACACCAAGTTTCTTGGATGCCAGCTTGACTTTATCCTCCAAATGACTGCGGAACTGCACGTCACTAGAGATATCAACACCAAGGATCCCGATACTCGTAGAGATGGAGAGCGGTGTGTCGAGGAATTGTGGAGCTACAGCGAATGGGTTTTTTTTAGCGGTGAACGTGCAGACCTTTGTCTTAGTGGGGTTGAATTGGACTAAGTTTAGTCGTCCCCAATCGGAGACTCTGATTAGAGTCCTCTCGATTTCAGACACAAGTCGACCGCGACTTTCCTCCAGTGTAGACCGAGGGGTCACGACTCGTATAGTAAGCGTCACCAGTACTGTCATCTGCATAACAATGCAGTCCGTCAATAGACAACATATAATTGATATGCAGCAGGAACAATGTTGGAGACAGCACCGAGCCTTGCGGGACGCCAGCGTTAATGTCCATGCTATTCAAGCAACTGCCGTCAACGACCGCTCTTATGCATCTGCTGGACAAAAAGCTAGCGACCTACTTGCACAACCCCTCAGGCAGCCCGTAAGTTGATAACTTCGAAAGAAAACCCCTGTGCCAGACCCGATCGAACCGTATTTCTAACGCGCTCCATCACCTTTGAGAGAAGGGAGGTTATAGCGATTGGCCTGTAATTCGATGGGTCTGATCTTTCGCCCTTTTTGGGCACCGGGTGCACATGGGCAGTCTTCCATGAAGACGGAACTTGCCTGGTGGAGGTATGAAAGCGCGAAAAGACGTATCAGAACAGGACACAGCTCAGGAGCACACTGCCTCAGTACCACTGCCGGTTTGCCGTCTGGCCCGCTCGACTTATGCATATCCAGAGATAACAACTCATGCCGTACCTCCCGTTGCGTAATGGAGATCTCCGGCATAGAGTTGCCGCACCAAGGGATGGTAGGTGGTAGAGCACCTCCGTCATTCAAAGTCGAGTTCGAGGCAAAGAGAGCACCCAGTAAATCGGCTTTCACTTTAGCGCTGTGGGCCAAGTTTTCATCAGGCTTACGTAGTGGTGGCTAGGACGACCTACAAAAGTTTCCCTCGGCAGCTTTGGCGAGCGACCAGAAAGCGCGACTCCCGGAGGGGTGTCTTGCAAGTTGCTCGCCAATCCGGCCGACAAAATCGAATTTCGCTCTGGCGATCACTCTTTTACATGACCTCGAAGCAGCATTTAACTTCCGCTGCACGTCAGAGATGTTGGGATCCTGATTGGTTTGGGCCGTGGTCCGAGCCTCAAACGCAGCCTGCTTGCTTTTGCGAGCTTCCCTGCATGGCCGATGAAACTACGGTCGCCTCTTAACGCCTGCGGCCACTGGCAGGTTAAGAATGTAACATTCCATACCCGCCAGTATCGTCTCAGAGACTGCAGCTGCACAGGTGTCAGGATTATCTGACGTAAAGCAGAGCTGCTTCCACGGGTACGATGCGTAAATCTCACGCAACCTATCCCAGTCTGCTGACTTGTAGTGCCACACTCGACGCCACCCAGATGGCCGGGGAGCATCAGGCTGCGCACTGTACACTTGGGTCCGGACGAGGCAGTGGTCTGACGAGGCAATACTTGAATAGCTTTGCAAAAAAGTAAAACATTTCATACGTGCCTATAAAATTTGAGGTCCTGACTTGGTAACAATGGTACCACCATAGGAGTATACTCTATCGAATAAAAAAGGAATTTTAAAAATCAGTTCACATTTGACCGAGGAATCGAAGAACATACATACAAAAAAAAAAACATAAAGTGGAACATATAAACTCCATCCTTGTTTGAAGTCGGTTAAAAAGTGAACTGTACCCTAACAATATTTCTAAATATTACTGGTATTGTTTGCGATCTCTAACAAGGTGCGCTGTTGAATATTCCCTATTCGAAATCAACTCAATGATCAAGTCAGATATTTCACTATTTAATGACTGGGAAAGGTCTTACACCATAGCATTGTATTAAATTTAAGAGAGCCATACACATCGTAATTGACATCTTTAGTCTTCCCGTGACCACGCTCGCTGTAAAGTAATCAAAACGTCGGGTGTTTAGTAATAATGTAAAATCTAATTATAGGCGAGTTAAATCCGGTAAATTAATTTTACTCCTCCACCATACTGAAGATTGCAGCTTAGCTAATATAACCAGGTGTAGTCAAAAGTGGCTGGAGATATTTATCATTTTAGGAGCACACCTCTTCACCTCTCGCCTCTCCACCACCTTCTCCACCTCAACATCACGTACAAAGAAATTTAGTACTTCGTTTCTTTGTCGTACTTCCAGAACATGGAATTCTTTGCCAACACATGTGTTCCCTCCTTCCTATAACATGGATTCCTTCAAAAGAGGCGTGAAAAAGTACCTTTCGGGCCGGCAAGGTGGCGGCGGCTAGAGCAGTGTCTGAACTGCACTAGCTGTCTTCGCATATGGACTCTTCTTACCGCTTCACATCAGATGGTGTTGAGTCATTTGTAGTGCTTTTTATAAAAAAAATGGTCTAAAATGCTCCAGAAGAATGAGCTTAAGCTAAATGCTTATACTGCTGGTTCCCAAGAGTTTCTAAGATATTCCCCCAGATGTCGTCAATTTTTTTTACATAAGTTTTGTAACTTTCTGGAGCAGTCTGGTCCTAAACTTTTTTTTTGTTAATAAACAAAAATCCTCATCCCGTCACCATCTTTTCCATTCAAGAAAACTTTAATGCTAAGCTCCGTTACATTTTTCGATTAAATTGAAATTAAATTGTTACTCTTTGAAATGGCTATCCAATTATACTCGTACATTTCTTTAGAACCCTTAAAATGAAAAATAGCTTTTCATTACTGTCATTTTAATCTCAAATAAATTGGTCTCGCTTCTTTTACCGCACTTTGCTCGTATAAAATATTTTTCACTTTTAAAACATTTTTAGAAGAATTTCTTAGAACCGTATTGAAGGACGGTAGATTAAGTCCATTTTAACTCGAAAATATTAACGAGAGAAAACTACTAAAATATTTGAGTAATTTTTTGCGTGGTACTACTAAAAGACTTTCCACGTCCGTTAAAATTTAAATAAAAACAAGGTTCTGAACGTGAGCAGAATACATGAATATTTCTCCTTTCTGTTAAACAAACATCTCCTTTAGGATTACCGATGTCTAGTCGTTCACTAGACGGTTTGTAAGAAAAAATATGATCTACGACAAGAATAAACGAATAAAAGAAATTATGTATTCTGCTCGCGGTGTTTCAGTTTCAATAAAATGGTGAAGTCGGTAAAGAAAGAGTCGCTGTACAGATTTTAATCAAATCAATAAGCCAAGATCCCATTCACTGCGTTAAGTTTAAAATTAAATAATGAGGTTTTTACATTTCAGTGTTTTCCGCTTTGTAGTATCCATAAGGCAAGCTCTTCATCTTGCTTACCTTGGGGAAGATACTGGGTACTATTGTAAGAATATTTGTAAGGCTGAATGCTTAAAGCAGGGGAGGCACAAAAGATCCCAATGAGTCGAAGTGCACTTTGACTTAATCATGGCCCCACAATAAGATAAGGCTAAATGCTTATGTAACCTTAAAACAGTATTCTTTGATATTTCATGATCTCTACGGAGCTTCCATTATCTAGAATATTGCATTGGTAAATCCGATACCAGATTATAAGCTTTTGTGTGCATAACCAAAGCGTACAATGTTTGTATTTCGATATAGGTTAGGCATGCATTGCAGTTGATTAGAGTGTGGGTTTACTGTGTTTTGCATAGTATATGGACCTGAATACAGAAATCTGATTAGTCATCAAATGATGTGCGTTGAAGTAGATAGAGGCATATCGATTCGTGCATAATTACTCCGTGATGTAAACACTTGTCTTCAGATTATCGTATGCTGTTCACATTAATCGTTATGGAACATTACATGTCATATGTGCTTATAACTGGTTAGTGAGCATAATGATTAGACAGCCAATCTGATTGATTCGAATCCTAATCATCACATCAGCGCACGCAAAAGATAGAATATAAATATTCATCCACAGTTTATCATATTTAACATTTCAGGATTCACGAAATAACGAATGTTTTGGGGCTATTACTAGAACTGTGTTAAAATATTTCGCAGGACATAGAAAATAAAATTTGATGCAGAGTTATTCAATCTATGTTAATCATTTTCTTGAAGTTTAGCCAAATGTACTCTAATGTCCATTTTCACTAACCATTCTCTAAGCTTAGATGACTTTTGACGCCATTTATCTCTCTCTATCTCCTTTAGTTAGACCGAGATAAAAATCGCTAAGAGACTCTTTTAGCGTTAAGAGTCTCTTAGCGATTTTTATCTCGGTCAACAAATTTAACAAATGTTAGTGAAAACGAGCATACATATTCCGATCTCTGCGCATACTTGGGCTTTCGATTCTCACGTGAAATTAGGTTCTCTTTACTATCGATGGTCACTGATTCCTCACCATACTCGTATTATAGGCACGACCGTAAACCCAACGTCTTAACTCTATCGGCAATCATCTGTGAACCGTAAAATTCATCTAATTCAATTTTCTTATAGATGGCGATCTTGTTTGAATGGATCTGACGTTTTACTTGGGAAGCTCATTCTTCCTGTGTAAATTGATTTCTGGGTGAGTATAAAATTTGAATATTTAAAATGATTATTTCGAGGAAATCTTATGATCAAGTTTTTGCATTTCAAAGCGCTCTGGTGTTGACTCAACAATATATGTATAGAATATATATGAAAAGACCCAACAGGGTGGTTGAGAACTATTTTATTTCATAAATAAGAAGTATTAACTCATAAAGAAAAAGTCCGAAATAAAGAATTTTATTTGTTTTCACTAAATAATTCTATTTAATTTTCACAAATGTAGTGGTATGTTTGAAATGTTGCGATGCGTTGTCCAATAACGCTATATAGAAAAATCTAAGGAACAGGTGACGTCACCTGCTCTTTAGATTTAGATTATATTACAAAAAATGTCGCATACTGACAAAATTAATAATAAGTATGTTTTTATTCATAGTTGTCATAACAATAGCTGATAATTGATGTCAGTGATTTAATATCAATAAGATTTTTGTTATAGTTTGGAAAAAAAAATATTTCTATTATTTCCTAAACAGTACCTGCCTACAAGTACAACAATATTCTATACCTTTTAAGTTTGAATTGTTTTAATGGGTAAAACTTGCGTATATCCTGTAGCCTCTGCGTTTTGTGTATAGCCTATATTGTTATGTGATCCGCAATAAAGATATTTGATTTTATTTATATTTTAAGAATTTGAGAAAAATAGGTCCACATTCAAACGTAGACAACATCCCTAGGACATGTGGTTTATTGTTTAGTTTCTGTGAGATGGTCTTCCTACGATCCTGCGGGGACCTTACTCGCCAGACCTTATCGAGAAAGTTTGTTGGGAGCAGGGGGATGTCTTTACTCGAATGAAACTAGCATTAATGAGTATTACAAGCATCGGTAGAATACCAGCTAATTAGTACAACTTATCATGTTACTAATACTGCCTAACAATATCTTGGGGAAATATTTCATATCATGTTGCATGAAATATTTTCCCAAGAAAGAGACAACATTAGATATAAACATAGACATTAATTTGTTGCTACCCTGATGCCTAATACGGACTCCCTCGTATCTCCACACAATGCGGTCCGCAATCCCGGAAATTCCCGGACGAAATTAAGACCGTAGACAAGACGAAATAAGCCCTTTTCTGTATGACTTCACATATAACGTGGGAACAGAAATGATTGCATGTGGCTTTCAAAGTAAGCAAGCCGGAATAATTTGGGAAATTTTGGCTAAAAAATTCTCATGATAAAAATTACTAAGTAATTTTTCAAACATTTATAATAATGTTAAAATCAAAAATTAAGAATTTTCAAAAGTGGTTATATGCTTTTATTTTGTATGCTATTTAAACGTAATGTTTTTTTATCTCTATCTATTCCTGCGAGCTCTCTTATCGACATTTAGCTAGAGCTAGGTAAGTTTGTAAGTTTGGCTTGTATGGTACACTATCCTGTGATGTGCCCATATTTGGACCGTCGATCATTCTTTTTGCATTTGGCTTAAGAAGATCTTGTGGAGCTTGTATTTTAAGTCTTTTTGTTTGATTTTGTTGCTTCTTAATTAAATTTCATGCCAGTTGATTTGCATGTTTTTGTCATACGTTTAGAATAGGTGAGTTTAATTTTTAAGTACAAAGTACAAAGCTAATACTAGACAAGTACAAAGGATGAACCTTCTGAATAATTGCAAAATTAAAAATTTTAACTAACCCCCGGCGTCATTAATCATCTATCTAACACCATCGCATAAGACTATTCATAAGAGCCCAAACACGCTATATCTGCTGTAAGTTTCTGAAGAATTAAGCATTTCGCAGACTTTTTGATGGTATAGGATCAGCTCAAAGTTAGTGGAACATGGGAATGTCATCGAAGTGACAGTACACGAAATTTGAAATCAATCGGATCTGTAAAAGTTAGTAAAACCGTGTATCAGTAACAACTTTCAAACAGAAATTAAAAGAGCACTACCTTTCGAATTGATTGTGTGTGAGTATTATGTATCTGTGTATTATTTTATGTACATATTGTGTATTGTATTATTAAGGTAGTATGTATTATATGTATATTGTTATTTAATGATATTAGTATTTATCAGGTATCATTTGTTAGGTGTGATATTTAGTTTTTTTTTTCTCTCGTACACATTATCCCTGCTTGTATGTAATGTTTTACTAAGGCTAGGGTTGGCTGGAAGAGATCTCTTTTAGAGATAAGTTTACCCTTGTACATGTGTTTTTATTATGTTTAATTTTTTGTGTTTTAAGTGTGCAATAAAGGATATATATAATAAAATCCTAATATCATGTAGAAAATCAGCTGATAGTCATCAAACGCCTAAACTAATCTTCATAAATTATAGCTAAGAACCATCGTAGTGACATTAGCTTTCATACATAAAAAACCGAATTAAAATCGGTCCATTCGTTTAGGCGCTACAATGCCACAGACAGACACACAGATACACAGACGGACACGTCAAACTTATAACACCCCTCTTTTTTCGTCGGGGGTTAAAACAGCGAGAGAGACAGCATTCTGTGCTATATAAGGAACATAGCATTTTCATTTAAAGTAAATATTTATACAGTTAGTAGCCTGATTATATAACTCGATAACTTTGCGATGTTTTATAATGACAAGAAACAAAAATCATTAGATTGGCACTAATCTAAGTAATCTGTGAGAGTTAACATCGTTACGACTTAGCAACAGAATTAGGTTCTAAGCGATCGTTATCTATGTCGAGACTTCTGCCCCAGCGATGTTATTCGCACGTAGACGACCTTGTGAAACATTTTCACGCCCTCAGGTAGGGTTGACATTTAAGTGCTTCACTGAAAGAAGCCTCTGGAACCTGGATCTCATAAGATATTCTCCGTTGAAACTTAATGAACAATAATCGTTTTTGAAAATATTGAACAAGGGGATGAGGAGAGAATAACTGATCACAAGCCATATCAGCTGATACTAGTAAATCGCGAGGTTTTTCGCTGAATAGCTATTTTGCTTTTTAGAGGCAGGCGAGCATACAACTATACAAGTTCCCCCACGCGAGTATTCACGATTGTAAAATCAATAAGGTGTTAGATAGATGATGATTGAGACGAGTATTTTATATTTTTTACGACTTTAGTTAAATTCGATATTAGGTATCACATTATTTTATTACTTTGTCAAACTTGTTACATAAGCCTTTCAAATGAAAGGCCTAAAACATAATGATTCCCAAAATTCAGATGATTGCCAAAAGTCTAGCGTATCAAAGACAAGTTAACTCTACTATTGAAAACTACTAAACACTCTACTATTGATAAACACTCGAACTTATAATTATTTTATTAAATCTTTGATAGAGTGTAAAGGTTAAGTTTGACGTCTTTATTGAAGATGTGACCTTTGCTACGATTCGTTTAGTTAAAAATTATGAAATGTTATATTAATTTATAAATTACTTTTATTTTCGTTTTCGTTATGGTATTTTTAGCTTAAGTGACGTTAAACGAAAAGAAAAACCTTTGGGGTGGTCATACGCTGTATATATATTTTGAAGCATTGTTTTAAGTCAACTAAATGTATTAAAAAATAAGCCTATTTTTGTGAAATTATATATTAATTAATATATAATTGAAAATTTTAAGTAAGCCTCAGTCACTTTAATCATCTAGCTAATACCATCTCATTGATTACATTGAAACACGCTATCAACAACACCAATCAAGGGCCTGAACAAATCTTCATAAATCAAAGCCATCTTGATCACGTCAGCTTTCAAACGAAAACGGCCAAAAAAAAAAATCGGTCCATTCGTTTAGGAGTTACGATGTCACAGACAGACACACAGATACCCAGACCTGAACGTCAAACTTAAAGCACCTCTCTTTTGGTGTCGGGGTTGAAAAGATGGCTCACAGGTGAAGGACCTCTACCTACTGTAACAATTTAGAGATTGTTATGCTAATATTTTCAAAATAAGTACTATGATTTAAGACTGTAAATTCTAAGTAGGTACTTCATTTCTTAATAAAAAAAACTAGTGTGTATAAACTTAATAAAAAAATGATTTATAAAACTCAAAGACCAATTCAATAGGTACAGTTCTGAAACATCTCACATTTCACACAGTCTCAATTCAGACTTAAAACAGTTCAAAACAGGGAAGAGAAAAAAAAACTGATTCTAGGTAGTGATGGTCAACTCGATTTACTAACTCGAGTTGACTCGAGTTGGGCTTAACTCGAATTGACTCGAGTTGTATTCTCTCAGACTCGAGTTAATAATTATTAATAAATAAATCATTATTAGCATACGTTTATATGTACCTACACCATAAAATAAGACTGATAATTTCGTCATGACTATTACAAGACTAGTTTTGTTGTTAATTAATAATAAAAATACTTTACAATACGACGATCTAATCTAAAAATACATGATTACGTACAAACAGCAACAATCTTAACTACCCGTTCGAGGCGCAACAGGCAGAAAGGTAGAAAGAGATGAAATTATTTTTTTATATATGAGAAATTATATTTCATCTCTTTCTACCTTTATGTCTGTTGCGTCTCGAACGGGCAGTTAAGAGTGTTGCTGTTTGCACATATAATTCTTATTTAATAAAATTATACCTACTTCCACTAATAATTTTGTCGCAATACATAACATATGTTTTTAATGTCATTTTTTTAATATTTTGTTTACTGATTGGTAAAAAATAATAATTTTCAAATCAACGTCTAGATAACCCGAGTTAATCAACTCGAGTTCAACTCGAGTTACGTGAATTTCAACTCGATTCGAATCGAGTTGTGTTTTTCCCGAGTTGGCACATCTCTAATTCTAGGCCTCAGTATGACAAGCACCTGCTATACCAAGTTATATTTTTCTTGCAATTGCAGGTATCTACATAGGCGACGGAAGCCACTTACTACGTGGTGGGCCGTCAGCATGCGTGTCATATAGTATATTAAAAAAATATGAGATACAAAATATTTGATTTGAGGAGTTCCTAGTCGTAGCGAGGCGCTCGCTGGCGTAGTGGTTTGAGCACTCTGGTTTCGATTAAGAAAACAAAGCTACTTTCGAGATAGTCGATCCCGGATGGGTTATCAAAATTTGTAATCTTGAGCTCCTCCGTGCTTCGGAAGTCACGTTAGGTTAGTCCCGGTAGCTACTGCAACCGCTTTAGCCCAACAACCCGCATTGGGCCACCGTAGTTATGTTATGTCTCAAACTCCTCATATATTTTTAACATGTAGAAAGGGCTGTGCCCAGCAGTGGGATGTATCTAGTGTTGATGATCATGACAAAAGATTTTCTATTGTGTCAGCGCCGGCGTGCATGCTGGATCTGGAACTATGAATTTATTTTACACACTCTTTTGGTACTTCCGTGTGAATTAATTTTATTATTACTTCTAAAAAATAAGTTCAAGTATGCTTAGATCTGTTTAGTAAAAAAAAATTAAGCCCCCGGTGCTTAGTATTAAACATGAACACAGCATGTCTATATTAAGATACAAGCATTAATCAATAAGATGCTTTTGAAAGTTTTAGACTAAACTCATCAGTCATCGACGAAAGTAACCATAAAGAATATAAAATTTTCGCCTTCTTTACTTTTGACAGTTCATTATACGAGAGTAATGGATTATTATTATTACTGATCAATGCGTACTCTGTAATATGAATGTATGATTTTTACGAAGGAGATCCTTCATAATTGTATAGAGCCTGATGCTAGAAATAAAGAACAATGGGCCTGATTCTGAAGACACACTCTAATTCTAAATTTAAGTACAGTAAATCTCTTTCTCGCAATATGTAATAGGAAAAAGATAGCAAGAATTTGTTTAGAGCTGTCAATTAAATTTAGATAGATTTCAAAGAAACTATAGACAATTTAAGACGGGATGTACGGAGATGCCTCCTAAACACTGCATTTTAGCACGTTCAACAAGGTCGAAAATTGAACGCACGTTTCTAAATGTCAATTTATATGACAGCCATCCTTTTCGTATACATTTTGAAATAAAGAAATGGACTCAACTTAAATTTAGACTTAGTATGTACTCTCCAGAATTAGGGGCAATGAAGGATATATTTAGTCTGGCGAGTCATTGCAAAGATCTGTTTTAATTTTTTATGTTAATGATTGCCTAGTTATGATTTTTTGCTTGCAAGAAAAACCCTGAAAGGCTGATAACGCACTTAACTTGCATTAAATTGTGTTGTTCTTCCATGTTACAATAAAAAAATAGTCACGGAAACAGAACATAAACTTACTTAGAACAGCTTCCATAATGCGCAGATCTCGGGAGAGCTCAAACGGAGTCCTAAAGGTATGGAAAGACAAGCTTTACTGTCCCCTTAGTATGCTTTGGACCGCGATGCATATGGGCGGAACACTCAAGTTTCTAAATTAATTTTTCTTTTATTTATTGTCACCCTACATTATTTTAATTACTAACAAAGGATTTAAGGTGCATACTTACAAATTTATATTGATTTTGTGTCTGAAATAAAGTTTATTATTATTTCATTCATGAATAGGAAAAGAAATCTAAAATCTATTGTTGAAGAAAGGACATTGTTACATTATGTCGGTTTTGTTCAAGCGTTGTGATTGGGTTTGGAAAAGATCAAGAATGTACTTTTTAAAAAATACCACCATTTTAGTACAAATGGTGATTCTTTTTCATAAGTCGAATGGTACCAAAAATTTAAAAACAGATAAATAAAAAGAAGAACCCCCCGATTTTGTGGTGAAGTATATTTTCAAAAAATACAGTACATTTTATTATTCTTCTATTTGGCCAGAAAACTAAATAAAGATAACATTTTCATACAAATAACAATTTATTCGTTTATGCAGCTCACAAAACAAAGTACCTCGGTTTCCATTTTTATTACCAACCCGAGTTAAAACATTTTCAGATTTACCGTCAAAGAGTACATCTTGAATTCATGACGTTAAAAAATAAAAAAGCTGACAAGTTAACTCTCTAAGGATCTAATTTAGCTCGCACAACTCGTTAGGCACGTTTTGTCCCAGCTTACTCAATGTCGCTCGCCGGATTTCAATATGAATTTCATTTTTAGAACTAAGTGGGTCATACTAGATATTGTCAGTTGTTATTCTCATATCTGCCTCTCTGTCTCTTTTTAAGTAAAATAACAAATACTTAATTTAAAGTTATCTGTTTTCTTTTCGATATTTTTTTAACAAAAATATGGAAATAGAACCTTAATTTTCTTGGTATCGACGCAACAGAGCTTTACATTAATTACTGGGTAGAAATTTTTCCCACATCTCATAATTACATCTATAACGGTCTAGAGACTCCGTAAATTTCATTAGAGAGAAATTGAACGCCAAGCCAGAGGGTTCGCCATCATTACTTTGTTATAATAAATCCACATTTGGCCTGTTTCTGGAAAAAATAAATGAATACTCTTGAATATACTGGGCACATTTGAATGGAAATTATTTTCTTTTATGTTTATTCTTATAGGAGCAAAAACAATACTCACGAAAAATATTATCAAATAAAGCAGTTCCTTTCTTGGTAAACGATACATTCCCGCGATGCTTGATGAACCTCGTAAGTGTAAAAAAGATGATTGGATAACAGATCATCATCAGAAGGTGAAATCCTTAATACGCTGTCATATTGAATCTATAACGTTTTACTATAAGTTCCTTTAAACATATATATTTTTGAAAGCTGTTTACACTGAACTGTTAAAACAAAACTTTTTGGGTACATATTTTTAACCCCTGACGAAAAAAGAGGGGTGCTATAAGTTTGACGTGTCTCTCTGTATATCTGAGTGTTTGTCTGTGCCATCGTAGCTCCTAAACGAATTGACCGATTTTGATTTGTTTTTTTTTGTTTGAAAGCTGCTAGGATGGTTCTTAGCTACAATTTATGAAGATCAGTTCAGACGTTTGATGACTATCAGCTCATTTTCGTCAAGATAAAAGGGTTTTAGTAACTTCAACAGATTCGATTGATTATAAATTTGGCGTACTGGAGTGATTCAGTGACGTTCCCATGACAAACTAACCTTGAGCTGATCCTATATAATCAAAAAGTCTGCGGGGTACTTAATTCTTCAGAAATTTATAGCAGATATAGCATGTTTGGACTCATATGAATAGTCTCAATGAGATGGTGTTAGATAGATGATTAATGAGGCCAGGTGCTACTTAAAATTTTCAATTTTATATGTTTAATATTACATGTTGTGACTATAGTACTATACTGTGTGTAGAATACCTATGTATGTGTTATCGATGTGACTATAATAATTATAATAACATAAACATGTTTGGGCCTTTTTGGATATTGGCATACAATATCAAAATATGCCCAAAATATTATATTTATTGATTGCTGAAACAGCTTATTGGTGCCATCTCGTTTCCATCATCGTGGACCAAGATCCAGAGTGGGTAATGGATATTCCAACCATCTGCACCAAACGTTACGCGAACTCATTAATAAAGCGAACGATTATGGAGTGGAAATCTTTGCTTGCCCATCAGTCTCCATTATTACTTATTATTTACACCTCTTCAAATCTAGAGTGAAGCATGAGTGTCTAGGGAAACATCCTCCACATAAGTTTCAAAACTTTACTGTCGTGTGTGTGATCATCTGTCGAATTGTACAGCGACGTATTTTATAAACTTATTAGAGCTTTGGGCAGATTGTATTAAGATTATGATCATTTGGTCTAATACGGAAATTTAATAATATGATCTATAAATTTTACTATCTGTAGTTTTAATTATTAACTTATAATAGGATGTGTGTTAATAACAACAATTTTAATAATATCATTTATTGGTCACTTCACAAATTACTTAAGATCTATATTAACCAGCAATATGTAAGAGTTGAATATTAATTTGTGAAGGACTGATGCCTGAAATAGGTTAAAAACCTGTGCCACTATGGTTTTATTATGGTCTTAAGGATGAAAGTCTGGCTTACCGTCAATATTTTCCAGTACCTATATAACTCAAGGGCCACCCTTTGGCGAAAAGATATCCCGGCTGCTACTTTAAGAACTGCACGTTGCGCTCTTTCCACACATATCATGTGTGTTTTCGCTGCGCTATCCCATGTTGAGATGCTATGAGTGAATCACACACGGAACAGAAAAACGATTTGATAATTTTGGAAACAGCAACGTGGCGAAGAGACTCGAAAATGTTAATTAAATTTTCGTAACCTTATTATAAGTAAGTCAATATGGGGTTTGAAGATTAAATATTGATCAAGTATGACCCCAAGATATTTAGAAGAATTGGCTTTTACCAACGTTGGACAATTGCGAGGCACATCACAGTAATTTGAGCTGCACCCATGGACCGTAATATTAGAAGCTTGCGTTGGAAGTTGGTCTGACCTGGCCTAAATCAGTGAAATAAGAGGAATAATTCCTCATGTTGACATTAAAAACCATTCCTGTTCTTCATTCGCCATCCCTGTCTTGAATGATGCTTGGCAGATAGTGACTATTTTCTGTTTACCAAGCATAATTCCGAGTATGTGAAAGAGATATGTAATGCAATATTTACGTGAAATCTGCACCTTTATTTGGCTCTACTTCTTCTCTTTTTTTGTTTTACCTATATCTACTTACGGAAAAAGTTCTTTCAGATCTTTCTATATCGGTCATTGAGATCATACCCCTGTAATTATCTTTAGTTACAATTTAAGTTTATACTTGTAAATCCGTAATTCATTTTTCCGAGTCTTGTTCTCTAAACATACCATCACTTGAAGTCTCAGCATTCTAGAGTGATTCAGACAACTTAATTAAAAATTTTCGCACTTGTTTCTTAAATAACAATTATTGTGAAACATGTTTTCTTTCATTTGTCAGTGTTTTTATAGTTGTTTTAACTGGCAGGGAAGTGATAAAAAATCGTTTTGCTCTAATTCAAGCAACAAAATAAGATGATTATGATAACAAATTATAATATTAACTATACTACGTATTCTAAAAGTCTAGTTCGGTCTTGAGTTGATTTTCTAGTACAGTTTTTAGATAAGTCATGAAGAAAAAAAAATATTTGAATTCACAGTTTGAAATCTGGAAAATCGCCCAAAGGGAAGTGAGATTTTTGGCACTCCCTATGGAGTGTATACATATATTTTATATATTCTTGAGAAAGCTGATTTTAATGCAGATGTATACACCGATTAGAAGCTCATTCGACGGAGATATTATAGGCGAAAAACTGCAAATTGGTAACACCGTGACCTGAGCTGACCAAAATTCCCTAATTTGTAGAACTACCTATATGAAAATGTCATTTCTTATATAGGATTACACAAGAAACAGTTTTCCAAATTGAAATCAAAGCGTCGTTAAACTAGACTTTAGAATTTACAACTTTCTTAATTGATGCAGACATTATAATTATAAAGGGTTTTTGCAAATTTACATAAGATCAACAACTTGACGCGAATACAATCTGCTTGAATAATTTAGTAAAGTTAGTGCCTTCGATCCATCAATTATGTCTGACTTGGGAGGTATTAAAATCTGTCAACACCTAAATTTAATATGAATCATCACTAATAATTGCCGTATTTATAGGTACGATTATTGAATCAAGTGAAACCATAATATATTTAGCATTTTATCAATTTAAAGGACAAATAATGTGCCCCATCGGTCATTTTATTTGCAAATGGTATATTGTGGAAATGTAAGCATGTCACGGTTTTAATTGGAGTGACGTGTTTAATAAGCTTTATTCGAATGCAAATATTAATTTTAATATGTAAATAGCTCTCATTACTAATTGAACTCACACTCGCAAAATTTAGAAGTACGATACTTATATTTGAACCAACTTAAACTATACTCATGTTATAAAGCTGAAGAAGTTTGGTTGAACACACTTATCTTAGGAACTACTGATTCAAATTAAAAAAAAAATATTTCTTTGTTGTACAATATAATATTACGCTGCGACCAATAGGAGCATCAACGGAAAATGTAGCAAAACCGAAAAAAAAAACTTATTCAGAGCTTTCGTTTCAAACCGTTATGGCAGCGCACGCAGCGCTTCGTGAACGGTTAAAGTTTTGCAAAAATCATGCATGCCGGAATTGTACTCCTAAAATCCGCGACAGCCTATGTCCATCTTCAATATAACCTTCATTTCGTTATCAATTTTTTTCTAAAATAATGCATTATTTGCGAAGGTATTTTTGTAAAGATGATATTGTTCCTTATCAAAATAAGCATATTATTTATCATAAGTATTTAATTTTGAACAAAATTGTATCAGACATCATTTGATTTCAATGAATATCCTATGAGATATCAATATAGTTTTAAAATAACTCCGCAATAAAATAATGATCAAGTACCACGTACTCTTTTATGATATCCAAGGCGGGCGCGGCGGGGCAATCATTAGGGGGGCATAAACACGACTTAAAATAAATACTCATGCAAAATTATGTAACCTACATACGATATGTTGTTATTCTCCGACATACACGATAACAAAGTCGCAGGCACAGCTAGTAAAGAATAAATGTAAAGAAACCAAACATCTTCGAACTTCAAACCTATACAAAATGTATAGGTTTGTCCCTTTCACTCACTACTCGCTTTCTTGCTCATCCCTCATATAAAAAATGTCAGTGATTTGTTTACATTTATTATTTATCTGAGTTGGCTGAAGTATAGATAAAATTGCGAAGCCAAATTAATTCTTAGTATGTTTATGCATATTGCCTAAAACAACATAATAATTACTGGCTGATGACGTATGTGTTTTTTATATATTGAGCCTTTTTTCAACAGATCTGTAATTACGTAAAGACAATTGTAATGGCAATGGGTACTACTTGAAACTTTTTGCAAAGTTACTGCTGGTTTACTATGACGTAATATCTTCCCTTTTTACTCGACGATGCATATGAACTTGAATGACAGGGACAGTATATATTTTTAATTTGCCTTCCAATCTGTCCTTACTTAATATTATAAACGCTATAGTAACTCTGTCCGTCATAATATGTCTTAATGCTAAGCCGCGAAACCGATTTAGATGAAATTTGTCGTGGAGGTAAATTACATCCTAAGAAGGCTACCTTTTGGTGCAACATACACGTGGTGAAGCCGCGAGGCTATTAATAATAATCTCAAAATGAGATTCTAATAAAATGAAATGAGATCTTCAGACATGAATTAATCTTATTGTTTCATTATGATGAAACCTGATAGTATCTGAGAGCTATTTCCATTGCTATTGTTTTCACATTCCATTATCCGACAGATATACCTCGTTAGCCTGCAGATAGAACAATGTTTAGTTCCGTGATGTTCTCTTAGGGTTAAAGCAGGCTGGCAGCGTGTATATTAATATTAAAATTTGACGTCAACAAGTGCAGTGTAAGTCAGTGAATAAATGAATTTAAATTTGGATTTAGATTTGATGTTGAATGGTCATTGTTATCTGTTGATGCTAATACAAGGCGCGTTACGTACTGTGTAGTGACGAAGAATAAAAAAAAGTAATAATAATTAGAAGAAGTAAAGAGTTTTTGATATCATATTATTGTGAAACTCAACCACCTGAAAAATAATTTTATGCTCAAGGATACAGTAAAGTTAACAAACTTGTATTCAAGAGGCACAAAGTTAGACTTAAGGGAAATAACAAAAACAGGATAGCTCTTTCAAAATTTACAAAATTTGATGAATACTAGATACATACTCTCGGTCGCTCCGTTCCCTATAATATGGTTAAGCGGAGCGATGGCTGGCACATGCGTCATACTTGTGAACAGGTGCCACTAGTGGAAATGGTCATCTCTAAGCTTCCTTGATTTTGTAATAATTTACCTACATATTCATCAATATTATCATTTTTGAGGGATTGTTGAGGTATATGGCATTATAGGATATTATATATAAAACAATAGAATTATTATTGTAATGACGTGGTCAGACAAGTGTTAAAAATTAATGAAAGATGTTTGGCCTTATTAGGTCTTTGTATATTAATTGTTGACCTTTGTGTATTGTAATACCTATATTGTGATGGTGCATTGTCGGACAGCTTTTAAATACAGTAAATATTCTTGTCATTAGGTACTTATTGGTACTTTAATATACCTTTTTTATACTCTGTGCGACACTGCACTGCTAAATACTATTACTGTGTAATTAAACATTGTAAGTAAGTTAATAATTGAAAAGAGTGACTACACGAGTTTGTTGCCGGAAGACTGACAGACAGACAGACAGACTGACTGACAGTTAGACAGACAGACAGACAGACAGACAGACAGACAGACAGACAGACAGACAGACAGACAGACAGACAGACAGACAGACAGACAGACAGACAGACAGACAGACCGATAGACAGACATTATAACATTCTTAGCTTACGTAGATCCAAATAAGACAGAGAGACAAACATTATGAAATTGTTAGTTAGTTAATATTATTTTTATGTGATAGACTTATGGTTGTTTTTGTTGACCATTCGAAAGTGCTTCTTGGGGGGCCTAATTGAATAAAGATATTTTCATTTTCATGCAGTATCTCTTCGCGCATGATGATAATTGCGACTCGCAGCGTACCTTATATAGCATATTTGTTTCAAACTGCGTTGCACGTGTAAAGAAATGATAACACATGGAAAACTCAAAGTTTAGAAAAATCTAGCAACTTTTGCGGGCGTCCCCAGAACATCCTACGAATGTTTCATCACAATCTGATTAATAGTTTCGGAGCGCATAGGGCACAAACATACTAACATTGATGTTCATTTATATAGAAGACAAGTGGCCTAATCAGTTATCATGCCAAAAGGCACGGCCTCGGTCCTTTCTTAGGATGTGTAACTATTCTCCTTGTAAAATTTCATCTAAATCGATTAACCGGTTAAGCAGTGGAAAGTTAACATACAGACAGACAGGGTTACTTCCAAATAATATTACTGAGGATACAAATCAGATCAAGCAAATAAGATGTTCGTTGACAGTTTGTTTAGTTTCCAAAAGCTGTGCAAAAGCATTTTTGGTTGGTATACGTTAAAATTGTTTCCGCTGGATGTGAGTTAAGCCTTACTGACTTAATTATTCATACGTTGAATAAGCGTTGCAAATTGAATTAGTGAGTTAATATAGTATACAGATATAACAATATTTCAACGGCTGTCAGAACTGTACCAAACGGAGCAAAACTTCATTATAAAGCCTCGTGTCGAGGCTCGAGCACAGGGAGAACTTCAAATATTAAATGTTACAAAACTCTACAAAGATATTATTATGTCACCACCATTATTGTATGGTTCATAAAGACTTATATTCCACAAAGTTCACTGCCAAATTATACCAAATACTATTTTGTTATAAGGACGCCAAAGATCATCAAGAAGGCAAATGATGGGAGCAGGTGAGATTTTTCTGTCTTGTTCTTGGTTGTAACTACTCCTAGTTTAACTACCACCATTGTTACAAAATAAAAATATTCGCATCGACTAGTAGACCTACTTTCAAACTGTCATGATATTTTCATAAATTTGTGCTTAAATATCTGCCTACCTTTCTGTATGCCCACATTGCATACGTGAAAGAAATTTCCTTTGAAAAAAAAGATGTTTCATCAGGTAATGTTTTGAAAATACAACAGCACAAATATGCAGTTTGGTGCAATTTTTTGGCCTCGGATGATTATTATACAAAGTCTTAGTTTATGTGAAGAAAATATGATAGTGCTCTCGGTCAACTTACTATCTTTATCGACACGTGCAATTCACTCAGAATGATTTGAAGGAGAACCCATTTAATCTTCTTAAACTTGCACTTATATATTCAAGATATGTTGCATCATTATGCAGTTGACGTTAATAATGCTGCATCTTGTGAATAGTTCTTTAACAGAGAGTATTCTAAAGAACGTGCAAACGAAATGCAATTTCCGCGATCCATTGCAAGTTTCAAAGACACGTCAGTGGTGTTAATGAGTGAACCAATTAGTTGTCGCGGCGAACGCAGCGGTATTCCTTTGTGATAAGTAATAGAGGGCGTAGCATCTGCCGCATTGTTTGCGGAAACAAAAGTTGACAAGATGCCTAAGCTGCAGGTATAGTGTCTGCGGTGACAATAAGGAACTTCGAAGCGTTTACTATTAAGTAAAGGTAATTTCAGTCTCCGTCAATGTACGAAATCCCCCTTGGATTTCAAAGCTTATTAATATTATTAAGAATGTGCTAAAGACTCTTGTAATTATAATAATGTGACAAGAAAATACGTCGTAATAATAGCAAGACATATTTAGTGCGTACTATTTTTAGGTGTACCAATTTGAGGTTCCTATTTTCGAAAGACTATTAATTAAACAACTGTCAATGAAAAATCTTGTTTAAAACGTTAAATGATAGCTCGCAATAACACATTTACAAATGGGATCATTTAACTGTTCAACGCGTACAAATTGTTGTACAGAAATAGCAGATTATGTACGAACTGTCTATCAGTAATTCAAAGGAAGTGTATTAATCCATCTCATTATCTTACTATGCGAACAATTTAAAAACAAATTGAACATGTTTGCTAAGAAAAGAAATGTCGGAGATAGAGCAACGGCGGGATACACGGAGCTTGCCATCCGAATCTTTCTCGAAGTCTCGAATGAATTTGTGATTGATGGATAGAAAACTTAAGCTACGCAGATGATACCATCTTGTTAGCTATATGTATTTGCCAAATGGATGAACTGCTTCTCAAAATAACTTAAAGTACGTGACTCTCTTGCTTTGAAAATTAACAAATTGGTTTGTGAACAGCGCAAAAAACAACTCGCCAGAAGTGATGTAGATTGCAACCTGCGATGTGGTTTAGTCCTTGGTCTACCTGTGCTGTGCAGATGAAGCAATGTATAAACTGAAGAAAATATAGAGAATACTTGTTTTTCCTAAAATTACTATATAAAGCGTAGGTAGAATTTTGCACAAACGACTCATTATTTTAAGACTTTGGCATCAAACAGCTTGATACACATTCCTTGGGTATATCTTGAAACTAAGCATTGACCCCATTAGATGTGTCTGGTCATGAAAAGAATCAGTCTGCGTGGCATATCACACGTGCGATGAACTGACCAAATATAATCTGCAATGGGTGGCTCTTTATAATAGATGAGTGCACGAAAATGACAGCTAACAGAGCGAGATTGCGAGAAATCGTAAAGAAAGCTACATCAACCTCCAGCGGTGCCGGGTCGTGAACAGGACCGCTCTGACATGATCGATATAGCCTTAGCTATGAAAGAAGAAGAAGTCGTAACTTATCAATGTGAGTTCCCTTCAGCTGAGAATAAAGCTGTTGCAAGCGTGTAAGTGTTCCGAAGACCGCGAGAGAAGTAATTGCTGATTAGTCGCATCGGCGTCTTTTGTAAATGAACCCTAATTCTTTTACGTGCTATTAGCGACTACACTCGTATTGAATTCTTTTAGCGTAAGCACTGAAGCTCAGGGACCATGTACTGAGCAGAATTTACTTATATAGATTGGAATTCAATCTGCAGCCGATTTTCCTATTATATTATATCGTCTAATGGCATATAGTCCACCAAAGAAATAGCACTGAAGCTTGTTCAGACTTAAGAAATATTGGTTATTGAAGATATTATGCGGGGGGATAGTAAGATTGATAAAAATTTAAATTGCAATATTATTTGATTCCATTGCGATTAATTGCAAAATATTATATTATTGGTAACATTAAAAATAAAATCGATCTACTTACTATTAGAACTATTGCTCAAAGTTATTCTAAAACTTGATGTCATTATTTGTTTACTAAGTCAATACTACTTCAAGTTGCATATACCAGTTTCTTTGTGACGATAACTAATAGAGACTTTGCCAACTGCATTGTTTGGCAGAACAAAAGCTGCCAAGATTCTCAAGATGCAGGCATAGGGGCTGTGACTTTGACCTTAATTTTGAGAGCATCATCTTCATTTTAATATAGAGACGATTCTTAGAAACTTTGTATTGCTTCAAAGGTTTTTCTTAGAAATATTCTATCTTGAGTCGTCGTTACTGTTTTTAATAGCATAATACGCACACGTCTTTAGTACCTACCTTTACTTTTGTACATAACAGAAGCAGCGGATGATTTTTACACATCCTCTTTTTCTCACACATTTCCTCAGGCGAATACCGTTCACAGTAATACATACATAAAATTATGGACAATATGCAAGCTTACCATGAAATGTTTTTCGAAGTTACGCAATAATTGTGTTTGTGCCATGATGGACGCTATCACGAAACCCGATCTTTTGTAAATTTTTAGTGTGTTCTCTTTTAATCAACAAAGCATCGGATTTATCATTTTTAACGGACTTCAAAAAAAGAGGAGGTTCTATGTTCCACTGTGTGTATTTTTTTTGTATGCATGGTCACCGATTTCTCTGTCAACTGTGAACCGATTTTCAAAACTATTTTTTTATTCGATAGAGCATACTCCTTAGGTGGTCCCATTGTCACCAAGTCAAGATCTGATGATGGGATCCCAGGGAAATCGAGGGCAAACCTCAAATTTTATAGGCACGTATGACATGTTTTACTTTTTCCAAAGCTAATCAAGTATTCGCTTCTGTTAGTCATCATCTCATGTTGGTGAGCTGGTGATGGAAGGTACAACTCCTTAACGGTTAAGAGTTGGAAGATAATTATTTCACTATTATAGGTACGTATTAACAAATAGTTGTATTCTATCGGGTTATTCTGGTGATCTGATGATGGAAGGTAACAGTTACCGTAACGGTGTGTGGAGTTAGATTAGTGGTACGATACGATAATATGAAACAATATTATGTATTTCAACCAAAGACTGAGAGCCAGACAAGTCGATAGTGATGACGGTCACCCATTTAGCTTTGACCTTAGAAATCACTTGAACATGTGAAAAAAAATTTTTTTTAACAAATATAAAACCGAATTCAAAACACTAAAAAGGAAAAAATAATCAAATTTCAGTACTTTACTTACTTCCTAAAATGTATTTTTTGGATTTGGTGCTTCACTTTCTATTGTCTATGCAAACAGCTTAGCACCAACTCCAAAAATACGTTTTGGGAGGTTAGTTACTAGCCTGAGTACTGTACTTAGGTACTGAAATTTAATATTTGAAAGAAAGCAGATTGCTTTCTTCCAAAAAGTTGGACTGACAATCTGGTGATGCTAGCCGCTGGATATGTGCAGCGCAGGGCCGATCGTTCGTGGAAACATTTAGGGAACACGTCCATTCAGTAGTGGACGTCTTTAGGCTGCAAAGACGGCGATAATGATCAGTTTTCTAAATCAGGATTTAGTCTTCAAAATTACGAAATCAGCGCGGGGGTACGAATGGTCTTCAGTTAGTTTGGAAGTGACATGCTACAATTGATGACGACAGCACTTCCAATAAAACAGTTTCACTACAAAACTGCCTTTATCACGCCTATATTACGTTGTTTATTTGGAACGGTTACGGCGGCCTCAAGTTCGAACTGTTACGATTAATGTGCTGTCGATTGTACATACAAAAGTGTTCCTACCTCAGAATATTTAAAAGTTTCCTACTAAAAATAGAACTTGTGCCAAAACCTTTTACTTATCACAAGTTACTAATGCTGTCTTTATTTCCTATCATCAAGTGAAATTAAGGCCCAGACACACTGTAGTATTGTTTTGAAGGCAGTAAATTAGTCGCTAGACACTATCTCCGGATATCCGTTGTCTATAAATTAGCGACGGCTTTTATAAAACCTTATGAAGCTACGAAACAGCACCTACTTATAGGACAGTGCATCAGTAGAAGTAAGGTTAATAATGCTTATTTATTATTTTATTAATTCTAATTGCTAACTTGTTAAGCTTAGATTCCACAATACAGACTCATTCTAGTATGCATACCGCTGTTAACATTAATTTTCATCAGCGATGCATAAAAATCATTCATCATCATAAAGGATCTTGAAGTCACTATAAACCCTTTTCTGCAAGTATTCGAGATTCACAGTTTGCGCAAAACTCACGTTCTTTCGTTCGTTTTTTCTGGTGAGGTTTAGAGACCATGGAGGCTGGTACACATTGCCCATTAAAGTTAGATCTTTTATTTTAGGTTATTTTTATTTTTATGTTTTCTGTAAATTTTAAATGAATCAATAAGCTACAAAAGACACTAATTTCTTTTATCTATAAAATATTGGACAAAATTATTCGCTAGATACATACCCTCTTATTATAAAACGCAGACTAAAGTTAGTCCGGGTCTAAAAGTGATGCCGTCACTGTCTTTCTTTTGACAAATATGAGTGACGGTATCAGTTTAGACCAGTACTGACTTAAGTCCGCGTTTTATAATAAGGGGCATAATGTTTGAGCATTACAAATTGGTCCTTATCTAAATACTTGAAGCTTAAAATAATTTCCGATTTTTCGGAACCGACTTATGTCTCAACAGCTCATCCTTTAAATACATAAACTGCCAGATACAGGTGACATAATGATCGATCGTCGTGTAATATCCTATTGAAACAACACTGTAAAATTAAGATTTTAAGCTACAAAAAACAGTGACTTTATTACTTAGGTAATAGTTTTTATCATTATCATCAATACCCTATAGTATAGACATCTCCTACTGCTATTTATACAATATAAAAAAAAAACTCAACGATGTAAAAATATGTCATGATATGAAATCGATAGACCTTTCTATGAAATGTTTTCTGAAGCTTCGGACCAAAATTTAGCGGTCATACAAATTAGTCTAAATAAAAAGGTCATAATCGAATCAAACCTGCTTAGTATGGCAGATTTTGATAGATTTTTTTTTATCATAGCCCCTTAATTTGTTCATTTGAATTGACGAGTCCTAGCACAACAATAATCTTCAAAGAAAATATTTAGGTCTGAAAAAAAAACATGTCATTAGGTGGAAATTGAAACCACATTACCTCACTATACAGACTGCTGATCGAACTACTAATCTGCCGAGGATTCCCTGAGCGGTTCCTTCTGCCGGATACGAAATTTCTCTAGTCTAGATATTTACCTAAAAAGGCACCTTTGTCACCTTTCAAACTTTTATCAGAATGTAAAATTTAGCTTAAAAAATGTTGAAAGCAATGCTCAACTTAACAGAATTATGATTGTTTTCACTAACATTTGCTTATCGTTTAGAGTGTCTTAGCGATTTTTATCTCATTCTATTTATAGGAGATAGAAAGAGACAAATGTCGTTAAGAGCCACTTAGGCCTAGGGACTGGTTAGTGAAAACGGACATTAGGTATCCGTACACTACCGACAACGCTACGTAAATACTGACATATTTGTGAAAATGTGTGTACAATAAATTATTAAATAAATAAATGTTCGTTTGGTTGTTAGATTCTTACTATGGGGCCATTATATTTATGGAGTTGTTACATTCTTACTATGACTTAGTCACAGTGCACTTCGACCCATTGGGATCTTTTGTGCCTATTGTGATAAGATATTTTTCTAAATTATATATAAAAAAATAAAAAAAATAATGAACACTAATAATAATTTATGTTTCTGTATACGATAGTAACAAAGATTACACTATAAATTGTAATCGTTTGTTATTGTCATTATCGTTCAAACGGAAAATCAATATTTACAGATCCAGAAGCCCCTTTTGTACAAACCTCGAAATAGGGTCAATAATATTCAGGTTTGTAACAGCCAATTTCAACTTTCTCCGCCAATTTCCCTTCATCAAATTCCTTACAACCCCCAATTCCTGACACAACTCATTTAAAACTTACTGCAAAATAAAACGGCTGCGATTCCTTTTTCTTCACACATCCAGGACGGTGCAGCCACGCTACGTCGTTGATCACGCGAGAGTTCCTTCACCCCTGACCCGGGCAAAACAAATCCATGACCCGAGCCACTATTAGAGCCTTATGCAGTATGCACCCAAATACCCTGGCGTGTGTTTGTGGGAAAACCTTTAGTGCGGCGCCACTAAAAGCAGTCCAATTAACATGAATTGTTTGTAATTGCTTTTGGGATTCCGTAACGGGGACCAGAATATTCCTGAGACGTATCTCTCTTGCAAAAATGAATACCAGTGAGCTTCAAGGTTTGTTCGTTAAAATTATAAACTTTCTCGAATTTTGGACGCTTGACCTGGCTAGTACCTCCTTACAGAAGATCACAGCTAAAATAATCTGGTAGCATATGTGGTAATGGTCATGTGGTGGCATAGGAATGCTACCAAAAGTAACACTGTCACCTCTTTTTTAAATGGTAGACAACGCGCGAGGACGTTGGGTACCCAAGGTGCAACGAGAGTCTTTAGCCGTTTGGTTTTTTACCAGTAGCAGGCAGCTACTATCCAGTTTAGATACCTATAATACCAGCATAGTCCCTAGGCGAGGTTTAAAATTATAAGTTAAGAAAAATTATTTAATAAAATTTATGGAAGTATCTGAGACATAACTTTGAGCTATTTTTGCATTATACTTAATCAGTAGTAAACTTGCAAAGTTTTATGTCAATCATCTATGAAAACCTAAACAAACAGATAGTCAATTTGTATTTACGTAAAAACTAGTTTCATAATAACATTCTTCTAAAATAAGGATTCATAAATATCAACCTGTATTAAGTCAAAAATTCCCCGGTGAAAAATATAACAGCATTTTAAATACCCATTTTTCCACAAACAAAAATTCTAGTGGTTTTCGCGGGAACTGAAACTTCCCGCAAAATGGAAAAAAGCGACAAAGCAAGTCTGTTCCCTTTGATAGTAGATCCAGTTTTATGCTTGGGAATTGGTGGATTTGCTTTTGTGCTACTAAAAATTAAATATTAAATCCATCGTGAACAAATGGATGAAATAAAATTAAGCCTGTTTTGGTATATTTGACGAGTTATCAGGGATATTATGATATACTTGTATCGTTTCAAACATCAATCAAATATCGAATTCCATTTTTTAAAATATTGAGTAATAAATTATACGATAGTCAACTATTCAGTCTAAAGGTAATCGTCGTGTTTATGTTCTCTTTGGGTAACATAGTTTTTTTTTCCAAAAAAAGGAGGACATTAGGATAAGTATGCATATTATATTATTCTAAGAAGCTCGGTAGCGTAGTGGTTTGAGCGTTCTGGTTTCGATTACGGAACTGAAGCAATTTTCGCCATGGTCGATCCCGGCTGGGCCAGTAAAAATTTGTAATATCGTGCTCCTATGTGCTTCAAAGTTACTCAGTCGCCGGTTGCCGCTACGCGTGGCGTGCTTAGTATATTACCATACATATGTTTTCGTTCGGGCGAATAGAAGCGCGAAAATTCACCGCGACGAATTTCCCGTGGCCAGGCCGTAAGCCGTTGGTCCCGGTTGTTACTGCAAACGCTTTAAACCATAAACCCGCATCGGGCAAGCGTGATGGCCCAAACTCTTTATGTGTTTCTCCCATTTAGGACAGCCTGTGCATATAGACTCGTGATAATGATAAATTATTTTCGTTTTTTGTTTGTAAGCATGTACCAATGTTTGAAAATAATCAATAATTCTAACACTTTTGATACGCAGAGGGAGATTGTTCCAAAGCCTGGTAGCTGGAAAAATAAGGGACTTACAGGTATTTTACAGAAGCTGTATATAGGTAAAGCTTTAATAGAGTAGTTGACAACTTTTTATTTTATTTCATAAATAGAAAGTTGGAACTCCTAAAGAAATATTGCAAAAAATAGTATGTTCAGAATCAATGATTTCACAGATGCAGTGTTCTGTTTAATATGTTGCCCATCATCTAAAAAAGCTCCTTATAAAATCTGCGGAGCAGATGACGTTACATGTTGTTATATTACTTAAAAATATATGGGAATTTTAAAAAAATACTACCGTTATAATAGTCGTTTTAATTGATGTAAGTTATCTAATATTAGTTTAATTTTTGATAAATTTTGGAAAAAATGACCATTTTTATTTATTTCAAATAAAACCAATTTACCGAATTTAACTCGCGTTTAATTAGATGTTAAATGCCCAAAAAACTGACACCGTGAGCTCCGTATGCGTAATTCGGACCGCGCAAAATATAACACAAAGTGACAGTAGTTAACTAAAACTTATCAAAGACAACTGACATCTTCAGTCTTCCCGTGACCACGATCGCTGTAAAGTAATCGAAACGCCGGGTGAATAATAATAATATAACATCTAATTAAACGCGAGTTAAATCCGATGAATTGGTTTTATTTCAAATGTATATATCGCGTAGATGACCGTATATATCGCGGCAACGTCCCCCCAATTCACGCCTCTCCTCCTTACATCATATTCTATGGCAGCGCTCAAAAACATGAACGGTCGATCAGCGGTGCACACCCCCACCACAACCACGCTGTTTGAGGTCGGGCTCACTAACATCCGTGGGCTCCATGCTAACCTCAATGCCGTCCACCAACATCTTGAGACGGCTCGACCCGAAATGCTGTTTTTGACGGAGACTCAAATACTTCGCCCGGCAGACACTAGCTACTTGGATTACCCCGGCTACGCTCTTGAAGAGTCCTTCAAAGCGAAGGCCGGGGTATGCTTGTTTGTCCGGGCGGATGTTTGCTGTCGCCGTCTGCGCTGTTTGGAGGACCCTTCCCACTCTATTCTTGGGGTGCATGTGGACCTGGGCACACATAGCCGAATCTACGTGTGCCTCTATAGATCCCACAGCGGTGACATGGAGACAACTCGACTTTTCGAACATCTTAGTCGGGTGGCAGATGTTGCGCAGGAGCAGTTTCCAACCGCGGAATTGGTGTTTTTAGGGGACTTCAATGCTCACCACGAGTCGTGGTTAAGTTCCTCTAAAACTGACCATGCTGGTAGAACTGCCCACGCTTTCGCTCTCACGCACGACCTGACCCAACTGGTAAACCAGCCCACCAGGATTCCAGACATTGTCGGTCACGCGCCCTCATTGTTGGACCTTCTGCTGACGACTCGCCCGGATGGATATCGGCTAGAGGTTCGTGCTCCTTTGGGAACATCGGATCACTGCCTGGTATCCGCTGGGGTGCCACGGGTGTCGCCACCGGTACCTATGGTTGCCAAACGCCGCATCTGGCACTATGCGTCGGCAGATTGGGACGGTATGCGGGATTACTTCGCATCTGTCCCTTGGAGGCAGCGCTGTTTCAGTGAGCTGGACCCGAACGGTAGCGCTACTGCTGTTGCTGATGAGATCATGTTAGGGATGGAGTACTATATCCCTCACTCCGATCTCATCAGTAGGGGTAGGCGTAACCTCTGGTTCAATCGCGATTGTGCCTTAGCTGTTGAAAACAGACAGTCGGCATACCGCGCTTGGATCAGGGGCCGAGCTTGCGGGGATCCCAACATTGACTCACTGAAAGCAGCCTATAACAACGCCACCAAGTCCTGCAAAAGGGCCTTCATCAGAGCGGATGCACAGCGCGTTGCACGAGTTGGCCAAGAACTTCTTACGCATCCTACGGGAAGCCGTAGCTACTGGCGTCTGGCCAAAGCCGTGCAGTCCAACTTCTGTCAACCCTCGCTGCCCCCGTTGAGATGTTCTGACGGCTCGCTAGCTCACAAGCCGCAAGAGAAAGCCGATCTCTTGGTAAAACTCTTTGCTGCTCACTCCCGAATCGATGACTGCAACTTTCAGCCACCAACACTCTCCCACTGTGGCCACACAATGCCCGATATTCGTATTAGGCAATGTGATGTACGTGCGGAGCTTCAGTCCATCGACGTCCGGAAAGCTAGTGGACCTGATGGCATTCCAGCGATAGTACTGAAAAACTGCGCAGCGGAGTTGTCTCCTGTCTTAACGCGGCTATACCGTCTTTCTCTCTCTTCTGGGTGTGTGCCGGAATCTTGGAGAGAGGCCAATGTGCAACCGGTCCCCAAAAAGGGAGACCGATCTGACCCAGCTAACTACCGCCCGATAGCTGTCACCTCAGTTCTTTGCAAGGTCATGGAACGGATCTTAAACCACCAGCTGATCCGATACCTAGAAGATCACTCATTAATTAATGATCGACAGTACGGGTTTCGGCCGAACCGGTCAACGGGTGATCTTCTAGCGTACTTAATGCATGTCTGGGGTGAAGCTATTGACAAACGTGGTGAGTCACTGGCAGTTAGCCTTGACATTGCCAAAGCGTTCGATCGGGTCGGGCACAGGGCTCTTCTCTCCAAGCTCCCGGCATACGGTCTGCCCGCTCAACTCTGTAACTGGATCGCCGGCTTCCTGCATGAGCGAAGAATCCGTGTCCTCGCAGATGGATGCGCTTCGCGGTTCATGTCAGTGAATGCTGGTGTACCACAAGGCTCTGTTCTATCCCCCACACTCTTTCTTCTTCATATCAATGACATGATTCCGTTAGGAAACATTCATTGCTATGCAGATGACAGTACAGTGCATGGGGGATATTACGGGCGCCCAGGGGCTGGGCGCGCTGAAACCGAGAGGGAGAGAGAGAATCTTGCCGTTGAGCTCGACAGGGTGTTGAACCTCGTATCTGAATGGGGATCTAACAATCTTGTTGAGTTCAATGCTAAGAAAACACAGGTGTGCGCGTTTACAGCCAAAATGTCGCCGTTCCTTCCCCTTCCGTCTCTTCAGGGCACGACTCTTTCGGCACAGGGCTCCCTAAACTTGCTAGGTATGGAGATATGTTGCGATCTGAATTCCAGGAACTACATCGAAACCGTGATAAAAACAGCCTCTCGGAAGCTCGGTGTCCTGAACAAGGTGCGTCGATTTTTCACGCCTGACCAATTATGCCTGCTGTATAAAACTCAGGTCCGGTCTTGCGTTGAATATTGCTCGCACTTGTGGGATGGCTCCGCCAAGTACCTACTCGATGCCCTGGACAGATTGCAGCGTCGTGCTGTCCGTATCGTTGGCGATGTAGAGGTAACCAACAACCTTGAGCCTCTGCAATTGCGTCGAGACATTGCGTCGCTTAGCGCCTTCTATCGGCTATATCACGGAGAGTGTTCTGAAGAGCTATTTGACCTTATCCCACCTTCCCCATTCCTGCTCAGGAGCACGCGTGCCGGTCTTCGGAGTCATCAATTCACTGTCTCCACCTCAACATCACGTACAAAGAAATTTAGTAGCTCTTTTCTTTGTCGAACTTCCAGAACTTGGAATTCTTTGCCAGCACATGTGTTCCCTCCTTCCTATAACATGGGTTCCTTCAAAAGAGGCGTGAAAAAGCACCTTTCGGGCCGGCAAGGTGGAGGCAGCTAGAGCAGTGTCTGAACTGCACTAGCTGTCTTCGCATATGGACTCTTCTTACCGCTTCACATCAGGTGGTGTTGAGTCATTTGTCGTGCTTTGTATAAAAAAAAAAAAAAAAAATGTGTAGTGCTCGCGAAAATGTAAGACATTTTTATTTTTTTTCTAAACCGTAAAATTTCAATAATATTCCAAAACTTTAAGTTTGAATTGTTTTTATGGGTAACAGTAGCGTATACATATATTCTGAATTTGTGGAATATAATAATTGTACCATTTGGAATATCAACCTTTTTATCATTTGTAGATTAAATGTTTCGGTGTACTGTAATTACAGTTCTGTGTTGAGGTAATGGCGCAAACCACAAAACTAAATTGACATATTTATTATTAGCTGGACATGCCGATTGAAAAGTAAAAAGTATGTCAATAAAAGTTAGCAGAACTATAATTAAATAGTCACATTAAGTTACTACAGTTACGTGGAAATTTTATAAATTGTATCCGCAATAAGTGCTGTAAGAGCTGTCAAAGTGAGAATATTCACCAGACCTTATTATTTTTAATTAGTCGGTAGGTAGCGATGTTCGTTAGCGAGTTCGGGTGGAGAGGCTTTACATAGATAATATGAAATCTGATAGTAGGTACGAGAGCACTGGCGCTTATACTCTATGTTATTATTACTTAAACTCTATACGTAATTATTACTGAATTTGTGCAAATGCCAATTTTAATAATGTCATCAAAATCAGCTTTGTGGGGCGCTCGGTGGCGTAGTGTTTGAGCGCTCTGGTTTCGATTACAAAAACAAAGCAACTTTCGTCATAGTCGATCCCGAGATGGGTCAATTAAAAAATTTATAATGCATCCATCAATACATGCTTCGGAAGGCTCGTTAAGCCATTGGTCCCAGGTGCTACTGCAACTAGCGGCATTGGGCCAGCGAGGCGGTGTTATGGGACGTATATTGGCTAGTGATGATGATGAATCAGTTATTAACCGACTTTAAAAAAAGGAGGATGGTTGCGCCTATCATATATTATTTTTAATATACTTATACTGTATTTTTGGAATGAGAATTGTTACTCACAATCCTTTGCATCCTTCCTATATCGTGATCCCTTTCCCGCACATACCTGTGTTTAATACGTGCGAGTAAGAGCGCCGCTTCCGCGAATAAGAAGAATAGGATACTTGCCGCCGCAAGAGGTGGTGCGAGTAGTATTGCTCCAGCGTTCGGAACCGCTAGTCTTACAAACAAGTGCACGAGACAGTTCTTCATAATACTGACCGGCAACGCAAGCCGGCCGCTTCCACCGCCGCCACGACCTCGAGGTTGTGTGCTGAAGACCATCAAATTTGAAGAAGAAGAAGGTATTGTGCATCTTTCCCTTATTGAACTGTCTTTCTTTATTCTAACCGCAGGCAGTTTATTTCCTATTTTCTCCGAACGTGTTGTAGTAGTTCTCAAACGCAAAAATACAGTCCACTATATATCTATCAATAATTTTATATGTTCATTTTCTCCGCATCGCACAACCATTTTATGGTCCAAACGAACCGAATTTGAGTCGATAATTATTATAAGTAAGTAATGTTGTAGAAATATATTACGCAACCGCATTTCATTTTGTGCATTTTTTCTCAATATACCTACGTAAATACATTTATTACGATAGTTCAATTGAAAGCTCGTAAGCTTACCTATATAAAATAATCGCATACGCAAGTATATTTATCTTAAATAATCTCGTTAAATAATTATTATTACTTACGCTCCGCGTCCAAGTAGCGTATTCGTCATTTCTAGTTACCTACCTACTTGAGTCTAATAAATAACGCATTTGTACTGTAATTTACCCTTTCACGCACCATAGTTTCGTTTATGTAACTATTTTATTGATTATCCTATAATCATAGTTGTTGCTAACCGCTTTATTTTTTCTATGACTATAGGTAATACCGCGCTTTGTTTATCACAGCAAACTTAAGTCTTAAAACTTAAAGTCTGTTTACCGCATACCATTACAGATACCCTTTGTACCTAAGTGATTACGTTTGGGTTATTATTTCGTTTCTTATTACCGCGCTCCCATACGTATCCTAGGTAGGTGTATTTCTCTGTTCTCCACCGCACCGCATTGTTTGTAATATAACCTTACCGCTCCGCTCATATTGTTTGTTTACATAAGTTAAAATACTTATATCAAATGTCTACTGAAAATAAATTGTCACTTTTACATGCAAAAAGAGACCTTATATTCTCACGCATACAAGCTATCGCCGATAAGGTCGATAAGCTTTCTAGAGAACACGTAAGAGAATCATTCTTATGTGACCTGGAATCAATTGATAAAATGCGATCTGACTTCGAAAGTGTGCTGGATCGAATAAATTCTGTCGAATTAGATTCGAACCCTAAATACGTTGTTAATTATCAGCCTCTTTTATCATTTGATGACTTGTATTATCGAGTCAAACGCGCCGCTAAGTCTTGTCAAATAACGCAACCCGATGCGAAGTATATTCGAGGTGATAGGCCTAGGTTGCCGCCTATTGAATTACCTGAGTTTAATGGCGATATTAAAAATTGGCCTTTGTTTTATAGTTCTTTTAAAAATACTGTTCACGACAATCCTGTTTTGACAGATTCGGAAAAATTGCATTATTTAATTGGCAAACTCTCTGGCAAAGCTCGATCTGTATTCGCAGGCATAACTCCAAGTGCCGAAAATTACGATGTTATAATAGAATGTTTAATAAATAAGTACGAAGACAAGCGGCTACTTGCTTCCTCTTACTTGGATCAGTTATTTGAATTAAAACCATTAAATTCCGCAACGGTTAGTAACCTCGAGCTATTTTTAGATAAATTTGCAACATCAGTTTCTGCACTAAATAATTTAAAAATAAATAATTTATCAGAATTTATATTTTTGTATACCGCGTTAAAGAAATTGGACCCAGAAACCGCTCGCGCTTTCGAAATGGACAAACGTGGTTCCGACATCCCATCTTTCGACTCTTTAGTGTGCTTTATTCGCGATCATATAAAAATATTGCAACGCGCTACTTCTAATAGTAAACATGAAGTCACTAGGAAAACGGATACGGCATCGAAGCCACATAAAACTACGCATACTTATTTAAATACTACAACCGCAACTTCTCAAAGTCATTGCTCTTTATGTAATACGAAACACGAACATTTATATAACTGTTCGGGATTTCAAAAATTAACGCCTAATGAACGCTTTCGATTTGTAAAACAAAATGCTCAATGTGTTAATTGTTTAAGTAAAAATCACCGCTCGTTTGATTGTAATTCTAATTCGCATTGTCGTAAGTGTAATCTTAAACATCATACGATGCTTCATTTTGAAAATAAAAATGCCACATCCACGCTAAGCACACTCGGTGGCGCATCGCTCGTTGTAACAAGTACAACGCCGCACGCACACGCACCCGACTCATCGCCGCCCGGCGACGATTCACGCTCGGACCGTCCGAGAAATAGTAATTCTGCGACGGTGTCGCGCCCATCCGCGGCGCCCGGTACTTCTAATGACGTTGCATTGTGCACGTTATCAGACAACTTAAATAAAAATATTTCGCACGCGCCTTCTACTGTTTTACTTGCCACCGCGCGAGTTATGATGATTGATTCGTATGGTAATGAACATTATGTTCGTGCCTTATTGGACAGCGCTTCTCAAAGCAATTTTATTACCCGCGAATGTTGTAATCGCTTAGGACTACACTCGCTACAGATACCGACGTGTTCTATTGTCAAAGGAATAGGAGGTAGCACTAAAGCTATTCAAGGATCGGTAAACGTAAAATTCTTTTCGCGTTATGATCGCAATGTTAACTTTGATATGGAATCATTGGTTGTCGATAAAGTTACCGAACGGCTGCCGACCGTCAGTATCGACATTTCATCTTTTTCTAATTTAAATAACTTACCTTTAGCCGATGATACTTACTTTGTTCCCGGAGCTATCGATATGCTTGTCGGTGCTTCGATCTTCCCGCACCTCCTGTTGTCACGCCATATTCAGGGCGAACCCGCACACGTCGCGCCTCACGCTTTAGAAACCGTACTGGGATACGTTATTATTGGTTCCGCTCCCGCATTTAATACTTACGCTTCCGTTTCGTACTGCTGCGCCGTCGAGCCTATAGAGGCCGTCGAGCCTATAGAGTCCGTCGTCCGCAAGTTCTGGGAAATTGAAGAGGTTGCTGTGTCGCCGATTCTCAGTCCAGATGATAGGGAGTGTGAGAATATATACACTCGCACTACCACACGCGATGTCGATGGTCGTTATACTGTCGCACTCCCATTCAAGGGTGATGTTTCTTCTCTTGGCGACTCCTATCGATTAGCCGAAAAATGTTTTTTATGCCTCGAGCGCAAAATGCAGGCTTCACCTAAATTAAAGAAAGCATACGATGAAGTAATATACGAATATTTAGAAAAAGGTTATATTTCACCAGCCCCTCCTGATATGGAGGAGAATAAAGACATACCGTCATATGTTATACCGCATCACGGAGTCATCAGAGAGGATAAACTGACTTCAAAGTTGCGCATGGTGCTCAATGGCAGTGCTAAAACTAGCACGTCTGTATCTCTCAATGATATCCTATATAATGGACATAACTTACAAGGCAATCTATTTAAAATAATTGTTAATTTTCGATTATTTTCCGTAGCACTCTCCGCCGATATAAGGCAGATGTTTTTATGTATAGGCATCCGTGAGAGTGATCGTAGATTTCAACGCTTTTTATATCGCTTCGCACCTGATGAACCACTTAAGGTTTATCAGTTCAACCGCGTTTGTTTCGGCCTCAAGTCGAGTCCATTTCACGCATTACGTACAATCAAACAGCTCGCGTCCGATGAGGGTGATTCCTTTCCTATGGCAAAGGAAGCGGTACAGACTGGCCTGTACATGGACGATTTTGTCTACTGCCTAAATAGCGAAGCGGAGGCCGTTACCACAGCTGCTGAGGTTATTTCGCTCCTGAAAGCTGGACAGTTCGATCTCGTAAAGTGGACGAGTAATTCACAGACCGTGTTAGATTACATTCCGCCAACGCACCGTCTTTCATCAGTGAAGGAATTTAATGATTCCGATTCTCATAAGGTTCTCGGCTTATGCTGGTCTCCCAGTTCTGACTTATTTAGTCTTAAAATTTGTACTCCTGTTGAAAATTGTACTAAACGCACCATACTATCTTGTGTTGCAAGGTTATGGGATTTTATGGGTTTTGTTGCCCCTGTTATATTACACGCCAAACTCCTCATTAAGGAACTTTGGCTTCGCAATTGTGATTGGGATGAAACCCCTCCTGACGATATCGTTAAACTGTGGTCCCGCTTCAGGAAGGAGCTTCCTAGTCTTGAACAAATAAAGATTCCACGCCATGTTGATATCACAAGAGGTAGCGTCCTGACCATCGTTGGCTTTGCAGACGCTAGCGAAAAAGCTTATGGAGCTGTAGTTTATTTTCACGTCAAGAATGGCGAAAATATCTCAGTCCACCTTATTAGTGCAAAATCAAAGGTTGCTCCTCAAAAAGTGATTTCTCTCGCTAGGCTCGAACTCTGTGCAGCTCTTGTACTCGCTAAATTAATAAATAACATTATTGACGCATGTAATAATCGCTTTCCAATCGATAAGGTATACGCATTCTCTGATTCGACTGTCACCCTTTGCTGGGTTCACGCGTCGCCTCACAGGTGGGACACTTTTGTTTCGAATAGGGTTTCGAAAATTCAGGCTTTATTGTCACCGCAAAACTTCTATCACGTGCCAGGCACAGAAAATCCTGCCGACTGTCTATCCCGTGGACTTACTCCCATACAAATTATTAACCACCCGCTTTGGTTCCATGGCCCAGCCTGGATCAAGTTTGCTCCGTCAGAGTGGCCAATTGGCCCTTTCAATCCTTCTACGGTTTCTGAACCGCCAGAAGGGAAAAAACATTCATTTGTCACTTCTGTATCGCAAAGGGAGTCTCCCATCCTCGCGTTGGCGAATCGTGTCTCTTTGTGGTCAAAACTTCTGCGCATCGTCGTTTACGTATGTCGCTTTATGAAATTATTACCGCCGAGAGAATTCATAACCGCTGTAGATCTGGAGCACTCAGAGGCTATGGTTATTCGCGAATTACAAAGCTTATATTTTCAAGATGAAATTGTCAAATTACAAACGGGAAAGACTTGCAATCGCACATTTCAACGACTCAAACCGTTCTTACAAGACGGTATTATTAGGGTCGGTGGACGTTTAATTCACTCTGATTTAAAATTTAATGAAAAACATCCTATAGTTTTACCGCGTAAAGATCATATTTTAAATTTATTAGTTGATTATTATCACAAACTTCACTGTCATGCTGGTCCAGATTTGTTGATGTCAATCTTACGTCAAAGGTATTGGATTCTATCCGCACGCAACTTAATTCGTAACCGGGTACATAAATGTATTCCATGTTTTAAACTTCGCCCTAAATCAACATTTCCCGAAATGTCAGATCATAGGTCTTGTCGCGTGATACAAACTGTAAAACCTTTTACACATACAGGTACAGATTACGCAGGCCCTTTTAAGGTAACAGTATCGCGTGGCCGCGGTATACGGTCCACTAAAGCTTACGTTTGCCTATTTGTTTGTTTGACCACGCGTGCCATTCATATTGAACTGGCAGGCGATTTAAGTACTAACTGCTTTATGGCAGCTTTCAAACGGTTTTTGTCTCGCCGCGGTCCTGTTGGTCGGATGTATTCAGATAACGGGACTAATTATGTCGGTGCGAAACGCGCTCTATCTGAATTGCACGCGTTCTTAATTTCCAAGCATTTTAACACTGATTTCTCTCATGTGCTCGCTGAAAACCGCATTACTTGGTTACTGAATACTCCTGCCGCTAGTCACTTTGGAGGTAATTGGGAGGCGAATATTAAGAGCCTCAAAATGCACTTATTCCGTGTAATCGGCGAACAAATTCTGTCGTTTGAGGAGATGAGTACCGTCCTCACACAAGTTGAGGCCATAATGAATACGCGCCCTCTATGTAGAACGCTCTCTAGCGACCCGTCAGAGCCGCTTGCATTGACTCCCGCACACTTTTTAAGTCTCACGCCTTTAAAATACTTACCCGCAGTAGACATTGACGAAGATAGGCTTCACATTCTTACTCGTCACGCTTTATTAGATAAATTAATTCAGTCTTTCTGGAAACGATGGAGGGCAGAGTATCTGCACAACTTACAGAGTCGCGATAAGTGGAACACGCCAGCTAACCCAATAACTGTAGGTACTGTCGTTGTTCTAAATACAGAAAATGCTCCTCCTCTTCACTGGCCCCTCGGTGTTGTGGAAGAGGTTTTTCCAGCTAAAGATGGCGTCATACGCGTAGTTCGAGTAAAAACCGCTTCTGGATCGTACTTACGCCCGGTTGTACGTCTCTGTCCTTTGCCTAAGCAATAATTCATTAAATACATAACGCTTCTTAGGTTAAGGTTTTAGTTTAGTTCGATTTTTTTTGAAGGCATCCCTTCAAGCCGGGGGGAAATGGTTGCGCCTATCATATATTATTTTTAATATACTTATACTGTATTTTTGGAATGAGAATTGTTACTCACAATCCTTTGCATCCTTCCTATATCGTGATCCCTTTCCCGCACATACCTGTGTTTAATACGTGCGAGTAAGAGCGCCGCTTCCGCGAATAAGAAGAATAGGATACTTGCCGCCGCAAGAGGTGGTGCGAGTAGTATTGCTCCAGCGTTCGAAACCGCTAGTCTTACAAACAAGTGCACGAGACAGTTCTTCATAATACTGACCGGCAACGCAAGCCGGCCGCTTCCACCGCCGCCACGACCTCGAGGTTGTGTGCTGAAGACCATCAAATTTGAAGAAGAAGAAGGTATTGTGCATCTTTCCCTTATTGAACTGTCTTTCTTTATTCTAACCGCAGGCAGTTTATTTCCTATTTTCTCCGAACGTGTTGTAGTAGTTCTCAAACGCAAAAATACAGTCCACTATATATCTATCAATAATTTTATATGTTCATTTTCTCCGCATCGCACAACCAGAGGAGGTTATCAATTCGACTGTATTTTTTATTTATTTTTTTATGTTTGTTACCTCACAACTTTCGACTGGGTGAACTTTTTTTGATTGATGCGGAATAGTTTTCATTTGGTCCCATAATTTTTTTTGAAAATACATTGGATAGTTTGGTTTTTAAATTAAAAAAAACTAGACAAATTAAGACATCTACGTATGCGAAATTGCTGATTTTTGCTGTTCTGGAAATTTATTGAAATGATACGATAGTAGAATACAATGTAAGTAATGTAAGCAACGTATGTAAGCTCACGGTAAACAATCTAGCTTTGAGCTTAAAAAGTTATCACTAAAAATTATGAAATAAATTTTTAAACAAAAATTAAAACCGACTCCAAAAAACTGAAAAGGTAATTAGTAGGTACCAACTCATCCCCTAGGAACATATTTTTGGAGTTGGTGCTAAGTTGTTTTCAGAAACAATAGATAGTGAAGCACAGACTCCAAAAATATGTTCCTAGGGGACAAGTACCTACTAAAATTTAATTATTTTATCCTTTTCAGTTTTGTTCAGTCGGTTTTAATTTTTGTTTAAAATTTTTATATAACACTAGTGGGTAACAAGCATACGGCTCGAAGAACGCTAAACGGTTACCTTAGCCGCTTAAAATAAAGAAAACAAGAAATACAACTACTACTACTAACTACTTCCAACTACTTCTTAGAATACTACTCCCGTGTTGTCTATCCTATAAAAATAAAGTCATCACAATTCAGCGCGATTATTTCTAATCCGATTTTGCAAAATTTTCTCACAATTGCTCTACTATTTGATTGAAATTGGTATTCATAGTCAATTAACAATTTAACATTAATTCAAATAGATTGTCATATTTTTTAAACCCGACGAAACAGAGGGGTTTTATAAGTTTGACGTGTCGGTCTGTGCATCTGTGTGTCTGTCTTTGGCATCGTAGCTCCTAAACGAATGGACCGATTTAGATTTGTTTTTTTGGTTTGAAAGCTGACGTGATTAGATGGTTCTTAGCTATAATTTATGAACATTAGCGAAGGCATCTGATGACTATCAGCTCATTTTCCACATGATAAAAGGATATTACTAACTTTCACAGATCTGATAGATTTGAAATATTGGTGTACCTACTATCACTTCGGTGACATTCCCATGACATACTAATGACATGACATCAAAAAGTCTGCGGGATGATTGATTATTTCTTCGGCTGTTGTCGGCTGACTGTGAAATCGACAGGCAATGCGCATCCATAGCCATCTGACAGCATCCATTTTGTTTTATCGGGCTGGCGTCCACGTTTTCTTCGGAAAACGAATTCGTATTGCTTTGCACATTAATTTTACTTGACATTTGCAAAATTCGTAATAACGAGAGGCCTTCAAATAAAAAAGAAGAAGAAGAAGATTTTTGCTTCAGAAACTTACAGCAGATATAGTTTGGGCTCTTAAGAATAGTCTTAATGAGATGGGGTTAGATAGATGTTTAATAAGATGAGGTCTGGGGTTACATAAAATTTTCAACTTTATATTTTCAGTTATTGTCTTCGCTTAATAATTAGACGGTATGCCACCTTCATTATAGCCATGAAAAATCAAATGCGCTCTTCTATTATTATAATATTCATTATTGCACTTTAGATATTATGTGGTAAATTTTAAATTTACAGTTTATGAGCAAGGGTGGACTTATCTCCATTAGAATTAAGACTTCTGTTGTAGATATTAAATAAACATGATCTATGAGAAGGTACTGCATAAAATGCCAAAAAATTTTTTGGTAGTGTACATAATATTTTCTTGCACTGTACTTTTCATTTTGAACATGAGGAAAAGAAACTTTTATAGAGAGGGAAGTGGAAAACTTCACTTGTATCTATACTAATATTATAAAGCTAAAGAGTTTCTTTGTTTGTTTGTTTGGTTGAACGCGCTAATGTCAGGAACTACTGATTCAAATTAAAAAAATATTGAGGAAAGGCTATATTACATTACGCTACGACCAATAGGAGCTGAGCATAAATTAAAAATGTTGCAACAACGGAATCGAAATCGTGTATCGTGAATTTTTCGTACTTAATAGTTCTTAAAATAGTCCGCGATAGCATAATATAACTGTAACCATTTTTTAGTAATCAAATTGGTTCTAAAATAATACATTATCTGCAAAGGTATTTTTGTGAACATGATATTAAATGCATGATATTATAATTATATAAAATATATGTTATTTCCTCTTTTTATTTAAATTTACGCTTGTTTGCCACTCTGAATAAAAATAAATATAAATATAAAAGTGTATAAAAATTTTTAGGCGATCCCCTAAACAAACAGTAAAACATTTTTGTGATTCATTTGTGCGTTAGAAATAACAAATTATAGCTGCCTACGCATCGGAGATTCATATAAGGAAAACAAAGCTAAAAAATTGTCAATGGGAGGGTGAGCATGCTATACATAATTGAAGAGGTCTGCTGTGATACGTGACCCACAAACGACAAAGGAAATTACTGCATTTAAAAATTAAAGTCGTAGGGGAAGGGAATATCGTACTAAAATAAAAGAATAAGTACAATATGTTTACTTCATAATCAGGTTATTTTGTAAAACATTGATTGAGTTTATCATAAACAACAAGATGACAAGCCAGCTCGCCGTCTCGCTTGTAGTCACGCTGCAACAACAAGGAATCATCAGTCGGTATTTTAGGGGCCTATAAAATTATGAAGAAAGTCTTCGATCGTTATTTTTGCTAAAATCAAATAAAATTCGTCAATTTTGTTCTCAAAATGTAATCTGACTTTTCTTCACCTGTTATTGGTTCATTATAATTATCGCTAATAATACTGAGCAACCTCTCTTCTTAACAACGTGATCATCGAATAAAAACACAAGAAGTGCGGATGGGCAATCTATTATTTTCCAGCTCCGACACTTTACCGATGTGAATGGGTTGGAGTATAAATTAGATATAACTATAGGTAAGAGACATCCAATAGATATTTCAAAGTGTGAATATAGCCAAAAAATATGACACTTGGCTAGTGATTAATAGCTAGGTAGGGTTTGTTAATTTTTTACCAAAATACTACTTAAAATATTATAATTTCAAGTGAGTCGTCACGTGATGGAATTGGATATTACTCACTAACCTTTTTATTTTGAAATAGCTAGGGACTTAACATTAAGTAAATTAGAATTTGAAGCATAGTTTACGTGTAACTTCGAAAAATTACTATCCTGGTTACTCGAATCGAAATATTATGTATTAATGAATATTGTCATGAGAATTTTATTTGATTTGAATAACAAATACTTTGGTTGTTACTTTTGTATTTATTTGGTATTTGTTACTTTTTTTACAAGAATTTTTCAAGAATACAAATAAGTTACACGTTAAACGTTACAAGAATTTTTATAAATGAAGATGTGATTACATCTTCATTTATAAAAATTCTCAGATATGAGAGATCTATTCATTGTTATATAATATACACCTATGCATATAAGGCATTATCTATTTTAAACGAGAGATCGTACAGCTTAATTTACTAGGTCCTATTTTGCGTACGGCTGGAGTACAAAAAGAGAATTAACTAAGTAATTAAAATATAAAACTAGAAAAAGTTCACGTCCTGAGGCGGGAATCGAACCCGCGACCTTTCGCAATCCGGGCGACTGTTCTAACCAACTGAGCCACCCAGGACTTGGGATATCCCTGTAAAATTTTTCTAGTCTATCTGTATTTGCGTTTATGAGCTAACGTCCACCCCAGGGGGAGCACTCTTAGAACAATGCTTTTGGCAAAGAAAGTAGCGCCATCTATGAAGCTTAGCGGTGACCTTTTTGAATGAAGTCTACAAAGTGTCTCGTAAGATGTCGCTGCTGCCGCTACTAGGTTGAAAACAAACAATATTATTGAATTAAAAACAAAATAATAGCAATAAATTGATATTTCCTTTAGTAAAAGGTTGATAAGCATATTATTTTTATTTTATTTATGACTTTTAGCAGCAAGGAATAATATTTTTACCCTTGGCAACCCTGGTAGTACCCGTATTATAACTGCGTCATTCACTCACGTAATGGCTGCCGAAACTTGTACTTGCGCTTACGTTGTTTTCAGTTATCTAATTACGTGTGTGTTCTAGTGGTTTTGATATATTTCTGTGCTAACAGATGTTGAGTTGAGAGTACTTCTCCGTTCAGGTTTCCATATCACTACATCGAAGCCATTAGTTTCAGCGAAAGTTGTGACAAGTCAACCGACTCTATAAACTTGAAGACTTGGTGTATTTACTTGCGTTAGGAGACGCTATGTTGCGATAAAGACGCTTTGTGTATTTTGGACTCTGAATGTGTTGTGGACTGTGGATTACAAAATTGCTACAATGCCTTTCTTTTGTATTTTGGATGTAAAAATCCAGAGCAGTGCATAGATTATTAAAACGGAAAATTGAATAACTCGCATCTGGGAAATACGCGCCATTTAGATTTCAAATTTTTAGATACAAACCTACCTATAGCTACGTATATATAGTAGTAGTTCCCGCACTATTTTCCAGAGGCGCTGATGGCGTTTCAAATTTATGTTACAAAAATTGCCGCGAGTGGGCGCTCTTTTCCCCTATACTTACATTACTCTTTGGTCCACCTTACAATGTCGAAATGTTCTATTTCAACATCCGAAACGAGTACTTTTACAAATACTCGCCGCCCGATCGGTCGCCGCTCGAATCCCGCCTCAGGACGTAAAATTTTTCTAGTTTTATATTTTAATTACTAAGTAATTTTTCAAACATTTAAAATAATGTTAAAATCAAAAATAAAGAATAAGTGAATTAACTTCACATACCTATTAATATGAGCTCTCAAAATATGATACAGATGGATTAATATCTCAATCAAGTCGAACGCAGATCCAACCCTTAATTACCTACTTTAATTCGAAAATGGAATTCAAACTATGAAATTCTCAAACATAGTATAGAACCTCATTAGATTATCAAAGGCGCTCCAATAATCGTAACTTACTTTATTTTAAAAATAGAATACCAACCTTACGGGGGTAAGGTAATTACGTAACTCAAATGGTAGGTAATAGTAATTAGCTGTGTTTTTGAAGCTTATTGCCAATAAATTGCTGAGTTACAAGGCACGATCATATTGACATTATAATAAATTTGGAGTTACGTAGTAATTAAAATATAAATAAATTACTTTTAATTGCTAAGTATTTTTTCAAATATTTATAATAATGTTAAAATCAAAAATTAAGAATATTGGAGTTACGTATTCAATAATAAGATTCTCTCATTTTGATTATACTTTTAAAATTAAAACAACGCTAAAGTACGAGTAACATAATTATCCATGGGACAATTAATGACGTATTAACGTCAAGAGACCTCTGTGCACTATCTTTGATCGATACGCAATAATTCAGCTCGGACAAAATCAAACCACTTTTCAAAATGACAACATGAATTCACCGCAGCTCTCACACGATGTAAGTGGATTCACTCACATCGATTTGGACACAGCAACAAAGCGAACAAAGTGCGCTTTTCACAGCTCCACTTGAGCAGTGAGTAAGAAAGAGGCTAAATAAAACGCACACCTAAAAAACTAAACCAACTACCTACCAACTGTCGAATGTATACAATTATAGGAGAAAAGAGTACAAGTTTGCTGAATTGAATTTTTATTTCTGGTCTATATCTGTGGTATAGTCGATAGAAATTTAAATAAAAAAAACGTCGTCACCTAAAAAATGTCTTGGTTTCCCATGTGGCCTTTAGTAGGTATATCTGATTTAACTATAAATATCATTATATTATTTTTACTCCAATCTACATATATTCCGCGTTACGGTTGGTGCGATTAAGCCGAACTTCGAGACAAAAAATTGTCATCTAGTTGCATAACCAGCTGACAAGCAAACAGACGGCTTTTTATTTTTATTAATTTTTTTATCAATTTTTTAAATCTTACCAACCCGTCAACACTCAAAAACAATAGAAAATTGTACATAAGATTAAGATTAACGTTGTAGTGGCCTAAAGAGAAGTATTTACATAAAACAACATTTAGTCTCTTTGTATGTTCCTATGTCTGATTTGAGGACCACTAAAAGAATTTTGAAAGAGGGGTTAGGAATGTTTTAGGTTATGTAGCAAAACGAAGCGTATATTGAAGCATAATCACAGTTTCTCCACTGTTATGTTACTATAATGCAATGATCAGAACAATGTACTAGAAAATTAAGGTTCTTAATCTCCCTTAAGCGGCGTTATCCCACCGGAGGACTATGACATTTGAAATGTTAATTTTGTCTGGAATCTGATGCTTGACGGGTTAAATAGACTTGGAGACGCGTCTGCAAAAGCAGGTGTTTATCATGGTTGTCTCACATTAACCATTTAAGTTCACTATTTCGCGGGCAAAACCTCAGTTACAGATACATATAATTATGTGTAGATACCTACATTCGTTAGATGTCTGTTACCCACGCAGTCAATCCTTCATGGCCAGACAGATTAGGATCCAATATTGTGGGGCACTGTCCGTCTTAGTTTCGAATATAGGTTCCTTGGGGATATGGATAAACGGTACTTGGTCGGATATAAACACAAACGGATATAAATCTTTAGAATATATTAATATCCGATCTAATCCAAAACAGCATTATAAATGCGAATATAACTCTGTTTGCCTGCTACGCTTTCATTCCTAAAGCGTCAATCGATTTAGATAAAACTTTTCATGGAGATATATAACATTCTGAGAAATAACTAATTAGGCTACCTTTTTTATACAACTAGATGACAAACAAGCTGACCTGGTGGTAAGTAGTTTACATCGCCTATATACATCTGCAATAACAAGGAAAAACTCACTTGGTATTGCAGGTGCGTTGTCATTCTGACGCCTAAGATGAAATGCTGTCCACGCCCAGTAATTCCGCTAGCTACCTTTCCCTTCAATCCGAAATACAGCGAACTGTTTTACCTTTTAGCCCTATGAAAATTGATGACGGATTTCAACCGTGCAACTCGCAAAATCAATTTGGATACTGGACGTGGACAGGAATTGACATCAATATTTAGTCTCGTCAGTTTTTAAACAGAATAATAGAATAGAAGCGGATGGTGCGGTGGAAATTACCCGCTGATTACCGACACTGATTCCGGTATCTGGCAAACATAATATTAACCGTACTGTCTAAAAGAATAGTTCATTACCCAGGAATTGGTAAAAATATAATTTTACTGTTTTTAAGTACCTACCAAAAAAATATTCTAATTAAATGTTATTCAAGCGACCAAAAATACCCCTAACTTTGAGAACCTTACATACATAATAATCAAAGCTAAAGTACCTAGGTACAGTCGACACACATCAAGCATAACAGTTTGACCTTGAGCCAATAGAAAGTGAAGCACCGACTCTAAAAAATACATTATTTGCAATTGGTGCGTCAGTTTCTATTATTTCTGGAAACTGCTTAGCACCACCTCCAAAAATACATTTTTATGAGATAAGCTTAATCGACTGTACCTAGGTAAGTAAAATTAATTATTTTTTTCTTTTTAGTTTTTTTGACTACTGTCATTTAAAATGGCCAAATTTAGATTTTTAAGATCATAGTGAAATAATTTTCCAATTTTTTAAATGAAATACCTATTACGTTAATGGCTATAATTATTATAGATGAATATAAGTGCTAATCGACTAAAAATACCCGTGACAATGATTACAATAAAAGCTGTTGCCGAGTCTTTCTTTTTATTTACAACTAGACTAGACGACAAACAAGCTGACGGTCCACTTGGTAGTAAGTGGTTACCGTCGCTTAAAGACACATGCAATAACACTTGGTATTGCAGGTGCGCTGTCATTCTGAGGCTTCACATGAAATGTCTTCCATACCCAGTAATTACACTGGCTACCTTTCCCTTCAATCAGAAACACAGCGAACTACCTTTTGCTGGTTAAAGATATCAGTTTAATATATATTTTTTTTCTATACACTTGTGATGACTGTTTATCCATGCCAACCTTCCTAACCAACATGCACATAACTATACGTATCTATGTGTTCAACGCGCGCTGTGACGTTTCACATTCGTCTTTGGGCTACGTGCGCCTGCGAACTCGCTCCGCAATTTTTAAGTAATATTTGATGTTAATCACCTATAAAGTGAATCTGAACAATCTATAAGACTGCATTAACTAAGTATAAATAGATGTGAATAGTGTATTCAGTACGTTTAGCACCGTAGAACTTGGACAATTGAAGCTGCCACGTGGTGCTGGTTTCACCGGGTGTTAATAACAGAAAAAGGGACTATTCAAGTAAGTGCATGTTTCCTTTCCTTACTTTTAAGCTGTTACCATTATTTCCACATCTATAACAGCTGAATTCCTGTCTCCAGTCATCACAAGTGCTAATATATTGTTCATCTGCGGTTACACTTTTCACAATTAAAAATCAAAGAATACAGTCCACTAAATTTCGTTTACCAGCTACTATGAAAGCTTATTAAATATAATTTTTTAACAAACTGGTATAGGCAATTAGGTCTTATCACCAACAATTTTTGGTCACTTCGGTCGCATAAGAAAATAAAATATTATTCTTGACCACTTAGTTTTTTGAATTTCCGCATTTTATGCAGATTGTAGATAATTTTTAATCTAAAAATATTTTATCTTACAGTTATAAGTGCTACATACAACTAGACATTTCATTAAGTACGATAATTTTACTAGGCTAAGAATAGAAGTCAAAATCTAGTATTTTATCCCGCATTGACAGCTATTCTATTATATTTTTCATATCGCATAACTAGTATACAATCGTACGAAGTTATCTGTTCTTTAAGTTAAAATAGCACAATTATAATTCGTTGAACAATTGTTCCATTTATTTCTCACGCACCTTTTTTCCAACCACCCGCATTCTTCAACATTTTGTCGAGACGCATGAGCCCGCCGCTCGCAACAGTGCACGAGTAATTTTCCATTACTTTCGATCGCACGTACTATTTATTATTTGGTATTTACCTAAACCTTTTAACATTTTATGTCAACACATTCATACGTAAATATAATTTACTTTATGTCGCATACTTATTAATAATAATTTTTCTCAACGTTGTTCATTTACACGAAAACAAGAGTATTATTTTTTGTTATTAATAAATACATAAAATGCCTAAAGCAAAGGAAACTTACGACACAATTGAGTCGAAATTCCGTATTATTCAAGCAAAGCGCGATGCTTATTTTTCGAGAATGCAAAGTATATACGAGCTTTCGAAAAAAGCCCAAGCAGATGAAGCTAGCCTGGAATCATTTTTAAATAATGTTGTCATGGTTGATACATTACGGTCGGACTTCGAACGGGTGATCGACGAGTTCAATGATACAAACTTGCAAATAAATCCCGAATCTCCGATTAATTATCAAACTTGGGTATCTTTCGACCAAATGTATTGTTTTGTTAAACGCATCGAGTCATTAGTAACAGATTCTAAGCATTCTTCATATGGGCAACAATGTTCCAATGACAGAAAACCTCATTTATTCAGTTCCGCTCCTAAATTACCACCTATAGAGTTGATGTCATTTAACGGTGACATGCGGAATTGGCCGCTTTTCTATCAACAATTTAAAAATATTATTCACGAAAATCCGAATTTAACGGACAGTGAAAAGGTATTTTATCTAGTAGGTAAACTGACGGACAAGGCGTCGTGTGTATGTGCTGGTTTGTTACCCACAGCGGAAAATTATTCTTTAATATGGAACGCACTCATACAAAAATATGACGATCCCCGTTCACTAGCAGTTACCTACCTTAATCAAATATTGGAGTTTAAAACGTTACACAATAATAGCGCTGCCGGTCTTGAGTTATTTATAAACGTTTTTAACTCGTCTGTGGAGGCCCTTAAGCAATTGAAAATGACAGATTTGTCCGATTTCATATTCTTACATCTCGCCCTCCAAAAATTAGATCAAGAAACAGTTAAGCTATTCGAAATTATGAACAGTAAGGGTGGTATTCCGTCATATACGTGTTTACTTGATTTTATTAAGGACCAATCTAAGGTGCTGGGTCGATCCAATAAAGTAAACGAGTCAAATCAAAATAAATCACGTAAAAATGATATACCTACACCAAAAAATATTAATAAAAATTTCATGAATATTGATAATAAAAATTCATTTCATAATAAATACTCCACTAATAATTGTTCTTTATGCAAATCAACTCACGAGCATTTATATCAATGTTCGCGTTTCTTACATAATATGTCACCTCATGATCGATATAATTACGTTAAAAATAATCGTTTCTGTAACAATTGTTTGAGTATTAAGCATCGAACTTTAGCTTGCACTTCGCAGCGTAATTGTTCGTATTGTTCAGAAAGGCATCATTCACTTTTACATTTTAACCCGCCTAGTACTAAGTCTAATATAGCATTAAGATGCCCGGCGCGAGATTCGAACCTCGATCTCGCCACTACTTCTGCCACTGCGCGCGCGCGTGACGCAAGCCGCTTATCAGACGCGCAGTCTGACAACGCTCCGCGCGTTCTTGCTAAAAACGACTTAATGCCCTCTGGTCATAAAGTCGATAGTTGTACCACTCCGCACAATAATTTAACTAGTCCAAAAAATACTTTTGTTTGCAATAATATTAGTTCCCAAGCGACTACTACATTACTTGGGACTGCAAAAATAATAGTTATTGACCGATATAATAAGTCCCATTTCGTCCGCTGTTTAATTGACCCAGGCTCTCAAAGTGATTACATATCGTCTGCTTGTTGTAAGCGCCTGTCGCTGCCTATAGTTAAACAGAGCCGCTTCTCTGAGGTTCATGGAATTGGCGGTGTGTCCCAACGAGTGCTTGGGAAAACTCGTGTTAAGTTTACGTCACGTTTTGACAAAACTAAAGAGTATTTAAGTCAACCTTTAGTAATGGAGCAAATTACTTCCCAACTGCCAGATTCGTTTGTTAATTTCGATGCATTAGATTATATTAAAAATCTACCGTTAGCCGATGACACCTTTAGCCAACCCGGACCGATAGAAATGCTGTTAGGTGTAAGGCTTTACTGTGAAATTTTATTGTTTGATAGAATCACGCAAAGCAATCATTTACCTTATGCCTTTGAAACCACTTTGGGTTATTTAATAATGGGTGACGCGCCTACTATTTGTTCTCCGAATAACTATCGTAGTTTTTGTGCTTTTACACGCGAGCCTCTAGATGAAAGGCTAGAAAGGTTTTGGCAATTAGAAGAAGTGCCCTCTAACAAGTTTTTAAGCCCCGATGAAGAGCAGTGTGAGAAAATTTATTGTTCTACAACCTGTCGTAATAAGGACGGTAGCTACACGGTTGATTTACCGTTCAAAAATAGTCCTGAAAATTTAGGAAATTCATATATAACCGCAAAAAAAAGATATTTGTTTCTTGAAAAAAGATTTTTACGGTTTCCTGACCTACGTAATCGTTATAATGAGGTTATTCTCGATTATATTAATAAGGGAATTCTTTCTAAAGTTTCTCCTATCGAATGCCTCCAGCCAGGTTTTTATTTACCGCATCATCCTGTAATACGCGAGGACAAAAGTACCACAAAAATTCGCGTTGTTCTTGATGGTAGTGCCCAGTCGGATACTGATCTATCATTAAATGATATTTTATTTACAGGACATAATTTACAGTCAGACATTTTTAATATTCTTTTGGGTGTGCGTATTTTTTCAATTGCATTTTTTTCTGACATCCGCCAAATGTATCTATGTATACACATGAATCCTGATCATTATAAATACCAACGAATATTATATAGGTTTGATTCCAATGATCCGATGTGTCCAATTGACACTTACGAATATACAAGAGTTTGTTTTGGTCTTCGGTCGTCTCCGTTCCTTGCATTGCGTACATTGCGCCGTCTCGCCGAGGACGAGAAACATAACTATCCACAAGCGTCGCAGGTTGTGGATAGAGATATATATATGGATGACCTGGCGTCTTCTGCGTCGTCTCTTGATGATGCAGTCACGATCGCAAACCAATTGATTAAGCTTTTTAAATCAGGGGGTTTTGAGCTAGTCAAGTGGACTAGTAATTCATCTGAATTTCTAGCTTATATACCTGACAGTCATCTTTATACTGATGCTGTTTCATTTGATCAAGATGATAATAGCAATTTTAAAATTCTTGGCCTACGCTGGCTGTCGTCTTCGGACTGTTTTTTCTTTGATGTTTCACCGCCACACCTCACGGGCACAAAACGCGCTATCCTATCAGCCACCGCTCGACTTTATGATGTTCTAGGTCTAGTTGGTCCTATTATTTTGTATAGTAAATTATTAATAAAGGAACTTTGGATTCTGAAAATTGACTGGGATGACCAACCACCTTCGCACATACTCAATTTATGGCAGCAATTTGTGCAGCAATTGCCCATGATTGCAGACCTTCGGTTTCCTCGACATTTGGGTATTCAAAAGACATCGCAAGTTACACTTTTAGCCTTCGCAGATGCCAGTGAAAAGGCGTACGGTTGTGTTATTTATGCTCATGTTGTTAATGATAATGACAAACCAGTAGTGCGCTTAATTTGCTCTAAATCAAAGGTATCGCCGCTTAAAGTGATAACGTTAGCCAGGCTAGAACTGTGCGCGATATTGTTAATGTCTAAGTTGCTTCGCGTTGTTTACGACAATATTTCTAAACGACATTCCATACATAAAGTAATGGCTTTTTCAGACTCCGAAGTCGCGCTATGTTGGGTGCATTCTAGCCCACATAGATTTAATACTTTTGTTGCCAATAGGATTTCGCAATGTCAAAATTATTTTTCCTCTGACTGTTTTTATTTCATCCCTGGGGTACAAAACCCAGCGGATTGCCTGTCACGTGGGCTACTGCCGCGTGACTTAATAAATCATAATTTATGGTTTAAAGGCCCTGATTGGACTTCCCTGCCTTCAACTGAATGGCCTGTAACACAGTTTGTCCCAAATTCCTCTAATAGAATTGCTGAAGAAAAAACAGTGTCTCATGTTATTTCTCAAACAGAAAATAATCCTCTTTTATTATTAAGTTTAAAATTTTCTTCACGGAACAAATTTCTTAGATCTTGCGTTTATTTATTAAGATTTATTAAGAAACTCCCCTTTAATGACGTCATTACAGCTAATGATTAAGACATCGCTGAGCTGAAAGTTATTGAGGCTATTCAAGGCTCTGCCTTTCCGGATGATATTTCTAATTTACGTCTAGGAAAACTATGTTCCCCACGATTAAGAAAACTGTCCCCGTTCATGTGTAATAATAATATTTTACGTGTAGGCGGTCGCTTAGACCATTCAAATTTAAATTATTTCCATAAGCATCCCGCGCTTCTTCCTAGGAACGGTCATATAATTGAAATATTAATAGATTTTTATCATCAAAAAAATCTTCATGCCGGCCCTCAACTTTTGCTGAGTATACTTCGGCAAAAATTTTGGATTTTTTCCGCTCGAAGTATTGTTAAACAACGTATACATAAATGTAATAAATGTTTTAAGCTAAATCCAAAATCGGTTTTCCCTTTTATGTCTGACTTACCGCAGTGTCGATTGGGTACTGAGCAAGCTAAAGCATTTACGCACACTGGAATGGATATGGCCGGCCCATTCTATATTACTATGGCTCGGAAACGTGGAGCTCGTAGTCAGAAAGCATATCTATGCATTTTCATATGCCTTGTGACGAAAGCCGTCCATCTGGAGCTTTCGTCAGATTTGACTTCAGCTTCTTTTCTAGATGCATTCAAAAGGTTTTTGTCCCGTCGTGGACCCTGTAGCTATTTATATAGCGATAATGGAGGAAATTTTGTTTCGTCAAAAGCTTATCTTAGTGAGCTTCATATATTTTTAAAGTCGGATGACTATTATAAAATGTTTAATAGTGAGTTAGCTAAAAACCGCATTACATGGCGTTTGAATCCCCCCAACGCCCCCCACTTCGGAGGAATATGGGAGGCAAATATAAAAAGCGCTAAATCTCTATTATTCCGCGTTATAGGGAAACAGATTTTAACTTACGAAGAGATTCTTACTGTTTTCATTCAAATCGAGGCTGTTTTAAACAGTCGACCTCTGTACGTACTGAGCTCGGATCCATCGGAGCCGACTGCTCTAACTCCTGCGCACTTTCTGTGTACTGCACCTTTACAATTTCTACCTGCAGCTGATGTCAGCGGCGAACGCGTTCATTTATTAAGTAGATTTTAATTAATGGACTCATTGGTCCAATCTTATTGGAAACGATATAAGTGCGAGTATCTCCATAATTTACAAGTGAGAGAAAAATGGAACACTCCGTCCAACCCTGTTACTATTGGGACCATCGTTCTAATAAACGTGGACAATGCACCACCGTTGCAGTGGCCATTAGGCATTATAGTTAAAGTCTTTCCCGGCAAAGACGGCGTTATTCGTGTCGCTGAAATAAAAACTAAGAGTGGCACCTATACGCGCCCTGTTGTGAAGCTTTGTCCGCTTCCAACACAATAGTTACCTACTATTATTATAATTAATAAGTATTTCATATTGTGATAGTATGTATGTAGCTCTTATAATAGGTATGTTTTTAGGTTTACTTAGCTATGTAACGTAGTTTTTTTTATTTTTGTTTCGAAGGGAATCCTTCAAGGGCGGGGGAATGCTGGTTAAAGATATCAGTTTAATATATATTTTTTTTCTATACACTTGTGATGACTGTTTATCCATGCCAACCTTCCTAACCAACATGCACATAACTATACGTATCTATGTGTTCAACGCGCGCTGTGACGTTTCACATTCGTCTTTGGGCTACGTGCGCCTGCGAACTCGCTCCGCAATTTTTAAGTAATATTTGATGTTAATCACCTATAAAGTGAATCTGAACAATCTATAAGACTGCATTAACTAAGTATAAATAGATGTGAATAGTGTATTCAGTACGTTTAGCACCGTAGAACTTGGACAATTGAAGCTGCCACGTGGTGCTGGTTTCACCGGGTGTTAATAACAGAAAAAGGGACTATTCAAGTAAGTGCATGTTTCCTTTCCTTACTTTTAAGCTGTTACCATTATTTCCACATCTATAACAGCTGAATTCCTGTCTCCAGTCATCACAAGTGCTAATATATTGTTCATCTGCGGTTACACTTTTCACAATTAAAAATCAAAGAATACAGTCCACTAAATTTCGTTTACCAGCTACTATGAAAGCTTATTAAATATAATTTTTTAACAAACTGGTATAGGCAATTAGGTCTTATCACCAACACCTTTCACGGCTGAAATAAGAAAGGCAATGGTACCTACCCAGACAATCCTATATACCGGCCTACCACCTAGTAAATAATATATCATTCCAGTCATTTAATATTCATTATATGCATTGGGAACCAAATGAAGAAATGTTGGTGATGTGTCGACCCTCAAACACATTAATGAGTGCTATAGAGTACATAATGAATCATAGCCGTCGACAGAGCCGCAAAACAAACATGCAAGGAAATGCGGCATTAGGAATTCACGTTAGATGCATTACGAGCGGAACTGATATTTTAAGGCAGATTTATGCTGAAGTGATAGTACCATTTAAAAGTAGATTTGTTTCTAAGCATGGACTTTTGAAAGAGACTATAAAATAATTTGTTGGTGGCATGTTTTGTCGTAAAACCTGAAACCGCAGAAATGACTTGTTTATGAAATGACAAATGTAAACAATTTAAGTACTTGGGCATTATGAAGATCGTCTTGTCGAGTGGTCACCCAGGTACTGTTTTGTTGTAAAACCTGAAACCCCATAAATGACTTGTTTTTAAAATGACACATGTAGGTTAACAATTTAAGTACTTAGGCATTAGTAAGGTCGTCTTGTCGAGTGGTCACCCAGGTATAAGTTTCAACCGAATTGAAACGTATCGATCTCGATCGCGTCCAGCCATCAAATTGTATGAAAATGGCAGCCCCGTCTTTGTTGTGAACTATTTAATTGGAACAGACAGAAACTTGTAGATATAATTTGACAGTTTATCCCAATCGGTTGAATGCCGGTCGGGGAAGACGTTTCTTGATAGGTACGAACAATTTTATCCATGTGTCATGGATGTTTGTATGCTTATTTAGTATATTAGGTTGGGGAAAAAGTTTCTTCGCATTTTTTAAGAAAATTGAATACATTTTGTAATATAGTTTATTTACATTTAACTAAAGTGTGTAGGTACCATTTTGTTCGATAACTTTTTGCCATCTTGTTGGTAGGGACATGATCCCATTGCTATAGAAATTTTGGGACTTCTGATCAAAATACCGCGACAAGTGGTTTTGGCAGTCCTCTCGCGATGTTAAACTGAAACTGCCTAGAGAATTCTGAAGAGAGCGAAACAGGTGGAAATCTGAAGGTGCAAGTCCTTCCAATCCCACCACACACACAGCATCACCTTGTTGCGAGTTAACCCGGGTTTCGCCACAGTCTGTGAAGCCTGACCGGCCTTTGACCACGACCTTTTTCACACGTTCTTGTCGTACGCGATGCACTTTTCATCATCAGTTATTAGCTTCTTCAAAAATGGTTCGGTTTCATTACATCGTAATAAAGAATCACAAATGAGTACACGGTTGATTAGGTTTCTTTCAGTGAGCTCGTGGGGTACCCAAATATCGAGCTTTTTTGTGTACCCATTTTTTTTAAATGCGCCAAAACTGTTTTGTGGTCAATTCCCAGTTCTTTAGCTACGTCGTATCTACTGATATGCCGAACTTGCTCCAGTATTTAAAAAATGGCATCAATTTTATCCGTAATAGGGCGACCAGAGCGACGTGCATCTTTGACATCAAAATTTCCGGATTGAAAACGCTTAAACCAAATTTGTGCTACTCTCACAGACACTGCACTAGGTTCATAAAAATTTCAATTTTTTTTCGCGGCTTGCGTTGCATTTTTACCCTTTTTTGTAGAAAAATTTTAAAATGTATCGATTTTCTTCATTAGATTCACTCATCTTGACAACGAAAAACAAATTACAACAAAAAACACACATTCTCCTAGTTTGAATTTGGAATTATCTTTTTTAAAATCTTAACTTTTAATGATACCAAAACCAGCCAGATACAAATAGTACAGCCAAAGAGATTTTATTACAAGTTCATACATACTATAATGCGAAAAGACTTTTTCCCCAACCTATTATTTCAACATAATAAATTCAAATCTGTATTTCTTCGATAACTAGCATCCGTTAAGCTCTCCATCAAAGCCCGATAAACCAGACACAATTAAATTTTAATTGTTATGACAACTTAAGTTGCCGTCTGGGCATTGAAGGATTAAGACGCTAAATTTTATTCTAATAAGAGTGTTTTTCCAACTGCCACATTACGCTTGATTTCGGTCGTCTGTGCTTAAGAAATAAAACATAAGTAGGTATTTATTATGAATATACATTGCTATCCTCTGGTCTCTAGCCCTTTTCCTGTTATCCTTCTGTCAAGTTTTGTTTACCCATCGTCCTAAGCCTCTTCAACCCTTTGACCCTCTTCTTACTCAAAACTTAACAATACACCTCTTTACTATTACATAGTTTTTACTTACATAGTTTTTGCTGAGATTATTGGAGGTTTTAGAAATAGATTTAAATCGATTAGATTACAACAAGTAAGTAAGTTTATGTAAGTACATATATCACATTGTTTCCAAATTCGATAGTTATTCTGACGACATCTGTGGACAGATTTTAAACTTTTTGTTTTATTATCTAGTTTACTTTTTTTATAAACATTACTAAAAATGTAGGTTAGGCATGTCTGCCATGCAAAAAAAGTTTTTGCATCCATTTTGGAACACTGCGTATTTTTAGGGAAGGTTGCAAATGATATCGCAAAGTGCTGTTTAATTCCAAATTTAATTGCCATGGATCAAAGAGAAATTAAATCGTAGTGCAGAATAACATTTAATTTTCACACAGACAAAAGGTTGGTGAAGCTATGATAGGTTGAACTGAAATACTCGTCTTTAATAAATATCGCAGCAATTTTGTTAAATTCGCCGCTTGACTGGATGCCTTTTTTTACGGATATGGACCACTGGACTGTTCCAGCGGACCGCCGGCTTAGCGTGGGTCTGTGTGGGGCTCGCCCAGCACCTGACATTAGCGGCACTGGGAATACCCAGTAAACCATCTCCGATTCCCTACTATGCCCATGACGGAGGTGACCCGGGATCTGCCGAAGCAAGTTCACCAAGCCACCTCCGTGCAGCCCTCCCCAAAAACCAACCGAAGTCAGCCTCTAGGTAGAGCGCCAGGCTTCAGAACCGGCCACAGCGACAGACCGCAGCCGGGCCCGGAATAGGGCCCCTGGCACCACCCCTGAACCCGCTGAAGCAGGATCCAAAGTGGCCTTTAGCACCCATGGAGGTTGCCCAGAGGAAACCCAGGGCAACCCCAGACGTGCCGTGACAAGTGCAATGCATGCGTGAGGGGCAGCCTTCCTCCCGCACACGCAGCCACGTCTTAGGATAGATAGCGCAATACGGGCAGTCGAAGCCACCCGCCTTGCCCCACCCACCCGTCAGCGCCGGAAGGGATGCCGGAGGTGGCTCCCCAATACAGAGAGCACCCTCCTACACCCCCCGCGCCTCCTCCCTCCTGCCAGACAGCGTCCGCACACCAGCACAGACGCTTTCCGACAGGAGGGGGGGGGGGGACAGAACATCCCAGACCCGCACGCCTCGCCATCCGGTGATCTGACGGAAGGCCACGATCTGAACAAACAGATCACCGTGGCTTCGGCGCCCTACAAACCGCCGCAATGTGGCCATCGTCCCCGCAGCGGTAGCAAAGGCCGCTGCGGTCTTTCTGGGACGGGCACAACTGCTGGAGGTGACCCTCCTCCCGGCACCGATAGCATCGCATGGGGCGCTGCTCCATCGCCCTTATTTCAGCGACGCTCCAACCAACTACTATACGGCCACCATCGACCAACCGCCTCACGGCCTCCGCCTGGCACGAGGCCCAGGCCGTTCCCATGCCCCCAATACCTGGAGAGATGGCACTGACCCTAACGAGCTCAGGGGCGCATCCCGCACGCTCGGCCAGCGCCGCCCGAAGCTCTTCGGCCGACACCTAATCCTCCAAACCCGTGACCCGGACGTCGGCCATCTTTGTCGGGCGAGAGACGTTGGCAGCCTCCCCCAACACTTCCTGCAACTTCACCGCTAGGTCGTCCGCCTGGGCCACCGTGGCCTCTTTAGGGAGCTCAAGAATTCGAGCCCCCGTTACCCCCTGGCGGAATCGCGCCGGACCTATGCCTAACTCCCCCCAATTGACACTCTCCTTGGCCCTGGACAGCGCCTCTCTATACGTGAGGCCCTCCGCCACTGCCTCCGGCTTGAGGGCCATAACGACTGCCAGTGACCGCGGCGGTCTCGGCGGCCCCGGGGCTCGCTTCTTCTTCTCATTCGCCTTGGGAAGAGGGGGCTCCTTAGCCTCCGGCAAAGCCGGGGCCGCCGCCTTCTTTTTCTGGGGCTTCTTAGCCACCAATGTCCAGTCCTCTTCGACTATCGGTGCCTCATTTCGGGAGGGCTCCTCAACCTTCTCCTTTGGTCTCGGGGCCTGCTTCTTCGTGGCAGCCTTTGCACCTTTAGCTGCCCGCGGTAGGTTCGCGGGCGGGGCCAGGGTAGTCGGCACACTGGCAACCACTGGAGTCGCTACCCCCTTCCGGGCATCAGCCGCCAACGGGGGGCGATGGGACTTAGGCCATTGATTGAATGCCGGCATCCAATAAAACGGTTGAAGGACAACTAGCCAAGTCATAGAGCACCATGTTTTACAAGATGGCTGAACGTCATGTCAGCCGTCTGGTTAAATTAGCTATTCAATTGGACGCCTAGGTAGGCTATTTAAGACGAAGAGCTTTTGTGGGATTGGTAGGTTCAAGGCTATTTTTTTATGACCACTTATAACCGAAATCATTTTGGTTATAAGTGGTCATAAAAAAATAACAAAAAATAAGAACGCTTTTTTATGACCGCTTGTCACCGAAATGGTATTGGTTATAAGTGTTCATAAAAAATTACCTTGAACCTACCAATCACACCAAAACTCTTCAGTACAAGACGATCCGCCTAGGCATCTAATTAAGCGGACTTTCAATACGCCATGTTGTTAAACGTCGAGTGAGTCTAGATTAATTAACTATTGGCCTAGGCGTTCAATTGTATGCCGGCGTTAAATCAATGGGCTAGGCAGTCAAGCGGCGAATTTAACCAGAGTGCGGCGACATAAAAATTACGTAAGATCTTATATAGAATGCCTTACTAACGGCGAAAACCTGTAAGGATTCCTAAAGTTGAAGACCTCTGCCTGATAAACTACAGACACAATTGTTTTTAAATATGGTCCTCCGGCTTGTCAAATTAAATATTTTAGGTATAGTCGCGAGTTCGATTCCCGCCTCAGGACGTGAAATTTTTCTAGTTTAGATATTTATAGCAGTAAATAATATTTTCAAATATTTATAATAATGTTAAATAAAAATTAAGAATATAGTAAATTTTTGACTGCCTCTGTGGTCTAGTGGTTGTGACCAGATACCTCAGATCTAGAGGTCCGGGGTTCGATTCCCGTAAGGGGCAGAAATTTTCTGCTCGGTTTGGTTGGTGGTAGGGGTTTTCTAAGTCCGCCTGGCTAGCTACCACCATCTTACCTAAGTCTGCCGTCATAACAATAATGTTAACAGCATTGTTGTGTTCCGGCAGTTGGAGGTCAGATAGCCAGTTCCACTGTGGTTAAGGAGTCCGGGTTTCCATCGTCTTGTCGGCCTTATCTTCACTTAACATCAGGTGAGACGAAGGCCAAGAGTTACCACACTAAGAAAAAAAAAGTCAATAATTAATAACCATCGTCAAATTGAGCACTCCTTATAATTCAACCACCCACCAGTCAGTTGATGCTTGGAGATACCCATGTATTCAGAGAGACACTAATGGGTCTAAGACAAGCTCGTATTCATAAATGGGTCTCTGAAGAAAAAGGAAATTTGAATACCATTTGAGCATTGGGCCGTAATACACAGGAGTAAAGTAATTTACAGTGGTTTTACAATATTGATAAGTAAAATTCAATCGTTTTAGTAACAATTGAATTTTACTTATCAATATGTCTAGAGAACAACAAGATTGGAGGCTTTTGTTCCGAATATCTGCACGTTAGCGCAATGACCGAGATCTGGAAATCAATCGGCATATAACTGGATTTGAGTCCGATATATTGTTTATTGAACTACGAGCACTTATTTCTAAATAATGGTTCTGGAATAGCAAAGGCTTATAAGCTTACGACTGATTTATAATAAATTTAGTTAACTACCGTTTTTTAATTAAAAAATATTTCTAGCGAAGACAGGGTTCTAATTTATGTTAACTTTAAAAGGGAAATAACAAACAAATTCGTAGATTAGAATCTATTTTTTGGTTTTAGATATTAATCATAGACCGTTGTATATTTTAAATGTAATTCGGTTGACAAAACAAATGTTATTTTATTGTCTTATATATTTCATAGGCTTTTCCAAATCAAGAAGAATATAATAACATATCTGTAGCTAGATACGACTAAGTTAGAAGAATATAACGACTTAGTCAAATATCATAAAGCAGATTATCACACACGAGGAAATTTAATACGCAGGTAAGTCTCATAGGAGCTCAATAATATCTACCAAATTGGGTTCTATTGTTCTCAAATAGTTGGGGAAAGGACTAGTTATGTAGTATTGTTTTGGGATAATAAAGATTTACAGATTCGATTCACATTTACAACGTGAAAATGAAACTATTCTTTTAAATCAATAATTAAATAAGTTTATGTAAGTAATAAAGAAAAAATATAATTTCAGTAGTGATTTTAAAAAGTATAAGTAAGTATTCAATTGAAATACAATACATTTAATATAAAATTAAACAATACATAAAATTATCAAATGAACCTTTTTCCTTTGATAATATTATAACATTTCTATGAAATAATGCAGCCGTTGGAAACACAAACAAAAAAACAATCGATATAACCACTGCAAGTACAATGTTAGTACGTGTATTTTCTTAGATGTCCAAACAGATTCTCTGTAGCCACGAATCAACCACATAAGCGAAACCAACTAAATACTTAATTGGGAATAATTTAATACATAAATATATCATAAATCTGAGTTAAGCTACTATTGTTGATCCCGAATCCCGGGAGAACTGTAACTTTGTTAGCTGTGAATACAGTGGATTTTCATATGAAAGCATATTTGTTGTTTGGATTTTCAGAGCAAATAGAAATCTGTAGAAACACGTGGTTACCTTTTTTCGCTCTTTGCTTGGCTTCTTTTCTTGCTATTTTATTTTCTTGTCGTGTTTTGTATGAAAAGAACTTCAAGAGATGATTTAATGCACTAAATAGTGAAAATATGGGAGTCCATAAATTGATTTTAAACTTGAGCTGTGATAGCACCAGCTAATTGAAACTGGTAGGCCCATCATGAACCGTTTCCCGAAGTTTCGGACTAAAGTGTCAAGAATGTTTTTTTGACATAACGAATATTTACCAAAGAACCCTATTCTTTATCATGCCTCACATGTTCTCATAATAAATAGTTCAAAATAAACTTCATTAAAGCCTCGTATTCCACTGTTACGTTTATCTCCTAAATTTCGGATAGATTTTTTTATAAGTGCAAACTAACTGTTATACTTGTTATGTTCGTTGAATAAATGAATATTTCTTAATTTTATTTTTAACATTATTGTACATATTTGAAAAATATATTTAATTATAAAAATTTAGAAACTAGAAAAAACCACGTCCTGGGGTGGGGATCGAATCCGCGACCTTTCTAAATATTCTTTCGGATCACTAGAGGTGTTAACTTCAATGAGTGGTGAGATAAACGTTGCAATAAAAACGTTTTAAAAAACGATAAAAAACTAGAAAGCACCTAGTGTTCCGGTGGCGTAGTGGGAATCGCGTCTGACCGGACCGCAGGAGACGCGGGATCGATTCCCGCCTGGAACATATGATTTTTTAAGATCGTTAGACACACAACAGTTTGGTTACTCTCCTAATATTATAAACGCGAGAGTCTGTATGGATGTATGTTTGTTACTCTTTGACGCAAAAACTGCTGAATAGATTTTAATGAAACTTTTCAATATTTTATTTTATTTTAATTATTTATTTATAACATAAAGGCTTTCGTTAACTTTACTAAAAAAAAAGTCGCGGGCAGAAGCTAGTAAACAAATAAATTCAAATAAGAAGAGGACTTCACGTGGCTCTATGTAACAAATTTAAGTAAACCATTCGCAGAAATTGAAAGATGATACCTGGCTCACGAAAGGATAAAATCCCTCAAAAATGAGAAGTGGATTTTGCATCTATTTTGTTTCATACGATTTATACTTTATGTATGTTGTTCTTTTTTCTGTGAGAACCTACTGTATATGGTTACAAGTTTCCTAGTTAGTAACATTCCAGTCTCGATCCGTATTGGATTCATAGCCGAATGGCGACTGAAATAGCTTTCCGTTCCGGAAATTCGAACAGTCTACAGTTTTCATTGTGTACGCAGAAAACCATTACCATTTCACTTTGAGATAGATTGAATCAGATGGAAATAATTTGAAAACTTCACCTACAGCTTATTGAGAAAGTTTACAGAAAACGAAGAGGGGATTCTGGAAAATCAAGTACTTCCCGCTTCGAGCATTTCACTTATTTACTGTAACAAATTAGCTTTGCAAGATTATTTTAACAGTTTGATAATAATCTATCCATTACTGCATTGTAAGGCAAGATATCACGTGGCGTTATAGTAAAGCACTACAATATACAGTCGACAGCACGTCAAGCGTAACAATTTGACCTTAAGAGCGCCCTTACTGCGTTCGTGATAGAGACGGCTTTCGTAGTGCAACTGTTACTCTTGATGTGCTGTCATGTGTACCATGAGTTTGCAAAGGCCCGCTGGAAGGGTTATATAATCTGTACTGAACTTATCAGCATATTATCAATGTTCCAAGGGTATTATATACGAGATGTCACTTTGACGAACTAAAATTAAATATAAATATAATACGAATATGTTACGTAAACTCACAAGAAATACATATCTATCTATGGCTAGATATGAGCGCCTTATTTGGGATCATCATCATCATCATCATCATATCAGCCAAGAGATACACGACGATATTTGGGATATTGTGTTTGTTATATCTGTGTACTATTTATTTAAATATGCAAAATAAATAATCTCTATTTATCCTACACAAAACTTACGGATCTCTAATGTCTGCCTATATTTTTATCCACTACAACGCACAAACCTACAATTTTGTGACCGCAATTACTAATGCGATAGTGCCTCAGCTGCAGCTGCCTATTTGTATTGTAACGCCAAAAGCTCCTTTATTGTGAAGTTTTGGTTTCCAAACCACTTTTTAATTCGGAGTATATCACCAATAGACTTTAGTGAACTAATATAATTATTATTGTTTATCGTAATTAGAAGCTAATCTGGAATATCTTTAAAGTAGAGACAGGCCCTAAGTACAAGCTATACGTCTGACTTAATTACAGCGCTCGTCTTAACAAAATACCGGATTTTGGCGTTCTGAATAATGTCTGGTTCAAATCCAGTTTAATAAAAGCCTGTGTCATGGACACCATGTAACGGATAAATAAACATACTTAGTGGGTAAAATATACAGAACATGTTTCGTGTTAATCATATAAAAACATCTAACCCGGGACTTCTAGTTTAGTATACCCACCTACAGTGGTACTGCCCGCTCGACCAGCCAGCCGGCAGATGGATAAATTTATTATATGACATTCGATCAATACCTTGAACATGAAAAACGTCGTCTCTAAGTTATGACAAGGTCGCCAACTAGATGGATCGACGACCAGGTAAAAGAAAATATTTTAAAGCAAACTGCATCTCTAGGTCTGGAGGATACCTAAAAAAAGAAATTTTCCCTTTGTCTGTAGCTTCATCAGAAAGAAGATACTCGAAAGACCTAAATGAACAAAAACTTTAATTAACTTAAAGAAGTAGAAATATATTCTAATGTCAAGAAACTGGCTGACATCTTGTACATACAAGTGTACATATGCGAAGACAGCTAGTGCAGCTTGAAACACACTGTCCTAGTCACCTCCACCTTGCCGGTCCATAAGGTGCCTTTTCACGCCCCTTTATCATCTTCATTATCACCAGCCTATATATGTCCTACTGCTGAGCACCGGCAAAGGCCTGTGTCCAGCTGGGCAGTAAAAAGAAATAAAAGTGGAACCAAGCCAGTAAAAAGAAACAAAACAATCGAGAATATCAATGTATTTAACCTAAATCCTAAGTCTTTCTTAAATTCTTTTAAAATATATTCTAATATGGATCATAAAATTTTTATCGGTTCTATGTTTCTGCAGTTAAATTGAATGTAGAAAGCTACATGGTAGAAACACGTAAGGAGATTGAGTCATAACACCAAGCTGGCTCAATGCTAACCAACAAATGCTACCAAAATGCAGATATAAACTTATTAAGATGATAAATATGTTGGTAACAACCGGAACCAACATATCTATCATCCTAAATAATTTATATCTGCATTTTTCATCTGTCATAGTATAAAATATAACAGATTAACTTTCGACACATATACCAGCCCATTGTTCTCCGTTCAACTTCATGTTGTTTACATTTTTATTCATGCCCTTTGGCAATATCATTGGTAAAAAAGGAATGGAAGATATGAGTGACAGGCAACTTTATGTATTGATTTATCACACAAAAAGAGTTTAACCTGTCAAAACATACATTCCGAACACAATCTCCCGTGGTAAAATGTGAAGTTAGGTTTAAAACTGATTCTATGAAAGACTTAGAATTTAGGTTAGGTGCATTGATATTCAAAATCAAAATCAAAATCAAAAATATATTTATTCAAGTAGGCTCCTAAGAAGCTCTTTCGAATCGTCAAAAATCACAAATTATGTATATCTATTTAAGAAATGGTCTTACAATGTCTTATTGTAAATCTGTCTATCATGTCTAAATTTACACCGGTTCCAAAAGTTGAATTACCGAGAAGACTCCGGCAACAAACTCGTGTAGTCACTCTTTTCAAAATATGAAGTCACAATTGTTGTGGTTACATTATTTCAATATTTTGCTGTGCAGTGCCATACAGAAAAAAAAATAGAAAATTAAATTATTTAAAATTATTCTAGATTGTTTTGTTTCATTTTACTGGCTTTTAATATGTTTACAATTGAACTATTTTTTCTATACAAAACACGGCAAATTACTCAACACCTGATATGTCGCAGTAAAAAGTGTACTTATGCGAAGACAGCTAGTGTATTTCTATTTCATAAAAGAAAGACAGAGACTGGAAATAGGTTTTTAATTGTTATATTATGCTCTTAGTATGAGCATACTTCTTAAGTTGGATGGTTACCTTATACGCAGACGACACAACTTAATTCTATTTCGGAAAATCTATAAACGACATTACAAACACCGCTCAAAAAGTCCCTAACAAACTCAGTAAATAGTTTAAATTTAATCTATTAACTATAAATACCTCTAAAACCTCCTTTTTGATTTTAAGCCCTAATAATAAGTACATACTTACCTGCTTATGCGCCAATTACTGTAAATAACGAAGTAATTAAACGTTCTTCCCGTGAAAAGTACCTCGGACTACGGATGGATGGACAGTTGACATGGAAATTGCACATTCACTATATTTATTTATTCTTTATTGCACAAAAAAGTACAAACGGGGGACTTAATGCTATACCGAATTCTATCCCAGTCGAACAGTAAGGGGGTAAAGATATATAATATCGGTGCAATGATAAATTATGATTAAGAAATTAAAATACATAATAATAATTCTTAACTAAAAATTTTAAACAGTGAATAATAATAATATACAATACATCCATAAACCATACATAGATAATGATACCAAAAAATAGACTAAGATAATAATATATATACTTACAAACTTACATATATATGGCACACATATCGCACACTATATCAAACAAAACTAACACAATTACTGGGAGCATTACGTAAAACAGGACACTGCATTCCAAGAAAAGTTGGCAACATAGTTTATAACTTAGTAGTAAAATCGCACTCGGAATACTTGACACAAATATGGGGATCGGCCGCCGCAAAACACATTAATCCTTTACAGACACTACAGAACAAACTTATTAAAATAGATATTATTTAAATCAAACTAAACAATTATATGAAAAAAGTCAATTACTTAGTATCGAACAACTAGTAAAATACTGTACATGCATACTTTCAGTATAAGTACAAATTCCATCCATCATCACAAGCCTATATACGTCCCACTGCTGGGCACAGGCCTTCCTACATGGGAGAAACACATGAGGAGTTTGGGCCATAACACCACCACTCTGGCCCAATGCGGGTTGGTGGGTTACAGCGGTTGCAGTAACAACCGGGACCAACGGCTTAACGTGCCTTCCGAAGCACGGAGGCTCCTCCGTGCTTCGCAAGGCAGGAAGTCAAGATTATAAATTTGATTGACCCATCCAGGGACCGACCATGGCGAAAGTTGCTTTGTTTTCGTGATCGAAACCAGAGCGCTCAAACCACTACGCCACCGAGCTCCTTCCAAATTCCATCCAATCAAATGTATTACCACGTAAAAAGTATACAAACATAATCTGAGGGACACAAATAACACAAAATGTATGTACGAACAAAATTATGGAAAAAAAGATATTATTTGAGGGAGTGCGACTGTTTAATGCTTTGCCTTGAGACGACAAAAATGAATTCAAAAGGAAACTTAAAATAATTGTGTGCAACCTAACTGTAACGTGAACGAAACAACAAGCGCTCCAGAAGTAAAGTGAAAAATATTTTTAAGATAATTGTATGTCCCATTTTAAGTGATCCATGTGTTTTTAAGAGAAATAAATTATTTAAACAAAAACATAAGTCTTACGCAGCAATAAGTATACCTTATCTTTACAAGAGGCCTAAACTAATCATCCGAGGTTTACTTTTAAAGTGTCAGTTATTGATGAATTGCGTATACCAACTTGCATTATGTATTCGCTTAAATCATTTGGTGTCTGATGCAACAATCTATAAAACAATCTATAGAATTATATTCAGCGAACAATTCGCGGATGAGTAATGTCATGTTGTAAGCGTACTTATGGCGGTCTGTTTCTATCGATTTATTAATTATAGCCACACGACGGTGAATGGCCGAGCGACGCCAGGCAAACTACACTAATATGTCTGACCTAGCCTAAGGACTGAAATACAGACTCAATCAAAACATTTCCAGGTATAGATCTGTTAATATTGAATTTATGAAGCGTCTGAAGCTGTAAGCTAGTTTATCGATTAGTTAATACACATTTAGTTTGATTACTTAAATAGTACTTAAGTATTAGATGCTCGTCATATAATACCATATAAGGCCGGCCTTCTGTTTTCCCCTATTTTGCATCTCCACTATCCATAAATCAAAACCAAGCACTATCTTAAATATTAATACGACGCCCGCATGACACTGATTGCATCGTAACAGGCATCTGACATCTTTAGCTCCAGTATTCTGTTATGAAATTATCCCATTTGGACGGGTAACTGATGATGTTTTCATTGGACATTCTGTGAAACTCGATATCTCGATATAGCTGAGCGGACGACATTAAGGTGTCGACTAGAGCAAAACATGTATTATTCAATCAAACTTTTTCAAAAATATATTTTTTAACAAAGGCACAAAAAACGGGCGGCAAATAAGTCATTTGCCGTGCCACCCGATGTGAAGTGTCAAGAAAAGTTCAAAGGTTATGCGAAGACAGCTAGTGCAGTTTAGACACTGCTCTAGCCACCCCCACCTCGCCAGCCCAAAAGTGCTTATTCACGCCTCTTTTGAAGGACCCTAAAATTTATCTAATTAGTGTTAACAGATTATTTATCCGTTTTTATTATATTTCAGTTTTACTAAGGCAATCTCTCACTTTAAAAATAATCTAGGTTTATTTTAATCACGTAAGTTTTATAAATGTAGTAGAATCTGTATAATTTTTTGGAGTAAAATTTGCAATGTTTGGTATAGGATTTAAATTTAAAAAAATCCAAACTTAAATAAATAAATACCGAATTTCGTAGTATATCATTCTCTAATTCAACCTTTTACTGTCAATTCAATATTAAATTCCCTCAATTTCTTTTTCAGTGTGTTGCTGTAAATAAAAAAAACCTGGCAAAAGGTCATCGCCTTATTCCGCAAAAATTTCATCAATGCAATTAATTAAGCGCCATGTTTTCGTTGTTTCGAATGACAAAACAAATGTTTTCCGATTGGAATTTCTTCTATTATGGCCATCTGGCGTCTGTTTTGCTTTGCATTGAGTGATGCTAGTCAACCGAATTCCTGCAGGAGTCACCCAGAAACTTGATGTCACCGAGGGGAGGCTAAATGGGAATATGTCTACTAATCTACAACCTCTTAACTTATTTATTTCCAAATTATACATGTTTTTATGGGCCTATTCTGTAAAGGCGAGAAGTAGGGAAGGGAAGGTGGGAAGAGTATTTATAGCTCAAAAGCATTGCATCAGGGCTTGATGTCAACTCTTGTCGTCGATTTCATTCGACGACGACCAATATTATAATGTTAATGCTGTAAACACGACTGTAGATCAAGAGTAAAACATTGTTTACCGTTTTTCGTTATAATAAGAGTTATTTTCCAAGTAATCTCCGGCCGTTTGTATTTTTTTTATACAACTCGATGATAAAAAAGCTGACGGCCCACCTGATGGTAAGCGGTTACCGCCGCCTATACACACCTGCAATAACAAGGGAAAATCACTTGATATTGCAGGTGCGTTGTCATCCTGAGGCCTAAGATGAAATGCCGTCCATGCCCAGTAATTTCACTGGCTACCTTTCCCTTCAATCCGAAACACAGTGAACTGTTTCACGGCTGAAATAAGAAAGGCGGTGGTACCTACCCAGACGACCCTGCATACGGGTCTACCACCTAGTAAAATTTAAATATTTAATAATCATATATTATAAATTTAAATATTAATTAAAAATCGAAATTATTTTTGGAAAAAAATTGAACTAGTTCTCAAAAATCAACTGAAACCTTACTGAAGATAAGTAATTAATGTTTATTTCGTTTTTAATTCTAAAATACTACAGTATTAAAAATATTCTACCAGTGGGCGCCCATAGCTCCACCCGCACAGATGTCGCTTATCGCCACAAAAAATAGCCTATCCTTAATATGTAATCTTGATCCATGCTTAATTTCATCTAAATCGATTCAACGGCTTATGAGTGAAAACGTGGCAGACATATATAACTACTTTCGCATTTTACCTACATTGGAATATTCAAATATATTGTACAATACAAGAAAAAAACTAACAAAATTTTTTATACAATTTGTTGGGAAATTCCTCTCTTTAATATTTTTTAATTACCTGTATTGAGAAGATTTCGCTCCTCTGTAGTTACATACTACTTTATTGTAGTTCAATACCATAGCATGTGATCTACTTAATTTTGATAAGTTATAAATAATAAATAAATAAATCATTTATTTTCTCACCACAATATACAGTTACATATTCACAGCTTACACTACATTATGGCATACAATTTGTTATTGTGGGAGACTGATGCCTAATCTAAGCTTATATAAGCTTGTATTTCAGGTCATCAGGCCACCCTCCAAAGAATACATTTTGGTTGTAGTAGATTTCGGACTGAAACAAACAATTCATTACGGCATGGTGTATATATTGTGAAAAATAACACAAGGTACATACTCTCCCTACTGATGCAACAAATATCGCAGCGCAGGTATAAAATTTTCCGCATCAGCAGTAGAAGCCACTGACATAGGTCATAGACGATACCTTGGTGGCACCAACAAAATATCTAATACTTGCATACTATTATGATGCGAGCTGTCCTCATTTTTTTTATTATTATTAATTGCGCCAAGCACTCATAAGAGAAGTTAACAAAAACTGTGATGTTTGATAAATTAAAATAACTTAATTATAGTAACCACATAAATATCGATTACAATATTAAGAACGTAAAGTTAATAACTTTTCAGTCTCAGTAAAATTAAGTGTTTGGATCCATTCAGAAGTTTTCATGTAAACATTTCACTTATTTACTTTATTATAAAGAAAACCACCAAGAAAACAGAAGCACCTCTGCGAAAATTTAGTTGAGAACCTGTGAATACTTCGGTCTACTGGAACTTGATGCCTACGTATAGAGGGCGCAGAGGGAATTTTGTAAGTTAGTACATTATACTGTTTGAGAACAATAGATAATATAAATAATTGACGCGCTGTTAGAACTTTAGCCAGACTGCATAATAGAAATGTGGGAAATCTATAAGAACGAAAGGAGGAGACATTGAGTAATATCTCTGTGTTCTTTCTAGATCTATGATGTTTGATTTAGGTGCACCTCCCCAGGAAGTGATGCAGTATGTAATTATAGACTGAACAAGTGCAAAATATACAGATCTACGTACATCTTCATCAGCAACATGCCTCAATGTCCTAAACACATATATCATCTTACGCAGCCTACTGTTGAGAATGTTTATGTGTTCTTGGAATCTAAGATGACTGTCATTACATAATAGTTATCTAAATAATGTTAGATATTCGTACAAAAGCACTAGAAATCAACCATGAATATAATACCTACCCATAAACCTATACTGACTAATTGTTTGTCAACCACTGGGCATTACCTACCTAGTTGTTTTGATTTTACAAGTATAATACTTACCTACATCAAATAAACATTAAAACAAATAAACACTTCGACATTTGTTCGATCACTTATGCAGATAGGTATCATCAAACCAAAAATCATAGAAAATTATTACTTTACCAAAGCAACCAAAGCATGTACGTACATAATCTCAATACAATAAAATGTATATATGATCTACTTATATCAAGGTATTCGGATGCTACTTATTACCAGAACTAGTTTTGTTCCCCAGCTATCGAATGCTACTGAAATATATCCTTCGATACAACACTGTCAATATGGCCTAGAAATTGGAGAAGAAAGTCCCCCAGGTACAGTATTGCTTTTATATTTCGTGGTTTTCCTGCGTCCGGTAAGACTAGAAAATATGTCTGAGGTTTATTTTACGGTACAGTACAAACCTGAAATAACATTTTTTTGTTCAGTGACATAAGCAGATATTTATTCGTGAGATGAGTTTCTTGTGTACAGACTTTTATAAGCTATAAAATTTCTTTGATCTTTTTTAAATGTAGATGTTTTCTCTTTAAATGCTCCTCAATATGTTTGTTTAGGCTTTTTTCTAATGCCGAAGTACATAGACAATATTATTTGTTTCTATTATTAATAATTGAAATCCGCATGAAGTAGTTAACATACTCATGAAGGTAAATGGCGCTGCTGGTCATCCTTAATACATCTCATTAAAATTATTAAAAAAAACCGACTTATAAACACTTTTAGGAAACATTATAATTGTTATAAATACTAATAATTCAAATGAAGTAGGTTGGTACTTACCTATATCATAAAACTCCAAAAAATACTTTAGGTACTTCAATTTGATAATTTGTTTCTTTTTAGTGTTTTGAAGTTTTTTTTATTTTTTTTTTATTTCTTATTTTTTTATCATCCATTTATCTAGAGCCTTATTGTATCCCTTAAATTTGCACTGTTCCCTACGCTGGACTACATCTAATCAAACATAAAATTTTCGCAATCAGATTTATAATTTATGAGATATGCGCGGACAAAAATACAAACATTAATATAATAACTTTTAAACATATGTACATGAAATTTGGCACCCATGTTCTAGCTTCTGAACTAACATATACAAAAACTGTACACCTTTGACAATAGTACTACATACCTACATACGATTCGAATTGATAACCTCTTTTTTTAAGTTCGGATACAAAAAAATGAATAACGAATTAAAGTCAGCTGTTCCATACAAGTACGTAGGTATTTTAGCATGAAACGGCAGATATTTGTTTTCGAGATTTCAGTTTTATTTTTCTAACCTTAACCTTTTTGTAGGTATATGAATATATAAAGAAGTTGTTTGACAGACTTATCAACGATCAGCTGAAACTACCATCATAACCAAGTAGTTTCTTTTTGTGACGTAGAGCTCTTTTGATCTAATAGTTATTGTTCCTCAAGGGTCGGTCCTCTCTGTGACTCTAATCCTGCTGCACATCAGTGATTTGCGTATGCCTCGCATAGTTGGATATGCATATGGCAGTACTGTCATGGTGAGATACGTCTTCAGTGCAGGGGATAGTTCAGCGGATTTATTTCCTCAGGGTGAATATTTTGAGTAGGTACGAATGAGATTTTAGATATTATCTCTCGCTGGGGAGACGACAATGTGGTAGATTTCAATGCTTCTAAAACACAGGCATCTTCCTTCATCCCAAAGAAGAGTATGTTCAATGGGACCCCGACTTTTCGGGGTCTATCTGTTCCAATTTGCGAAAATCTGGAATTTCTTGGAATGGTCTTGACATCTAATTTTAACTTCGGTTTGATCATCAAATCCACAGCTCAAACATCCTCAATAAGGTGAATCGGTACTTAACTGCTGGACAGCTTCTTGCCCTTTATAAAGCACCAGTTCGTTAATGCATGAACTACTGTTCTCACCCCCTCTTAACTTCTCTCTCTGAGCAAGAGTGGGATCGAGTGTAAGACCATTTTATTTTAGCGATAATCGACATCCCCACGAGCGAAGCCGCGTTTTTGTTATGGCGGCATACTTATACCTACGTGCCACTGCAGGCACATGCCTTCTTACATAGGAGAAACACAGAAACACTTTCATCATTTTCTTTCTTTATTTGTGATTGTTACAATAAAGATTACTAATTTTTATTGCCCCATGCCGGAATCGACATTGGCGAAAGTTGCTTTATTTCCAGAGCACTCAAACCACCGAGCTCCTGGTGGTAGCTGAATACAATACAAAAGCGTTAAAAAGAGAATACAACACGACAGCACAAATAACATTTGCTTACATTTTCTTATAATCAGTCTTCAAGACCAGCGCTTTGGCGAAAGTATTAAATGACATTTTTATAAGAAGTCAACATTTTACGTGCAGGAACACGTAGATGTACATACTCGTATAATAAAATGTATGACAATAAAGAATACTGGAAGTGTGAAATAAAGAACCAATGATAATTACTAAACCAAAGTTTTTAATTTCATATCATGAAGTGGAAATAATTTCTTGCACAATGGATCATTAGAATTTCTTAGTTTAGCTTTTTCAAACTCAGATTTATAAGAAAAATATCTAAACAAGAATAAAATTCAGGTTCCTTCACAATCCGGGTGACTGCTCTCGCCATCTGAGCTACTAAGGACTTGGAATAACCCTATGAACAAATACAAAACAAAACAACATTTTCTTATAATCAGTCTTCAAGACCAGCGCTTTGGCGAAAGTATTAAATGACATTTTTATAAGAAGTCAACATTTTACGTGCAAGAACACGTAGATGTACATACTCGTATAATAAAATGTATGACAATAAAGAATACTGGAAGTGTGAAATAAAGAACCAATGATAATTACTAAACCAAAGTTTTTAATTTCATATCATGAAGTGGAAATAATTTCTTGCACAATGGATCATTAGAATTTCTTAGTTTAGCTTTTTCAAACTCAGATTTATAAGAAAAATATCTAAACAAGAATAAAATTCAGGTTCCTTCACAATCCGGGTGACTGCTCTCGCCATCTGAGCTACTAAGGACTTGGAATAACCCTATGAACAAATACAAAACAAAACAAAAAAAAACCCTCGGTTTTCCTGTGTTCTTGTTCACATTTGTTTGCAAACTAATTGGTCCGGTGTTGACAATTATTGCCCCATGCTTTCGCGATCACGAACTTCAACCTGATGGATAGCGTGCGAGCTATGACAGTGCTATAAGTAATATAGGTCGTTTACCACTTTCCATCTGATACTGGTGGACCGTATATGCAAATAAAATAATTATGGAAAAGTAGGTCATCTTCATACAACGATACCGCCCGCGACCTAGTGTGTGCGTGCCACGCGTTTGCACTGACGCACACAATGACAAACTTTCAGACTGCCTATGTCGCAACCATCTGACTAATTTCCAGTTAATTGGATGCTTAGGCCGTTGATTAAATGCCTAGGTCAATAGTTGATTGAATTAGACTCGTTCAACGTTTAACAACACAACACACACCAATAGTCACTCAAAAGCTCTTAGATTTAAACGACCTGCCTAGGCGACCAATTGAGTAGCTGACCCGACGTTCAGCCATCTGATCAAATGTTGTACTTAATGACTTAGCTAGTTGTCCTTCAGCCGTTTCATTGAAAATGCTCTCTGCTTATATATGAAAAGTGAGCTGAAAGTTTTATATTCGGTATTTGTTAAATTACAATAATCATAGATACTAAACGAAAGTGACATTACTATCTGTAAGAGAGAAACAAAGCTATTATCATCATCATCATAATCATCATCATTTCAGCCGAGAGACGCCCACTGCTGGGCATAGGCCTCCCCCAAAGATCTCCATACCGATCTGTTTTGCGCTGTCCGCATTCATCAGCTTTCCGTGACCCTTACCAGATACAGGCCTACCAACGCTGCGTCTCCCGGTACGCGGCCGCCACTCGAGGACCTTTCTGCCCCAGCGGCCGTCAGTCTTTCTTGCAATGTGGCCTGCCCACTGCCACTTGAGGCTCGCAATTCTTCGGGATATGTCGGTGACCTTAGTCCTCCTGCGAATCTCATCATTTCTGATTCGATCACGCAGAGAAACCCCGAGCATAGCCCTCTCCATTGCCCTTTGGGTGACTGTAATTTTAAAATTGAAAGCGGCCACGCCTCGGTTCCGTAAGTCATCACTGGCAACACACACGAATTAAAGACTTTCGTCTTGAGACACTGCGGTAGTTGGGCCGAGAATATGCTGCGAAGCTTTCCGAACGCTGCCCAGCCGAGTTGGATCCGTCGATTGACCTCTTTCTGGAAGTTGGAATTACCAAATTGGACTATTTGTCCCAGGTAAACATATTCGTCGACATCTTCCAGTGTAGAGCTTCCAACCTGTACAGAAGTGGGTACGACATGGGAATTCGACATTATTTTCGTCTTATCCATGTTCATTTTAAGACTCACTTGTTGGGAGACTCTACAGAGATCGTCGAGCATTGTGCCTAAGTCTTCCAGGTTTTTAGCCATGACTACGATATCATCTGAAAAACGAAGGTGAGTCATGTACTCGCCGTTTATGTTGATGCCAAGTCCTCTCCAGTCCAAAAGCTTAAACACATCTTCCAACGCGGCAGTGAACAGTTTCGGCGATATAACATCGCCCTGTCTCACACCTCGCTGAAGACGTATTGGTTCCGAGTTTTGGTCTTGAAGGCGGACTGACATAGTGGCGTTTTCGTACAGTGACTGCAGCACTTGGATGTACCGATAGTCTATTTGGCATCTCTGGAGTAACTGAAGCACGGCCAGGTCTCGACAGAATCGAAGGCTTTTTCATAGTCCACGAACGCTAAGCATAGCTAAGCTATTACCTCTAGTTGGAATTGACGTATTTTTCTGTATTTGCTTTGGTATATTTTTTGTTCTAAATCCGTATAGTGCTTTTGTTGTAGTTATGCCAAAGCCATTGCTGCGTTACAAAGCAAGATGTCAAAATGGCGTAATAGTTAAACAGCAGTGCTTTTACGAATAACTCGGTGGTTATCACTTAAGCTGTCAAAATGAGTAAATTCTGAGTGAGGTAAAGTTTGAGAACGCGGAGTAATTTTGTTGTTTGAAGAAGAAAAGGCGTTGTCACCTTTAAAACTATACTTTCATTCAAATAAAGTAGCCAAGAGCAAAAACCTGATTTTTACCGTTCGTCAATCAATATCACATGGACTCCGTCATGAACTCCCTCTACCGGCCAGTGTCGTCGTCTAAAGAGTCCGTAGCAATCATAAAATAATTGGATAGTTGATATTCTCTCCCCCTGACTGAGAGGGAGAACTATGATTAATGCCGGGCGCCAAAAATGGGCTGTCTATCCTCATCTCTCATGATATTAACATTCACTTGCGGAAGTACCCCGCGTTCGTCAATACCCATAAGTGAGCGTTGCGTGTAAGTGAGTTTATGGTAGACCCTAAACTCACTGGAAGCTAAATAAGTTAGTTAGAAATTTCCAGTGCCTCCTCGCTTCGCATCCTAAGCCGCTACCGCTAATTGCTTCTATAACCATTTTCACGCGTAAAATCGTATTAGGCTAACAGTAAACATGGCTGTGTCTGCTCAAGTTCCTCATGTTTTCCTCCATGTAAAACGGCAGGCCTTCCAGCAGCGGAACGTATAATAAACTTTTGATGATGATAATTAATGTACAATGTTGTTATTATTTCTGTTTTAGGCTAATCAAGTATGTTTTAGAATTATTTGTCACTGTGAGGTGAAAAATCTATTGTGACTTGCCGCTCAATGGTTTTATTTTGCAACCTTGATTTGGGCTATTTACATAAATTTTAGGATATTTCCAACCTCAAGGGTTTTAATATAATTTGGGTCGATAATTTGTCTCCCCCTATGAAGGCTTCTTCGATTATGGATGAGAGGTCCACAGTTACACGTGCATTGAGGTCTCACGCTTCAGTGCTCAGAATTTACAAACATCCGAATAACTTAGTTTTAAATTGAACAAGTGAAAAAAAATGTTAAAGATAAATTTTCTCATAAGTACGAAATGTTTAATCGTTTTCCATGGACTAAAATATATGTTCCAATCAAGACAGCTTATACGGCATTGGATATTCACTACTCACTATAAGAAGACTTCAGTGAATGTCTACTTAACTGTATAAACTTCCGTTTCCGTTTGTCTTACGGTTTCGTGACCGCCACAGAGTATTTGTGACCGTCTTGTCCTAATTTACTTATGGGGGCGAGTGCATGATTGAACATACTAAGACTGAATTTGTACCATATTCATTAATAAAGATGAAAGCACACCAAGTTACAGTTGCTGTAGATTTATTGAAAAGTAACATAGAATTTGAAATAAAACCAATTCAACGAGAATGTGTTGCCTTGATTAGAACATTATTCGAGTGAAATACCGAACTCAATGTTTAGTTCTTGTAAATATTATTTTTAGAATATAAGTATTAAAAGGTGAAAAGAATTTAAGATTAATTGATAGCTACTCAATAACATAAATGTTTTAAAATGTGTGTGTCTTCAATTACAGTTGATGTCCAACGCTCAAAACCTTTTTTATATTTTGGAAATTCTATGGTAATGAAGTAAGTGCATTTCCTTTCTTATTTTCAATTACAATGAATATAAAAATATCCATTGTTGTTACTCACTCTACAGAAAATGATATTTAGTTAATTTGGAAATAGGGAGTAATTTTCTGACTGCGCGAATACCTATATAGGCTAAACCACACAATGAAGAGAATTACGTTTGAAAGCAGATTCAAATTAAGCCTTGAGTTGCCAAAGCGTATATTCACATTCTATGTATATTCCTTATGAGAAATTCAATTGTCGTTTAAATTACTTTAATTTCAGGTTTGCGTACAAATGAAACATTATTCAAGTCACGTTTGTAAATAACACCTTTTGTAATATAATTAGTTGGTATATTCGTAAGTTACAAACTTTACAATCTCGTGTCAACCGAATTCCTGATTGAATTGAGAACGGGACAAAGATGTCTATTGATGTTAGTTTGTGGCTAGAACAATGTCTTTAGTATTTGTATGTATCTCCGCAACTAATAACTAGACGAACTTAGTTTTAAATATTAATTCGATTTTGAAATTATTTCGATTAGATTTTTTTCTTCATTACGAGTATTTAATATTACACGGCTTATATAGAATGATATTAGTATGCCCGTCAGCGTCTAAAGCAACGTAATTAAACCCTACTTTCAAGGGCGTCGCCAGCCCATGGGCTAGGGGGGGGGGGCAACTTGATATTATGGAGAATTTTTATATACAGCTAGATGATTTTTTTTTATATACAACTAGATGACAAACAAGCTGACGGCGCACCTGGTGGTAAGTGGTTACAGTCGCCTATAGACACCTGCACCAAAAAAGAAAGGACAAATGAGAATGAAAAAAATAGGACCTAAGCAACCATCAACAATACTGCGTTCGCAACAGTCACTCTATGAGAGATCTTCTAATATACTTCACACACCGTTGGGCCCTCGCCATTGAAAGTTAAGGTGATGCATTGTTAGTCCAGATGTAGCAAAGGCACACAGAACTTCTTTAGAAGTTACCAACTTACGAGCTGTCTGACGGCTTGTGCAAAAGGGGCGCTAGCTTTTTGTGCAGCAGATGCACAAGAGCCGTTGAGGGCAGTTGCTCAGCTAGCATGGACATTAATGCTGGAGTCCCTCAAGGCTCGGAGCTGTCTCCAACAGTTTCTGATACATATCAATGATAAGCTGTCTATTGATAGGCTGCATTGTTATGCGGATGACAGTACTAGAGACACCTAGTATGCGGTTCGTGCCAATATCCCTAATAAGAAAGCCCCATTAACTGTGGCTCCACATTTTCTTAGCACACCCTTTACATGTCTAAGAGTACCGGGATTTGGGGATGTTCAGTTCAGCAGCCATTTAGGGGATAAAGTCAAGTTGGCATCCAAGAAGCTTGGTGTGGTATGAGTCTCAAGTTAGGACCAATAAGAAATAGGAGACTGCGGAGCTGGTTATAGAGGGATCGCCCTTATAGCTGACCCGATCAGTCGCAGACGGCCACGGGAAAGAAGAAGGCGTTACGTCCACTTGCTTCTCCCATTGAAGTGGTGCTTTAGGTGGAAGGTCAGGGGGCTTCACCGCCGAATAATACGGCCCGTCAAATATGAATAGATTGGAGCTGGAAGAGGCTCCCAGTTGTGCGGGCTGACCGTCGGAGTGGCAGGGTTGACTGCTTGTTCGTTCTCATGTCTCCCAATAATGACGGAAGAGGGTTTTAGCGGTGGATTTTAATGGGTAGGACGGACTTTTTTGTCTAGGAGGCCCACAAAATCGTCAGGGGGCGTCACCCGGGCTCAGTGATAGGCCTGAACCTGTAAACACCTTCCCCGCGTTAAAAAAAGGCCCTATATAAAATACTGCTGCCACCTATGGGCGGGAGCATCTAAATACTAACTAGGACCACTTACCGCTGTTCAAATAAGCACTATGAGAATTGTTGATGATCTTGAGCTCACGAGAATAATTGGACCCTTAAGCTAAGGAGAGATTTTGCCTCCTTAGGTGCATTCTACCGATTGTATAACGAGTTGTGTTCTAAGGAATTATTCGATATGATGCCCACGGCCTCTTTCTGTCGTCCCACCGCTCGCCATTGGTAAGGAATTTCATCCTCACACGTTTGAACCAAAGTGGTCGCGAACTGTACGGTTTCAGAAAAACTTTCTCCCGCGTACGCCGCTCAGGTTGTGGAATGAGTTCCCTGCATAAGTTTCCTCGAACAAGTACCACCGCCTTTCTTATTTCAGCCGTGAAACAGTCCACTGTGTGTAAGTGTAATTACTGGGCATGGAAAGCATTTGATCTTAAGCCTCCGGATGACAACGCACAGTTGCAATAACAAGTGATTTTTTTACTTGTTGTTGCGTGCGTCTTTAGGCTGCGGTAACCACTTACCTCGAAGATAGGCCGTCAGCTAAAGTCAGCTTTGTCAACTAGTTGTATAAAAAAGGACAGCATGGGGTTCTTCAGAAAGAACTTGAAAGGGTTTTTACAGGGTCGACACGACCCGAAAGTGAAAAAGAATTTTAGGTGTACATTCAAGACTCAAGAGCATGATTGTAATAAAAACGGTTCAAAAGTTCAATGTGTATCTTCAGGAGCTCTTGACAGCAAAGTTATTAAAATATTAGAACTAACTAACAAAATTTTTTTTTTTTTATAAATTTAGATGACAAACAAGCTGACGGCCCACCTGATGGTAAGCGGTTACCGCCGCCTATAGACAACTTCAATAACAAGGAAAAGTCACTTGATATTGCAGGTGCGTTGTCAATTTACGACAGTTAATAAAAACATAAGTTTCAGGGTTTTTCCTAAATTTTCTCGACCTCATTATTATGAAATTTTTGAAATTTTTATTCTAAAACCGCGTAAAAAATGTTGCTTGACGGTATACATAATTAGATAATATGTTTGAGTTTTGTTGGCTACATTTTTTGATTTTGGAATCTCTAGGGGGGGGGCACTGCCCCCCCCCCCCCCCCCCCCCCTTGGCGACGCCCTTGCCTACTTTATGTTGAGTTAACATCATGAGGTGAGAAAAAATAGGCCAGTCTAAATTATACATTTTCAGGTAGTCAGCGAGATTTGACTTCGAAAACCAAACCTGATATTGCCATGCCTTTAGTTTCCCGATGGGTGGACAAAATTGTAAAATTTCCCATGCTTTACAACAAAATTTTAAACGTAGGAGATCCTGTATCCGGCAAAAAATCGCGATGACGACTGGTTACGCCACTTTGATTGATTTCATTTATCGAATTACATTGATATTCCTCGTTATATTAATTTTATTAGGTACACTAAAAACCAGTGCATAAAAAATCGTATATATTTAATTTCTCTCCCGGGAGATAGGTACATAGTAACCAAGTGAAGGTGTCCTCGAATAAGGGAAAGATTGCTGGATTGACGACGAGAAACAAACTAGGTAAGTGTGCCTATATTTTACATTGATTTAACGAGGTACTTTACTTTATTTTCTTAGTTTTCTAATGGTGACCAGCACCCGTGTTTTCCATGACCTATCGAAGATTTCTTTTAATTCGCCAAACCATGATGACACCATGAACCAATGATGCCAAAATCGATTTGTTATTACTCTTAGTGTGTTAGAGCTTTTAATGGCGTTTATTGTATAGCAGTACGTTTAATGTAAAGTGCAGGCGTAGCAAATGTAGTTCCTAGCCAATCAAACATACGATAGGAAAACATTTAGGTGCATGTCCGATATAATACAGGCAGTATTACATTAGAATACTTCGTAAACAAATTATTTTGTAATGAGCCAAGTAAATAAAAAAAAAGTTTGCTAACTACAATTTCACGATTACCTGTAATACAATTTTATTGTTCTTGAACTTTGATACACTCAAAAGAAAATATGTTAGCTAGTAATGTACTCAGCTCCACCAGTGATGGTTATGGTAAGCAACATGTCAGAAATAGCCCGAATAAAATAAAAGTCATAGTTTTTATTTGCTTTAAACTGTGTTACAGCTGTTCAGTTCTACTTAAATACTGAAAGTTTTCTTGGGATTATACGTCATCATTGATTTAAAAAAATATTGATTAATGATCGCTATAATTTTAGCCAAAACGTCCAATGCGAGGAGGGTCAAAGGGAGAGTAGAGCTAGAGCTTAGCAGGGTGTTGAACCTTATATCTGAATGAGGATCTAACAATCTTGTTGAGTTCAATGCTAAGAAAACACATCTTCCTCAGGTCCGGTCTTGCTTTGAATATTGCTCGCACCTGTCGGATGGCTCCACCAAGTACCTTCTCGATGCGCTGGACAGATTGCGGCGTCCGTATCATTAAAGACGTAGGTATATGTCACGAACAGCCTAGAGCCTCTACAATTCCGTCGTGACATTTCATCGCTTAGCGCCTTCTATCGACTTTATTATGGAGTGTTTTGAGGAGCTTTTCGACCCAATCCATCTTCCGCGTTGCCGGTCTTAGGAGTCATCAATTTACTGTCTCCACCTCAACATCACGGACAAATAAGCTTAGTAAATTGTTTTTCTGTGGGACTAACAAAACTTGGAATTCTTTGCCAGCAAATGTGTTCCCTCCTTCCTATAACATGGGTTCCTTCAAAAGAGGCATGAAAAGGCAATGGATATGGGCCGGCAAGGTGGAGGCGGCTAGAACAGTGTGTTTCAAGCTGCACTAGCTGCACTGCAAGCTGCACTGCGTCGCACATGGACTCTCCTTACCGCTTCACATCAGGTGGTGTTGAGTCATTTGCCGTGCTTTGTATAAAAAAAGCTGGACAAAGGCCTCCCCTATAGTGGAAGGAGGACCAATCGTCATGCAAATGTTTACTAAAGAAAACCTAAATTAAGTCCAATGACATTTGCCTACATAGTTCCTCATATAGTTAATTTGTATACATATATTTCCTGCTTAACAGTTTTGAAGAATGCAAATATCATCAGACTTTCAGAAGGAGAAACTTTATTACGTAATATTGAAATCCCACTTATTCCGGACGTTTTCAAGTTCAAAGTTTGCCTTATCAAAGGTGGCGGGAATAAACTCGCGGCTGTTACTCCTATAAATCACTTTACATTCGACACCGACCAGTCGATAAGCGACACCAGAACGAGTCAATGAATAATTTATAATGCAAAGCTCACGTAAGTATCAAAAGTAGAAAAACTCCAGCGTTGCGACGCACGTACTACTAACAGGAAAATTTCGTACAAGTTATATTTGTTATATGGAGGTGTTAAACAATTTTCAATAGACAGTTTTCGTGTCTGTGTTCTGTCATTTTTAACAATTATTTCAAACTATGTACGTGTCACCACTGGGCATGTCCGTAGATTATCCTATGCATTAAAAAAATACGCGTGAACAGCCCATACAAGTACTCCTAGCACGAACATTTTTCTCTTGACTCACGCTTGAAATTTCAAACAAAATCCAGACAAAAGCTAACGTAACTACTCGATACGATGATGATTCGAAATTTAAAAGTGATCGTGCTAGAGGTAAAGCTAAGCGAGTTCGAAATTGTTTTCGGTCTATTCCTCTTCTTTTATTTCGTGAGTTTTATATGTAATCGTAACGCAAATACAAAGTAATATTTTAGATATCAAATTGGTACTTTGTTAATCAAGAAATTATGAAAAGGTCCCGTCGCATTCATCTGACTTCAAAGAAACAATATCTTCACCTTTGTCCATAATAAAGCCCAGAGCTTTTAATCATTTATAATGAATTATGGGCGGGATAAATTTCGTCTTTACATTTGAAAGCCATTTTGTTTATGTATTTCAAGTTGATGAAAATGTCGTTGCTGAATACATCAATGAAAGAAACAAAACTTTCGCACAGCTGACCACACAACAGCTGTAGCTACATAATTATTACCTAAGGTTTATGAAAATGTCACTTAGGATCTATGAAAATCTGTGCCCCGATAGGGAGTCAATTTTATACTTTTATTACCGACTCTGTACTAAACTCCAGTTGTTTCAAAAACACTGTAAAAGAAGGGTGGAATGATTTATATGGACACTGGCCTAGGAACCAATAACAAAAAGACATACGGAGTGGCGCCGTCAATACGACAATTAATTAAAACATGTGCTATATTAATTCATAGAAAATGTTTGCCACTTTCAAAACATCTTATTCATTTGATAATTTCACGACATTCCTATGAAATAATGCAGCCAATGTTATATATTTCATACAAATGTCATTAAATTATCAAATAAATAAGAGTTTTTTGAAAGTCTAAACCATTTCTTTAAACTAATGTAGCCTAAGTTACAATTCACTGTCGTATTGACGGCACCATCCTGTATGATTGGAAAGGTTTTTTCATATTCTACATCTTTGTACGGAGGGAAATCTAAAATCACTTTGTAAAAATAAAAAAAACTGTTATGTTATGGCGTTATTAGTTATGGCAAGTTTGAAAAAAAGCTTCAATAACATTATTTATATTGTTGAAGCGTTTGAGTTCTGTATACAACGGTTTTTTAACGTTTTACTATATAAATACAATGATTAAGAAAATAACTAAATATCGCTATACCAATCAATCATTAACACAAACACAAAAAACAGAAAACTGTATGTATGGCTTGTCCGGCATCCTGGTCATACGAAAAATGCAAAACTGTATGTATTTATATGATATTTTTAATCTTTATTTTATCTGAGCGAAACAACAGCCGCCATAATTATTATTGCCATGTGATGTGACGTCATCGACTGTATAAATAAAACGTCAAAAACGATCGTGAAAGCATAGCGTTGATGTTTACGTACTATGACGTCATGAACTTAAATGGCAATATAATAATAGCGGTGGGCTTTATTGGCAATTTCCAAAGGAAAACCTGATTTTTTTAAAGAAAGAAAGTTTGTCATGCTGATTATCCACTTAATGGTAATTGGTAAGAGAGTGGCTACTCTTGAACAATTACTGTGACGTCAGACTTCTTCGGAATTTTAAAATATGATCTTCCTAAAAGACAAGTACTTGTGGGGATGGCCTGTGGTAATTTATTTAGGTACACAAAGTCTCATCATGATATCCGACTTTGGAGTGAAAGAGTCAATCAAATCTTTCAGTATCATCCGATTTAAAGTTCGTAGTTCTTCAGGCATGGAAACTAAATGGTCATAACACAGCCAGCCACGGAATGCGTTTTTCACTGAACTCAAAATAGGATGGTACCAATTTTTGAATAATACGTAAAACATTAGTAGGTAAGTACATAATATGTAGAAATGAAAAATGCTTTTTAATGGTTGCCAATTTTATTAAACATTAAAAGCTGTACGTAGTACCTACAGCGAGAAATATTTACCCATGGACCCACCAGTGGGCTAAAGCAGTGGTCCCCGTCAAATCGGGATGTGGTACTACAGGAATAAATAATTAGTGTTTTTTTAAACGCATTTTTGTTTCACGTTGTAATAAAGTGAAAACATTTTCATCGTAAAAGGGTCTGTCTTTGAACTCAGCCTCGGATCGCTGGGCCAAAGGGACCAGTTATTCCGGACGGAACCAAACACGTTACTAAACACACAATCTAATGGCAGTCTAATTAATATATTCAATATGTAGTGCCGATCAATACCTACATGAGTACTGAGTAATGCCCTTGACAAACGTATCACTGTTTACATGTGATAAAGAGGCAATTTCAACGACCCCAGATTAAGCATCGAAATAAAGCGATTAATTAAACCCAGTGAGTCGTTGCGAATTGCTTGTTTGGTGTTCTGGGAAATTGTTTTTGTTCTGGTTTCAATTATTCAATTAAAAAGTTTGAAATTAGAAACGTTACTTTAGAAAAAAGGGTACTTTTAAATTAAACGGCCGAGGCCGCAAAACCGTATGTTTCGTATTGCGCACGAGGCTCATTGTTCTTATTGCTTTGTAATAAGAATCAAATACGAGAGTGAACACTTAATTTTCTTGAAAACTGTACAGATTGCGACACGTATGGCAGCCACTGGGCAGAAGTCGGACAGTTCAATTGCATTAAAAATAATGCAGTGCGGAGTTTCCGTACAACTATAGTAAAAGGAAAAGTAAGTTATATTCATACAAACGAAGTAGGCGCGACAGTTACGCATCACTGCACGCACACAATGATCAAATGTAACGACTACTACGTTGATTGAATAAACTAAAACCGACAACCCTACATGAGTACGCTATTATTGCCCGCGCCGTGTCGAGTTGGCGTATCTAATTCTATTTTATTTATCTATGGTACAAAAAAACTACTCCCGTGTGCGGCAGAAGTGCAACTTCTGACGGCCCACCTGGCGGAAAGCGGTTACCGCTATCTATAGACACCTGCAATAACAAAGAAAAATCACCTAATATTGCAGATGCGTTGTCCTGAGGCCTAAGTTGAAATGCCGTCCATGCTCAGTAATTGTATTGGCTACCTTTCCCTTCAATCCGAAACACAGTGAAGTGTTTCACGGTTGAAATAAGAAAGGCGGTGGTACTTACCCAGACGACCCTACATACGGGCCTACCACCTAGTTAATAGGCAAGTACTTAGGCAATAAACACTAATAAAAGCTTATTTTAATTGAAAGTGTTTATTTATCCCTAGCAAAACTTCACAGCCGTCCATGATGGGTTTTGCCAATTAGAATGAATGTAAAATATTGTTATTATTATAAAGCGACTATAACAAAAATAAGGAATTTATTCATAAATCTTACGACTTAAACATTACACGATGGACGTTATAAGATGTAAAGAAACACACCTACGATTCTTACAAAAATATTTGGAAAGTAATTAATACTATAATGTATTGGTAAACAACGCCTAACTAATTGCTGTTTGATGAGTCCTACTCAAATTGACCTTTAATTAACTGTGTCAGATAATTAATACTTTAATTGTTAATAATTAAAAAGATCGGACTAACTTACCTAGTGACGTCCGATCACCAATTATGTGAAGTAATCTCGTCCTCATTTTGTACTGTGTAGTATGCACCTTGCACTACTGCGCTGTCGTAGTATGCACCTTGCACTACTGCGCTGTCACAATCTTTAAAGATGAACTCATCAGATTTAAAACATTTTTTACTATGGTATACTTTCTGGTCCGATGCTGGCATCCCCCTACCTGTCCGTGCTTGTCAATGTCATTATTTCAAAGTATGAACACAACTTTCTTGTGGGGTATGAAAATAACAATTTATTGTGAATGGGTAGGGTTGGGCTAGGATGAGGACGAGATTACTTCACATAATTGGTGATCGGACGTCACTAGGTAAGTTAGTCCGATCTTTTTAATTATGTTCCGTAATCTCGTCCTCATTTTGTACTGTGTAGATGTTCAAAGACGAAAGTTGTGTTATATTATTTTTTAATGTGTAGCTTAACATATTGATCACACATAACATATTAATCAGTTTAATTATTTAAACTCAGTCTTTTGATCATAACAAGAATCTGTTATGATCAATTAAAAATATTTTTATAAGAAACAAAACGAAAATACTAGTCATTCATAATCGTAAGGTTAATTAAGATAATCACATTAATTGATATTCTAATGATCCATACTAAGACTTATAAGAGCATACTGCTTTAGCAAAAACATTGGAATCATTAGAAATTATTGGTCTTTTGTAAAAACGAGCAAATATGGAAGATTTTGCAGTCCAACCTGCTGCTCTTCTGATTACTTCAATACTAATACCTCCTTCAGAGGCCTTTGAAGTAGATGCATGTCTAGTGCTATGTGCTGAGAACTTGGAGACATCCACTCCACTACTAGCCAAAGTTTGTTTGATCCATCTACTAATAGATGCAGTGGAAGCTGGATGCTGAGGCTTTTTTATTGTAATAATTAAAGTTTTGCAATGTTGTCTTAAATCTCTGGTAACATTTAAATAATATAGTAAAGTTGATGCTGGACATATTTTAACATTGTCCTTAAAAAATGGCAAAATTAAAGTAGGATTAAATCTACCCGGAGCAGATGTTTTAATCCGAGCGGGAATTTTAATATTCACATTATCTTCATTAATTCTAATGTCATCTATTGAAATTAAGGATAAAGTTTGTACTCTATGGGCTGTAACAAGGGCAAGAAGAGTAACCAGCTTCTTTGTCAACAATTCCATATTAAGAGATTCATTGGGAAATAAACTAGACAAAGAGTTTAATACAATGTCCGAGTCCCACACTTCTTCATACTTAGGTTGCTTTGGACTAAGTCTAAATATACCTCTAAAAAATTTTGTTATTCTCTCATCTGTGCCAATGTGAGATCCTATTACTAGAGAAATGGCTGACCTGATTGAATTGAGTGTGCTATATGATAAACCTTAATTAAACTTTTGTGTTAGAAATGATATGATTGTAGGTATTGAGTCCGAAAGGGGATCCACATCCTGACTTTGACAGAAGAGAATCCACTGATTTAAAGCAGACTCATACTGTTTCCTAGTACTAACTGACAATGAAGTTAGCAATATATTCATTGAAGAAGGTGGTATTCCTCTTCTCAGGAATGCATCCCTGATAATACTGCCGCAATCAGTGTGAGACTCCTGTGTAGAGGGTGTGAATCCCTGGAAGAAGATAATATCTAGATCAAAACGAGGTTTTAATATAATTGTTTTAGATATAACCATGGACTCAAAGACAGGGTACCAAGGTTGTGATGGCCACCATGGAACCACAACAATTCCTTTTGCTTTTTCTCTCTTTATTTTTTGTAGAATTCTACTTAAAAGGGAAAAAGGTGGAAAAGCATAAAAGAATATGTCACACCACTTGAGAGTAAAGGCATCTTTGCAATATGCATCTGGATCTGAGAGCCATGCCACATATTTCTGGCATTTAGCATTAACCCATTTAGACCGATAATTATTTTTATTAAAAAATTGTGATTCTTTTAGAAAAACTTTTTAAAGGAGTCCTAAAAATTAAGGAAAAAATATTTAAAAAAATATTAATAAACGAGGGTGGCTCTGGGGGGCCGTACCATATAGGGTACAGTAGGATTATATGCATGCTAAAAATACAAGGTTTTCAAGTATGACTTTTACTAACTTTTTCGTGAGATACATAATTAAACTTTCCACATGGACACCAACGTTACACTAAATACATCAATTGCTTGTGAAATTATCTATACCTGGACACTTTTTCCTGCTTAGTGATCTTTGACATCACATTGAAAGTCAAGAGATATAGATGATGAACTACTAGGACCTGGCACTCATGTATTTCATTGGCGTCAAAAATTGAATAAGCATTACCACTCCTAAAATTTAGTACGTCCGTATTCCCACCATTATGTCTACAGAGCAACCAAGTATTTTGTGCAGACATGCCAATGGAATGGAGAATCAGAGGCATGTACCACTTTTTCGTTCAACACGAGTTCGTAGTGTATATTTGGGTTTGATGAATCGAATCCACCCAAATTGTTATTCTATTGTTGAATAAGATGATACAGATGCTGATACGGATATTGTCTTGACAAGGCTCCAATTATCGAATTGTTTCTTATATCTGGAGTATTTAATCAGGACATTCTTCTTCTACTCACCTGACAGTTGCACCGACTAACTAAATTCCAACTAAACATTTCATTCCTTCAATGTTACCGCCAGCGGGAAGATTGTTTCGAGCTAACAACTATCTATTTGTTTAGTTGTTAACAGCTCAAATATTTGTATTAGAAAAGAACAAAGAAACTTGAGGAACCTCCAATATAATGGTCTATTGGAGTTTACTCAAGTTGAATTATGACAAAGAGGTTGCAAAGCAGTAGGTATGGGCAGTAAGTTCCGTTTCTTCTAACAGTACTTCATGAGACGCTTACGAAAATTTCCCTGATCGGTCTTTAGTTGTTTGCTCTTCTACAGATACAAACGAGTTTGTATTCCAAGTTTGCTTCGAAAACTAACAGAAGGTAATTATCGAAGCGTACTTGGAGGCAAATTATTTATGCTCACTGCAACTTCTTCACTCAGGTGAAAATAAAAAATATCACCGTGACTGTTGAAATTTTCATCTTCTCCTAGAACTCTTACAGTATCATGAACCCGTCATAAGAATCTAAAACAATAAAGCACACAATCAGATGTATACATCGAACTTGTTTATCGGATATTTTGCTCATGTGTAGACCTACTGTACCCTATACGGTACACCTTTACATAAGAATTGAGTATATCTTACAATAATAACCTAAGTGAGTTTTTTTGCAGCCATCACAGCTGTAATACTCTAACCTTTAGAACAATACCAGAAATTATCTGAATTTATAATAAATAACATAGAAATTGCTTTTTTAAAGGCACGGAAAATATTTTATTTCTTTTCTTCCGGAAGTCTTCCGGCGTCGAGATTCTTTGTCTGCTATAGAGTTGTCTTTTGAACTAATGTAAGATGCATATATCCATAGATGTCTCATTTCACACCACTGCCACAGTTCTCTGGCTAAGTCATTAAAATGTGGGAAGCGAGTGCCACCCATCCTATTAATGTAAGCTATGGCAGTTGTGTTATCTATTCTTAACAGTATTTCACAGTCTCTTAAGTGTGATGCAAATGTTTTAATACCTATAAAAGCTGCTAGTAACTCTAGATAATTTATGTGACACGATTTTTCATCCTCTGTCCAGTGTCCATGTCTTTTACTATTATTACACACTAATCCCCAACCTGAAAGTGAAGCATCAGAGTAAATTTCCAAATTAAAATCAAATGATTTTATTTTCATAATATCGGTCTGAATATGTGAAGACCACCATTTTAAATCTAATAAAACTTCTTTTGATAGGGGAATATTTTTTTCATAATTCCCATAGTTAGCTTCTAACATTATTGTCTTATAGTTTTCCATTATTTTAGTGTAAAGCCAACCATATTCCACTGCTGGGCATGCAGCCACAAGTTGACCTAAGAGCTGAGCAAATTCTATTATTTTGCATTGTTGTTTAAATTTATATTTTTTAATGGTCTTTAGAATAGAATTCCTCTTTTTAGGAGGAAGAGCAATAGAGAACTGGACAGAGTTTAACAGAAATCCTAGATACTGACAGACTTGTTTTGGCTTCAAGCAACTTTTTTCTATGTTTATTATAAATCCTAAGTTTTCTAGAAACTTTTTGGTATTGTTCACATTTCTTAAACATTGATCATATGAATCAGCAATACACAAAATATCATCTAAATATATGCAAGAAACAAAACCCAATGATCTCAGGTGAAGTATGACCGGTTTCATTATTTTGGTGAAAATGTAGGGTGCCGTACAGAGTCCAAAAGGAAGGCAAGTAAATTCATAGAGAATCCCTTTATACAAGAATCGCAAATATTTCCTATCAGGCTTATTTATAGATAGTAAATAGTATGCATTCTTTAAGTCGATTGTGGCCATTTATTGCTGTCCTGATGTCTTCGAGTTTGAAGTGAACAGTATTAATAAATTTATTAAGTTGTTTTAGATTTAATATAAATCTCCAAGTGCCATCTGACTTAGGATGTAAAAATATTTTAGATAAGAACTGTCCATTTACAGGTGAACACACTTCTATAGCACCTAGCTGTAATAACTTTTCTAATTCACAAGAAATAAGGCTATCTTCTTTTAGTGTAAAAGAGTCATTTTTTGGAATGGTTTCTTGTGTAGGAGCTGTAAAGAATGGTATATTGTATCCACAAATCCAGTTATGTATAGTATTATTAGTTGTTATATTATACCAACAATGGGTGAAATACTTTAATCTTCCTGCCTGTACCTGTATCAGCGACGACGACGATCCTGACGCTGTGAGTGGTAATGTTTCTGAGGGGACCGCCTCGGACGACTCGCCATCATTTTGTAGTGCGTAACACGCTTCTGGTTCGATTTCTGCCCACTCTGACGTTGCACTTGAGGTCTTTGTGGGCCCCGGTAGTTTAAAGTAGGTTAAGATGGGTTTGGGTTGGGACGAGCTGGGGTGTGCTTTAATTCTTGAGCAGATTTTTTAACTGCTTTAGAAGAACTAACTTTCTCCTGTAACTTGTCTCCCAACAAATATTCAGAGACAGGAGTTTGCCCTAGCGTCTCCTTAACATCTTTGTTCAGGCCTGGGAGTATAAGGGACCTTCTTGTCATAGTGTTCTCATGAAACAATCCACATAGTAGTCTTAAGGTATCGCTTATTGTTTCTATGTTGTGATTGTCCCCTGAGAAAAGCATTTCATTGAGTATTTTTCCCAGCCCTGTGATTGCAATAGCCAGTTGCGTTTGCTGATCCTTTATACGGTTATCTCTTTTGATTCCATTTTCGTTCATAGCTGCTGCAACTTCTTCATTTAGCTTTGGTGGAATCAAAAGGCTGCAGTTAGCAGGAGGATCATATTTTTTTATTAAATTTGATTTAATCTCTGGGTTAAGCCCATCCCGGAGAATTATTGCCCATCTTTTGGCCAGGCTCTCATGGAGGTTAAATAAATTGGCAGTGTCTTCTTGGCCTTCCTGCCCTAGAAGTCCCTCAATGAGAGGTGGTAGAGCACAAGGATCTTCTATATCAGATGTTGGAACTGGCACTGCCTCTGAGACTACTGTCCCCCCCTCTTTTTCGCCTAAAGAGTTCTCAGCTATTGGGTATCCACATGGGGGTGAAGACGAATAAACTAACCGTAGAGGTGTCCCACTGCTGGTACTACTTGATGACCTGCTGTGTGACTTAATACGTGAGGACCTGCTGCGCATCCTACTACGTGGTGACCTGCTGCGCGTCCTACTACGTGATGATCTACTGCTTGGCGAGGTACTGATTCTCCGAGCCCTTTTACTTTTTGATCTGCTCGTGCCATGGCGACTTTCGCGGTAGTCATCTAAAACAGAATGGGCTATATTGAACCAGGTGAAATCTCACTAACTATCCACGGCTAACCTCTCGTGAAAGCTCTAAGGATGTTTTTAAAGTGAGTTTCATGATGCTTGAACATCTGTAGACAACATATCTTGACCTTTTACCACGGCTAACCTCTCGTGAAAGCTCATATGTGGTGTCAATTTGTTGTATAAATGCACTACGACATTCTCATGGTTAACCTCTCGTGAAAACTCTAGAGATTTGAGTGCGAATAAATCTTCAATAACATTTTCTTGCTAGAACTCTCTGACCGAAAGTTATGTTAAAGTAAAAACTTACCAATACGGGAACGATTTCTTTTCGAAAAACGCTCTTCTAGCTTTCGTAACCTGTCATTTAGATCTTCTACAGTATCACTACGTGGTTTTTTCTTGTGTTTGCCCATTTATTCGGTTTCCCACGCTAATACACTGAAATTAACTTGTTTTAAAGATTTTTTTGCAAAATGTATGTAACAACGCAATCGCACAAAAAGTACAATGACATAGACAAGCACGGACAGGTAGGGGGATGCCAGCGTCGGACCAGAAAGTATACCATAGTAAAAAATGTTTTAAATCTGATGAGTTCATCTTTAAGGATTGTGACAGCGCAGTAGTGCAAGGTGCATACTACACAGTACAAAATGAGGACGAGATTACGGAACATAATTATAATTTTATTCTATTAAATTATTTCACATCAGTAATAAAAATAGATAAATAAAGAATATAAATAGAAGGATAAAATCGGAACATCAGATTGAAAACAAAAATAAAACAATAAAGTTGCACTCAATTCGAAAAATCTAATGGCCTGAGATGCTTACAAAAATAGGCGGATCTATTCCATTTGAAGCAGTAAAGAAGCAGAGTAGCCCAGAACGCCAAGGATAGAAACAAATGATGCAGCAGTATCAATGAGGATGTGGTCCGGACAAGGAATCAAGGACCCTCGTAAATGAGGAATACGATTCTAAGACTAGGGTGAACACAATGAAATAATCTATTTTGTATACATACCTAAAAAAAACTTGACAAATTGATAAATCCCTCCTCTTTTAAAGTCGGTTGAAAATAATACAAATGGAATACAAATTGTATAAGCCCGTACTAACTAAAAGTTTTCCTTGCGTGCGTCGAAGGATTGATATCGCCCGTAAAATCTAAAGTTGTTTTAAAAACTGTGCTCACGATTCCTTCCGAGTGAAATATGAACGTTTTCCGTTTTTATCAACTGCTGTAGATCAGTTTTAAATCCTTTTCTTGTTATACATGCTGAACTTTCCTCCAAGTTATATTTATAACGACATCACTAAGTCTTTTCCTGGTTTTCAATTTCAAGCTTGGATGGATACTTGCAAATACTTGCAAATTAAAGAAAGAATGCAGGTCAACCAGACCAAATATATTTTTTATAAGTTTGTCCCTTTCACTATCTTTCTTCACTCCTATCACTATACAAAAATTACATAGGTTTCTTTACATTTATTCTTTATTAAGTTGGCTGAAGTATAGTTGTTTTTTGATTACGTATTTGAGCCGTATGGGGTCCTGACATTGGAACCTTGGGGTCCAAGAGCGCATCGATAGCTTAGGGTCATTACAGATCATCTATGAAAAACTTCAAGTGACAACCAAGCTGGTATTTATTTCGATCAAAGATTAGGCCTCGTCATTCAGTGAGGTAATGTGACATTGTGATGAGCCTTGTTGGTACACTTCCTATTTCGCAATGTATAGGTAGTGTTTTTTATTTATAAATTAGTTTTTTTAAATTAATTGTGTACTTACTGACATGAATCAGTATTGTAATTAAATGGTTGCCGTCATCGGCTACCTCACGTTCAGCCGGATTTCAATTCGGCTGAAATAAAGTACGCCGCATTGATTGAGTACTTTGCGTTCAGAACGATACAGTTAAAAGCACGACAAAATGATTCAACACTACCAGATGTATTAAGTCCATAAGACATTAATAAATACATCATACATACAATTAATACATCAGGTATCATGTATTTAGTCCGGTAAGAAGAGTCCATATGCGAAGACAGCTAGTGCAGTTTAGACACTGCTCTACCCGCCTCCACCTAAAAGGTGCTTTTTCACGCCTCTTTTGAAGGGTGTCCCTGTTGTGCTGTCAAAGAATTCCAAGTTCTGGAAGTACGACAAAGAAACGAAGCACTAAATTTCTTTGCGCGGTTTTTTCTAGGATAATAAGTCCATGCTCGGCGTCGATCATTAAACTTGGATCTTCCACTCGGCCAGCAGAAAGAGATCTCCTTAAAAATAAAATTTTGGAATCTATAAAACTGTATTCGTTATTTCGAATATTTTATTTTATATGTTATACATTTTCCTATTAATACCTGACTAATACTCTTCCGTGTTGCCAGCTTACCACATAATATATCAAACACACTAATGGATTGACTGGATCACAATAATGGAATCAATTATTGCTAACAAATTTTAATTATGTATTATTAAAACTATGTTACAAGTGCAATATTATACAGAGTATGTAGACTCTCTTGTAAAGGAAATACCTACACCTAGTAGTGTTTGAATGGTTACAATGGAATGCGAAGAAAATTTAATTTATAAGATTTTTTCTGTTTGCATTGTATTGCCACGAAAGAGCTTAATTAACTCGCAATACGGATCTCACAACACATGACCGTTAAATCACGAAATCTTACGCCTAATTCGCAAACCCACAAACATAACAAGTGCCTTTTACGTCACAAGGAATCGATACTACCATAATACCGTTGTGGTAACTCCTTAATAATTCAATGCAAGCTGACTGTAGACCTGTTTTCAGAATCAGTTAAGCCTAAAGAACTGTTACTGCGTGTATGGTTTTTGTAATTTCCCTACAGTATTTCACTGGTGTTAGCGTGAAGTAATTATTTAGGATAATACTGCAGAGCGAAATTGTCCGTTACAAATTTTATGTAAAATGCACACGGTGGTGGAGCCATTACGGGCTGTTTCAAAACCTGGAATCATAATTTACGTCGCAGGCAAAATATTGATACTGTGTTGGTGGGTATGTTTTGGGGATATTAATTAAGATGTTCGGTACATTTTTGTTTTTCAATTTTGAAATGATGCATGTTTAATTGTTTAGAATAATAGATGCAATGAAATCTTCACATCCGCCATGCTGTAAAACTTGCTTCAGAGTATTATTACAAAGTACATATTTATGGAATAAACCTTACATACTACAGACACTAATATTCATAAAGTTCAAATGGTTTTTAACAAATTAAGGTTAGAAGGGAAATCAGAGAGCTTGCTACAAAACTTTTGGGTGATTTCAACTCGTAAAATCCAGTATCTAACAAAAGACAAAACGAGATATTAATGCTTTCACTATTTCTGTCCAGATCAATTTTTTATTGACACCATTTTGTAAATCAAAAAAAAATATGAATAATACACACAAAACTTATCAATCTTCTATTTTACAAACCAAGATTTATTTCTTTGAAAGGACTTAAGAGTTTTAATTATAAAACTTTAATTTCATTTTAAAATCTTTTTATACATGTCTGTTTTATTGTAAATATTGAAACCCTGTTCAGACATAGCTTTGCGGTATTTGCTACAATGTCGTGAGTAGTAAAAATTCAAGCGAATTCCGCCGGGTGTTCGAATAAACTTGAAGTTTGGCCCAAGCTCTTGGGTTTTTAACTTGTTTTGCTTGGCGGGATAAGAAGGGTGAGTAGTATTACTTTCCACATTGGGAATCGACTTGAGCAGTGATAATATCGCATAACGCATATATCAGCTACGATAACATTCACAGTAGAAAATATGTTAGTGCAAGTAAAGTTTGCAAAGACGCCCGCTTCTCTTGTACTGGAAAACACACTTATGTACTTCTCGACTACCGCTACGCCGCTACGTATGAGACTTACAGTTGATTATTCAAACGTTTCTTAAGCTCGAGGTAATCTTACATATTTTAAGTATTGTCAAAGTCAATATTTATAACGGCAAACGCTAATATAAGGTCTCCTTAAAAATTAAACGGGTGTGTCCTGACACTTGACAATGGCATGAAATGTCGCAAAGTACTACGTCACCCCGAAGTAAAACCTCAAGAAAGATGAAGAAGAGAAGTAGACAGGTTGACGGGTTATAAAACATAAGTCACATTTGAGTATTCGGCTGTTAGAAGAGGATAATAGAGCTCTCTTGTAATAATTTTATTTAGCCTTCGTAAATATATGTATTTGTACGTAAATAATTGATAGATGTGACAAATCAAAAGAACACACAGATGACAACACTTGCGTTGAGGGATTTATTCCTACTAAGTATCTTGCAGTCTAATGATAAATGTATAAGGTGGTGTACTGTAACTCAGTTGACTACCATTGTGAATTCATGCACTGAGTTCTGCACGCTTACTTTATAAGAGGTCGTAGAGCTCCCGTTGGAGATTTAGAAAACCGATTCCAGGTCGAGTGATAAATTTAGAATGAATTTCTAGAAATTTTAATGTTGCTTCCGGAATATATGTCTTAAGGTTTAGGGCAATATAATTGAATTCTGCTTAAATCTTAATCAAGTACAAAATATTTTCTCGTCGTCTGATGATAGGCGTAAAGGGCTGATTTTATTCCTTTATTAGTCAACATTGATTGAACTTATTGAAATTTATGCAAAAATAAGTACTTGCATATACTACATGATTATTATGTATGTTTATAGGAGGTGTCATGAGAGGGATATATTATATTGTAATAAACATAACGAAGACTTAAAGTAATAATTATACATTGGTACGTATTTGAGAAAGTATTATATAGATGTGAAAAAAGGTTGGACAACATGAGCTGAAAGATAAATAAAACATCATAAAAACACGGGAAGTATAAAAAGTTTCAGTTTCGTTTCCAAATTATACTTTGACAATCCCGACGACTCTTCCCAAGATAAAATCCGTAATATTGTCGATTGGGGCCATGAAACAGACGTGTTTAACTTCCTCCCAGTAATAAGTTTCCGAGGCATGAATTTCCATCTGCAGGATAAAGTTACTTTGAAATAAATTAAGTGGAAATGTCAATAGTTTATACTTTTTCATTGTGTTTTATTTTTATATCATTCTCTTGTTTTTTAACTTATTTAGTATTAGGTTCTTGCCGTTTAATAATAAAATCAGTATTAGTGAGATATCTATTAACTAGTGTCAAAATAATTTTCATAAAAGTATTCTAATTAATTCTAAAGACACAAATTCAGTAGCAGAAACTAGTGTTAGCACTGCACTTATTTAATAAAAAAGCTAGTAGATACACTGATATACAACTACTAAGAATTGTTATTAAGGTATAAATTTTAACACGGGCGGCTGTCGTGTTCCATAAATTATGAGAAATTGCCGTGAATTCTCGAGCGAGCGGCCGAAACTTTGTGCCGTTTAGCGATATCCTGACAGAACGCTAAAGTATTACTATAGCTAAAAACTTATGCTGTGACTGCCCTATAATATTTTCTTTATTAAAAAGTTGTTGAAATAAAAATTTGAATTTAGAAGGTTACTTCTTAAACGCTGGAACACTGTTCGTTTTTACTAAGCATTCCCTAGGCATATGTGACTCTTAACGATAAATTATGTCTCGTTCTATATCTTTTAGATAGACTGAGCTAAAAACGCTTATAGACTCTTAAAAATAAGCAAATGTTAGTGAAAACGAGCACTAGTATTTATAATAAAGCAGATATTATTAATAGTATGTTGGTGTAACGTAAGAAGACATTTACCAATATTGTTCTATCATGAATAAGCCGGTATTAGTTTGCTATTATTTGAGGGGCATATTAATATCGAGACTTTCAGAAATACCCTTATATTTTGGCCATTTATTCGAAAATACCAGTTTTATCAATCAGTAAAGGATTACCGTGGCGATTGGTACTTACCTAGAAAATAAATATTATTATATATAAATAAGCAAAGATATTTCTAGGGTGTTTCATGTTTTCATCCAACTTAAAATTCAGCTGTATGTTATTGTTTTTTTTATGAGTGTAACCTTAGAATTCTATCATTTATAAACTGATTTAAAAATGTTTTTTTATTGGAAGTGTATGCTTTTTGTATGTGTTATTGAAGAAGTTCGGTTTTTAAATAAAAATAGCTGGAATGATTAATCAACTCGTGAATGTAAGCGAATTTGCGGATTTTGGTTTTCCTGTGGTGTTTATGATAATTATTATATACGTTAAAGTAAATATACTGACGCTGAAGGTTACCCATATAACTTTAAATTTAGAAATTTATCATTAAAAACTAGCAAAAACTAAAACCGGCTTCAAAATATAGGGGAAGAAAAAAAATAGGTTGGTAAAGTCAACAGCACATCGAGCGGAACAGTATGACTTTCAGGCCACCCTTACTCCGATCGTTATAGAGACCGCTTTCATAGTGCAACTGTTTCGCTTGATATGCTATCGTCTGTACTTATCAGACAAGAAGGTATTTTTTGGAGTCAGTGCTTCACTTTCAATTGTTTCTGGTGAAAGCCTAACACAATTCCTTACTACGTAACCAAGGAACGAGCTCCAAATTTTATCCATTTAAAAACACTTTCCAACAGAACTTGCTTGATACTCTTATCATTCTGATGCCAGCAATTCATGAGACGATTATGGTGCGACAGTAAACCTAGACGAGCTTAGCGTGTCTGTGGTGACGCAGAACTCGAAATAATTATTTATGTCATACTTACGCTGAGATCTGACTACTGAGAAAGTCTGTCTTGTTGTAAATTGTAGGTATAGAGCAGCTTTGAATTAGGTTAATTGTATGAAAGACACGGTATTCCAAATTCAAATTAGTGTTTCATAAAGTTTATGATAGTTAATAAAACCTAATTGAAAAAATTCTTTTGTCTCCCACCGTTTGTTTTTTCTGTGATATCGCTGTGTTTGCAGCTATAGAAAATTTTTAAATTTGTTTTAATTATTTTTTACTTTATTCGTGACATCAATGCTGTACAGGCAAATATGTACAGGCGCTGTGTAGGTTCATCGCTTTCATTTGCAAAATCAAACATGTCAGATATAGAAGTAGCTTTCCATGCTATGTGACAAAAGGACATTGATTATTTATGTAGCCCTTTTAGTAAATTGATGTTGTTCTGCAAGATTCATAATGGAGATTTCAGAATCCAAAGAGAGGAGAAAATTCACGAATCTAGCAATTGTCTTGTATAACTTGTATCGAATCTAGGAAATAAATAATGAACAGGATTTGGAAAACATTTAACTACAAGTAATTATCATTTAGAAAGTATGAGTTATTTTATTTAAAAAAGGCTGTGTAAAGTACATTTTTTGTATGATATAGATCTTATGTGGCATTGAAGTTTCCAAAAAAACCCAGTAATTAAAATATAAAACTAGAAAACTTTCACGTCCTGAGGCGGGAATCGAACCCGCGACCTTTCGCAATCCGGGTGACTGCTCTTGAGTAATGCTGCTTGAGTAATTTTTAAAACATTTATAATAATGTTAAAATCAAAAATTAAGAATATTCATTCAAACCATCAATACTATTCGTTTACTCTAATTAAATGTTACAACATGCTAACTATGCAAGCAGAACGCATTGATTACAAAAATATCATTAATTTTGTCCATTGACCCATACCCATACGGTGGTCACTACTGTGTTGTGACGTCACAAGCTAGCAACATTTTCTATGGAGTCTTTTGATAACGTGTAGCAGCTCCTCAAACAACTCGCTATATCTAAAAAAACTATCGATCGCAGACACAGACTGCAATATTCATCCTTTTGACATGCTATTTAAAAATGAAATAAAAAAAATGGTTAGCTAAAACTTGTAACGTTGATGTGAGAGCTAAGCTAATTTATCATCATCTTCATACAGCCTATGATGCCCATTGGTGAACAAAGGCCTCCCCATCTTTTTCCAAATGGAACGGTTCTGCGCAGCCTGCATCCAATGGCTCCCCGCGAACCTGCCAAGGTCGCGCTTTCCGGCATGTGGTCGCCATTCCAAAACTTTAACACCCCACTGGCTGTCTGTTCTGCTTACTATGCCACTGCCACTTCAATTTGCCGATCCTATGAGCAATGTGACTTTGGTTCTCTTACTGATTCTATCTCGCAGAGAAACACCTAACATAGCTCGTACCATAGCTCCTTGTGCGACTGCGAACTTGCACAGAAGGCCCTTAATAAGCGACCACGTTTTACAGCCGTATGTCATCGCCGGCGGCATACACTGGTCGAAGACTTTCAACTTCAAGAACTGAGGAGTTTTGGACTAATCCAATTAAAACAAGAAAATACCGATGTACGGTACTGAAGTAGTTAAAATGCGATTAAATTTATTTTCTTAAATTTGGTACCTAAGGGAGTTTTACTTAATTGTGGATTTTCTCATATTATAAATCGAAGCTGTTTATGGGTTAACCTTGTTTAAGGTAGAACTTTGAGTATTTTTAATATCTGTATAATTGCGTTGCTGGATAAAATTAAAAAGACATTTACAGTAAGTATTGAGATATTATTTCTCATTACGTGCTCTACCATAAAGATAGCATATCTGCACTACTAGTAGATAATGCTAAACCAAAACCTACAGATATGTGTATGACTATAAAAACTTACCTAATCATGTAACTATATGTTGTGACGCGGTTGCCTTAACAAACCGGGTAGTGGATCCCTCGTTCAGACACTTAATACCTACATTTGAATTAAAACCCCTTTACTGGACTTAATTAGATGATACGTTATTATTTTTTACCCGACGTTTTTATTACTTTATAGCGATCTGGATCACGGGAAGTTTTCCTAAACGAGTTAAATCCCATAAAGTAGCTTTATTTAATAAAATACTATTAAATAAAGCTACTTTATCACTAACACATTTTTATATGTATCATCTGATAGTAGGATTTGAATATAGCATAGAGGCGACCACGGACCGAAAGGCGCAGTGTCCTGCCCACACTGCGTCTTCCTCGAACAAGGAAGACGATCTGGTGAATATCGCAGGCAGCCGCTGGATGGGTGCAGCATAGCACTGATAGTCGTGGAAATTATTAAGGCCATTTGTCAAGCAGTGAATGTCTTTCGGCTGGAATGATAATGATGATTTGTAGTGTTGATTCGAACAAATTAAATCTTAATAAGAGCTTTATGTCTTATTTATAGTTAAAATAGCAAAAAGAGCGAATTTGTACAGTTGGGATGTTGCCTAAGTTTGAATTTGGCGTTATTTTTCACAAATTCGGAAAATATACGCTACTTTTACCCATAAAAACAATTCAAACTTAAAAGATATGGAATATTGTTGAAGTTGTACTGTTTTGAAAATTAAATATTATGGTCATTTTTTTCCAAATTTATTAAAAATGTTAATGACATTAGATTGCTGACATCAATCAAAATAACTATTATTATGACAACTATAAAAAAACATACTTAATACATAGTTATTATCAATTTTGTCAGTATGTCCATACATTTCTTAGTAATATGGGAACATGTGACGTCACCTGTTCCGTAGATTTTCTATGGAGCGTTTTTGGACGATGCGCCGCAACACATCAAACATACCACTATAACTGTGAAACTATTGATCTTAGACATACTATTTCTTTTGCAATATTTCTTTATGATAAACTTCTTATTTATTAAATAAAAAAAAAGTTGTCAACTACCCTATTGGCCAGAACCAAAATGTAACCGGTACACCTAGTACAAACACTTTTAAATTTCGAATCACTATCGTATCGAGTAGTTACGTTAGCTTTTTTCTGGCTTTTGTTTGCAATTTTAAGCGATAAGGATACATTTTCGATTCGAAATTTAAAAATGTTCGTGCTAGGGGTACTGTGCTTTAGGCGACTATAACACCGTTCTAAAATGATCAAAACAACATTTAGTTTTATATTTTATTCAGTACCTAATATCATTACTTAAACTTTTATTTATCTGCGATCCACTTGTTTCCAGCACTATTGACCTATCAGTAGATCCTACTAGAGACTAATAATTTAAGATAATTGTAAAATATTCCATTACCGTTAAGTATTCATACAAATTTTATTATTTGATACGAGTATCAGAGATAACGGGTTGGCAACACGTGCGTGTGATGGGTGCTGCGAGTTTTTAAACTTATTTTTTTTATACTTACTTCAAGTTTGGCAAACAAGAGTGTACGTTTCGACTGATAGCCGATAGACTTATATTATAATTTTCGTTGTTCTTTCAATTAAACTGTAACTAGTATAGTCGTAGTTCTTCTTATCTAATAATTATAATCTGCCTGTAAGCTACAGTAACCGGTTACCACCAGGCGGGCTGTATGCTTGATTGCTACTCTTGTCATATATTTTTTTTATGATGACTCTATTTATCGCTTCGTTACACGATACCAATCTTCCACTAAGGTCTAGTTTACTATAAACTACACTCGCCTAAAACTTAGGTCAGTAAAGTTCAGAGTTGAGTTTGTCTTCACACCTAACCTGATTGAAAACTTTTTGATGAACGTTAAATACAAGTCTCTGAACTTACGAAAATTAGTGGTTTCAAGTTTGTTTGTGTAAAATGAACTTTTGCCATTGATGTTTTGATTAATAGGTTTATATGTATGCAGATAAAGTTAATCATTAAAGACATAATACACTTTCCATTGTGTCTGAATACCGGCGCGGCGAGCTGCTATGCGATTCTCTAAAGTCAGCAGCCGTAAATTTGTGGCTGTCGGCAGCGCGGTCTTACCTTTTGGCGTTTGTTTGACAACCGTTGGAGACACTTGCTTTCTGACAACGAGCACGGCGTGAACGGGAATTAAAAAAAAGTTGTTTATTTTTATTTTTATATTTTTATGTCAATCACACAAGAAAAACGAAATCAAAAAATATCGATTGTACTTCATGTCGTATAGGTATCCAAAACAACGACAAACACACACAGCCACGAGATCGAGGTATAATAATATGCTAAATTTCTAGCGGGAACAGGACCTCTAGATATGAGATTCAACTTAGAGAATAGTTGAGTAATAAAGTTTATAATGCGTTAATTCATAAATTTGTTGGATGGCGATATTTTGTGCATGTTTTTGAAGCTTCATTTAAGGTTTCGTATCGTGCAAACGAGGTGTGGTTCCGAATGCGGGGTAATTTATAACGGGGTATTTCTAGTTTTATACTTTAATTACTAAGAAAAATATTTATAAAGTGACGACATAAATTAACAAGATTTTATATATATATTTTTAAATCATATTTAAAACAACTTTTTATTTGAAGCTTATATCTTATTTTTCGAACAACTCCACTCAGATATTGACATTATAAAAAAACGCACGCGTCTTTACTCTGCAGCAGTTAACAACAAAGTGAGCGAGCGCGAGAGTGTGGTTGATTCCCTCGCCTCACCCTCTCGCGTCCTTTGACTCGCGTCTGATAAACCGACACAAAGCGGAGCGACAGCGAGGCGAGGCGAGGGAAGACGAGAGTACATGAGCGCACCGACCACACTCTCGCACTCGCGTTCCCTCGCGTCGCCTCGTGGAGAGTCTGGATGGGGCATTATATTAAAGTACTTATTGAAAGGAATCATGAATTCATAGGCAATAAAAATATATAGCAAAGACTAAACCTTATCAAACACTCACACTTACCAAACTAAACAAACACAAAACTAAAACTAACCCGACTAAAACTTATCAAAGACAATTGACATCTTCAGTCTTCCTGTGACCACAATCGCTGTAAAGTAATCGAAACGTCGGCTGTATAATAATAATGTAACATCTTATTAATTGCGAGTTAAATCTGGTAAATTGGTTTTATTTCTAATGTGTAGTGCTCGCGAAAATGTAAGACAATACTAGATAGCAAAGAGAAAAGCGACGAAGTGTATGTGAAAAAGCCGAGCGAGCGAAGCGAGCTTACACACCGTGGCAGCTTCCCACTGGCGCTAGAATCAAAATTCCTTTGAAGGCATGGCAAATATAAAGTATTTCTATTTTTTTTTCAAACCATAATGTTCAACACTTAGAAAAACTTACTTGACTTATATGTAATCATTTCATCAATAAATATAAACGCCAGGAACTACGCTCGTGATTATCTTATACTTATATTATTACGGGGCTCAACACGTCAACATGCTGTAATTTGAGTAAGTTTCCATGCTTATATGTGCAATGGCGCTTAATAGTCACAAATTTCTTTCTTTATCACTACAGGAAACAGCTGGTTTACCACACGCAACGCGTATTAGTGCTACTGGTAAAGTGAAGTCGATAAAACTAAGTAGAACTTAAGCAGTAAGCTGTTAGAAGTCTGTAACGTTGTGGAAAAAACTTTTCATATTATAATAATTGGACAATTTTCATTAATACTTGGTTGACTAGTCGCCTTTCGAACTTTATTTTTCAACTGTAAGGGGTGGTAATTCAAAATGTGGGGTAATTTTAAATGAAACCATGTACATCATGATAGAAAAGGACAGCTAGTAATCACTTTCTAGTGGCTGAGAGGGAGACCCATTTTAAATGCTAGGCACTGAGTATAGACTTTTTCCTTTGTTCCCGTTGAGTCACACCATTTTGTGTCACAGTGTTACTCAACGGGAAAAATATTCCCAATGAGTAACACCGTAACTCAATGCCACTATTTTTTTCCCGTATGTATGTAGCTGGATCATCCCCTGAAGTACCTGGTTACCATATATATGTAGGAGATGTTGAGCATACTCTTATTTTATTTATATAATAATCGTAGGGTACAATAAATAACCTCTGCTATACTTATGGTAGCTTGGTACTTCAGGGGATGATCCAGCTACATACATACGAATTTGAACAATGATTTTACCCATGAAGGTGTTACTTAACGGGAATACAGCGTTCTGTTTAGTTACACTGTCACTCAACGGGAACAAAATAGTGGCATTGAGTTACGGTGTTACTCATCGGGATTATTTTTCTCGTTGAGTAACAGTGTGACACAAAATGGTGTGACTCAACGGGAACAAACGGACTTTTTATTCTTTCAAATCATGATATGAACGATCTCGTTCGAAGTCACCCCGCGTTGCAAATTATTCCACCCTACCCTATACCTCTTTCTGTGTTTTTACTCAACCGTTCAAATCAAGTTCCGGACAGAAGCTAGCGTTAATCTAGACACGAAGAGATATAACTCAATTGGAATGGCATTGTAATTTAGTTGGCGTGAATTCCCAAACATTTCATTCAAGCAGATGCCAGCTTAGCTTGATTTATCAGGTTTCTTGACAGACGTAACACGATATACGTGAATTTTATACTGTTTTGCAAAGTAGGTGATTATCTCTATATTTAAAACTGGATCATCTGCTCGTCGATATCAACAATGAACCGGTAGCTCGAGATTCCACTGCGTGATTATTACGTCTATTTGCTATTGAATCCAAATATAATTTCGATGACTGGCTGCTACAGTGGTCAGTACCCCAGCTGTTTTATTTTCATTATTAGCGTACATAATATCCTCGCTTGTACGTACTTTTACACTAAGATTAGGGTTGGCCGGAAGAGATATCTTTTAGAGATAAGCTCACTATTATACATGTGCTTTCATAATGTATATTTTATGTGTGCAATAAAGGATAGACAGACAATAGACAGGGGTAGTAACTTCTGTCAATTAAACAATAAGTGCAGAATACGAATCCCGGTAAGGGCAGATGATTGTACTATAAGTACGATTATTGAATTAATCAAATTAAGTATACCGAATTTCACGTGTTTTCCAAGTGAGAAACATTCGTCTAAAAGATCTACATTATTCTAATAGTTTATAAAACATACATTTTGATGAAGTTCGTCTGTTCAAATGAATTAACCCACACTCCTTACATTAAATATATTGAGAGTGAATCAGAAGGCAGAGTACTTGTTTCAGGAGTACTTGTCAAATTTACGGATTGCCCCTGTTACTTATATCTAGAGGAAACCTTGTGCTTGCAGCATACAACATCCCTGTAACCAATATTATACAGCACTTCTCAACGAGTTTTGGTGACCATCTTTTCAAGCAGCGAGCAGTTTCAAGTGGCGCTCTACATTTCAGTGGGAAATACCCAAGATCCGTTCATCTATATAGAAATCCGTAATAAACCACCCTAATCTCGTTTATACTTAGAGATAAAATTACTAAAATAATTGGTCTCTTTTAGATCTTGCTTGAAAGTTTTTACCTGAAAATATATTTTGTGTTATCACTACATAGTATAAAACAAAGTCGCTATCCGCCGTCTGTCTGTCCCTATGTATGCTTAGATCTTTAAAACTACGCAACGGATTTTGATGTAATTTTTTTTTAATAGATAGAATGATTCTTAAGAAAGGTTTATATGTATAATACATGTTTATATGTATAATACCCGTGCAAAGCCGGGGCGGATCGCTAGTGTAATATAAATCATTCTTACACTGCTTCGAAAAAGCTAGTCGCATTGCATAATTCAACCATTACAGCTTTGATTAAATCTCTTTGAATGTACAATTTTGTCGCAATAGAGTGGCATTGAAATACAGTTTTCGCTTAACGTTCGTGTGAAAAATAGAATGCAACTACTAATAACTGCATTCTATTTACCATTTTATTCTACCAAAGTATAAAATATTGCTAGGTTCATTTTTGAAGTAAAAATTTTACTCTTGAGGTGTATGAAATATATTGGCAATAAATATATTCATTTTCAATCTTTCTTCCCTCAACTCGCTGGATATGCAAGCCTATTATGATGCTCAACAAGTTTACAAATATGTGTTTTTTAATATAATTAAAACGCATACTAAACATTGACGTTAGGTATTTCGATTCTGGCATGACTGGTTCAGGTTAGCACTAATGTGATTAAATTAGTATTAAAACTATTTTATACTCATAACTCTGTCTATTTATTTCAGAACTAGCGGCTACGCTCTCGGGGATGATGCTTATCGATCTTAAAAATATTGTCTGTTTTTAAACTATCTTAATCGGTTCAGTGACTTAGGCGTTAAAGTGTGATAAACAAACAAACTAACTTTTGCATTTACAATATTAGTTAGGATATAGACTAAGTCTAATGTTTATGTAAATATACCAGTGTTAAAGTTAAAGTCTCTTGGGTTGATTAAGAGTTTTTTATTAACTGTCCTCACTCTAAACGTTTTTTTTAGAAAATTTTAAACTAAGTTACTTTTTACTTTAAAATGCGATGTTTTACCTGTCCCTTATGAAGCGGATTCTAAGGTTTTAACCTTACATTGTTAGATGAGTTCATGAATTATTCAGCTATCGTCTACCTAACGACAGTTGACGGTATGTATATCTAGATTCTTTCCGTTTGCCACTTTCATATTTGACTCTAACTCGGAAATATAATAATAATAATAATAATAATAATAATCATACACTCACCTATTATCTAGCTCAAAGTAAGCGTCAATAAAATGCTTGTGTTATGGATACTAGATAACGGATAAATAATGATAATAATATGTATATAGATATTATAAATATACTAAATAAACACGTAAACATCCATGACTCGTGAACAAATGCTCGTACTCATCATACAAATTTGCTCCTACCGGGATTTGAACCCGCCACCTCCCGACCAAGTAGCCTGTATAGCAAGGGGTACAGACCACTCGGCCAGCCGGTCGTCAAATAACCTGATATGCAATATGCAATTTAAATGTAATGATATTGCTTGCAGTAGAGCACTAGTCTCACATGATGCTGATGATATCTTCTAATCAACCATAAATAAAAAAATATTCTAATTATTTAAAAAACTCGCACACCGGATGCTCGATCGTTGAGGTAGAAATCAATTCAGTTCTCCAATAAAGTGATGATATAATAGTTATTGCTTGCAAGAGTGAACACATTGACAACAATTTAACTGTGATTAAAAATAGACTGAAAGATTTTAAGCAAAATATGAACTCTGATTTCCTATGTAGGAATAAATACTCATAAATTTAAAAAAATGTTTTTTTTATACCACTAAGGTGGCAATCAATCATACGGCCCACCTGATGGTAAGCGGTTACCGTAGCCTATGGACGCTTGCAATACCAGGGGTATCACTTGCCCATTGCCGACCCTTCAAAAACCTTTTCACGCCTCTTTTGAAGAAACCCATGCTGTACTCATTCGAGAAAACTTCTGCAGGGAGCTCATTCCACAACCTGAGCGTACAGGGAAGAAATTTTCTTCCTATTATTACGACTACAGTTTATAACAGTATAATATCATCAGGTTATTTGGGAACTTTAATTTCTGTTCAATGAATAAGCTTTATTTTGCATTGACATTTAAAATGGAATTTATTATTTTCCTTGTATTAAAACCGTTAATAGTAAAATATGTTTTAATTTGAACTTCTTTGAAAAAGAGTTGGAAATTTATTTTTACCGTCTGCCAATAATGCCATTAGGAAACAAGCCGGTGAAAGCTCAGAGGAGCGGAAGTCCGAATATGTCAAACCTTACCTCCAGCGAGGTTTCTTGTTCGGTGGAACGTTACGTGTGAAACCGTCGACTGATTTTTATTTGAAAACGTACTTCACTCTCAAAGTTGTATTTGAGGTTTGTGAGATTTTAGAATTAGATTTGTTATTGAAAATTTTAGTTTGTCTGGAATTTGGACTCTCGCCCACATTCACATACAAAGCTTACAAAAATGGCTTTCTAGAGTCATCGTAACTAATATGAATCCATAGACTTACTTATATACTAAGATCCTTATTTTGGAACTGATGTTCAGATTATAATAAGTGTCTAGGGTTTGCTGCGCTTTATTTAGTAAGTTTTATTGACGACCGCCTGGCCGAGTGGTCTGTACCCCAGGCTACTAGGTCAAGAGGTCCCGGGTTCGAATCCCGGTAGGAACAAATGTTTGTATGATGAGTACGAACATTTGTTTACGAGTCATGGATGTTTATATGTTTATTTAGTATATTTCTAATATTTATATACATATTATTATCATTATTTCTCCGTTATCTAGTATCCATAACACAAGCTCTTAATGATGCTTACTTTGGGCTAGATAATAGGTGTGAGTGTAAAAAAAAAAAAAAAAAAAAAGTTTTATTTATTTTTAAATATTAATTGAACAATTGATGTGTACTGTGTGATTGATTTTTGTGGCGTAGTGGTTTGAGTGATCTGGTTTCGATTACGAAAGCAAAGCAACTTTCTCCATGGTCGTTCCCGGGATGGTTTGACCCGAATTTCTAATCGCGAGTGCCGCTTAAACCCACCAACCCTCATTGGACCAGCGTGGTGTGATGGCCCAATCTCCTCATGCGTTTGTCCCATGTAGGAAGGCCTGTGCCCAGCAGTGGGACGTATAATCCAAAATAACGCAAGCAATCCAAAATAGTCAACTTGAAAATGAATTAAAGAAACTACTTTTATCAAAATCCTATTATTATGTAAAGGAATTTTTAAATGACGAATTATCATAATGACCTAAACTGTATTAAATGTAACTGACATCGTGAATTTGTAATTGTATTTGATTGTTATTATTGACTATTTAGTATCTGACTTATTAGATTTTATTAATTTGTAATTTATGTTTCCAAAGTTGACATTTTAGAAATAATAATTATGTACATAATAAAACATAGAGTTGACTGATATATTTCTAAAGTAGAGTTTGTTGACGTGTTAGGGTTAATTAATTGAAATTATTTTAATGTTTGACATAAGCTTTAAATTTGCTTTTCTGTTTTTTTATTACTTATGTGAAAATTCACAATGCCTTGAAAAGGTGAATTTGTACAACATACTTAAGACCTTACCTACTTTTTAATGTACCATATTGTGCAAATTTTGATGAATTGATGTACACTAATAATAAAACAAGTGGATGGACATTTAAGAATAACTTGTACAAAGTTACTGCTTATTTCTGAATGAAATCTCTTCCAGCATCTTTACTACAGAGAAATGGGAATGATTTCCTAATGTAAATAAAACATCATATAAACGGAATAAATTAAAATTGTCTTACTATATAAAAAAAATATAATATAACATAAATAGTCTTATTACGGTGGTAGACAAAATCAGCGCCTATTGCGAAGGTATGAATAAGGTAAAAATACCTTTGTAAAAGGCGTTCGTTTTGGTCTACCGTCGTAATAGGACTGTTTACGTTAGCGGCTTGAATTTTGATTAGTTGTATATAATAGGTTATGATATAAAATAGACATCGGAAACTGGTTGAATTTCTTATAGGACTGTAATAACATCAACCCGTGTTGAAATTATTAGCATTTTCTGTATCCTTGTTAAACAGATATTAACAAGGATACAGGCTGTTTGGTACATAGCATAACAAACAGGAGCTCGGTGGCGTAGTGGTTTAAGTATACGCTCTGGTTTCGATTACGAAAACAAAGCAATTTTCCCCATGGTCGGTCCCGAGACCAAGCCTGTACATTTATGAGTCCTGCGTCTTTGTACGACAAAATTTAACTCGTTTTACAACAGCCAAAGAAATATATGCACGTTCAGGTAGGAATCCAAACAGATTAGTATTATCTCATATGCCCAGAACTAGCCTGTACAGTAAGAGTTGCCTTGCGATGACTGTTAAGATTTATAATAAATTACCTAAGGAATCATTTTCTTTTCACATGTTTAAATATAGATTAGGGAATTTGTTACGACAACATGTATTTTATAATGTAAAGGAATATTTAGATATTAAATTTAAATAATTATTATGAATGAATGGATTTGACATGATATGTAAAAACTTATTAATATACATATTTGTCATTTTTTTATTTAATATTTGACTATTTTCAATATTGTGGTTGATTTTCATAATTTAATATAGTTGTCATATAATGACATGGGCCTTAGCCCAATCTCCTCATGTGTTTCCCCCATGTAGTAAGGCCTGGGCCCAGCAGTGGGACGTACATAGGCTGGTGATGATGATGATGGTGATGATAACAAGCGGGCACTTACCCATGTCAACACAGCCATATTAATACTATGGTGTTATCCAAAATATAAAATTGTAAAATAATTTTTTAACTGCTTCATACAAATAGTTCAGTCAATAAAACAAAATGTAGGTATGGAATATTTCAAAATAAATTTATGAATTTTGGCTAATACCATAGTATTTATATGACTACTAGCTGACCCCTCAAACGTTGTTTTGCCATAAAAAAAGACAAACAAAAAAAAATACCCGATTCTCAGACCTACTGAATATACATATAAAATTTCATGAAAATTGGTCAAGCCGTTTCGGAGGAGTATGGTTACTTAATTTGTTAGTCGAGAATTTTATATATAAGAAGATAGTAACATAGGTAGGTGCCCACTTGTTATGCTATGTACCAAACATCCTATATTCCGAATAAGAGTGTACTTGAGCCTTTAATTATTTAGACTAACCCCGAATGCTGGCGCTGTTTTGTCACAGCAATCTGTCCCGACCCTGAAGGGCTGTTTCGTGTCGTTAACCCTACATTGCTTACTTAGCACTGTCGACTTTTTATCATATTTAGTTCAAAGCTGGATACAGTTTATTTTGCAAAGAAAATATTTGTTTAAGATTTTTAGCGTAGGTATTACATCGAGTGTAAAAGTTATATTTTGTCCCTTATCAGCCCGCTGCCGCCAGTGCTTACACACAATAGAGAATCGATTGTTTCTGATATGTGGGTAATTCAATGTATGACAAAAATTACATAGTTACAATCTAGTTTAACATATAGAAGACAGATGTATTTAGATTAAATATATTATGTTAATAAGTTAATTTTGCTTGTTGCTTATCCTGTTAGGCCATTATATTTATTCCAGAGACAATGGAATTTTATTTCTTTTAAGCTTTCGAGACTCCTATGTGGCTTAACAAATTAAGAATATTATTTTATCATCATTTCATTATGAATACTTTAGTACCATGTCACTATATAGTACAATAGGGCGTTAATAAAGTACGGTAGCGACTATTAAGTAGATACGAGCGCAACAGTCGGTGTGACATAGTACTAAAGTATTAAGCTACTTCTGTGACTGTACAATTGTGTTTTAATATTATTAGAAATGGTGATTAATACTCAAAGAGTTGCTGAAGTCAAGTGGCAGTGGGCAAGACACATCGCTCGCAGAACCGATGGCTGGCGTAGGGGCGGAAAGGTTCTGCAGTAACCAGGGACCAGAAGACGCAGCGTGGGCAGACCTCCAACAAGGTGGACTGACGATCTGGTGAAGGTTACAGGTAGCTGATGGGTACGATGGACTGATTGTCGTGGCAATCTTTGGGAGAAACCTTTGTCCAGCAGTGAAAAAGACATGATGATGTTGATATTACTATATTATTAATTATGTTTATTTACTTCTGCTTTTGACAAGGTATATAGCAGACGGATACGCCAATAGCCGTTAATAACAGCACCGCGTCACCGCAGCCTCCCCGTAACCACGATCATGTAAATACATCGAAATATTGACAGAATCGTGGTAGGTATATGCAGTCGACCGCACAATGGATTAACATGACCTCGACTGGCGACAGTGAATTTCCATATTATAATAAATTTCAGATTGCTGTTCGAATTGATAAATCCTACAGACTAATGATTTCTTGATGAGCTCGGGCCACACACTACAAAAGTATCTTCTATAGGGTTTAGGTCTATTTCTAGTTGGGTTCTTAATAATTGCAAAATTAAAAATTTTAAGTAACCCCCGGCGTCATTAATCATCTATCTAACACCATCTCATTAAGACTATTCATTAGAGCCCAAACACGTTATATCTGCTGTAAGTTTCTGAAGAATAAAGCATTTCGCAGACTTTTTGATGGTATAGGATCAGCTTAATCATGGGAATGTCACCGAAGTGACAGTACACCAAATTTGAAATCAATCGGATCTGTAAAAGTTAGTAAAATCCTATTATCATGAAGAAAATGAGCTGATAGTCATCAAAAGCCTGAACTGATCTTCATAAATTATAGCTAAGAACCATCGTAGTCACATCAGCTTTCAAATGAAAAATACCGAATCAAAATCGGTCCATTCGTTTAGGCGCTACGATGCCACAGACAGACACACAGATACACAGACAGACACGTCAAACTTATAACACCCCTCTTTTTTGTCGGGGGTTAAAAATGGCTATTGAACGCCTTAACTTTCTTTAAAGTCAAATTCTTACAAAAATGTTGTTGGTATCATCTTTTACACTGTATGAGAACTTAAAAATTTTGACATAAGTTTAAATATAGAGTTTTGGCTTAATTTTAGAAATCAATATCCTTTTTTGAAGCCCGCGAAAGGCCATGATGAGGTGAAGGGTATGGATTACAGCGAAAATCTTGCAATAATGATGTGAAATTTTATATCAGAACTCTCATATTAAAAAATAATATCCTTCGTTTGGTGAATGAATCTTTGTTCATCGATTCAATAGAAGGTACCAAGCGAAAGGCTTATTAATATTATATCGCGTCTGCCTGTAAGGTTTTGAAGGGTAAAATGTAGATTAACGGGGTTTATATTAAATATTTTATTTTATTGACATTAGAATAACTTTGTTCACAGTAACCATCAAAATATCGTCTACTAACAGTTAGTATTTAAAAATCAATATTGACTAAAGTAGTGAAAAAATACAACTACAAGAGTCCAAACATATTTTTGTCGTCTTGAAATGTTTTAGGGTTGCCGTGTTAAAAATTAACGGTTTGATTAGGGAGTTGAGTTGCCACTCGTGATGAATATCTAGGTACCTTAACCTATGGACATTTAACACCAAGGTCGTGCTACTTACACATCGCTCAACTTATAAAAATTTTGAGGGAGTATTACGTTAAAAAAATTGGAGAGCAGTCCCCCTGCTTCCAACTCAAAGATGAGCTTGATTGCAATATCCTGTAATGGTTGTATTTACTTCTCCTGTTGGGCGCTAATTTGGAATGAAAAATACCACGGAGCTCTTTGTAAATATTGAGTGTCTCATTCACTTCACTTTGACTAATTGATAAGATTTCAGTGAGAATCACGAGACTGTAAGATAAATTAGTACAGGATATTAAAGACGTTGAACAATCGCTTTCTTGGATCCAGTTTATATTATATTATGTAGATTATTAGCTTGGCCCGCAGATTTGTCCGTCTATAAGTATATATCTTTAAAAGGCTATATTATATTGGTGATAGAATCTTTTTAATCGGATAAGTAGTTTCGGAGATTATCTCTATGATAACAAGCAGGCTGACTGGTAGTAGGTGGATACCGTCGCCTGAAATAACACCTGAATTTAAAATGAAAAAATCAGAACGTTTACAGGTGCGTTGCTATTATGAGATATTTACCTTGATAGCCAGTTTAATATGGAAAATGAAATGCCTTCCATATTACACTGGCTATCGCCGCCACTGTCTATCCCTTCAATCTAAAAACAGCAAACTATTCAACGGCTGATAAAGGAAAGACGTTGGTACCCACCCAGAAGACCCTACACACAAGCCTACCACATAGCAGTACCTCCTACACCTAGAATTTCAAGCTTCCTTTTCGGTGTGCGCAAAAGATATCATCATCATCATCATCACCAGCCTATATACGTCCCACTGCTGGGCACAGGCCTTCCTACATGAAAGAAACATATGAGGAGTTTGGGCCATAATACCACCACGCTGGCCCAATGCAGGTTGGTGGGTTAAAGCGGTTGCAGGAACAACCGGGACCAACGGCTTTACGTGCCTTTCGAAGCACGGAGGAGCTCGAGATAATAAATTTTGATTTACCCATCCCAGGACCAACCTTGCGCTCAAACCAATACGCCACCGAGCTCTTCCAAAAGCGCAAAAGATATAACAAGCTCTTAACACTCCAGCTGCTTTCCAAACCTCTTACAGCCTTTACCATCTATCTAAACAAGTAGGCATCGACACACTGCTGACATCCTATCTTGCGTTTGCAGCTTCCAGGCTGATCCTAATTATTTTCTGGGTAATGCAACCAACTGGGACAAAGTTTTTCGGTGTCAGAAGAAGTGCATTCGTGATAGGCTTTGAAAGAACCGATAGCTGCAAACCATATTTTCAGAACTTGAAAAGAAAGACAATGCCTGGTCTGTATATATTTGAGTAAGAACTTTTTATTACGAAAAAGCCTTGTTTAAAAGGACTTATAAGTACCGTAACAGAGTTGTCCTTTATGCGTTAGATCATTTCTCTCACAAAATAGCTCTTTATGAGAAGAGTGTTTTGTAATAGCACCGCGAATATACAGGCTGGTGACAATACGACATTAAATTAAAACATTTCTATGAACTAATATACCCCATATTAGTTCATAGAAATATTTTTCAACTTTCAAATACATTTTATTCATATAATATGATAATTTCGTAGCATTTCTATGAATGAATGCAGCCATTTTTAAGAACTAATAATTGAAAGTTGCAAAACATTTTTATTTTCGTCCCCACTCTAACCTAAGATTGTAAATTATTTAAAGAAATCGCGCACATTATGTTAGTGGCACGTTAAATAAATAAATATTAAGCTATTTAAGAAAGAAACCTATACGTGGACTAAAATCAAATATGGTTTAAAACAGATGTTGTCACTTTTATTTGTTAATAGTAAGACAGAGTTAGCTTCAGTTTCAAGCCAGGTCTAACTATAGTTTACGTTTTATAACAAGGGGGAATGTTGTGTCTGGTCTGTGGGTACTTCACGAATTGATGATGTTTTGGGAACACATATATTGAAATAAGCCTCATAAAGTTCTCCTAAGTTATATACTAATTCTAAAACGGTGTTCTAACATGCTTAATAACCCGCAAATTACTTCTACATCTTGATAAGGTTGCGTCTAAACTATAGCTGTAATAGTACGAAATGGAAATAAATTTTTAAGTTCTAAAAAGTTCTTACCTATGAAAGAAGTGTAAACATTAAAATGACATAATTAAAAAAAAATACAATATAGTGGATATATTGCGATTTCATTGTAAATAATAACAATACAGCTTCTAATATAAAGATTATCAAGAAAACGTCTTTAGTTAAGTAAAACGAGCAATCGCAGTCTGACTCATCCATACTTATGTTATAAATGCGGAAGTAACTCTATCTATTTGTTACGCTGAAATGTCACGCTTAAGCCGCTAAAGCAGGTACTTAAGGCGCGATAGCCAACATCTACACAAAAAGTCCCTATGAACTAATACATCTCTTCAAAATTCATATGTATATGTAAACTCTTAGTTTGATGCAAAATGTGTAAACCTAACAGCATCCGCCTAATAAGGCTATAACTTAATAAAGTTACTGCAATGATAATGACAGTGGACATCATCTGGACTTTATTTCAAATCCACTGCTTTTTAGCTTTAGCTTTAGTATGATATCTTGTCTTGTAACCTAGCAACGAATTTAGTATTGATTTGACTGAATATCATTAATTTTATTATTGTGTGAATAACCAATATTAGGTAGTCAACTTTCGAGGAGCGTCGAGAAAATTTTTAAATACTATTTTTAAAGACCATAAATTTTAGATACACAAATTCTTAATTGTCTATTAACACGAGACGTGTGCGCAAATTTGGATGCGCGTCACGAATGCATCCCACCGGGGAGAGTCTAAAGTTAACAGTTTAGTTACCGCAACTGCTGATCTTGCATCATTTATCAGTACTCTACTCAGGGGTCGGGGTTGCATAACCGCCTTTGCCCTATATTAAAATAATAGATTAATTTTCCAAACTAGTTCGTTACTACAATTTTAGAGTACACCAGTGTGAAAAAGCCCTTCTACTTCGCTGTTTTCCAAACATTGAATCAGTAGACACGATTTGAAAAACATAAAACGTTGTCTGAAAGTAACTGCGGTAGAAATTATTCACGTGTATGGTACACGTTACACAATAGCAAGCCCTCGCTGGACTGGGCCTATAAATAATTTAATTGGATTACTGTGAAATGAAATTGGAGCTAACAAGTAATGCTATTACTGGACTTACTATTATAATGATCTTACTACCTTTGACAGTGACTACTTACGTCTTTAAATTTGCTTTGAAAATGCATTTTTGCTATACATATATTCAATAGTTTAACCAAGATTTAAAGTGATCGAGATTTTATAATATTGTGCATATCATCAGATATTCGAAAGGTTATTGACCGTCAAAGTTACCAAACACTGTCATACTCTTTATGAACAAAATGAATCTATTATAACTGAAAATATACTTATTCCCAAAATAGGCATTTCTATTCTAAAGAAACAACAATCATAAAAAGTGATTTTTTTTAAATGAAGTAATATTATAACAGTTATAATTTCAACAATACTTTCTTTATTTAAAATTCATAGGTAACATAAAAAGTGTGAAAGAAATTGCATTAATCGTGTTTAATTTCATAAAAACTCCACTTTAATTGCATACAGTTTGCGACCGACAGTAACCAGATGATTGCATGTTTATTTTGATATGAACACCTTCGCATTTCCTTTTGGTGGACTTCAGCCGTGGTTGTTGTAACGTAACTGATTGACGTGTAGTCTTCCCTCTTACACGTATAGAAAGGTGGTGAAAATGACGGCGTGCTTTTTAAGTTGATGTTCCTCGCCGGGAAAGCTTTCAGTCCGCGTTTGGGCGGCAAGGCGCGCGGATGCTATGTACGCCACCTTAGCACTTGCCGCGAAATTCAAAACCTTCGTTCTTGCAGACGAAAAATTTATTTTGCATGGCTAAATGGAAGCCGTTGCCCTGTGTGTTACACTCAAGTTCTTAGCTGCCAGCATATGCAGCGAACTTTCCTTGCTGAACTGTAATGAAAAATGAGTGATCGCCCGCCTACGGATATGTGATGGATTTCATATACCTACAAAGTTTATTTTCGTCGCTAATGCCCGCATATGTAAATTAGTACGCATAATACAACCTTTAGCCAAAAACCTACTATATACTCCTGCACTTTAGATGTTAACCGTTTGGTCCAATCCAGTGACTTAAATAAACCTCTTATATCAAAAAAAATATCATAGCTCAATATACCCTTCGTCTCAAATAATATCTATTTATTTAGAAAATTGTAAATATCTTTATAATAACTATGGTACTTTATACGGCGGCGTGCAAACTAAACTTTTTTGATGGATAACAGGACTGAAAAATGCCACGTGTAATATCAGTGAAAGTGTAAATGAAATAGTTTCTAAATACCTAATTATGCTTTGAAAAGAAAAATCGAAGACTTCAGTAGAAGTTGCCACCGACACCGAATAATTTCAAACAACTTTAGCTCATTACTCAAGGTAAGACTAACTATGACATAACTAATTTTAGCCACTTTAGTTTTAGTTTAGTATCGGAGAAAAATCTATGACGATTATTTTACTTTACTACTTCAGTATTTATTGAACGTTGAATATTATACCCTATTTCCTTAACAATTAAATCTTCTAATACTTTCAAAAATAGTGGCTGAATAATGGTATTAAAAAATTCATGTAATATAATCTATGAAGTAGTTATGTTGGGTTAAAGTATGAAATTGCCGATTTGTACTGAAAAATTGTTTTTTTTTTTAATTACACATATTTATTTAATCAAAATATCTACCATTATTACCTATACATTGCTGCCATCTAATAGGAAGGTCATTTATGCCTTTGCGACAGAACTCTGGTGATCTAGATTCTACAAACTCCGTAAAAGCATTTTGTACTGCCTCCTGGAAAGAAAACTTTTTATCACGTAGAAAATTGTCCAAATCCCGAAAAAATGGTAGTCCGTTGGAGCAAGGTCTGGCGAATACGGAGGGTGACGAATGGTTTCTAATTACAGTTCCTGTAGAGTTAAAACGGTTTCTCGTGCTGTATGAGGTCTCGCGCTATCATGGAGCAATAACGGTGAAGATCGATTCTTGAGTCGGGGCTGTTTCACTGCAAGTTTTGCTATCATTGTTCGAAGTTCGGCACAGTAGACATCTGCCGTTATTGCTTGACCAGATCGGAGAAAGCTATAGTGAATAACACCATGCTGAGACCACCAAACTGTTACCATTATCTTTTAATTGGTAAGCTTTGCTTTAAGACACTGTTGCGGCGTTTGACCTGGGGTCAGCCATTGCATTTTTCGCTTACGGTTATCGTAAAGAATCCACTTTTCATCACATGTCACAATTAGATCCAATATTCTTTCATTTCTGTATCGATTCAACAAGGCAAGTTTCAACACGCGTTTCTTTCTGCAGATCAGTCAAATCATGAGGCACCCATTTTTCTTATTTTTTTATTTTATTGGTTTGCGGCAAATGAGTCAATAATTGTTGGTAAGGTAACGTTAAACCATGCTGCTAATTTGGCTCGAATCGGCTTCCACCATCTCTTTCAATTCATTGTTATTCACCTGTGTGGGCGGTCTTCCACGTGGTTCGTTCTTAAAATCAAAATTTTCATCACGTAAGCATTTAAACCAAAATCGCACATGCGTTCATTAGCAGTCCCCTCTCCAAACGCAACATTGATAAATCTTGCGAGCTGTTTATGTCGCGTTAGTTCGGCGTCGGAACTCGTGTTCAAAAATCACTCGAATTTTCGAAGTATCCATCTTTCTTGTCTAAGCTGAATAAAAAAAAACAACTGAAAGTTGATAATAAAATGTTGCACATTTTTTAAAAGAAGAACCTTATAGGTACCATTTGAAAAAAGTTTCACTGAAAAATCTCAAACCATGAAGGTTCTATGTCAATTTGAATTACCTATTACAATAAAACGGCAACTTCATACTTTAACCCCTATTATTTAAGTTTATGCTTTACCTTACTAAGATTTCACTTATTCAAATAATAATATTTTTAATGTATTCAAAATTAATTACTCTGCAATAATAATGAAACTGCAACTTTTGAAAAACTTTTATACATAATCTGTCTGAAAATCCAAAATATTTCGAGACACCGAACTTCTTGAAATTGTAATTCTATTAGTCAATATGTCGTCATATTAGATAGATTCATACTAATTAATTGGTATCAGATATAATACTATCGAAGGGAAATGATTAAAACAGGGATTTGATAAAGTCATTAAGAGATTTGATAACTTTACGGAGAGATTCGATCAACTCCTTAGGAGATTTGATCAATCTACCGGAGAGGTCAAAATAACAACCCCATTTAATTACAATCCCTAAATAAATCCAGCTGGTTCGTCGAATTTGTAAGGTAGATTAGTGTTTTAGACGAAATAGTTATGTTTAATCCTTCGAGGTGACGTGAGTAAATAAATCATTACATATTCATGACTAGTTACCAACTTTAATTGATGCTGTACCTATATAAACCAGAAAGTAATCGATCCTATAACCATAAACTTTTTACTTATTTACTGATTTTGTGACTATTGTTGATATGTTAAGGGGAGATAAAGATTTTGCCAAACATATTACTGAATTCGAAATCCTAGACGACAAAATTATTATAGAAGATACGGAGGAAAGAATTTGCTCGAAATATATTTCCTAGTTTTTTTTTTTACAACTAGATGACAAACAAGCTGACGGCCCACCTGGTGGTAAGCGGTTACCGCCGCCTATAGACACCTGCAATAACAAGGAAAAGCACTTGATATTGCAGGTGCGTTGTCATCCTGAGGCCTAAGATGACATGCCGTCCATGCCCAGTAATTATTTTAAGCTATGCCTAACCGAATAGATTTGGTTAGGCATAGCTCAAAATATCAACTCAAGTCAAGGTTTTTAATTGGTTGTCCATTGAGCTAAAATTATATTAAAGAATACTGGTTGGAAAAGTGCTTTTATTCTATAGACGAAGCGACAATATCATCAAATATTGATTAAAATAAAATACATTATATTTGATAGTAAAAAAATTCAAATGTAAAGTGAAGAATGTTTCATTCAATTGTGATACATACACACAAACACTAATTGAACGTCAATTTTAAGCTATCCGTTCGCAAATCTACCCTTTGAAGCGATACGTTGGGAAGAACGGGCAAGAAACTCTTCGAGATTGGTTCAAGTTCAAGTTCATTAGTTCATAACAAAATACATTGTGTTGAATTTCTACATTACATGAACAATGATTGTAATTAGGCGATATATTAGTACCACATTAACATGTATAACAGTCCGCATATTAAATTTATTAATTTGTCTAGAATAAATCTCAAGGCACTTTTGTAAGTACCTTATTTTTATAACCGTTTCAGTGTGTTGTGTTTTTAAGTGTTCAGTTTTAAGTTTATTTATCTTGTTACAGTGTGCCTTTCCTTACAAATAATAAATATACCATAAGTGACGTACTCCGGTGGCTTATTTATTGGACCCCCATAACTCCATACGTTACACTGTGAAACCAACGACGAAAGCGATGGAAGTAAATAGTGTCGAAGTAGTGAAAAATGTTCCGTCAAAGGACGATGCAAAGTCTTTCCTAGATTTGGTTGCCTACCTACCTTTCAAGTAAACGCACGTTAAATTTTTAGTCATTTCTCTAAGACCATCTTAGTTCTCTTACTTTAGTATACTTAATCTAAATTTAAATAAGTATATCTTAACTAATTTTGAAATCAGCACCGTCATTCTCGTTTTAAAATACCATAAGAAAAATTTGCAATGTGGTTAATATTGCCGGCCAATCAATACAGTTTACCAAAATTAGAATATAATTGAATAAGAAAAAGGTACAAATGATTGGCAGTGCTCATTATGCAAGTTCTAGACATTTTTATTCTTTAACTGTAGAATGTTCTATGAGTATTTTTGTGAGTTCTCTCTCTACTACAATTTTATACTCGGATGTCCTGATAATTCTAGAATTAATTTCAACTTCTACATTAAAACTTTTAATAGACATAGTGTCAACAAATATATTTCTCAAGCAATGTTTTGAGAGTCAATAATTGAATTTGAAAATAGTTAATAAGTACCATACAGCTTTCCTGTAAATTAAGTATTTCTGAGCTCATAAACAGATATAAGGTTTTTAGAGAGTCGTCTATCAATTGAAGAATACCCTTTACAGAACTCTCTTTCTCAAGGATAAAATCTAATTAAGGACGTGAATTATGTTTTAGCAAACGCAAATTGTACTCAAGGATTATTTCGAAAGTACCCTTTTAATAAAATTTTACGAATTCCGAAGCTTGGATTTCAATAAACAGCTAAGGGTTTAAACATAATAACAATCATGTTTTGTTGTTTGAATTTTATTAATTATTAGTATTTGTGTGATCAGCAGTATCTTATACCGGAAGAACTGCTGCTTATTATTTTGTTAATATTTGTAATATAATATTATTGTTTTTTTTATATAAATTTATTGATCAATATAAATTCGTAACAAAATCATTTGCACTTATGTCACTTAACATAAGCCTAAAGGGTGCATACCTTATGCTGAGGTCTTTAATAGTTTAATCTATGTAATGCTATGTGGGTAATATTTTTTGCTTTCCGTGATTCACATGTTTTTTTTATTTGGTTTGTCTTCGTGATTTAGAATTTTGAACTTTTCGAAGACCGATCGTTGAATTTGGGATATCGTTGATCTAGGGATATCGTGATGCGTCGTACGGTCTGAAGACAGTTTGTATAATTGGCGGGTTCAAGATTTTTTCATAACTACTTAAGGCGATGTATGGAAACGTTGTTTTGGCCAAGACAGATAGCGATAGAGGAGATATATGACTCAGCGAGCGGGAGGAAAAAAGACAAAATAAGGCTAAAGTAATGTTAGCAAACAAATTATTTTATTAAAAAATAACTGTAAGGATTACAAAAAAAACGCTCCTACACTATTGTGAATATTAATGATACCTACAAATTAAAGTAATTTCCGAATTATAAATATAAATACAACTGCATACAAATTATCGTTTACCAATATTCTTAAGTTATCTTATTTAAGAGGTCTTTTCGGAAATGAAGTGTATCTAGGCAAAATCCTTTAATCATGTTTTAGTTCAATACACATGTATTGAATACACATGTATAGTAAAAGATATGAAGAAATATATTTCTCATTTTCAGATCCGTAAAATCTTTTTGCTGTCTATTACATTACTTAAAAAAGTGCGAATTCTTTCAATGTATTGCCTTAAATCCAAAATCATTATAGTTATATAAAAATACATTGAACTTAGAAATCATACAGACACTCTTCAGCACTAGAATATCTGCCACAGCATATCACGATCAGCTGAATTCAACGATCCGCGTACGGCAACTGTAGTTAAACTTTAACTTTCGGGTAATTTCTTATAAGTTAATGCAAACCATAGTATTTATCCATTATAGCAACATATAAATGTTTATTTTTGGCTGTTGAATGCAAAAACCCTTCAAGTGGCTTTCCTATAAATTTTTAGCAATTATATCAGCCATAAATTCTTTCGAAGCTGTAAAGGTAAGCTATGAAATGTTGCGATAAAATACATTGGCTACAGTAAAATATACATTGCATTCACTGCATTATTTGAAATCTAACTCATTTGAATTCTATTGCAAGGGGATAAGAACGCTGGTAGGTCCAAAATTTAAAGTTTGATCAGGACATGACTTTAAATCTAGTAAAATGGATGTCAAAATTTATTCAGCCCAAACCGTATTAGTCTTTAATCAATTTTGTCTATCTTGACTTGTTTGTATAGGCCTGTCTATCAATCCTCTGAGTATAATAGGCAGTAATCTCCTTTAAGTTGATAGGTTATTTACCTTACTAGTTGTAATTCTCTTAGACTCTGATTAATTGCTTGGTTTACTGCTTATTTTCTAGAAATTTATAACCTTGTTATTATTTTCATAAGTAACTTTATGCTACAATTGTACGGAGTGAGTGACTTCGCTGTTAATTAGATGTCCTTAAATTTAGTTAAACTTTTTAAATCGTAAATGGATATGAGCATCGGCTTGACTGGATGTTTTTTCTGTATTGAGCCAGTCAGCCATTATTCAATATATCAAATTCCAAGACAGTGATTATTCAAACGCGATAGCTAAGCGTTTACGGATTCGTGAACGCTTAGCTACCGTATTCGATCCACACTCTTTTGATATTCTATTAAAACTTTTTGGAGATTTTAAAATATTTAGGCCCTGAGCTAGAGGTAGACCTAGAGACTGACTGAGAATGCACCTTTACCTTGCCTAAACTTTTAATTGACGACCGGCTGGCCGAGTGGGCTGTACCCCAGGCTACTCGGTCAAGAGGTCCCGGGTTCGAATCCCGGTAGGAACAAATGTTTGTATGATGAGTACGGGCATTTGTTTACGAGTCATGGATGTTTATATGTTTATTTAGTATATTTCTTATATTTATATACATATTATTATCATTATTTCTCCGTTATCTAGTATCCATAACACAAGCTCTTAATGATGCTTACTTTGGGCTAGGTAATAGGTGTGAGTGTATAAATATTATTATTATAATTCCAAGGCCAAGGGTGACCGCTTACCACCAAGCAGGCCACTCCTGATTGCTTGCCACTCTTTTATATCAAAATAACAATAGAAGGTAATTTTTTGAAGAAATATTGAATTGGATTGGATTAGATGGGGACAAGTCAGGGGGATTTTAGGCAGGGGAAAGTACCTGACACACTTTTCCTTTATTCTCAAGGAAAGAAGACAGAAAGTATGTGGGGCTCGCACCCGCTTAAACCCCTGCCATTCACCAACGTAACACTAAACCGTTGGTTTTGGAGAGTGGACATGTGAGCACTACTTACCCATGGTGCTACTAATACTTAAAGTACAGTATAAAGAGAGAAAATTCTAGCTCAGCATTTACCTTGCGCAAATTACTAATTCAATTACAAATCCAAAAGCCAAACAATAATAATCCATATTACGTTCACCTCAGTAACGAAACAATTAATCGAAAGCGACATTGCATTCATAGTCTGGGGAGTACAATCGTAGCTCAGAATGGTCTATATCTACAGTCGACCGCTCATCAAGCGTGACATTTCATTACGAAATTGACTCTTATAACAAAAGACCTACCTACTACGTGCCGTACAGCCACAAAGTTTTGAGGAAACAATGGAATTAATCCAATTCGTGTTTGGACTGTATTCTATAGGGACAGTCGGAATTCATGTGTGTACTAATACGTAGGCAACATATTGATGAAGTTGATTTGGGTACAAATAACGACATAACTATATATAGAGAAGGACTTTATGTCTTTTTGGAATCTTGTATAACTAACTGCCTTTTGTGTTTCATCTGCATGTCAAGAAGACTTTACAATACAAGTTTTTCCAGTACCGTTCTTCATAGTAAGGGAACTGGGAAAACTTTGAGCATTTATTAAGCATTTTTTTTCAACCATTATTCTTTTCTGTAACAATTGTGGAAAACAAACTGTCTAGTTGGAAGGAAGCGGTTAACGTAACTTACTATTTTTTTTATACAACTAGATGACAAACAAGCTGACGGCCCACCTGATGGTAAGCGGTCACCGCCGCCTATAACAAAGAGTTAACTGAACTTGAACTTGAAATATAACAAAGACTTTTATGGGCTTGAACTTCCTCTATTGTTTGCAGACGTGAGTTAAGTGTGTGCAAGGTCGTGCTTGATAAAACTCATTGTTTTTATTATCTGTCACATTTAGGGCACGAGATAAAACCTTTGTTATTTAAATTACAAAAGCGATTATTAATTTAAAGATTACTGATTAATTCCTAATAATAACTATAAAGTGCGTTTCGATTTCAAAATGATGACCCGCAGAGCCACAACCAAGGACATGGATATGAAATTAAAGCAGGCGCTCCTAGACTTAAAAGCGTCTAGAGATCTTTGTGATCAATTAATTCTGGAACGGGAAGATAGTGAACGGGAAATAGTCAATATTTTACAGAAAAATAAAGAACTTAAAAGTGAACTTTCTGTATTAAATATTAAATATGAGGATTTGTTTGGACAATATAATCTGTTGTGTGATAAAATTAATTCATTTGCAGAATGTCACAACACACATGAACAGGCATTGAGTAAAATACACGAATTGGAGATAAGTCTCTCAGAGGCTAATAAGCATATCAGCTGTTTAGAAATTCAAAATAAAGACTTAACTTTAGATCAGCATTCTCAAAGCCTGTTCGAGGAGTTGACAGTTTGTAACTCTGACTTCATCAAGGATCATCCATTCTTAAGAAATAATAGCAAATATACTTTTAGCAGTGTTAGGAGATTGAAAAAATATATCCGTTTAAACAAGTTTATTACAAAACAAAACAAAATTATTAATAGTCAAAATCTGTATAGAAAATATAAGACACTACGTGTTCAAAATAATAAATTAGTTGACAAGTTAAGTAAAATTAAGAATTGTACCAACTTAAATAGAAATAATTATGATCTATATATACAAAAATTTAATTCCAAAATTGATAATCTTGAGCAGTCAATGAAAAATATGCTCAAAAATATTCAGAACCTATCACAGAAACAACTGAATTACCAGATTTTAGCTTCTAATGACATGGAGGATCTATGCAATTTTAATGCAGAGCGGTTTGAATCCTTAAATAGAAAATGTTTATTCAACCAGCATGAAAATCAACCTGCAAGTATATTATTAGGGCAACAAAATGAAGCACAGTCTTGTTCAAAAAAGTTACGCATATTTTCTGACCTTAATGAAGTTAGGGACTCTTTAAACTTGAGCAGTAATAGTAATAGTGAGTTTGTTATGTTTAGTGATGAGATAGGGAAAAACATGGGCCAGATGTTAAGCCAACAAACAGGCCAAATTGTAACAAATTTTTGTATGCCTGGTGCCACTTATTCACATATTTTAAATAGTGTTGTACGTAAAAAGTTTTCTTCTGGCACTACAATTATTCTTTTTATTGGGAGGAGAGGCAATGTAAGCATTAGTTTACTGCAAAAATACTTCAATCGGTTAACCGAAATGAATGTTAAAAAAATTATTTTATTATCTTTTCCGTACAGCAAATTATTAACACAGGGTGAAAACAACTATAGATATAAATGTAATAACAAATTGCATACTATGACTTATTATAATGATTTGATTGAAATTATTGACTCTAATATTTTTATAAGAAATTATTATTTGACTAAAGATAATTACTATCTTTCTAAATCACAAAAAAATCACATAGCATCTTCGCTTTCATATTACATTATGAACACACAGTTTAATAGAAAAATTACCTTGAATAATGGAAGGATATTGTGACCCTCTCTATAGAACGGACTATTGAGATATCATGTGTGGAATTGGAGAACAGTGTTATAGTCTGCGTTTACCGCCCGCCCACTGGTAATTTTATCCTGTTTGAATCAACAATGGAGGATGTGCTGAAAAAAATTGTTATCAAAAATAAAAATATTGTTGTATGTGGGGACTTCAATATTAATATACTTGAGAAATCTGTTTCCTCGGTTAGATTATTAACATTGTTTGCTTCATTTGATTTAATTAATCAATTTTTAGAACCAACTAGAATCACTGCTTCATCAGCGACTTGTCTTGATAATGTTTTTTGTAGTCACTCACCTATTAATAAAGCTATTCTAACAAATCTGACGTCTGATCACTTTGGTCAGATGATAACTTTTAATATAAATAAGGCTGAGATACAAAAGAAAGTTACTTGTAGGCCAATAACGGCAAATCGTATTGACCGTTTCAAAAATAATGTTATTGTAAAACTTTCTGAGCTGTCATTTGAAAATAGAAATCCTGACGTTTTGTATAGTAACTTATTTGACTGTGTTCAAAATGAATTCGAAAAAACCTTCACTATCAAAACTTTTATGTCGAACACTAAATTTAACTTCAATGAGTGGGCCACTAAAGGTATTTATAAAAGTAGAAACCAACTTTATGAATTATACGAGACTAGAAAGTATAACCACGCACCCTCTTTTGTTGACTATGTGAGGAATTATTCAAAGCTATTCAAAAAAGTATGTTTTATTGCTAAATCTTTATATATAAAAGATAAAATAATCAAGTCTAATAGTAAAGTTAAAGCTACATGGGAAGTTGTAAATCGTGAAACAGGTAAATCTAAGCCACGCGATACTAAAATTAGCTTAAAAATAAATGACGTCTTTTTAAATTCAGAAACAGATGTTGCCGGTGCTTTTGAAAATTATTTTACAAATATACCTATAATAACAACATCTACATTAAATTCTTCTCCAATGGAATCTGAAGAACTTTTGAAAAAATATGCACCATGTAAAACTGATCTTTGCTTTAAATTTAACTTTGTAAATCCCTCAGACATTATGAAGACTTTCACTAAGTTAAAACAAAAAAAGTCTCGTGATATATGGGACATGTCAGTGACAGTAATGAAGAACATAATAAGCAATATTGCACCTTATTTAGCTGTAATATTTAACAATTGTGTTGAGGAAGGGGTGTTTCCAGACTTAATGAAACACAGTAAAGTAATTCCTTTATTTAAATCTGGGTGCAAAAGTGACCCAACTAACTTTAGGCCTATTTCTATCTTACCTTCATTAAGTAAAATATTTGAAAAAATAATTGAAGACCAATTGCTGTCATACTTTATTAAAAATGAATTCCTCCATAGCGAACAATATGGGTTTACTAGAGGTCGTAGTACTACCGATGCTGGTGTTGCGCTTCTCAAGCATATTTTCGAAGCTTGGGAGGTGCGCCAGGATGCCATTGGTATATTTTGTGATCTTTCCAAGGCATTTGATTGTGTTGAACACGATACTCTTGTACGTAAACTGCGTCATTATGGTATTAAGGACAAAGCAAATAAAATTAATATCATCTTATTTAAGTGAAAGAATTCAAAAGATTGATATCAATGGAGTCAAATCTTCGGGGTCTTATTTGAAGATGGGAGTTCCACAGGGTTCTATTTTAGGGCCTTTTTTGTTTTTAATATATATTAATGATTTACCTTTCGATGTTAAAAACCTTTGTGATATTGTTTTGTTTGCTGATGATACCTCTCTCATATTTAAAGTTGACCGGAAAAAGAATTGTTTTGACGATGTAAACAGGGCACTTTCGAGGGCCTTAGATTGGTTTACTTTGAATAATTTACAATTGAATACTAAGAAGACCAAGTGTGTAAAATTCTCTCTACCTAATGTGAATAATGTTCAAACCTTTTTAAAAATGAATAATGAAGAGCTTGAATTAGTTAACACTACTGTATTTTTAGGCATAACGTTAGATTCTAAGCTACAGTGGTTTGGTCATATAGAAACTCTTGCAGGAAAGCTTAGCTCAGCTGCTTATGCTGTTAGAAAAATTAGAAACCTAACTGATGTTGACACAGCTCGACTGGTGTATTTCAGTTATTTTCATAGTGTCATGTCTTACGGTATTTTGCTGTGGGGTAAAGCAGCCGATATTCAAACTATCTTTGTCCTACAAAAACGTGCAATAAGATCTATTTACAAGTTAGGCTCTAGAGATTCCCTTCGTGAATTGTTTAAAGAAATAAAAATACTTACTGTACCTTCCCAATACATTTACAGCTGTATAATTTATATTTATCAGAACAAATACACTTTTGAAAAAAACAGTGACACTCACAATATAAATACTAGAAATAAGAATAAGTTAGCTATTTTAAGTTATAGACTAAAAAAAACACGCAATTCTTTTATTGGGCAAGGTATACGCTTTTATAACAAAATTCCCGCAGCAATTACTAATTTACCACTACATAAATTTAAATTATTAGTCAAAAACACCTTGCAAACTAAAGGTTATTACACTATTAATGATTATGTGAATGACAAATTTGTGTGGAAAGAAACTGTACTCCAATTTTCACTAGATATGCCAATTTGATAATATATAATATTTAATTTATTTAATTTTATAATATGTATTGTGTTGTTGTGACTGTGCATTGTCGGACAGCCTTAAAATAAAGTTAATACTTTTGTTTTTAAGTTTGTATATCGTTTCTAACTAGATATACTTTTACTATTTTTTTTTCTGTATGGCACTGCACAGCAAAATGTTGAAATAATGTAACCACAACAATTGTGACTTCATATTTTGAAAAGAGTGACTACACGAGTTTGTTGCCGGAGTCTTCTCGGTAGTTCAACTTTTGGAACCGGTGTAAATTTAGACATGATAGACAGATTTACAATAAGACATTGTAAGACCATTTCTTAAATAGATATACATAATTTGTGATTTTTGACGATTCGAAAGAGCTTCTTAGGAGCCTACTTGAATAAATATATTTTTGATTTTTTTGATTTTTTATAGCACCTACAATAACAAGGAAAAATCACTTGATATTGCAGGTGCGTTGTCATCCTGAGGCCTAAGATGAAATGCCGTCAATGCCCAGTAATTATACTGGCTACCGTTCCGTTTAATCCAAAACACAGCGAACTGCTTCACGGCTGAAAGGCGGTGGTACCTACCCAGACAACCCTACATAAGAGCCTACCACCTAGTAGTATTTTTTAGGAAGGCCTTAGATTAGTGTTTGCCGTTATAAACATTGACTTTGACAATACTTAAAATCACCTCAAGCTTAAGAAACGTTTGAATAATCAACCGTAAGTCTCATACTATTTGTCATTAGCGGTAGTCGAAAAGCACATTAAGCGTGTTTTTCAGTACAAGAGAAGCGGGTCTCTTTACAAGACGATCCTACATACGGGCCTACCACCTAGTAAACTTACGGGCACTTGTAACACTAATAGTACTCAGGAGACAAATCGCCTGATCCCAACACATTTCCTCGATGTCTTCTGGCGACTTTACTCAATCAGAAACTAAATTACCACTAAGTATAGCACGATCCACGTCTTCCGATCCTGTCCGATTAATCAGAAGAAATTGGGTAGAGACCGTATATATTATACGGTCTCTTATTATCTGATTTCCTTAATTAAGAACAGATTTTGAGCCGTATATTACCTACCCATCTCTCTTTTAATTTAAAAAATTCTGATACCTAAAATGTGTTCTGGTTTGTCTCTTTTATTATTCTCATCAAGCAATAGCTTGTAGATATTTTTATTGATTGATTATGCTTATTCATTCTGTTTTATATTTTTATTGTTTTGATTATTGATTAATTCAATCAACAATTTGTTATTTGGTTGTGAAAAGATATTAAAATTTTTGCTATTAAAATAGTTTGCATCAAATCGAATTATTTTATTTGCGATAAAAAGGGTATTTAACAAAATGTTTACAATAGCCTGTTGCGAGTTTAACCCTATTTAGCCATTCATATTAATAGCATGCAAATATACACAGCAATTTTAAAAAACACACCCTTAATTATAACTTGATTGTAGAATGAAAAAATATAAAAGTAGCACCTCAGTCAACGTACCATAATTTAAGTACAGACGACAGCACGTCAAGTGTTGCAGGTGTACTATGAAAGCCGCCTCTATTACGAGCGGCATAAGGGTGGTCTCAATGTTAAACTGTTACGGTTGATACACTTCAAAAATTCGTTAAACACCTTAAAAAGTATTTTTCATTAGCCACTTACGAAGAGCAGTTTTAAAATATTAAATGGTAACTGTTTGTTTAGGCATTTTATTATAAATGGTAACTGATATTGTCGGTGCGTTTAATTCGAATTGTTTTATTTTGGGCGTGCTTCTAATATTGGTTTATTTGGAACTCTAATGTCCGTTTTTACTAACCAATCCCTAGGTTTCGGTGACTCTTAAAGACGTTTGTCTCTTTCTATCTCCTTTAGATAGACTGAGATAAAAATCTTAGCTTTACATTTATTTTTATTAAGTCAAATAAAACATTCAAAGTAAAATCATTTAGGTAAAAAATGCTGAGTGATGTTAAATAATAAAATAAATTCAGACAAAACACCGTAAATTGGCATTTTATTGTGAAAATTGCTCACTTAGAGTAAATGTCCACGAGCTGTCAAGGCGTTTGCAGATTCTTTTGAAACTAAGCAATACAATAGAGATATTCCGTGAGCTTTTTAACTTCTTAGTAGCATTAGCGTCAAATCTATTAGACCCCGTAAATGTGTTTAGTCAGCATTTTAAACACAATTAAATATCCTGAAACCAAAGTAAACAAAATAAAATTTTTAAAGGTATATATACAACAAAATTCCGTACATTAATATGTGATCTATACGTCTTTTATTAGAATATTGTAGTTTTAATAAAGATATTCAATTCCAGAAAAATGTCTAGACTAAAAAACCACCTGCGGAAACCTGTGACGGAATCGTCGGTATTTCTAAAAATACTTGTTTGGGCAATGAAAATATAACAGTTTCGAAATTGTTGAAACACTGTTTCCTGCTAAGGTCACAATAGCTCATCGAGGAACTTTTATGTTGAGAGTAGGAGGACTTGTCTTTTATGCTGTCAATATAAGGCTTCTTCTTTATTTTTACAGGGTAGGCCACGTGTGAGTACAAGTTAAAAAAGCCTTACAATATAACAAATCGAATCACGCGTATGACACTATAATTAATGGGAATTTTGTCACAGAGGTCGATTCATTCTAACACCATGCCAGTGGAACACCTGGCTTTCCGATTGGTGTACTTCAGCGCTTATTTTTGCTAAGTGTAGGTAAATCAGCCATACTATTATTAAAAATCATCCATACTGTTATTATAAATCCTTGATAATATTATTATAAAGGCGAAAGTAACTCTGTCTGTCTGTTTCCTTTGGTATGAAGATAGTTTAGGCACAACCGGTACCGGTACCCTGTATATAAAATATACAGGGTGGTGCGGACAATATGACAGTAAATTAAAACATTGGCTATATTAGTTCATAGAAATGGCTTGTAACTTTCAAAAACATCTTATTAATTTGATAATTTCGTGAAATTTGTGTGAAATACATACATTAGCTATACAGTGTGAGTCTGGGTAAAGTGCATAAACGAAAATGAGGGATACTATGGCTAATTTTATCGACGAAAAAAATATTTTAAAAGTTATATTGGCTTATTTAATTTTTTTATCGATTTTTTTATTATTTTGACGTTGAAATTACCCCGGTGTAGACAAAATCGTGTAACTTTTAAAATAATTGATCTACCGCGATGAATCAAACTGTTTTATGATTGGAAATGACACGGCGCATTCATAAAATCAAAATTTTGTAGAAAAAACTACACTGAATGAAAAAAAATGCCTAATTTCTAACAAAAAACCGTTTTTTTTTTCAATTTTCTGCATAAATTTAAACATTGCTCAATTAAACGCCCACTTTACATACTTTTCTCTTCACTTTAATTTACTCTACATTGTTTTTCCTTTCTAACGGTGCAAATTTCATGCCAATACCTTCTTCATATCGTTTTCTATCAACTGTTAATGAATGGTACTTCAACATACAAGTCATTACTTTCCTGTGGCAAGTTCATTGACATGAGATTGACACTGTTAAAAAGGAAAAACGACGTAGAATAAATTAAAGTTAACAGAAAGGTATGCGAAGTGGGCATTTTATGAAGCAATTTTTAAATTTATGCATAAATCTATAAAAAATAACCGGTTTTTTGTAAGGAGTCCATGATTTTTTTTAATTGAGTGTAGTTTTTTCTACAAAATTTTAATTTTATATAGACGCCCTATATTACCAATCATAAAACAGTTTGATTCATCGCAAAAGATCAATTATTTTAAAAGTTACACGACTTTGTCTACACCGGGGTAATTTCAACATCAAAAAAATAAAAAAAATCGATAAAAAAATAAATAAGCCAATATTTTTTTTTAAATATTTTTTTCGTCAATAAAATTAGCCATAGTATCTCCCATTTTCGTTTGTGCACTTAACCCAGACTCACACTGTATTATTTCATAGAAATGTCATGACATTATCAAATGAACAAAATACTTTTGAAAGTTGCAAACCATTTCAGTAAAGTAACATAGCCCATATTTTATTTTATTGTCGTATTATCGCCACCACCCTGTTTAGTATTAGAAAAACCGATGACTTCTTCACAGTGTCTTCCTCTAAAGATAAAGATAAAGATGTATTTATTTGTGAAACATGTGTACATGTAACATGTGTACATGTAAGGTATAATAAATATTATTTGTTTTTGTATCAACGTGTCCAGTCACGTAAGGCGCACAAATTCAACGAATTCTTATCTATTACTCATTATAACTATATTTGTTAATAATAATAATATAATCATAATAATAATATTTATACACTCACACCTATTATCTAGCCCAAAGTAAGCATCATTAAGAGCTTGTGTTATGGATACTAGATAACGGAGAAATAATGATAATAATATGTATATAAATATAAGAAATATACTAAATAAACATATAAACATCCATAACTCGTAAACAAATGTTCGTACTCATCATACAAACATTTGTTCCTACCGGGATTCGAACCCGGGACCTCTTGACCGAGTAGCCTGGGGTACAGACCACTCGGCCAGGCGGTCGTCGTCAAATGAAAATGTATTAAATATAATAAACCATAAAAAAGCCCAAAACGTAATATTAGTCACCTACACTTGCTGAATCATGAAGTGGGTAGAGGTATTCAAGATAAATATAAATAAAAAATCTACACTGACAATAAAATCTTAAACATTTAAATTAATAATTTCAAACTGTGAAAACAATATTATAATATACCTTATATAGTGTTATAACTATAATTATAAATTTGTCACACATTCAAACATAAAAAAAACTCATAGATATCATAATAGCATTTTTAATCAACAATTTCTTAATCTTATCTTGAATGTATTCATATTTAGGCCTATATCCAATTTAGGAATTTTATTATAAATTTTGTGGTCATACCAAAAATACTTTTTCTGAGAAGACATTTCTTAGCAGTTTGAGTCTGTGGTATATTGATGTCGCGTCTATTGCGTTATATTTGCCATAGCCATGTCTATTGCCATTCTAAGTCCTAGTGCCAATGCAGTCATAGTTTTGCGAGATAGTGACCCTCCTCATCTAGTGATCCCACACTGAAACCAGGCGAATACAGTCGTTTTGAAATGTTGTTCGTTAGGTTTAGTTCGGCGGAGATCGCTGGCGTAGTATTTAAGCGCTGTGGATTAGATTACAAAAAACGAAGCAATAATTACTCGACTCCGGGATGGGTCAATCAAAATTTGTAATCTCGCGCAGGAACTCGGATAACTTACAGACTAATAGCTTAATTTATGGACCGTGCTTCGGAAAACACGTTCAGCTATTGAGGGCCCGCATGGTGGTGTTATATGTTTCTCCCATGTGGCCTGTTGCCAGCAGTGGGATGTATATAGACTGGTGATAATGATGAGCTTCTGATCTGATAAGTCTACGTCTAGCTCCATTAACCTTTCCTTGATTCCTGGCAAAGGAATTAATATAAAAGTCAATTATTGAACTTCAAATGAACAACTGTATATCACACTCAGTAATAAAAGGAAAGCGTAAAACAGTTTGTCTCTCTATTATTATTTTTTCATTACTTTATGGTTTCAATAACAACTAGGTTGTTATAATGTTAGGCGTAAATGCCAAGGACCGTAGGGTGGCCACGTAGCGACTAACCTTTGGGCAATTCGTGACTAGTTTCTTTAGACTCTTATGCTACGATCATAAAATACAGTTTTCTAGCTTTTATTTAGAAACTTTTGCATGTATGTATTGCTTTTGGATGGTAGGCGTAGTTCAGACAATGACTTTAAGGAATTTTACATGCAACTTTAGCATTCAATACGTTCTAAAGGTCAACAATTTCATCAAGAAAATGGAACCTGTGTCATGCTTCATTGATTTTAATCTACAAAGTAACAAAAATATAGATACTGATCTTATTGATCGTTAGTTAGATAGCATCAGTCAAGCATATTTTTAAAATCTTCGAATAACTTTCATTTACAAAGAGATGCAGAGTTGCGTTGCTTGGTTTACAATTGCATTTTTTTACCGTTTCTTCATAGCTAAAAGCGGTTATAAACATCTTAAAATAATTTAAAACACCATTTTCAACAATATGTTTATGTTCCCCATTAATATTTTTTAAATTAATTTTTATGTTGACAAGGTAGGCTTATTTTTTCCAAATCAAATGGTAACTTTTGGATTTGATCGATAAATCGAAATCCAAGGTTCAAATAGTGCAGTTAACTGAAATCACCTATTATTTTTTCATCAGCATTGCGATTCAGTAACAGAAACATTCGACGTCGGCCATGAAGACGAGCCGCCAATGATTTTGTCGCTTGAGCACAGCCTTATAGTATATTATTATTGGATAGCACTGCGCTGCGGGTAATCGTATTCACCAATCTCTACGTCGGTCTCTTGGCTGTGTAGGTTTGTCACTGGCTTAGAGATACAACATGAAGTACAATCAATATTTTTCGATTTCGTTTTTCTTGAGTTAAAAATGTATCGCAATGACTTCTTTTAATATTTGGTTGACTTTAACATATAGACATAAAAATTAACAACTTTTTAGTTCCGGCTCACGCCATGCAGAATGCTAGTGTCGCCAACGGTCAACTGGTTGTCAAACAAACGGCGGAAGGTGTCACATAGCTTCCCACAGCCACGAAAACAAGGCTGCTGATTTTAGAGAATCGCATAGCAGGTAATAATAATAATTAGTACCTGTGTCGATAAAATTGACTGTACAAAAAGTAGAACAATAAATTACGCTGCAAAAATAGACACTAATACTACTGAATAAACTTAGTTCAAGTGCTAGCGTTTGATGTTCTGTTGACCGTTCATATTAGATTCCATTACTAAAAAAATATTTCATACGTTAATTGTATTTCTTGACAATTCCTGTCCTGGGCCTCGATCGCGCTAATTTACATTGTATTTACCAAAGCAAATGTGAAACGTTCCCTTGCGCACAATTTGTGTTGCGCGAAACATATAAGCGGCCATGCACCAATTAGGTGTTTTTTAGAAGCATACATTGATTTCTTTAATTATAATTATATTACATATTAATTAAGTTCAAATAACATCAATTAATAAAATAAAAACTTTCTAAATTGAGTAAAATATCGATCGGTTTTTGACAGCACCTAGATACAAATACCTTACTATGGCAACCATCTAAAGGAACGTATTTTCCGCTGTCGGTCGCACGTTTTTGATTAAGTTAGTGTCGAAGCAACTTGTCAAAAATGTTTGTAGGACATCGGAAAATACGTTCCCATAGATGGTTGCCATAGTAACGTCTTTGTATCTAGGTGCTGTCAAAAATTGATCGATATATTTACTAAATTTAGAAAGTTTTTATTTTATTACTTTATGTAATTTGAACTTAATAAGTATGTAATATAATTATAATCAAACAAATCAATGTATGCTTCGAAAAAACAGCTAATTGGTGGCCGTTTATATGTTTCGCGCAACACAAATTGTGCGCAAGGGAACGTTTCACATTTGCTTTGGTAAATACAATGTAAATTAGCGCGATCGAGGCCCTGTACTCTGTGACTTTATTTAAAATTACTAAGGTACGCTGTTAGTTTTCATTATTATAATGACAACGCGTGACTCTTTAGTGAGTGGGTTGATTAAAATTCGACGGACTTGAATGGATATAATAATACGAATTTTAATGATTACATTTCACAAAAAACTTCAAACATTAAGTAAAACCTAAATTTTAATTAAAAAGTTTTTTTATTCGCCAACGAAATTATCGCGTTTTTAATCTTTCATTTACTCTTTGGAGCGATTCGATAAACTTTTGCTTTTACAGGTTCAGGCAAAAGTAAAACTGTTTAATGTTAAGTAGTGACTATTTTTTCTAATTACAAATTTTCGCTGTAGTTACGATTAACAGAAATCAGGGTATATTTTCAATTATATTATTAAATAAAAATTGGTCGAGTGATCTGTACCCCTCACTATACAGGCTACTTGGTCAGGGGTCTTAGGTTTGAATCCCTGTCGCGGCAGATGTTTATATGATGAGTACGAGCATTTATTTATGAGTCATTGATGTTTGTTTATTATGTACATATTATTATCAATATTTCTCCGTAATCTGGTATCAATAACACAAGCTCTTTTAAAGATGCTTACTATGGACTGGATAATAGGAGTGAGTGTGTGAATATCATTACTATAATTACCTGCACTACAGTTATAAGTATCAATTTTATTGTATTTTTATACTGGATTCTGCATTGTGACGTCGACGCTGTCTTCGTTGCTATATTTATTTTGTATTCCTCACTGTACGAATGGACATTTGTGTGCTTATGTCATTGGTTTATGTCAGCTAATGATTCATTGAATAAAAATAAATTAAATAAATTGAGTAGATTTGCATCAAATCATTAAATTACTAATACCTACAATGGGAAATCCATAACTTCCTAAATGTTATTTTATAACACATTTTTTTTTAATTTGTTCTTTTAACGGAAACCTTTATACATGCCATTAG